>CM044312.1:75104000-76407000 GCA_024291935.2 Okapia johnstoni | reverse complement strand
CTGCAAATATTATCATAGAGTTTGTCTTTTGGACTTTCTTTCCACTAGATTAGAAACTCTGGGGGTGTGCTGGGGCTAAATCTGTCTTGCTACACGTTTAGCAAGTTCTCCACACACCTCTGAGGAAATATTTGCTGTGTGATTTAATTAATATTATCAAAAGTCATATAATATTTTTTATCATAACTTGCATTCAGCAAAACATTGACTTCTGTAGAAAGAATGATTTTGTTACTTAAGCACAAAGGAAATGCTTTCTAAAGCTTTCAGAGTTGGGCTCTCTTATTCAACTTTATTTAAGTTTACACTTTTAACATTTTAAATTGATGAGTTTATAGAGTGCAATTTCTGTTCATGAATAGGAGAGTAAAATAATGTATTTTATATTATATCATTCAATGTATCTTGATTCTTCACTGTAGAAGAGAGACTCAATTTTTGTATGTAATCCTGAATTACTCTATAGGTGAGAACTTGTTTTTCTAATGTATATGTACAGGGAAGTTTGATTTTCACAGACGATAACTATTCTTTGCGGATTATGGAAATGTCTTAGTAAGCAGTGATAGTTCTGACAGGTTCGTAACTTATGAAGGAGACTTTCAACAACAGATCTTACAAGTATAGTCTATTTTGTTGTATATGCTGCAGCAGATTCAATATCACATCTGCAAAGAAAATCTCATTCTTCATGTGTTTTGTTGTGGTTTGCCTTTTTATGAAATTAGTATTCTTCTATTTGAGTATGAATGGCTTTTCCATATTTAATCGTTCATAAATGATTATCAACCCTATTCTGCATGGCTATTAAATTATGTGATACTACATTTTAACAGCATCTCAGAATCACTGACTACCTGGTAACAGTCAAGTGGTCTAAGACTGATCTTGTTCTTGCTCAACACCTACCAACATCTCTCCAGAGAAAAATAACATTCAGAAAGAGTGCTGTTTGGAGCAGTTGCTTTCCATTCACTGTAGCACATACTCAAGAAGAATATTTTTTGATTGATCTGCATATTCAAAAAAATTGTATATCATTTTGTCTCTGATTCATTTTTCTTGGATTGTAGAATATTATTTTTAAAAACCATATTATTCTTGTAGTTGTATTTATTGTAATAATATGTGACATCAAGTTTCTCAGGACCCTAAAAGTAAATTTCTCTAGTCTTCCATACCAGGAATAGGTATATGAGATGTTCTCTGCAACTGGTTTGTTTGGTTTTTGTGGACCTGGAATCACATGCTTGGTTTTACTAACCCTCTTATCAAAGTAGAGCAGCTGCTTAGAATGGGAGAAAAAAGGTCTGTTTTCTCTTGTTCTAGGTTAGTCTGAAGAGACCTTCTAATACTCGTGAGAATCCTGTAGATTTAGTGACCAGGAAATCCTAACAGTTGATCTGAAGATGAAACTAACTTTGTTGCTCGGGGGAAGCCCAGTATGTGGTGAGGCTAGATGAGTTACGGAATAATACATTCTGTGTAAAGAGTACTGGGTCAGTCACTAGACATGTAGCATGGTTTCTGCGGGACATCTGCTCCATGGGTAGCCTTTCAAGCTGTAAAGACATATAGTTTACTTGAGTCAGCCCTCTTGCTCAAAAATAGTCTGCCTGTCTTCACTTAAGCATAGATGTCATCACTACAGGATAAATGAGAATACACTGCTTATCCTGGAGGCAGTTCTTCTGACCGTGTGCAGAGGCTTCGAGTCCTCCTGTCCACTTGGAAGCAGTCTCTTCACTCCCAATCATGTAAATCAGTCCTCCTGGCTTGTAACCTGCTGTTTCAGTCAGAAATTCCAACGCAGATGGTCTCCTGATCATTTACCAAAGTGTAGCACCTTAGATTAGCAAATGATACTTTTCATTTTAACCAGTGTTCCTGAAAACTCAAAGCAGTGCAACACTGATAGAGTTAAGGGTAACCAATTGCACAGAATAAAGAAACTAGTAGTGTTATTAAGGCTATACTTTGCTGAGTTTTGAAAAACACTTTTCTTGTTGCATAAATTATTTAAAAGACATGGATTATATTTAAACCTGAAATTTTTATGGTAAGAAAAGTCTTATAGGAAGAGTACATTTTATGAATTTTATCACTACTGTCTCATCTCCATTTAATACAAAATAATTAACTCTTCAGGAGGTTACGTACTTGCTGGACATGGACATTTTTGCCAAATTGAACAGAAAACTAAAGTAAAAATTAAATATTCCATAACTGACGAGAGTTGATTCTTAATAGGTTTTGTAGGAAATGATGAAATCAGAATAAAATACTGTAGGTCTGGAGTTTTTCCTTCATCGTTTATTTTTTTAGATAACATATTGATAAAGGCGGCCACCTGAAGTAAGTTTCCACTACTTAAGAAATAGTGGACTGTCAAGTTACATTGAATTGTGAAAACAGATTAAAATGAAAATGTAAAGTGCCAAGCTTGTTTTAGAGTTAAGAAAAAAAAAAAAAACACACTGGCATATGGCCAAAATATTTGCCTCCCAAATGTCATCTTTAGAACAATTTTTTAAACCCACTGTGATTGCTTCTCCCTGCTCTCAACTCCCAGCAGGCTAAAGCAGACCTCACATACGTCCCACACAGATGTAGACAGAGAAACTGTTCATTATCAATCAGCGAACACAAACAAGTGGAAGACTGCTCAGTTTCCCCTGTTAAAGGTAAAGAGGCTTAAAACCCCCAAAGAGTTTATTATTCTGGTGCTAGGATCGTCAAAGTCATTTGCCTTTGACTTGCACAGTAGCCACAGAGGTTAAATTGAGGTTAAGTTTCCCAAACAAAATGGAAGCAATTAAACAGTTAAATAATGTTGCTTTATTCTGTTTGTTTGTTTTTAACCCAGAGACCCCAAAATGTATAAAAATGTAAATATTTGTATATTTTTAAGTAACAAAAATTATATATAAGAAATTGCCTTTTATGCTTAATTATTTGCTTTCACGTGTTATTCTTCCTCTAAAAACATCACACCAGAATAGTATTGTAAATCCAACCAGTAACTGATTATAACATATCTCTCTTTGCAAGAGGATGTATAAGGACTTTTAAAGTTTATAAATTTTGATTAGGCAGGGAAAAATCAAGCTTCTTGAAATGGGATAATATTTTTGTTTGAGTATGGTCAATTAGAAAGAAAACTGGTCACAGGAGTCTAAAGACCTGGATGTAGCTGTTTTTCTTCCCTGCGAGCATTATGCAAGCATAACCTACTTTATCTTTTACAAACATTTATATATTTATTATCTCCCTTGAATTCTAAAATAGCTTTATAAAGTAGAAGGACATTTGACAAATTTTTAAAAATCAGTAAAGATAAAACTCATTATGTATGTGACTTCCCTAAGACCAGGTTTAGTAAGAGTTGGAGCTAGACACTAATTCACCACTAATTCCATATGTTACATTACTTCCAGCCTGGAATCATGTCTCTTTAAGTATAGTGGAGTATTTTGTTTATCTCTAACTAAAAAATATATTTTGGTAATATTCTTAAAGAATAACTTTTTAGCATTGTAAATAATAGTTGACATACTATTTACTGAATCTGTATGTCTGAAAAAATATTTTAACCCACCACCATGGGGAATAGGAGACCTGAATGTGTTGACTGCATCTGTATATGTCAGCAAAAAGAAGTTAAAAACAATTTGGACTGTGACCAACACATATCCTTTTCTTACTAAAATCTTTCCCAGTTTGGTCTTAATTGCTATGCTGAGAATAAACACTCCCCTGCCATAATTTAGTCAAAAAGAGTTTCAGTAGCGAGGTTAATAAAAGAGAAAGGGTAGATTTGAAGAATGGCCCTTTCAGAGACTCTCTAGATCCTCGGCAATTTTTAGGTACAGAAGCCACAGGGTTGGGGCAGAACACGATCCCCTTGAGGAACCAGAGGCCTGGTATCCAACAAGGTATAGAGAAGCACTTTATTCCTCAGAAACAAGGAAGGGAAGAAACTGAGACGCATGAAATATTGCACTGGTTTGCCAAGTATAGCCACACCCAGGTTTCCTGTTCCACATGAGGTTAGAGCTTGGATCACAGATGTCCAGCCAAACGTGGCCTTGCTCTGACCCAGATCATGCCACCGGAGAAGGACCAGTCACTCTGAGGAGCAGTTCTTTCTTTGTTCCTTGAAGCCCTACACTCCCTTGCAGAGGGAACCTTGAGCTAGTAAAAGCCTTAAAAAAACTTTTTGTTGTGTCTCCTAGATGGAGTCCCTCCCAACACACAGAGTATAATTTTAAAAAAAGAATGGAACTTTTTTAGGTGCTATGCATAGAGAAAACCTTTTAGCACTAGAAACAATCATGGATATGCTGTTTATTGAATCATGTTTCTGAAAAAATACGTTAACTCTTAATAGATAACTGAGCGAAAGAATGCAGTTTTTACCTTTGTGCAGAATAAGTAGAGACAAATTCTAGAGGAATCTCAGTGTATATCTGCTGACTCCCGAGAAAGACAAGTATTCAGTTTACTGTAAAATATTTTCTTAACCACATGCTACAACTTCCCAGCAAAAAGTTACACTGTTCATGGTTCCCTTTTGTGATTACTTGCTAGAGCATGCCACACTCATGCACAAATGATGCACAAAGCATCGTGATCATGTGTCAGGATGGTGCCGTCAAGAACTTGAAGTACTTTTTAATTTTCTTTTGGTAATTTTCTCTCAGGTAAAATATTAGCAGCCTTTTTAAGGGACAAGTTAGTATTTGAAGAGAAAGCAGAGGATTGATGAGGGAAAGAAATGTATGTGAAAAGAAAACTAAGATTTATTGTATATCTTAAGTGTTCGTTTCGTCTGTCATTACCAGAAAAGAAACCACAAATTCCAGTTTCTATCTTGAAGTGATAAAGGCAGGTTGTATGTATGGTTGTCTACCTATCTACCAGCTACGGGGTGGTGGGTGACAAGAGAATGACTGCTTTATTCTGCCTAACACAAAGCAGAAAGTAGTTCAGTGTATTATTTTTTTTTCCGACTATGAAAGAGCCTAGTCAGTTTGTCCTAACATAATCCAGAACATAAATCTCACCTAAAAGCTTTTGAAGAAATAATTTAAGCTCAACATGTATTTTACCTTCTAAGCATTGCATGGATCAATAGCTGTGGTTCCTAAGGTCTTCTAAGCCTCGTGCTGTCTGAGCAGCAGCACTCTCTTCTGAACAGCTACCTGATGGCAGTAGTTTTGGTGGTGGTGGTTGAAGTGATCCAGAGTGTGTGGTTGCTCCTTGAATTTATTCAAAGTACTTTGGAGACAGAATAGCTGATATCTTGCAGATATTTCCCTTCTAGTCCTCCTCTTTTTATGGGCCAGTCAAAATATTTTTTTGTATATTGGAAATTTTATCACTCTTTATTGACTTACCTCTTCTTAACTGAAGGGTTTTGTTATTGAAATTTATTTTGGTTACAAATCGGATAACTTTTTCTGAATGCAAATGTTGGAAAGGACACCAACTTTGGGATATCAGTTAACTCTAAAAACAGAAGGCGATAGAGAGAGTTTGCCATTTTTTTATATTGCTGCTTTTTTCATTTCCTAAAATATAAAATACAGTGGAGAGATAAGGAACAAATATATCAATATGTGAATGTTGGTTTAACAGTGATGGTGGATATCAGAGTGAACACTATATGACATTTTTCTGAAAAGTTAAAATACTTATATTTAAAAATTTTTAAAGCTTCCCAAAACCTCAATGTGGAACCACTAGAGATTAAAACTAAGACAGTTAATTCATTTCTATAACTACACTCAGAATTAATTATTTCAAAATTTGAGAATAAGTCTTTCTAGGTTTACTTTTTAAATAAATGTTATACTATTTTCTTGGTTTGTTTTACTTTCTGCAAATTTTTTTCATACATTTTACAGCTTGATATTTTAGTTTTTCTCTTTGGCATTCATATTTCACCAATTTTTACCACTAAAAACATTTCCAATGTCAATAATTATACTTAAGAATCATGGTATACAATTGTATCATCATATTATACTATATCATTTTACAGTAATGTCTTCTCCAATTATTAAACATTTTTATTGTTTTCAACTATTTTCTGCTGAAAATAGCACTTTTGTAAGTAACTCATTTTGATGACTTCTTTACAACTAATTTTTAGTACTTAAATTACAGTGTCAAATACAATACATAGTTACAGTTTTATACATATATACACATCAAGCCTTTATCTAGGATAGTATTATTTCTTTTGTAAGAAGATTATGCTACTGCTTAATTTATCACACCTTTAACCTGAAAAATATAAACAGAATTTTGTTTTTTTTTTGTCAGTTTAAGGGAAAATATGTTAGCTCACTTTGAATGCTTTTCAATTTGAATATTAATATATGTACATAATATGGTCCTTTGAATTTCTCATTTTAGAGATAGCTTTTCTATAATTTAGGAGGTTAGTAATTTATTAGTTATTTGTTATTTTATATATATATGTGTGTGTGTGTGTGTGTGTGTGTGTGTGTGTGTGTGTGTATATATCTATCTATTACTAATCCTATGTTATATCCGTGACAAACAATAGTAACAGTTTGTGTTTTGTTTTGGCATAAATAGTTTAAAATTTTATATCATCAAGTCACTGGGCTGAGATCAAGGTCAACAGTCCCATGCTTCTTCCAGAGGCTCTAGAAGAGAATCCATTCCTTGCCTTTTTCCATTTCTGGAGCTGTCTGCCTTGGCTCATGGCCCTTTGTCCCATCTCCCTCTATCTCGCTCTTAAAAGGACACTTGTGATGGAATTTAGGGCCTGCCTGGGGTGACACAGGAAATCTCATTTCAAAGGCCTTAGCTTAACCACATCTTTTACGTTTAAGGTAGCGTATACGGGTTCCATAGACTGGGACCTGTCGTGTTTTGGTGGCCATTATTTGCTCTACTGCAATTCTATTTACAAACATTTATAGTAAGTTATGTGTTCACTTCTGCTTTTTTTCAGTCCTTTAATTCTGTCTCTTGCTCCACGTTTGGATCTGATATGTCTAGACTAGATTTGGTGTTTTTTTGATAATATTTGCAACAAATAATACTCTTTATTTTAGGACACTGAATATCTAGTTCATTTAGGTGGAAAATGGTGATTTAAAGTACTTGAGACTATATATGTATGACTATATATGTATGATATTTTAAAATTGTAGTCTATACTTACTGATTTTGATTAAAGCACTCTTTATTTAGACTTATGATGGCTGGAAGAAAATGTGGGTTCTCCCTATAAAATAATAGAAAAAATGACTATCCTACTACACTATATCATATCTTAATATTTCGTTGGAGATGGTAGCTTTTTATTGGAGATGGAAACTCCAGTATTCTTGCCTGGGAAATCCCATGATCACAGGAACCTGCTGGGCTACTGTCCATGGGGTCTCAAAAGAGTCAGATATGACTTAGGAACTAAACATTTTTTTAATGACTGCTATTTTTTAAAAAACACAACAGACTAAAAGTTGATTGTGTATACAGTTGTTTTCCTTTTATGATCCAATTTTTAGACTGTAAAAAGAAATTGCTACCTATAAAATATAATTGGCATTGCTATTTTAGTCAGAATGATAACCAGATGCTTTAAAAAATGAATTAATTATACAAGATTCTCAAAACTTGTTCTGTGAGTAATTATTTTTCAAATAACAGTTCAGATATTTTTCTAAAATAGTACTTGTATTATATCTTCCATTTTTCTTTGATATTTGAGTATAAAATGAATATGCCACATGGCTACATAAAGAGGATTACTTATAAAGTGTTTAGTGGGTGCAATTGCCTATAGACAAACAAGTTAGTTTATCCACAAAGTAATTTTGCTCAAATATTTTAGATAAAATGTCTAATATTTCAAAAATTGAAAAATAATTTCTAGGGTAATTAAATTTTTGATTAAGTAGATCCCTAATAAACTGTTAATATATTTTTTGTTTTTTCTACAGCACTTATGCTTAGCTTCACAGTTCTCAGAATCTTGCAAACTATTCCAAAATCTTTCATTAAAATTGAAAAAAAAAACATATTTTAGTATTAGCATTATAGTACACTTTTCTTATAGTCTTAGAAGACATTCTTAATGTTTTTGAATTTGAAACATGGCTTTAAATCATTGTAGTTTTCATAGATACAGTCAAACCTAAAAATGACAATATGTGCACTCTCATAAATAAGTGTATATATGGAGTGAAACACTTAAATTTTTCTAGGAAAAAATTAACATAGAAAAACTTTGCAGTTCTGTTTTACTTGTAAAAAATTATGCTTTTAATATTACGTGTGAGTGGTTATGAGTAACCTATTCATAAGCTACCACTCCGCCTTTCCCCAAATGAAAGGAGTTGAGGCAGCTGAGACACATAGATACAAATTAAATGGAGCACAGAGTTCAAAGTGTTTAAGTTTGAAGTGTTTACTTATACGTATTTGATCCTACAGTTACTTGCTTTGAATAGTATGCTGATGATGACAGTTTATCAGAAATGTGATATGGAGGTATTATTACAAAGCCAACCAGTTTAAAAAGCCAAGATGCTAAGGTTGACTGCTATATTAATATCTACTGATATACTTACACAGATTGGCAAATATATAAATGATACATGGAAATATACAGATCTATATATCTAAAAATAGGTATATTGATATATATCAATAGCTACTATTGTATAAGCCAAAATGATATGTATGTTACTGGTGTTGTCCAATCTGATAGCATATTTTTAACCAGGAACAATTTATAGAGTTGTTAATTTTACTCAGTGTAATCTGACTTGTTGATTTTACAAATTTTTCCTAAAGAAGTAGCTATTGCATTTCAAATGCTCTTTTAAAATAGACTTTAAAGCATTTACAGTGTTCAGATTTCTTATAATAATTTTAAATATATTAGAATGTTACACGTTGAAAACATTTTCCCTTATCAGGATACTATTAATATAAAGATATAAGGTTTATTTTCTGTTTTATTTATGTATTTTTATTGACATATAGTTGATTTAAAATATTAGTTTCAGGCATACAGCATAGTAATTAAAAATTGTTATAGATTATAGTTCACATATATTTATTGTAACATATTGGTTCTATTCCCCATACTGTGCAATATGTCCTTGTAGCATGTTTGTTTAATAGGCAATACCTTGTACCTCTTAAACTTTTACCCCTATCTTGCCCCTCCTACCTTCCCTTTCCCCACTTGTATGTTCTTTATATCTGTAAATCTATGCTTTTTGGTTATATTCAATAGTTTGTTTTATTTGTTAGATTCCACATATAAATGATAACATACAGTATTTGTCTTTCTCTATATGACTTACTCTCCACGTCCATCATGTTGTTGCAAATGGTAAAATACCAATATTTATTATGGTTGAGTAGTTTTCTGTTGTATAAATATATCACATCTTCTTTATCCATTTGTCTATTGGTGGAGACTCAGGTTTCTTCCATATTTAGACAATTGTAAACAATGTTGCTATGAACATTGAAATGCATGTATCTTTTTGAATTGGTGTTTCTGTTTTCTTCAGATATGTATATGTATGGGTATATATATATGCCCGTACATACATACATACCCAGGAGTGAAATTACAAAATCTTTCAGTTTTTAGTTTTCTTGAAACATCTGTACTAATTTCCACAGTGGTTGAACCAATATTCATTCCCACAAACAGTATACAAATGTTCCGTTTTATATACATCCTAGGCAATATTTGTTAATTGTGTTCCTTTCTTTCCCTTGAAACATAATTGAGTTACAACACTGTGTTAGTTTTAGCTATACAGCAGAGAGATTCAGTTATATATATACACATACACACACGTAGTGTGTATGTATATATAATCTTACATGGGCTTCCCAGGTGGCTCGGGGTAAAGAATCACCTCCAGTTCAGGAGATGTGGGTTCCATCCCTGGGTCAGAAAGATCCCCTGGGGAAGGAAAAGGCAACCCACTCTAGTATTCTTGCCTGGAAAATCCCATGGAATATATTAGATCATTTGCCATTATAGGTTTTTATAAGATATTGAATATATTGTTGTATAGTAAATCCTTATTGCTTATCTATTTTATGTGTAGTAGTTTTTATTTGATTTGAACTTCTCTAATAATTATCAATGTTGATCATCTTTTCTTGTGCCTATTGGCCATCTGTATGTCTTTTTTGGAGAAAGAAAATATTTCTACCTTTTGTCCTGGAGCGTGGGAAATTTTGTGTGTGTTTTAGGAGTGGAGTCTCTATTTCCCACAGCCCTCTTGAAAGTAAGACTTGCTGGCCTTCAAAGCCAAATATTCTAAGGGTTTGTCTTCCCAGAGGAAGACCCCCAGGCTGGGAAGCGTTATGTGAGACTTACACCCCTTATTCCTGGGGGAGAAAACTCATCAGTAGTAATTATTCTCCTGTTTGTGGATCACCTACCTGGGAGATATGGGTCCTTTTTTTATATATATATATTTAGTTGTATAAGATCTTCTCTGGTAAGCTTCAGTCTTTTTCATCCATAGATATTCTGTAAATAGTTGTAATTTGAGTCTCCCCTCCTAGAAAGAAGGTGAACTCAGGCTCTTTCTACTCTGCCATCTTGGCTGATCTCTCTATTAGGTTTATTTTCAACTCAGTATTGCTCCACTAAAAATTTACTGCACTGAACATTCCCTCTTACTTTCAACAAGTTCTTACTATTGAAGTAGTACATTGTTCCAGTATTTCATATTTTTCTAATACAAATCACATTATTTTGGATGTCTTATTTTTGCATCAAAGAGGAAAATGATGCTTGCTTATTCTTCTCCACAGTAGAGTTTAACAGGCTACACCTGTTAAACTAATGAAACCTCCTCCCAAAATCAAAAGATGATAATTGACTCATTTTTTATCACATAGCCAGTTAAGAGTTATGAAAAGCTAGAGCCCGGATCTCCTGTCTTTAAGGTCACACATATAGTAAGTAGTGGGCCAGTTTTAAACTCCTGTCACTTGATTTGAAAACAATACTACTTAGTCTCTGATATAGCCTTGTTACTAGAATTTGTTGAAATTCTGATTGCCAGAAATCTCCGAGCCTTAAGATCTTCCAAATCTGGAGGAATTGTACTAACTATTCTTTAACCATATTTGAATATGCAATTTGAAGATTAAAAAGCAGAGACATTACTTTGTCAACAAAGGTCCATCTAGTCAAGGCTATTTTCCCAGTGGTCATGTATGGATGTGAGAGTTGGACTATAAAGAAAGCTGAGCACAGAAGAATTGATGCTTTTGAACTGTGGTGTTGGAGAAGACTCTTGAGAGTCCCTTGGACTTCAAGGAGATCCAACCAGTCCATCCTAAAGGAGATCAGTCCTGGTTGTTCACTGGAAGGACTGATGTTGAAGCTGAAACTCCAATACTTTGGCCACCTCATGCGAAGAGCTGACTCATTGGAAAAGACCCTGATGCTGGGAAGGATTGGGGGCAGGAGGAGAAGGGGACGACAGAGAATGAGATGATTGGATGGCATCACTGACTCGATGGACATGGGTTTGGGTGGACTCCGGGAGTTGGTGATGGACAGGGAGGCCTGGCTTGCTGCGGTTCATGGGGTCGCAAAGTGTCGGACACGACTGAGTGACTGAACTGAACTGAAGACCCTCAATTTGGGCTGGGCTTATTTTTAGCCATTATTTCATTTTCCTTAATCACAATGTAGATATATAAATAGGATAAAAATTGAAATTTTAATAATTATGGGCATGGACTCCGG
The DNA here is from genome assembly GCA_024291935.2 of Okapia johnstoni. NCBI lineage: Eukaryota > Metazoa > Chordata > Mammalia > Artiodactyla > Giraffidae > Okapia > Okapia johnstoni. Next base: position 76,395,212 of record CM044312.1, on the reverse strand, counting down.
TAAATTCACTTGGCACTCTGGTGCCAAGAAGGAGACACAACTTCAATCCCTGGGTCAGGAAGATCCTCTGGAGAAGAAAATGGCAACCCACTCTAGTATTCTTGCCTGGGAAATCCCATGGATAGAGGAGCCTGGCAGGCTACAATCCATGGTCACAAAAGAATCAGACACAACTGAACACACACATTGTATGTACTTTAAATTATAATGTAGTTGTCTGTAAAATGTTTGTTCCTTTTCTCAGTAATTAGCTTTCAGAGAAAGATGCTCACTGATATCTAGCAAATCATTTTCTTCTTACTTCTTCTAGAATTCTTGTTCCTGTTCTTATCTGTCTTCTGTGATATAGATGTTTACTGAGACTACTACCGTCTTGTAGTCAGGTTCAACTGAAAATGCAATCAACATCCCTCTGAGGCATTCTTCATCTACTATTCCCCCCAAAATAGCCAATATGCTACCAAATCTGGCTCCCTCAGTATTTTCCATATAGCCTTGCTATTACTCCATCAAGTAGCCCGTGATACTACTGTTTTTATTTTTTTTAATAGATGAGTTTTCTGATAGCACTTCAATCAGCAATAACTCCCTCTCTCATCTGCATTGTCATCAAGTTTTTTTTTTAAATTCTCTGAAACAGTTGCTATGAATTGACTGTATGTGCATCCCATTGCCATTATTTTAATTACAGTGCACCATAGTGACTAAAGGCACAGACTTTGGAACATGATAATCAAGGGAATCATGAAAAAAATAATAATTAGCTGTGTTTCAGGTGAATTCCAAACTCCTTATCTCAATCAAATTAATGTCATAGATGGAGAAATTCAGCTATTTTAGAAGAATGTGGCTATTCATTTGTGGGTAGTAGAGTATAATTTGTGATTGCAAAGGAGCCATCAGAATTGCAGCAGCTTGCTGTTAAGGAACTGAAGGAAACAAAAAGTTAGATAGCACCCCATCCAAAACTTTATTTCTTTTGCCCACTGAAAAATATGTAGTAAGCACATAATCAATACAGATACAGTGAATAGCTACAAGGCACAAGGGAGAGAAAGTTTAGGAAGTCTGTAGTTTTAAGTCCAAACAAAGGAAAGAATAGTGATGCATTTAATATTGAAGGCATAATAATGAGGTGGATGAAACTAGAGCTTATTATACGGAGTGAAGTAAGCCAGAAAGAAAAACACCAATACAGTATACTAACACATATATATGGTATTTAGTTAATTGGTAAAGATAACCCTGTATGCGAGACATCAAAAGAGACACAGATAAATAGAACAGTATTATGGACTCTATGGGAGAGGGCGAGGGCGGGATGATATGGGCGAATGGCATTGAAACATGTAAATTATCGTATGTGAAACAAATCGCCAGTCCAGGTTTGAGGCATGATACAGGTTGCTCGGGGCTGGTGCACCAGGATGACCCAGAGGGGTGGGATGGGGAGGCGGGTGGGAGGGGGGTTCTGGAAGGGGAACACATGTACACCCATGGCGGATTCATGTCAATGTATGGCAAAACCAATACAATATTGTAAAGTTAAAAAATAGATAAATAAACTAATTTAAAAATAAATAAATAAATAAAAGAAAAAAAATTGAAGGCATAAGAGCATGAAAATTTAGAAGGAAAGTTTATAAATTCTCATCTACTCAAATGAAGTTCAAGGTAGCTTCAGGCTTGTTTTGTGTAGTAAACAGAAGGCTGTTAGGTGGGTGGCTTTGATGTTTAGATAATTTGAGAATCATCCAGTAATAGTGATATTTGGAGTTGTGGGAGGGAAGTCAACTAGTGAAGAATATGTATAGTGAATAGGAATGCACTTTGAACTTGGGATCTAGAAAATGCATTTAGAGGACTTTGAATAAACTGATAAAAGATCTTAAGATGAAGTAGTATATAATGTGATTGAAAGTAGCCATGCTGTTAATAAGACAGCATACTCAACTATGTCATATGCCTCAGATTGTTGTTCAAGAATAAGGATCAGTAGATTTGATGATTAGTTCACTGTTGGCTAATCTTTGTAAGAATCATTTTAGTAAAATAGTTGGGGTCAAGAAACTGGATTCCATTTTGTTTAGAAACAAAAGGGAGATGCAGAATTAAACAATTATATCTAACTACCATTTTCCTCAAATTAACATAGCTTAATTGTGTTATTTTTACTACAGTACCATAGATTCATGTAGGAATTTTAAGTAATAGTGAAAAGCTTGAAGAAGAAAATAAATAAAAAGGTATCAAAGTCATGAAAAATTTCAAAAAGTCAATCATTGATAATTTAGCAAACATTTATTCAAACTTGTGTGTAGTTACATGCAACACGAGACACACATATATGATTGCATATAATATTAGAATATACTCATATATATATGATTGAATGTAATATCCCAGTTTATAATATTTAATTCCATTCCATAAAATTTTGCCATATTGGGCATCATCTGGTAGCTAAGATGGTAAAGAATCTGTCTGCAATGTGGGAGACCCAGGTTCAATCCCTGAGTTGGGAAGATCCACTGGAGAAGGGAATGGCAACTCACTATGGTATTCTTACCTGGAGAATTCCATGGACAGAGGAACCTGCTGTCTTATGGTCCATGGAGTCACAAACAGTCAGACACAAATGAGAGACTAACACCCATATACATTGCCATGTTAATATAAAATACACTTAATGGATATATGCTAGCCCACTATACTTGTATAAAATAAGTTACTTAACCAACTCATTATATACGAACAATAATATATATTTTTTTGCTCTTGTCTAATAATCACCTTAGAATAAATGGTAATAATGACATTCCTGTTTTAAAGATTATACAATTTTAAATCATCTTCCTGTAGATTATTAAATGCTTCTCCAGAATGTTTTCATCATATTCCATTCTCAGCGAGTTGAAGTATTAATAGTTTTCCCATATACCATATGTAGACAAAAATGATGGCAAATCAGAGATGTAACAGATATTAACTAGCATTTGTCTGTAATATAAAACACTTACTTTTGTTACTTGACCTTTTTAAGCATCACTTAAAACTCGGGAACAAAAATGAAAAAGATTATCCTAGATCTGAAAATTGAAATGGCACACAGGATGGCAGAAATCAGAATGAGTAAGGTGCAAATCTACAGATATGTGAAAGTAAAGATGAAACTGCTAGCAGTTATGTCTAAAGGGGGTAAGGATGCAGTGAGGGCTGAGGGTGAAGTAGAACTGATAAAGTTCACAAGAAGACATGTTTGGGTAAAGAAATGCATGTGTCTAATGAAAACAGAGATTGTTTGGAGTTGAAGAGATCTAGGTTATGAGAGTATAGTTAAAAGGCTCATTAACTTGAATGTTAAGAAGCAGAGAAGAGTAGTCAAATAACATAATGAACCAAGTAAGTTTAAGTCAATGGTGAAAAAAGAGCCTGATGAAGTTTGAGGTATATATCACAAGTGAGTGGCACAGGCATCAAAAGCAGAGCAGTTACTGAATGATGATGACAGGGCAATGATATCAATGCAGCAGTGAGGAGTAAGCAGAACACTGGCCCCTCCTTTGTTCTTCATGGGTGTGAGTTGGGGGAGGTTTTCGGGATAGGTAGCATTATCAGGGTTAGGTTGAGTTTCAGCTCAGGTGAGGAAATGGACACCCTGTTCTAGAAAAAGTTTAGATGATAGGGTTTTTGTTTTTTGGTTTTTGTTTTTTTTTTTAATTTTCTGAAATATCTAGAAAGCAAATCCAGTTTAGTGGTGTCCGGAGAACAGAAACAATATGATTTATCACCATAGCCTTCCCCAAATCAGTGTATTTGCTTTTTGTTCAGCTTTTTATTAATTTCTCATGTGGCATTATAGCACTCAGGTCATCACTAAAATAAATGAACAAGCAAGACCAAAAATTATAGTTCTATAATGTTTTAACTGTTTTATAAAAACAAGACTTTTAATACAGAGCACTTGATACCACAATATTTCATATTTGTTATTTAAATATCTCATGCATATGAACACAATGTTAAGTTCCTACCAGGGCCAAGCTTCACTACATACACTGTTGTGCCCCTGCATGGCAGAATTTCCCAGACAGACCATCAGGTAACTTAGAAAATGCCTACAAAATCTATTACTATGCTATTGTATAGAATCTAATATTCATTTCTAAGAAATATTTCTCAAGGCTTTAAGATGCTCTTGGCTTACTTTTAAATGATCATTTATGTGAAAACTCCCTCATTAATTTAAATCATATTCACTGACAAAAAGGTAATTTTCATTTTTTGTCATGTGTAAAAATTTCACACTAATGAGTTTGTCTATGAATTTTTATCACACAGAATATGCCATGCTATGAAGCAAATATCATTTTCCTTATGTTTTTTAAATGAGAAAATGAATACAGAGAATTTAAATAAGAAGCAAAAATCAAACACACAAAATCAGGTTGGTTTGGGGTTTAAAACATATTTAAGAGCATTTCTGCTTTGCAAGAGTATTCACCAGAAATGACTTTTACACAGAGAATAAATGTATGCAAGAAGCATTTGTTCTTGACCAGTGAATGTATCAACAATAAAAAAGAATCAATTAATTAAAATCAAATTGTATATGATTGAGAAATTCCATGTTGCCCAACTATTACCTTTGATCAGACCAAATCTTTAGGTCAGCAAATGAGATATGGAAAGTCTACAAAGTTACTGAGATAACCTGAAAAAAAAATAAAACAACTCCAAAAGTAATTCCACCTTAATCATCTATCATTTTCCTAAATCTAAAACAATATTCTTCATTAAATTAATTATTTGTTGCTCAGTGCATACTAGGATGGGACTTGACAATACTGAAAGCCTCATGGCTGTCCTAAGGAAAAGCCTGACCCTTGGTTCAGACTCCTGGAAAGAATGTGGGGTGATCCTAGGAAAGGAAAGCACCTAGAACAGAAAAGATGTTTGTGAAATATGAATCTGTGTTTGTATAAAGCATTCTTTTGCATTCAATGAGAACTTGGAGGCATTTCAAGAAAATAGATGAAAATACAAACATAAACTGAGTTTTCAAAGAAAATTAGAAGGGAAAGATTGGAAGAGAAATTTGTCTCTTAGTCAAGTTCTGTTCGATTGAATGTAGTTTCCCTAGATGCTGGGGTCGAAAAGAAGAGAAGAACATGTCAAAAGAAGGGCAGTTAAGAAAGAAGGTGTGGCATTGCTCTTAACATGCAATATCCCTTTGGATAATTGGTCTGCACAAGTTTATTAATTTTGTTGTTCAAATCTATGTCTTTACTGATTCATGTGTTTGTGTGTGTATGTGTCTGAATGAAAAATATACCACTGAGTGATATGTTCAAATCTGCTATTCTGGCTACAAATTTCTACATTTGTTTGGAAAACTGGATAATTTTGCTTTCTATATTTTGAAACTGTGCTTTTAGTTGTGGGTAGCTTTAAAAATATTATATTTATTGAACTATTTTCTCATATTCATGGAGTCTCTTTATTTAAGTAGTGATTTTTATTACTGTGTTTTGTGAGATATTAACAAAGCTATACCAGCTTTCTTTTAATCAGTATTAAATGATATCTTCATATATATATATGTGTGTATATATATATATATATATATATATATAGAGAGAGAGAGAGAGAGAGAAAGAACCAAGGCTAAAAATTCCATTGTACCATTGTATCTCCTGGAGTGGGGGTACTTTTCTGTTTTCCAAAGTGATGGGGTCACTTTCTAGACTCTGAGAAGACTTCCTACCCAATTTGGCTTTGTCTTTGTCTCTGGACCCCCACACTACCCCATTAAAATGCATGCTCCTGCTTAGTAAGGATAGGCTGACGTCTTCAGAATGCTAACTTATCTAATAAGATTCAGATTTTCCAGTCCTTTGTGGACTCAGATGTTTTCTCATTCTTCCCAGGACATTTTTTTTTAGAGTTATGTAACTTTGGAAACTTTCTTATAGATATCTGATATGCCATCCCAACTAGCATTTAAATAGTGTATTAGGGCTCTTTTTAAAAACTAATTGGAGAAAATGCAATCTCATCCTATCTTAGAGTTTTAAGATGCTGGAATCATCTTGTTTATGATCTCTACTGCCAGAAAAATGATTATATAAAAGTTTGTCCTTCTCACTGTCTTCTTTTAGATGGTAACTTATGGTCTTTTGTACAGATTGTTACTCCTGGTCTACAATATATACCATTATGAGATTATAATGTATCTCCTTCTTTCTCCTATACTCATGCCCTAGGGATAGACACATATTTATTGGCTACATACTATGATCTAGACCCTGTGATTACACTTGAGATATTAAGACAACTAAGACACATTTCCTGTAATCACAAATGCCAAATAATAATGAACCGTTTCAGTACAGTGAGATATATACAAATAAATATGTGCTGTATGCACAAGGCTTGGTGTGATTCAGTATGTCTGTAGGATTCAGAAATGGCCTCAGAGAAGAAGAACTGAGTAAAGAGATTTTTAATGCATAATTAGGACACCTTAGTCAGAAAAAGAGCAGCAAGGCAATTCTGTCAAATGATTAGATTGCACATATGTATACTTCACTGAGATAGTCTGTGATTTTGGGTAATTTGTAAATACATCAAAATAACTGGAACAGATGACTAACAGAGAGATGATAGAAGATAACATTAGAAATACTGACAAGGAGCTAGATTATAAAAAGTCTTTTTTAGATTGCTAAGGAAAGAGAAGGCATTGAAAGATCGTGTATAAGAGCATAATACTAAGAGTTTTCTTTTTTAATTAGATAACTATATAATTAAGGCTATAAGTTTTGGAATTTTATAAAAGTATTATCAAAAGATGTTTAGGGATCAAACCGGGCAATGATAGCAGGTATAAGAGCAGAACCAGACAAGGTAATGTTGAACAGTGAAATTAGAAGTATATGGTGATTAATTAGATAAAAAATGTTGGAAGAGGCAAGAGCTAAGGTAACTGGAAAGACCTGGTTGACTTTGAGATTTCTGGATTATTATATGCATTATTTGTTGTTGTTCAGCCATTAAGTCATGTCTGACTCTTTGTGATCCCATGGACTACAGCATGAGTGGTCCATGGGGTCCATAGGGTCGCAAAGAGGAGTGAGTTTTAACTTTGTTCCTGCTGAAGTTGAGTTCAACAGAGTATATCCATGTGGTTATGTCTCCAAATCAGGCAGAAATTTGAGTTTGGGGGTTTGAAGAGAGTCTTAGGTGAGAGACATTGATTTGGAAAATCTCAAAATATACAAAATTGTTGAAGCTATGATAATTATAGCTTATCATTAATGAAGTAATGAAGTAAGATATCATTTAAAAACTCATTAGGCTAAAAAGGTAAGAGAGACAAGGATAAAACTCTGAGAAAGAATGAGGATATGAGGAGGTGACTGAGTCAATGAAGATGATGGGATGGGGGTGAGGGGTGGGTAATAGACCTATGAATTAGGAGAGTTCAGAGGGTTCTGTGATGAAAAACAAAGGAGGTGTCTCCAACAAATTTCAGTTGATGAAGAGTATTAAATGCTAGAGATTTGAAATAAGATGATAACTGGATAATTAGGAGACCGTTAGTGACCTACTTAGAGAATTCTGTTCACTGTGGAGAACTGAGCAATGAATGAGGGTGAGACTGGAGACAGTCCCAGTTGACTTCTCTTGTGAGAAGAGAAGGGAAATGGAAATTGCTTCATAGCAAAAGGGGGACGTTTTAGATCGGGGAAGTTGTTCTTTATGGCCTTTATTTGTTTATTCTTCGCATAATATGAGGAAATTGAGCATGTTTCTTGACTGAAAAGAAAAGAAATAACAGAAAGGAGTTCATATGACTTTATTCTAAAGGTATACTTTAGGGGCTAGAGACTAGTAATGTTATACTGCAAAATTCAAGGTAAAAATTTATTATTTTGTATCCATGTTACAAGTAACCTTCAATTAAGGCCTAACACTGATATAATCCTAGAAATATAGGACTTGAAGATATCGAAAAATTACAATTGCCACAAAACTTGGTTATATATTGGTTATATTGAATTAGCCAGAAAGTAAGAAATATTTTTTAAGGCTTTATCTGGGCAACCATATTCTACTGAATAACATGTTGTACTTAATCAGCAATCCAAGATTAAGTTGGATTGATAACAAGACTAGAAAGAAAAAGAGTAAGTTACATGTATGGTACTCTAGTAACTTGTTTCAGTAATTATGTATAAAAGAAAATTACTCATAGAGAGTACTTTTGTGAATTACATTTGTGATTTTAGTAGTATTAAAATTTTTAAAATGTTTTGCAGTTGTCTATGACCAATAAATCTCTGAATTATTTGGGCTTATTATTAAGTGAAACTGCTTCTCACTTTAGAAAAATACAATACCCTTTTTGGTCAAATTTAATCCACAGTTTTAAAGTAACTTTGTAACTTGGTAAACATGCGTTGGACCAGCCATCTTTAGGGTTATCCTGTTAGTTACAAATGACAAAAATCAAAATGTGATATGAAAGACAATTCCAAAAATGTCAGAAGTAAGTTATGTACAACACATCTACTATATTAAGAGTCAGGGTGCTAGAAGAAACAACTGGCACACTTAAAGTGGGTAAATTGAAGAAAGTTTAATAAAGGGACAATTTACAAAGATGTGGGCAGGGTGTAGGGAAACTATAAAGGATAATGCTGTTATTCCATGCCTTTAACTAGAGATTCCATTACCAACAAAAGGACTAAAAGGAGGGAGGAAAGCTGGAAAAAGAGACAGGAAGTATGCAGCCACCATGGAAAATCCTTCAGGGAGAAAGTCAGGGAAATAAACATGGGACTTTTGTTTCCTTAATCCCTTTTCTCACCCATTCTGTTCTCATGCTGGTAATTCCTATTTGCAAACCAAAGTAGAAGCCAGAGGACACAAGAGTCATTTGATTGACTTTATGCCTCTACTGCTTAAGCTCCTTGGGCACAAAGAAGAGAGGATAAATGGAAAGAAGATTTGGAGGAGCATGTAGATATCTAGCACACCTTTATAATTTATATTTAATCTGAGTAATGATGTAGGATTTTATTAAAAAAGTCAGTTTCTTATCAATCCCAATCAATAAATGCTAAATAAATACAGTTTATCAGGTCCATAGAGTATGATACTTATAGACTGCTTATGGTCTCCAAATGTTGGTCCCGCATCAGTTAAAATAATTTCCATTTTCTCAGTAGGGAGATGTTTCACTTTACAGTTCACAACCTACCCATCACTTGGGCCTCTGTTTATTCCCGGCTGTGCAGTCCATGGGGTCGCAAAGAGTCAGACACCGCTGAGCAGTCGCGGTGTTTGAACTGAACTGAACAGCGAGATGCTAGCACATTGTACTCTGGTGTCTTCATCACCCTGTTATAGAACTCACCTATGCTGCCATCTCTCTGCATCCCAACAACCTCAGCTGTATCTTGTCCTCCACATAGGTAGAGCAGAAGGTCTTCTCAAAGTATTAAAGTGACATTTAATTGATTTTTTCTCTGTGTCTCATTATTTGTTCTCTTTTTGTACAAATTCCAGATGAGCTTTCAACTGCCATCCCTCCTAAACATCACCTACTAGCCCCCAGTAGCTAAGGAAGAGGAAATTACTCAGTGATGAGAATTTCAAGCCTAGAAGAAGGGCAAATTTCTATTGCAGTCTGGTGATAGAATTACTTTGCAGGAACAGGGTCTTTCCATTCCATTCAAATTATACCACACAGGTGGTCCTACTCATTAAAGAAATAACCCACTCCCCTAGGTACTAGGGCTTTAAATACCTTTAAATAGAATGCATGTGAGTATGCTTACTCAGAGTTATTGGAAAAACACTTATGACTATAGGAGTTCTGTTTTCAACGTAAAATTAATTTAATAATGAAATGGCTTTGATTTAACAGAGTTTAATTGAATAAATTGAGGGGATAGATAACAATGACTTTTCCATTCAGCTGTTTCATTAAAATGAATTTTGTTTTTTCAGCCATAAAAGAGATACACTTTTTGAAAGCAAAAATATATTTTTAGTTTTGCTGTTGTTTCAGTAAAGGAGGTAGCAAATAAATGATGGAATGTTCAAGTTAGAATCACAAAATTTGCTTGATTGGAGGTCAAAAATACCTTGATAAACTCTTTAATCTCTCTTGAGAAAGACTTTGCCCAGCAATCATTTGTATTTTCTTCTGTACTGTTGAATCTTCGCTTTAAAGAAATAAAATAAATCCCCAGCTGAACAGAGAAAGCTGGTTTTCTGCCAAGTCCTGTCTAAATTGTAACCTATGTAGTTCATTTTAAAGCATTCATTTATCATTCACAAATTAACCTTGTACAGGATAGCTGCTCTCATTTCCATTGCCTTTCTGTCCTAGGAAGTATAAACCTCAAGCATTAAACAAATAATGAGTTGAATCTGTGAGGCAAATTTAATGCAGGGAGGGTTTTTAATAACATCTCTATAATTATAGGCATTGATAACTGACAATAAATCTTCATTTCCCAAATGCCACAGTCATTACAGATAGAATGATATGTAATTTGTACTAGATGCTTTTAAGAACCTTATGCCAGAATCACCTTGCTTTTTTTTTAGCTTCAAATTTTGGTTACTGTGGAGAGAGTATCAGATATTTATTACAGAACATAGTTATAAATATACTATGCAGAATGATTCTGAGGCTATGAGTCTTTGCTTTTTAATTGGAAAATGATATCACCACCATGATATTGACTGTAAATCTTAGCTCAACTCTTGGGTGGCACTTTAAAAGTTACACTTATTTTAAATAATAATCTTGGTTACTTTAATGGGCAACAAGCTACACTGAAACATTAATTGATGTGATATTTACTGCATGAAGTTTTATTCTTGTGAGCTATACCTTAGAACTTTATTATAGACAAATTTTTTTAAATGCTTCAAAAATTATATGGGACATTTTCAAGTCTGAGTTCTCCCAGCCCCTGTTTTCTGTAAAGCTTTATGAGCTCAGCTTGTCCATTTAAAGACATTTTCCTTAAAGACTTTCTTATAGGGGAGTCCATGGCAAAATGTGTGATTTCTGACACCTTTCCTGTTCCCAACAGCACCATTCTGAATTTATGTTCCCTGTCCTGAATCCTGTTCTCTAGGGGTAGAGACAACAGAATGTATCTTTCAGTTGTTAATTTCTAATTTGCTACCCCTGGGATACTGAACATTCTTAAATATTTGGAAAGACATCATTTCACCCTTAGACTTACTTCAAGGTGATTTACTATCTTTCTAAATGCTCTTGTGCAGTTAAAATCTACCTTATATACACTATTCATATTGAAGTTGAATAAGAAGATACATTTTTATATGGCTTTCAGTTGTGCTCTCAGGGGAAATATACCACATAGCCAACTAATAAATAATATTGCTTAAACTTGGCATCCATGACTGTTTAAGTGCTTCTCAGAAATTAGCCCATTAATCTTCATGTGGCTGCTTGTAAAAGAGACAGCAAGTTATCTTATTCTTCACACTTTCCTCTGTTATCCTACTCCAGCTGCCTAGATATCTACACTGTTGTGCCCACGTCATTAGAGGCAGTTTCCTCTAGTGTTTCTCTGCAGACCAAAGTGCTCATGGTGTGAGAATGTCTGTCCTCCCTTCCGAGAGATGATCCAGGAAGTTCACACCAGGCCCTTAGGGTTCTATTTAGACGGAAAGGCACATGATTGGTACAGGCAAACACAGAGAATAAATTGCATGATCTATCTGTCACTGAAAATCATCTCTCTAGTTTGTAAATAGGGCCTTGTTTCTCTTAAGTGAAGCCCTGACACCTCTTCTGTATTCCTTCTTTGCTTGTTTTGAAAGGGTTTTTTCACTAAAAGTAGAACAGCAGTCCTTAGAGAACTGCTTCATTGCTTTCTTACCGTTCATTCAAAAGTAAACTTGTTCTTTCCAAATAGATAAGGTTGTTTGGAGATTTTTAATTTTTTACTACCACTCTCAATGTATTCTTGTTGTTTTCCAGAAGAAAAGCCTGCAGATATCGAGATCAAGTACAGAGTTAAATATGAAAAAGCGTTTAATTATTTAATTATGTGTTATACATATCGTACAGAACTATGAACACAAACCCAGATCTCATGGCTTATCTCTCCTTACAGAGAGATGATGCTTTTCACAAATTATATTAAATCTGAATCTGAGAATGATAAAGTATAAAATTAGCAGTTCAATCAGTGACTATAAACCAGAAAAAAATAATTGGAACTTTTCCATGAAGCACAATAAATACTATTTTTAAATAGTACCTTTTAGGCCCACAAGACACTCATTCGCATTCTAAACTTCCTGATCATTTTCTTCCCCAAATTTCTTCCTTCTAATGACTTATAATTCCGTTTCATATACCTGAGTAGAATATAAAGCAAGCTCATCTTATTTTCATTATAGGAATTGAACTCTTACCTTATGCAGTATTGATGGCTCACAATCCCCAAACATTCACACATTCAAAGACAAACCAATGACTCAATTAACTTCTAATTGAGTAGTTACCAACTGTTGGGAAAAGGTCTGTGTGCTAAGAAAGGCATCATTCAATTGGAGAGTGACAAATGAAGCAACATGAAGTCACATCCACCACCCTGTGAGTGATGTGACAACAAATATTATTTATTTCATTAGTGGTACTTGAAAGGGGACTCAAGGTATCCTAAATCTCTTTCTCTCAATACTTGCAGCTGCCTAAGAAGGGAATAGAAGGGAATGGACTTCGTCTTATTTGATGGATTGTGTATAGTTCATAATGTATGTTTTCATGGGACTGTTTTAGCTCTGTGTCAATGCTCATTCATCATGATTGTTACTTATTTTTTAAAACCTAAATAGACCAAAAGATTAAGTGACCTTTTGCTCTTTGGTATATTTATCAGACAATTTTTTTTGTAAATAATTAAACCTGGAGAATTTGAGGGGTTGTAAAAATCAGCTAAAATTCCTTTCAGACATAAAGAGAATATAGTTAGTACTACAATACTGAAATTTAAAAAATTTTTTACAATTTACAAGGTAGCACAGTATCAGTATGCAGAGCCCATGTATTTCGAGTTAAACCTGCAGATAGAAAAAACAACAATAATTGATTCAGAGGTATTACTTCTTACATAGGTCACTTTTGTGTTCTCCTCTATCCTTTGGTATTAGTCACCTTTAATTTAATGTTAAATAGAACATGAAGAACAGAAGGTAAATGTTATCGTCAAATGAGTGATTGCGTTAAAAATGGAGAGAAGTACAGAAGAAAATTAGAATCCATTTTATTTATGGTTAACATCTGAACATATGTATAGTTGTGGTAAACTTTTCTATTGTTAGCATATATGCTTTTACTTTTTATATATATCTATTTAAACCTTTTAAGATATTTCTTTGCCGTATACTTTTATTCACATATTGATCCTTCTTTTGAGAAGATTTCATTCTTATAATTAGCTTTATATATACCTGGCCATTTATTTCAACAGAAGAATGCAATGCAAGTCTCAAAATTTTCTACTGGTGAATCGTACTGCCGGGTCCAGTGAAGATAAGATTTTTACTTTATTTCTAAACTATGTTATCAACTTGTCTTCCCTAAAGTTCAGGTTGTCTGAAATTCTCTAGATGTTAATTTTATTATCTTTTCCCCCCTATTGGTTTTATATTGCAAAGCCTTAACTTTTCTCATAGATATAAAGTGTTCCCCTTCAGAACCTGGGCTATGTGGTTTTTAAAATCCATATTCTAATTGGCTAACTCTTACATATTTAAACACACTATATGTTGAGTTGAATTTTGAAACCTAAATAACTAAAATTTTTGATTTTGTTATACAGTTATATGTAATCCCATCAAATGAGTTTATTTTTCTCGAAAATATGAAGATACTTGGATATTTGGAAACAGGTTAGTAGTAAAATGTGAACTCCATCAGTGGGTTAACCTCTATATCGATCAATAAAGGGAACAGTTTACACATCAGTGTTAGCTGGACAAGTGTGTACACACACACACACACACACACACACACACATTTCCCTATGTATATAAAAATGACAAACCAGTTTTCTTCAGTACTCTAACAGTTTTTCTTCCTATCCTAGTTCCAAAAACATTGTTTGCTATGGGTATGACAGTTTTCTTATTGTTAGTATTCCATTTTCCCTCCCCTGTCTTTACATCTCCACCTTAATGAAGGTACGAAATCTCTTGCCACAATACATCTGCTTCCTAGATCGCCCTGCTGAGTCTGCTCTGAAATATTTATTTCATAATGTGTAAATATTTTGCTATGACAGTATCTTATTTTCAGAAACATTTTCAATTTATTTAATGTCTATTTCTGGCATAAGTATCATTTGAAATATGTATTGAAAGCACAGATGATTATGTTCCACTCCTTTGAATCCTGAATCAGAAAGTTTGGAGTAATTTCTACATATTTATATGTTGAACAATTTTCTCCAGTGATGCCAGTACACAGCCAATTTTGAAAATCATGACCCTAGCACAGGTGTTACACATGGTAGGTATTATGTAGTTAAAGAAGGATTTAATGGATAAATGAATAAGGCTGAAAATATTAATTTAGAGGCAATAAACCTCTCTATACTCAAGGTAATGAAAGTTATCAAAAATGGCAGTTATATAAAAATTTTACATTATTCTTTGGAAAAATCTATCCTGTACTCACAGTTCATATTAAATTTTGAAATAAAAGTTAAACTAATTACTTCTATGTTGCTTTGTCAGCAATTGTCATTTCCAACCCTTTCAGTTATACCAAATTGCCAAAGGCAATATGAGACTTTAATTTTTTTCCTGACATCCTATCCTGTCCACTTATTATAACTGAAGCATTGTCCTACTTGGATCTATTCTTATATGTCTAGACATCCATATTTTATCTCAATGTGTATAAGAGAAGTCTTGGTAACCTAATTTGCATTGTAGTATTTATTATTGGTGCTATGTCCTTCTACTTGATCTATAAGTGTAAGAATACATGGAAATATGATGTGAAATTCATAGTTTAGAGGTTATATCCAGTGTCACAGGTACAAGACTTGAAGTCTAACTCCCTTTACATATCTCAGTTTAATTTTTTGATCACTTTATCATTGAACTATATAGAACTTAAATATCAGAATCAATAACCTACAATTCTTTTTCTTGACATATATCTTGTTATTTTGAGAAGATTCTCAGTAATATAAAAATGAATTTTGACAGAAATGACTAGATTGTATTAGTAAGTAACACTGAAGAAAATCATATCATCATGGCAAAGTTTTGTCCTATGGACATGCATGACGAAGGAAGTTCTGTGACTGGTTGTGTGCTTCTGTGGGAACTATGGTTATTGTGCTTTGAACTTTCATAGTATCTCTATACATATTCAACATATATTCACAAAATTTACACTCTTTAAACCACACTGATGACTTGCTTTAGGGACCTCAACAGATGTCAGAAAAGACTTCTTATCTCTTGCCAGGCCCTAACATAATTAATTCATTTTATTAGGAAGTAGATGAGAATATAAGATTCTTAGAGGCAAGAAATAAATATCTTTAACAAACGTTCTTTTAGTTTCCACTGAAGATAATCAAATATCACCCTCAGTGGCTTGTCAGTTTTCTGTTATTAGTGTGGAGCCACTAGTAGAACCCAAAGGGAACTGATTATGTAGAGTCAGTCTTTTTGAGTGGACCATTGAGTGCTTTGTGCGTCCTCTATATCAACATTTTTTAAGAAATAGTTCTTTTGTAAGTAAAAGTTCAAAATATGTATCTTATTTTGATTAGGACATTAATTATTGGGATCCTAGGAAAAGGAGGCTTGACAAAATTGAAAATAGGTGGGTGAAGAGCAAATATAAAATGTAGTGTTTCTTCATCTGTTAAAGTTGGTTCTTCTAAGTTATGAAAAATTAAAGGACTAAGTTACAGGAAATTGAGATCATACTAAATGTGGCAATTATATTACTATATACTATATGCTATATTATATTCTATATGTTATTTGAATCCCTAAACATACCAATACTTCATTTATTTTTACTTTTGTCTTATTTCTTTTTAAGAAATTAAATTAAATTCATCTCCATGATTTAATGAAGGCCAACTGATTAGTTTTGGGCTTCTCTCGTGGCTCAGATGGTAAAGAATATGCCTGCAGTACAGGAGACCTGGGTTCAATCCCTGGGTTGGAAAGATTGCCTGGAGAAAGGAACAGCTACACACTCCAGTGTTCTTGCCTGAAGAATTCTATGGACAGAGGAGACTGGAAGGCTACAGTCCATAGGGTCCCAAAGAGTTGGACAGACTGAATCACTTTCACTTTCACTTTCACTTTCAACTGATGACTATAAATTCAAATTGAATTACTTCATTAAGGCCACAAAACAATTAGTAGATTTGGCGTTTTCAATATCAATTGGATATTTATAAAAATATCTACAAATTATATAGTCTGAAGTTTATAAAATGTTAAATGACTTCCTCTCCTTAAAGTTAAGCAATTTTTCCTAGACTATTTCATCTCTGGTATACATCAGTTTGAATTGGGGAGCAAGAGAACTATTGATTATTAATAATAATCCTTAACTCATTTGAATGCAGAAGGCATGATCATATAATCCTGTACAAATTTTTACCAGGTATAAGAATACTAATTCTCTTTATTTAGCATTCTAGATTGAAGTAATAGATAAAACCTAGTTGTTGGCACAACTCTTCTTCTATGATAAAGCAACTTAAATTTTCTACTCAATATTAGAAAATCTTCTCAGTGACGAGCAAAAATCTTAAATCTGCACATCTAGGAATCATACCACGAATGTTTCAAATTATGGGGATTTTGAATGGAAATAACTTAAGAATAGGCCTTAAGAACAATAAGATGGTCCTCAGAGTAGGATGGCAAGCAACAGTACGTCAGTCATCTTAGGCTTAAGAATGCTTCTGTAGACACAGTGCCAAGTCTCAAGATTTATTGCTTGCTCACTTTATACCTTTTTGCAAGTTTCCTGTCTCTGATCCAAGTCTTCACTTGGGCTACAAGTTGAAGGAGTAACCTCCTCTGAAACATAAAAGAGAGAAACAAACATGGGAGAACTATAAGATGGTTCTAAAAGTTCTGTTCAGAGGTTACAGCAGCATTGTTCATTTTTCATTGTCAAAACAAATCATATGACTAAGCTTAAGGTCAATTGTAATCCTCCCAAAGGAAGAGGCAGCTAATAATTAGAAACCATATTTCAGTTTACTTTCTGAAAATATTTTTCCTGTTGATATTCTGAAATACACAGTTTATCTATGTCTCTGTTTTAAAAAATACATTTCAGAAAACATTTTAATTAAAAATTATATATCAAATGACAACTGGATATTTTATATAAATATAAATGCAGTAAATTAACATTGTATGAGAAAAATGTTTTTTCCTAACCTGACATAGGAAAAATATCTGTATTATATTTTGCAACTTCATAAATAAATGTACAAGTATCTGAGCTTATTTAACGAATTACCTTTATCTCAATGTATTCACACTGAGATAAAGTGGAAATATAATGCTCTTCTGAAAGGTACAATTATTACTATAGCATGGCACAAACAACCTTAATAATAATAATATGCATGAATGGAGACAACTTTAATAAAAATATATCAATATTTTATATATTTAAATCTCAGATTTGGTGTTAGGGTAAATTTGCCTGTGTCATTTTTTTTATTTTAGAGATAAAACCATAATCTTATCATATTAGTTTATAGAGAATAATATTTTTCATTATTAACATTTCTCTAAGATTAAATTTAAATTCCTTTTGAGATCTATCAAGAAAATTTACTGTATAATTATCTCTCTTCATTTTCCATCATAAATAAATACTCATCACCAATCAAATATTTCTTCATTATTAACCAGAATGGGGCTATAAAATCTTCAGTACATTCCAAAAGTTATTTATAAAAATAATTTTTAAATAGTTTAGTATTTTAATGTTAAGCTATTTGCATAGCCCATATGAATGGGAAATATGTTATTTCTATTAAATAATAGTAACTGATGATGAGTACATATGGAAATTAGAACTTTATTCAAAATAGTACAATTAGGTGTGAATTTATTCATGAATCTATTCTTACTGGCAGGGCAGATCTAAGCATCCAGAGGAAGAGATTTTAAAAGGAAAGATTTTAAACCTTGCTTTGTTGGATTTCTTCATTCTTCCCTCTCTCCTTCCCTTCTCTTTCCCTCCTTGGCTCCCCCTCGTTTTCTCCCTTATCTTTTAAAAAGAATTGTATTTAAACATTGTAAAACATGGTAGAGCTAGCAAGCACTATTATTATAACATAAAATTTTAAATGGAAGCTAAATTTCTTACATACTTAAATTTTTTATGTGTGTTTATTGCCCTTAAAATATGCCTGCAATTTAGAAATAACTTTGTTCCATTTTAATGATAGGAGACAAAGCACATCTCAACACATGATCAACATATATTTGAGCGTTGACTTTTTATTGCTAACTTCTCCTTATCTGGACATATTTTGGTGTTTTTAAGTTATTAGAGAGGAGAGAATTATAGTACCAATAATTAATTTTTGCTTGAAGTGCTTATGAATGAAATCTAAATTCTCTGAGTCTATCAAAGGGCTGCATTCATTTCACTACACTGAATATTGGTTTCGGGAGGATAGAGAATACACATTGAAAACACATTACAGCTGTGCCAATCTTTTTGCAATTATTTTGAATAGTTGGCTATTTGCCCCATTTGACAGTTTGTGAACATGGTGAATAATTTAGTATTCATGCTGCTGCTGTTTTGGCACAATTAACATGAATCACATATCCGCTGCTATTCAAACTGATTACAATATGGCGGGGAAGCCTTAATGTTCAGTTCTTTGTACTCTGTTTTTCCAAATAAAACACAATGAAGACCACTTTGTGTGATGACCTAAAAGCCTCTGAGGACGTCCCTTTTTATTAAATTCCTGATACCAATTTAGATCTGGTATCTAATTTTAGAATTTTCTTGGAGAGTCTGTCAACTGGACGTCCATGTATTCCAAGCATGTGCAAAATATTTATGGGCCTCTGTGCAAAGCCAAAGACTGCCATGTCATTATGTGTATTATCGTCCATTTGTCATTCTGCCTAACATGACTCAGAGGCAATGGCTCTTACACAATTTCTTTCTCATTCTCAGTGGCATAACTTGAATTTAGTCTTCTGTTGTGCTATTTTCTTCTCACAAAAAAAATTGTCCATATAATATATCTCCATAGATTCTTACATTCTTAATAGAGAGAGCTACTTTCCAACTGCTCTTATATATCTATTAGAAAATCTGAAGGTAGATTGTCTTTTACTACCTGCATCATTTTTAAATAAAGGGCAAAAGGATCATCATCAGTAAATATTTGTTCAATGAATATTAGTGTTTAATAGTTCATCTGTAGGTGTAAAGTAATAGTAATAATAATATACTTAAAAAAACTGACACCACGATCTTTTCAGCCCTATTATAAAACATTGAATGTTTTCCATTATGTCACCGAAAAAAATATATTTGTTTCTGAGCATTAGTTTTTCATAGCTATACTTCTGTATGTGTTATAAATTCATTCATTTAATAAACAATTAATAACACTTACCATGTACCAGCTACTATTCCTGGTGTTAGAAATAGAGTATAAAGCATACTAGACCTGGAGATTTTCTTCTAAAAGGAGGAAGACAATCAAAATTCTTGTAATTAAAATGTATACTATGTCAGGTGGTGATACGGGCATCTGGCTTATTGTGCACAATCAAAAACCAAATGCATGTTATTACTGTGTAATCAATCAGAATATTTATTGTCAAGTTACAAAAAGAAACTTAAGTCTCCCAACACCCACAATGCTCATATTATCATGCCAATCACATTCTCTCCTTATAAACATGCTGCTTGAAACCAGAGAAAGGAAAGACACTTTGTTGTTGAAGAACATCATGTTGAGGGCATAGGTGGATGCATGTGTTTTTATGATAGTGTTGGGACGATCTCCCCTTTTCAAATAATGGCAGTCCAGTGTACAGTCTGAGTGCTGAATAATGCCACGAGCTGGCTTGGAGTCTTTTTTCTCCGTGCCTTCATGGCTATTCTACTTCCTTGTGATATGTACCTTTCTATGCTCACTGTGCTCATACTGTTGGACATGTTCAATTCAAGCTTTTTTGTTCTGAGAGTCAGGTGATGTCTTAGCAGTAATATTGCATCGAAACTCCAGGTCACTGTGTTGATTTAACTTTGACTTCATAAGAGACAGTTTTATTTTCCAACATTTTCAAATTCTTACTAGGACTCTTATTCTTGCTACCTCATGTCATCAGTAGAAATGTTGTCACCAACTCTATAATCATCTTGACTATCTAGAAAGTGACATTTAAATTCTAGAGCGATGCCTCATTATTCTCCAGTTTTCACTCTTATGTCTGCCTCCTTTCCTCCATCCTTCATTCATATATTTTATGTTTCAAAACCAGGCTTTCCTAAGTGCCCGTTACTCACTGCTTAGGTTATAAGGCAAAGAAGGTATAATTCCTCTCTGTGAAGAGAGGAAGGAAGCTGAACTTTAAACAAATAATTACAGTGTATTTTGAGATTCCATTATAATTGTTAAGAACAGAATGTCAGGAATCCAAAAATGGGCACTGATAACTGTGTAGAATTTTAGGGAAGGGCTAAGCGATAAAGTGACATTTGAGTGGGTCATGAGGATGGGAAGGGATTTATCTTGTAAAGAATATTTGGGGATTTCTTATAAAAAGAAGCAGATTTTGCTAGTTTTAATACCAAATCCACTTCTACAATTCTCCTGCCTACACTCAAACTGTAAAAGTCCATAGCTGGTATTCCTTGTTTCATAATTTATATTCATTATTTGGACCTATCAGTCTTCACACTGTTCTTAGAAAATGCTGTTTAGGGACAATGAAGCATAAAGGCAACACACTGAAAGTATTCTATTAGAAGAGAATACTTCTATTTTGAAAATCAGATAGAAATAGACTACAATCTCAAGTAGTTCTAAATGCAGCTAAATGTCCTGTAAGAAAAATCACTACTGATATCCGTTCTAGGCTAAAGTGAAAGTGAAGTTTCTCAGTCCTGTCTGACTCTTTGCGACCCCATGGACTGTAGCCTACCAAGTTCCACCGTCCATGGGATTTTCCAGACAAGAATACTGGAGTGGGTTGCCATTTCGTTCTCCAGGAGATCTTCCCGACCCAGGGATTGCACCCAGGTCTCCCTCATTGTAGGCAGACGCTTTACCGTCTGAGCCACCAGGGAATCCCGAAGGATTATATAATTAAAAATGATAAGCATAGTAATTCATAGACAATGCTCCTCAAGCTAGAATTCTGTTGTATTGCTTTCCTTGAAATTAAGTATATGAAAAAAGAAGGAAATGGTTGACTTTAAATGCTCAAGAAATTTAGCTTTAATAAAATAATACCCAAAATATAATTTTCTTCTAACATGGGCTCATGTGGGAGGGAAAAGGAATTTCAAAAGGAAAGAATAGAAAACGAAATAAAATGTTGACCAAATTCTTCATTACAATTATTTTATTGTTGCTAATTAATCTTTTTTAATCACATTTGAAAAGGACTTCAGTAAATATATATATATATATATGACTAAAATAGTACAGAATAAGAAAACGCAAAAAGAAATGAAAAAGTGCTCTCCAGGAATTAACCAGGAAACTGGAAAAACTTGGTTTTTACCTGTGAGCATTAAATTTCATTTTGAAATTCCCATCAACCAAGGTTAAAAAAAGTAAGTTCTCATTGACTTATAAAAAAGTAATATATCAGTGCTTCATCAGAGAAAAGCTTCCTGGCATTAAATTCTTGGAGGAATTTATCATGTGTATCATTATTTGAGATGTTGACTGGTATAATGAATAGTGGTTTTTCAGACATTGGAAGAGTATTCCTCCTGAAATCATTTGTTTTATCATCCTACCATAAAAACTAAGGGCATAATATTACACTGTAATCAGTGAATCAACTTCTATGAGGAGCCTGTAATAACACTTGGGGAAAAATTTTAAAAAAAAGATAAATTAAATCAAATCATTTGGAAAAAAGAAAATCAAATTCCCCAGGGCAGTGATGATAAATGAAAACTGTTTTGTGTTTTAAATTGCTTCCATTTTCAGAGTAGATGTCTCAAATCTCATTGTGAATTCAAGATACTAAGAGGGTAAAGAATTTTTATGTGTCATTTCATATTTGAGAAAGGCAGAAAGCTGATTAACAAAAATCAGATAACTATTAATTCTCTCATAGCTGATTTTCACAAAACTCACTGCAGTCTGGCTTCTGTTCCCACCTCTAACTCAGTTCTTGTAGGGACTAAGAATGATTTTCAAAGCATCTCTTCAAATAGAATTTGCATAGGGCAGCTTCCACATCCCTCTCCCACATTTTGCTGACTTACTTAAGTTTCTGCCTCGATATCCATGATGCTGCTTTTCCTATCCTTCCATGCTTAGCTGTCACATCCCCTGTTCGGGGCTCCCCTCTTGTGCCTGTTCCTTAAGGTCATCCAGAGCTCTGTCCTTGGCCCACTTTTTTCCTCTGTATTGACCCTAATCCCTAGATAGACTCCAGTTTTGACATTTGAGCTTTCAACCAATTTACTAAACTGCTTGTATGAACCTAAAATATATACTTAGTAATCTTCTTAAAACCAGTAAGTTCACAACTAAACTCTGTTCTCTTTGCTCAAGCATATCTGCTCACCTTCTTTTCTTGCTGCTTTCAATTAGTAACTATCCATCCTTGCCAAAAGCATGAGAATTACTGAAAAGAACTGCATTGTATACGACATCTACAATATTGTAATAACAGCACAGGAAATTTGAAATTCCATTTTGGCATCCTCTCTATCAAATATTTCATCAGGACTAGCATGCTTCTTTCGTATTTCTGTTTGATTTTTCTCTCCTTTGCATAATCTACTGCCATGATTAGATGCCTTGTCACCTCTGCTGTAGACTGTTACAAGAGAAACCTATTTGGCCTTCTTACCTTCAGGCTTGTTGCTAGTCATTACAGTATTCACACTGCAACCAGGCTCATTTATCTAAAAAGAAAATATTTTCTCAATGGCGTTCTCCTCTTGGATGTCTTCTGTGTCTTTTCAGCACCTATATTAGAGTTACAAGCATGGCTATATAGATACTTCTTTGGTTGGCCCCTGCTGATTTCTCCTTTCTCTTCTCTTTGCAATTTATACCCTGTTAATGGCAAAATTGCTCCCATTTCCTGCACTCACACATGTTCTCCTATTTTGTGGCTTTGTGCTTTGCTTGAAGTCCTAGCAGGACCGCCTCATCTTTCTTCACCTGCTCTTACTCATCATTTAAGACCTGGTTCAGGCACCACCTCCCACAGGAAGCCTCTATAAAATCCCAGCTGCGCTAAATGCCTGTCATCTGCTCCATCTGAGCAATTCACATTTTGTGTTTGTATCTTCTTTTGTTGTAACTGTCCCTGCTAGACTGGGGCCTCCTCAAGGGCAGGAATCACATCTAATTCATTTCCTTTCTTCCCCATAGCAACTATTTCACTATCCGTAAATGATTGATAGATAGCCATTAAAATAAGTGGAATTAAAATTATTATCATTATTTGTGTTTTCTCTTCTATGAAATGCATATCTTACTATAACCAAATGAGAGGAATATAAATTGAACTCGGGCGCTACAGTCTCTTTTAACCCTCTCTGAAGAAGATATTTCACTTTTCCTCCCCAAATGATAGAAACAGTCAACACTCTCCAGAAACCTTGCTGCTGCTGCTGCTCAGTTGCTTCAGTCGTGTTCGACTCTGTGCAATCCCATAGACGGCAGCCCACCAGGCTCCCCCGTCCCTGGGATTCTCCAGGCTAGAACACTGGAGTGGGTTGCCATTTCCTTCTCCAGTGCATGAAAGGGAAAAGTGAAAGTGAAGGCGCTCAGTCGTGTCCGACTCTCAGCGACCCCAGGCTCCGCTGTCTATGGGATTTTCCAGGCAAGAGCACTGGAGTGGATCGCCATTGCCTTCTCCAGAAACCTTAATCTCAGCTAAATTGTTCAGGATTATGCCAACTACATTTAACATCAGACCGACACAAATGACTTTCATCCCAAATACCTACTTCAGAAACTAGTATAGGATATATTTTATAACTAAGTTTCATTTAATAAAGTAATAATTTGACATTGGAACTATCATAAATATTTTCATGACACAGTGTAATATGTTAGATTTACTATTCTCCAACTGGTATTACAGTTATGCATGGAATAATATGAATTATCAAATTTTTATTCCTAACTAAAATAATTAAATATTGCTAAAATGTTAAGTGATACACGTCAGACTATGGCTTGGAAATACACTATAGAATATAGTATTTTCAGCAGTAGCTGGAACCAAAAGTGGAACATATCTCATTTGGTTAACTCATTTATAGAGGAGGCCCTAAGAAGTTCATTATCTAATAACACATAACTCATTAGTGCCCAAGCTGATAATAGGACTCAGGCCAGGTTTCTCTTATCACACTGTACTGCCTCCTTACTTGCTATTTTTAAAAAATAATCCAGGTACTTGGGTCAAACTTGAGCTTACACATAGCTCCGCCACTATGCGCACACGCGCGCGCGCGCGCGCGCGCACACACACACACACACACACACACACACACACACACACACACACACACTCCACTACATGAAATGGTTAAATAATGGAGTCTTTTGTTGTCATTTGTACTTGGACCACTGAGCAATGTGCAAGACTCATTTCAAAAATTAACAGGATCAATGAGAAGGTGTTACAGAATTCTTCATCTCTGTTTTTCAGTTCATTCTAGATTTTTTCCAGGTATATATAACAAAATGTAAGTCTGAAAAGTTGTTTTTCATCTCCAGTAAATACTAAATAAAACACTCAGAATAAAAACAAAAACAATTTAAAAATGCAATTATTAGTCAGCAAGAAAATAATTTTTTATATTTAAAATTGAATGAAGGTGTATAGGCCACTATCCCATTAGTTTTATCAAGCATACTGTTTAGAACTTGAACATTATTTTTAGAATAGTAAATATACATAGTATCCATTTCTTATAATGAGACTCAGGTGATGGTATTTACCTTTAGACCCATTTAAAATGCACTAATCAGAAACTTGCAGTTTTCTACATCCTGAGTCTGATTTCTGAAAATACCCTCTATCACTTTTTCCAGGACTAAAATCTGAGAGCAGTAATTTTTCAGGATAGGATATAGGTCAAAGCCAACTGTTTTACTTGTACTTAAAATGCAGAAATCACACATGAATTTGTATCATTCAAGGAAAAAGAAAAATATTTTATTACACATTATTGAAAAAATACCTCAGTACCTAAAAACACCTAAGCACTCTTTTAAAAGTACCTAAGCACTTTTTTAAAAGTACCTAAGTACTTTTTAAAAATGAGATTAATATTCTTTTGTATATGGTTTAACATTTACAATTGAACTAGGAGATTGTTGGTATGTATTTCTAAGAGGCTAGTCTTACAGTCTCTCCAACTCAATTGCGAATCCATCATGGTAGGGTTGTATTCATTTGTCTTTGAATTTTTACAATTTTAGCACAGAATGACTGACACAGAAATTCAATCAATTTCTGTTGAATTATATTCAGCATGTATATGTGTATATATATATATGTGTGTGTGTGTAAATACATATATATATATAATCATGTATAAACACATATAGACACAGGTTTAAATATATACTTGCATACATGCATATATAAAAAACATTAGACTAAAATGCTTTAAAATCTTGGTGGAAAACATGTTCACTTAACTTCAAACTCCTCATTGTCTCACTGTTTTAAGACCCTCCTTACATATACAGCCTTATTCTTTGATAGTGGTACTTCTGTAGTATAGAACAATTGAAAGGAAACATGCATCCCCACCAGCACCCCACCGATCTCCCAGGAAAAGGGTGACACATTTTTCCCACATCTACTTGCACCAGAAGAATACTTACTTCTTAAATGTTATAACACATGATATTTAGTTTATGGGGAGAGCTGGGAAAGATGAAAGCCGTTTGTGTCAAATCCATACTTAATGAAATTCTATCATTTAAGGTATTTCATCACTCAACTACAAAATACATTTCTGCATATCCCACACTAGGACATAGTAAATCTCTTCAGTTAAATGTAATTTTAAACCATCCTATTTTTTACTCTTTTTTTTCTTTATTACTAAAGTAAATTAGTCATTGACCAGTTTCTTGAAATGTGGGATGTTTTTCAAACCAATCTTCCTGAGTTCAGGATACATACAGTTCTTTCAATCAGTTTTTGACAGAATAGGCAGAGTGCTTCTGAAAACTTTAAGCTCTCTTTCAACATTTTGCTGTTCATCTGAATATAACAGTTTTGACAGCCAGCTTTGTCTCTTGCTGCCAACCCCATCCTGCATCTCCCAGGATCCGTAACAATAGTCAGGAAGTCATTCACTTACATTTATTGAGGACCCATTGTGGGAAAGAAATTGCCCTAGGAACTTCACAGGAAGTAGTCCGTATGACCATCACCATTGAAGATGTCCTATAATTAAAGTGCTATTGAAGACAAATATATTCATGATATGTGCACTATACTGACAGAACGAATACATAAAAACATGCCCAAACAGAATACATATGTATAGAGATTTAGCTCATAATGCATAATGAGTGTTGGAATGACTGGAGTTAAAATAATTTATTTTGCAAGATTTTCTAGAGAATTGAAATTAAAGAGGAGAATAACCGAATTAGAGATAGAATGAACAAGGGAAGGGGACACTTACTAGAATGATAATGTATATAGAAAAAGATACCTTACCCATATTTTTTTGACAGTACCCAGTCTCTCATATTTACAGTTGACAGACAGGACTGTGGAAAGTATCCCAAAACACATTTAATGAAAACACACACCAAAAAAAAAAAGAGCAATTTGGGAAAACTTTAGAGTAAATAAAAGGTCATCTTAATTTGTACAATAAAATTCACCAAAGTGAAACTGCTGTCTTATTTCACTTTCTTTTCTGGTATTTTTAAAGGATTCCAATGCATTATGAAGATATTAACATTTAAATACATAGAAATGGGAAGAAAGCTATAGTGTCACTCATATAATTTTTATGAAATTATTCTGAATCGTTTGAGGCAAAGGAAACCTGATCTAGCCGCTGGGGTGGCACACAGCCCGCCAGTGTTAGATCCCTCAAGTGCCACATCCTGCATCTTGTTAAATGTAACTCAATAGTCTCTATTTCAGCAGAAGGGTCTTTATTTTCATCCTG
Source organism: Okapia johnstoni (assembly GCA_024291935.2). Lineage (NCBI taxonomy): Eukaryota > Metazoa > Chordata > Mammalia > Artiodactyla > Giraffidae > Okapia > Okapia johnstoni. Next base: position 76,367,731 of record CM044312.1, on the reverse strand, counting down.
GCACTCCACTCTTAAAGTAGACTGAAGCTTAAGTTTGTTTAAAGCTACAATATGATTATTCTTATAAAACAATTAGTGATATTTGAACCACTTTCTGATAGACTCAATTTAGCAGGAGTCTAAGTGGCTTTCTACATTTATTGAACTCACATTTGAAAAGGCTGCTAAATACATTTGAAACACAGCATTTTTTGAGGGAATACAACTGGACAGATTTTTTGAATTCCATAGAGGTTTATAAAACATGAGTCTTTCTTTAAAATCTGCTTAACATATCCCACTACTTATGGCCAATAAACCTAGAAAGCTTTGCAATGGACTGATACTTATACAAAAATAAAAATTGTAATACTATTCAGATTTCGATAATTGTATTTTCATACTTTTTAATGTTTTAATATCTGGCAATTAGAGTGAAAAATAAATATAAAATGGACTTATTTTATAATTTAATGTATCCATAACAATTTATTTTGTGAATCTAAATGATATATTGTTGGTATCCATTTGTTGATTCGAGAAACTGTTCAAAGATAGTTGAATAATATCAATCATTGTCCTGTTTTTGCCATTGTGTTTTAACAGTAATGATAAAGGTAACGGGAAAATGTTCCTGTTGAAACTATTATAGTAAAACATTCCACTAGAATGGAAAATTAACTTATTTACCACCCAATCAAGATTCCCTAGTGTTCTGAAAACAGCATGAAACAAAATTTGAACAGTTAAAATACTAAAGAGTGCTGATGATCTATAAGATGTAATGTCTTAATGTATAAATAGTAGCAGGAAATATTCCCATAATAGTTGTACAGGTGTTTCACCTGTTGACCTAAACTTCTCTGCTTCCTAAAGTTAAACATGACACTTTTCTGGGAAAATAATTTGCTCTGAAATGTAAATACGGATTCATAAAGTTTGCAACTTAGATTATTAAAAAAAAAAAAACCTTGCATGTTGAGGATTTAGTGCTAGTAATGGGTCTTTTACTAATTTAAGGCTTGGGTTACCATAAAAGATACAATTCTTTCTGTACTGTATAAGCTGTGAAAGGTGGAGGATCTCAAACCCACATCTGGCCAAGTGAGTCACCAGTGATTTATTAAGATGTGAAATGCTGCTCTCCTTCAATTTGCAGCTGCCTATGGGTGCAAGCCTGATTAGCGAAGGCAAACACATGCTTGTTAATCTAAGGCAGAGGTTCTCTACTTGCTGCTGCCTTCTCTAGTCTTCATATTTTAATTTAGCCATCTTATTCTTTGTGGTCAAACCTGCTGCACTTGCTATGTAAATCTGGTGCATTTAAAGTCTAGCATGTAACACTTAATGTACAATGTTTCAACACCCTGAAGTAATAACAGTCTATATAGTCCTTTCTTCTTTTTCCATCTAGCTTTTGCAATGATTCTCAAAGGGTTGTCTTTTCTTTCTCCAAAGGGCATTTTAGAATCGCTATATTTTACAGCAATATTTACTTGTCACCCTGGATGTCCGTATTCAGTTCTCATGCTCAGAGGTTTTGGTCAAACTCTGTGATTGCAGAGTCTGACGACATGCTCTGTGATGTTGGGAACTCTACCTTGAATGCTAACTCCCTGGACATCCTGTACTGTCAAATATGATAACTGATTTGATCGTAACAGCCATTAGGTAGCAGGAGATGACCAATATCTTTTCTAGCCAAAGAAACTAAAATTTCAATCATATTGCTACAAATTGTGATCTTGTGATTTAAATCCAGATGTCCTATCTCATATGCATTGTGGTGGCTTTCACAATTTTGGTGACTTTCTTTCTGGGATTTTTATAAACATCTCTACATTTTTAAAATAAAAAAAACATTGAGAACTTACTGCCATTTGAAAACACTATTTATTTGCTAACACTGTAGAATTTTCATTTTGATTAATGTCCATACTACCAACATACTTGAATAGTTTTCGGGCTATAGGGAATCTGAAGAGAGGTCTTAAATATGAGAAGAAATATATATTGAATAAAAATAATAATAACAAAATAGCAAAATTTCCTATGCTTTGAAGAAAAGACCAAAAGATATTTTATGGATTATAATATGATTTCTTCAGCAGCATTTTAAATGAACAATTTAGAAATCTCTAAGTGTTACTGTTGGCACTCCAGTCCATGTTTAATATAGGAATATGGAAAACTAGTATAATTGTATCTGCAAAGAAACCATTTCTACCAAACTATTTATTAAAATTGTGAGATTCCTGGGCCTATCTAGGATATATTTCCCCTGACTCTTTAATTAATTAATTAATCTGTTAATTAATAGGTTAAACTTTACTCTGTGCCAGAAGTTATGCTGAGCAATGAAAATAAAATAATGAGAAAAAGTTTCTGTTCTCTTTGCGATTAGAGTCTGTTGAGGAAATTTATTATAATACAAAGTAATAAGAACTAAAATAGATGTATGCACCTAGCACCATAGAATCATAAGGGAGAAAGCTTCCAGAACAGGCACAAAGCATTGTGAAAATTTATACAAGTCTTTTTTTCTTAAAGCAATCTTATACCCTGGGTTCCTACTGTGAAATCCTAATATAAGCATATTAATTTTAGGAGACTACAATAGCCTATGATCAGAAGTAATCCAGCAAAATGTGTAGACATTCTGTCATCAAGTAGTGTCTTCCACAATAATAGAGAAAATATTTCTAGAAGGAATGAAAACGGACATAGGATTTGATGAAAAGAAAATAACAGTAGAAAAGTATTATAAGTAAATAAATAAATCTGTCTCTCCAGCCCAAAAGAAGTATAGAAAACTTTATAGAATATTTTATATTTATGGTAGAGAAGTTTTTTACAAAAATAAATTGGCATTAGTTATCAGGAATGCATATCACTAATTCTCAAAAAATATGTAATTTGTTTTACAAGACACAATGATTGACACTTAGGCAATTCTCAAAATCTTGTTGAATAAATGGGTAAATATAAAAGAAACAATGCAAGAAATATGAGACCTGAAATTGTTTCAAAAGTGACTGGATTTGAGAATAAAGAAAGAGAATATGTATCTGTATCTAAAATTGTGTCTCTGAAACCAAATTAGCTGTCCTGGGTTACACACAGCGGCAAACACCTACAAACTCATGTTGACAGTCTAAGAAATAGATTACCAATTTAGCTTGATTCACTCAAATTTAGTTTTATTATTTCTCTTAAGTATTTTTGTTTTAGCTTAAGGAAATTTAAATAGGTTTCATAGCATTATTAAATTGGCAGTAACTATTTAATATGTCAAAGCAAGACTACCAAACTATGTGATTCTATCAAAAACCATCAAATGCTATTTCTACAAATTTACACAGTGAGAATTACACTTGTTTAAAATTTTAAGTTAAAAATTAACTGGTGGGGTTTTTTCTTATGTATCATCAGCAAATTATTACTGTCAATTGCTAAACTTTGAGATAATAGAGTTAAAATTGTGGGAGAACATGACTTATTGTATTAAACATTATTTTTATGCTGCAAAGACTGTTTTATAATATTCTATTAGATATTCGGGGTATTTGAGGGACATTTAAGTGCTTTAAGTTACTAAAGTTATACACCAACTTTGAAAAAACAAGCAAGAGACTAATCACATTTGCCATTTAAGTCCGCTAGTCAAACCATTTTCAACTTGGATCTGTAATTTAAGAAGATTCAAGGCTGGACATATTGATGTTATTTTCCCTTGTCACTGATGTGGTAGAAATGAGAAAATGAATTTTTGTTAATTGATTTTCAAGGAGACTTATTCTTTGAATACTTCCAGAGGAAAATGGGGAACACTTGAATTTTCTACATAAATCACTTGTAAATAATAATAATAACGGGTAACTAATAAACAAGGCATTTCCTAATCTCTCCCATAAGGTGACAGCTGCTTCTGTAGCCAAGACAGTGAAATGAAACCTGGCAAATAATTCTAACACCACCCCCACATCACAAAGGAAGAAAATGGAGGGCACAGACTGGACCAAATGATACTTAACACTTGAAACAATACAGAATAGGGAAGAAAACAATTGAAGTCTTTCCTAACTCTTGCAGTTTGGAGAAATCTGTGCCGTTGAAAAGCAGAATGCTCTGTAGTTTTTGAGTCACCATCCTCCAAACACTTGGTTTTGCCATTATAATAAACCCTTTTAAGGAGCTTTAATTCTAGGCTTCAGCATTTCTGTTCCCTATCCTTATCAAACTCTTTAAAAACATTTTTAAAAAAAGAAAAGAAAGAAAAAAAGTTCGCTTCCTAGAACATATAGATTTTAGTAAAGTTAATCTGAGGTGCAACATTCTTTTCAGTGGTAACAAAGGGAAACTATGCGTCTACTTTGCCTAAGACAGATGTAAAGTAATCCTTTAAACAATACTGCGCAGTTTCTTGACTTTGTTTGCTTAGCACAGATCTGCTTATTTATTTATTTAGTGAGAAGCTGTGTGCTATGCCTTTGCTGAAAGCAAATAACTAATAACTTCATATCCTGCAACACTCAACAGCCAACCTGCTCATTTCATTTGTATTCCACGGACGCCTCATTTTTTCCTCCTCACTGCCTACCCTGTACTGATCAGTATTAACAATGGGATTTTTGTCTCACTTGAAAACTTTCTTGTTCCATTTGAGTTGAGGTGGAGACACTCTTCACTTAAAAACAAAACAAAACAACAACCACAATAGCAAAATCCCAAACAGGTATTTCAGTGTTTTATTATTTCAATATATTAATATTCAGGAAAACCGCATTCACGTGTCAGATAATCGAATAAAGAAGCTGTAGTGATTCTGCTTCTTAACTAGGTGAAAAAGGAAAAATCCCATTTGCAAAACATTTTGAAATTTTGAAAAATTTGATTGATTTAAGAAGTTGACAGAAAAGAGAGACTGTGGAAATGATAAATCCCGTTCCTGTAACTAGATTTTAGCCACTTTTGGCTGCATAGACACAAAACAAACAAAATTTTATGCATCTTTTTTTTTTTTTGGTCACTCTCTTCTGTTCCCCACACAAGTGAAATAAAACTTGCCTGCTAGCCCTTTGAATCAAATTCTCAAGGAAAGAGACGCTATCATTGTACCTGAACACTAAAGAGCCTCCTCCCGCAATTTCTGATAACCCCTTAATTGTTTAAACTTTTTTTAAACCTAGAGTCACACATAATGTGACTGGCCAGTTTCTGAACTCCTGCATAGATTTAACATCTATCATGTAAATTCATTTGGAAAACAAAAGGGCCTTTATCTGGAGTCCCTATTTACCTTAAATATAATGAACACTGGTGTCACAAGAAAAAAACATAAAACTGTTTTTGCTTACATTGTTGCAAATTCAGTTTGGAGGAAGTACTGGATTCTTTTACTGAGATCTCTGTTCAGGGGTGTGTAGGAGGGGAAGGGAGGAGTTAATGCTTCCCTAGAGATTGAATTCCCTTTGCCTCTTACCAGTCTCTCCTCTCAACTCATGCTTTCACATGTGGCTTATACTAAAAGCGTTCATAAGGGTCAGATTATAAAAAGTTTAATTTAATTTCTTAAATATTGCTTTTAACCTGCCACCCCTGGTTCTCAGCGACTACCACAGTAGTTCTTAAATAACTATCATTTTTTTGGCTAGAATGAATAATACATCAACTATTTAGTTTTCCCAATTAATAAGATGTCTTCTGATCTTCTAAAGAATGTTTTCACCCACACAATTCTTTTTTTTAGAAAAAAAAAAAAAAAAAGATTCAAATTCCCTTACCAGAAAAACCCTCATTAAAAATGAATTTCCAGCATGAGATGTCAGAGCAAGGGCAAATGTTCTACTCTGACATTTGCTATAATTCTGTTGATCATAGGCCTTTCTCATATACTAATGAAGCATTCCTTTGAAGGAAAAAAAAGGAAATAGCAGATGTTGAATAGAAACTAATACAGTTTTTTTTTTTTCTTGACTCAATTGAATAGCACCTTAGGAAGAATATGGACATTTTTATTTGTTTTTTAGTATTTGTTTTCCTTCTTGGTGTGGTTTGGTAGGAGAGCTGGTTATCCAACTCATTTTGAAATTCTTAACTCAATAGTTTCTCTTAAAGAGGCATCTAGTTCTGTGGGTGGCACACATTTTGAGGGTGTTTCTCTATCTAACCAGGTTGGAGTGGGATTGCAGGGAGAGACAGGTGTGTTTAATGATGTACACCGTAACTTCAAGTACATTTACTCCACTCAGTCTTTTAATTATATCTGAGCAATGTTTCTCCTTATATTCTTTTATGTACAAGTATAGCAAGTATTTCTGCCTACCACTTACAGAAAGTTTCAGGGTGTCTATAAACTGGAGAAGCACTTGAAATGCCATCTCACAAATTAGAACAATTTCTGCTATTAAATCACAATGTTTATTGCCATCTCACTGTGTTTCATAATAAATAATAAATAATAAACTATATGAAGTAGACATTTAAAATGTGCACATTGCTTTTAGCTAATAGAAGAAAAGATCAAAAAAACATTTCCTATGGAAAATTGCTTTAACATGTATCTTCTTCGACTATACCAATCTTAATTGAGAAAGAAGAGTTAACCAACCTGTAGTGAAGTTGGAAGAGTTGCTTTTCTAGAAAACCAAGCACACCACCCAGAGAACTGCCTGTCAGAGTTTTATACTTGGAAGTCTCTGTAATCCATCTCAATATGGAGTGAGGCGAGATTAAAAACTACAGATTTATTTGACAGAAATGTATACAACAGAATGATCACCATATTAAACAACTGCTCAGATTTAACTCTGTAGCAGAACTTAGTCACATCTGAAAACTTGAAATTTAAGAAGATATTAGGAGCTCAGTTGCAAGTAGAGTTAATTATAGCACATGATGTAGATTGTGGGTTAGAAAATAATTGAAAATAGAGATATTGCTTTAAGAGAAACAAAACAAGATTTTTCACTTGTACCTTAAAAAATGCAATGATAAAAGGTCAATATATTATTTCTGACTTTTAAAAATGTAAGTAATGCAGTAAGATCAATGGTTAATGTGGCGAATAGAGCAGGCTTGACTGTGTCAGGGCTGAGTTCACATATTCTCCAAGTAGGGAGCGATGTTTCTTAGGAGGTGAATCAAATCCACATTTCAAGCATGCAGATGTTGATAGATTCTGATAAACACCCCCCCAAGTCCACTTCAACTTTGCATCTACTTCAACTGAGAAATAGGTAGCACAGTGGTAAAGAATACGCCTGCCAAGGCAAGAGATGAGGGTTTGATCCCTAGATTAGGAAGATCCCCTGGAGACAAAACTGGCAACTTCTCCAGTATTCTTATCTGGAGAAACCACGGACAGAGGAACCTGGTGGGCTACAGTCCATGGGGTGACAAAGAGTCAGACAGGACTGAGCATTACACACCCTGTGTACAACTGGGAAATAGGTTTAACCTTGATTATCCCTCACATGTTTGGGTGTATAAGGAAAACATGGAAAACAACTTTATTTATCCCCAATGTCAACTGAGAAATCGGTAGAAATATAATATAACAAATACTTTGGTAAATATTTTTCAGGTATGTAGTACCTTCCTTACTTCCTCGCTGCCCTTCTTTTCTTTCTCTCTTTCTTTCTACATTAAAAAAAATGTCTATCTGTGGTCACACTTTTCTATTTTTATAATGTAATCAGTCTAGAACAGTTGTAATTACATAAAGAACTTCCTATTCTACATTTTTTAAATTAATCTACAGAGAAGTAAATGTGAATTCATTTAACTTTCAAATATTTGAAAAGACCTAAAGACCATAAAAATTTCAAAGAGTAAGAAAAATATCAAATGTAAATAAATGCACCAGAGTTTTTACAAAAAGAAACCTGTGTTTGGATATAAACATAGGGGTGTCTATGGTACCCCATTCTGACTTCAATTTTAAATTATTTATTTTGGAAAATGAAATAATTCTTTCCTGATTTTGTGATCCAAAATATAAATTGAGTGTCTTTCTTCTCCATGGAGTCAATTCTCACCCTCTTTTATCTGAATTTTACCTACAATCTTTTATTTTTCCTGGAACACATCAAAATGTTTCAGGATTAGACATTACACAAGTGAAATGGATACATTTCTAAATTTCCTTCTCCTGTTTAGTTTTGACAAATATAAACTTGCTCTCCTACTTGAGGTAACAAGAGCAGGAGAAAAATAAATATTTAAACTATATATTAGTGAAAATGGCACAACTATTTAAACTATTTAAAATAATCATATGTGATATTTCGATAGAATAATCCATTAGTCCAATCTCCTAAATAATCCCAAAGTGACATGAATTCCTCCACAGCATGAATGTCTATAGAGAGTAACCCATGGAAGACAGACAAGCCTCTTGTCATTTGTAGCCTTAATCCATTGCCTAGAGCATGAAAAGTGCTCAGGATAACAAGTGTGGGAATCAGTAAAATCAACATTATTTTTGGATTTTATTTTCTTAACAATACTCACTGATCAATAGGCTTGTGGGAAGTGACAAATACAATACGGTCTATTTGATGAATCAATCTAATGGAGTAGACACGGAATTCCTCCTCCCCTTCACCCATTCTCCCCCCTTTAAATCCTTTTCATTCTCTTCCTCCTCCTCCTCCGCCTACTCTCAGGCAAACACAGACACACACACACAGACACACACACACACGTGCGCACAGAGAAAGAGAGAGCTGCTCTTTCTCTATTGGTCTGTAGACATTAAGTAATGAAAGCTGTAGTGACAACGCTCAGGCCATTTTTTTTTTTTAATATGAATACTAAACCACTTTCAATGAGTGTTCATGTTTTTAATTGCAAACTCACCTTCTCCTTTCAGCCAAGTAATTTCCGTATTACTGGAACAGCCCTCTCCTCTGTATTTCTAACCTGTGTGTTGTACCTGGTGTGGGGGGAGGATGCAAAGTAGAGAGAGTTGGGGAATATAAAGGGAAAGTTCTTTGATTTTTATGCACCCTTCCTACACACACACACATACACACACACAATCCTATATGGATATCAGCTCTGAGAAAAACTGAAAGAAAAATAGAAAAGGAAATTTAAACACCTCAGACATGCCTATTTAGGAAAGAATTAGTGGTATTTGTATGACTGCATAAATACATGCATGTCCACAGAAAATTTAGTAACCCTTCATCAGCTCATGAAGACACAGAGATACTCTCTTTATGTTGGTCCTTGACACTCAGCAGGGACTTCTGTGAACTTTGTCATCTTCCTGTGCTCTTTAAACCAAAACTAGGGAACTGGCTTTAATTAATGAGATGTGATGCATTAAAAACGTTAGCCAGAGCATTCCAGAAGCTGAAAGACCGTAGATGTTTTTAAATTCTGAGTATCCTTTTGAGAATCCCTTGCTGTAATTTATAATTCTCAGTGGACCTATATTTGTCTCGAACTGATTGTTGAAATGGGCTTTACTAGGAATTTCTTCCCTGAAATTGCAGTGGGGCGGGGGAGGGGGTGGTTGATCCAAGGGGGTTTGTTGGGAGAAGGGAACAATCGCTAACAAGGCTTTAAAACCTTCAGTGGTTAAAGTTATACTGATGAAAAGGACAGACATATATATGCATATCTACATATGTATACAGGCATAAACATACATATACACATACACCACACAAGTTCAAGCAGAATTACATAATGAGCGTGAGTTGTAAATTATGTAGGTAGCAGAATTCAGCTTGTTTTCTCAAAATTGCACCTAAAAATGGCTATAAAACAACGCTTGCCTTGGGAAGTAAATTTATAGCTACATGCCTTTCACAGGCACGCTGGAGGGTTCTGCTCCCGGCTCTAATCTCTACGAGATGTTTTTTGCATGTGTTGTGTGACACGAGGGAAGGGGAGTGGGTTGAGCTTGCCTGTTCTCCCATTGTCAGCCAGTCTAGTGAGTGTTGGGAAAACCTGTCTGTGGGATCTTGTGTCATCTCTCCCTACATGTGTACAGGAAAAGTCCGCGCTGCTCACGGTTCCTCTCTCTCTCTCTCTCTTTCTCTCTCTCTCTCTCTGTTTCCCTTTCATTCTGTTTCCCCGGAGCCGGAGCCGAATGAAGCAAGGAACAGGATTAGAGTCCGCCAGCTATCAGAAGAACCTAGATAAAAGGAACTGCTTCTTAAGCACCACTGCAGCAGCCCTTGTTTTTTTTTTTTTTTTTTTTTTTTTTCCACACAACAGTTGTGCCTCATTATCCGGTGCCTGGCTCGATTTTTTTTTTTTTTTTTTTGGAGGGTTTGAAGTTTCTGTGCTTCAGTGACTGTTACAGAAGAAGAGGTGTTAGCGTTGCCTGGAGGTCTTGATTGTCTGCATTTATGAATGAAACTGACCTAAATCACCTGTTACCTCCAGTTTCCAGATTGTTTGAACTTCTCTGGCTGCACAATACAGGACGGGAGACTGAAGCAGCATAGGACCCACAGCGTCTGCAGCATGGGCTGGTTCACTAGGATTGTCTGTCTTTTCTGGGGAGTATTACTTACAGCAAGAGCAAACTATCAAAATGGGAAAAACAATGTGCCAAGACTGAAATTATCCTACAAAGGTAAGTTTTTCTTTTCCTTTTATTTGGCTAGCTTTCTAATGCCCCGCTGCCCCCTGCCTTTTTATTCCTTGAACTCCCTCCCAACCTAAACCTTAAAACCTTGAGTTTAACCTGAGAAACCTTTGTGATTGTGGGGGTCTTTTGGAGATGATTGAAACACTTTTTTTTTCTTTATAAAATCATGCCTTCTGTTGGATATATGACAATTTAAATGCAAACAAAGAGCATTTAATCACATTTGCAGAAAAGAGCTGAATGCCTGGTAAACACAGATCCGTATATGTGATCATATGTCCTGTTAATTTTTCTCACTCTACTCCTGTTAAAATATTTTTAAAACCACCGTTGCAACAATGGTCTCTTTGTAGATGTGAGTGCCTCACATATAATAATTGTTATGATAAATTATATTTTCTTAGTTTTAGACAGTAAATGGTTAATTGTCGTCATGAATATTCAGTTTGTTCAAATCTGACAATCAGATGCTTAACACAAGCAGTAGATCATGGTTTGCCAAGAGAATATAAACTGGAAAGAACAGACTAGTTTTTCTACAGTGTTATGATTGTACAAAAGACTGTGTATTTGGCTAATTGGTGTAAGCTAAAACCTTTGAAATATAATGTTATTGGACTCTTATGTACTTCAGTGAGAACTGAAGAGATACTACTTTCTAGTTGTACGGCTAGTTGTGTGAACTTCTTTTCAAAACAAAGTATAAATTTAAGAGGGGGGAAAAAAAGCCTTATCACATGGTTGGTCTGGTTACAGTTTAATGTATATGCTTGTTTTTTAATGAGGATTTTAAAGAAAATATTTGTTCTACAATTGTTTAGATAGATTTTATAGACATATGTGTAAAATCATGCTAATGTAAATTCTAACATGATGTATATAAAGTTAATGGAAGAAAATATTTATATAGTGAGATATTATTAAAATGGAATTGAAGATTAAACTGTTTTAACTCAAGTAGTTTTACTCCCTAAGGTGTTGCTTTCTTATGATTCTCAAATTTCTACAATTGGGGGTGGGGCACTGAGAAGCTTCAATTATATTCTGTTTTTAGCCTGTAATATGAAAGAAAATTATTGAACCTCTCTGTAGAGATGTCTGTCTACTGTTCATTACCCTGATGCCAGAAAGCATATTCTTTAATTTTCACGTGATGGGGAACATCTCTTTCTGAATACTCTAGGGTGAATGAGGACCACAAATAAGAAAGACGGATGTAATTTTCACCCTTACAGATTAGAAAATTAAACACCTATTAATGTGTTTATTTAGATGTATTACATAGATAAAATACATGGAATTGGAGATTATATTTTGGTATAATATTTTGGTTGTTAAAATGAGAATGAATTTTAAACATTAGCCAGCAGAATTGCAATTGTATTTATATAAGATTTTTAAAAATAATCAAATAGTAAGCATTAAATATTTAATTAAATCCCAGGCATATCTTTATGTAGTAGCTGTCTTTAAATTATTTACCTAGTATATGATATTATGATATCTCTGTTTTTGTCAGTTTTTGCTTTCTATTTGTATTCTCTGAGAGTAGTTCATCCAGTAATTCTGGTCCAGTTTCTCCAAGTTTATATTTCTTATGAGTGAGTTTTACATGCAAGTTTAGTTCCTGAAGATGTAAATAACTATATGCTATAATTTTGGAATAAGTTTTAGACATGACATGCCTTTTTAAAATCTACTGTATTTTAAGATACTTGGCTAAGTGCTAAATAAATTGTAAAATTGAGAATTATGTTTTACTTATTTTGCAAGAATTTTATTTCCATGTTAATGGATTACTCTCCATTAATGGAAGAGGCACCAGTTTTTCCACATATTAGAAGATAGCATTTCATTAGAATAGTCTTTTGTTATATACAAATGCTTTAAACTTGTCTAAATGAAGTGAGCTGTATATATTGACAAGATGTGTACATTTGACACTGTGTTTATGAGCTCTTCTTAGTAATGGTATCCATTAGACTTATTCTGCTTTCCTTTAAACCAATAGCTGCCTTACAGCTACATAACAATTCTATTGATGTACCCAGAGCTTGACAATTTGGTAAAACAAGCTGTGAAATGAACAGCAAAAAGAATAAAAGGATTGCCCAAGCAATTTTCTTCTATCATTTTATTGATACATCATTACCTTTTTTCTCTATGTAGGCTTGTTTTGCCAAAGCAACTGCCTGGTAACCAATTGTCAGTACTTTTTTCTAAACTATAATAGAGATTTTTTTTAGCTCCTTCTTTTTCCTCCTTAATTAGATGTCAAACATGGTTAAAACATTCACTGCTTTGCCCTTAAAAATATTGTAGCATGATTCATGAAGAGTTAAATCCCTGCCAACTCTCATTTCCCATGGTCACTTGTTTTCAAAGATCCACCATTAAGTTAACTCTCTCATTGCTCAGGCTGCCAAGACAAAGTTTCAGGCACTCACTGTGCTGACTTTCCACTTGTCATCTTGTCTGATAGGAGATAAAAGAGATTTGAGATGTTAAGTGAGAGAGAAAAAGAAGTAAAAAGCAGGATGTCAGACTTGGTAGTAGATGTATATACATATCTAATAAGGTACCTCTTTACTTTCTAGGAAAAAGGAATTGAATAGATGTTTTCAGGACCATGTGGAGAAGTGATAATATTAGAAAAATGGTGTATGCTCACTTTTCCTCTGAACCAATCTGATTTAGAATCTTTGTGGGGGAACCAATGTGAGAACTCTGTAAATCTCAGCAGTCACATACAAATTATCCTTAAGAAACACTCACTCAGAGATAGTTTTCCCTTCCTTAAATTCATATAACATAGCTAAATGTTATAATTCTTATTTTTAAAATCAGGGCATAACTGTTTATTTCCCCTACAAAGCTAGTGAAATTTCACTTTTCCCATGAAATACCAGAATATCATAAAATTTTCCTTTTGGAGTGTGTGGCACAATGAAGACTTCAGAAAAACCTATGGAAATCATAAGCAAATAAATTAGGTTTGAGGTTTTAAACAAATGACAAATGTTCCATCACTCAATGCAATGAGCTTTTCCAGGACATTGTGTGCTTGAGTTTTAGTAGAAATCAAAGACACATGCAAGTCTGAATATGATGGTGATCATGTGAATCCAAAGATTATATCAGTTCCTTTAACTTTACCTTCAATAGAAGACTTAGTAAATAGTACTTAAATAGTAGCTTTTTCAGAGGCCTTCTTCTCATATTTTGTAAAGCTTTCTTTTCACAGTCAAATTGTATAATTATTATAAGAAAGGGGTTATTAGATAAGTCAAAATTCTCAAACATATGTTTCGGATAGATGATGTTAAACTAAACATTATGAATCAGAATTTGCAAAACATTTTTTATTTGCCATTATTCAATACATTATGACCACCTCAAAATTTAGTATGAATAATGATTTACCAAATAAACTTGTTGACTTTTCAGAGATTTTCATTACTACTAACAAAGCTCAAACATATATGCACATATACATATATGTGCATATATGTATATGTTAATAGATAAATATATATTCAGGACAAAATTTATATTACTATTTTAGTGTTAATAAAAGCAATCTTGGTAAGTTGTAATAAAATGCTTTATAAATAAAATTTATATTGGTTTAAAAGACAGTCACACATTAAATTAAATGTATATGTATTTTAGTGGGCATGAACTTTTTGAGTCTCAGGAAATCCTTTCAGAAATATCTCAAGTATTCAAATAATAGTGTAAGATGGAATTTGCCTTATATTGGAAATCTTCTCAGAGATAAAATGGCATGTGTCTATGAAAAGTAAGGGTAATATATAAATATTTTCACAGAGCAAAGATGTTATAAATTCTTTGCAATACCTTTTCTCCAATAGTCACTGCATATTTGGCATCAGGTCTCTTTTTTGCTGATTCTCATTTAGCATGGTCTTTTCTTCCCAAATTCTATTAACTGTAAAAATCATCTTTTGATTCTGAAATCTTCAATTTAAGCATATGGAAAAGTTGAACTTTTTATTTATCTACTCAACAAGTATAACCATGCAGAATAATAAAAAAACAAAACAAAATGCTCAGTCTCACATCTTGTGATTCAGTGTTGATCAGGTCATATGAGAGCTAGTGAAAGTCTCCAAGTTGAGGCTTCCCTGTTTATAGCACCAACCAGACTCAGTGTAACTTTAGCAAATAAGAAAATGACTGAGACCATAAATCCATCCCATGTTAGACTAACCCACCAACTTTTGATAATGAGAGGCAGTCTTTAATAGCTTAAGGAAACCTGAATACTGAACAGATGAATTTTCCAATTCTAACTTTTTTTAGGTTGTTGTTTCTTTTTATATAAATTATATTCCCTAACCTCAATTATTGTCAGTGACATTAAGTACCTAAATATTTAGGTAACTAGATAGAAGTATAGATCTATAACTGATTTTTCTCATTTTTAATTAACATACATCAGTCAAACATGATTTAAAAATATGTTGTGATTTTCAGTCAGCTATATATAAATTCTATATTTAAGAACAAATGCTACTGAAGGATTTGTCAGGAATAAATTTAATTTGAATCAATTCATACAATTGCATATGTTCCCAGTAACAAAATAAAAGTTAAACTGTTGGTTACAGAGCATAATCCATTTATGTTTAGTGTGAGTATATCATTATATTTCAGATGTGAGCTTTGATAACTTATAAAGTTATCAAGAATTTAAAGTTAGCTGTAAAAAATTTTGTGGCTTAATTTCTTATCCTGATTTTTCTCATTTAAACTTCAGTGACACACCTATGTATCACAGTTCCCAAGATCATAATATCATACACACCTTTACATCTTTTTAGTGAACTGTAAAATCTGAAATCAGGCTATTTTTAATGTAATTTATATTTGAGCATGTTCCAATCTTCCAGTACTGAAATAAATTTTAATTAATATTTACCATGTTCATTTACAATGTCATGATATTATATCATAGAGACATATGTTGATTGATGAAGACATTATACTTCATCATTTAAAAAAAAAAAAACTATGATAAAATGATCCATTAATGCAAAGATGTAAGTAAAATCTCCAAAATACATGACATATCTAAGTTTAGTTCATGCAATGAAAGCTTATTTTAAAAAGGCCAGCAGTTGTAAACATAAATTAAAATCAGTGAATCTTGGGGTGAATTTTACCCATCAAGATTTCTAAGGTGCTGTTTAAAGGAATCACCATGATTTGCAGTTCTATGCTTCCGCTAATAGGTGGCACTAGCAATTTGTGACAGTTCTTTCATTTAGTTTGGAAGATGGGCAGGCTGCTAAGACAAGTACACACAGAGTAGTGTGGGGAGGCCAAACTTGGAAAACTGGAGTAAGAGTCAAGCATGCACAAAGTAGAAGCATTAGTTAAAATAGGCTTTGCTACAGAGTTTGATGTGCTGTTTGCATTGTTGGCACATGAGTGAGTGAGTAACTGCAAGTCACTCAGTTATGTCTGACTCTTTGCGACCCCATGGACTATACAGTCCATGGAATTCTCCAGGCTGGAATACTGGAGTGGGTAGCCTTTCCCTTCTCCAGGGGATCTTCCCAACCCAGGAATTGAACCCAGGTCTCCCTCATTACAGGCAGAGTCTTTACCAGCTGAGCCATTCTAACCTTCAAAAAGTAGATTGTTATAACCAATAAATAAATAAATAATGTAATTTGACTTAAATGAGAATTTACATGTGAAATTGATCTGTAAAGTGTAAACAATAATGAGTGAAGTAGTGGTATGAACAATCAGAATGATGAAAGGACAGTGTCCTGGGGATATACATAATATATATATGTGTGTATGTGTGTATACATATATATAATTATTTTAAGCCTGAATTATAAAATGGACTTAACAGGAATGAGCCTGCCTGCCTGTGGCCCATTATTGCCATCATTTACAATTGGAGAGTAGCTAGTTGAGAAAGTAAAATAATGTTTAGAAAATTATAATCAGTATATTTTAAAAGAATGACTCCTTTAGATTTGTAGGTTGTTTTAAAATATTATCATAATTAAACATACCAAAGATTCAATAAATTCTATCTGACCCAAATAAGTCTAAATGTCTCCAGTTACTATCTCTTCTATTGCCAAGACATAAACATGAGTATAAATAGAGAAATTGCCCACTATTTCCAAACAGTAACAAAGCTGGACTCTGTCAAACCGAGGATAAGAGGATATACAATTTATACTTGAATTAGGGAATGAAGATAAGCAAAAATAAAATTCTGTTGATAAATATGAAGAATGAATTGGTCTTAGTATTTAATACAAGCTTAGAGTAAAACTGAAAGGAACCACAAATTTAGGTAGTTTTGTCATCTCCTGAATGAGTCATTAAACCTACATTTCCAGGTTTCCTTTGCTTGAAGAGATATGGCATGACAAACAATGTTGACCAAACCTTTACAGTAACTTAATTTGTTGCCACAATCATAAACATGTCTTTGGATAAAATATAGCATCACCCCCTTGAGTCTTCATCAGCAAGCTAAATGAAGCTTAGTTCTATTGAATATTTCCAATGAGTTCTTTAGTCCATAAAACAACTTATGTGGATCATCATTGTCGTGTCAGATTGAGACTTTCTCATGGCCAGATTTGTATGACTTTTCATATTTATAGTCTCAAACGTTAGCACTGTCGCTCATTGAATGAACTTGTTGTTTGTCATGTATACCTTGTTTCTGAACACAAAATATACCTGTTTATAAATGAGTACAAAATTTAAAAATTGAAAAATTTCAATGCATCAATTCATTATAAGTGAATTGTACATTGTAACATGGTAGAGAAAGTAAATTCAGTGCCAGATACTAGAATAGGAGGATATCAGAGGAGGCATTCAGATGTGCACAAAGCAGTGGTATCTCCATAAACAACGTCTCCCCTGAGCCAAGCATCAGGAAGATGCTCTGGAGAAGTGCATGGGAACCCACTCCAGTATTCTTGCCTGGAGAATCCTATAGACAGAAGAGCCTGTCAGGCTACAGTCTATAGTGTCGCAGAGTCAGACACAACCGAAGCGACTGAGCTCAATGAGCCAAGCTTATTTCAGCACTGAATCAGAAAGTGTCCACGGCAATCTTTGTTTGCCTCAATTCTAGGAAAAATTATTTCATTTCTTTCAACAAATACCTGATTTGCCTTATTATTGTTTCTCAGTATACACAGCCAGTAAACAAAGTGAGTGAGATGATTCTAAAACCAAAAGCGGTCCAAGATAAAATGTCTCATTATCACTCTCACTGTATCTGAAACTTTGTGTAGAACAAACTAGTCCTACCAAACAAAGTTGAAAATGTAATCATTTAAAAGTTTAAATTGACTATATTTCACCCTCCATTCTTTTGGGACAATCCTGGCTTTGTTCTTGACAGTTTGCTAAGATTAGTGTTGCAGAGTCTTCCTTGTTTCCTCTTATCATTGATTCCACTCACCCAGAGCTGCGGTTACTCATTGCCCCTTGCTTTTCATCTCCAACTCAGCCTCTGGCTTTGTGTTCTGTAGCCTGAGACCACTGCCTACTTCCATCCACCCCCAGCCCTTGCTCCCAAGCCCCTCCTGCCCAGGAGGGTAGACATGAAAGGAAAAAGCCACAGGACTCTTTGTTGAAGTGTGAATGTACAAAATGTATGTTGAGTCAATTGTCTAAGATCCCAATCTTATATAATTGAGAGCATGAGAGAGAATAGTAGGCTACTTTCCTTAGTCCACTTGAAGGTCTATAATTGAGACCTAGAGTATAAATTAATGTACAGTGCTTGACTTTACAGTCTTATAAATATATGTTAGTCTTGTGACAAGGTAGACATATCAATAGGAAAGGAAATAATACAACTACCCAGAGTGCTGTTACATACAATCATAATTATTCATGTTTAAAAATGATTGAGTCCTAGTCCAGATCCTTCAGGACTATATTTGGGGAAAGCCAAAACAAAGTTCTTTATGCCTGAGGTCAAATTAAACCTTTACAAGCACTTATGAGTCTTCATAATATGTGCAGAAATTTAAATGTCTATCTTGAAATTTGAAATATCAAGAGAATGAACTCTGCTCTATTGTAGTCATCCTTTAAGGATCAGTTTAAATGAACCTAGGTTTTCATTAACTGTGAAAATTTCAATTATTTACCAAGATGTTATTATAAATCATAAGCATTTCTTACTTGTATTTTATATGTAAGACAAACACAGAAAACCATGTGAGGCAAGTAACAGGTTTCTTTATAAATAACTAGATTCTTGGATTAAAGTGAATATAATGGGACTTCAGAGAAAGGTGGTATCACACCTACCTAAAAACTTCAGGGAGTTTTGTAAAATAAGGCATAAGGAAGGTGAGCCTTGAAAAACAAGAAGTTTGTGAGAAGGCAGAGGTAGACAAAAGTGATAATTACCACTATCTAAAAGTATTTGGGCGTGTTGTTTTTTAGGAAAGCAATTTATTTTATATAGTATGTAATAATACAGTTTTATACATATTAATTCAAATGTGATATGGAAACAAGTTTGTCCTTTAACAAGGGGAACTTAAAGCTGCAGCATGTCAAGCCAGGAATGTCAAGGAGTTAACAGGTGTTTGCCAATGTTTGACTGAAAATGATAGCAAGACGGACAAGTGCACATCCTTGAAAGACTTTTCCACGGTGGTCACAGTGGTCATTTGGGCCTATCCATCTCTCCTTTGAGATTTGTCTATAAAGTATATGAGACAAACTTGTTTTTAGCCAGTGGGGAAAAAGAAAGGAAAGTTGTATTTGAAAACACAGTATAGAAAACACCATGACTATAGTTTCTTGAAATTATAAAATATACTGGGTTAGAATGCAGGTTTCTTCTTATTCTCCTAGTTAATTCCTATTTCTTTCTGCTTTACTCTGTTATTTGTGTAATCAATCCACCAACAAGTTTTGAAAAGAGCATGCGTGCTAAGTCACTTCAGTCACGTTTTTGTTCAGTTGTTGTGTCCAACTCTTTGAGACCAAATGGACTATAGCCTGCCGGGCTCCTCTGTCCATGGGATTCTCCAGGCAAGAATACTGAAGTGGAGAATGCCCTCCTCCAGGGAATCTTCCTGATGTAGGGATCGAACCCATATCTTTTGTCTCCTGTACTGGCAGGCAGATTCTTTACCACTAGTGCCACCTGGGAAGCTCTTGAAAAGAGCAGTTGCTATCCTATAAATCATATTTGTTTTTAACACCAAGACATTCATATCTCCTGATGAGCATCAGGTATTAAGAATGTTCCCTTGACTGTGTATTCCTGTTATGTGCCATATACCTTTAAGTATGAAGTCATATACTGCACACATTTTAATTTGCTTCGTACTTTTATTGTTCAGGATGTTTCTCTGACTCATTTAAGAAAAAAACTTAGTTTCAAAACAAACAGGCTAGTAAAATCTTGGAGCCATTCATAATATATTAGAAAAAAGTTGTAGATTCGTGGTATTTTGCAACACAAAATACAGAAAGTGTCTTCTGGAATTTTGGTCATAATAGAATAATCCCTTGTACTTGTGGAATTATGTATTGATGAAGTACTACACAAATCACTGTGTTTATATACAGTCCATATGTATGTGTATCCATAACAAATACAAGAAAAGTTAAACTAAATGATTATTTTTCTAAATCACATCATGGTTGAGAATTATGAATAGTGAAATGCCAATCACTAGAACACAGATTGAGACAAAAGGCATGGGAGACCTTCTCCCTTTGCTCAGTGGCTGGTCTTGAGTGGTTCAGAATTGGCCACCATCTCTTTTTTTCTTTAACTTTTTCTTTTATATCGGAGTAGAGTTGATTAACAATGTTGTGATAGTTCCAGGTGGACACCAAAGTGATTCAGTTATATGTATAACTGTATCGATTCTTCTTCAAATTTCTTTTCCCATTAGGTTGTTAAATAACATTGAACAGAGTTCTCTGTGCTATACAGCAGGTCCTTGTTGGTTATTCATTTTAAATACAACAGTGTGTACATGCCAGTCCCAAACTCCCTCACTGTCTCTTCCCTCCACCTCGCCGTGATCTTCTGTCCTTTAATAGTTGCCCTTCCCTGAGCATCTTCTGCTGTGCAATGCTGCTGTTCTCTGTTCCCTCTTAGGCACTAGTACACTGTGCCAAGTTGCCTCTTTCAATAGTCCTTCCACTGGGGCTTCTCAGCATCTTGGTTCCAGGTCATGTAGTGTCTTTGCTCTAAAGGCAGGCACACAGTGTTTTAACTCTTAGGTCCTTCTACGTCCAGAGTGCAGTGTGAGCAGAACATAGATCCTGCTAGTAAAATAGTCTTTCATCTTTCCAGATCTGAAATCATCTTTTAAACTTATTCTGGCCACCTTCCTCTACCCTTTTTCTCTGGAAGTACAAAGGCTTCAGAACTTTTTTATCCTATCTAAGTAAATCTCATCTAAGTCTATCATTTTGAAAACAAAATCTGTTGATTTTCCCCTAGGAGTATAGATAAGATTTTTAGGCCTCAAAAATTAAAAACCTTTATATCTCTCTTGGGAATAGGATAGGAATTTTTCATTTTAGCAGGCTAATCTACAGAAATTAAATGGCAATGTCTTAATTAACCAATCTTGCCACTTTAATATTTCACTCCTGTACACACTGTTGTTGGTCAGTTGTTAAGTCGTGTCCAACTCTCTGTGACCCCATGGACTATAGCCTGCTGGGCTCCTCTGTGCATTGGATTTCTCAGGCAAGAATACTGGAGTGGGTGGCCATTTCCTTCTCCAGGGGATTTTCCTAACCCAAGGATCAAACCCACATCTCCTGCAATAGCAGGCAGGTTCTTTACCAATGAGCCACCTGGGAAGCCCTCTCCTATACAGACACATACACCTAAATCTAGCCATTGTGCTTAAACAGAGAGTGTGGTTCTCATATATTTTAGTCAAAATGTCTCAACTTTCCATCAATAAAATATGCTGGTTTAAGGACAAATTGGTTTTCTTGACCCTTGAGATGCAGAAGTGTCTCCCAAGTGATGACTGGGAGGGGAAGCCCAGCAGAAAGCTGTAAACTGGAGAACAGGAGCCAGTGTTGCACAGGGAACTCTTCCCAAGGCTGCCCAAGCCCTGCCTGGGTAAATTACTTTCCCAGATGCTGTGAGTTCTGGGAACCAGTTGCTGAGCCAGCGTGGGGCTTTTGCATGTACCCGTTCCACATAGCCAGAGAAGGCAATAACAATCCACTCCAGTACTCTTGCCTGAAAAATCCCACGGACGGAGGAACCTGGTGGGCTGCCATCTATGGGGTCGCTAAGAGTCGGACACGGCTGAAGCAACTTAGCAGCAGCAGCAGCAGCAGCTTCCACATAGCAAAGGCCATAGAATATCTGCACTTGGATCTCTCACAGGGAACTCCAACTCAACTAGTTTGTTCAAAACTGTACGCACTGTCCTGCCTGCAAAGTTACTTGTTCTCAGTTTCAGAGAATGTTGTCGTTTTGTCCTAGTTGTCTGTACCATCAGCATCTTTGCTTTTCCCTTGCTGACTCTCCTCGTATCTATCAGCTTCAGTGTTTTATGGAGTCTCTCTCTTTAGTTCATCCCTCCAATCTTTCCTATTCTCTCCTCCAGGTTAGGTCAGGCTCTTATTACTTGCCCTATTTTGGCAACAGCCATCTATAATTATCTCTTCTTTCTTTCGTTACTGAGTACAATTATTTCTGAAATTCAAATCTAATTACCCCATTCCATTTTAAAAAGTTCCTTCTGATTAAAGCCCATACTTCCTAGTTTGACCTGCAAGAATGATTAACCTAAAGTAGTCTAGGGCATAGAGGGACCTATTTGGAGGTCCTGCAATGATTCACACATGAAGAAATAAATTAATGCCATAATAACAATCATGATAATGAAAATGAAAAAGAAAGGCTGTAGATGAGACACACTGAACACATAGAAAAATTGGGTTTTTTGATTGGTTGTGTGTAGGAGGATCTGGAGAATTTGCGAACAGTACATCTTAAATTTCAGCAGCTAGCAGTGTGATACAACAATTGATAGTATCTAGAAAGTGAAACTGCCTCCACCTTGCAGCCCAATAATGCCCCAGTATACTACTCCCTCCTCCACGTCACACCTGTGACCTTTCTGGTGGACATCCTCCCACCCACTAAATTGTTTACTGACCCTGCCCTCTCAAACAAACATCACCTTTGTCAAGGCTTTTGAAGAGGCAGAGAAGTAGGAAACACAATATGGCCCCTGTCCTGAAGAAACTTCACATTCAGAAGGGGAAAGGACACAGACTTCCAGCTTTGTAGGATCTCACCTGCTGTCTATCCATCTTATACTGCCAGTCAAGTACAGAGTCTTGTACATGACTGCTCCTCATTAAATACTCCTTAAATGAAGTGGTTGAAGGAATACATGAGGAGGTGGCTGGTGATCATTCCAGGTGAGAGAGCTAAGGAGCAGAGGTGAGATCACACAAATAGTGGATCTGAGAACAAAATGTAGCCCAGTTTAAGTTAAATGTCTGTAAAATTGAGTAGTAAAATACTTGATTGGAAGAAAAATCATTTAAGGCTGAAGAATCAGTTCAAATACTGATAAACAGTAGGGAATTTTGAAACAGTTTACAGAATTTAAACTTGAGATTTGTATAACAAGTGATGAAATTATTTAGAGTTTATAAATGAATGGCATGTGCAAGGCATCACTTTAGCTTTCCTGAAACCGGAGAGTTGGCCTTCAGCTCATAGTTCTGGAGTCATCATCTGAGAAGTGGAAATAAGATTCTGTAACGTGACTATAGCTCAGATTGGGCTTCACAACCTTGTTTTCCTGATGAAGACTTCATATGCGGAGATGTAGCTCAACTTATCTACATACAGCAATATAGTTTCACATGTCCAGTATAAATGCAAGTTATATTTAAGAAAAATGCAGATATTTATGATTTCATGTACATTTTTAAATTACATTAAAAATATTCTATGTTACATACTAATGACTTCAAGCTTTCTTAGGTTTTTGGCAGACTGTACATTTAGAACTTCTGACAATGAATGGTACATGCGTTTTACTCTGTCATGATGTCACTATTTAGGCAAAGCAAGATATCAAAGGTGATTTTTTTATGCCAGATCACTATATTATGTGAGTTTATCGTTCTTTTGATCACTTTTTCTCTTTTCTCCTGGGCTGGCAGGCAGAGGTTCACCATCTTTGCAGTTGATTCTAACTAGATAAAATTAGAAGCTGTGCTGTAACAGAGCAAGTACTCCTGAGGCTCAAATTCCCGATTAGGCTCTCACACACTGACCTGGAGCCATGGGGTTTTCTTACCTTCACTCCATGTTCCCCATGGTCAATAGAGTCTCAGCCTTCTTTTTCTTCCTGAGACACCTATTCAGAACAGAATTAAGGTTCCCTTTGCTTACTCTAACAGAACAGATGTTCTCTTTCTAGTATTCAACCCTATAATACAGACAGCTTCTTGAGAAAGATTTCTAGCATAATAACAAATGAGACCCAGTGACTCAAACAAATAGTTTCTTTCTGGTGCACATGAAATCTCTGCAAAACAGAGTCAATGTCCCTGTGCCACTGTTGCATCAAAAATGAGATTAATACTTATCTGATTGGCTTTGTTCTTTAGCTGTCAAACTGGAGAAAACTGTCTACTCTATGACAGTACCTCTGTTCACATCTATATAAACATCGCACACTAATTCTGAAAGAATCTGTTTAGTCTGTTCTAAGCAGATGCCATATAAAGGAATGAAATGAGTGATGGTATAACAATTTGTTTCTTTATTACAGATCTCAGTCTATAATATTGAAATGTACCATAAGTAACACATACTAAGGGTCATAGTCTCCTGAATGGATTCTCCATTGTGCACATTACATCATCTTTTTCTTACAATTTAGTTTTCTTTATAGAGCTAATAGCAGATTTATTGCATTTTCATATTTCCTAAAGAATAAAATTTCACATTCTTGGAATATACAAAATGACAGCACATATTCAATTAAAAATTCTATACATTTGATCATATGTGTTGTCATTATTTAGAATGCTATGTTTAAAGAGTTCAGGCAACTATTTGTTGGCCTTTTGAAAATTAATGGTCTTTTCAGATTTAGCTGCTAGAATAAAATTTCACCAGTACAAGAAGAATCAGAGCATAGCAAAGAAAGTAGTGAATTCACTCTGGCATTTTCTAGATGTGAGGACTCTGGCATGATTTTTACCCTCAGCTTGCTCTTTTCTAGCTTGGAGAGAATAGCTACTTCACAGTAGCTGTTACTAGGATATTGACAATATATGTGTAAGGTGTTCAGTCAGTGCTAGGTACATAGAAGATATTCATTAACAACTAATTCCTTGAGGCAGATTAATAGTTGCATAGGTTCTAGATTACAGTGTTTTGCTCATTCAGAATAGATATACATGCATGTATTCTCTAGCTATTACACAGTTTGTGATCAAAATTTGTGTTGACAATGACACAAAGAAAATCACAATTGTATTTGTAATATGTATCTTTCAAAGACGTGTAGCATTAACGGTGTAGCATTAACGATGTGAATCTGAAAACGTAACGTTTCTCAATGTCAACTGGCTGGTCAGTGTGGGGGAAGTTTGTGTGAAAAGCTACTGTTGCAAGTAAACAATAGTAAAAAATTGTAAAAAATGATGTTTATCATTAGGCCTTTCAGTCTTACAGAAGTGACGCTGAATATAATGGTGTTGATCTGTTGCCTGTCACAGTTTTAAATGTGAACTCTCTCTGAGGTTATACATAACACTGATGATGGGGATGAAGGTACACATGATTTTTAGGTCTTCTGGCTCTGAATACTTAGGGAGCTATGCTGAGCAAGGAAGCACCTGTTTCTAAAGGAAGGAGTTGTCTGCATCTCACAGACTATAAGTTCCAATTTGTGTTTTCAACGTGAACCAACGTGAACCAACATGAACCAATATTAAGTCATTCATTTAATATTCAGTAAAATAACCAGGAAATGACTAGTTTTATTAGCTCTTGTACTTACAGCATATCCTCTCAAATGGCGTAATGCTTGTCTTGAATATTATTTTGTTATGACTTAGACCATGAAGACACAACATCTTTCATGACAACTTAAAAAGTATTGAATCCACATAGGAATTAACACAGTATTTCCATTTAATATGTCCCTGAGTCTGAATGAAACATTGTAGATATAAAGTCTGAGTCTTTTGGACCAATTCTATGAACCACCTGTGATGGCAAATAACCCATTTGTAGGAAAGAGGATATGCAGTCACTCAAGAAAATAAACTTGCAGTCTGAAGCTAGTAAACAGAATGAAGAACATGTTGAGAGTAACTTAAAGGGGCTTTTGTCTAACAGAAGACACTGGGAAGCCAGACAGGGAAATAAAGATGTTATTAGAAGGGGAGGTGACACTAACCACAGTTGGCTTTTAAAGGATTTTTCTGGAAGGCAGAATTCCTTTGGAAAACATTTTATGTACCAACATGAATAAATTTCTGAGTTACTCTAGACAAAGGTGAATTTTATTTCTTTGTGGCTTTAGCCATATTACAATGCTCATAAACTATTTTACCTCATGCCAGACATGTGGAAGCAATCAGTATATGTAAATGATATGTGAAGGTGAGGTACAGTTTTAGCTCAAAAACTTAGACTGTCTGTGGTCATAAATTATAATCACATCACAAGGAGCTACTTACATTTTAATGGTAACTTAAATGTAAAAATAATCAGTGATAAATTCTTAAAACTGCTTGTGTTTTCTTAGTTAAGTAAAAGAAATGTAAAATACAGTGCTACTTTGTGCTGTTACATTATTTTTAGGATACAACATTTAAAGGCAAATAGTTTTTACCTTAAGTAATTGTTAAAATGTAAGTAGCTGTAATTAGACATAATTACATCTATCCCTGAAAAACTACTTTTTGCTAAGGGTTGCATTTAGATTAACTGCAGTTGTCCTTTATTAATATTAATTCCCTCTTTTTCAGTTAACATATCAATTTGTTTTTTTCCTATAATATACTTTATATGTATATTCATATGCTTCGTAACATTTCATAAATTTTGAACATACAAACCTGAATCAAATCTCATTGCAAAGGAAATAGATATCATAAAAATTAATGTTTCCCTTTCTTTAAATTCAAAACAATGAAACTTTTAGTTTCAATATGATGGTACTGTGCCTCTTTAAAAATATTTTTACCATCTGCTCTATATAAAACTGGATATTAAAATAACAGAAATTCAAAGTTGTGTTACTAGACACACATATACAACTGGTAGAGGGAAATAAAATAAATAAAAGATCAGTATTAAGCATTATCATTTTTTCAATGAAAAAAACCACAAGATCATGTTTTATTAGACTGAAATCAGGTCGATATGCTCCTAATTTACTCATAGTAAAAGCAAACAAAACTCATCCTAGCGTAGTTCCTCGAGTGAACCAAGATACAGTCATTATGTTAACTATTTAAATATAATTCACTGATGTAAGCAAGAAACAGTCTCCAAAACTTGGCTTTATATGTCATCCTTCATTCAGCAGACATGCATATTCTGAGCCAGGGTCTCTGACAAACTAGAAAAGAGATAAAAGACACACTTCCATGCAGAAGGATCCTACCCTCCTGTATCAACACAGATGACTTAGAGTTTACTATATCTTTGAGATAATTTAAAAAAAAAAGATGGAAATTTTACAAAATAGAGTTGATTCCACAGACTACATGGCAAATGCCTATTGCTAGTTGAAGTTTATTTCCTGCTGCTGCTGCTGCTAAGTCACTTCAGTCGTGTCCGACCCTGTGCAACCCCATAGACGGCAGCCCACCAGGCTCTCTGGGATTCTCCAGGCAAGAACACTGGAGTGGGTTGCCATTTCCTTCTCCAATGCATGAGAGTGAAAAGTGAGAGTGAAGTTGTTCAGTCGTGTCCTACTCTTCGCGACCCCATGGACTGCAGCCTACCAGGCTTCTCCGTCCATGGGATTTTCCAGGCAAGAGTACTGGAGTGGGGTGCCATTGCCTTCTCCATAGTAATATGGGGAGAGGAAGAATGACTAGGAATGGAGAAGCATTGACTAAGATGCTGGATGTGAATAATTCTAAACAAACAGACAAATTCTCAGCTCAGATTCATGTGCACATGTGCTGTTGTTGTTGCAGTTTGGTCTAGGGTTTCACTTTAACTGATTACTCAGTACATATTTCCATGTTATGATGCCCTTGTTTCTTTCAATAGTATTCTCTTTCTCATCTAAAGAATGTTCTTTCAAAGCAAACTCATTTCAAATGATCAGGAATTTACTAAGTGTAACTATGAACCAATCACTATAATGACTACTATGTAAAGAAAAACATATAAAGTTAACCCCTATTCTCAAGAACCTGACGACATAGTGCTCACTAGTATACCAACCAATGATCAGGCAATTGGTCCATCATTTAAATATAAGTCAAATTCTGTGAAGTTTAGGGGTGACAGTGGTTTGTTGATTATCTATGGTATACTATTGATTAGGGCTTCCTAGGTGACACAGTGGTAAAGAATCCACCCGGCAATGCAGGAGATACAAGAGATGCAGTTTTTAAATCCATGGGTTGGAAAGGTTCCCTGGAGTAGGAAATGGCAATCTGCTCCAGTATTCTTCCCTGGAAAATTCCATGGACTGCAGGCTACAGTCCATGGGGGTCACAAAGAGTTGAACATGTCTGAGTGACCAAGCGCGCGCGCACACACACACACACACACACACACACACACACACGCATGCGATTGAGCATGAAGAAAATATTATTTCACAGGGAGTTAAAATTAAGCTAGACTTGTAAGGATGAAGAAAAATTTTGTAAGAAAGATTGAGGAAGGCCTTTCTGTTAGAAGTGCAATTCGGAGATATAAGGCATTAATGTGTATAGTTTATCTAAGAATCCACAAAATAAATTCAAAATTAATTTAATCTTTATGGAAAGGAGTAGTGGGTGGTGAGGCAATGAGTGATAATTCTCGATTTCTGATTAGGTAAGTTATCAATGATGCTGTATAACCTTTGATAATTTATTGAATAAGTACTAATATGGTATGTAATGAATCACACTCTGGGACATGCACAAAGATGACATGTGTTCTGCCTAAGGAGTCTCATTTAGTGGAGAAGGTAGGCAAGTTTGTCAAAACACACATTATGAGGCAAATATGCGAAAAGTAATATATCCCAGCAAAGAACTGTGAGAATTCAGAAATTTAAGGTATCAAAGAGGCAGAGGATCTGGAAAGTCCTCACATGAGAACAAGCATTTGAGGTGGACCTCAAAGAACCTTTAATAGAAAACATTCTAAGTGATGGACATCAATAAATAATGAGTAGGAGAGAAAGTGTTCAGGGTAGATCATGATATGTATATTATTTTGGTTTGCTTAAGCGTATATTTTGGGCTTCCCTGGTGGCTCAGTGGTAAAGAATCCACCTGCACTCAGGAGCTGCAGGAGATGAAGGTTCGATCCCTGGGTCGAGAATTTACCCTGGAAGAAGAAATGGCAACCCATTGCAGTATTCTTGTCTGGGAAATTCCTTAGGTTGAGGAACCTGGTGGGCTACAGTCCATAGGGTCACAGAGAGTTGGACACAACTGAGAATACACCCTAAGTATAATTAAAAAAAATCATATGAGGTACGTTCAGGTTGTTGTTGCTCAGTCACTCAGTTGTGTCCAACTATTTATGACTCCATGGACTGCAGCAAGCCAGGCTTCCCTGTCCTTCACTATCTCCCAGAGCCTGCTCAGACTCATATCCATTGAATAGGTGATGCCATCCAACCATCTCATCCTCTGTCGTCCCCTTCTCCTCCTGCCTTCAATCTTTCCCAGCATCAAGGTCTTTTCTAATCTTTTCTAGGTTCCAGGTACTAATTGAATAATCATGGGCCACTAACTTGATTTCTCTGATCATACAACCCATGACACAAAAGAATTATTCAGTAACTGTTCCATCTTAAATCCTTCAATTTCCAATGGAAATGTTTAAATATCCAATATAAATCACCATCATTATTTTTAATTCATATGTTAGTACTTTATAGGTGCATGGTACCAAGCCCAGAACCATAATCTAGTTAGATTTGGTAGAACACAGTAGTTAAGAATGTGGTATTAGTAATCAGGAAATTTGGTCTCACATCTGATACATGGAACACTAGCAAAATGATTGGCATGGTAAGTGCCCAGTGGTTTTGCATTTTAATAGAAAATATAGGAATGGCTCACAAAAGGAGTTATCAGGTCAAGTGATGAAAGTATATACAAGATAAGTGTGATGGATAAGCAGAGGAGACATTCTTTACAAAGAAGTGAGATGATGACTGAGGAGTCAAGGAAAGGTATAACTAAGATAAGTCAGGAGTTGAAATAGTGCTATGAGCAATTAGGGTAAATACATAAACTGTATTTGGGGAAAAAAAGGCAATTTGTTTGACTTTTCCCTCTGTTGTATTAAACATTGGTTTAAATAAGCTGTTTCAATCAATGTAGCTGCCCTTCATGATGTAGATGCTAATTACTGTGATTGATTTTCTGTTATTATCCCTGTCTTCTGAAAATATTGATAAGCAATGACTCAGTCAATATGTATAAAATAGAAAAGAATTGAAAGAGCAAGATGGCTAAACATCTCAGTATTTGTAGCTAGCAAGTTGTTTGATACAATGATCTAGCCAAAAGTTTATCAAGACAGTTAAAGGGTTAGACATAAATAAAATGAAAGAGTGGAATCTAAAAGAGGAAATAGATTCTGTGAGGTGAATTTAGGGAAGAGGACACTTACTTAAAGTTACATTAGTTGATGCTTTATTTTTTCTTACATCTCTCATTCATTTGAGACAGGAAACAACTATAACTAACAAAAGTATTCAAACTATTGTAAACAGTATTGAATTGTTTAACCATAATAACTACATAGAGACTTCTGAAGGTAATTTATAAAAAATGAACATAATATATATCATATATGAAACAAAATTTATAAAATGTGTTGTTATTAAACAATTGCTTGTTTCCATAATCTCATTCAATTTACCTTGTTATTAAACTTGTGTCTAACAGTCTGTGATTCCTTTTAGTTCAGGAAAATAACAGAAAGTTTTACCTTAAGTGGCAATAATGGGCAGGTGCCATGGCTAAATAACTGAGACATTATGTCATAATCATTTAAAAGAATAAAATGTGTGGCTCATCAAGGGGAGCTAAAGACAGGTAACCTACAAGTAGATTGTTTATTATATATATAATGTGGCTTCCAGTAGGATACGGATCAAAATATGCTTTATAAAGCATGACAGTTACACACAGTAAAGACTATGTTGTTGCTCAGTCACTCAGTTGTGTCCGACTCTTTGTGACTCCATGGACTGCAGCAAGCCAGGCTTCTCACAAAATGAATTTTATTTGAATGAACATGTTTCATCATGTTATTTTAACTTTTTGAAGCAGCATTTTCTTAACTTTTCCCCTGTGTGTTCCTAATAATAGAAATACAATTCCAAAAATATCTTCAAGAAACTTGATCGTACTACTGAAGTTGTCCAGCATCATGACTCAAGGCTAGACATTATTATGCAACAATGAAGAAGGCTTAGGTGGTGCCGTTTTTTCCAGTTTCCATAGTCAATTATCTTCACTACTGAAACTGAATGTTACACACTCTAGACTTAATGCCTGCTACTAGGAAATATGACTCCAGACTGAATTATCTGAATAATTTGCTAAAGTAAATCTAAATCATTGCTTTCATTTCATAAACATTGTCAGAGAGACTAGGAAATGTGAGTGAATAGGAGATACTAGTATTGCTCTCTGTCAGGTTGGAAATGTCTTTTAAATGCTTGAAGAAATATTTAAGCGTTCTTAAACAAGCATTCTTAAACACTGCTCTTCAGTCTTAGATTAAGCAATAAGAAGACCAGCTGTTTCCTTGGTCTGAAAATACTGATTTTTCTATTATTGTCTTTGGAGAAAAAGAGTTCATTTTAAGCCACTGTTCTAGACTCTTTTGGACAGTGATCTGGCACCCTAGTTGTTTTCCATGCCACTTTTCATAAATAAATAAGCTCATACACCTTAGAAGATAATAAATGACTTTTTCTTTTTGATAGGTATACATCAAACTCATGGTATGTTTTGTATTAAACACAGGAAGTGAGAACCATTTGTGGCAGAAATTCCAATAGGAAACATATTTACATCCCTCTGATCTTTATTCCAGTCTGGATAATGGTTTTTTGATTTGTCTGCCCCTTTTATTCATACTAATTGGGACCTTTATTTAAATGGCTTCAGCAATCTGCAACACACCACAGAATAACCTCTTAATGTGCATTTAGTAACAAGATTTGTATCTACTGAAATATAAGAACTGCATTGTAAATGATTTATAAATTCAATGAAGTAAGATATTGTATTATTAAAAAGGGAGCAACAAAATAGAAAGAATCATTCTTAGAAAAAAATACCAACTTTTAATTCATAATTTCATTTTAGACTGTCACAGATTTACCATTTCCCATACCAAATAAAGTGATAGGAGTGTTGTGAAAATTTAATGCTTGTTAGTATTGGTGAATCACTGTGACCATAAATAAAAACTGCTATAAAACTTCAGAGCATTCTTTTGTGGGGCAGGCAAGGTTCACGTAGAGTCTGCTCCTAGGCCTATTTCCAGACATTTAGGATTCACATATCAAGCTTCTAATAGTATGTGCATCTACTTGATAGAATGTTTATCAGATTTTTTAATTCAAAACAATGATTGTAATAACAGGGAAAAAGTAAAAAAGACTGATGTAGGTTTGTAATCAAAACATTTTTTAACTATCATTTAGATAACCAAACCATTTATAGATCTATTTCATGCTTTGCCCATAAGTAATCCAGATGACTCTGAAACAGGGACTGGAATTTGCTCTCAAGAAAATTCTAGTTTACAACCCTAGCAGCAGTGTCCCAAAGAATACAGAACATGGATTACCAGACTTGCCTATGTACCTCCACGTGATGAACCCTCATAATTCTAAACCAAGAAGAAGCTGATATATGGGATATTCAGTTGGCATGGGTAATATAGTGAGGTGTTGATTTGATATCAGCCTTTCTCTTTCTTTTTGCTGAGGATGATAGGCATTTCCCAACATTGATATATCTTGATGTTTGAAATAAGGTTAGCTATGAAACAGTTGTATTTTAAAGTTACTTAAAATATAGCAGCGTAAGGAGTGGGACAAATTGAGAATGCAGTATTGACATATATACACTACCATGGCTTCCCCGGTGGCTCAGTGATAAAGAATCTGCCTGCAGTGCAGGAGGCACATGAGGGAGACATGGACTTGATCCCTGAGTCAGGAGGATTCCCTGGAGGAGGAAATGGCAACCCACTCCAATATTCTTGCCTGTAAAATTCCATGAACAGAGGAGCCTAGCAAGCTATAGTTCATAGGGGTCACAGAGTCAGACACGACTGAGCAACTGAACACACAAGTATAAAATAGATAGCTTAGAGGGAAGCTGCTATATAGCACAGGAAGCCCTGTCTGACACTCTGTGACAACCTAGAGCTGTGAAAGGGAGGTTCAAGAAGGAGGGTGTATATATATATACATATACATATATATATATGTATATATATATGTAGTTTTGACTGATTTGCATTGTATGGCAGAAAACAACACAACAATAAAGCAATTATCCTCCAATTAAAAAAGTAACAATTAAAAAAAAATTTACTTGAAAAAACCTTTCTGTTAGAAGTAAATAATGCTGTGGTGATGATAAAATTAATATCAAAAATCACTACTTAATGAATATTTATTATTGGCTAGAAACAGTGCTAAGATTTTTGTGTAAATCATATTGTATAATCATTACAGTCATTCTAGTCAGTGGACAATTTACATCCTTTTATGGATGAGGAAACCAAGGCCCAAAGTACAAGTAGTAGGGTCAAAAGAGTTTTAATGTCTGTCTGATACCAAAGCCTTTACATTTAAAAAAAAAATTTATAAGTATTTGGTATTTTTATTTTGTTTTACATTTATTTTTTATTTCTAACATGAAAGCTGCCCTCTTAATAAATTTTTAAGTATATAATACATTTTTGTTAATTACAACAATGTTGTGCTGCAGATCTCTAGAGCACATTCATCTTGCTTAATTGAAACTTTATGCTGGTTGATTTGTTACCTTTCATTTCTCCCACTCCCTGACTCTGGTAACCAGCACTCCACTTTTTGATTCTATGAATTTGACTGTTTTAGATATCTCATATAAATGGAATCATTATTTTTAATCATTGGCTCTCCATCGAAGAAGATATGATTCTAGGTGATTGGAAAATAAACCACTGTTCAGAGGCTATAAATATAAAATTTTACATAATCATTATGGTCCAGAAAGTGACTTGAAAATAATGTCAAATTCACAGAGTCTTAAAATTCGTGATATAAATTATTGCTGCTAGGTTTGAGGGCAAAACATTTCAGAGACTGTTACATTTCTAAGAAGTTAACCAGAGATTGTTTATCTTTTCCTAACTTAAAATACATACTAATACCTAAAATCTTTGGGAGAAAAATGAAATCTTAGCTTCTCTAAGCATATGGGCTACTTATAAAACTGAACACTTCATTCTATAAGAAGAATTATTCCAATCTTAGATATTCATTCATTCTACATCTTTATTTAGAAAACGATACAGATTTCATAAAATCTTTCATTTTTTAGAAGTGATTCATAACATATAGTTTTTCAGTAATGCATAGCTAATCATATACCATTATGTAATTAAGTTTACTGAAATAAAAAAAAAGATTAGATATAAAGTAGCTAGCTTTTGGAATAGCAAACAGTTCTAGCCTCTTTTGTTGATGCTTAAGATGTTTCAGCATACAAACCATTATTACAGATTTCAAGAAAATTTTAAGCAAAACTCAAGTGAAACTTCTATAACATGCCTGGTTGAGGCTGAAATAATCCAAAACTGTGTTCCACAGGATTTACTCTCTAAACCATAAATCCCATTCTAACATCCAAATATTACCCTAGCATTACTGGCATGTTGAACCTGGTTCATATAAAGGTTCTTAAGTTTTGCCAAACTTTTTGACAAATGAAATCAGAGACTAAAGTCAATTGTCACGTTCTATTGTGGATGCTTTATTGGAAGCATTAATTCTCAGAATTAATGAAGCGGACAGATTTATGAAATGTTAGGAAGGTCATCAGTCTTCTAAGAAGAAAGAGAAAGAACAGTGTTTAGATAATGTGGCTGTTTAGTTTTATAGTAAGAAATGAGTTCTTCTGTTTAGAGATAATAACGACAGTGACAACTATGAACACCACGGGTTATTTTTCTTGGTTTAATTTTTTTTAATTTTTATTTCTAATTGGAGGATAACTGCTTTACAGTATTGTGGTGGTTTCTGCCATACAACAACATGAGTCAGTTACCCTTTCCCTGTTGAGCCTCCCTCCCCGCTGCCATCTCATCCCTCTCAGTTCAGTTCAGTTCAGTTCAGTTCACTCACTCAGTCATGTCTGACTCTTTGCAACCCCATGGAATGCAGTATGCCAGGCTTCGCTGTCCATCACCAACTCCCACAGCCTACTAAAACTCATGTCCATTGAGTTGGTGATGCCATCCAACCATCTCATCCTCTGTTTTCCCCTTTTCCTCCCACCTTCAATCTTTCCCAGCATCAGGGTCTTTTCAAATGAGTCAGTTCTTTGCATCACGTGGCCAAAGTATTGGAGTTTCAGCTTCAGCATCAGTCCTACCAATGAATATTCAGGACTTATTTCCTTTAGAATGGACTGGTTGGATCTCCTTGCAGTCCAAGGGACTCTAAAGAGTCTTTTCCAATACTACACTTCAAAAGCATCAATTCTTTGGCTCTCATCCCTCTAGGTCATCACAGAGCACCGGGCTGAGCTCCCTGTGTAATACTGCAACTTCTCACTCTTTTATACATGATAATGTATCATTTTGGAAAAGCCCCTGATGCTGGGAAGGATTGGGGGCAGGAGGAGGAGGGGACGACAGAGGATGAGATGGCTGGATAGCATCACCGACTCGATGGACATGAGTTTGGGTAAACTCCAGGAACTGGTGATGGACAGGGACTCCTGGCGTGCTGTGATTCATGGGGTCACAAAGAGTCGAACACGAATGAGCGACTGAACTGAACTGAACTGAATGTATCATTGAAATATATGTTTTTATTTTTAATTTAGCTCTTTCACTTAAAAATGTTGCCAGTGTTTTTCTGGTAAACAATTAGTTATAAACATTAAAGCACTTGTCTCGACTGTCATGAACCTGGAAATTTATAAAGGATTAGTAAAGGGACCAATTATGCATTATCTCAGGATTTCTGCACCTTGGAGTTTGATTTCTTGTCCATATTTGTGCTTGTTAATTTCAAATCCAACTATCTCTGGATCTTGGGTCTGTCCTTCTGGGATGTCCCAGTCTAACTTCATGTCAACTTGTGTTCATCGGGTCCTCTTCTTTTCAGACTCCTCCTCTCATCCTCCACTCTCAGTCTATGGCACCATTATGTGTTCAGCTGAGTTGAAAACTTGAATTACTCTGGGTTTCTCGATGATAGTAAATGGATTTTATTACATATTTCCAATAAGTAAATAGCAATTTTGCAAGAATTTTAAAAGATAGATCAGATGGTTCAATAGAAGTTTCTCCCTTTTTTTGATTGGTAGTGATACCATGAAAGATCATATGATAAAAATAGGCCAGATATCCTATCAAAATGGAGATGTCCAAAGTGAATATATTGGTTGTTAAACCCCAAAAATATAGATAAATTCTGATTCAGAACTATATAAAATGTGTTTGAGATTTGAAAAAAAGTGGAGTGAAATTTTGATTTTGATAATTTTCATTCCTCTAACACGAAACATGTTATTTAATATCTACTTTTTAATTTTTGATTCTTGTTTGAAGCAGCCTCATGGCTTACATTATTATCCTCATGGTACAACAAACACAAAAAAGTTGAAACAATCATGTTTCCATGTAAGTGAGATAAATATATTATTTGGTTAAAAACATTACAGTGTGTAGTATTAAACTAATTTGGTTCTCTCATAATAATTTTTTATCAAAATGAAGTATAATAATTACATTTTTATTAGTATTTTTGTTTACTTTTGTTTCATTTTGTTTTCTACAAACCTTACATGTTGCCACTGTTTAGTTATTTAAGATATTATTTATATAGATTTATATGATAAAAAATAGAGAACAATTGAAGGGTATACCAATATCAACATTAAATTAA
Organism: Okapia johnstoni; assembly: GCA_024291935.2. Classification (NCBI taxonomy): domain Eukaryota; kingdom Metazoa; phylum Chordata; class Mammalia; order Artiodactyla; family Giraffidae; genus Okapia; species Okapia johnstoni. The sequence continues at coordinate 76,330,723 of CM044312.1, read as the reverse complement.
TTAGCCATTAAAGATAATTAATGACCTGTTGATATCTCTATATTATTATTTTGAAAAGAATGAATTTGCTTGTGATTTGTGTGAAGTTAGAACTGTTTTTAATCTTTGAAAAATATGTTAATTTACATTTACATGGAATTTACATATGTAAAAAAGCTGCACCTATTTGAAAGTAGTATAAATCCCTCAGATCTGCACACTCAAATTGTCAATGAATTAAGTGCAAATCTCTTCCCACTCTCCAGCCGAAACAAGAAAATGTAATTTATCTGTTTCATTAAACCAACTGCAGAAGAAAACTTTCTCCTTCTTGTGATGTCATATTTTCACACTGCATCATCATAATTGAAACTGAACTCTATGTTCACTTTTGTTGAAAATTTTTTCTTGCTTCAGAAATAGGCAGTATGTGTTGATTTTGTACTTTAATTGAAATAAGTATTCAGGAGATTGAAGCACCATTCTTTATAATTCAGTGTGAGAGTGTATTCCATCACCCGGCAGCTCAATTTCTTTCTTTCACCATCTGTTCTTTCTTTCTATTCTCTCTGCCAAAAATCGATAGAACTCAATGAGCAAAATTGAGCTGTTCCATAACTCAACCATATTGGGATTATTTTGTTCACAATACATTGACCTAGTTCTTACACTGGTCCAGTTTAACTAGGTAAGCCCTCTGTTTATAAAAATGCATATTTACTAAACTGTAAACATTAAATGAGTGTTATAAAAGCAGCCAAAACGTTATTGTTTCAACAGTCAAGATTTTAAGTTGGCAACACTTGGCAAACATAAAGCCACACACTGTCTGTTTTCATCTTGGAAATCCATGCAGCAAGAGCTTTTGATGAGGATCAAATGTACACATTCAAGGAGATTAGATAATGAAATTTTTAAATGCAAAGAACCATGAAACTATTATCAGAGATTTTAACATATATATGAGTATGTTGCCAAAGATACCTATCATAATACTCAAAATCTTAGAATAATTTCTGTCTGTTCTATTCCATTTGAAAATACCATATAAAGTTTTGTGCATACATATCAAATTCATCTCATATGATTATCACAAATATAAATACAGCAAAGAGCAGGAAAAATGTCTGATGACATTTTCTAATAATCCAAAATTGTCACAGCATTTGCTGTTGTGCAGCTTATTAGCATAAAAAACATCACAGCAAAAGACTCATAAATTCCATTTAGAAGCCACTGCAATGCTAAGCACCTTGAAAAATTGCAAAAACTTGCACTGTTTATAGACTTTACTTGTGTGTACTTTATATATTACAAAAAAAGTCATTTTAATTTTTAAATGAAATGTTTTTATAAGTAGGAAGATGGGAAAGATGTCAAACAATGCATATATAAAAACGTTTTTATCATTTGTTAGGCAGTGACTCATAGTAACTGAGAGTACCAAGATGTGTCCGCCTTCCATAACTTATGTCAGGGTTGTGCTAACAAAGCTGTTTTCCTCTGATATCTCATTCATCTTTGCAACCTGAAAACTGAAATTGCAGTGTGCTTGGTGACATTTGTCATTTTCTTTCTTTTCATTTTTCTCTTTAACTTTTTTTTTTTAGTTCTTCTTGCTGGAACTTTCATTAATTACAGGTGCTTACAAAGCAGCCTGCAAGAAAAACAGAGCTTTAGGTCTTAATAACTTAAATATGAAGCTACTTATTAATGAGATGAATATCTTCTCTACAGAAAAGCTTTTAATATTCATACAGAGGAATTTTTAATAGATAGTGTCTTAATTTTAAAATTGATTTCATCTTTATTATGTGTATTATTAATAACATTGCACTTTGTGTTGGTATTATTTAATGTTACCTCTCAAGAAAGTGTCATTCTTTTTGTAAAAGATGATATTTTTTTAAAGCAAAGAAGAAAATTCTGGAACATATCTTCTTTCTTTGTATTTATGAATCTTAGTTCCAATATCTGAAGGATAGACATTACAATAATTTCTATTAAAGAGCAATAAACTAATTATAATTAACTTAGAAATCATTCACAACCACTTATATTTTGCTGCAGTAAACAAAGATTACAGTCAAGAGCATTTAATATAAATATCAACAATAATGACTATCTGCAATGCCCAAACTTTATAATAGTAATCCAATGATACCAGATATATTGTAGGCCAACTTGTTAATTTTATTAATTATACAATTGAATCCTAAGATAATTTGTTGGATTATGTTATTAAAGATTTGTGGCAGAAAGAGGACTAGGGCCCACAGCTTGTATCTACATAAAGTTTTTTGAACATTTTATGATAGTTCATTAGTTTCACAGATAATGTAATTAGCTGGAAAACTTAATACCCCTATGTTCTTCTCTATATTCAGAAATGTTTTTGTTTAATAGGAATACAACTTACAATTTACCATAGTTGTTAATTTTACCACAATACTTAAAGTGTTTGAGGACAGTTTGGCTTTCAAAATGCTGATTACACATTAGAATCACCTGGTGAGATTTATTAAAAATAAATTAATGACATCTGACCTCAACACAGGATCAATAATAACTGTCTCAGTATTTTTTAAGCGTTTGAGGTGATATTAATGCATGGTCAGATTTGAGATCACTTGTTTAGCTGTGTATAGTTCAATATAAATTTGACCTTCAAGAAATTAAAGTTATGTATTAAAGCCAATCAAAGAACTGGACATGATTGAGCAACTGAATACACATACACACACATTAAGCCAAGTAGAAAAGAAGTTTAAACCATTCTCTGTCAAATTTAGATAATGAAGATAATCTTTAAAATGTGTATTAAAAGATTAACTCATGGTAGAAAGGCTCATATATGTTGTGAACAAGTAGATATTATGTTAGATATCCTAATTGGTTCTCTCTATATTCTGAAATATAATCCATTTTGTAAATCATCTAATTTGCTTGTGAAATGATATAAATTAGTTTAATAAAGGATATGATTTGCATAACCAGAGAGCTATAATTTATTTCCCTCTATATTTACCACAATGTGATACTCTTATTTGCTTCAGCATACATTTATTTCTTCTGTCAGTTGTTTGTAGAACATCACTTCTTTCCTTTCAAAACGCACATATATTTGTAACAGTGTTATCTATATATGTTATCTTTATGACACTACAGAAACGTAACTGTTTTTTGTTAGAAATGAAGACAATAGAATATAAATTGTTCTATCATCATGTGAGCTGCGAGCATAACAAAAGAGTTTGTAAATACACTATATACTGAATGAAAGGAGTGAATATACACATTAACTTAGTTTGATTTTTGTAGAAGTCATTTGAATGGAGGGAAAAACAACCCAGGATATTTTGTCTTACTATCTCTTGATTTATTCTTCATTGTCCTTTTTCAAAAGCAGTGTTTTCTAACTGAGTATCAGTCTGGAACATGGAGTTCCCAAATTTTATTGCACTTACATGTGAATTATCCTTGACCTTAAACCGTGGTGATTTTATTTATTAAGTAATAACTTATTGAGTGAGATACGATTGTATAATCTGTGGGAATAAAAATACTGTTGTGCTGTGCTTTGCTTAGTCGCTCAGTCGTGTCCAACTCTTTGCCACCCCATGGACTATAGCCTACCAGGATCCTCTGTTCATGAGGATTCTGCAGGCAAGAATACTGGAGTGAGTTGCCATGCCCTCTTCAATGAAAATAGTAAATGTAGTCAAACAAATACAACTGAACTCTGTGACCTATTTCCTCTAATAACTCAGAACCGCTAGTTGCTGGTTTACCCTATGACCTACTTTTCTGTTTCATTCAGCTTCAAACTATTGTAGTCATCATTGTAACACAAAATTAAGGCATTTCAGCAAATAATCTCAATTTGTATAGTTCTCTTTCAAGGACTGTGTTTTCATTTGTGTCTTCCACTTGTATTTGAGAAAGGATATTATGTTATTTGCGGAGAAGGCAATGGCACCCCACTCCAGTACTCTTGCCTGGAAAATCCCATGGACGGAGGAGCCTGGTAGGCTGCAGTCCATGGGGTCGCTAAGAGTCGGACAACTGAGCAACTTCACTTTCACTTTTCACTTTCACGCACTGGAGAAGGAAATGGCAACCCACTCCAGTGTTCTTGCCTGCAGAATCCCAGGGACAGTGGAGCCTGGTGGGCTGCCGTCTAAGGGGTCGCACAGAGTAGGACATGACTGAAGCGACTTAGCAACATTATGTTATTTAAGAAGGGATATTATGATAACTTTTATTTTTACCCTCTTGGAGTGATGTTAAACTTGAACTAAGAAATGAAGACCTTGGAAATTCTCAAACTGTATATCTAAATAACAGAAAATTTTGTACCAGATGATTGTCATTCTCTCTGTTTTGTTCTGTTAACACCACCTACAGATTCTTCTCTAGTCTACTTTCTACCTTATAGTTTTGCTGTTTCATGTCTTTTGTTATGAGTTCTTCTTACAACCTTTTCTCTATGTGTCTGAGTATTTGCCATACTCAGTTCTTCATGTCTCTAATATTTGAACTTCCAAAGTAAGTACATTTAATCTTTTTGGTTAGGATTCCATAACAAAATGTTCCTACTGGAACATTTATTACTGGAAAAAGTTATTTTGCCAGGCATATCAGAAGCACCCTCTGATATGCACTCTTCGATACAGGAAGAGATCTTTAATCCATTAAATTATGGTTGCATGATATAAACCATAACAGTAAACTGCTGTTCCTGTTTTTCAAAGGGAGGCTTTGGGTGTGGTAGACACTCAGTTTTAATGACTTCAATCATATTCAGGTGCTATCTGTACACCCAGGCACATGTTCCATAGGTAGCTTGAGGACCAAATTTGCCACCAATGTCCTTTCCACGGTTTAATCCTGATTGGATCATTCTCTTTGATGATTCCCTTTCATCATCCAGATAAATTCTTTATTTCTTACCATGTCTTACAAGATGTATTATGTTTTCAAATCTGCCTGTTTTTTTCATGATCAAAATCATACCCATGATCCAGAAAATCTGATTTGCTTTTGCAGTGTTTGTTCACTCAGCAAAATTTATGGGGCACCTACTGTGTGACAGGACTGTTCACAGTAATAAACAAACTAGACCAAAAAGTTCACAGAATACACTGCCTGTTTGTTAACTCAATACTGCTACTGCGCATCTTATCTTTCTTGTCCTAACACTTTTTATTTTCCATATTTTATATAACCACATATCACATATACTCATGTTTACTAGAAGTATAGACTAAACTGGAAGGTCTTGATATGAATATGTATTTAAAATATAATAAAATGAAAATTCTATGCCACCTGGGCTTAAAACCATGGGAACAAGGAATGTCTTCAGAATTAAGAACTTTGTCTTTTGATTTATTGTTTCAAGGCATGAATACAGTGCAGGATAATGAACAAGTGCAAAAATTGTTAAGCCAAGCTGTCCATTTTCTGTTTTCAAGTTATTTACTGTAGATATTTATGAGTTTTCTCATGATAAATTAGGAATAATAATAGAATCTGCCTCTTTGGGTCATTGCTAGGTAGGACTGAATGTGCTAATATGAGAGTACCTGGTCTATATAAAAATGATACAAATTGAAGCAGCTGTAATTATCAGGTGTTGTCAGCAAATATACAGGATTAACCTTTCTTCAATAGAAGTAGAAGCCCAAAGCACCAAAGAGGAATATTTACTTAGCCACTGAATGCAAAGAGTCGGACACGACTGAGCGACTGAACTGACCTGAACAATACAGTATTCTAAATACAATTATAAATTTCACAATTGTGTGAGAATTTTTTAAGATAAAAATATCAAATATATTCTAGGAATTTTATTGCAAAATCTTTCTATTTTAATAGCAGTTCAGATTAAATCATGGCAATGGATTTATCAATGAATTAGGGTATAAGTAGAGTTACTAGAAATAGTTGCCAAGACTCATTCAAATATCTTTTGTATGTATTTACTCTTGCTTTTCGGATTTAAGATTCTGTAAAAGTAGCATTATATAAAATTTCCATTTTTCCATATAAAATAATTTTTTTCAAAAGTATAAATATAGGCTGTTGGGAAAGGTGATTCAATTAGAAGGTGATCAAACAAACAGTTAAATTTTATGATAAAGTTTCTATCAAATACTGGTCAAGAGGAATTTTTAAATTTTAAGGATTTAGAAATATATTTTTGCTATTGATTTTATTAACTGTATCATTTCTTTAAAATTACCTGTAGAAATATATTGAGGGATTATGCTGTTTTTCAATCTCACTTTATGAAAATACTTTGCTTGAAGTATTTTTGGTATCAGAATGCTCAACATTATTTTAGCTGAATTTGAAGTCACCAAGTTCATCGTTTTAACTTTCATTTCCCTGAAAATTATAAGGCCAATCAAAAAATGCTCATATAAAATAAGGAAAGTTAATATTTTTGGCCTTTTGGTATATATGTTCTTTCACCATGTACTCACTATATTGCTTGTTTAAGTATGCTTTAAAAGGTATATGTATATAACATAAATATATATGTGAACATACATATATATATGCACAGTACATGTGTGTATATATATATATATATATATATATATATATATATATATACACACATATATATATAAAGCCATAAGTTTATATCTCCAAGTATAATTTATAGGATTTAATAGAATTCTATACAAAGCATATGAATACAGAAGAGCCTGCATATTGGAATCAATAACTTTTAGGTAAAAACACAGCTCGAACAACTTGTGTGGTTTTTGCCAAGTTACGTTATCATTAATAACCTCTCTTTGCTTACCGATTTAGTAAGGTTTAATGGTCCTTAACTTGCCAAGTACTCAAAACCTGAGTTTCTAAAGAGCGTACCAGTAGTTACATTAATTAATCACTTGTTCTTTGACTTGGTGTATAATTTCTAATTCAAGATCTCAGCCTCTGTGTAGCCACTCTCTCCCTAAGCATTATCAGGAGTTCTCAGAGGCTGTCATATTGCGTTTCAGTAACAAATCTAACCCAGCTTGCTTGAACTATCAACCAAGAAATGCTATTACTTAGCTCTGTAGCTCTGTTCTTCTTGGTCCTTGTGGCTCTTGGTAGACATAGCTACTACTTTGCTAAACTACCAAGTACTGAGACAATTTTTTTTTAAACTCCTTGGTGGTGGTGGTTCAGTCACTCAGTTGTGTCCGACTCTTTTGCGGCCCCATGGACTGCAGCCCGCCAGGCTCCTCTGTCCATGGGATTCTCCAGGCAAGAATACTGGAGTGGTTTGCCATTTCCTTCTCCATTTAAACTCCTTAGCAAGGTTTTATGTCTAAGACCTTGAGGTGCCCAGGCTCTTTGGCTGTTTGTAGGTACACTGAATGTGATGGTCCCCCCCCACCACTTCTAACATTCTGCTATAGTAGAAGCTAAGCTTATACCTGGATTTTGAAAAGCATTTTAAAGTAAACACATCTCTCAAACTTTCCTTAAAACTCTCTAAGAAAAAAACAAAACAAAACAATTCCAATCCAGAAGGATATGGTTCAAAAGACAAATTGAACACTATTTACCATACTTAGAATCATATTGAATTTTTGTCCATGAGATTTGTTGTGAAGTTTCTCTCTGTCTCCTTTTTCCCAGGTCCTAAAACACATGAGGGCTCCCCAACTCCAGTCCCTGAAATTTAGCCAAGTTTGGATTTAATGTTTGGCTCCAATGGGGTGCTCTGCTTTACCCCACATGCCTTCCCACCCACCTCACATCTAGATTTATGAAATCCTACTAGAATATACATATAGTTTTAATCTACTAGCCACTCACAGATAGTAATAGCATCTAACTGTTCCTATAATGACTCTTACTAGGGAAAAATGAACCGAAGAAATGGCATTTTGGAGTAAATTCCATGTATGCAGGAGCTTCTGCACACTACTATAGAATCAGTTATTAAAGTATTATATGTTTAGTGTCTGGTATGCATTATATGAAGCTGAATATTCTTGTACTGTCAATAACATGAAACTCAAAATATAAACATTTTATTCTGAGTAAACCCAATAAGACTATATATTAAATGCTGTATACTTAAGCAGGCTAAAGTCTTAGGACCAAAATTAGGGTCAGGATTAAAATGAGTACTGACCCAAGCAGTTTTGGAAGTATATTGTTGCCATTTTTAATGATAAGCTTATATAAATGTGCTAGAAAAATGAAGCATTAGTAGCATTAAATGAATTTAAATATTAATTCTTCTGGAGTATTTAAAAATAGAGTATGCTATTCATATTCTCTTTCTTGACAGTTGGCTTGTCAACTTGTTAAGTATCTATTTGTTTTTGATCTTAAGTCAATATGCAAAAGTATTTCATATGTGAATGAGCCTGCCTGTCCTGCATCTGCTCTGTACCAGTTCCAAAATTAGACCATAGAGATCTAGCCGTTCTCTCCATAAATCAAGGTATTTCTACAACCTCCAAAGCAGGGAAAGTTATACACTATACAGTGAAATCATTTCACACATCACTTCAAACCACCTATTTCATGAGCTTGCCAACTACTTTTTATAGTTTTGTGGAGTAAAAACCTTCAATGATTGGTTTTCCCTGTGTATTGGACCTGGGACTGTCAGAGTCCCATGAGTGTGCTCGGTATGATTTGTTCTGTATGCCGTGTTTGTAGTGCAAAAAACGTGTGTTCCACATTTTAATTTCTGGATTGAATTAAAAAATACTTTAAGAAAAGCTTTTTCTTCTTCTACTCATACCAAAGACAACCTTTTGTCCTAATTCTGGTCGGTAATTCTGTTGCATAAAGCAGAAAGGACAGTCATGATAAGGGGCCGGTGCGGACTTGAAGTTCAGATAGCCTTGGCACTCGCTAGCTCCAAGGTCTCAGCTGCCTTTCTTTACTTCTTTGAACAGTAGTGTTCTCATCTGTGAAACTGAAATAACACTGCCTACCTCATGAATTTATTAAAAGGATAATATATGTAAATGTGTGAAAGAGTAACTAACACAGGCTATAATTAAATGAATATTAACTTTTTTACTTCACAAAATGGTCAGTGCTTAAAAATACTTCAGTACCAATATTGTGTGAAATTTTGTTAATGAGAATAAATAGGATCACTACTCCTTAAGACTGTATTTTTAATCTAAGTATACAGTACCTCAGATTTTATTAAGACCCCTCATAGCTGTCTCCTGAGGTTTTAAAAAGTCATAAATTATTTCAAAATAAAATTGCATCATGAATCAATATATTTTAAGGATCAACAATAATTTCATGCTTATTTTTATTCTTTCACGTGTGAAAATTGATGGTCTCTATTGTGGGACTCTTGTTTTTATGGTTTCAATGTTTCTTTTCTGGCTTTCAAACAGCAAAATGCCCAAATGATGGAACTCCCAATATTAAACCCATTAGGAACAATTGTCCACACCCAGCTTGCATGTTAAGTCATTATCTACAGCTGATGGTAAAATTGGGCCTTTCCAGCCCTCAAATTACTAGAAGAATTAATGCTTAGATTACATCAAGAGCTAAAATAGCCTAACCATATTTTTGACAGTTTATTCTGTGATTGAATTACAGTATCGCTAAGTAACACACTTTTCAAGCTGCAAATTGCCTTAATGTTGGAATGCTTTTCTCTAACTGGTGTGAAGAGGTGGTATTCTAATTTTATTTCCCCCACAATTACTATGTCAACTCTCTGGGAAATATACCAAAGGTAGACTGATAGAGCTTTGTGTAGGAGTTTTGCATCTAGTGTTTTACTATTTAACAGAATCTAAATAGTGTAATATTTGCTAGGGAAAAAAATAATTTGTAAAGACAAGTGCTTCCAAAAAACTTTACCCTATTTCTTTTAAATTAGTATAAAGGTACTGCAAGAGACATTTTTATTTCTAAGTTTGCTCCTAGTGTAAGATGTAGAAACAGTGAATTGATTGACTACATTTGTGGGTGTAGAAACATTCCTTTAATATTACCATAACTGTATCAAGCAATAAAATATAAATTAGAATTTTATGAATATTGTACCCTTAAAACCTTGGTAAACAACTTGAAGTGTCTGTTTACTATGCTCAGTGACATTATACTAATGGGTTTCTGTAAGAGGGGAAGGCAGGCAAAAGATATAGTCTCTTTCTTTGGAAAGAAAAACTGAAAAAGTAAAGCATTTTAAGTTCTTCATAATATAAAGAGTCATTGCTTACCAGGTCCAAGTCAAATGAAGATTGTTTTTACAATGGCAAACTCTTACAGAATTGTTTTTAATTTTTAAAAATTGCTAAATTTTAAAGCTTGCTTTAAAAATTAGTCCATAAAATGTAGTTTAATATTGAACTATGACCTCTAATATATATATGGGAAGATCCCCTGGAGGAGGGAATGACAACCCACTCCAGTATTCTTGCCTGTAGAATCCCATGGACAAAGGAGCCTCGTGGGCTACAGTCCATGAGGTTGCAAAGAGTCAGACAAGACTGAAGTGACTTATCAGATGACCTCTTATATAAATTTTGGAATCACTTGTCATCTACAGAAATGAGTAAGTATGATTTTCTACTTTACTGTTATCTTATAGAATTACTAGATTCTGTAGAGACCATGATATTAAAATCTCTAGAAAAAGCAAATAAAATTCAGGACATCACAACAATATGCAAATAATCAATGGAGGAAATACTGTCAAGGGAATTTTATATAATTTTTATTCATAATTTATTCAATGTGTTTGAGTACCTACTCTGTACTACACATTTTGTGTTATGTTTAATAACTAAGTCATGTCTGATTTTGTTCAACCCCGTGGATTACAGTCCACCAGGCTCCTCTGTCCATGGGATTTCTCAGGCAAGAATACTGGAGTGGGTTGCCATTTCCATCTACAGGGGATCTCCCTGACCCAGGTATCAAGCCCACATCTCCTGCATTGGCAGGCAGATTTTCTACTGTTGAGCCACCAGGGAAGCCTGTCGTGTTTTGTAGAGAAGTTACAAAGAAGCACAAACATATATGGTGCTACCCCGAATGGCACTGTCTAGTTGGGGAGGTATAGTAAACGAAAGTATGGTAAAAGTTAATGTATGTAGTTTCATCCTATGACAAATGCCATGAAGCAAACAGAATATTATGAACAATTTAATAGTGAGATCTATTGTAGGTTTTCACATCAAGAAAGACATTTAAATTATAGATTCTCACATCAAAGAAGACATTTAAGTTGAAATATAAGATTCAGGTTTACCAAGTGGAAGGGGAAGGAGGGACTAGATAATTCCAAACCAAAATGATAATATCTGCTAAAGACCTCAGACAAAAGAGCACTACACTACTCAGGGTGGTAAGGGAGGAAAAAGGTATTGGGCCTGTTGTGGCAGGGGCTTGAGCAAAGGAGTTGAATGATACAGTCCTCAATTTTCAGAAGATTCTCCTGATTATTCTGTGTCTAATGCATTGAATAATAGAGTCAAACTTTTTCAGAATTCTGTTGCATTAGTCCAGAGAGAAGAATATATTCAACTAGGTTGGTAGTGGTGGCCATTGAGGTGTGTGGCTGTTTGAGATGTATTTAAGGGCAGACTTGACTATGACTTTCTCAATTTGGGTAATTGCAACAACTATGTATTTTTCTATCAATTTCCCTAGTAGTTAAAATCACGAATATATCTTAGTCACAACATTAAATTGCTTGAACAGACTGTAAGCCACAGATCCTCAGAAAGGACTGTTAGTGCTACTTTCTCTCTCTCATACACACACTTGATTAAAGTACGTAAGAATGCAGAATCCACCTTTTAACTTTTTCCTAGCAGATCTTCCCTATAAAATCCCCTTAACCTTGTTAGATATCAGTGTGTGGTTATCAACAAAGTATTGTATGTGAATTCTCAGATTATCATGAAAAGTGAAAGTTTTAGTCACTCAGTCATGTCCCACTCTTTGTGACTCCGTGGACTGTAGCCTGCCAGGCTCCACTGTCTATGGAATTTTTCCAGGCAAAAATATTAGAGCAGGCTGCCATTTCCTTCTCCAGGGGATCTTCCTGACCCAGGAATAGAACCCTGGTCTCCACATTGCAGGCAGATTCTTTACTGTCTGAGCTACCAGGGAAGCCCCAAATTTTCATCCAAAGATCTTAAACACAAGACTTTTGAGATCCCCTCAGATGTTGTTCATCTTTTAGTAATGAAGTATGTTATTTTAACTGATGTAGATATTTAGCAGTATGGAAAACAATTAACAACTAGTATTTTTGTAAGTAAACATATATAATGTAAAATATTACAAGGATTTTGGAGAACTAGGGGTACCAGTGTGAAGGAAAAATAGAGAATTTCAATATGGAAATGAATCTTAAAGATCAACTTCCATTCCCATACCATTCAAAAGAGTAAACTTTTGTCAATTCATGTGTTCTAGATAATGATGAAATTGATAGAGCCTCCAATCACTTGCTCAAAATATACTAATGTTGAAAATTACAATATCGATTTCAAATTATTCAGGAACTTAAAGAAAACTAAAAGCATTCTCTACAAGTATTTTAAGTGCTAGCATTCCTAATAGACATTTCAAGTCCGCCTGTCCACCTTTTGATGGAAAGTTTAGTTAAAGATTTGGGCTTGATAATGTTGTATAGAGTTCTTTTAACAAAAGGAATAGAGAAATTCTTCAAAGGATTATTATTTTATGAGTCAGGATGGAGGACTATGACTTTCATTCAAATAAATATATGGGGGAAAAATCATATGGAAGGAAAACACAGCTGGTGAAAAACATACTATTCCCACATACATTTCATCTCTTTTTGACATGTGTATCTTCACTGTATACAGACTTATATACATACAAACTTTCCCACAGAAACTTGCCACATACATAGAACTGGAATGTGTATTTTACAAATAATTCCTCCACAGACAATCCAGGCAATAAATACTAAGTGATAAAACTATCATTTCCTGTGGCTCACTCAATTATGCAACATTAATCTAAATCTTTTCTTATTAGATTATTTTGAAGGTGCTTTCAAGTTGTAGAATGACCGAAGAATGAATGCTTTATAGTTCTTCCAATAGCATTTTATTTTGTCACATTTTCAGGGGTTTATGATTACTTGTCATGAAGCAAGTTTTGAAAAGACTACTGTTCTGCTGTCAGGTGGAGACTTCAAACATGGACTAAATATAAATAACTAAGTAGTTATAGCATGAGCAAAAATGGTTTATTTACTCTAAGAAGTCAGAAAGTATAAATTTCACCATTTCTTTTTTCTTCCTGGTGCATCATATAAATATTAGTAGCCTTTGATTCCAAAGGATGATAAAAAAAAACGGTAAGATAAAACAATAAAAATTTTACTTATAATTTACAAAATTCCAATTGGGAAGAATTATATTTAAAAATATCTTTAAAAACTGGAATCACTATAACTCCTTCAGAAAGAGAAAGCGTTAAAGATATTCAGACATTACATCATTCTTTTACTTTCTATGTTTTCCTGAGAAATATTTAGGGACAGGTATTTTACATGTGGTCTAACAGAGGCAAAGAATCTTTCCAAGAGTTCCATCATAAATCAGATGTAGCATTAAGTACAGTATTCCAAACAAAACCCTAAGATTTCTGGACCCTCAACTGTACAGTTAATTTAGATATATTTGAAAGTAAGTATAATATTATGTTGCTTAAAGATAACAACGTTATTAATATAACTTTACCTAAATCTCAACAGATCTCATCATAGAATACTTACTTTAAAAATGGTTTTATAGGATAAGTTGTAGTAGAAATAAAAATATTTAAAACATTTTTTGACTTTCCTTCCTCATTCTCCCTTACATAATTAAAATAAGCTAATGAGTGTAAAGAAGCAGCTAGTATTGAAGCCAAGAAAACTGCATTTGGTAACCCCTCTAGGCAGTATTTGATACAAGTTGACACAATTTTCAATCCCCTATCTCAGAGAAATTCCCAAAATGGAAAAGATGGCCTACTTGAGGCCCAGTGTTTTTGTCAAATTGTTTAGGAAGAACACGGCACGCCTGCCCAAAGTACATAAACTTCTTAAAAGATAGGAGCTCTATACTGGGAAGGCACAGAGCTGATGAAAGCAAAATATTTCCAAATTCTCCCCTCCCAGAAACGTTGGAGTAACTTAAAACACACACACACACACAAACCAGCTATGAAAATCTAATGGGAATTGAGCACATTTGAATCTAATTAAAAGAGACACTATTTTATGTAGTCTTGGATATGCTGATCCAATCATAGGAAAAATCCTGCATAACGAAAATCTTGCATGGGAAGAGTGTTGATAGATAGGTCTTGAGTTGGAAGTATGAGGTCACTGGTTTATATCCTGAGAAGAAAACCTGGACATATTCCATGAAAAACAGCTGCTTTTGTAAAATGTAATGTCTTGCACACAAGTGGAATTAAACTAGCTACTGTCATTTTAGGATTCCACAGCTCTCCGAGAGGTGGACATTTGGACTCAAGCCTTTCAGATTTGCTGCTTCAGCATGAAAGTATAATTTTCCTTGCAATAAATCAATAACCGAGAAAAACACATTTCAGTCAGAGTGTATACTTTATGACTTGAATTATTTACATTTACTGAGACATGCTTTATGGCCCAGAAAATGGGTTATCTTGAGTTTACTAGAAAAGAATGTATATTGTATTCTTGTTTGGTGGAGGGTTCTGCAAATGTCAACTAGGTCAAAGTGGTTGATAACATTGCCTAAATTTTTTGCATCATATATATGTATGTGTGTATATATATGTACATACATATATATGTATAATATATATGTTCCATCAATTATTTGAAAAGGATTGTTGACATCTCTGAGTACAAAAATGTTTCTTTGTGTAGTTCTGTCAATTTTTGCTTTGGATTTTTGAATCCTTCTTATTAGATGATTAAACATTTACTATTATCATATCCACTTGTTTTTTCAAAAAGTCGATTTTTGTACCGCTGCCAAGAGAACTCCCAAGCCTCCAAGATCAGATCTAGCTTCCTCTGGGAAGTTTGGTATTGATTGCAGGGGAGCTGGGCTTGATTCTGCTGTTCTCTGAACCTCAGCACACCCCACCCGGGCTCACCCTGCCCCTCCTTTTTTTTAAATACCAATCTGTCTTATTGTTTTAACATTTTTACAAGGATAGATTATCATTTTATCAAAAAGTAATATTTTAAAATGAAAACATTATTCTTTCCCCCAATTTTAGATCCTTAAAAGTTGTGTTCCTATAACCAAGATTGTTGCTGTCTGCTAGGCTACATCCCACAGGCCTGCAAGCCTTGTAGTTGCCCAGCCTCCAGATCAAAGAAGGATCCTGGAGACACTGATAGAGACAGCAATGGTTTATTAGGGGAGGAATTTTAAGCAAAAAAAGTCCTGGAGGATCACGCCACCATTTACAGCAGACGGCAGGAAGAACATGTGAACAATCTTCTCTGACAAGGGGAGAAGGAGGCTACCATTTACAGGGAGAACTGACGTCAGGTTGGCTCATCAGTTACCAGGGAAACCAGGAGCTGGGGCATGTCAGCACAGCCCTTCAGGTTAATGACCATCAGGAAGGCAGATGTTTTCCTTCAACAAACTAGCGGGTGGAGCCATTCTGGCCTAAAGGGCACTGGCAGACACATTCATAGGAGTAGGATGTAGATGAAGCAAGGACCACAAAGAAGGGATGTACAAAGAGGCAGAGAATAGTCATCTTGGAACTTCCCCTGGTGATCCAGTGGCTAAGACTCCATACTTCCAATGCCGAGAGTCCAGGTTCAATCCCTGGTCAGGGCACTAGATAACACATGCTGCAACTAAGAGTTCTCATGACTTAACTAAGGAGCCTGCCTGCAGCAACTGAAAAAGACATTCTGCATGCAGCAAAGAAGATCAAAGATCCCACATGTTGCAACATGCCACAGCTAAGGCCTGGTGCAGCCAAATAAATATAATAAATATTAAAAAGGGAGAGAGAGAGAGATAGAAGAGTTTTCTTGTGTGGTTGACCATACACCAACCCCCTGGAACTGCATGGACCTCAGCTGGGTCCTTTCCTTGCCTGGTGCCACTCATGCCAATTGAAGGAGACCAGTTTGACAAACAGAGCAGTAACTTTGTTGATCAAGGCATAGGGAGGAAAAGCTAGTGCTTGAAAGACTCCCTTCTATTCAGGGGACAGAGATGAGAAACATTTAAGGGGTGGATGCGGTATCACAGGGCTTCCCAGGTGGCCCTAGAGATAAAGAACCCGCAAGCAATTGCAGGAGACATAAGAGAGGTGGGTTCCATCCCTGGGTCAGGAAGATCTCCTGGAGGAGGGCATGGCAACTTAATCCAGTATTCTTGCCTGAAAAATTCCATGGACAGAGAGGAGCCTGGATGGCTACAGTCTACAGGGCCACGAAGAGTCGGGCAGAACTGAAGCGACTTAGCACGTTCCATCAAATTTGGGGAAAGGGGACAGCGATTTCCACAAACAGCTGGAGAAGGTGCAGTCCTTTGCGCTCAGCCGGCACTAATTTTGTCTGGCAACCTGCAGGTCCCCGTTTGGGCAGGATCTCAGCCTGCGAAGAAGGCAAATGAAACTGGCAGATCGTTTGTGTCTTGTCTGCGCAGGCGCTGCCCTCATGATCTGGCTGGAACCGGTTCAGGCCCATTGATGGTTGCCATCTTGGCCCTTTCTGGCTGCTGCTGGTTCTGCAGTTTTGGTTCTGGCATGGGCACCTTCTGTTCACCTGGCATAGCCTCAGGAATAGACTACCCGATGGCAGCCTGAGGGGAAGAAAGTAGGTTAGTCTCGGTACAGGGATGGGTCTTTATCTCGAAAGAGCGGACACACTCTGAGAGCCGCGAACAATTTTCTGGTGGCTAAGTCAGCCTCCCCTGCTGGACGCATGCGGGCCATGCACTGTCTGCACCCACGGCTCCATGGCCTGGCCTGGCGGGGATCCCTGACTCCCAGGATTGGCAAAACCACTGCACAGGCCGCATGGAAGTGAAACAGATAAGTTGCCCTGAAGCTAGGCTGTGGCGATGCCAGCTCGGGCATACAGCAGTTGCTCACAGTGTGCCTAGGGCCTTGGGAGCTTCGCCCCAAGCAAGCCTCACTGGAGGTTGTGTACAGTAACTCCTTTTCATGCCAGGGGCAACACTATTTAAATAAAGAGTATATGGTAGAAGCCAGCTAGCATCCTTATAGTTAAGACTAGGGGGTCCCGGACTTGGTCTTGGTTTCAAGGGGCTGAAAGCAGAAGCTGGGCAGGAAGCAGCACCCAAATATGAGTTCTAGGGCTTCCTGGACAACTGCCTGCCTTTGCAACCCAGGCACAGCTCTCTTAGCTTAGGGTGGGGGTGTGGGGAGGGGGGCGGCTGGCTATCAGCCCGTGCTGCCCGCGGCTCCCTTCCCTACCTGGCTGGCCAGTCTGATGATAATCCTTCAGAAAGGCCTGTCTGACAGGAGTATTCTGAATGCTGTGATCAATTAGCCCCATTGTCCATGGGTGCAAGAGTGCTGAAGGGTTGCAAGTGTGCCAATAATTTATCATCACTCATCTAAGTACCTGGTCAAGGTCCCCAAAGATTCTGCCCACCCAAGAAAGCTTCATAGGACAGAGGTGCCATGAAGACTCTGCTGGCCTCAGTGCACAAGAGCAGGTATACTCATCCACTGGGCCACCTCCAGAAAGTCTTGCACCCCCAATAGGATAGATGGACACCATCCCTGCCCTAACGCCTGTATATGAGTACTGACACATATATAATGTATATATCTGATATATGTTACAATATCAGTTCAGTTGCTCAGTCCTGTCCAAATCTTTGTGATCCCATGGACTGCAGTGTCGCCAGGTTTCCCTGTCCTTCCCTGGCCCTGTCCTTCCCGGAGTTTGCTCAAACTCATGCCTGTTGAGTTGCTAATGCCATGCAACCAACTCTTTCTGTGTGGTCCCCTTCTCCTCCTGCCCTCAATCTTTCTGAGAACCAGAGTTTTTTCCCATGAGTTGCTCTTCACATCAGGTGGCCAGAGTAGTAGAGTTTCAGCTTCAGCGTTAGTCCTTTCAATGAATATTCAGGATTGATTTCGTTTAGGATTGACTGATTTGATCTAATGGTTATACAAAATACTCCATTTTATAAAAAAAAAAAAAAAAGGTTGGCCAATATGTACATATATATATTTAAAAACAAAAGCAAAAAATTATCACTTGCAACTTACGGAAAACACACGGTGACTTTTATGTTTTAATTCTAGACATATGACTGAAATTCTAGGAAATCACTGAAATGTTTTATTTAGACAATGGATGCTTATCATTTTAGCTGAATTTGATACTAAATATTTTTATACCAATTTTATAACCTTTCTAAGGATTCTTATATATATATCCTATAAATATATTCTTGTATTTATAGAATTATGATTTTTATAATTCTTTCCAAGGATTTCTAAGGTTTACCTTAAATAGATTATTTTCTTTTAATTTGGAAATGCAATTTCTTTCTTAAAAAAGTTAAAATTCTCTTAGGGGATCTACCAAAAACATGTACATTGTTATCATAATACTGTTACCCTCTAATAATTAAAGAAACTGAAGACAGTACTACTCACAAAGAAAGAAATTGATCTGTGTTCAGTTTTCAGAAATGTATCTGTATTCAGTTTTTCAGAATAATTCACCTAGATAGATAATGTCTGATTTCAAAATAATTGCCACCAACATTTTTTGCAAATATTTTAACATCCTATTATTTATTCATAAGCTATATTTTAATAATCAAAGTCTTCCATTAATATTAGCATCTCCCAGAATATTTTTGAAAATGAGCTCTTTTATATTTAAAAAAAAGAAGATTTGATGTCACACAAGGTTGATAAACATTAGGTTTAATAGATTTTCCTTAAGCAAATTTCCTTACTTTGAAAAGTCTCTGATATCTTAATTTGAAGTAAAATATAATGATATGTTGGAGAAGGAAATGGCAACCCACTCCAGTATTCTTGCCTGGGGAGTCCTGTGGACTCCTGGTGGGCTGCTGTCCGTGGGGTAGCACAGAGTGGGATACGACTGAAGTGACTTAGCATGCATGCAGGCATTGGAGAAGGAAATGGCCACCACTGCAGTGTTCGTGCCTGGAGAATCCCAGGGACAGAGGAGCCGGGTGGGCTGCCATCTATGGGGTCGCACAGAGTCGGACACGACTAAAGCAACTTAGCAGTGGCAGCAGTAGCATGATGATATGTGTAGTAGTCTGTCAGTCTCATTTTTTCATGGAGTCTTTTCATCCCATGAAACATCAAAAGAAACTGATATAGTCTGTATACTTTATAAAATATATCATTGTAGGATTGTTCATTCATCAGTATGTGTGTTTTATTAGGCAAAGAGACAAGATCAGCAGTTTTTAAAAAATATTTAATTTATTTATTTGGCTGTGCTAGGTCTTAGTTATGGCACAGGGGATCTTTGTTAAGGCATGTGGAATCTTTTATTTGTGCCATGTGACCCCTTAGTTGTGGTATGTGGGATCTAGTTCCCTAAGCAGGGATCAAACCTGGGTCCGTTGTGTTGGGAGCATGGGATCTTAGCCACTGGACCCTCAGGGAAGTCCCTCAACAGCTTTTAATATTTAGATAATGTTACGTAAATGTCACAGAAAACATTTTCTAACTTTTGTTTGAAATATTTAAGATTTTACACCTGCATGCTTTTCCTGTTTAGTTTTCTGTTTACTAGCCATAAAAAATGTAGTCGAAGGTAGAAAGAAACTGAGACTTTAGGATTAAAGTTAAATATCACTAAAGTGATGTATTTAACCTTAACTGGAGTATTTAAAGGGAAAGTTTGTGATAAAATTATTTAACTAAAAAATTCATATAAGAAAAGATTGGCTGCAAAAACAGTATAAGGCCAAATATAAGAATCCTATTAAGCAGAGATTAAAGCGTGCACCATTTTATTTTAATTTGTTTAGTCCTTCTTTGTTTAGCCTCTTTTATCCACATTTTTCCCTTATGTGAATAGAAGGTAAGAGTTCTAAGGTTGATGATAACTCTGCTGCAGTGTATATTAAATCAATGTGTGTACTTTTTCTGAATGTTTCAAGTTAACTACTGATAGTTCAAATGCTCTCTGTTTCTTTGATGTCAACAAAGATGATAACCAACTGTATAGATATAGATGATGTGCCTTTCCTGATAAGACCCTCTTTTAACTTAAAGTCAGTTGATAATTGCTGCTTTTGCAATAAGAGCATTTTCAACTACCTGAATCAAGACTTCCATAGCAATATCACTTACTGGTTCTTGACAGCTAATGAAGTGGCAAAGCAGGGCTGATAAACTCCAGAGCCTATCAAGAGGGCTGAGTGTAGCATTTTTTTAGATTCTGATTTTCTAAATGAGGTGGAAGTCATTATGTTCATCAAACAAACTCAACTATGAACTTTTAAACTGATTTCTTGATTTTTTTAAAGAAGTAATTTCTTCTCACTGAATGCTTAGAAATGATAAAGCAACAGCTATATTTGGGGAAAGCTAGAAAATCTCTCTCAATTTTGTAATTATACTGGTTTCTGTTACTTTTTGAGTTTTATCAGTAATGGCATTTAACCTAATAAGAAACAAGTGCCTATTTTACATAAGGTCATTACAAGATTAATATAAAATTAAATTTAAACAATCTTGGAAGCCTTGTTGAAAATACATTGCTGTTTAGAACACAACAAAATGCATAACCCTTTAAAGCAAGATTTGTGAGGTGTAGGTACATAGGTTGTTATTTTCATAACAATTTATTAATTTGAATAGAAAATTAAAATGTGTCTTTGAAGGAATAAACATGCTCCAATTTTAGTTTATAAAATTATTTTCTATCATTTAATCAAAAATTCAGTAATAACAGTATTGTTATAAAGACATGGGCTTCTCTGATAGCTCAGTTGGTAAAGAATCTGCCTGCAGTGCAGGAGACCCTGGTTCAATTCCTGGCTTGGGAAGATCTGCTGGAGAAGAGATAGGCTACCCACTCCAGTATTCTTGGGCTTCCCTTGTGGCTCAGCTGGTAAAGAATCTGCCTACAGTGCAGGAGACCTGGGTTTGATCCCTGGGTTAGGAAGAGTGTCTGGAGAAGGGAAAGGCTACCCACTCCAGTATTCTGGCCTAGAGAATTCTGTATAGTCCATGGAGTCGCAAACAGTTGGACATGACTTTTATTACTAAAAGTTTAGTAATAACAGTATTGTTATAAAGACATGATTGACAAAGAAAATCTTCTATTAACTATTTACATGCAAAATAAGTATCAGGAAAATGAAAAAATCAAGATATCAGTGATCTTTTCATTGCTCCCATTGAACTACCCCTAAGGTTATAATAGGACTGAACAGCACTAACATACACTTTGTCTCACTGCAGGTCTAAAGGCAGATTTTACTTCTGCAATTCTCTGCATTCAGACTCATTTTGAGTCTCATTTTGCATGTGTGTTATGGTCAGCATGGATTAAAGGGGTATCGAGTTTCATTCTAAACAGTGTTTATAACTTATCATTGTAACATTGATATTAGTGCCTTGTTTTGTTTTTTCTTTTGTTATTTTTAAAGAGGAAAACAGCTGCAGTTTTTGAGGAAGTATAGAAGGAAGTTTAAAGAGGACATAAGCTACTTTTTTTTTTTTGGCCTACTCTTAGAGGCAAATCTGGTTCTGAATTAGTTGTTTGTCTTTGTGGGGATAAATGTCTGTGTGTCCTGTGTTGGTCTAGAGAATCTTTAGTGTGTGCTGTCCTGTCCAGCCCAGAGATGATCTTGATTTAATGGGCCCTGGGAGAGCAAGAATTTTCCATAAACAAGCTGGAGTTTAAGCTTCATCCTAGGGAACCACTTAGTTGTCCTTTGAGCTCTTAAACCAAACCTGGCTGACATTATATTTAATTTTAATCCTAGACTAGTTATAACCATGACCCAATCTTAAAGTATATTTACAGCAGGGTGTGTTTGGAAAAGAGAATAGAATAAACTGATTTCAATTTCTGTGTAAGGTAAAATACTTATTTTGTTTTCATACAAAATTGATTTTAGAAATAGTACTATCACATAGCATTACAAAAAGTTATTTGGGCGGAGCTGAATATAAGAGAACTTAATTTTCCCCAAATTATCTACATGATAATCCTATTGTCTCCTTTTTATTTGCGTTTGTAGAGAGATTATAAAATGTCAATGAATTATTATGAACCAGCTTGATTAGGGCATGTGACTTCCACTGCTTAATTAGTTCTGAAATGTGTTAACTCCAAAACTAAATACATCATTAGGGGAAAAATACTTGTGGTGTTCCATCATAAATAGTATGTTATTGTCACTATGATAAGGAAGTCCCCAGAATGCATTGTGTGGCTTCATCTAGAGACTCTTTGAGTTCATTGGTTTTCAACACCATCCTCTCCCATCTCCCTCCTACCCTTCTGCAGGGAAATCTGATTCAAACAAAATCCAGTGTTAAGGAATCCAGAAACCTTCATAGTCAGAATTTGTATTTATTCTAGTTATAGAAGTGGGATATGTCATTTGAGGGCTTCTGAGGAGACTCAATTGTGAACAATCCACCTGCCAATACAGGAGATGCAGGTTCCTTCCCTGGGTTAGGGAGATCTCCTTGAGAAGGAAACAGCAACCCACTGCAGTATTCTTGCCTGGGAAATCCCATGAATAGAGGAGCCTGGCAGGCTACAGTCCATGGAGCCACATGGAGAGTCAGACATGACTTAACAACTGAACAACAGCAACAAAATGTCATATGAACACCTTCTCTCCTCTCCCATCACCCCTCCCCTAAAAAAAACAATTAAGAAAACATCTCAGGTGAACAATTTCTACTTTTCAGCTGACAAACTTACATTGCATTTGTTTGTGGGACTCAGATACTATGTAGTTTAGAGATAGAAAAAACTAGAAGTAGTAAGGACAACAGGATAAATTACAAATTATTTAACTCACATGCACTGTTACACATGAAGAACGTATCTATTTTATCCACCTAATCAGAAATCCATCATTCATTTGATAAACATAGCAAACACTTCTATTAGCCACATCTAGGGTTTAGGTAATTCCTGCTCATAGCCACATACAACTGCTTCTCTGATTTGTTCATTTGATTGACCCTTGATAATATTCACATCATGTCCTGGTCTTCCTTATGATTTTCTCTTTTCCTCAAACTCTAAGAATTAAATAAAGTTTTGTTTCAACTACAAAGGGTCACCCACAAACATTGAATTACATATATTCCCCAGTAAGTTCACACTTAGCCATACCAGTTTTTGTCAGTGAGTAAGGAAAATTTTTTTGCTCTCATAAATGTGTCTTGGGATAGAAATGATGGAAAATACTAATTACTCAATTTATTTCTTAAAAACTCATTTGCTCTGTGTTAAGGTAATTCAAATTATTCTTAAACATTTTTTAAAAAAATTCTTAGAGTGGGCATATGCATCAAATAATAGGTGGCTAGGTGATTTATAAGTATTTAATCCTCCATATGTGACTATATTACACAATTTTCTTACTGGAAAATGAAATATTTAATGTTAAAGTGTCCAAATAAGTTTGCTGTCATATAGTCATGTAGGAAAATGCTAGTTACTTGAAGAACACACTGAAACATATGTTGTGGTATATGTTAATAAGACAGCCTGAAAAACCAAACTTTCGATGATATTTATCCAATTAAACCTCCTGTTTTTTTAACTTTGCTAATGTTGCATTGCTTACTCATAGGCATTTAAGGAACACTTTCTGGTGAGCTGATTAATGATGGAAACTTGCCTGTAGAGGAGCCTTACAAATAAGACAAAAGACAAATTAGAGAACAAAAATTAAATCCCTCGATTACTAGCCCATCACTCAGAGCACCAAGTTACACTGATGTGAGTTGTAAAAGAAGTATCTGCATTTCAGTTCTAAATCTTTTCTAATGATCTTGCACAGAAATGAGTGATCAATTATAATGTATTTTTGTATTAACAATTTTTGTCCACATTGAAACAGTTAGTTAATTTATGTAATAATAACATTTAAGCTTTCATTTTCATTCTTCCAAGGAGAAGTAAAAGCTAAAATTATGCGTTTGTTATTTTGTAAATTATTTGCAACTTTTTTTTTTTTTTTTGCATTTCCTTGTGTCCAAAATTTACTGACGTCAGGGATCAGGCAGCAAAAATAAAGCAAAAAAACTGAAGTCACTGTTTTTCTAGAAATTTATTTAAAAAGAGCATTGAACTGAGAGCTTGGAGACCTGAATTTGAACTTGGCCTCTGCAACTGTTAATGGTAAAATCACTCATGACTTTTTGTAAATGGAGGCAATCAGACTGTAGTCTAAAGATCCTTCTAAATATCTAATTCAGTAACTATTCAGATAATTAGACACATATGCCACCATGCTAACTTGACATCTAAAAGAACTAAAAACATATTCTACTCCCCATCAATACAAGTGGCACACAATTAATGCATTAGTGTGTATTATGTTTAAAATGTATGGAGCATCAGAGGAGGGAGTAATACCTGCTAAGTCTCAAGGCTTTTATGGGAGAGATGGCTACTAACGGTACCTTGAAGGATGAGAACCTGAAAAGTAAACTAGAAAAAGGAGAGGGCAGGCTAGATTTAGAGAAGAATAAATTGACCATTTCTGATAGAATTGTGGGAACTTATAGAAATAGGCTTAAAACAAGGTTGCAAAGGAACATTAGGAACTGTGACTTTTATTAGGGAGACTGGGCAAAGGTAATGGTGTTGGGTGTAGGTACTTTAATAAAGAAATATTACATTTTTGAAATTGGCTGTGGTCAATTTTATAATGATACCTTGAAGAATATATTAAAATGAGGGGTTTAAGATACAGGGTCAGTTAAACTATTGGCATAAACTATAGCAATAAACTGTTGCTATTGTAATAGTTACTGTGTTTAATATTACTGATTAAATAAAACGCTGAAATCAAGCTGCAGTCATGATTTTTATATGTCAAATGACCATAACAGTGCCTGACACAGAGAATTTTTTAAAATAGCCATTTTATAGCCATGTTATAAATAATTCAGGGTTTAGATGGCATGATTTTATTAGTTATTTGAATGTAATTAGAAAACCTAGTGTATAATCCGACATAAAATACTTACTGCTTATTCTTGCTGCTGCTGCTGCTGCTAAGTCACTTCAGTCGTGTCCGACTCTGTGCGACCCCATAGACGGCAGCCCACCAGGCTCCCCCATCCCTGGGATTCTCCAGGCAAGAACACTGGAGTGGGTTGCCATTGCCTTCTCGAACTGCTTATTCTTAGAAGTTTGTTATTACATTTACTTTTTCTGTGTTTTTGCTACATTTTGTAAATGCTGTTGCAAATACTATTTATTGAGACACCTATTTCTATGTGCCAACACTAGGTATATACCAGGGAAAGGTTCTAGGACTAGGAACACAAAGATAAGAAAAAGCAGAATGTTTTAACTCTAGAAATGGAGCTAAAGAGATAAAGCAGTGATTAACCTACATTATTACATGATACTCTTTCACAAAGGAAGGCATGATATACTGTGCCTTAGAAGGTTGGAGAATTCACAGGAGAGAATTAAACTAGATCCTGGAATCTGAGTAGATTCACATGGTAAGTTCGGGTGGAAGATGGCAACCACTGGGAAATAGAAGACATTCTAAGCAGTGGTGACTATAGCTAGTAGGCCACTGAGGTGACTGGTAACAATTCTGTTAATACATATGCGTGTGTGTGTGTGTGTAAGTGTGTGTATTTATATGTCATTATATATAGGATACATACACTGACCCACAAAATCTATTGGTAAATGAGCCCCAAAATGTGTGGAAAATGCTAAGGGCTCAAATCATGTATTGGAAATTTCTAAGCAGGTTTTAAAGAGATAAATGATGTAATAGCTGTTTTTAAATTTGATTCATTCCTTGTTTGAATATATTACTAAGAAATTGTTGTTGCTGTAGTCTCTTGAGTGAGTGGGTGGTCTGTCTCCTTAAATCTTGCTTGTTTGAGAATGTCTGATACTGTCTTTCTTGCTGGATATAAACTTATTGATAAAGTCACATATGTTTTCAATTGGATATTTGCACAAATTCCTCTTTTGATTTCTGGCAAACAATGTTGTTTTAAATAAGGATACAGCCTACTTGATAACTTCAGCAGATGATTGAGTTTTATTCATGGATTCCAAATATATTCTTCCTTTGTTTAGTAAGTTCCATAATTGATCCTCTGATAGATTAGATTTTCCTGGAAGATGGTAACATGTCAGTTTGCGGATATGTTTATTTTTAGGATTTTGAGGTTTTATTTTCTATCATCCATTCTTATTCTCATTAGTCAATTTTACCTCTTTTAATGGAAATTTGATTTTGTTATTAGTGTGGAGCTTTGGCAACAAAACTTAATCTAATTCTCTTTTCCATGTCAGTTCCTCTTTCCTATGCTTTTTGGTTGCATTTTGGTCAACTTTCTATCTCCTTATAACAGTGAGAGTGAGCTCGAGGAGTTCACAGTATGCAATTGTTATTTTTATTTGAAAACAAGCTTCAAATTTTTAAATACATTTTCTTCTAGGAAAATATATTTTTTATCCTTTCATATTTTGCAATTGGTTGTGTCTTATGAAACCCCATCAAAGACACTGTAGAGTAGTCTAGTATTCACACTTTCCACTCCTACCTTTACTGTAGTTTATCCACAGTGATTTCCTTTAATGGGAGGGTAATACACACACAATAAATATTGTGTACAAGTATGTTATAAGAACAGTACTTGGTATATAAATGTTAGTTATGATGATGTTTTGTGTGTTAGCTCTACTTCCAATTTTTATGGATATTTTCCAATAATTTTATAACCATATAGACCCCTACAACTTGTTTATATAACAAAGCATTTATGGATAGAAGGTTTGTGATTTGTTAATACTTTTGGTTACTAATTATATCCTACGTAGAATAGGTGTAATTGTTGCTGTAGTTCAGCATTTTATCTCAAAATATTTCATGCTTCACTATTTTGGATGTATTCTCTTAACTACTCATGGTTTGATATTCTATGAGTGTATTTCCTCTAAATATTTTCCCCTCTATTTTCTTCTTTTTTAAAAATGAGATTGAAGGGAAGGGGATAAAGTTAAGAGTGCCTTTTTCTCAACTTTACCAGATGAGTGTCATATTTATTTTGTATAAAGATTATTCTAGAGGCAATGCATAACATGAATGTTGTAACCTTACAAAGGAAGTTCTGTTAGGAGGTAATTAGTGTAATCAAAGGGTGAAATTATAAGGAATTAAACTGTGACAGTGAGGATATAAGCAGAAGAAAATATAGGAGAAATTATAGCATTGAACAAAACTAAAGTGATGAAAACAGTCTGTGGATGATGAAGAAGCTCTGGATTGTATGATTCTTTGGATGAGTGACACTTGTATCCAGTTTTAAAATGAACCAAAAGGTGATGATATCAATGGAAAAAAGAAAAAGGAGTGAGTTCTAACCAAGTCATGCAAACTCTGAGATATTTGTACAATAACTAAATAGAGGTTACTAGTAAGCCTTTGTTTGGCTTTTGGGGGGAAATCTGTCTTGGAAGATATACATATGAGACATGTCAAAATACTGCTTGTGATGAAAGCCATAGTTGTAGATAAGATTATAAACAAGAGTTATTATTGCATAAAAAGACCAAGTACAGAGTAAATAAAATAATGTACATATTTAAGAAACTATTGACTAAGGTGAATTATGTGACAGTGAGAGGTAACCAAACTTCTCAACAATCAGTTCTAAGTATTTTCCAAAGTGTATTCTTATATTTCTCTCTTTTCTTCTTAATGATCAGTTCTTAGTATTCTCAGAAATTCCTCCTTGTTAGAGGTGGTGCAGAGTAAGACAGTCTGGCCTCTTGTGTCGGGAACTGATATCTTGACTCCATCTCATGAACTCTATGACCTAAGATATTCCCAATATCTATCTGAATCAATTTCTTCATGAGAAAAAAATGGAAATAGAAGTTTCTACCTCAAAATGTTGCAGGGCTTCAATGAGTATATTAATAAATCATTCAACAGTTTTTTGGCACGTAGTAGACACTGGAAATTTATTTCTTTTGTATTTTCTCTTCTTTCTCCTGGCTTTTACTCATGTCCTCTGAATGAAATATTCCATTGCACCCCTTTCTGCTACCCTGTACATTTTTTAAGTCCAGGCTTAATTGCCAAACTTTCTCTAAGAATTACCCACTTCTTCTGGTAGCATTAATTTATCCTCCCTATAAACTTACTCAGCTCTTACTATTCTCTCTGTGATTGTTGTTCATTTAGTTTGTGCTTCCCTGAGGGCATTTGTCGTCTTTCAATCAAAGTTTTATTAATCTTTATGCTCCATATATTTCTTAGTCAATGTCTATGTGTTTCACATAATAAGAACTAGATGAATGCTTGTTGAATTAGTAGTTGAATGATTCAAATAAAAAATCTGAATCATCAGATTAGATTGTGAAAACTTATTTCCACAAATATTTCTCACGTGGGAAAAAGTGGAAGTAGATTACTATCACAGAAAGACCTGCTCTTGGTATTTTATAGTGTATTGAAGAGAAAATCTGTTGTCCCTCCCTGACAATGTGGTTCAGGGCACTTGTGTATTATGGGTCTAGAAGCATGAAGCTGGGCTTAGGCTGATCATGGACCTTTACTTGTCCAAAGCTAGTGTGGGTACCCAGAACCTTGATCAGGGGGTCTATCCAAGTCAAAAAAGGCTGATGTATTCAAGTCAACTATAAATAAGAAACATCTGACAGAAGACAGTCCTGGTATCATTTCAATGTGATGGAGACCAATATCAGAGATCAGACTGTTGGCAAATACAAAGAAATACATTGAAAGGAGAACTTGAATAAATATTCTAGCCAAAGGTCATGAGGCTGTGTTTTATAAAGTGTTGTAGCCTCTGGCACAGGCTAGAGAAAGTAGCAAATTCATTAGGGTAAAAGAGACCTTCAGACCAGGATCTTTAAACTGGATGCACATTTGAGTTTACCTGTTATCTAAGATAGATTTTTTTTCTAAGTATGTTAAAACAATACATTGGACCAAACTTTGTAAATTGAGAGAATATTCTCAGCACCATCAAATAAATAATAGCATGTAGAGTAGCAGAGCTCACTAACATTGGGTTTGTTGATTCAATGACAAGATGCAGTGGCCAGAAATGCTCAGAGTAGAGTTCATTCTCTACAGTTTATCTTAGAGCTGCTGCTGCTGCTAAGGCTCTTCAGTAGTGTCCGACTCTGTGCGACCCCATAGACGGCAGCCCACCAGGCTCTCCCGTCCGTGGGATTCTCCAGACAAGAATACTGGAGTGGGTTGCCATTTCCTTCTCCAATGCATGAAAGTGAAAAGTGAAAGTGAAGTCGCTCAGTCGCGTCTGACTCCTAGCGACCCCATGGACTGCAGCCCACCAGGCTCCTCCATCCATGGGATTCTCCAGGCAAGAGTACTGGAGTGGGGTGCCATTGCCTTCTCCGATATCTTAGAGCATTACTTCCCAAATAGAAGTCTGCAGAAAGCTACCACCCTTCTCCACATGAAGTTCCAAAAACTAGTCCTCGATGAAACAAAACGAAGTAAAAAAAATAAGATGAATTTTTCTACAATATAACTTTATTAATCTCTAAAATTTATTCAATGTGTATTTTTGGTCCTTCCTAAACTTTTCGTTACTTAAATAAAATTCCTTCTCTTCTTTGTATAAATGAAAATAATAGTAAATAGCGCTTATTCTGTTGTTCTGTTATTATAGTGCAACAAAAAGTTGCCACCTTTCATTTCAGCCCTCATTTCTCTTTTGGAAATCTAAATACTCTAGGAAACACTGAAATATAGACTCTCAAATTTGGGACCTCAATGAACTTTCCCATATTTACAAATATCTGAATGTGATCATCATTTAGTCAAAATATTTTGGCATTGTACAGACCCAAATTTTGTCTGCTTTAAATAGGATCTTTGTTCTGTGCAAAGGACAAAGTTCAAGCCATGGAAAAAGGACATAAGCCTAAAGCCATCAGTGAATACAGGCAATTCATTAGAGAACAGCAACTGGTGGGGTCCCATTACCTTTCATGCTATAAAATTAAGAGAAGGGTGGGTTTTGGAAGGAAGGAAGACAGGAAGGAGGAGAGAAATAGAAACAGAAATGTCATAGAAGTCAGAAGTATAGAGAACAGGATGACTATTGTTTCGATTTGAAGGTCAAGTGTACAGCAGTTCTCTTTCCAGTTATAAAACCTCTAGTTGTGAATAGTCTTGCATTCAGGAAATTAGTATTCATTTCACTGTGTTTTTGAAATTTGATCTGGTCATTGTAATGCACTCATCTATGTAAATCTGTGCTTATCCTAAAGATAATCAGGACAGCACAGGAACTATACAACTTTATTATGAAGAGCTGAATCGACAGATGTGATTTTGATGTAAATTTTCTCACCTTTTTTCTTTTCATATGTTACATATACAAGAAGAACACTAACTTATAAAATGACTTTTTAGTATTTTAAATAATGTACTGATAGTGACATCTAACTTTGTTTTTTCCTTTATTCAGAGTTACATGAGAGATCCTGATGGATTCAAGGGGAAAAGGCAAATCTAAAAATTTATAAATAAATAAGTTCAATGAAAATTAGAATTGACTCATTAGGAAAAAAATCATGGGTCTTCACCCATGATTATTTTGATAGGATATTCTGACTGAAGGACAGATCAAGTAAAATTTCTTCTCTCTTTTGCTGCATAATATTAGATTTTTAAAAATCTTATCACATGGACTTTATTTGTGTCTTGAATTTCAGAAGATCCATAAGATTTTTAGTAGTACATCACAAGAGAATGCAGTCTACTTATAATTGAAAATCATGCTGCTTGAAGTTATATGAATCAATTCTCCTTCCAGAACGTATAAGCTTATGCTTATTGTCTATATTGTCTTATATAGCATGTATTAGTAATAATGGTGGTTCAGTTCAGTTCAGTCGCTCAGTCGTGTCCGACTCTTTGCAACCCCATGAACTGCAGCACTCCAGGCCTCTCTGTCCATCACCAACTCCCGGAGTCTACCCAAACCCATGTCCATCGAGTCGGTGATGCCATCCAAGCATCTCATCCTCTGTCATCCCCTTCTCCTCCTGCCCCCAATCCTACCCAGCATTAGGGTCTTTTCCAGTGAGTCAACCCTTCGCATGACATGGCCAAAGTATTGGAGTTTCAGCTTCAACATCAGACCTTCCAATGAACACCCAAGATTGATCTCTTTTAGGATGGATTGATTGGATCTCCTTGCAGTCCAAGGGACTCTCAAGAGTCTTCTCCAACACCAGAGCTCAAAAGCATCAATTCTTCGGCGCTCAGCCTTCTTCACCATCCAACTCTCACATCCATACATGACCACTGGAAAAACCATAGCCTTAACTAGACGGACTTTTGTTGGCAAAGTAATGTCTCTGCTTTTAAATATGCTATCTAGGTTGGCCATAACCTTCCTCCCAAGGAGTAAGCATCTTTTAATTTCATGGCTGCAGTCACCATCAGCAGTGATTCTGGAGCCCAAAAAAATAAAGTCTGACACTGTTTCCACTGTTTCCCCATCTATTTCCCATGAAGTGATGGGACCAGACACCATGATCCTAGTTTTCTGAACGTTGAGCTTTAAGCCAACTTTTTCACTCTCCTCTTTCACCTTCATCAAGAGGCTCTTTAGTTCTTCCTCACTTTCTGCCATAAGGGTGGTGTCATCTGCATATCTGAGGTTATTGATATTTCTCCCAGCAGTCTTGATTCCAGCTTGTGTTTCTTCCAGCCCAGCGTTTCTCATGATGTACTCTGCATATAAGTTATATAAGCAGGGTGACAATATACAGCCCTGACGTACTCCTTTTCCTATTTGGAACCAGTCTGTTGTTCCATGTCCAGTTCTAACTGTTGCTTCCTGACCTGCATACAGGTTTCTCAAGAGATAGGTCAGGTGGTCTGGTATTCCCATCTCTTTCAGAATTGTCTACAGTTTATTGTGATCCACACAGTCAAAGGCTTTGGCATAGTCAATAAAGCAGAAATAGATGTTTTTCTGGAACTCTCTTGCTTTTTCGATGATCCAGCGGATATTGGCAATTTGATCTCTGGTTCCTCTGCCTTCTCTAAAACCAGCTTGAACATCTGGAAGTTCACGGTTCACGTATTGCTGAAGCCTGGCTTGGAGAATTTTGAGCATTACTTTACTAGCATGTGAGATGAGTGCAATTGTGCGGTAGTTTGAGCATTCTTTGGCATTGCCTTTCTTTGGGATTGGAACGAAAACTGACCTTTTCCAGTCCTGTGGCCACTGCTGAGTTTTCCAAATTTGCTGGCGTATCGAGTGCAGCACTTTCACAGCATCATCTTTCAGGATCTGAAATGGTGGTAATAGGTGGCAATTATTGAACACAAACTATTTGCTTGGCTTTATGACCAGTTTAACTTTCATTTGTCATTAAACAAAGTATATAAACACTAAATCATTTGATGAATCTGGAATAAACAAAATGTTTTCTTAATCATATCTTACAAATATAAGAATACATAGTTTATTAAGAGTGCTTGTCTGAAATAGCACTTTTGATTACAGCCCTACATTTACTTTTCTTTATGTTCGACATGGCATGTAGAAGTTGAAGTAATGTTTCAATGAGGGAAAAACTGAATTGTACCCAAGATGAATTAGTGCCTTTATATGCTTTGTCTACTAGGATTCACCAAAGTCAAGTTGATTCTATAGAAATTTAAGTTTCTCTAAAATGAATAGCTGCTGTTGACTAAATGTGAACATAGGCAAGATGTAAGAACACAGTAGGATATTAAATGTGTCCTATTACTAAATATTAATTTTAAAGCCAGTTTTTGTAATGGTAAAATTTACATAAAGTAGCTGAAAAGAAACATCTAAAATTCTTTGATTCTAAAGGAGTAAAGTCAAAATTGAAATTGATATCAACTGCAACTTAATATGTCAA
Source organism: Okapia johnstoni (assembly GCA_024291935.2). Classification (NCBI taxonomy): domain Eukaryota; kingdom Metazoa; phylum Chordata; class Mammalia; order Artiodactyla; family Giraffidae; genus Okapia; species Okapia johnstoni. The sequence continues at coordinate 76,297,590 of CM044312.1, read as the reverse complement.
CACATAGGAAAAATAAAATCATAAGCTTATAATTTAAAAACCATAAATGAAAACAGAGTATTTAAAAATGTGAAATCTAGACTTAGGGAAAGAGTCTCTAATTTTAACCTAGATTTTTTTTCACCCTGAGAAGAAGTGAGATAATCTAAGCAAGCCAGAATTTGCCCTGGCTTAATGCCAAGAAGGTCTCAGATAGATTCTTCTCTGTTATGAAGTGATGGTAAAAATCCCTGATACAGAGGAACATGTAAGGAATTAGCAGCAAAAGAAATGATGAGGCAAAATTAAGTACCTTCAAAGAATGTAAAACAGCTGTCAACCTGTACTCCAGGAGAATATTGTCTTTTTGTTTAATGAAATGATCCAGCAGAAACACTTTTTAAGTGTAGTTTGTTTACAGAGTAATTTCACACATAAATGACTAAAGTCTTTTCTCTTAAGTTGTCAGTGCATAGAAACCACTAATTCTCCCTAACTTAATTTATAAAATTCAACATGTAACATATTTTTCAGTTGTATGAATATTTTCATTATTTGGAATCATGGTATTGCAAAATTCAAACTTAAAGTAGGGAAAACCACTAGGCCATTTGGGTATAACCTAAATCAAATTCCTTATGATTATACAGTGGAAGTGACAAATAGATTCAAGGGATTAGATCTGATAGAGTGCCTGAAGAACTGTGAATGGAGTCCATAACATTGTACAGGAAGCAGTGATCAAGGAAAAGAAATGCAAAAAGGCAAAATGGTCTGAGGAGGCCTTACAAATATCTGAAAAAAGAAGCAAAGCTAAAGTAAAGGAGAAAAGGAAAGATATCCCCATCTGAATGCAGAATTCCAAAGAATAGCAAGGAGACATAAGAAAGCCTTCCTGAGTGAACAATGCAAAGAAATACAGGAAAACAACAGAATGGGAAAGACTAGAGATCTCTTCAAAAAAGTAGAAATACTGAGGGAACATTTCATACAAAGATGGGAAAAATAAAGGACAGAAAATGTATGAACCTAACAGAAGCAGAAGATATTCAGAAGAGGTGGCAAGAATATACAGAACTATACCGAAAAAAGAAAAAAAAATCCTTAATGACCCAGATAACCATGATGGTGTGATCACCCACCTAGAGCCAACATCCTGAAACGTGAAGTCAGTTGGGCCTTAAGAAGCATCACTATGAGCAAAGCTAGTGGAGATGATGGAATTCCAGCTGAACTATTTAAAATCCTAAAAGATGATGCTGTGAAAGTGCTACACTCAATATGCCAGCAAATATGGAAAACTAGCAGTGGCCTGAGGACTGGAAAAGGTCAGTTTTCATTCCAATCTCAAAGAAAGGCAATGCCAAAGAAAGTTTAAACAAGCGCACAATTGCACTCATTTCATACATTAGCAAAGTGATGCTCAAGATTCTCCAAGCCAGGCTTCAACAGTAGATGAACTGAGAACTCCCAGATGTTCAAGCTGGATTTAGAAAAGGCAGAAGAACCAGAGATCAAATTGCCAACATCCATTAGATTATAGAAAAAGCAAGAGATTTCCAGGAAAACATCTGCTACATGGGCTGTATAAACCTTTTAATTGTGGATCACAAAACTGTAGAAAATTCTTAAAGAGATGGGAATACCAGACCACCTTATCTGCCTTCAGAGAAACATGTATTCAGGTCAAGAAGCAACAGTTAGAACCAATCATGAAACAATCAACTGGTTCCAACATGGGAAAGGAGTATGTCAAAGCTGTATATTGTCATCCTGCTTATTTAACTTATATGCAGAGTACATCATGTGAAATTCTGGGCTGCAAGAAGCACAAGCTGGAATCAAGGTTGCTGGGAGAAATAGCAATAACCTCAGAAATGGAAATGACACCACCCTTGTGGCAGAAAGCAAAGAGGAATTAAAGAGCCTTTTGTAGAAAGTAAAAGAAGAGAGTAAAAATGTTGGCTTAAAACTCAACATTGAAAAAACTAAGATCATGGCATCTGGTCCCTCATTTTATCTCAAATAGATGGGGAAACAAGGGAAAGAGTGAGAGATTTTATTTTCTTGGGCTGCAAAATCACTGCAGATGGTGACGGCAGTCATGAAATTAAAAGATGCTTGCTCCTTGAAAGAAAAGCTATGAGAAAGTTAGGCCATATATTAAAAAGCAGAGACATTACTTTGCCAACAAAAGTCCATATAGTCAAAGCCATGGTTTTTCCAGTATTCATGTATGGATGTGAGACTTGGACCATAAAGAAGGCTGAGTGCCAGAGAATTGATGCTTTTGAACTGTGGTGTTGGAGAAGACTCTTGAGAGTATTGGACTGCAAGAAGATCAAACCAGTCAATCCTAAAGGAAATCGATCCTGAGTATTCATTGGAAGGACTGATGCTGAAGTTGAAGCTCTAATACTCCAGTACTTTCCAGTCAGCTGTTGTGAAGAGCTGACTTGTTAGAAAAGACCCTGATGCTGGGAAAGATTGAAGGCAGGAGGAGAAGGGGACGACAGAGAATGAGATGATTGGATGGCATCACCACCTCAATAGACTTGAATTTGACCAAGCTCTGGGAGCTGGTGAAGGAGAGGGAAGCCTGCCATGTGGGAGTCCATGGGGTCACAAAGTGTCAGATATGACAGAGCGACTGAACAGCAACAATAAATGATATAGAAAGTCATTATTTTTATTATTTAAAGTGCAGCCAACATACGGAAATTGGCAAACAAAAACCAGTGTAAACCAAGGAGTTATTGCTCTTCTTATTTATCCCTTAAGCATACATGATTACTGACGCTAACAAGTTAGTACACTTGATAAGATAGTGGAAGAGTATTTCTTTCAGTCAGCTCCATCTTCCCTGATTTCCCTTGTAGTAAAGAAGATCAAACATGTTAATATTTAACCTCTACTTCTACAAACAGGTAATCTTTAACTGAGTATTTACTATGCAAACTAATCTAGTAATTTTTATGAATTATTTAATTTCACCTTCGTAATAACTCTTGGGAGATTTCATCTAAGTTTAACACCCTTATTACTCTTGTGTTTTCACCTATAGCTATGACTCCATATTCTATAGGCCTACTTCATGTTTAGAGGTGTTTCTATGAGACCCTTTTGATGATTAATACCTATGTAATTGTCTTATTTAGACTCCGCAGGCTTTTAAAACTTTTTTTAGTTTGCCTATAGCACTTATTTATTTCAGATATGCCTCACATGAATGAAACTCTTTCCCTTGATCTGTTTCTTCTTTTCCTCCTGCCTTCTATTCTTCTTTCCTTCTTTTTTTTATTGGTCATAAGTTGAGGGTGAAATAAGATAAACCCAATAGCGTACTGTTTCTCATGAAGAAATTTGAAAAGCATCTTTTAACAATTTATTAACAACTGGATATGGAACAACAGACTGGTTCCAAACAGGAAAAGGAGTACGTCAAGGCTGTATATTGTCACCCTGCTTATTTAACTTATATGCAGAGTACATCATGAGAAACCCTGGGCTGGAGGAAACACAAACTTTGGAATCAAGATTGCCAGGAGAAATATCAATAACCTCAGATATGCAGATGACACCACCCTTTATGGCACAAAGTGAGGAAGAACTAAAGAGCCTCTTGATGAAAGTGAAAGAGGAGAGCGAAAAAGTTGGCTTAAAGCTCAACATTCAGAAAACTAAGATCATGGCATCTGGTCCCCTCACTTCATGGCAAATAGATGGGGAAACAGTGGCTGACTTTATTTTTCTGGGCTCCAAAATCACTGCTGATGGTGACTGCAGCCATGAAATTAAAAGACGCTTACTCCTTGGAAGGAAAGTTATGACCAACCTAGACAGCACGTTGAAAAGCAAAGACTTACTTTGTCAACAAAGTTCTGTCCAGTCAAGGCTATGGTTTTTCCAGTGGTCATGTATGGATGTGAGAGTTGGACTATAAAGAAAGCTGAGCACCGAAGAATTGATGCTTTTGAACTGTGGTGTTGGAGAAGACTCTTGAGAGTCCCTTGGACTGAAAGGAGATCCAACCAGTCCATCCTAAAGGAGATCAGTCCTGGGTGTTCATTGGAAGGACTGATGTTGAAGCTGAAACTCCAATACTTTGGCCACCTGATGCAAAGAGCTGACTCATTAGAAAAGACCCTGGTGCTGGGAAAGATTGAGAGCAGGAGGAGAAGGGGACGACAGAGGATGAGATGGTTGGATGGTATCACTGATTCGATGGACATGGGTTTGGGTGGACTCCAGGAGTTGCTGATGGACAGGGAGGCCTGGTTTGCTGCAGTTCGTGAGGTCGCAAAGAGTTGGACACGACTGAGCAACTGAACTAAACTGAATTACAGTTTTGTGTGTAAATGGTTAGGTAGGTAGGTAGATATAGATAGATAGACAGACGTTCCATTTAATATGCATTGACCCAGTAATATATAAAAGAAGCCATGTGATTTGCAGATGATAAGGTGTTAACTATATGTTTTCTTATTAATTCTGTCATGTAATTCGTTTATATGAATGACGGTAATAATTGACAGTGTGATGCAGGCTATAAGTAATTAAAGGAAATTATTACAAAGAAATTCATTCTGTGTGAATCTGTTAGGGGTTTCATTTGAACTAGCTTGGAAGAGCGATGCTCTTTTTTCTAGGTAGCATATAGTTGTAGGTGTCAGGAACAGTGTCAGGAAAGGCCTATAAGTGGATGACTATGGAGTGCATTTTCCTGCCCTGTAGTGGACATGAGAAGGAGTACTGAGGTGAGGTTTAAACTCAAATGGTGTTTATCTGAACTTTAATGATAAGTTAAGAAGTTTGAACTTTGTTCTCTATTAAAATATATTATTTTTGAGATGGAAAAGGAAGTAAGAAAATAAAACAAGGCAACATATAAAATGACTAATGTCCTGGGATAGGTCTGGGACAGAGGAAGGGTCTTCATTTCTGCCTTCATTCCTTGGAAGGCACATTCTACATTTTATGGGTGCTGATTAAAATTTCTACTATGCCTGCATGGTAAAAATCTGAACCACTGATTCAGAACACATTTCTGAAGAGTCCCCCATATTTTTATTTGGGGTGGTGGTGATGGTGGGTGTATTTATATAAACACTATATATATAATTTCAGTTGAAGCAGATAAAGGAAACCTCTTTGGTTGATGATCAGCAATTATCTTTCTATTGCAAAGACAATTTACTGTTCTTTCTGTTTGAAAATATTTTTCTTACTTAAGGTATCTGAAGGTTCAGTATTTGCCTGTTCACAGCAAAAGTAATTGGAAATCAATAAACTGAAAAATTGGGATCACATAACAAATTAATTTAATTCAGTGTTTTCTTAAAAAACTAACTCATCCACATTCCAGTTACAAAATATTACAAAGTTAGTGATTTAATTATCAAAAAGGCATACTAAAATTCTTTATTAAAGAGAGACCTTAAACAACCTAGGAATTTGTTTTCCCCACACTATCTCTGCTCTGTCGGCCCTTAAACTTATCCTTCTAGCAATGACTTAGAGCAGATGAAAAACACTTGAACAAGTTTTAATAGAGTTAAAGATGTTTTATATACAAACTGACCATTCTAATTCATTGACACATGCAAAGATTCCACCAGACCAATCATTTGGACAAGGTATTTCTCTCCTTTGTTCTGTAGGAGTATGTCATCTTGAACATGAAATCAACACACTAATATGGAGCATAACTTACATTTCATTGAAATGTAAAGAATCCTGTGATTTTTTACTATCACGAAGAATAACCACTGATTGGTAACACAGCAGGCAGTAGCCAGATTACCATGTGCCAATCATCTGTACTCATACTGATCCTCACATTAACGCTCAATGTCTTGCTTTGTTACCTTGCAGAAATGTTGGAATCCGACAATGTGATCACTTTCAATGGCTTGGACAACAGCTCCAGTTATCATACTTTCCTTTTGGATGAGGAACGGAGTAGACTGTATGTTGGAGCAAAGGATCATATATTTTCATTCAATCTGGTTAATATCAAGGATTTTCAAAAGGTACCCTTATTCTGATATATGGACTATAATTTTTTTGAAACAAGTTATATAGAATTTTCTAGCTATTTAATTATGTGACAACTGAAAAACTTGTTCAAAGTAATATTTTATCTTTTCAGACACATAAAATTAAAGCACTGATTTGACTTTCACAAACCAATGTATATAGTAAACCATAAAAATCATCAAGAAGGAAATTGTAGTATTTTTGGTGATCATTATAAGAAATGCTAACTTTAGCTTATTTTCCTATAGTTGTATCATTTTTCCTGCATACAATTAAATACCTAAACCATTACAGAAATGTATAATAATTGATTTCATATACTAGGTATATATGTATATATATTTATAGTTTATGCATCTGTCTATATTGCCAAAAAATGCAGAATTCATCAGTCATTATATACATGCCTCATCTGATGTGTCACTCATGTTTGTAAAGTTTATTATTAATGGAACACAGTTACTCTTGATTAATTTACATATTGTCTGTGTCTGCTTTTATTCTACAATGTAGAATAAAACAGCTCTACTCAGCTCTGCTCAGTGCTGAGTAGCTGTGATAGAAATCATCTGGATCAGAAAGCCTGGAATATTTACTATCTGGCCCTTTAAACAAAAAGTTTGCCAAACGCTGATCTGGAAGATTGGCTTTCAGTGTTCAATTTTTGCAAATGTGGTCATTTAGACACTAGTCTTTTATCAGTTTTTAATATACTTTTTAAAAAGTATTATTAATACTTACAGTGTTTATTACATATTTAATTAATACACTGTAAGGTTGGAAAAGAAACATGGGATGACAAATTAGTGGAAACTGTGCTATTGAGTCTATATGCTGTATTCTAAGTCAAACATTTATTTTTTCAGTTAGTATTTCCAGTCTGAATTTTCTGAGAAACAAAGATCTTTATGCAAGCTTTCCCAAGAATGCGAATGTAACATGCTTTTTAGGATGCATGCGTGCATGTATGCTCCGTCGCTCAGTCGTGTCCGACTCTGTGACCCCATGGACTGCAGCCCGCCAGGCTCCTCTGTCCGTGGAATTTTCCAGGCAAGAATACTGGAGTGAGTTGTCATTTCCTACTCCAGGGCATCTTCCTGGCCTGACCTAGCAATCAACCTCTTATCTCCTGAGTCTCCTGCATTGGCAGGTGGAGATTTTGCCACTAACCCACCTAGGAAGCCCTTTTAGGGTGCATTGCTGCTGTTGTTTAGTGGCTAAGTCATATCCTACTCTTTTGCGATCCCATGGACTATAGCCCACCAGGCTGCTCTGTTCATGGGATTTTTCCAGACAAGAATATTAGAGTGGGTTGCCATTTCCTTCTGAGTCAGGATATCTTCCTGACCCCGGGATCCAACCCGCATCTCCTGCATTGGCAGGTGGATTCTTCACTGGTGAGCGACCAGCGAGGCCCCTTCAGGGTACATACACTTCAGTATTTATACATGTTAGCTTTACTTCTTAACACTGAGGATTTTAAAGTGGTATGTCTCAAGTTCTTATAAACTGTAATGAACTGGACAATAATTTTTTAAAAATAACAGAGTTGTTAAAAGCTTTTCTGGTTGCAGAATGTTGCCTAGGATACAATAAAGATTTAATTTCAGGGCCGATTTATTTCTAATAGAGTATACCACTAAACCTAACACTTTTATTCTGTTACCCAAGCCCTAAAATTCTGACTGTGAATTAAGAAATTTGATTGTTGACATACAGTCATAAAATGCCAGTGCCCTTACTGATATATTTTGAAATTAAAATGTGGCTTTTAATAATCATCTTGATTTCTTCAGGCTATTTCTTATTTTTTTTTTAATATTTCAGTCTATTTGATTTTGAAGCCTCCTCAGATGATAGCAATATCCCTAAAGTTACCTATCATCTAAGGAAATGGGTTATCCATTTGTTTTTCTGAAATGTAAAAAATACTTTACATCTTTTGTAAAGGTTACAAAATAAGCACGTTTTTGTTGCTTTAGTGAAAGAAAACCACCCTTTATAAAATGAAGGAAAGTCTAAGATGATTAGGAAGACTACATATTTTAGTAATAAGAGACTATATCAGTTTACATTTTAAATGTTTATAGAATTTTTATCATTCTATAAAATCCATATATATCAATATAAATATATGTGATATATATATCTACATAGACAATAGATGAGCAAATGTCACTTCAGAATATGTTTAATGTATTCATTGTGTTTCTTCTGAATGAATAGTATTAATTTGATATATATATATATATATATTCAGTTCTAAAATTGAAAAGAACTAAAATGTTATGTAAAACAATTTACTATTCTATAATTGAGAAAAATCCTGGAGACATCTTTATGCCTGGGATATATCATTTATAGCAAATATTTACTGAAAAATGGATTCAGTAAAAGTTTGGTGACTTGCCCAATATCATAGTGTTTTTACTATAGCTCCTATTCTTGATTAAATCATTATTCTAGTAATATGAGACATATTTCTAATTTTAAACATCAGTTTCAAAAATATTTAATTCTAATTATCACACTGTTTATAAGATAAACCTTTATGAATTTAAAGGTAAATATTAGGCCAACCCTTGTTAGAGAGAAAAACACAGTCTCAAGTTTAGATGGACCGTAAAAAAGATATTTGGCCTTAATAAAGGGTTGCATCTTTTTGAGGTGAAAATGCTTATTCAGTAATGAGTAAGAGGAGCTACCATGGATAAATGTATAGAAGCATAAAGAAGGGAAAGTCTAATCTTATCATGAAGCACTTTGAATATGAGGGTAAGAAATGTAAGCACTGTTAATGAGATTAATTAATGGGTTTCCCTGGTGGATCAGTGGAAAAGAAACCACCTGCCAACACAGGTTCGATCCCTGGGTTGGGAACACCCCCTGAAGAAGGAAATGGCAACTCTATTATTCTTGCCTGGGATATCACAAGGGCAGAGGAGCCTTGTGGGATACTATCCATTAGGTCACAAAAAGACCTGGACATGACTTAAAGACTAAACAACAACAATTAAATTAATGAGAAATTTTAGAGCAAGGAAAAGAAAATATCAACAGGTTAATAAATCTAACCAAAAGTTAGGAATTATCTTTCATGGAAATAAATGCTATTAGAAAGACAATTTATATATTTGCTCTATTGACTTAGTTATTCTCATTAAATTGCTTTCCAAAAGAGCACTTTCTACACCAGAATTTATTTATGTTTCATGTTAGATATTTAAGCCATTTTTGTTCACCCTGGTCTGTAATAAGTTGAGACTACACACCCCTCTGGAATGCAAAAGTAGGAAGTCAAGAGATACCTGGAGTAACAGGCAAATTGGTCTTGGAGCACAAAAGGAGGCAGGGAAAAGGCTAACAGAGTTTTGCCAAAAGAACGCACTGGTCATAGCAAACACCCTCTTCCAACAGCATGAAGGACGACTCTACACAAGGTCAATACCAAAATCAGATTATATTTTTTGCAGCCAAATATGGAGAAGCTCAATACAGTCAGCAAAAGCAAGATGAGGAGCTGACTGTGGCTCAGACCATGAACTCCTCATTGCAAAAGTGAAAGTGAAGTGAAAGTGAAAGTTGCTCAGTCATGTCCAACTCTTTGCGATCTCATGGACTATACGGCCCATAGGATTCTCCAGGCCAGAATACTGGAGTGGGTATCCTTTCCCTTCTCCAGGGGATCTTCCCAACCCAGGGATCGAACCCAGGCCTCCCACATTGCAGGCTGATTCTTTACCAGTTGAGCCACAACGAAAGCCTTATTGCAAAATCCAGGCTTAAATTGAAGAAAATAGGGAAAACCACAGGAAAAGCAAGTGTTTAATTTCACCTAAATCAAATCACTTGTGATTATACAGTGGAAGTAACAAATAGATTCAAGGGATTAGGTCTGATAGACAGAGTGCCTGAAGAACTATGGACAGAGGTTCATGACATTGTACAGAAGGCAGTGATCAAGACTATCCCCAAGAAAAAGAAATGCAAAAAGGCAAAATGGCTGTCTGAGGAGGCCTTACAAATAACTGAGAAAAGAAGAAAAGTGAAAGGCAAAGGAGAAAAGGAAAGATATACCTATCTGAATGCAGAGTTCCAAAAAATAGCAAGGAGAGATAGGAAAGCCTTCCTCAGTGATCAAAGGAAAGAAATATAGGAAAGCAATAGAATGAGAAAGACTAGCTGCTGCTGCTGCTCAGTCGCTTCAGTCGTGTCCGACTCTGTGCAACCTCATGGACTGTAGCCTACCAGGCTCCTCCATCCATGGGATTTTCCAGGCAAGAGTACTGGAGTGGGGTGCCATTGCCTTCTCCAGGGAAAGACTAGAGATCCCTTCAAAAAATTAGAGATACCAAGGGAACATTTCATGCAAAGATGGGCTCAATAAAGTACAGAAACTGTATGCACCTAACAGAAACAGAAGAGATTGAGAAGAGGTGGCAAGAATACACAGAAGAACTGTACAAAAAAGATCTTAATGACCCAGAAACCACGATGGTGTGATCACTCACCTAGAGCCAGACATCCTGGAATGCAAAGTCAAGTGGGCCTTAGGAAGCATCACTATGAACAAAGCTAGTGGAGGTGATGGAATTCCAGTTGAGCTATTTCAAATCCTACAAGATGCTGCTGCAAAAGTGCAGCTCTCAATATGCCAACAAATTTGGAAACCTCAGCAGTGGCCACAGGACTGGAAAATGTCAGATTTCATTCCAAACCCAAAGAAAGGCAATGCCAAAGAATGCTCAAACTACCGCACAATTGTACTCATCTCACAGGCTAGCAAAGTACTGCTCAAAATTCTCCAAGCCAGGCTTGAACAGTATGTGAACTATGAAATTCCAGATGTTGAAGCTGGATTTAGAAAAGGCAGAGGAACTAGAGATCAGATTGCCAACATCTGTTGGATCATAGAAAAAGCACAAGAGATCCAGAAAAACATTTACTACTTTACTGACTATCCCAAAGCCTTTGACTGTGTGGAGCTCAAAAATTGTGAAAAAATTCTTCAAGAGATGGGAATACCAGACCACCTGACCTGCCTCCTGAGAAATCTGTATGCAGGTCAAGAAGCAACAGTTAGAACCGGACATGGAACAACAAATTGGTTCCAAATTGGAAGAGGAGTATGTCAAGGCTGCATCATATTGTCACCCTGCTTATTTAACCTATAGGCAGAGTACATCATGTGAAATGCCAGGCTGCATGCAGCACAAGCTGGAATCAAGATTGCTGGGAGAAATATCAATAACCTCTGAAACACTGATGACACTGCCCTTATGCAGACAGGGATGAAGAACTAAAGAGCCTCTTCATGAAAGTGAAAGAGGAGAGTGAAAAATCTGGCTTAAAACTCAACATTCAAAAAACCAAGATCATGGCAACTGGTCCCATCACTTCATGGCAAATAGATGGGAAAACAGTGGAAAGAGTAAGAGACTTTATTTTCTTGGGCTTCGAAATCACTGAAGATGGTGACTGCAGCCATGACATTAAAAGACACTTGCTCCTTGGAAGAAAAGCTATGACCAAACTAGACAGCATATTAAAAAGCAGAGACATTACTTTGCCAACAAATGTATGTCTAGTCAAAGCTATGGATTTTCCAGTAGTCATGTATGGATGTGAGAAAGCTGAGTGCAGAAGAATTGATGCTTTTGAAATGTGGTGTTGGAAAAGACTCTTGAGAGTCCCTTGACTGTAAGGAAATCCATCCAGTCAGTTCTAAAAGAAATCCATCCTGAATATTCATTGGAAGGACTGATGCTGAAGCTGAAGCTCCAATACTTTCGCCACCTGATGTGAAGCACTGACTCATTGGAAAAGATCCTGATGCTGGGAAAGATTGAAGGCAGGAGGAGGATGGGATGATAGAGAATGAGATGGTTGGATGGCATCACCGACTCGATGGACATGAGTTTGAGCAAGCTCCAGGAGTTGGTGATATACAGAGAAGCCTGGCTTGTTGCAGTCCATGGGGTCGCAAAGAGTTGGACACGACTTAGTTACTGAACTGAACTGAACACACCCCTCTAAATTATAAGAAAATTTAGCATGAATGTTAGCAAGATTACTTTTTTGTTAATATTTGACATAAGAGAAATCTGAAAATGAGTCCTATGTTGTGTCAATGCCATCTATGAAAAACTAGGAAACTGCAAGAAAACAACCTGCCTTTTTGAATTAAAAAAGGTATCTATTTTAATAATACATGATTTTTGCACAATCTGTCTGGAAAGCTGAATATGAAAGTCAAATCTTAGCTCTGCTATTTATTATCTCTGTGTTCCAGAGAAAATTTATATTTGATCTTCCTCCATTGTTAACTTTTAAGGAAGAATAGCTCACTTGGCTTTTCCACATTCAGTGAGAAGACAGGGCTGTGGAGCCTGTGGATTGGAGGTGCCCAGCCCTTATTCAGTAATCAGGGTAATGTTAATTGTAAGAATGTAAAGCTTGTTAATTAAAATCATGGTAACTATATTCTTCCTCTGTAAAAAAATTTATGAAACTCCTTTGTGAAAAATAAAACTTATGGCACAGGTTATATTATAGTACTTTACATATGCAGACATACATGAAAGTATATGGAAAAGAAAGGATTACATAAATTAAGCGCTTCATATGGTAAAAAAATATATGCATATTAAAAAATCTTTAGAGTTTTTCATTGTGACATGGACCTGAAATGCACTTGCCATGTCATCATAATTTATTTCAATAAGGCCTAAATTCTTATTTATAAATGCATTGCATTTTGCCTTTATCCCCTAGATTATCACAGCCTTTGCTCAAGTTTATGACCATTTATATGGAGTTATCTAGAGGTTCCCAAATGAATGATAATCATTCATTTTGAGAATAAAAGCTTTCTAGCAGACATGAATGACTAACTGCCATCATCTCTGGATTTTTCTTTTACATATGACTCCCCCCCCCCCCCGAAATTAACTGTTGTTACCAGACAAGAGAGAGGAGTTAAAAAAAATTAATATTGCTCTGCTCGAAAAGATAGGAGTCATTGGAATTGCTCAGGGGAACTTAAAATGTTTATATTAAACTTTAGATGAGGATATTTTAATTAATATTATTGAGGGAAATGCATCTACAATCCTTTAAGCCAAGAGTCATGAATTAATTTACCTACCAGTGTCTCTGTATTCAAATCATACAGGAAACTTTGGAAAGATGACAACCAAATATTAGGGATGAAAATGCAAACTGTTATTACCCAGTTAGTCTGAGTTTTACCCACAGTGAGGAGGGTGATTTTTTTTTTTTTAGAGTATCTGTTTCCTCATTTCCTCCTTTTTCTCCTGAAAGTATGCAGTGCTACTCTTCACCTATTTTCCTTTCAAAAAAAAAAAAAGAAAAGAAAGATTCCTTTCTAAAGTGGATTTCTCTAACCCTATCAGTTGCTCATTCAAGAATGTCATGCTGAGATCTGACTTATGGAAATGGATCCAGAGCACCTGATGTTTAAATTTCAAAATCAAAATCACCATTTTATGATTAAAAACTGATTCATTGAAAAGAATGTAAGCTGCATTCTATGCCTATTTCTGTCTCTCTTCACTATATTCTCATGTGGTCTCAAGAAGATCTTCCACTCCCAAACTGCCTTACAGTTCTATCACACACTGTTTAGATCTATTGACTACAATTGAGTTTCAGCTACAAATTTCTATGTTGCTCAAATTTCATTTATACAGCAAAACCTAACAGGTAGACAAAGAGTATATGATTTAAGTTCATGCTAATTATTTGATTCCGCTTTAAAGTCTACACTCAAAGTTTCTCACCACATAATGCTTTCTGGAACTTTCTTTGTCTCAGTTGCCCTACTTGATCTAACAGATGTTAGATCTCTTAGAAAACTTAATTGGCAGAAAATAATGTTTCTTCTCTGCCCTTAGATTGTGTGGCCAGTATCTTACACCAGAAGAGATGAATGCAAGTGGGCTGGAAAAGATATTTTGGTAAGTATCAATCTAGTAAGTTATTTTAGTAATTGCATAAGGAATTTATTATTCTAGCGTCATTTTGCTCATTGTTATATGAAACATCATGCTTTGTGGACTTAATCACTCTTTCAAAACAAATTAATGATACATAATTTTGAATATTGACATTTTTATGTAAAAAATTGAAAGTTTAATGTAAAACAAGTGGGTAAAATTGACAATATATCTAAATAAAGCAAAAATGTCTTCCTTTTGATGATTTATATATGCAAAAGGTAATTAGCAAAATGCATTTTTTAGTGTATATACTTATACCCAATGAACCAACTTATTTGTACAAATTGGTTTTCATATGTTAATTCTTCTTAATTCCTTTTGAATGAATTGAAATTTTTCTTCTTCTGAATCACCGTGATTGAATTATATCTTTCCATTTCATTCGATTTTTTTTTCTTTCTTTTCCTCTCCCCTTCTTTGCTTTCTTCCTTATGTTTCTCTTCTTCTTTCTCCCTTAGAACTTTCATCTTTCCTTTCCTCCTTACTTCCTACCTTTCCTGTACTCATTCCTTAAGTAAATATGAATTGGGAAGTGACTATGTAATAGACATTGTATTTGGTACTCCGGACAAAAGATGAACGAATGGAAAGCAATCCCTACAATGATTTTACCACTGTTAATAGACAGAGGCCATTTTTCCTGAGGTAAACATTGTCAGTGAGCCATAGGTTTGAAGCATAGCCATGTATCTGCACAGATCATGAAAGGCAGTTATAATCATTTAAATCAATGCATTAAAATGAATTCAGAATTTTCAATATGATTTTATTTTTTTATGTTTTATCAGATATTTTTGGATCCTAAACAAAAGGAAATAAGTTTAAATGTTTTGTCTCTGGATTAGCATTTAGAAGAAATGTATCCTAAGTGCATAAGTCATAAATCAACTTGTATGTATGTATGTATAGATAGACAGATAGATAGATATTTTCAAGGGACAATCTGATTGATTGGTAGCAGCTGCCTAAGATGTATGTATTTAGAATGATTTGAAGTGAAATCTGAGTTCATGGAAAAGGATGGCAGCAGTGTTGGCTACCAGTGAAAGCAGGTGAAGGTGCACAGAGAACAAATATCTTCCACCCATGATTAAGACATATGAGCAAACATGGGAAATTTATCGTTAAAAATTTCAGTTTAGGGACACATAGTTTTTTGAGACAAAAGCTCACTGTGTCCTTCTTTGTCTGACAAAGCAATAAAGCTATCCTTTTCTACTTTCAGTTCAGTTCAGTTCAGTCGCTCAGTTGTGTCCGACTCTTTGCGACCCCATGAATCGCAGCACGCCAGGCCTCCCTGTCCATCACCAACTCCCGGAGTTTACCCAAACCCATGTCCATCGAGTCGGTGATGCCATCCAACCATCTCATCCTCTGTCGTCCCCTTCTCCTCCTGCCCCCAGTCCTTCCCAGCATTAGGGTCTTTTCCAATGAGTCAACTCTTCGCATGAGGTGGCCAAAGTATCAGAGTTTCAGCTTCAACATCAGTCCTTCCAATGAACACCCAGGACTGATCTCCTTTAGGATGGATTGATTGGATCTCCTTGCAGTCCAAGGGACTCTCAAGAGCCTTCTCAAACACCACAGTTCAAAAGCATCAACTCTTCGGTGCTCAGCTTTCTTCACCTTCCAACTCTCACATCCATACACGACCACTGGAAAACCCATAGCCTTGACTAGACGAACTTTTGTTGGCAAAGTAATGTCTCTGCTTTTAAATATGCTGTCTAGGTTGGTCATAACCTTCCTTCCAAGGAGTAAGCGTCTTTTAATTTCATGGCTGCAGTCACCATCAGCAGTGATTTTGGAGCCCAAAGAAATAAAGTCTGACACTGTTTCCACTGTTTCCCCATCTATTTCCCCCACCTCCAAAAAAAAATTCCATTTTAAATATAGAGATTGTAACTCACATTACACCTTCATAAACATAAACATTTTTCTGATTATGTGAAAGTAGACAAAAAATTCTGTTCTATCAAACTTTATACTATCCTAAATTAATACACAGGATGATTGAAAAGAGTAATTGAAAAATTAAGTAAGACTTCAAAAAAGACACGAATTTTATGTTGATTCCCACTGACTCATTAATTTTACTTGAGCAAGTACCTTAACTGGTGGAGTGGCTTTATAATACCTTATCTGTTAAAAGGGACAGTACATATTTTGCAATTATGAGTTTAATGGTTTCTGTGAAAATTATTTATAAGATAATACTGCAAAAGTCTGGGCAAAATATATGACTGAATAATTAAATATTTATTAATATTGAAATGCTGCATTAATACTAACAAATTTGAAAGATTGTAATGTAATAATAACTAAGAATGGAGAGAAATGGAGATTTTACCTGTATACGGTTGTCACTTTTAAAAATACATTTTTTTCTCTATTAAAATATAACAGGCAAAGACATAGGCACTTAAAATTATTGAGAATCCCTCTGTGCCAGGTACTATGATAATTTAAATAGTATTTTAAGTGTAGTTTTTTAATAATAAATTTACCAAATGGGTATCATTACCACCATTTTCTTAATCAGGAAATATAATGATTCAAAATATTCATTCAAAATGTTCTCATTCAAAAATTTTGAAACATTTTTAGTGCACTACTAAAAGCTGAGATAAAAAATTTTGTTTCTCTGCTGATGTTTTTGGTGTTGTGTGGCATATATGGATTTGAATTTGTGCATTAACACACAGATAATGAACAATAGAGATTGAAAGAAATATCTTACATATTCTGGTCTTTTTAAGGGTGTCTTTGTGTGTGTGCTCAGTCACTCAGTCATGTCCAATTTTGTGACCCCACGGACTGCAGCCTGCCCGGCTACTCTGTCCATGGAATTTTTCTGGCAAAGAATACTGGAGTAGGTTGCCGTTTTCTCCTCTAGGGGATCTTAGTGTGGACATAATAATAACCCGCTCATAACATTTTTGTAAGACTCAATCACAAATGAAATTATTACCTAGACTGTAATGCATGATACAAATATTAACTATTATTAGTGTATGTAATAGAGTTGCATAGACAATTACTAAGTGAAAACATTGTTAATGAAATATGTTTTGGTGCTCGCTAATGAGAAAACTAAGATCATGGCATCTGGTCCCATCACTTCATGGGAAATAGATGGGGAAACAGTGGAAACAGTGTCAGACTTTATTTTTGGGGGCTCCAAAATCAACTGCTGATGGTGATTGCAGCCATGAAATTAAAAGACGCTTACTCCTTGGAAGGAAGGTTATGGCCAACCTAGATAGCATATTTAAAAGCAGAGACATTACTTTGCCAACAAAAGTTCGTCTAGTCAAGGCTATGGGTTTTCCAGTGGTCGTGTATGGATGTGAGAGTTGGAAGGTGAAGAAAGCTGAGCACCGAAGAGTTGATGCTTTTGAACTGTGGTGTTTGAGAAGGCTCTTGAGAGTCCCTTGGACTGCAAGGAGATCCAATCAATCCATCCTAAAGGAGATCAGTCCTGGGTGTTCATTGGAAGGACTGATGTTGAAGCTGAAACTCCAACACTTTGGGCACCTCATGCGAAGAGTTGACTCATTGGAAAAGACCCTAATGCTGGGTAGGATTGGGGGCGGGAGGAGAAGGGGATGACAGAGGATGAGATGGTTGGATGGCATCACCAACTTGATGGACATGGGTTTGGGTAGACTCCGGGAGTTGGTGATGGTCAGAGAGGCCTGGCGTGCTGCGATTCATGGGGTCGCAAAGAGTCAGACACGACTGAGTGACTGAACTGAACTGAACTGAACTGAATGATCACGGTCACTGTAGTGTGGCACTGTTCTGAATTCAGTATCATTTGAAAATTGAAGATAATAACCATACTTAACTGACAGATTATCTGGATTTTATAAAATGCACTGGGCCAAGTACTGACCGTATCTGATCCAATGATTAAATTAGCTCATTCTATTGCTAAGATAGCAGATATTCTTTTTTGTCTGTGGTTTCCAAAATTCATCTCAGTACATTTCCCTTATCTTTCATGCTCTGGCCTTGCCTCATCTCCCCTCCCCTAACCTCTCATCTCCTTCCCTGGTCTCCCACTCCTACTCCTCAATCATTACCAAACACTGAGAGATTCTGGTGTTAGCCCAGACACAGTTAGATCAGCAGTTGCAGTAAAGTCAGGATCCCCACATTTCCAAGGAATAACCTTAATCATGACCTCAGCAGTTTCCTCTCCAAGACAAGCAACTTTATTATATTTTCCAGGCTTGCTGAATATGCTTATGGTCTTGATAGGAGTAAATTAAAAGGAGCTAAAACATATGGTGTCTCTGAAGTCTGATACAGGGTATTAATGGCACCTGATTATTTTGTAACACTTTGTAATAAGGATTCTGAAAACTTGTTAATTATGTCTCATACATTATGGTAGAGATAGGTAATTATGTATTCATTGAGAGATATAAACTTTGGAAAGTTTATTGGTATAGCAATATTAGTCATACAAATCTTAAGTCAGATAATTAATATAACCTGATAAAATGCACATGCTTTTGTTTTTCCTCTACATTCTGCATTAAATCAGTTCAGGCATTGTGGATTTTTATTTTTCTTTTTTAATACTTAATTAAAGGAGAACAAAGCAATTTTCATGTATTTTAGTTCAAGGAAAAATATATTTTTTCCTTTAGCTCTTAACCAAACACTGCAGTATATTTAAATAATGAAATATATTTCATACTATTTTTCTTGTAACCCATCTCTTTCCTTTAGTATTGTTTTTAATTGACCTATTATTAAAAATACATTTTGGACATTTGGAATGAATTTTATTAAAATTAATTTTACTTTTCAGGTGACCTTATTTATGTACCTCAATTGCATAACTATTTAAATAGGATACATGGCATTTATCGTTTTGGGACTTTAATACACAGGTGCATTTTTTTTTTTTCATTTCTGTCTTAAGTATCATTTTAGAAAATAGCAAATAGTTGACTTATTGGTATTGTAGCATTTCTTCCTTGATAAGCATAAAAGAATAGCATCAGTATCTTTACCAAAATTTTCTTAGCCACTTATATTGTTTTTTGTTTTTTAATTTTCATTCAGCACCATACCTGTGCAGCGATGCACAGACAGTTTGAAGGAAATTCTAGGTTCTATCTTGAGTAAATAATAGTCAGCTATGACTGATAGACAATAATTCCTTTTAAAGACCTCTTGTAATTCTGAAAACCACATGAAGGAGGCTTGAGTGATTTTTGCAGCCATTAGGACTGGCTCCAAGATACAGTTGTAACCAAAATAGGAAATGACCTGAACATTTATAGAAAGATAAACTAACCACCCTCTTGAGTGCTCTCCATGGTTTCTAGAACCTAAGTTTACCCTTTTCCCACTGGTTTTAGTATTTTCTCTAAAAGTCCTCTGGAAATAAAGATTCTTTAAACAAAACATCCTGGAGGAATTGCTATCTTCTTAGTATTAGATTCAGATGCAAGACTACAATAGGAAAAGCAAGACAAAGACACTGGTTAATTTTATGTATTTTGAAAGGTCATTCTTAAGTCTGTTTAAGGTGGTTTACATGGCACAACCACCTGGGAAATCAGGATATGCCACTTGATTAAACCTACATAGTTCCTGTGTCAGTGATGGTAGCATTGTATAGAAACTTGAAACCTTCCTCCATTCCCCTGGGAAGCTGGAAAGATACAAATCATTGTTTCTCACGGCTCAATTTTGCAATGCAATGTATATATTAAGTCAGTAATTCGGATTTGAGCAGAAAAAAACCAACTTTGTGCTAAGAGGGAATCTCCAGCCTAAGACAGTTACAGTTTCTCTCTTTCTCCATGTATACAAAGATAGACAAAGAGAGAAGGAGAAAATAAAAACATGCTGTAGGCTGCTGATAATTGCATTTCTAACAGTAACATTAATTTAAATGTATTTTTCCAGAAGTGAATATGCAGGATATATATACAACTATGCCTTCTTTTCTTGGTGTTGTCAGTTCTAAATATTTACACTGTTATTGTATATTTGCATTAGAAGAGTGAAATGTCCATGAACCTTTTCTATTATCGTCACTTGAGAGTTGTAATTTGAAAAAAAATTACATATATGTAATATTATTGTACAGATACCCTCAATAAGGACGTAAACGCAATCCAGATATCTCTATTGTCACTTCTATTAGCCGCCTTTACTATTATTTTAGATATTTTCCTGGTGCTTAAAATCCACTTTGTATTCACAATAACATTTCTATTGAGGGATTAACTTCCTTGACCCTGTTTTGCAAATGAAAAAGGAATACATGCTAAGCTGGAAAAAGAATCTGTTTTGAATCAATAGCTCTCTGAATCTTCTTTGTTTATCCTACTAAACCATCTCTCTTTGTACTAAGCTTCAGTAAAACCAAATGGCAACCTTATGACTATTAGAAATATTTTGAACATCGTTGGAAGCCAAAATTTCAGCCATCTGAGATGAACAAAAAAATAACAGATTCTCTGAACATCGCTGTTGTTGGATACATTTCAAAGTTCAGTATCATGAGCCTGAATTTGGGGACATTTTTGCAACTCTTGAGAGACTTATTTTTATATTCTTGTCCTTGGTTGTTATTCATTTTTCACATATGATACATTATAGCTTGTCTATCAAATTTATCATGACTCAAATTGCAGGACCTCAACAGCACTGTTTTGCCAAGTGCATGCAACTGAGAATTTGAAGCTACACATTCATCTTAAGTTCTGTACAACTAAATGCAACTTAGTCCTTGAATTTCACTTACTTTTTCTAAGGTCAAAGCTGACATCAACTTTACTTTTTAAATTTTATTTTAGGGACTTCAAGGTATGTTAAAACTTTAAATGGATAGTTAGAATTACCTTCTAATTCTGTAAAAATCATAAGGTTTCACTAAGTCTCAAAACCATGATGTGTAATTGTTTGGAGATCATTTTTTTGGATCTCTCACATGCTGAACATTGGAAGAATGGAAGAATTCTTAAGCAAAAGGCTAGTTTTCAAATAACCTTGAAGTAGAGATAGTGTATCCCTTAGAGCAAAGGGCAGTTATGCTTATCTGTAAGTACAGTGAACATAACCTCTTTCTCAAAATGTAATGACCAGCATGCTTATGCCTGCTATAGAGTGTTGAGGTTGCCTCAACCAAGAGCTCCTCTGCTGCAATGGATCTCACTGCACGCGCAGGTCTCACCCGGCCCTCTTCTCACTGCACAGTGGGTGGGAATTGGAGTTTGGGGAACGGACGTGAGAAATGCTGACTCTGACTAATGCTATTCCTGTCAATAATAAAGTTTTTCATCTCTGATTCAGGAGCTGTATAACTTTTGTCAGCATCTGTAAAACTGCCATGGTAGCTTGTTATCTTTTCAGTAGAGTGGAATCATAGACCCTTTACTGTTCCTGATAGTATTGATTATAAATTTTTGTGGGCACCCTAGATGACCTCACATGAAAGACTTTGATTAGTTTATTAGTTTTAGATATGATTCCATAATGAAATTTGATGACAGATGAGGTATACAGACAACTGATTGCTTATGAAAGCAAATGAAAAACTTCTTTTTATTAAATGCCATCATGTATGTACATTTATTTCTGCTTGGAGGTAAATATCAGATAAACTGGTAGTTCAAATTCTTTATTCAAAGAATACTGGAAATAATGATAGCTAACATCAGTTGTAGCTTACTATATATACTAGGTACTGTTCTATATACATTTACTTTATTAACTCATTTATGTAACTCATATTTGGTTATAAGATAAGCATTTCCTTTCAAAGAATGTAGTTCTGTCTTACCTAAGTAGACACAGCACAATTCTGCCACAACTGTTCACAAACAGTTGCTATATTTGCTGTTTCACTGTGACACTGGTTCATAACCTCTTTGATAAAATGTTTATAAATTTATAATTTATCATCCTTACTCTTGGAGAACTAGAATTTCATGAAAATTCTAATGAACAACATTACATCATCTTTTAACAAGATTGGACTCAGATTAATATTCAAAACAAATTTTAAAGTCCACCTTCCATTTGTACCATTTATGGTCTTAATCATTTTTAACTCTACTTATAGAGGTGAACAATTCATTATAGCCTTCTTGCCTGCATCATGTCACCATGTGTGGAATGTTCTGAGAATTTTAAGCAGACATGAAAATAATATAACTAATAAATAGATGGTTCATTATTTAAAGAATAAGATGAGTTTCCGTTCAGTTAATAAGTGCTAGGCAAGAATACACAAAAGAACTATACAAAAAATGGTCTTAAAGACCTGGATATAACCATGATAGTGTGGTCACTCATCCAGAGCCAGAAATGCTGGAGTGTAAAGTCAAGTGGGCCTTAGGAAGCATTACTGCAAATAAAGCTAGAGGAGGTAATAGAATTTCAGCTGAGCTATTTCAAATCCTAAAAGATGATGCTGTTAAAGTGCTGCACTCAGTGTGTCAGCAAATTTGGAAAACTCAGCAGTGGCCACAGGATTGGAAAAGGTCAGTGTTCATTCCAGTCCTAAATAAGGGCAATGCCAAAGAATGTTCAAACTCCTACATAGTTGTACACATTTCACATGCTAGCAAGGTAATGCTCAAAATCCTTCAAGTTAAGCTTCAATAATATGTGAACTAAGAACTTCCAAATGTATAAGCTGGATTTAGAAAAGGCAGAGGATCAGAGATCAAATTACCATCATCCATTGGATCATAGAAAAAGCAAGGGGATTCCAGAAAAACATCTACTTCTGCTTTGTTGACTACGCTAAAGCCTTTGACTTTGTGGATCACAACAAACTGTGGAAAATTCTTAAAGAGACGGGATTACTAGACCACCTTAAATGTCTGTTGTTAATCTGTACACCAATCAAGAAACAACAATTAGAACTGGACATGGAACAATGGACTAGTTCCAAATTGGAAAGGAGTACAACAAAGCTGTATACTATCACCCTGCTTATTTAACTCATCCCCACTCCAGTACTCTTGCCTGGAAAATCCCATGGACGGAGGAGCCTGGTAGGCTTCAGTCCATGGGGTCGCTAAGAGTCGGACACGACTGGGCGACTTCACTTTCACTTTTCACTTTCATGCATTGGAGAAGGAAATGGCAACCCACTCCAGTGTTCTTGCCTGGAGAATCCCAGGGACAGTGGAGCCTCTGGGCTGCTGTCTATGGGATCGTACAGAGTCAGACACAACTGAAGTGACTTCGCATCAGCAGCAGCAGTGTACATCCTGCAAAATGTCAGGCTAGATGATTCACAAGCTGGAATCAAGATTGTCAGGAGAAATATCAACAACCTCAGATATGCAAGCAGTTCAGTTCAGATCAGTCGCTCAGTCGTGTCTGACTCTTTGTGACCCCATGGACTGCAACAAGCCAGGCTTCCCTGTCCTTCACCAACTCCCAGAGCTTGCTCAAACTCATGTCCATCGAGTCAGTGATGCCATCCAACCATCTCATCCTCTGTCATCCCCTTCTCCTGCCATCAATCTTTCTCAGAATCAGGGTCTTTTTCAATACTTGGCATCAGGTGGCCAAACTATTGGAGTTTCAGCTTCAGCATCAGTCCTTCCAATGAATATTCAGGACTGATTTCATTTAGGATGGACTGGTTGGGTCTCCTTGCAGTCCAAGAGACTCTCAAAAGACTTCTCCAACACCACAGTTCAAAAACATGAATTCTTCAGTACTCAGCTTTCTTTATAGTCCATCTCTGAATACCATACCTGACTACTGGAAAAACCATAGCTTTGACTAGCCAGATCTTTGTCAGCAAAGTAATGTCTCTGGTTTTTAACATGCTGTCTAGGTTGGTCATAGCTTTTCTTTCAAGGAGCAAATGTCTTTTAATTTCATGGCTCCAGTGATACCACGCTAAAGGCAGAGAGTGAAGGGGAACTAAAGAGCCTCTTAATGAAAGTGAAAGAGGAGAGTGAAAAAGCTGGCTTATAATTCCACATTCAGAAAAACATGATCATAGCTCCAGTCCCATCACTTCATGGCAAGTAGAAGAGGAAAAAGTGGAATCAATGACAGATTTTATTTTCTTGGGCTCCAAAATCAGTGCAGCTGATTAGTGCAGCCATGAAATTAAAAGACGCTTGCTCCTTCAAGGAAAGCTATGACAAACCTAGGCAGTGTATTCAAAAGCAGAGACATCAGTTTGCCGACAAAGGTCAACATAGTTAAATCTGTTTTTTCTGGTAGTCATGTGCAGGTGTGAGTTGGACCACAAAGAAGCTGAGCACTGAAGAAGTGATGCTTTCAAACGGTGGTGCTGGACGATACTCTTGAGAATCTCTTGGAGTGTGAGGAGATCAAACCAGTCAATCCTAAAGAAAAACAACTCTGAATTTTCATTGGATGGACTGATGCTAATGCTGAAACTGAAGCTTCTGTACTTTGGCCACCTGATATGAAGATTCAGCTTACTGGAAATGACCTTGATGCTGGGAAAGATTGAGGGCAGGAGGAGACAGGGACGACAGAGGATGAGATGGCTGGATGGCATCACTGACTCAATGGAGATGAGTTAGAGTCAACTCCAGGAGATAGTGGAGGATAATATGTAGCCTGGCTTGCTACAGTCCCTGGTGTTTCAAAGAGTTGAACATGACTTAGCAACTGAACTATGATAACAACAGACATCATACTATGTATTTTGCACAGATATGTTATTAATACCATTTTGACTTGGGGAGACTGAAGCTCAGAAATTCCAAGTAACTCTCTTATAATCACACAGGGAATATGATGCTTTATTAATTCTAATCCATGACGGATAAAGCATCAGATAAGTATAGGTAACTACTTCTGTGGTGTGTCTATTTTATCATTTTGATGATAATTAGTTTTATTCTATATGTTTTTCTCAAATTCTTCAAGAGTACCTTCAAATGTAAATACATGCTCAAGAATAAATAACCATTTTCATTAAATAATAACTATAAGCAGATTTTAAATTCTAAAGTTTAAAATATTTAATTTTATTCAGAAATAATTTCTGAAGTTAATATATGTATATACATAATATATATGCTTATATATGTGTGTATGTCCATTTATTATAAACAGATATGTTATAAATGGATAAAGAGTTATAAATGGTTAAAGAGATTCCATTTGTTATAATATACATTAAGATAATATTTTATATTATGAATTATATAATAGCATTTAATATTTTGTGTATTAAAGACTCCAACTGAATTTTTTTTACTTTTGATAGTAGATAAGGCAGAGGGTAGAAAAGAGGTATATATATGAATTATAAAAAAGCATTCCTTTATAATCTGACTTTCATTTTTGTATCTCCTTCCTTAAAGCTACATCTCATATGTATTAAAGAAGCAGTTAATCTCTCTTATTTGAGTGTTAAAGTCATGATAAATGCATATGTGTTAGAATTAATATGCCAACTAATTGTAACTACAGTAAATCTCTTTGGATTTTAACTCTGCCTGCTTGGTGTAAATCATTGACTTAATTCCTTTAAGGCATGAGCACTAAGTATTCAAGAACCTTGCATAAAATTGGAAAAAACAGAATACCATTATTGAAATCAGAGTAAGGTTTTTGACTAAATATTTCTCCTGGTTTGCCAGGAAAACATAATCAGGTCAGTTTCATATTCATTGTGTGAATTCATTTGAATATGAGATGGCAAATGGTTATGCTAAATATATATTATACAGACCACCCATAATCATATCTCCAATGAGTGGTACAAATGTAAATAATTAGATCAGTATTACAATGTAAAATGCAATGTAAGCCAGAAGTATGTATTAATCAGCTTCTCTGGTCCACATGACATTTCAAAGTGAAATTGCTCAAAACTCCTTTAAATAGAAGAGAATCACATTGGCTGACTTTTGTTCCTGCTTTTGTCTGTAATGACTATATGTATACTTTTGACCAGTTTTGAAGGTTTTGAGTAATTTGAAATAAAAATGTTTATGGAATCTTAGATCAGTATTTCTAGAACTTCAAAACAAATAGTCAGTGCAGAGGTAAAAAAAAAAAAAACAGTCAAATGGGCTACTTAATTGAAATGAGCATCTAGGTAAAATGTTTTGGTGTCTTTGGTTAGGAGTCTTCATTTAGTCTATTACATCATTCAAACCAAGTTAAAATTTCTGTCATAGTTTTGAAGATGATATAGTTAAATTAACATGAATAGACTAACGTAGTTGAATAACTAGCCATGAAATAATGCCAACTTTGTTGTGCTAGTTGAATCTGTATTTTAAAAAAACAAAGAAAACAGCAAAATTCTGTAAAGCGATTATCCTTCAATAAAAAATAAATGAATTAAAAAAATTTTTTTCTGAAACAAAACAAAGCTTTAAAATGGAAAGGTCCATTGGTTTTATTATACATGATGCTTCTTAGTTAGGGAAAGTAAAAATGTCTCCCAAAATGAACAGAACAGGCTACTCACCATTTTATAAGGTGGATGTTAAAAAATTCTAAGTCACAAATTCAACATTCAATGGCTAATATTATAAATAGAACACAGTTAAGTCTTAGTTCTATTTGATATACCTCTTTGAAGAAGAGGTTTCTAGCATCCTTTAATGAACGTTGAGGTATTAAGAAGACGTGCTTATAGATGATCTGATCACAGCTGTAATAGAATTAAAAGAAAAAAAAAGACAAAACATTATTGCTAGGTGAGTATGGAACAGCTTAAATAGAGAGAGGGATGAGTGAGTGACAGGAACAGTCTCACGGATTACTGCTTTGGAATGAAGATTCTAGTATTCAGCCAGCTTGCCAAATAAATTGACCAGAGAAAAAGAAAGTCAACAGATTAACTTCAGGAATTAAGCTTATTAATGGATTTTCATGCAGAGATGTATCCACCCACCATGATAGGAAAGGGCTTCCTTTGCTTTCCCAGCTGCTATGTTATATATTAAAATATCTCAACATAAATTGTTGATGGGATAGAGACATTTTTTGCTTTTTAAATTAATGTTCACTGACCTGAGCCAATGTTGTACTATATTCATTCATGTTGAGCTGATTTATATTTGAACCTGAATAAGTTGTTTGATTTAATCATGAACTAAATATATTTAAATGTAGATTGTTCATGTTCACAGCCTTCTCTTTTATTTAGAGTTAAATTTCACTGCTCAATCCATCATTTAAGAACATGCAAGGAGGTAGTTGGGATTGGTGGTAAATTACATTATTTTGTAGCAAGTGTAATTATCAGAAGTTAGTTAAAAACTCCTCTATTCTGTTTTAATTTTCATGCATGGAGCAGTTGTTTTGACAGATGGATGGACTTTATTTTTGTAACCGGGAAAAGTCTGCTTAACACAGTCTAATCAGTGCTACATATTTGTAATGTTTGTTTTTGAATCACTGTGCATTTGGCTTCTATGTCTTTTTCTGAGGGTAGACATTTTCTTTCTAATTTATTTTTATAGGCTAATATCTCTGTGTGTAATTCCTCTCTACATTTGACCTTAAGACACTAGAAACACTTAAAAAAATAAGTGTCAATGGTTTGTCACTAAGGATGATGAATCATTGCTCCTCAGGTGTGGCCTTGGGCTTTACTGGTTTATGACTGCCTTTACTTTTACCATGAGGCTAAGTTAACAATTTATAATGCTGTTGTTCTGGAGTACATTTCAGTGAAATAAGAGGTCAGTATGGTTGCCTGACTCTCAGGAAGCCAACTTGTTGCTAACTTGTCTGTGTGTATCAGCTTAAATTCCAAAAAGATCCAGGTTTGAAAAATGAATTCATTTTGAACTGATTACATTCTCTTTATTACGTTGTAAATCCACCAGTGCTGAGCAAAGCAGCACAGTAGTTGAATGCCAAAAAGTACATTACATTCTGAGTTTTAAGAATCGTCATGGTTCAAGAAAAGGTCAGAAACACTCTTCTTCTGTCTCCCTAGAGCAGAAATGTGTGAAGTGTGTTTCCTTTTTCTGCCACGCTTCCTTCTTTTTTAGAGGAATGGTTCACTGGGTAAATCATTCAGGCCTCAGGCCAATAGGGTGGGTCTAGCTGCTTTGTAGTACAGATAAAATCCATTATCAGCATTCTCAGTAGACCCCTTTGCCACATTTCACAGCTTCAGTCCTGTGATTTTTTTTTTCTAGCAGTTCTGTAGAAGAATAGTTGTCATATTATAGTAGTGCTTCTTTGACAGTTAATAATAGAGAACAACAACCATAACAACAACAACAAAAATTGGAGGAGGAAATGGCAGCCTGCTCCAGCATTCTTGCCTGGAGAATCCCATGGACAGAGGAACCTGTCGAGCTCAGTCCATAGATAGGATTGCAGAGTCAGACAGGACTGAAGCAACTTATCACAGTACAACACAGCACACAGAGAACAAAAGAAAATTAGGATATTCAGGGTAGCTCAGTTACATAGTTCTCAAGAACCTTGAGAATTTTTCAGTCAATAATTATTGCTAATCAGTTACCCAATTGATTAAGAGATAAGAGCCCACAGATTCTGTGATCTTAGAATTCATAACAGTTGCAAAAGAGACATAGCCTTCACTAGTATGCACAGGTATATATGCTTATAAAATTTTCCTTCCTTTCTTTATCGTGGAGATCTAGGGTGTCCTCTCAAATTTCTACAATGCCCTTATGTGTTACTACTGGGATTAGAGAACTTGAATTTGTATTTAAAATTGGATGTGTATCTTTATAGGCCTGGTGGACAAAGTAAAACCCTGTTCTTTTCTAAAATGAATAAGACATCCATCTGGGTCTGCCACTGCTATTTATTAGAATATTTGTTTGCTTACCAATATGTGTGTACACAACCAGTTTCTTAATTTCAACATATGGTGCTGGAAATGGTTGTTTATAATCTTGAATGCTGTAATATTGAGTCCACAATCAGGGTTGGCTGTCTTTATGTAAAAGCAGAGTATGTGGCCACCTACATGTTTCATAAAACATCTTCCTGAAAATAATTCACTTTCAAATGACTGCATTTTCTTAAGAGTACAAGTAAATTGTTTGGGTAAGTAAGACTCATGTATGTCTTATTTGTAAATTAGTTTATCAGATGTTTCCCTGTCCACAGCCTCTTTCCTCTGAACAAGAATTCATGCCCTATCCTCTTCCTCAAAGAGGAGAAACTGCTATAGAATGGGGAGTTTGTGGCTAAGAGCCTTGAGAGTTGGGTTATGTATAAGCTTATCTAAGGTTTTCTCTAAGATGTGTCATGTTCAAAGTGGTAAATGGATAAGATGCATGTACTCTTTAAGCTAGGAAAATTTTCTTTATAGAAACTTGCAAAATTAGTTTCAAAGTTAGTTGATTTCAGTGCTTAATTTTCTTTGTTATAGTGCCTTTCCAGACAAAGGAAAGACTCAGGATGTAAGTAACAAAACAGTGAGACAAATCATATGTGTATTTTAGCTACTTCCCGAAACTGCTCAGCATTTGATAAGAAAGAGTGAAGAGTCCTAACAATCAAGATTCATATTTTCCCTTATAGAGGTATAACTTACTTTTGGGATGATATGTTTATAGGACATTCTCGGATTTCATCCTGGGTAAATCAGTGATGATGGAAAGCAAATATTTGAATTTAAATAACAATTATTCTGCTCAGGTTTGGTCTGTTCTTTATTTTATGGAGGCATTAAAGTTAAAACCAAAATTATAAGTTACAAACACAGAATACAAATGTCACTTGGGAATGTACTTAAATTATTATAACATCTCAGTTATAAATTCCAACTAACTACGTAAGTCCAAATACATTCTGAGCTTTCAGTTGAAGAGTCACACGTTATAGAGAATGACTAAAGGGAGTGTTACAAACTTATAGGTGCCGGGACCAACCCAATTCTCTGTTACATTTGCCAGAATTGCTTGCACTATAGCCTGCATTTGATATTTATCTGCGTTTTTAGTTATATATTTGGTTTTAATTTCCACATTTATGGGCAAAAACACAAAACTATGTGTATAAGAAAGTCTATGATCAATAACATAAAATTTCAGTGCAGTTATTAATGTTCAGTTGGATATTTAAAAATAGATATGTCACATGACAAATTCATATTTTCTACTTATATGTATTTAATTTTAAGATTTTTATATGGTTAATAGACCATAGCATTTATTTGAAGATTTTTAAAAATAAATTTATTTATTTTTAGTTGGAGGATAATTGTTTTACAATATTGTGATATTTCTGCCATACATCAACATGAATCAGCCACAGGTATACTTATGTCCCCTCCCTCTTGAATTTACCTCCCACCTCCCACCCCATCCCACCCCTCTAGGTTGTCACAGAGCACCAAGTTTGAATTTCGCTTTTCATTGTTTTCTTTTTACAGTATTGATAGAAACTCATCTGTTTAAAAATATTTTGCAAAAATCATGTCTTTTCTACTCAGGGTTAATTTGGCAATAAAATTATCCAGTTTATACTTCATCTGATTTTTTCCCTTGAATCTTCCCTTAACAGGAACAGAATTGCTAAGATTCCTATTTGTTTGTAGAAACACATTTTCTTTCATAGGGTCTACAGATAGAATGTATCGAAAAATATAAATAGCTCTATCATATTTCTTAGGTGACATTTGGGTAATGAAATGGAAGGAATGTCTAAACTTCTATACATAATAAGATATGACTATAATCCCCTCTTATAAAGTAGCTGTTCTTTACCTGGAGGATCCATGACTCATTGGTCAGGGTATCCATGTATTGGTTCATAATGTACATGTACTGCATGAAGTTATTTATTAAATATAGCCATTCTAATAAAGACCCTCAGTCTATAGACTTTCTAAGCTCCAATATCTTCTCTGTTGCATCTTATACACAAACCATCTTTGAGGTTTCAGTGACTTTTTTCAAGGGGAGGTGGTGTTATCTTCTTAAGTTTGTAAAGCTCACTAGTAAGCATCAGTGTGTGTGTGTGTGTGTGTGTGTGTGTGTGTGCGCGCGCGCGCACATGTTAGTCACTCACGCATGTTTGACTCTTTGTCTATGGAATTCTCCAGGCAAGAATACTGAAGTGGGTTGCCATTCCCTTCTCCAGGGGATCTTCCCAAACCAAGGATCAAACCTGGGTCTCCTGCATTGCAGGTGGATTCTATACCATCGGAGCCACCAGGGCAACCCAGTAAGCGACACTGCTAAAGTTCAAAGTCAGTTGCCAATCATTATGAGTTACTGATGATGTTTCAAATTTATGTTTAGTAGAAGGTTTTATTACCTTTTATTTTTTATTTACTTTTCCAAAATAAAAGCTGACTTTTGCAAATAAATTTTTATCATTATTATGATTTAACTAATTGACTAAATAATTTGCTGTTTCCCTCATTTCTAGAAAAGTCACCTAGGATAATTGATTATAACTTTTTTCCACTTTTTAATAAATTATAGTTTTAATAAAAACGTTAAAGGGATTATTATGTTTTACCCCCAAAAAACAAGAACTTCTTTTTTTCATGTAACAATGAGAGCAAACACCTTCTGTGTCTCATGTAATAATGTGAACAAACAATAGAATAATAAGCTATAAAAATTCATGTGAAAGGACACAAAAGAAATCTGTGCAAACATGCCTAGGACACTGAAGGATACCTCAGCCATGCGGACTGCTAGAACTCACTGGTTTTCCTTTTGTTTTTCAGAAAGAATGTGCTAATTTCATCAAGGTGCTTAAGGCTTATAATCAGACTCATTTGTATGCCTGTGGAACAGGGGCTTTTCATCCAGTTTGCACCTACGTTGAAATTGGACATCATCCTGAGGTAAAGCTGGCTTTTTAAAAATTGTGTTTGTCCATGACCCCTTCCTTTTCAAATACTTTATTACTAATTTCTTCACTTCATTGAAGAAATTAATTTGCTGTTCGATGGCTCCTACTTGGAATTCAGATGTTATTATTAATTTTAATCTGTGAATGCAAAAAGAATTGAGACCATCACTCAACAATAACTGGAACAGGGAGAAGGAAGGAAGAAAGCATTTGCTTTTCCTCTCTATTGCAGAGTCCAACCCATTTTGCATGTGCAGCAGATGTCAGCAGGCTGAATGTGTACTGTTTTCTCCTTCATTTGTATATTGCCAGCTTTCCCCACCATTTCCCTCCTCAGCCAGAAGTGTCTGCCACCACAGTTGTTTTCTTCTGCCCAGGGATTAAGAAAGGATGCCATACATGTGCTCAATGCTCTGATCACATGTTTGACCTAAATTGCTCACAGTTGTGTTCTTGCTTAGCTAGGCTTTACATTTACACTTTGGACTATAATTTTGTCAGTATAAAAAAGATTAAAAAATGTTAATTTGTCTCTTGCTCCTAAAAGATGTTTTAGTGAGAAAATTAAGTTGGGTAAATTTAAGCAAAACTTGAAATTAGGGATGTATTTAAAGGAAAAGTTTCTAGTTTGAAAGCAATTCCATGGGTTGGATTTATCAATAGCCTTTATTATAAGCCCTTTATAATTTTTGGCACACAATCCTACGAAAAACAAAAGTGTTCATGTGGTGAAAAAATCTTTTGGATAGAATTTTTTTTCCAATTGGAATTCAGAATTACTCATCAGATAAAAGGTTTGTTCCCAGAATATTTCTGGAATCCTAAAGTTGAAATATAATTTACATGTTAGCCACTTCTTTATAACTTTAAATCCTTTCTCTATATTTCCTTATGGCATCCAAAAGTGATACAAATATGTTCTTACAACTCAAACACTGAATAATCCAAACATTTTTGTGTTGTACCTTCTTTGCATAAGAAGACACCTTTGAGGCTATGTGGTTTCTAGACTAAACATGATTATTATGAGTTTCCTGATGATCCTGGGAAGATTAAAACCCTTTCCCAAGTTCTCACTAGTTTAGATGTTTGCCCTCGTAAACCTCTTCCCCCAGTGCATCCTTCTTTCTTTTACAAGCTCGCATTCTGTACCTGATGACATACCCAGGAGTTTTAAGTAAATTAAACTTTAAGAAAAGGCAGTTCTACTTAAGTTGCTTGTTTTGTATTGATGAAATTAGGAATAATTTCTTGCATACAGTCCTGCAGATTTTGCATAGTTAACTTTTTAGCAACTTCTGGATAAATCTTTCCTTCTTCACTTCCTTCTAGGCTATTTTCAATAGTCAGGCACCCTACAACTTGGGTCCCACTTTTCTGTTTATTGGCGATATCTCTGGAGAACATTCTGCATGTTGTTTTGTACTTTTCACATCTGTCTGGCATCACGCTATATGGGACAGTGGGACCCGGAGAGCTGAGCTCCAAACACAGGGTTAGTGGAAAAGAGGTGGGCTTTAGGGTCATTTCTGGCTTCTAGTCATGTTCTACAACTTACTATCTGTGGAGTCCAGGAAAATTGCTTAACCTCTCTGAGATTCTGTCTCATAATATGTAAAAACAAAGCAAACCTCTATGATCCTCAGTGTCCTTATATTTAAGTGAGAAATCAATTTACTACCTCCAACTGCCTCCCAACTTTCCAACCATGGCATGGCCCACTGACATTTTTTGCTATAGAAACTCAGGGAGTTGTAATCCCTTCATTATTAAACTCATGTCCTCTAGCCTTTCACTGGAGAGCTTTTGTCCAACCTTAGTTCAATACTTGATACTTACTCTGGAGTAAGCTACTAATTTCCTTTGTGTCTTTGTTTCTAATCTAGAAAGTGGTCATGAGAATGGTCTCTACCTCATGCATTTATAAGAGTTTGACATTGCTTACTAGGTAGTAGGTACTTAAAAAAATTCAGATTGTCATTTTTAAAATATGAATGTGTATCGCAGGATGAAAGCCATTGCAGCTTTTATGGTAATAACTGTCACTTTGCTATTAAATGTACCTCATACATTAGAGTTTATAAGTTACTGCACTGGGCTCTTATTCTTGCCAGGTCATTTTGTATTTAGCTTATTTCCTCTACTTTTAATTTTGAAGCTTAGATGATCTTCATGGCCATTTAAATTAAAATACCATATATAGTTTCTGTATTTTTACAATTTTCCCCAAATATAGATTTTTCTTTTTCTTTCTGTAGTTGCTCTTTAGCAGAGTTCCCTCTTTCTCAACTCATCGACTGCTCATTGCTGGCTTATGAGTGGGTGGGAGGATGCAGAGGTACAGGAGCCAGGCCATTTATCCAGCAAAATGGAGGAGGCCTTTTCCACCACTGAAATAAATAAATAAAGCTTCCCATCCAATCACTTTATGGTAGTATATTGATGAACAGGTGTTTTATTGAAATTCTAAAACTCAGAACCTTTGAGAAAAGTCCTCCCTGAGAATCTCAGTGGTCTTGAATTGCATGACAACTGTGTTATGGGGAGATACTGTTCCAGACTATTTAGGGGTCAGAGGGAAGATGATTATGCAGTTATCTGGGGGAATTGGGAGTGGTCTAGACAGTCAACCTAGGAAATTCTGTAAAACATATTATCAAGATGGCTTGTCTAGACAACATAAAATTCAATTTTCAATGCTAAGCTGCCTTAAAAGAGAATCTGCTTTAAATTGATCTCTATTGGTACTTAAAATACTACACTTGTATTTAAACAGTTATATTGTTTTTGAAGTTGAGACAACAAAACAATATGTGTTTCACGCAGTTAGGAAAGTCATGATGGTATTGGAAGGATTGGCAGAATAAGAAATAAAATAGCAAGCAGGACTGAGGCCAGGCTTGCTGTATTAGAGTTCATAAGATCTCCTGAAGTTTGAATTTAGTAACTTTTATTTACAGGGATAGGCTTTCAGACAGAACTAAGATAAACGTTTTCCTATATTCTGGTTGAAAAAGTAGCATGTATACTCTGCTGTTTCCTGTCCTCATTACATAAAATAGTGAAATAGTTCTTTTTTAAACTACTGCCCAGACTTTACATATTATATATAATTTTATGGTACAAAAAAGACAATTTTCTTTTATTATGACTTCATGGACTTTTTAATATCCAGTTTTTTCTTTGCAGTGTTGTTTAAAATAACTGTCTTATATTGAGTCCCCAAGATTGTTGAAATCCATTGTTAGAAATTGTGGATTTAACCCTTTCAAGATGACTGGATGCCACAGAAATAAAGATATCCCTTTTGAAACAAAGCAAAACTTCCTTCATCATTTAATAGCTTCAGGTCTAATATGAAGAAATTAAAAATTCCTTTTAAATAATAATGAGCGGTTTGCAAAGAAATCCTTGTTTAGTCTTCTGATTGTGAATGATCTTACTTTACTCTTCTAGCATTTTAATAGCAATATTTAGACACCTGAATACTGTATTCTGAAATCTCCTCTTGCTGTATAGTGAATGCCTTATGACCATACAGAGTATGTCATTGATTGCTGTATTAAGCAAGTTTTGTGTTTCGTGTAGTGCAGTTGGGAATTGGTAGACCTATTAATTAACTCCAGTTCTGTAAGATATGTGTCAGTCAATTCTTGGTTATCCTCCAATAGTACTTGACCCTGCAGATAACTGCGTATGAAGTCACATGCTTCATACACATGTGTGTGTTTATTATAAAAATTCATGCAGAGTTCACAGAAGGAATGATTCAGAGGTAGAGTACAGATGATTTTTGAGTTTAAGCTCTCAACATCCATGCCATTCAAATGAAAAGTGTAAGCCATCCTTATGCAACAGAATATTCCCCAAAGACTTTTATTATATGGTATTTCCCTCTCAAATTTACATTTGTTAATAAAAAATGTATGAATTTAGGAGGGGTATAACCGAAGAAGTCTCTGGCTGTTTTCTCAAATTCCAAATCGGCCTCCTCTGTGTACTGGGAGGAAATCTAAAGAAAGATGAACCCAGATGAGAGCTGGAAAATATTAACTCTATAAATACTCTCGTAATGCCATGATCTCAATTTATGATAGAACAAAAGGGACGTTAAGAAATGCAGTGAAGCTTAATGGCTATCTCTAAGGTCATTTCTACAATGACAACTAATATATAAAGATATGAAATAAAATGTTTTGTCTGTTTTTTCTCTTCCACCAAGAATAAGAGTTTGCTTCTATGTAAAACTTTGAATCAGATGCTCTTTGTAACAATCTCCAGGGCCAAAATTCTACTTAAGTGGTAGCTGGAGCTCAGTTGACTAATTTATACATCTAATTAACTTGCTCTAATTGAGTTATCTCTCTCAAATTATTTTGTCATTGAGTCCAATAGAATAAAAGTTTATTTCTTGTACTGTATAAGAGTATAAGAAGAGATGCTCAAGCTAAGAAATTTAGATATCTTGGTAAAACAATGAGGCATTCTTTTAGGGTGGTTGTATCTTTCCATCTTTCTTAGCTCATGCATTGGAGTCTGACTTTTCCCACTTACGTTAGCAGGATAACATAAATTAGTAGGTTAGTAGGCTAACAGAAGTCAGGATTCTTGGTGACTTCTTCTCAGCTTCATTATTTCCATCAGAGGCAGTGTACCCCGCATTTGCACTGCGAACCTGAGCCAAACATGATTGGAGCAAGACCATTACGGTTTCTAGGGTTTTTTTTTTTTCCCCCTAATCTTTCAATACTTGAATTGTGTTGGACAGGAAACCATACAAATTACAATGCTGAATAAATAATGCCACCATTTATATTGCAAATTAAAATTTAAAATACTGTGCTGTTTGAGAAAAAAAAATCACAGTTCATAAATTCTGTGACTTTAGCAACTCACCAGTGTATTTTCTATGCACTATTAACATTCTTAACTCTAGATATTATCAAGAAGTCTTTTTCTCAAAATTAAAAGAACTAGTGGCCAAGTGAGGTAGTAGGGGGACCTAAATTCTTAGAAACAAGTTTAGGGAAGACAAAAACAAACAAACAAAAAAAAACAAATGGTGAAAGAGAGAAAGAAAACCAAAAATCCAAAGCGACATCCCTTTTACCGTATTTAAAATGTTTCAAATGACCATTTTATATTTTGACTTGTTTGCTCTGAATATTTGATATGAAAGCACCATAGTTAATGAGATGAATACACTTTTACTCTCTATACTTATTTGGCTCAATGGTGAAGTGTGTGGGTTTCTTTTTTTTTTCCCCTACACAATATTTTGTCACCTTTTATTCCTGTAGTACTCGATTCCTGAATGCATCTTTATTCACAATCAACCCAGACATGAGGACTAAAAGATAAACAGTACTTTAACCAATGTATTTTTTCTTTTCCTCATGAACTACTAATGCTGGTTTGGAACAGACCTTTGATTTCCTGGAGCTAATTTGTCACTGATAATGTGAACGCCAACTTAATTCTCTTCTACTGTGCCCTCTAGACTGATTGCTTTGCACTCATTCCATATATAATCTATTTTGAGAGGAAATTTCTGTTCATAAAAACTCTTATCAGTATTATATTTTTTCCAAAACAAACAAACACAAAAATAGAGCAGTGCTAAACCCCAGCACCTGCTCACCTGTTTAGGCTGTTTTCATCTCCTTCCTCTCCAGGACCCTTTCTTTACCCTTGGACTCACATTCTGTTTTTCCTCCTTTATCTCTTTGTCTTCTTGCCTAAATTACTTCATTTGGAACCAAAGGTTAAGGTTGTGAAAATACAGCTTGGATATATGTGTGAGACGGAAGGTGTTAATTTCACATATTTGAAACTTTGGAAAAACAGCAAAATAAATTTAGACTGAATTTCCACAAATCAGAATACACTCACCTCCTCTTGGTGTGTGTTCCAAATAGCCCTCAGCAAGTTATCTTGTAGATTTGTTTTAAATCATAATGGTTCACTTTGATGATAACCTGAGGAAAATTATACAAGTCCATTCTAAACTAGTTGGATAACTACCTCATAATCATGTAAAATCTTCAGATTTTAGTGCCCTTGTTCTCTTAAGGCTTATAAATATGTGAGTGCCAAGGATATACCTGTAATAACTTGGACTAATGAGAAGGAAACAAGAGTTGACTTGATAGGCAAACACTGTCTTCCTGCCAAGTGAAGGCCAAAGTGAGGTCAGAATGGGCCGTATGAAAGATCTTGCTGTGCTTCAGAGGAAAGTAAATTACCCCAGAGTACAAAGGAGAGTCAGAACTGCTAGTCCCAAAGACTAACTTCTGGTCACTAGAATCACCTTCATACTCTAAGAAGGTATTTACTTTTCAAGATTTACAAAGATATTGTTGTCACATTGTTTGATAACGCTGATTTCAATTGTATTTGCTCTCTAGTCAGTACTTAATTTTAACCATGAAGAACCTATACTTAGCTTTATAATCTTATAAATTTACTTACTATTAGAAAATATGCAATGTAAGGTAACTGGACGCACACTAAGGAGCTACCTTTTAGCCACCTCCTTTAGCAGATAGTGTCACCTGTTTCCTGTGTTCACATCTGAGGGCACTTCCCTTGCTCTGGTGTAGTGACTTCTGTTCTAGGCTCCTCATGGTTCTCAGTTGCTCCAGTCTTACTGCACGTGGTCAGTTTGGAAGTTGGAGGATCTGGGGAAATAGAAATAGCAAAGACTGATGCCGAGAATCAGTGTAAGGTAATATGAATAGCATTGAGGTGAAAAGGAAAGATATAATGAGAAAACAAGAAGTTTTGGCATAAAAGTTTTATTAAGTAGATTTGAGAGAATACTAGAAGACAATAGAGGCTTAGCATTTATAATCTAGGGTTCTTCAGATTTGTAGCTACAATTCTGTTTTGCTGCTATAATCAATGCCTTTGTGATATTGGAAGCAATTTGTATTATGAAGCAATTTATAGTCAATAAGATAAAATTGACATTAATAAAAACATAGGAAACATTTTTCCTAAGTAAGGTTCTAATGATAATAGTGAGGAATATAAAGACGAATGTCTGCCCCCAAAGATTGAACACATACATAGATATATAACTTCATTGGTGAAAAAATGAGTAATGATAATGATAATCCCAACAACTAGTATTTACTAGCAATAATTATGCTTTGTAATGGCAGCATTGAGTATGTTACCTTAGTCTGCACAAAATCTGATGAAGTGTGTACTCTTCACGTCCTCATTTTATTGATGAGAAAATTAAGGTTTCCATGGTATTTTGTAATGGGCCTGAAGCGATCATGCTATTCAGTGCTTTATGTCTGAGTTGAGAATCTGCTCCTTTAAAAGAAAGTACCAGTTGGTGCAGGAGGAGAGGAAGATTAAAGTCATGAATTCTTATTTAGATTATTAAAGATT
This sequence comes from Okapia johnstoni, assembly GCA_024291935.2. Taxonomy (NCBI): domain Eukaryota; kingdom Metazoa; phylum Chordata; class Mammalia; order Artiodactyla; family Giraffidae; genus Okapia; species Okapia johnstoni. Next base: position 76,258,336 of record CM044312.1, on the reverse strand, counting down.
TTATTATGTATTTATATTTTATATTTCAGAACTTCTTAATGTATGCCTAGTCTGAACAAAGTGATAACTGTAATTAAGGGATAGCTTGATGAAGTGAACAGAAGCCATCACGTTTAAGCTGGGCTTTGAAAACTGGATCAAATACTGATGGATGTGGAGGATCCTTTAGTAAGACTAGAAGGATAGAATAGAAGGACAGAGACATGAAAGGCCAGTTGCTAAGTGGCAAATATCTTAGTGTGCATAGTGTACAGTGATTTTCAAAAGGAGCTGGGAAATTAGGATCAAACTGAGTTTGGGGAATCTAGTCAAGAGCTACACAAAGTCTTAGAAGGTTACTACTAGTATTGCTATGGTTGGTTCTGAAACATAATTTTAGTATCAGTGTGTGCGTGGTGGGGGAAGAACATATAGGAATATCCATTTTGAGACTATGGCAAAAGTTCAGAAATGTCACATGATGAGAATCTGGACTGATACTAAGGAAGAAGATACTTAGTAATGTCTAAAATTCTCACAACAAACCATAATAAAATAGCATCTAAATATCATAAACCACTAGTTGATGTATATTGACATGACGATACTATTTAAACTCCCCAATGAAAAAATGATTTCCCAATTCTTTTGTGACAATTAGATAAAACATGCTTTATAGCATATTGTGGCTTATGTACACTCAATTTTCACTTCTGAGTCTACAAATAAGCTGAATTTATGTTGTGCATAAAACATTAAGCTACCATATGCAAAGTTATGTGAATTTCTCACCCATGGTGTATAACAAAAACATGGTTTCTCCACACTTGCAAATCCAAAAAATGCTATTTTGTGTAATGCATCTGTGAAAGTAATTCAAACACACTTTGTTTGACAAAAATAACAGAAAGAAACAAGATAAATTGTACTTAGAAATAGCTATTTTTAAGTGAAAACCATGCTTGAATTTTAATTTCACTATTATATTATAGCTTATACTGATTTTGTGAGATTTTTGTGAGACTAGGATATCCAGTTTATCCCTTCTTATTCTGCCCAATTTTCCTCCTGCTATAACTACTCTCTGTAGTTTTTAAATTAATTTTGTTACTATTAATGACTGTGGCACCCCACTCCAGTACTCTTTTGCCTGGAAAATCCCACGGACGGAGGAGCCTGGTGGGCTACAGTCCACGGGGTCGCTAAGAGTCGGACACGACTGAGCGACTTCACTTTCACTTTTCCCTTTCATGCACTGGAGAAGGAAATGGCAACCCACTCCAGTGTTCTTGCCTGGAGAATCCCAGGGATGGCGGAGCCTGGTGGGCTACCGTCTATGGGGTCGCACAGAGTCGAACACGACTGAAGTGACTTAGCAGCAGCAGCAGCAGCAATGACTGTCATTGCTGGCTTATTTGATGGTTTTATGAATATTATAGCATGTGCAGCTGATCTCTAGGACTTACTCATTTTGTGTAACTGAAACTTTATACCCATTGAGCAGCAACTCCCCATTTTTGCACCTCCAGCCCCTGACAACCACTGCTCTATTCTCTCATTCTCTTCTCTCAGTCTATGAGTTTAACTGTTTTAGATTGCTCACATAACTAAAATCATGCAGCATTTGCCCTTCTGTGCCTGGCTTATTTTACCTAGCTTAATATCCTTTAGACACCGCACAAAAGAAGTCACTTTCTTTTCTACTAATTCCCTCTGTATGTAATAAAGGTGTTGAGCAAAAATAAAACTTTCCTGTGGTACTTCCACTTAGACACACAAAAGAATGCTAATATGTTTTATGCTCAGTCATGTCTGACTCTTTGCTACCCCATGGACTTTAGCCCAACAGGCTCCTCTGTCCATGGGATTTTCCAGGCAAGAATATTGGAGTGGGTTGCCATTTCCTTCTCCAGGGGATCTTCCCAACCCAGGGATTGACTACAGTCAGAGTTGTAATTTTTTTTTTTTAATCCAAAAGGGAAAATCAAATTCTATAGCATTAATAGAAATATATTTGAGGTAGATTTCTTAAAATATTTTAAAAATTAATGAGTTTCCCACTTCTTATTCAAAGTAAGTTTAGCAATGAAATATATCTTACTATTTCTTGGTATTTTGATCATGTCATAATTCAAGAACTCAAAAGTCTAGATATTATTATATGTAGAATTGTAGGTTCTCTAATAAACAGAAAATATTTAATTTTATATGGCACAGGTTATCAAATAACAGAAAATTAACATTGTCTTTATTTCATTTTCCTTAACATAAATGGGCCTTATCAAGCTATCTCTGCTGATGAAAATATTAATATATTAATATATTTGAAGGCAGTTATAATTTTACTCAAAATGAATTTTGTACTTATGAATCTTTAGAATTTTCAGCTAGAACAAATGTATCTTGATAAATATATATTCATGTGAATAGACAATTTTTAATCATTGCCTCAGAAATTGAATTGCATAGGCTTTCATCTTTCACTTAACACTGTTATTTCTATTTTTGCCTATTTTACTCATATACTTTAGTAATTTAAATCCATTTCTATATAGATGATAGAAAATTTGATATTAATGCCTGAATACAGCTTGAGATTTGTATATTTATATGTCGGAAATATATTGTTTCAAATTTTTAGGAATCAAACTGCATAGAACAACTACTTTCCCTTTTATTTTATTTTTATTTTCCAGTCTGCTGTTTTAATTTGATTGTGCATCTCTGGCCACTGAAAGCAATCTCAGGAATTGCTGAGCAGTTAAAAAGGGAGTCTAATGGGATCTAAAATCAATTCACAGGTCTGTCACTGATTCATTGTGTGACTTTTGCTGCCTCAGAAATGACATTAAACTGGTCTCCTCAACAATTTTATACTTCAGGATTTCTCTTATAATAAATAAATACCTATCTAATATGCCTTATGGATATATACTTTAAAAAGTAGCTTAATGATTAGGAACTCCAAGACTAGCTTCTTTTTTAACAAGTTACCTCACTTGAGATTATCACAAAGCTTTATACAGAGGCTGAAAGTCTGGATCTTTCTAGTGTTGCAAATGGGGTTTTGTATACACGCCAGGGTTCAAGCTCCTTTTAAGTGCTTTTATCCTGGCAAACTTTTCTTCTTTTGATTTATGTTTTGTTGGCATTTAATAGCTGTCTTACCTCATATTTAAATTACTAAACCTGGAAAGGATGGATGTTTAGTGTCCCACATCGACTTGCCCTTGGCTGGCCTAAATCTTGGATGCAAATGGAAGATTGGTAGGAAGGGAAACCTAGTCTTTGTATTACGTTGTGCTAGACGGCAGACCTAGATACTACCTTGACACTGTGTCAAATTTTTGCAAATTTTTCCTAACTGTGGAATCTTAAACAATTAATGGCTATGATTTCACAATCTCTTAGACACATATAATTTGTTTCTAGAATAAAATGTAATGACTTATCTGAGAGAGGAATAGGAAAATATTATGCCATTGATAAGCAAAATATTTCCATTTTAACAATGTAAATATCCATAAAGATAGAAGTGAACTGACATCCCTTTGTTCATAAAATGCATAGGGCAGTCAGTTGTTTTCAGTCTCTTGATTAAAATCAACTTCAGATGAAACGACATGACAAAACCAAATGTTATGTTTGCCACAGGGATGACAAAAAAAATAATCCATTCATTTTTCTACCTTATACTAATAAAAGTCTGGAAAATGTAATAAGCTTCTAAGAAAGAAATGAAAATTATTTTTCAACTGTGCTACTAAGAAAAATATTTTGACTTGAAATTTTTAGTACAAAAAATTCAGTTGCAAAATTTGATATACACAAGACTACTGAAGCCTAGTAACATCCTAAGCACAAAGCTCAGCAATATCTGATATCTTACTTTTTAAAAAATGATGTGTCCAGAGTTAAACTGTGACCACAATTTGCATAAATTTTTGCACAAAAATGAATGTTTATAATACTATAGCTTATAGTTACTGCGTAACGCCTCTAATTCCTAACCTCTATTTCATAATATAAAAAATTTAAACTCAAATGCTTAAATGGTATCTTCAAATCCTATGGCTACTTTGTGGTTAAAAGTTGAACTTAAACTCAGCTCTCCTGACAGCTAATTCAGAGTTCTTTCCATTACACTACATGGCCTTCATTCTCACTATCACACATGGAAAAGGCACAATTTTTCATTTGTATCAAGTTATTTATATAAGTTTTTAAAAATAAAATATATAAGTAAGTAATACTAAATAATTACTTTTAAAAAGTACTTTTCTTGTACTTCCTCCATGCATTCATCGTCTGATTATAAGCAATGTTGTCAGGGAAAAATTGTTTGATTTCTTTTACAAAAGTACTGTTTCCTTTTTTAAAATAAGTCAATAGTCTCTTAAAAATAGATAAAATTTGAATGTTGTTTCAATACTTTACACTATTTTCCTTTATTCTCATAAAACTAGCTAGATTAAAGATGATTTCTATTAGTTGTAGCAGTCAGCACATATCAGATATTATCAACAAAATAACTGAAACATTAGGAAGGCAACCTGAATACTGTGAACAGCAGAATCATACAGAATTTCACCCACACACCTCTGCATACAATGGACAAGAATGACTAAACCCTTTGATCTCTCTTGGATAACATGAAAGAGTAAAAGGGAAAAAAAGCAACATCTGTTACAAAAAGGGTTTAATGAACAGGGTGGGGACCCAGTTGAGTGTTAACACAGAGCATGAGAAAAGAAAAAGAATGCAGGAACAAATTTATTTATAGTCATAGACCTCAACATGTCCTAAGAAAGTCTGATTTAGAGAAAGGATATTAAAATTATTGCAATTTGATTTATATTTAAAGTATTTATAATTCCTGTAGTGAGTTCTCTACAAATGTTTTCAATAGGAAAAATATATATGTATATATGCATATAACTTTTTGCATATTATATATATATGTATGTGTTTATGTTCATAGTGATAGCAACATCTTAGACAAAATGGTGAAAGTATAATATAAGGAACATAAGTCAGTTTAGATTGCCTGAATATATATTTGTAACTATAGATTTTAATCTATTTTTCATGTATCTTAGGGAAGCTGTGGGAAAAGTGATTGTTTTGAAATGGGTCAGTTCTACATAGGGTTAGATATTGCCTGGGCATTGTCCATCATTCAGCTATTGCAAATATCCAAAGCAAAAATATTTTATCTGTACTTTATAAATTTGGGTAACTTTCAGGTTTGTGAGTTTTTGTATCCCAAAGGGTGGTGATGGTGATTTTTCTCTTTTATTATTTGTATCATATCTATTATAAGTATAGATTCTGCTGTCATGTGATTTAGTATTTTCTAGGACTCTGACCATTAACAACAGCTCTTCCCAACTTTATGTCTGGTAGATGACATGTACATATGTGACATTCTCTTCTAGGCACACCCATTATATATACATATGAATATTTGAAATATGAGTGGGTAAAAGAATGACATTAGAGCCTAAAATTTGAAAAAATAATGACATAAGAGTATTAACCTTGAATTTGCCCTAGTTTCTTCAAAATAAAGTAAAAAGAAAACTGTTAAATATATACATATATAAGTTCAAGGAAGCAAACCATGTTTGAGGTCAGAAAAAGTGAATCGTGGTCAAAAATGGCAAGAAGCCATGATTTTAGATTAGTGAAAAAGTATTTAGTAAATACAAAAGGAAAGATATTTGCCTCTAAGATCATTCCTATATGTAATAGAGTAAGTAGACTCTTCTGCTGGATACCAGACAAGCTGTGTAAGGTCACCCGCAACCTCTGGTTCCATTTAATGGAATAGTACTGACTCAGATCCTGCTCCCTCCCTACTGCTGACCAGCACCACTAAGCATGACCAGTCAGGTTATCACTCTGAAGCCAGAGCAAACAGTAGCCTATCACTTCTGTTTAAAGATATTGCTTTGCTTCCTTTTAACCTTAGCAACTAGGGAAGTCTACTTTTTAATCTCAGTCCTTCCTATCTTAGCATCCTTTTTTGGGCCACACTCCCCTTACCTTGTCCTAGCACCCTGGAGTTCTTTTTTCTTCTTTTGTTTCCTTTACATTCCGCATCTCTCTTCTTTCAGGCCTTCCATTTTTCTTTTCAGCCTCTGCCCATTTGTTGGATGGATCTTCCTTTGGATTTTTTTTAATTTATTTATTTTAATTGGAGGCTAATTACTTTACAATATTGTAGTGGTTTTTGCCATACATTGACATGAATCAGCCATGGGTTTACATGTGTTCCTCATCCTGAACCCCCCTCCCACCTCCTTCCCCATTCATCTCATCCCTCTGATCTCAATTTAATCATTACTTCCTTAGAGCAAGTTTCCTTCTCTCCTCTTGTATCGTAGATTAATACTGTACTCTCAAAGCAACATAGGTGAAAAGGCAGACAAATAAATAGATGCATATATTGTGATGAGTCTTATGATAGGGATTAGAGAAATTTATCTGAAATAGGATATATATTTGCAAGAAGAATTCACATTATAAACTCTGAGCTGTTAAACATCATTTCTTCATATCTCAAGGGTTAATTATTTTTGTGTTTCTTCTTTGTAAAAAGCCACAGCATGCAAATCAGAATGAGAACTTGAAATAAAGATTCCTTGAATAACACCAAGTATTCTCTTTTAAAGATGGGGATACTCCATATTTTAATATAATCCATTTTATAAATTTGATTTATATCACCATTTTCATGTCAGGAATAATCCATATTGATTAACATAAAACTATGCTGAAATTTTAGCACTTTTGATTTTTTTTGATATTATTGTTGGTATATTTGTTTTATCCCTCATATGCATATGGCCGTAAGTAGAGAACAGTAAAATTTTCATTATAACATTTGATCTGCAATTGAAAGTTGTTCTGCTGTCAGGGCCCTTATGTAGCAAATCAGAAAAGTAGTTGAAGAATATACATGACTAAACTGAAAGGAAGGAAGGGAGAGGGGCTAAGAGATGAAAGGAAGGAAGTAATATGCCCCAAATCCATTTAAAATAGAAACTATAATAACAATAATGTATCTTTTAACTTTTCTTTGTAGCCCTTTATTTAAAATTGAACAGAAATTCTTTGCAGACTAAATCCAGTATGACACTTAAGATTCTGTGAGGGCTGTCAACTCATAACATAACATTGATGTTGACATACACATTTCTCCTAACAGAAGACTAACACAGAGGAAGCAATAAATATAATTAGTAATGTAATGTTCAGCAGCAGCTGATGGTGTAGGTAAGTGGGAGCTTTAAAGAGAGAGGATCCAGGAGACAAGGGGAGGGCAAAAGCAGAAATATGTCCACACTAACATTAAAAAGGTAAAAATACTGGAGGCAGTATTACCAGAAAACTATACTCCATTGTTTGAGTTTCGAATTAAAGCTCACTGAGGATAAAGGCAAATTCTGTTTTGGTCAAGGAATTGCCTTTCATCTTCCCCTGTTAGGATGTCGTTAGCAAGAGATGACACAACTTGCTTAACAATCGGGTATTTCAGACGTTTTCAGTTTGACAGGGAGCAAGATTCCCTTGACTCTCCTTAGAAGCTTTTTTCCCTCTTTGTGAACAGCATGTATTTGGCATGTGTAAAACATTATTTCACTAATATTCTTAGAGAGCAGACCATGGATTGACTAGAATTCCAACTTTAGAAAGTACAGACTGCACAAAGTTGTGAAATATGCAGCCTGCCTGTCTCTCTATTGGGAAAAATGAGATACTGTAATATTATGGCATTTAATTGTGTTCATAATATACTTATTTAAATTCTAGAGAAATCATCTCAGAATTCTACAGTGCTTGGCAGGTTAGAAAAAAGAGCATTATAATAAAAATCCCTGCCTATTTTTGACAAACCAAAAATGACTTAATTAAACTCTTATGAGTTATTAATAGATCAATAAATTTCTTGATATTATTTGTGAGGAAAGTATAATGATATTGCCCAAAACATGGAGTCAAATTAAAAAAAAAAGTTTTCCCTAATCCTATTTGAGTTTTTAGAAACCACTTTGGATTAATAATAGTGTTACCTAGATTAAGGTTTGATTTTTATCATTTTACCTCAAAGGGGTATTGTGATCAAATGTGTTTTACCTAGGAAGGCATTCTATTTAAAAGATTCTGAATTGTAACACTAAATACAGCTTACTCTAATTCTCCTCCTATTTCCCTGAACCCGCACTCAAATGATAAGGTTGGGCTTTCAGTTTGGAAGTTTTTTTATCCAGATTAGTCTTGCAATATAAAGTATATTATATGAAAGCATACTCTTTCCTTAGTGCATGGTGTGACACATTTTAGACAGTTGATAATATTTGTTAAGTAAATGAATGACCACTAGTAGCATAATTATTATGATTTTAAAAGTATTAACTTTAAAGAGTCTTATTTTTATATTTAATAGGAACATTTGTTTCCTATTTTATAGGAAAATAATTAATATCATACATTCATTCTCACTTTGACTTATTTTCTTGGCTTCTAAGTGTAAGCTTAAATTCCATTTTGCATTTATTTGTTCCACTCCATGCTTTATGTTTACTTTTCTTTGCACTTGGGTTATATCTTTCCTCCTTGCATAGAAAACAAATTGCTGCCATATTGTAGGCTATATCTGCACAAATTTAGGCAAACCATCTGCAAACATCATGTTCCCTGTCCATTGTTTAAAGAGCAAATAATAAAGAATACATGTTTCAGGAGTAGAGTGGAGGGTACCTCATGATTTAGCAGCCATTAGTACTTAGTAGCCATTAGTAGTTCATGAAATGAACAAGACCAATATTGTTGTATCCAAAAACAGACCTTAAAAAGTGTAAGTTTTGAGGCAGGGGTTTTTATAGGGAGAAGGCAATGGCACCCCACTCCAGTCCTCTTGCCTGGAAAATCCCATGGATGGAGGAGCCTGATAGGCTGCAGTCCACGGGGTCGCGAAGAGTCGGACATGACTGAGTGACTTCACTTTCCCTTTTCACTTTCATGCATTGGAGAAGGAAATGGCAACCCACTCCAATATTCTTGCCTGGAGAATCCCAGGGACGGGGGAGCCTGGTGGGCTGCTGTCTATGGGGTCGCACAGAGTCGGACGCAACTGAAGTGACTTAGCAGCAGCAGCAGCAGCAATACTCTGATTGTCCTAAATTTTTATTAAACAAATATGTAGATTTTTTCCTATGAGATAGTCTACTTATTCCCTGAACTTCCATGGTTTTACTTATAAGGTTCTTCTTACCAAGTTCTTTCCAAATCAGACTTTAAAAATTGTATGTACTCACATCTCTAGTGTAATCTAAAAAGTAAAAACATTCTTTTACAATATTTGTATTGCTTTATTACTCGGGGAATGTATGCAATCAAACTTCAAAAATCTTACAGATATTCACAAACCTAATTCTCTACTAGTTTATTTCTTATAAATAGGACAGATCTAACTTCAAAGCCTTCTTAAAGCTAGTGAGTTTTACAGATAAATTGTCCTAAGAAAGAATGTCTTAAATGTCTTATTTATTTAGTCATATATCTGTTAAATATTTCTAGTTTACACAGCAATTTTGCATCGTCAGTACGTTTCATAATCTTTAAACTTTGTTTGATAGCACAGGTTTCCTTTCTAATTCATAAATCTAGTATTTAAAGTAATACTCAGTATAATTAAACTATAAGTTGTTTGTATATAATAGTTTTATATATAAATATATATATCACTCTTAGAGGCTGCATAATTATTTTTTTAAAAAAGCATTCATTTGTAAAATGAGCCCTGTAATGAATTTACCGTAAGAAATGTTAATAATACTCTGAAGGAATGACTGTATTTCATGTGATTTCTAGGTAATTTGAAATTATAACTTTATGCAATTTAGATATGAATTATTTCTGTCAAGTGATTGCAGGTTTGTTGTTGGTGTTTAGTAGCTAAGTTGTGTCTTGACTCTTTTCAATCCCATGGACAGTAACCCACCAGGCCCTTCTGTTCATGGGATTTTCCAGGCAAGAGTACTGTAGTGGGTTGCCATTTTACTTCTCCAGGGGATCTTCCCAACTCAGGGATCAAACTCATGTCTCCTACTTGGTAGGCGGATTCTTTACCACTGAACCACCTGGGAGCCCCAGTTAAAGGTTACAGACTGTTAATTGTAGTTTACAACTGCACTGAACCAATAATTTTAACCTTCTCTATTTTATCTGTGAAATAATATTTGCAGTCTGATATATGTCAAAATATTAATAGTTGATCAGTGTTTGTAGATTTTATCTATAAAGTTAAAAATATTCTTGTTGAAGAACTTATAACCAATAAGGACTTCATTTATTTTTAAACTGGCAAAATTTATATCAGTTATATATACATGTGTAGCATATATTCTTCAGCCAGTGGAGAACCAAACTGAGAGCTGAACTGAGATCTTGACATTTTTCTTCCTATATAAGGGGAAGTATTTTACACTACTCAGAAAACATGCTACAAAGTGGTGCTTGAGATGAGTATTTACATGTAATTTTTCACCAAATGGCATTTTCTTCCCCTAACAGCTCTAAATTGACTCATCATCGTGTCTTAGGAGAATTATTACTTCACTGTCTTTTTTTACTCTTTGTCTAAGCTCAAATAACTTAAGCAAATAACTTTAAATAACTTTCAAAACAACCTTTCCTTTGTTTCAAGTCCTGAAAAAAAATAACTTTTACAGTAGCATGAAAGGTTTCTCAACTAGAACAAGAATAATTTTATTTATTTTTTCATCTCAAGCTAATATTTTATATTCTAGTGGTTTTCATCTTGTTGGACAGGAAGTTCAGAAAAATGAATAGGATAATGCATTTTATGTCATTTTTCTAAGTATATAAAATTTCATAGTTAAAGACTAATATTCTGTTTTCTTTAAATAGATATGCAAAATGTCTTCATAATCAGTCAGCATAAAAGTCACATAGAATACCATTTGTGCCATATTATGATAGTGGTAAATAAAATTGAATTAAGACAGGAATCCTACTTTAAGTAACTTAGAATTTACTTAGAGACATAACATAAAACTGTCAAAGTTACAACATATTTTCAACAAACAATTTTTGGCACTTTTTATGATGATACCAACTTTATGGATTTATAGTTGAAAGATATATTTAGTATGTTTTCTGCCCAAAAGACTGCATGGGCATTTGAGAAAGAAAAAAAAAAATGGAAATCATTTGTAACATAAAGCAGTGGACAGTTATAATATGGTTATGTAGACAGTGCCAGAGAATCCCTGATTTTGAAGTATCCAGTTTTGCCTAAGAGTATTTAAGCTAGTTACAAGCAGGTCAAAACAGAATAGGGTCATTTCAGAAAATGGGGAGAAATTGCAAGGCACAGAGGAACAAGAGTAAAACAAAATGCAAAAGCATAGAGGAAGACTGATGCTGATCAAAGAATGTAATACAATGCGATAGATTTTCAGAGAATGTATGTCAGTGAGAATGCAGTATTCATGGCAAGAGGATAGTAATAACAGCAATAGCAAGAAAGCAATAATAATAGACTGCTGTTTTTGAGATACTACTAAACACTTTTCCGTATGACTTCTGTTTATCTCTCATATTTCCACTGAGGCGCCCCTCTCTAAGGAAAGCCTTTGCTAACTATTTCATTCCTAGTTCCCACCTGTCAAGTCACCATTGTATTTTGAATGTGCTATTGTCCTTTAGAAACATACATTAAAATTGTGTTTATATTGTATGTGTGTGTGTATATATCTGTGTGTGTGAGCCTTTCAGTCATGTCAAACTCTCTGCAACCCTGTGGATTATAGCCTGCCAGGCACTTCTGTCCATGGAATTCTCCAGGCAAGAATACTGGAGTAAGTAGCCATTCCTTTCTCTAGGGGATGTTCCCAACCCAGGAATCAAACTCGGGTATCCTGTATTGCAGGTGGATTCCTTACAATCTGAGTCACTAGAGAAGCCCTTGTATATATCTATATATGTGTGTGTATGCTCTATATATGTATATAGACACTTATTTGTTGAATGTCTATATTCTCTGTAACACTGTAAATGCCAGAATACCAATAGTGTCTTTGTCTTATCTAGCTTTGCAGTCCCACCCTTGGCATGAGGTGAGATCATTAAAGATTAATGATTGCATATCTAAGCACTATGCCAAGTAGTTATCTTGGTTCATCACTTCACCAGTTTAAACAGGCAGATATAATTTTTTTGCATTTTATAATGAGAAAAATGAGAATTAGAGTGGTTTTGTGATTAGGGAATGAATTTCAGAATCACATTCTGAACCAAGGTCTTTATTACTACTAACCTCTTAGTACAGTAACTAGGTTAAGTTATTTGAAAGTGAATTCTGATAATGACCTGTTTAAGAGGTGGGATAAATGTATTGAGCAGGGTAAATCAAGGTAGAACATCAAAGAGATCTAGGAAGCTAAGTAGAAATCTAGAAATTTTGATATGACCAAAATTTCCCTCATGGCTCAGATGGTAAAGAATCTGCCTGCAATGTGGGAGACCTGAGTTCGATCCCTGAGTTGGGAACATCCCCTGGGGAAGAGAATGGCAACCCACTCCAGTATTCTGGCCTAGAGAATGCCATGGAAAGAGGAGCTTTGTGGGCTACTGTCCATGGGGTTGCAAAGAGTTGGACATGACTGAGTGACTAACACACACACACATACAACCACTCCAGTATTCTTGCCTGAAGAATTCCATGGACAGAGAAATATGGCAGGGCTACAGTCCATGGGGTTGCAAAGAGTCATACAGGACTGAGCCACTAACACTTGACTGGTAAAGGCAGAAGAAAAAAACAGAACTTTTTTGGTTAAAAGATAAAAAAAATCAGTAATTGATAGTTAATAAATCATAAATGAAACTGATAAACCAAAGGGATGTTCTGAGCTCTGAACATGTACCATAATGATGATTTATTTCATTGATAAGATTTGGAGCATCATCAAGAGAATTGACTTGATTATAGGATCCTGGTGTTCAGAGGATTGGTCTCAACTCTACTGAGGTTATGATTGGGATGACATATCCAACCATCATATCACTTTGGCAAATGTTAAGCTGAAGGGAACAAAAAGGGGTAGAAATGTAGATAAGGGAGTCCTGACTGTGAAGTTCTGAGTGATAATTAGGGGAAAATGAAATATTAAAAAAAAAAAAAACCACAAAGACTAATAAACCTGAGCAGAAATACTTCTGATGGAGCTAGTTGAGAAATGATGAACAAAGAGGAATTAGACAGGGGTGGAACAAACAAGGGTTTCCCAGGTGGCTCAGTGGGTAAAAATTCTGCCTGTGATGCAGGAGATGCAGGGTCGATCCCTGGGTCTGAAAGATCCCCTGGAGGAGGGCATGGCGACCCTTTCTAGTATTCTTACCTGGAGAATCCCATGGACAGAGGAGCCTGGTGGGATACAATCCATGGGGATGCAAAGATGACTGAAGTGACTGAGTACACAGAACAAACACAGAATAGAGTTAAAACAGAAAATCTTGCCTTGTATTAATAATAGGCACTCAGAATTTCCATAGTCAATGAAAAGGCCAAGGAATACCAACAACAAAAAGCCTTGGGAAAACTCCAGTTGAGTTGGAACAAGAAAGTCATTGGTGTTTATGGCCTTGTAAGTAGAAGGGTGGGAATGGAATTCAGAATAAAATGTTAATGTAGAAGGGATCATTGAGGACAAGAAAAAGGAATAAAACAATTTAGATGTGAGATATGGAATAATCTGAAAGGAATCAAGTTTAAGGAGTGTCAGTCAATAAGAAAAACAAATTGTGCAGGTAGCCACATTTATCTTTATGTGTCTACAATATATTTCCCAATTAATCTTTGGAAAAAAAAACACAACTTATCTCGGTTCTCAGGTCTGTCATGTGTTACACAGGCCTCTTGTTATCATTTTGAGCATGTGAAGAAACAAGTTAAGACAACTTGTGGTAGAACAAGATTAGAAATAATAGTTCCTTGTTCCCAGAAACTTCTATTAGTACACAAACCACAACTTTTGGGGTATAAATTTTTATATCACACGTTTTATGTGGTAAAACCTGAAGCCTACTATCTTCTATTATAATACCTTGGCCATGCACAAGAATTATTGTGAATTCCAGGTCTGTTAATTATTAGTTGTGCCCGCTGGAGCATAGACAGTCTCCTTAACTGTCAAATGAGTAAAATAATGTCTACCTCCTAGCACATTTGTGGGGAATATATTTTAAATATGATTTGACAGTATGTGAACCGTGAACTTGCAGATGTTCAGGCTGGATTTAGAAAAGGCAGAGAAACCAGAGATGAAATTGCCAGCATCCACAGGATAATCGAAAAAGCAAGAAAGTTCCAGAAAAACATCTACTTTTGCTTTATTGACTGTGTGAAAGCCTTTGACTGTGTGAATCACAACAAACTATGGAAAATTCTTACAGAGATGGGAATACTAGACCACCTGACCTGCCTCCTGAGAAATCTGTATGCAGGTCAAGAAGCAACAGTTAGAACTGGACATGGAACAACAAACTAGTTCCAAATCAGGAAAGGAGTGTGTCAAGGGTGTATATTGTCACCCTGCTTATTTAACTTACATGCAGAGTACATCATGCAAAATGCTGGGCTGGATGAAGCACAAGCTGGAATCAAGATTACTGGGAGAAATATCAATAATGTCAGATGTGCAGATGACACCACCCTTATGGCAGAAAGTGAAGAACTAAATAGACTCTTGATGAAAGTGAAAGAGGAGAGTGAAAAAGTTGGCTTAAAAACTCAATATTCAGAAAACGAAGATCATGGCATCTGGTCCCATCACTTCATGGCAAATAGATGCGGAAACAGTGGAAATGGTGAGAGACTATTTTTTGGGCTCCAAAATCACTGCAGATGGTGACTGCAGCCATGAAATTAAAAGATGCTTGCTCGTTGGAGGAAAAGTTATGACCAACCTAGACAGGATATATAAAGCAGAGACATTACCTTGCCAAAAAAAGATCTGTCTAGTCAAAGCTGTTGTTTTTCCAAGAGTCATCTATGGATGTTAGAGTTGGACTATAAAGAAAGCTGAGCACTGAAGAATTGATGCTTTTGAACTGTGGTGTTGGAGAAAACTCTTGAGAGTCTCTTGGACAGCAGGGAGATCCAATCAGTCCATCCTAAAGGAAATCAGTCCTGAATATTCATTGGAAGGACTAATGCTGAAACTGAAACTCCAATACTTTGGGCACCTGATACAAAGAACCTACTCATTGGAAAAGACCCTGATGCTGGGAAAGATTGAAGGTGGGTGGAGAAGGGGACAACAGAGGACAAGGTGGTTGGATGGCATCATCAATGTGATGGACATGAGTTTGAGTAGGCTCTGGCAGTTAGAGATGGACAGGGAAGCCTGGGGTCACAAAGAGTCGGACATGACTGAGTGACTGAACTGAACTGAACTGAACTGAACTGAAAATAGCAATAATAGAACCAATTGCATAGAGTTTATATGTTTTGGTCACAAGGAGGAAAAAGCCTGAGGTGAAAGTCAGAGTCACACAACTACAAAGCACCAGAACCTGAGCTCAAACTCTGGTGCTCTAATTCCAGAGACTGTGAAAGTGGCAGACATAGGACTAATATCTGTTTCTCAACTTGTGCTTCTGTAATTTAATGCTGGTTTCAGAGAGAGGGTGGGCAAAGTGGACAGTGGTAATAGTGATTGTAGTAGCCACATCAGTAGCAGCAGGCTTTGTGTCTTGTGGTTCTGCAAAGTGATCACACAAAGTACCTACCATTTATACAGCTATAGAGGTAGAAAAACAGGAAAAAAAAATACTGCATTGCCCTCTCTCCTGATTCTGTGTGTCAGCCTATGTTTGGACATTGAAGCAATTGTTAAGTACCAAACAATGACAAGATGAGAAAAAAAAAATCAGTGGAAGATGAGCAGTCTGGCTTGATTATACATTTAAGGTTCAGTGATCCCTGGGTCAGGAAGATCCCCTGGAGGAGGAAATGGCAACCCACTCCAGTGTTTTTGCCTGGAGAATCCCATGAACAGAGGAGCCTGGCAAGCTGTGGTCTTTGAGGTCGCAAAGAGTCGGACATGACTGAAGTGACTTAACACATTGTACTTCCCCCTCTTCTATATTTGTCAAAGCTTCTGACTCAAACAGCCATGTCTTCATGATAATCCATTCATATGCATTTTTTTCCATTTTGTCTGGTTTATTTTTAGTAATAAAAGTGCAAGAGGAATACAGAATAGAGAAGAATGATGGCTTCATTTACTTTTAAAAGATTAAAGAAGATATAAAAATTAGAGTAATATAAGGGGATTCCCTGGTGGCTCAGCTGGTAAAGCATCTGCCTGCAATGCTGGAGACCTGGGTTCAATCCCTGGGTCGTGAAGATCCCCTGGAGAAGGAAATGGCAACCCACTCCAGTACTCTTGCCTGGAAAATTCCATGGACAGAGGAGCCTGGTAGGCTACAGTCCATGGAGTCACAGAGAGTCGGACACGACTGAGCGACTTCACTTTCAAGGGGATTGTTGTTGTAGTTGCTAAGTCCTTTCCTCCTCTTTTGTAACCCCATGGGACTGTAGCCACTAGACTCCTCTGTCCATGGGATTTTCCAGGGAAGAATACTGGAGTAGATTGCCATTCCCTTCTCCAGGAGATATTCCCAACCCAGGGAATGAACCTGTCTCCTGCTTGGCAGGCAAATTCTGTATCACTGAGCCACCAGGGAAGCCCATATAAGGAGACACTTCAGATAAAATTAATTTTGTGGTATAAACTCAGGCCTTCCCTGATGGCTCAGCTGGTAAAGTATCCACTTGCAAAGCAGTAGACCCCGGTTCAATTCCTGGGTTGGGAATATCCGCTAGAGAAGGGATAGGCTACCTACTCCAGTATTCTTGTGTCGAGAATTTCATGGACAATACAGCTAGATGCAGTTTTCACTTTCGCTTTTCATGGTATAAACTCAACAAATTTATTTTGTTTTCTAATTGTTTCTTCTCTAGTAAATGTTACTAGACTTTTATCTGCAAAAACTATCAAATTTCAAATTTTCCAGTTGTGAGCACATGATTAAGGATATTCCTCAATTTACTTCCTATTATATTTTATCCTTTCTTGAACTTGGAACAGTTTTCCATTTCCATATGTGTTCACTCACTGTCCTCATTCATTGCAAATGTAGCATCCTTCCTCACTAATAATGACATATTGACTTTTTTATTAACAAACTGTAAAGCTGCCTTATTTTCCTTACATGTACTACCTTGGTATTAGCAAAATTTGAGTGTCTTCAAATAAGGAGGAGCTATATTTCTAATACAGGACATATCTGGGAGTATAAATGATAGGAGATTATGTTCGGATTCCAGAAATGTTTAAAAACCACAAAATAAAACAACTTTTTAAAAAAGTATTTTGCCTCTTTTGAGAGGACTTTTTATAGTACTGCATAGAGCAGCAGCATTTGTACTGCTAACTATTTAAGATACTGAATGAATTTTGACCCTGTATCCTTGATACTCTAAATTAGCTGTGAGGCATTCTAAGCAAAATGGGTTTAGAGGATTATTTTATGATGTGTAGAAAATTGGGATAACCAGATCACGCCATAAGCAATTTCATCTGAGTTTTTATACGTTTATTCTCAACTCGCTGTCCTAATCCAGCTATGCAGAGAATTTCTTTATGGTTCAGATTTCTGAGTGACAGTTTATAAAGAAACAGGTACAGAATTACAATTCAATAGTTGAAAAGAGTCTTCCTACTGTGCTATGTTATTATCTAACCCAATTTTATAATTATTTTCAGAGTATGATTATCATTTATCATGTAGCAACTTGATCATTTATTCAGAAAGGTACAGTAATTTCAAAAACTTATTTTTAAACAATAACCACGTCATCATTTTCCTGGTCTTTATGATTAGTTTTTAAAGTATTATTATGAAAATAAATAAATAACCCTTATGGACTTGAAAGATATAAGAACTGTAGCAAAACTGTGAATGATTCTATAAAATTAAATCTAACCCTAAAATCAAGTTATTAAATGTATAATCATGAAATGGTTGGTTGGTTGGTTGGTTGGTAGTTTTTAGCCTACTATATACCCACCACTTGTATGATCACTGATGTTCAACCAATAGAAATCAGAATTTGAAACAGGGCAGCAAAAATAAACATAAGACAATTAGTAATGACACTTGAAATGTAGCTTATATTGTATATAGAGTAATGTCTTTGATGGAGTTAACTATTGATTTAAAAATAAATGTAACTAACCCACAAGGATAGCTGTGGAAAGAGGCAGAATTATTTGGTGGAAGAGATTCTAAAACTGAGATATTTACTACTCAGTCATAAATAGTAATATTAATAAATCTAACAATAAACTGTGGACAATTCTGAAAGAGATGGGACTACCAGACCACCTGACCTGCCTCTTGAGAAACCTGTATGCAGGTCAGGAAGAAACAGTTAGAACTGCACGTGGAACAACAGACTGGTTCCAAATACGAAAAGGAGTACGTCAAGGCTGTATATTGTCACCCTGCTTATTTAACTTATATGCAGAGTACATCATGAGAAACGCTGGGCTGGAAGAAACACAGGCTGGAATCAAGATTGCCAGGAGAAATACCAATAACCTCAGATATGCAGGTGACACCACCCTTATGGCAGAAAGTGAAGAAGAACTAAAGAGCCTCTTGATGAAGGTGAAAGAGGAGAGTGAAAAAGTTGGCTTAAAGCTCAACGTTCGGAAAACTAAGATCATGGCATCTGGTCCCATCACTTCATGGCAAATAGATGGGGAAACAGTGGCTGACTTTATTTTTTGGGCTCCAAAATCACTGCAGATGGTGATTGCAGCCATGAAATTAAAAGATGCTTACTCCTCAGAAGGAAAGTTATGACCAACCTAGACAGCATATTAAAAAGCAGAGACATTACTTTGTCAACGAAGTTCCATCTAGTCAAGGCTATGATTTCTCCAGTGGTCATATATGGATGTGAGAGTTGGACTATAAAGAAAGCTATAAAGAGTGCAGAAGAATTGATGCTTTTGGACTGTGGTGTTGAAGAAGACTCTTGAGAGTCCCTTGGACTTCAAGGAGATCCAACCGGTCCATCCTAAAGCAGATCAGTCCTGGGTGTTCATTGGAAGGACTGATGTTAAAGCTGAAACTCCAGTATTATGGCCACCTGATGCGAAGAGCTGACTCATTTGAAAAGACCGTGATGCTAGGAAAGATTGAAGGCAGGAGGAAAAGGGGATGACAGAGGATGAGATGGTTGGATGGCATCACCGACTCAATGGACATGAGTTTGGGTAAACTCCGGGAGTTGGTGATGTACAGGGAGGCCTGGCGTGCTGCGGTTCATTGGGTCGCAAAGAGTCAGACACGACTGAGCGACTGAACTGAAACTATCTAAAGCCGTGGTTATCCATGGTTATTACAGTCGGTCATCATTTGGGTTTTATTTACAGTTATTACATACAATATTAAAGAAGTATGTATTTTTAAATAAATGTTTCAATTATTTTTCATATAATTAATTTGTATTTAGTTGAATACATTAGTAAATATCAGTAAAAACATACATATAGTAAATATAGATGAAGAACCATTTCTTATAAGGTCATCATCATTTAACGTCCTTTAATATAAATTTTAAGTTAAAAATATTATCAAAAATTGGTTTATTTACCAAAATATTTTGATTGATTAGATTCCAATCAAATTTGGACCTTATTTGCATTTTGACATTCTTTTAAGAATGTTTTTGTATGTTTCTGTGAAATCATATTCTACTGATTAAATTCTAGCATCAAATATTGAGGATAAAACCTCTCTTGTATTATAACTGTAATCACACAATAATGAATGCCACCAATAATAGGCATTATATATTATTTAAGTGATCCTATAAAATTCAGACATGATTTCACAATGTACATTTTTAGGTATAGGTGAGTACTCTAAAAGCATATTTCCAGTGATGTTTTAATACAGCCAAAATTTGGTATTTCTGTCCACATGCAGATTTTGGATGGCTTGAATTTCTTGTTAAACTTTGAGCTCAGGTCTTTGCCCAAAGAATTTTTTATATTTTGAATGCTCCTAAATTTCCTTGGGTCTTCTCTTAAAAAGGACCTCAGAACTGAATTCTGTCAAGATTTAATATAGTATAACCTTTTCTTTTTAAATTAAGAAACACCATTTGTATGCAAGATTAAAAATAAAGATGACTTAAACTATTTTGTTTTCAAATAGTCTTTTCTTTATTTAGTGATACAGGTTTCTTCAATGATGACAATAATATTAGGAATTACCTAAATTTCTCAGGACTTAACTACTCCACTGTGTACCAACTGCCTCTTGCATTATGTTTTCCACTCTTGTGTTACCACCTTAAGTTCTTTCCGCTTTTCACTTCCTGTTGCTTATCCTTGCTATTTAGCTTTGTATCTAGAATGCAGCCCAAATCAATAATTCACAATTTAAAAATGAGTGAAACATATGATATATTCTAGTCTTTCAAGAGTGTATACTTCTTGCCTCTGTGTGTACTGGCATACAACAGTAGCATGGATAATAAAGATGATGATAAAACAATTTTAAGGAAACAGTATTAAGCCAAAACTACAAGGCAAATTGAAAAGCTACTCCAAAAGACAGAATCCTTTTTTAAGTGTTTTTATAGTACTCTTGCCTGGAAAATCCCATGGATGGAAGAGCCTGGTAGGCTGCAGTCCATGGGGTCGCTAGGAGTCGAACACGACTGAGCGACTTCCCTTTCACTTTTCACTTTCATGCATTGGAGAAGGAAATGGCAACCCACTCCAGTGTTCTTGCCTGGAGAATCCCAGGGATGGGGGAGCCTGGTGCGCTGTCGTCTGTGGGGTCGCACAGAGTCAGACACGACTGAAGTGACTTAGCAGCAGCAGCAGCAGCAGCAGCATTCTACCACTATGGGGAAAGCCATCCTCAACTTTGTTCTCAGTGTTAGAAAGAAAAAAATAAGGAAGAGGACAAAAATTAAAACAGAGAACCTTTAGTCAATCTCATAATCAAAAATAAAAAAAAGTGTTTTGTTCCTGACCTTTAAAATATATAGTATAGTTTGTGTGCATGTATATGTTTAAATAATATAAACCCAATATCATGGTTAGGAAATATTTTAAAATATATGTAATATTGTTATATACATATTTATAGAATATATACAAATGTGTGTATATGTACATATATGCACTCATATTTAAAACTATATATGCATATAGATAACTTTTTATGTTATTTGCATATTTCCAATTTTTCCATAGGTATATGTAAACATATGTATGAACATTGTTATATGTATATGTTTAGTGCTTTCTAACTATAATGTTGTATATTACCTGTCAACACTGATCAAATATAGATTTGGAAAATATTGACAATTTTTTAAAAACCTAGAAAATACAGTTTTGCTAAATGTTTCTTTCCTGTTGCTCTCGCATCAGTTCATTGCTCTCTGCTTCATTCTGATGGCACTAGTGGTAAAGAACCCACCTGCCAATACAGGAGACATAAGAGACCCGAGTTCGATCCCTGAGTCTGAAAGATCCCTTGGAAGAGGGCATGGCAATCCACTCTGTTCTTACCTGGACAATCCCATGGACAGAGGAGCCTAATTGGCTATGGTCTATAGGGTCGCAAAGAGTCAGACAAAACTGAAGCAAGTTAGCATAGCATATACATAGTGTAATATATTATGTGCTTGCTTTAACTTATTAAAAAACCTCTTCGTTTTGAATTTGCATACTACAAACTATGTAAGAATATATGTCAAAACTTTCAGTATTCAATTTTTATACTACCTTCAGTCTTTATGAGTTAATAGTCTCTCCACATCTACCATTTTGCAACTCTTAATGACAGGGACTAGTATATAATTTTTAAGAGTAATACATGGACATCAACAAGCTGAGCAAGATACTATATGAGCTTTCAACTGCTCTTAATTTAATTTATAATGATTTATTATGTTCTCTGTAACTGAAAATGTCATTTAGAATGATATAAATGTCTCATCCATGCAAATGGTAATTTTGGTATAATTTTCAACATCAAACAGTTAATCAAATAAAAATGTAATTGCAGTTATTTATTTGATAACAAAAAATCTTGTTTTATAGATAGAAAGTGAATTCTGCCAGTGTGAGAGATACATTTATAAATAATACACGTGTTCACTGTAGTAGATTAGCAATAATGACCCAGAAGTCAGCTTAACATGTGACACAGAATGTCTTCATAGTCATTAATTTGAAAGCAAAAGAAGCTAGCCAATATCTGAGTATTCCTCAGGATTGCTTTGCCTGTATTTTGCAGTGATTAACCACATAACCTTAAAGATTAAATCTTACGTATTCTGGCTAATTGATTGAGATATAAATATTTTAAATACTTATTTTTATCAAAATAAAAGTGACACTGTTATACAGCAGTGCATGTATAGAATTATTTATCTAAAAAGAATTAGCGAAGAGCTATGGAGAATTATGATACATGACAGAATTTCAGATTACTTTGAAGTTCCCACCAAGTCCTATGTATAGCCATAATTAATTGCTAAACCTTAAGTAAATCTGAAAGATGGAGACCATCAGATGGTGATGCAATGTAGTTTTTGGTAAATAAGTCACGATGCTATATAGGAGTTGCAAACATAAATACCTAAAGTACCTTGCAGGTGACATAAAAAGATTAAAATGGAAACAAAAGAATGTGGAGCAATGGAAACATTGAATTGTCCAATGAAAAGTGCTAAATCCATGAAAAGGCTTTCAAATTCAAGTTTTCAGAAGACCATATCATCTAAATAAAGTGTGTGTCTGGGCCAGATTCAGTTCATGCACTGTCAGTTTGAAAATTTATTTATGATATACTGAACCTGGGTTTTGGGGAGGGGAGTGTTTGTTTTTAATACATGGGCTACATAATCATTGTATATAATTTTAAAGGTAGATAAAAACAGTAGAAATAGAAAAAATTAATATCTAAGTAACAAAAACTAGATAGTATCTTAATGCATTTCCTTCAAGTTTATTTCTTTCCATGTATCTTGAATAGTTGTTTTATTACCATAGATTGCTTCCACAATAACTTAACAGCATTATTAATTCTAGGTATTAAATTTAATATAAACATTTGTTTTAATATTTACTATCCTCTTACTGGCATTTATGTGTTTTTCAGTCTTCCAAATACCATGTTGAAACTCTTCTTGCTTAAGTTTTTAATGCTTTTTCTCACTTGTATATTTTTTAAAAAGTAAAATAATTAAGTTAATGTATATGGACATTTTAAAAGAGCTTTCTAATTGCCAAACCATTCTCTATAATTTATGATCGCCCCAAGAATTGACAGGCTTATCTCCTTCCTAAAATTCTTTTGCCAAAAAATATATACTATTTTGGTAAACTTTGCTAATTTGCTAAAAGAAAATCATGTATTTATGTCATATGATTATAACAACACTTGAATGATAAGGCTTTCCTAAACAAAACTTGGTATGAATAAAATGTTATTTCTTTTGGCATTAGTACTTTCCAGATGGTATCTATGAAAAACTCTTGAAATGTAAAGAAATCATATGAATAGATTCCAATACTTCTTACAGTACATATGCTGCTTTCTATTGACATATTTACATTTAGGTTGATAAAATTCCCCTCTGGTGTCTAATCATAGATGTGACAAACACGTTTACAAAAAAGCGTGGTGAAAAATAATAGCTGTATTTTCACAGTTTAGGATAAAAAAACTGATGGTTTATGAAATTATAAGATGGCAAATTCAAAATAGCTATATTTTTGACATAGAACTTAAAATGCACATGGAAAGATCAAGTGAATTGTTCCATTATTTCATATTTTTGTGAACTATTGATTTGCTCTTTGACTGAGCTCACTTTACCAGGTCTCACTGGGGCAAAGCATTTTAGAGTAAATTGTTCATGTTCTGGAATTTCTCATTCTAATCAAAATAAAATTTTCCCTTTCATTGTTATATACCTTGGGAGTTAACAGGCATTCGTAGCTGAATAATTATACCATGACAGGTATGAGATATCTGCATAAACTCAAATTAATCTCCTATTAAAAACATAATCTGCATGAAGTATGAATGCATATGCTTTCTGTTTTCTTTGGTTTATACCATTAATTGTAAAGATGACAAAAAGCAGATGAATTATGTTATTGATGCTTGTATGAGGAACCCAGACAAATTCATATCCCTTAAATTTAAAGGGCAAATCCTATTTAATCCAGCTTTAAGAAGTATATGTTGTTACTGGGCAGACAATGAATAATTTTTTCTGCAAAGTTAGAATTATATTAGTTTTCTCTACTTGTCTTTACTGTTTTAGCATATAATGTGGGGGCTATATTAAATACAGTGTTATATGTCATGGTCAATTCATTTAAGATTAATTCAGGACCTAACATATGCTTGAATTACAAGGAATACACAGTCGAATTAAGGGATATTATTATAACAACTTTATGTATGGTATACATAAAGTAACATGGTGTGCAAATCAAATACAAAAAAAGATTTTTATAATCCCTCCATTTATTACTGGTTCCGGAAATTGTTTAGCTGGCTCTGCTGTATACTATGTGACCTAAGACAAGTCGATTTTTTTCTCTTTGTTATTGCGTTACAGAATTAGTGTTATTACACTGTGTACTTCAAGGGATACTGTAATGTTAAAAAAGTAAATACCTACAAAGCACTTGGGAGAGTGCACTTGGCTAATATTTGCTTAATACATATTAGCTATTACATAATCACAGAGAGTGAGTTATCAACATGCTGTCATAGTAAAGATGTACCACTAATAGTGAATTTAGAATAATTAAAATTATAATGAACTAAATTTCTATATGGTTTAAGTATACTTCCCTGTGTAAAATACACATTATATCTCATTGAATCCTTGAGGCAATTATGTGGAGTATTTCCATTTGATAGAAAAATGTTGACACATCAAAAGAGATTTTAAAAACTTATTTTTGAGCTTACAATCAACATTTAGCACAATGGATTAGAGAATCTAAATTTTTACCACATACACCTTCAAAGTCAAATTACAGAATAAAATGTGGGTTGCGAAAAGACCATATAATCTCTGGAGACTAATTTTAGAGGTAAAATTTCCACTTTCCTAAAGCATTGCTTGAACAGACTGTAGAAGTAGAAATCAATGATTTTAAAACATTCCTACTTATATTCAGTCTAGAGATGAATTTAGTAGATGTTATGTACCCTGATGATACTATCCTTCCTTCTGTTTTAAATCCTAAGAATTCCTCAGGAACAGAAATTAAATTCAGTAAGAAGTGTGTATAGGTGTAACTAGAGATTGATCACATATCATAAATATTAAACTGAACTATATTTATATAACGAATATTTTTATTAGTTAATTTGATAAATAGAATACTTTTTGTCAAAACAATTATCATATAACTGGCTCTATGGCTTTACTTGCTAAGAAAAACTTTACTTTCCAAGATGTATATTTGAAAAAGTATTGGCAATTATTCAATAATTAGTTATTGATTCTAAATATTTTGGCATCAAATGACTGAATTTTGGATTCAGAACCAAATCTTGTAGATATTATACATCTAAAACTACTCAAAAATTAATCTTAAAAAGTATTAGTATGCGCATTTCTAAAAATCCTTACAGATATAAAGCTTTTTCTTAAACTTATTTTTTACTGTTTCATTTTTCAATTAATAGTCCTTTACTTGCAACAATGTTTTGTTTATTGTAGAGAAAAATAAAATTCTAACATATATGGCTGAAATCATAGTGAAATCAAAGGCAGAACTAGTGCAATCAGGCCAGAAAATTATACTTGCTTTATTCACATAGCATTACTTTTAAATTTTCCCAGCACTCAGTGACAGATACCAGTGTTACATTTCTTTTATATCTTCCCACAATGTATATTGTTAAATAACTCTTTCTGACAGGCTAATTTTTATGAAGTTTATTATTCATAATTGCTCGTATATTCTTTTGAAGAGCCAAGGACTCTTAATAGCTCTCAATTTTGAAATAACCATGGAAAATAGGAGATTTCATACAGGCCAGGAAACCAGGTTTGAATGATTAGAATAGCAGAGGATTGGGACTGAAGTTCAATAGCTGAATTTATAAAAATAAATGGATACCAAGTAACAGTAGATAGAAAATGAAAAAGAAAATGAGTTTTTAAAAGTCTGCATAATCCTTGTGTTATGTTCAAGGACAGGGCCAAAAAACAACAGAAGCAGATGTCCAAGGTCAGAGGGATAGGATGAAAGAATCACATCAAGTTAGAAACAGAAAGGTCTTTGAAGAATAGCTGATTTGGAAGCGCTTACCATGACTACATAAGGTTAATAAACCCTAAAGATTGCTTACGAAACATATGTATGCTTAGCTTCAACTTTCTGGAGCAAAGAATCCATAACTTTACTAGAATATCAAAGGGAATTCTGATGCAACATAACTTAAGAAACATTAGCTACTAAGAAGCTAGATGACTTGACATAATGCACAAAATTAAAAAAAAAATCCTTTAAACTGCTGTGATGTGTAAGAAGACTTAATTTTTCCCTCCCCAGGTTATGACGATAGGTTCTTTTTCTGTCACCAGGCTCATATATCTTAAATCATCTTATACATCACTGTCAGATTCATCACAATATTGCACCACTTTGATGCTATTGTTCGCCAACTAAAATTATCACTGTGTAACTTGATATAGAGAAAATTGCTTATTCTGGCACAGAAAACTTTCCACAGTTTGAGTCCAAGTTTATTTATCTACCTTGTCTTTTAATATATGTATATAGTCTTCATTATATAAACTCAACTTTATGTTACTTATCATATAAATTTTGTTTATTTTGAGGGATTTTTGTTCATGCTGTTACTTCTAGATGGACTAATTTGCACCTGTACTTTACTCTGCCCTCTCTCTATAAGCTCCTTTTGCCCTCTGCACCCATAACCAATAAACATACAAATATACAAATGCATACGTCTCAGACGCATTCACCTCCCACAAAAATACATTTCTAAAGGACCTAATTAAAATTTTTCTTTCTAGCTGAAACATAAAATTACGTATCCCATTTTGAACACCTGTGGTTTCCAGTTTCTACTATCTTAGGGTATGTCTCACATATTTTTTTACATAATATTTTCCTTAAGCCCAATTTTTAATATAGTGGTTAAAAACAAGGATTTGGAAAGAGACAGTTCTTTTATCAAATTCTTAATCCATCTCTATAACTTTGAGTATTATAGGAAAACACCCCTGTTTCTCATCTGTAAAACTGGCACAACAATAGTAGAGTTGTTTGAAGATTAAATGACAAAATATAGATGAAATTTAGGATATTGTGAGCACTTGGTATGTTTCCATGTTAAGTGAAAGTGAAAGTGAAGTCGTGTCCAACTCTTTGAGACCCCATGGACTGTAACTCACCAGGCTCCTCCATCCATGGAATTTTCTAGGCAAGAGTACTGAAGTGGGTTACCATTTCCTTCTCCAGGGGATCTTCCCAACCCGGGGATCAAACCCAGGTCTCCCGCATTGCAGGCAGATGCTTTACCGTCTGAGCCACCACGGAATCCCCCATGTTAAGTGAAATAACTACCAAATACTTACAAACATTTTAATATCATATATATGTAATTTTATTATTGTTATGTCATTTTTGTTGTAATTTCTTGTAAGCTGGTTCTACTGAGAGGAGTAAATATTTATTAGCAAGATTAATATTAATAATAATAACTGAAGAATCACAAAGCCCAATGAAAGTGAAACAGAAACAGATTTAAAAGCAAAAGGACTGTAAGGTTATACTCTTTGTCATTAAATTTTATTTTTACTCTTTTGCAGTAAGGATAAACTCATTTGAAGTATGTAACAAATATCAATACTCTGTTAATAGTGATATATATAATACAAAACAGTTAAAGACTATTACTTTTCCTAAAACTCACTTTAAAACTAGGTTTGCTATTTGAATTCTGTAGTCTGGCCTCCGCTGCACAGTTGTTTTCACATCTGTGTCATATCCTTAAAACATTAGCTCTCAGAGGTCAGGGCTGCTGCTGCTGCTGCTAAGTCACTTCAGTCGTGTCTGACTCTGTGCGACCCTGTAGACAGCAGCCCACCGGGCTCCCCCGTCCCTGGGATTCTCCCATCTTCTTGGTATTCCTTGGATGTAGTTTTTCTATAGCACCTCTTCTACTCAGTCACATGGTCACTTATTTATTCAGTATTTCATTGACCTTTAACCCGGTGAAAAGCTCTATCTTAGTATTTGGGAGAAACATAGTAAGATATTTCCTTCACCTCAAAAGTATGAAGAAGAAAAGAATCAAAGGCATTATTGAACAGCATGGTTGAAGGCAACAAATGGCACAAAGAAACTATGAATAGATTCTTATACAAGTTCCAGGGAGAAAATATTTTTTTCTGCTGGGTAAAATTAATGATATTATGACTTAAACTTTAAATAATGAGTAAGTTTTGTTACTTGCAGAAATTAGGGAAAAATAATTTGAATGAAAGAAGGATGGCACATGAAAAACTACAGGGCATGTATTTGTTCATCTGCCCTACCATTTAATGTTACTTAGGGAAACCCCTTGCTAATAAAAATCAAAACTAATATTTTTAGTATAATCTTTCCTTGTAGATTTCATAGACTTTTTCAATAGCAATTGTGATTTGAAGACAAATTTTCTTTCCCTAGAGACCCTCTAATTTTCAGTTCTACTCTTTGCTGCTAATACGATGTTGTCCAATAGAACTTCTGTGACAGTGGAAATGTTTGGATGTGCAGTATTGTATTCACAAGTCTCATGTGACTATTGAACACTTAAAATGTAGCTAGTGCAATTGAGGAATAGGATTATTAATTTTCATTAAATTAAATTGCTACATGTAGAGCTCATGGCTATTAGAATTGCACAACAAAGACCTAGAGTCACCTTTTTTTTTTCTTTTTTTTTTAAATAAATTTATCTATTTTAGTTGGAGGCTAATTAATTTACAATATTGTAGTGGTTTTTGCCATACATTGACATGAATCAGCCATAGGTTTACATGTGTTCCCCATCCTGAACCCCTCCTCCCCACCTCCCTCCCCATCCCATCCCTCTGGGCCATCCCATTGCCCCAGCCCTGAGCATTTGTCTAGAGTCACCTTTTTAAGAGAAGTAAATTCCAAATGAATTTTAGCCACAGTTGGATCTTCTTGGGTAAAATATAGTATGCCACAATGTTTCTTGTGAAATCCTGTTATGTCCCTTCATTGCTGAAGCCAGTGGTTTTACCCAGTATTGTTATTGCCTGTGTACATTTGTTAACTAGGATATGCACAAAGGAAACTAACAAGTTACATCTCTAACTAACAAATTACTTCTCCCAGAAAATAACTTTTAAATTTAGTCTTAAAGGAAAGGAAGTTCATGCTGGTTTTGAAGGGTGAGCTAGGGGTAGTTTAGACAGAAATGAGAAAAAACTGGTGCAACCAGGGAATACTTGATATATTCATTATAACTGGCAAACAAAGTATCTTTGTAAAAATCAGGAAAGGAGATTGAGGATTTTGGAAAAAATAGAGAGTGGATGTTTTAAATTAATTTTAAAATGGATGCCCAGATATTGGGTTTAAATTTATATAGCTTCATACCCAAAATGGTTATTCTATCACATATACTATTCTTTTCTTTTCATTTCTTTGCCTTTTTACAAGCATCATTTATGTTTTAATCATTAAATAAAGCAACTAAAATTGCAGCTTTGTTACTTAAATTTATTACTTGGACAAGATTGAGATTTAGAAAATTTATTGCCATGATGTCACCAATGGTTTATAATTTATAAAACTTTGGATTAGACATTAGCACAGTTATTATTTCCTCTAATGCCTTACCTCACCACAGTCTTAATAACATTCAGGAAATCCAAAAGACAAAGGGGAAAGAGTGGACTTGAAAGCTAAAAATAGTTGCTGAAAACTGATGCAATCATGTAATAAAATATGGTACAATAACATATGATATATTCATAGTATCTGCTAAAGCAATTAGAATCCATGCAGCTAGATTTCTGTTAGTGTATTACTAAAAATGAAAACTATTTCAGCCCAAGTAAGTCATATAAGCTATTCAGTTTTAATTGTATACATTGGTCTTAAGATTTCTGGTCTTATTACTTGCATATGTGATCTATTTAACACTCTTTAAAACAGAGAATCATTGAATAGCAATCAGGTTTCAAAAAGCCTGCCAAGTACAGCCAGACAGTTGTCTGTGTGTTTTGCTACATATGACAACATAGAATGTACAATTATATTAACAAAGGCTTCTTTTTCAAGGAGTCAACATTTTCACACATATACTAGGTCTCGCTCATAAGATAACAGAAACAGCAGTATTGATGTTTCTCAATATTAATCACATTAAGTTTATCAGATATATTAAAAGACTAGTCTTTTTTTAATTGAGAAATTTTATGCATATTATATTTAATGGTTTCTTTGGTCAAAAAGGTTTTGAATGGACTCTGCTCTAGCTATAGGAAAAAATAATTTTCAGTGCATTTTTGGAGTCCAAAGTATTAACATATTTTTAAACACAGGTCTTATTTTCCACTGATGAAAATATATGCAGACATTTTCACTGTAGCATGAAAGATATTAATCACTATAGGAAAGAATGATTT
The DNA here is from genome assembly GCA_024291935.2 of Okapia johnstoni. Lineage (NCBI taxonomy): Eukaryota > Metazoa > Chordata > Mammalia > Artiodactyla > Giraffidae > Okapia > Okapia johnstoni. Next base: position 76,227,498 of record CM044312.1, on the reverse strand, counting down.
TATTTTGGTAACTACAAACAATGAAAAAATATATTAATAAATATTTTTCAGGCATTCTAAGTGTTTTATATACATTGTTACAATAATATTCGTAATCAACCCTATGAGATTTTCCTATTCTCCTTATAAAAGGAATCTGAATTTCAGAATGGTTAAGGGATTGCCTGAGACCCAGATAATAAAAAGCATGGCCGGGGATAATATCTGATTTCAACAGATATTAGACTTCATTACTTGGAGAAGGAAATGGCAACCCACTCCAGTATTCTTGCCTGGAGAATCCCCATGAACAGAGGTGCCTGGCAAGCTACAGTCCATGGGGTCGCAAAGAGTCGCGCATGACTGAGTGACTACGCAGACTTCATTATTATGTGTAACGGCTATGGATTTTACACTACAAATATTTGTATGTAAGAAATATCTTTTACCTTCCTACTCAGAAATCAAGCTACAATTATTCCAAGCCTCCATATCACTAGGCTGGTAAAGAAACTCAGTGTTACCCTTCAATAGAATCATATAAGAATATGGAATAATTACATGGTAGAAACACAGAAATTTGGGTAAGAGTTCCATTTAAAGGAAGAAGGAAGGAAAGGAAAAGGAAGCTGGCTTTGAACACATTACCTGATACCATGGCAAAGTATAGTTTTTCATCTCTTAAACCATAACTGACATTCTTAACCTTTCCTCCTGTGAAGTCTAATTCTTTACCTTGTAAATCAAATGTTAAACACGAGGCTGCAAGTACTTCTCATATACCTTGGCTTTGTCCTATTAACTTGGACACATGATCCCAGTCATCAAGTGTCTCATATTTTGAGGGATAGCTCCTCTAGCTTAGTCAGTATAGTAAAATGTCTTATGAGGACAAGAAATTTATATGTATATTTATAACTATTTTCAGTCACACTGTCACTTCCACCTGCTGCTTCCCCTAACCTGTGAGGATTAGTAACACAGACAGATTTTAATATTTTCTATCATTGTGGCAGGAGAGTATATATCAGTTACTAATCTTTTGTATTGTTTCCTAACATATCAAAATGTATCTAAATATTTGTTAAACTTCTATGCTTTTTCTTAGTAAATTGCAAGAAATTTCATACTGTAATTTTACTATTCAAGTGCCTGTGACAAATGTGTTTTTGTAAATAAGTTTATAATTTGATGACTTCTGTAACATTTTAAATAATATTTCTTTCAAGTTCTGCTAGGAACGTTTGCCCACAATGGTAAAAGCTTGTGTTAAATTTTCATATTTTTGTTGTGTTAATATGAGCAATATTAATAGAATAAGAATAAATTGTGCCTTTTTATTTTGCTGCTTTAAAAATATTTTATTCCAGTTCTTTAATCATCGCAATAAACAGTTGAGATTAAATATCCTTATCAACATTAACTTTTAGAAACCTAAGGTTCAGAGATACTGGTTGCCCATCAAAGAACAAGTGCTCACCTCATTGACCCAACTGGACCTGACTCCTAACTCACTGCCATTCCTACTGTGTGTACACATGCATACTCAGTTTCTCAATTGTATCTGACTCTTTGTGACCCTGTGGACTGTATGTAGCCTGCCAGGCTCCTCTGTCTATGGGATTTCTCAGGCAAGAATACTGGAGGGGGTTGCCATTTCCTTCTACAACTTAATGCAGTTCTGAGAAACCCCATAAATTTTTCACATTGTAAATTTTAGAACTCAGATAAAGAACCAACCAGTGGGCTTCCCTGGTGGCTCAGTGGTGAAGAATCCACCTGCAAATACAGGAGACGATTTCAATTCCTGGGTCAGGAAGATCCCCTGGAGAAGAAAATGGCAACCCATTCTTGGCTGGGGGAACCCATGTACAAAGGAAACTAGCAGACTACAGTCCATGGGGCTGCAAAAGAGTCAGATGTGACTAGTGACTAAATAACAAGGAACAGCCATTGCTAGGGGATAGCTATTTATCAAGTACAGACCAATGTAAGAAATGCATAGATTTGGTAATTATCACACTTAACAGTGATAAAAATGAAGAATACTTTTGGCTTACTTCCTTTTTCACTCTTTTTCCCTAATTCAAATGAGTTTTAAGAGTCATAATTTGAAACTCTGCCATTAGCTCCATCAGAAATATTAAATGTTAAATAAAGTGATCTGTATTGGCCATAAAATGAACACCATTTACTATTCTAAGAATATAGAAAATGCTTTTATGTGAACAGTAGAGAAATTGCCAAAAAAGCTATTTTATTTCAGTCTGTAGACAAGTTAATGTGCTACTGGAAAATGCATGCATATTCTGACCTAATTAATTTCCAGAGCATTTATTTGCCTCTGAAGAGAGTACTCTGAAAACCCCCCAATTTATTCCACTGTCATACAGAAGTCTCACCTTCTGAGGACAGGGTCTTAGGCCCGAGTTAGTGTGTTACCTCCTTATTAAGGCTTGTGTTGTAGTGCTTTCTGGCATACTTCCTACCATAGTCAAATGTTCACTTCAGTTTCTGGGTACTTGAGCCTCAGCTGAGCAGATTTCCTTGTGATAAAATGTGTCACCTTTGTGCTTATTTTCCTAAGGACCCTATCTCCGGGCACACCCGTCTTAGTAAATAATTGGATATTTCCGACTTAGAGAAATTGATAAGGATAGTTTCAGGTACCTTCCACCTTCCAAGGTGACTAATTTAAAAATGCTTGAGAAGCTTGTAAGCATCAAAGATTTAGGAATGACAGAGTGGAGGATGTGGCTGCTATGACTACTTCCTTCTGGAAAGTACATACAGAAATGTGAGATAGTGTATCTTCTTACAGACATCTAATATAGTGAGTTGCTGTTTTTCCTCTATGTGAAGGAAGTACAGGAATCATTTTGTTTAACATTCTTTCAAGAGCCATTAGGGTAGCTCTTGGCATACTTATGTGATAAAATGATCATTCTACTCTTATCACATCATGCTTTGTCCTTTAGGATTCATTTATACACTTACTTGCAACATGGTAATGGCACTAAAAACCACCAAGCTAAATAGACATTCGTCTGATAATATCTAGTTTTTACCCCACTTAATTTATTTTGCCATCTCTAAAGATTACACAAATAATAATATACCTTGATAGTGCAGAAGAATGCTCAACCTCTCTATGATTAACTAGCATATTAAAATACTTTTATTATAAATAAATTGAATTCTTTTTCTTTTCTACAGGACAACATTTTTAAGCTTCAAGACTCACATTTTGAAAATGGCCGTGGGAAGAGCCCATATGACCCTAAACTGCTGACGGCATCTCTTTTAATAGGTACTTAATCAACAATCAATTAAACAGTAGATTTTCTGTAGATAATAGCCAGATTTCATGTTCCTTGTTATATACCAACCTTTTCCTTTATTAATCATAAAATATTCAGAATATGTCAGTTGAGATATTTTCAAATATTTTGAAAATGAATAAGAAATACTAAATGCTGCTAATGAGATTCATTCTCTCTTGTTAACTGTAGTTCCAAGATTTGTAACACTTTTAACACTTGGACAACTTAATCAGCACAATACAACTAAATGGTAATACAATTGATAGATTCCCCCTTGTGTTACCTTGATTTGACAAAGTTCTTGTGTGTCATCTTTTTTGACTTTAGGGCTTTTCTCTCTTCCTTTTTTTTTTTAGTCAAAACATTCTGTGTATTTCCTGTATACTTTTCTTTGACCTCTTCCTTTCTAATTTTATTCTTTCCTTTTCTCCTTAAATATTGTGGATAGGTGGTAAATGTTTAGCCATAGTTCAAAAGGATAGAAGTAGAAAGATAGAAGTAGAAGAAGGAAAAAGTTTTAGTTTGTACTGAAAGAGAATTTTTTCCACATTCTTTTAACCACTCTGTATTGGGATTAAATAATACACAAGTGTATTAAACAATATTTTTCCTTTTAATTGTTGAGTATGCCAGCAACCTGAAACACAGAAGATTCTGTTTTTAAATAATTATATAGAAATTATGTAACTTTTTGTTTCCTTTTTCTTTTTTATGAAATATAGAAATTATTTGATAACACAACAAAAATAATAGTGAAACTTTTCAGGTATAAACTTTCTATTTGAATTTTAAATAATATATCTATATTTTTAAAAGGTAAATTTAGGATATTATTTGTTGTATAGTAAGTCCATAAAGTTTTCCCTCTTTTTCTTTTAAAAGATAACTTTTTTTCCTCTGTTCAACAAAATAAGACTCTGGTCATACTGTCTACAGCATTAACTATGAAAATATATTTTTCCAGTATTCTCTAGTGTTTATCTTCCTTTCACTGATCCCTTTTCTGTTAAGAATAAAACCATTATAGCATGAGTTATCTCTTCTACTGCTTTCGAAATGCAGACAATTTCAGTCTATTTGATCCATTTATGGAGCACTTTAACAGAAGTTTAAGACCTGAAGGAATGCAGCAGATGTAACAGACTTATAATTTCCTATTCACAGATGGCCTAGTGATTACGTGTGAATAACTTCCTTAAGTACACACACAGAAAATTGAAAAGTGTCTTAAACAAAGGAGAGGAGTTCTATTTTGTTTGAACTTGCAGCCTATACTTGTTTAAATTGCACACTGAAAGCAAAAAGAGAGATTTCTCAGAAAGCAGTATATAAAATTGTACCTAGAACAGCTTTAATTTGTGGCATGTTTCTCAGTAGGGATCTGCTTGATTATTTATTTTAGTATTCCACTGAGAAAGGATGATGACAAGTAAGTATTACATAGTTCATATGGTATGCAACCACACAATGTCCACGAAGAATATGAAATGCCACAGTTTTGGCGTTATATTAAAACTTCTTTGAAAAAGTTGAATGGGTTTGTGAAAAAGAAAAGAGAGTGAGGGAAGTTGCATGAATCATGGAGAGGAAGTAGAAGCAGCTTTTAAACGGAAGCTCAGATCTCACCTAGCCAGTGCTGTACAGTGATTGAATAATTTTCAGAGATATTTACTGCTTATTGACAAAGAAGATAATTCAAGCTAATGTAAGTTAATTTCTGAATCAGTTGAATAGCAGGATGCAGAAAAATGAGCAGGCCGTACTATACATAGTAAAATCCCTCAAAATATTTACAGCACTGTGTTAATTCAAAAACTCTGATTTCCTTTATTGAGGTTATTTGCTTCTTTTAAAACTATGGTATAAATTCTTCCTCTCATAGTAAATTTAATTCCCCTTGTTGGGTTCCTCTTGGCATTTTTTATTTTGCAGCTTTAAAAATATTGTTTAGTAATTTAATGGAGTTCTTTTAACATAAATATTTTCTACAACACTTCCCAAACTTTTACATAGAAGTCACTGAAATATATAGATTGCACACTGTACATTTAAAAAATGGTTTTGGGGAAAGCTTTCCATCCAAAAGATTTTAAATATGCTCTCCTCATTCTTGCACATAGAAGAAATTTTCACGGTGGTTCCAGGATGCCTCTTTCCCCAATACTGGGAAGTAGAACTGTACTTTTAGCTCAAACTTGTGAACTGGCTAGATGGATCTTAACAGCAGATACTTTTATATTCCCAATCCTTCTTTTAAGCAGTTTTAACCTGTAGTAAGCTTTAGTACCAGATGACCACTTAAAAACTTTGGTTTATGAAATCTGTAAGAGTTTAATACAACCTATTTCCAAACTGCCTTTCATTTTAAGCTGATAACTATAGAAAATACGAATCTTTCCTGAGCAATGTATAGTTACCCAGTTAAGTCCCCCCGTCTTATAATATGTCCCAAAGTTTTCAAATCACCTTAGTAAAGTAAATTTTTCAAATCTACATTAATAAAGGGCTTCCAGGTGGCTCATTGGTAATGAATCCTCCTTCCAGTGCAGCAGATGTGGGTTTGATCCCTGGTTTGGGAAGATCTCCTGGAAAAGGGAATGGCTATGCACTGCGATATTCTTGCCTTGAGAGTTCCAAGACAGAGGAGCCTAGTGGGCTACAATCCATGGGGTCAGAAAGAGTGGAACATGACCGAGTAGCTAAAACACATACATGCGCGCACACACACACACACACACACACACACACACACACACACACACACACACACGCACTTTCATGATATGAAAGGAACAGTCATCTTGAAAGCAGTTTTATGTTTTTGAAGTCTTCATCAGTCATTCGAGCATTCACAGATATTATGGGGACCAGCTTCAAGCATTTGGGACTTTTACATATGATTTACTTCGCTAAGCTAGCATTCTGCCATGCCTCAGGAAAGAACATAATTTGAGATTAGAATATTCTCTCACTTTGTATTAGAGCAAATGAGGTACTCCCCAAATTAATTAACTAAAATTGAGAAAATTATCTAAGTCTCTGTTTCTTTGTATAAAATGGCATGGCCATGAAAGTTCCACTAATTTGTTGTAAGATTAAATAAGATAGTGTAATAGCATACTACATTTGGGTATGTACATATTTCTGGCATATATATGTAAATAGAAACTAAAAAAAAAAATGGAACTGGCAATAGTGGTTGCCTGTTGGGATAAACTTTATATTTTTAAGTTTGTATCATTTACATTTATAACTATTTGAAGAATGATGTTAATTTTAAAAGGACAATATGAGCAACAAAGCCAGTATATTCATTGATATATGAAAGGTGCTTAATAAATATGAAAATGTTAAAGTATTCCCATACCCTTTCACTTTCAAGAAGTAGATTTCATCCATGCCATGCGGTGTGGGTGTGTATATGTGTGCGTGAGTGTGTGTGTGTGTAAGAAGAGAGAGAGACATCTTTTCCTGCCTCTGTTTCTAATTATTCTGCTATTCTGTAAGTAGAATTTGCTTAAGGTGTTAACAACATAATGACTCGGTCTTTAGGTTTGTTTGATTTTTGCTCATATCCATGTCACACTTTACACCTGTGTTAGTAATGCTGTTATTTCATCAGGAAATTTTTTTTCCACCTTCTGTTTCTTCTCACCACACCCTTCTTAGGAACTGTAATCCAATACATTAACTGATCTAAGCCACATTTTTACTTCATTTTGAGCTCTGAACACAAAATACAGAGTACACATGAACTTTTGTTTTTTAACACATGCTTCTCAGGTAACACTGCCATGGTGGGAATACAGTTCACTAAACTTTTTGTTCATCTCAGGAAAGAATGCTTTCTTTAGAGATAGCTAAGAAAGCTTACAGTTCAGAAATAATGGCATATATTCAAATAGCAACTTTAACATTTAACAATTTCTAGCATGTTAGTTATATCCATCAGCACTAATTTATCTTAGTCTGATATATTTTTTTGAGACATCTAATTGCCTATATGGTATTTTTGTAGAAAAACTTAAAAATATTTTTGGACAGAGTATCCACAACCACTTTTTTGATGTGTATCACAATTCCTTGCATGTATTATACTACCATCAATTTAATAAAATTGGACAAATATATTTTCTTTCAGTAGTAATTTGGTATATTTGGAAAACCCAAAAGTATGTATCTTAGCCATAAAGCAATTGGAACCATTGTAGGCTAACCTATATTTAAGGTCATAAAATTTAAAAATTATAGATATAATTTGATAACTTAATAGATGACATCAAACATATAACAAAAGTTTGGCAAATGGGCTTTTTAAATTAAAAAACAAACAAACAAACAAACATATTTTCCAAATATAAGCCAGCTAAGGTATAGCAGATTTACTCAACTCAGATATTTTGTTAGATCATTTCAGATAGCTGGAGAGTATAAGTCTTTAATATAAGATGGTAATACACAGTTACATTAAATGAAATATACTCTGAGCTGATATATATCATCTTAAAGAGAATGCCAGAGTAAGATATGCTACCAACTATACACTTGGACAAAATAACAAAGGGGGATTTGTTCCCCTTTGTTCCCCAAGGATGAGGAATCAGCATTGATAAGAATCCTATAGACCTCTGAGCAGAAAATCTGATCTAAGGCCTGGTGTTAAGGAATAGTTACTGACAGTAAGCACTGACAGTATTAGAATGTGCCCTCATGGGCACCTAATCGTCTGGTGACCTCCAGCTCTTATATATTATGTTGACTCTGGCTAAAAATAGTGTTTGAGTAGGAGGTAACTTCCTATGACTGGAGGCAACTGGTGCTTGAACTGCAACCTTCCTTTGGTTTCTAAGTCAACTCTTCATAAATTATATTTTTGATAATAAGTTGAGCTCTTCTACTGATGAACCTTCTACATTCTCTGAGGAGCCTACTTATCTCTTGTCAAAAGAGAAATAAAGTCAGTCTTTCTGCTTGGCACTCATTTATATTGATTTTTTGCCCTCCTTATGTGGGAATAAATAAAAAAATAATCATGAGTTTTAACAAAGCCGAAGAAATGAATGTGAGAAACAAACACCTGTCATATTCAAATAATATTCATTGGGTTGTGGTTTTTGTTATTTAAACTCTCTGGAATAGAGTTTACATATAATAGCAACATAATTATGAATTTTACTCACATTGAATAAGCTAAATGAAGAAAAAAAAAGCTTAACTCATGATATTCTTTACTCTTCCATTTCTGATTGCCCCTCATATTAGGCACGGTCTGACAGCTCTCTGATATTTGATCACTCAGTTTTCACCTTTCCCTATTTTCATTACCTCACGTACGGCTGAGAGGGCAGTGAGGTTCAACAAACGATTCAATGCTTTTGATTTTTTAAGGTTGAGAGGACACAGATCTTCATATGAAAGCTGTTCCAACATGAAAATGTTTGAAATTGACTTGAACATTTCAGGTTGCTTTCACAATACATTTTAAACTAACATTCTTTTATTCATACAGACAAAAAATCACCTGAAGTTTAAAAATTCATCACATCTGTCAGTCAGTTATTTGTGAAAAGATTAAGTGTCAACCTTAACTAAAATATTAAGCTGATTGAATATAGGTTATATTTAAGTTAGACCATCTACATTAAAATATTGCACTGTACCTTTGAAACTTGTAAATAGCTTTTTAATAGTGTTTTTCTACTTTTCCAAAAGAATTATTTCTTTACCTTATGGGCAGATAAACACTATTGCAGTATATTATTGTGAGAGCAAGTCAGGTTTGAACTTTATTTAATTAAGTAAAGAGAAGACAAGATGTTTCTGAATCCCAAAGATACCACAATATGCAATATGTCAATTTATGATATCCCATGAGTACTGTTCATAGAGCTGGTGAATTTTACTTAATATATTGTCAGACCATCACTTTTACTTGATTCACGACAGTTCAGAATAGGTGATCAATTTTTAAAAACTCAGTTTCTAAGAGAAGCTATCTTTTTGTTAATATTTAAAGTCATAACTTAGAATTTTCATTGATGCTGTCTGTGTAGCTATCCTGTACTGCTTTGGATGTTTTCCAAAGCCTGGTGCATTCAAACACATTGAAGAACCAGAGGGTCTACCAGAGGAATTAATTTAGTTTAAGCTCAGTCATGTCCAACTCTTTGAGACCCATGGACTATAGCCTACCAGGCTCCTCTGTCCATGAAATTCTCCATGCGAGAATACTGGAGTAGGTTGCCATTCCCATTTCCAGGTAATCTTCCCAATCCAGGGATAGGACCCGGGTCTTCTGAACTGCTGGCAGATTCTTCATTGTCTGAGCCACCAGGGAAGCCAAATTTAGTTTGGACCCCTGAAAATGTCCATTTTCATTTCAAAGACCTTTATTTTCAATTGAGAATTGTAGGTGTGAACCAAGGATATCACATAAAAGATCAGATTATAATTTATATAAGCAAGCAAGCAATAATGCATTTTCTGGGTGGAATATGAGGCATTTTTTGTTTAAAGGAAAGAAAATGCCAATTTTACAAACTTCAGTTTATTAAAAGGCAATATGATATGTGTTTAGTATAACAAACTTGGGGTTAAACAGATTTGAGTTTGAACTTTCACCTTGACTTGCTAGTCATTCAGCTAAGGAACCTTGGGTTTCTTGCACTATAAAATAAGGATAACATGTACATCAGGGGGTTGTTGACAGAAGTAAATGAGATCATTTGGACCATCAACCCAGCACCTGACTGCCCCACAAGCACAAATGGTATGCAGTAAATATTAAGTTCTCTTTCTCCTTGTTTCTTTTTCCTTTCTGTTCCAATCTGCTGATTAAATTCTGTCCTAGAGTTAATTCACGGAGAAGGCAATGGCACCCCACTCCAGTACTCTTGCCTGGAAAATCCCATGGACGGAGGAGCCTGGTAGGCTACAGTCCATGGGGTCGCAAAGAGTCGGACATGACTGAGTGACTTCACTTTCACTTTTCCCTTTCATGCACTGGAGAAGGAAATGGCAATCCACTCCAGTATTCTTGCCTAGAGAATCCCAGGGAGGGCGGAGCCTGGTGGGCTGCCGTCTATGGGGTCGCACAGAGTCGAACACGACTGAAGCGACTTAGCAGCAGCAGCAGCAGCAGAGATAATTCAATTTAAGTAGAAATGAATCAAAGCACAATAGAATCTTGATCTATAGTGATTATGGCTTGTGTTTATCAAAATCCCCCCCTCCTCTTCAAATACATTTCTCTTATATTTGAGACTCTGTGGTGGACTTGTTTTATGATTGTATGACAGCTCATACCATATTAGAATACTGTTCCACTTAATATATTAAAAAATGGAAGACAAGAAAAGTTTTAGCAAGGAAAGTGTTAGTCTTCTGTATATTATAGCAAAATTTCATTGAGTCCCACTAAAAAGGAAATATATTAGAAGTTTAATTTTTTGATTAAAGCCAAAATTTTAAGTAATATTTTACAATGAGACTTTAAAAAATAAAGATATTAGAATCATAGTAGCTTTAAACATATAAAAGCAGACAATGTGATATATATAATTTTTGTTTCCAGTAGTGATGTCCATTGAATCATTCACTCAATTTTTCAGTTAGTGCTAAATGAGTAGTGAGATATTCCCTTCTACAAAGATACAGGATAAATATTAGTAGTTTGGCATAATGATGCAGAGGGTGTTATGATGGTCTTTACATGAAACTTGTACTTAGTTTTGGTTTATGTTGCCTTAATTAAAGTATGTGTATGTGGTTTTATTTTATCACAACACAGATGGAGAATTATACTCTGGAACAGCAGCTGATTTTATGGGGCGAGACTTTGCTATCTTCCGAACTCTTGGGCACCATCATCCAATCAGGACGGAGCAGCACGATTCCAGGTGGCTCAACGGTAGGTGCTACTACTTGCAGGAGCACAGGCACATAACATGGCGTCTGTAGTAAGTGAGTGGAGAGCTTTCCTCCTATTGTGCAGACAATATGAGTTGAGATTCAGTGTGCAGTTAAATTCATGGTGATGACTTCATGGCTGTGGGTGTGAGAAAGTGGGGCAAAAAGAGAAAAGAGATTAAAAATTCTGGAAAATATTTGCTTTGTGCAAAAAGTAAAGTTTCTCAGTAGTTAACAATGGAAAAAAATAGATCTGGGCTAGAGCTACGGAAGGGAGACAGTGGAAAAAGATAAGATGCCTTACCAATCTTGTCTTCCAGGGACACCACCACAAATCTCATGTAGTATTTTTTTCCTCCACACCTCTCATGTTGCCTTTAGAGCATCATATAAATTAATAAATGTTTTAAAATTTGTGCTAAACACATTACAGTGAAAATATTTTTGAAACATTTGTATCATATCATTTGATTCTCCTTTAATCTTCCTGAAGTTCTTTTTTGCACTTTACAAGTTGGGAAATTAAGACTAATATGTTAACCTAGGATTACATCTACCCAGTAGTAGATTTTGGAAAAGAGCCTAGTTTTTTGAACTTCATGCACTGGTGTCACTCCTTGATCAAGCAGATATTTAAAAAAATTTTATTTTTTGAAGTGTAGTTGACTTACAGTGTTTTGGTAATTTCTGCTATACACCAAAGTGATTTGGTTATACATATAGAAATATATTCTTTTTCATATTATTATTTTCCATTATGGTTTATCACAAAACATTGAATGCAGTTCTGTGTTCTATACAGTAGTTCTTTGTTGTTTATCCATTCACTAGTTTGCAAAGCAGATACTTTTAAAATTCTTTTTCTTTTTAATACATAAATAAATTTGCAATTGAAAATGATAAAATTTACATGCCTAAAATAAGTAAACACTACTTTCACTCAAATTTTAAACCAAATAATCCTTATATAAGTCTTCTATGTAGAGTTTTTTTTTTTTTTAATTTCCTTATGCATTCATCAGCGATTTTTATACTGGTCACTGCAGTATGTTCATAGATGTTTGTATTATTAAATAAGGATCTCCATTTATATCTGCCCTCAATACTATAAAGTAAAGTTTCACACAGTCCCTAATCTCATTTTCATGACTTCTCCTTTGGTTTCACATACTTCATTAATGAGGATGAAGTCCATAGCTTACAATCCATCTATGTGCTCAGTAAGGTACTTGATTATTTCAGCATTTGAACTTCTGCCACACTTGTTTCTCCTGTTCTTCTAGGGTTACCTCAAATTAATTTCATCTCTGTCTTGTTTGTTAGAGAAAAATCAAAATCTGCTTCTGAACCTCTGAAATTTCAGGAGACCATGAGTTGTGGGTTTTTGTTTTCTGTGGTCGTGCTCAGTTGCTCAGTCATGTCTGACTCTTTGTGACCCCATGAACTGTAGCCCACCAGACTCCTCTGTCCATGGGATTTTCCAGACAAGAATACTGGAGTGGGTTGCCATCTCCTTCTCCATTGTTCTCTGTATCCCAACTCTAAAATGACTATTTAAACCATAAAATATACCTCAAATTATCCCAGTCAGCATTCATTTCTCCTGTAGCAAAGTTCCTGATTGTCCTGTTATTTTTCATGTATTAATGAGAATGATGTGCCTCTTACCTTCCACCTTTGACCCTACTGCCTTTGCTCTTAATTGGATTGATTTTTTTTCATAAATTTACCCAATTTACTTTTTTTTGCTGACTTTATCGGTTCTTCACTTCTGATTTCTTCCCTGACCTGAAAACTTACTCATGTACCCTACCTAAATTCTCCCTTTAATTATGGTGAACCACAAGGTCCCTAGATGTCTTAAGTCCATAGTCTGATTAAGGAACTTGTTTACTCAACTATTTCACTACATTTAGTTGTTCTCATCCTGACTTTGATCCCATGAAACTGCTCCTCCACTAATGACTTTCTGTGATTTTTTTTTTTTAATCAATCTCCACTTAGACTCTCTCTCCCGCGGTATTTGTCACTAGCCTTTTCTCTTTAAAAGAATCTCTCCTATGTTTCCTTTATTTCCTGCTCTCCCAAGTTTACAATAAATGTGACATTTATTGCCAGTTGCTGTCCTTTAAATGAAGATGATACCTAACTAAGATCATTCATGATTCAGTACAAGCACAGTGGTAATCAAAAGGAACTGGGCATATAGTCAGATACCCCCCATCTGGGAATAGAGGGGGTAGAATGGTACCAGGTGATCATCTGAGAAATTAGAAGCCTCACCAAGGAAGAGAAAAGATGCTGAGATCATGATAAGACTCTCTGTGTAAAGTCATAAAAGACCCAAAATCTAAAATCCCAGAGGACAGTTTTGGAATATCCACTGTCAGTTATTTAACCTATGCTCTGTAGGGACTCAGAATTAGTAGAAACAAACTTCTTTAAACATGGCTATCTGGTCAGTTCTCAAACTAAAATATTTATGTAGTAGGAGAATTTTTTTTTTAATTCAGCAAGGAGACTTTAATCTACTAAGAACTCTAAAGGGCATACAGGCTTTCACTGTCCATGAGAAAGAAAATCTCATTAGAAGATGGAGTAACATAAAGGAGAGTATAGTATACATTTCATTTTTATGGCCTTGGTGGAAAAAAGTCATCAAGTTAAAACTGCTTTTGTGCTACAAACTCACATGTTGACAGCTGAGTCTGAAGAATTTAAACTGTGGGAAAACAGTCCACAGTTCTGTACTTCATCTCTGCAAATGTGCAGTTCATTTGAGAATTCAGTTATCAGTCTCTCAGCACTAAATGTGAGAACTGATTTTGCCAAATTAGCACAAAGGTTACATTTGACAGGATGCAAAAACCAGAACTGCTGCAAGATGGAGGATGCAGACCTATCTGACATAGAGCCAAGGGACTGTGTGATCATAATCCTCATGAAATTAAATACCACTGAAGGACAAAATTAGAAGCATAATGTTTATACATACATGCATAAAATAAATGAGTTTTGAGACTTCGGCATAGACTACACAATCAGTTGTGCTGCCAGAAGTAATAAATTACCTTACAAGGTACTTTTTGAATGGTCTTCTAGACTATGAAAATTAATTTTGGTACAGGAATTACTTTACTTTTATCAAATAAGTTCAAACCAATTCAATTATTTTGGAAGAATTAGTTGGCCTACTTTAGATGACTTTTAATTTGTGTTTTTTGCTAAACTGAAATTAGAAAAACTGTTGTCCAGAATTAGATCTTGAAATGTCTCAATTTTTATGGCATTTCACTATTTTCATAATTAAAACTCACTAAAGTTTCCATTTTTGTAATAGTAGAAATAAAAGCTTAAATTCAGTTTCACTTTACCAGGAAATAAATCGCTTTGATGGCAAAACATAAGAGAGGTGAAATCTATTGATTTTTTACATAACTTTAAGAAAAATCATTTATTCTAGCCTCTAGTTTAAGATTGCTAGATATTAGGACAACATGTGATTTCAGAAAATGTACTGGTATGAGTTTGACCTGGTGTGCCAAATTCACTATTTTTTTTGCTGTATAAATTCTATATTATATAGCTTTAAACTTCAATTCTAATTTTGGTTTACTAACAGTGTGAAAGTTAGGTAAAATTGCCCTCTTCATAGTAAAAAGAATAAAAGCGTTACTAGTAAAAAGAAAAAAAGTTTACCATGTTGTAATAGTGATTATTTTTAATACTTATTATGTAAATATTATCACCTAGTATTCTTGTTCTTATTAGCCATGAACAAGAAGATGGAGCAGATGGATGGCTAACCCACATTTACTTTTCTATTTGATGGGCTAATATTTGATTGCTGATATTGTTTATGTCTTGAACTAAGTTGGAATGCTATATGATAGAAGAAAAGACTATTACCTTTTCACCTTGACCTTGGGCCTATTAATATAATACTACCTACTTCTTATAGTTAAAAAAAAGAAAAAGGACTACATGATAATGTATATAAAGTACTAAGCAAGTGATTGGCATGCAGTAAGCACTTAATAAATGTAAGTTTTTTCTCTATGCTTTATTCCCAAATCCATTGGGTAGAGCATGCTTAGTAAGCATTTTTAGACTCATTCTCTGAGTATAACATTTGAGTCAGGGTGAAAGGACAGTCAGAGTTGGGTTTAATATATGAAACCATATGGATTCTTGAGAGAGCCAAGGTCTAATACACCCAGACCTAAATGTGGTGCCCAGAGTGTGAGGCTTTCCCGCTTACTTCAGGAAGACCTGTTTTCTTTTAGTGGAATTTCCTAAAAGGATTGTGCCTGTGGATAAAGCAACTCATTTGCTTTATTTTTTTTCCTTTTCTGTAATTGAAATGGTATGTGAGTCATCATTCTACTTCCTCTCACTTGTAACATAGTCAGACCAGGATAGCCTGCACTTATTTGAATCAGCATGGCTTCCTCTGTGGTCATGCACTAGGATATTTCATGTTCTCTAATGATTCAAATTTCTCTACCAGATATAGTTTTTTTTGAAAATGGAACCAAGAAATATAACCGCAAATATCTGAGGGCACAAATTAATATTGCATGGTATTAGATACCTAATCTCAGATCACTTGTACAGCTCTTTTGATACAGTTTTAATTCTACCATCTTTAAAGGCATGAACTGTAACAGAGTTATCCAACTGGATTTTTTAATAAATAAAATCAATCACCTAGTTTGACATAATGTCAGACTTACTAATGATGCCATTTTGAACTGTTTCTCTGATGAAAGTTAATAATATTTTGCTGACTTGGGGAAAGAAGTCCACCGGAAGCCTTATTTTATGGTTACGTTAGCGCATGGTATTATAGATGTGAACTGACCATTCAGTTAAAGCAATAAGAACAACAACTAAACATCCTCTATGAAAGAAGCAACAAAGATAGTCTCTTTTAACTTTTGAATTATATATTCTATGAATTATATTCTGTATTCATTAGTTAACAGTTATGAAGTATCAATGCATAGAATCACAAAAGTGTTGATAATTTTGGTGAAATTATGCTGAAACATGGATATGTAATAGTTTAAAATAAGTTTTCATATCTAGATTTAAACACAGTCTGATAGCTGTGTTTTTTCCTTCATGAATCTATTACCAGGAAAAAAAATTCATCCTAATAAAGGATATACACCTGTCAGAAATGCAATTTTTCCAAAAAATAAATATATAAAATTTTTCTGAAATTATTCTTCTCTCTAAATGATGATAAATTTAATATACTCACTTTTAATATACTCCATTTTTCATAAAGAGCAAAAGTTAATAAAATATATCTTTACTTGATTGTCTTTGCTGAGGACTGATTTTTTATGTCACATTTTATCTAAGGACCATAATCACTTTTAACTTTTTTTTTTTAATTACCTATACTAATGAGAAAACATTGAATAAAACTTTGGAAGAAAAATTAACTCGGAAGTAATGCTTGGAAGGTCATTTTGTTTCAGGCCTCTGAGAAAATTGTTAGAATTTGCTATTTTACCATTTTTTAATAATGGACTAACAAGTATGACCCTCAAGTATGGCACATGAATCAAAAGTTTGAACGACTTATTTCTGTAGTTGAATGGTGAGAGTAGAAAATGACATTTTGCTGTACGATTACATTAACCGAAAAAAAAATTCTACTTTAAAAATTAAAATGAAAGAAAATGTATAAGAATAAAACAAAATCTTAGAAAATTCTGTAAATTAAAGGCAGTTCCCTTTTTTCTCTTGGTTCGTAACATTATTTTTCTCTCATCTCACCATCGACTTAATGAATACAGAGCCTGTCTATACCAATTTCCTCTTCCAGAGTCACTACATTCAGAGATTAGTGGGCCTCAATAGGGATTTACTGCTGACTGAGTAATCTGGGTTCATGTGTGCAGTGACATCTAGCAAGAGACTTACCCTGAGAAGTGGATACCATGACAATGCGTGTAACCATGGTGTGACTGGCCTCTCTGACATGGCTCTCAAAAGCTTTCCCTCTGTGAAAACAGAAGCCTGTTTGCAAATTAATTAGTTTCTGGCAGCAGCTTGATTGTTGACCCAGAGTTTGTAGAGTGGAAAAACAATCAGATTAGTGTGTTCAGGGTAAAAGACCAGTGTGCAGTTGCGTGTGGCTTGCTCAACTATTGAAACCATGAATGGACTGAAACAAATTCTTTTCTGACAAGCCTAGGCAGAGGTTAAGTGTGATGAGCCTAGAGCTCCCAACAGCAGGAGTGGGGAAATTAAAGGATTTTAGCCAGATAAAGCTGAATGATGGCAAGCAATGCCATTGAATTTTAATAGCATGGACAGTTTTGATAGGAGGGTAGGGACCTGTTAGGTTCTAATGACTGAGTAGAATAAGTTTACAATATTATTAAATGTAGGTTTGACACAAATACTTTCATAGTAGAAATTTTCAGAAACTTTCAGATGGGGAAGTTTTCATTAAATTTGTCTCAAAGGCTGATATGATGATATTTAAATGAAAAACTGTTATGAAGTAACCTGCCTTTTTATATTGATAAAATTTTGTTGGTGTATTTATCCCGACTATTTTCTAAGATGTAATCCTCATGTGCCAAATGTAATTAATCATGAGTCAAAGAGAGATCTTGACTCATGAGAATGAATATTTTGCTATCTATTTTTGCAAGTATCAAATTAGGTTAACTGTGCCAGAGAATGATGTGCCAGAAGCTTAGGACAAAAAAAATTCTGCATACAGTTTTTGATGATTAAAATTAGTCAATAGATTATTGTTTATGCTTACTTTTTTAAGATTACATGACACAATAAGCCGTATATAATCTTTCTTCTTAGATACCACTGTCTCCTTAAATATAGCTCTGAGGGCTGTAATGATACTTTCCCATTCAAAAATCATTTATATCTCTCAATTTACAAGTGAATTGAATCCAGATTTCACTGCCTGTTAAATTCTTTGTCATCCAATCCTAAATGACCTCTCCAATATTAAGCACTAACAAACTCAAATTAAATTGTGTCCAAAAATTTACTATCATTTTCATTTAACCATAGCATTCTCTCAAAGGATTTTAATCTTTCCTGCCTTGGAATCCCAGACCACATAAATGCATGTTTGGATTTAGCACAGAGCCTACCACTTTGCCTTACAGTTTAGGATATACTAAATAAAAAACAATTCAATGAATCTGCTTTGCAGGCTCTGTAGCCACATTGTCTGAGTTTGCATCCCAGGTCCTCTATCCCTTGTGACTTTGGTGTTAATTTACTTTACTTATTTTCATCATCCATTTAAGATTTGTAAAACATAATTAACACTAATACATTATTTTTCTGAATATGCATGAGACAGGCCTTATAAGGTAATAAGAACAGTGTCTGATAATATGGTCAATGCTCATTTTGGCTGTGGTTGCTGCTGCTGTTATTTGCATACCAGCTCTATATCTAGAATATAGTGCACATTTTGCAAATTAATACAATGAGCCAGTCTGCAGATTTCTTGCCTTTCTTAATCTGTTCTCAGGTTACTTTTATTAATTTAATTGATTGTTGTCAGTATATGTATGGGCAGTTAATATATCAAAAATAGATGAAATATTTGTCTTTAGTATTAAAATAATATATAAACTTTGTAATAAATTTGGGTTTAACAAAACTAGCAGATGAAACAAATGATGAACCGGGGTAAATGTCAATAAAATGTATTTTTCTAAGTATTAATTTAGCTCTATTAAGTGCAATACTTACCACTGAAATCATTAGGTTACTATTTCAGTTTTTCCAATATACTTTTTTAAAAAACATTGACTGAATTGAATATAGTATATTTCTTTATCTTGCCATATCACAGCTTAACTTTTAATTTTATTTTTCTTGTGAAGACATCATCTATAACATTTGGGGTGAGAGTTAAAAGCATGGAGTCTATGGAACTTGACTGCTTGACTTGTACTGTAGCTGAGCAGCTGTAGACAGCTAACATGAGCTCTCTGTACTCAACATCCCTTTTTTCAAAAGGAAATAATAATCGTTCCTTCCTTATTGGAT
Organism: Okapia johnstoni; assembly: GCA_024291935.2. Classification (NCBI taxonomy): domain Eukaryota; kingdom Metazoa; phylum Chordata; class Mammalia; order Artiodactyla; family Giraffidae; genus Okapia; species Okapia johnstoni. Next base: position 76,208,227 of record CM044312.1, on the reverse strand, counting down.
TGTTATGAGGATCATGCATAAGTAAATTTCTATAATGCCCTTGGAAAACAGACTACTTTTACCAAAAATAAACCTAACAAACAAACAGAACAACTGTTGATGTTAACTGGTTCTACAGCATTATGTAAGAATTTTAAATAATAGAAAAATAAAAATATCTAACTATGTCAAATCACTAAAGATGTAGTAGAATGCACTGTCTTACTAAATTGAACAGCCGTGCATTTCTGAGAAAGCAATGAAAATGGCTTAAGGAAAACCAAGCAAGATGAATAGTGATCTATGCCCTTTCCTTAGGTTAAGTCTATCCATAGAGAATTTCTTATGATGTCAGTAATTTTGATAAAAATAGATCTGCTACTCTTTTGCTTTAATAAAGAGGAGTTTTTTCTAAGCTTAGTTATATACTTATTACTAAGTTACTTACATATAACATTAGTGGCTGTGGTGGTTTAGTTGCCAAGTTGTTTCCAACTCAGTGATTCTGTCTGTGTAGCTATTTGGGACTGCCTTGAGAGTTTCCCAAAGCCTGGCACATTCAAACACATCAGAGAACCAGAGGTTCTACCAGAAGAATTAATTTATTTTAAGCTCATTTGTGTCCAACTCTTTGTGACCCCATGGACTGTAGCCCACCAGACTCCTCTGTCCACGAAATTCTCCAGGCAAGAATACTGAAGTGTGTTGCCATTTCCTTCTCCAGCAGACCTTCCCAAACCAGAGATTAAATCTGTCTCCTGTAATACAGGGGAATTCTTTACTGATGAGCCACCAGGGAAACCCCAAAAATGACACTGAAATGCTGTGAGCTTCATATAGTCAACCAAACTTAAATCACAAAACATTATGTAAGAGAAGAGTATTTAAAATATTTTCCTGGTAATGTTAGTAAGGACGATTTAAGTGTTTTTACGTGCCCTTAAAAGAAATATTTTCAACAGAAATGTTTCTGTCACTATATGATTTAGGTAAACTAGACAAGAGAAAATCATATCCCTTCATTCCCACCCCAGCCTCCCACAACTTCCTTCAACAATCTGTCAATTTCCTGTGGTAATTTTGGATCAACATATAAATTCTCTATGACATTTTACATATGGTACTATTATTATGTTAAAATATATTGATTCAAAAATAAAGATATGCATTTGAATACTATAATTTATTATTAGTAATTTTCATAAATTAAGTATATATTTTTATTCATTATAGAAGAATAATTTTTATTATTTTGTGATGCTTTACTAAATCATAACTATTTTGGCATTTAATGTAGGCTGTTAGCATAAGAGATACATCAGAAATGTATCTCTTCAGTATATTTATAAATCTCTCTTGTTATTCAGTCGCTCAGTCATGTCAGACTCTGTGACCCTGTAAACTGCAGCATGCAGGGGTTCCCTGTCCTTCACTGTCTCCTGGAGTTTTCTCAACCTCATGTCCATTGAGTTGATAATGCCATACAACCATCTCATCTTCTGTCTTCCCCTTCTCCCCCTGACTTCAATCTTTCCCAGCATCAGGGTCTTTCTAATGAGTCTGCTCTTCACATCAGGTGGCCAAACTTTCGGAGTCTCAATTGTAGCATCAGTTCTTTCAATGAATATTCAGGATTGTTTTCTTTTAGGTTTGAGTGGTTTGATCTTGCAGTACAAGGGACTCTCAAAAGTCTTCTCAAACACCACAGTTGAAATGCATTAATTCTTTGGTACTCAGCCTTCTTTATGGTCCAACTCTTACCTCCATTCACAACTACTGGAAAACTCATAGCTTTGACTATATTCTGCAAAGTAATGTCGCTGATTTTAATATGCTGTCTAGGTTCGTCAGAGCATTTCTCCCAATGAGTAGGTGTCTTTTAATTTCATGACTGTAGTAGCCATCTGCAGTGATATTAGAGCCCAAGAAAATAAAGTCTGTCACTGCATCCATTGTTTCTCCATCTATTTGCCATGAAGTGAAGGGACCAGATGCTGTGATCTTCGCTTTTTTGAGTGTTGCGTTTTAAGCCAGCTTTTTCCCTCTTCTCTTTCACCTTCATCAAGAGGCTCTTTAGTTCCTCTTCACTTTCTGCCATAAGGGTGGAGTCATCTGCATATCTGAGGTTATTGATATTTCTCCTGGCACTTTTGATTCTAGCTTGTGCTTCATTCAGTCAAGCATTTCTCATAATGTACTCTGCATATAAGTTAAATGAGCAGGGTGACATTATACAACCTTGACATACTTCTTTCCCAGTCTGAAACCAGTCCCTGTTCAGTTCTAACTGTTACTACTTGACCTGCATACAGTTTTCTCAGGAGACAGAGAAGATGGTCTGGTATCCCTGTCTCTTTAAGAAGTGCCCACAGTTTGTTGTGATCCACACAGTCAACAGCTTTAGCGTAATCAAGGAAGAAGAAGTAGATGTTTTTCTGGAATTCCTCTTTCTTTGACCAGTGATCCAATGGAGGTTGGCAATTTTATCTCTGGTTCCTCTGCCTCTTCTAAATCCAGCTTGAACATCTGAAACTTCTCGGCTCACGTACTGTTAAAGCCTAACTTGGAGAATTTTGAGCATTACCTTGCTAGCATGTGAAATAAGTGCAATTGTGTGGTGGTTTGAATATTCTTTGGCATTGCCCTTCTTTGGGATTGGAATGAAAATTGGCCTATTTCAGTTCTGAGGCCACTGCTGAGTTTTCCAAATTTGTTGACATATTGAGTGTAACACTTTCACAGCATCATCTATTACTATTGAAATAGTTCAGCTGGAATTCCATCATCTCCACTAGCTTTGTTCGAAGTGATGCTTCTAAGGTGCACTTGATGTCGCACTCCAAGATGTCTGGCTCTAGGTTAGTGATCACACCATCGTGGTTATATAGGTATTAAGATCTTTTTTGTATAGTTCTGTGTATTCTTGCCACGTCTTCTTTATATCTTCTGCTTCTGTTAGGTCCATACTGTTTCTGTACTTTATTGTGCCCATCTTTGCACGGAATGTTCCCTTGGTATCTCTAATTTTCCTGAAGAGATCTGTCAGTTGAGTTCATTTGCTCAGTCATGTCTGACTCTTTGCAACCCCATGGACTGCAGCATGCCAGGCTTCCTTGTCCATCATCAACTCCAGGAGCCTACTCAAACTCATGCCCATTGCATCAGTGATGCCATCCAACCATCTTATCCTCTGTTGTTCCCTTCTCCTCCTGCCTTCAATCTTTCCCAGCATTGGGGTCTGTGTCTTTCCCATTCTATTGTTTTCCTGTATTTCTTTGCATTTCTATACAAATAATCTACTACAAATAATCTCTTCCATTCGCTTAATAAAGAGTTTAAAAAATGTCAGGGTTTCAATATCCGAGAGAGTCATCCCTTTTATACATTTATAAAATCCTATGTGAAGTTGGTAGATTTATTTTTCCTTTGAAACCTCCATTGCCTTTTTCTGTTTGGCATACATACAGCAGGATTTAAGTGACAGTCAGTACAGAGTTGTACTGGGGGTGTGTATGTTGTATTTTGACCCATTTACAATTAGTAAGCTTGAATCTCAGTGATCCTGAAAATTAATAATGCCAAGATTGATATCAAATGATGATTGCCACTAACTACTTAACACCTATAGTGTTTATCAACACATATAAGAATCAATGAACACATTATACCCATGTTTTGCAGGACTAGAAGACAATCCTCTAAGTCAAACAAAAATGACAGTATTCTGAAAAAAGAAAATAAAACACAGAAATTATCACTAAGCCTTACTCATTTTTGGATGAATTAAAGAAACATCTAGTCATATTAATAATTAAAATTATAAAATTTTGGCTAATAATACTAGGGTGAACTGGTAAGTTATAAAATATCTTTGATCAGAGATTTTCTTGTACTTGCAGTAATCATATTAAATATTTTGAAGAGAAATTATTGAAGTTGTAGAATATTGCTGTTCCCTTTAAGAAAGCTAATGACTACTGTACTTCTGATGATTTCTTTTAAATAAATTAAAGGGGAAAAATCACATTCTTTATAAATATTAAAGTAATATAGTCAACTCTGATCAAACAATCAGTGCCCTAATGGAGAAAAGTATACTTAATTGGATTTGAGAGACCTTAAGATATTGTATGTTCAGTTCAGTTCAGTCGCTCAGTCGTGTCTGACTCTTTGAGACCCCAAGAATTGCAGCACGCCAGGCCTCTCTGTCCATCACCAACTCCCGGAGTCTACCCAAACCCATGTCCATCGAGTCGGTGGTGCCATCCAACCATCTCATCCTCTGTCGTCCCCTTCTCCTCCCACCCCCAATCCTACCCAGCATTAGGGTCTTTTCCAATGAGTCAACCCTTTGCATGAGGTGGCCAAAGTATTGGAGTTTCAGCTTCAACATCCGATCTTCCAATGAACACCCAGGATTGATCTCTTTTAGGATGGATTGATTGGATCTCCTTGCAGTCCAAGGGACTCTCAAGAGTCTTTTCCAATGCCACAGTTCAAAACCATCAATTCTGCGGCACTCAGCTTTCTTCACCATCCAACTCTCACATCCATACATGACCACTGGAAAAACCATAGCCTTGACTAGACAGACTTTTGTTGGCAAAGTAATGTCTCTGCTTTTAAATATGCTATCTAAATGAATCTTAAAATGTAAACTGGTTTCACACTTTTTTTTTTCTTAGCTGGAACTACTTTTACTTCCTTTCTTGTCCATTTCAAATTCCTGAGTAAGAGCAACTTGCAGAATGGAGTTGAAAAGACTGGCTGGAGATAGGGATATGGCAGCAGGAAAGAGAACAGGAATGGCAGAAAGTCAGAGGATCCAGTTTTAATGTCCTACAGTGTTGAAATCATTTAGTAGTGATAGAGCTGAGGCAGCGACAAAAAAGAGGGTAGCCGTGTCATAAAGATATGCCAAATCTCTACTCAGTTTAATAGTTTTGATAGTTTAATAGTTTCGATTTTGTATAAATGTGCTGCAATTCCATTTATCAATTCTGTATGTAAGCTACTCATGAATTCTCAAACTTTTCATCTTTGAAAGGATCATACTTTGTTAGTAGATTATGTCACAAATATTAAGTATAGAATATATTGATAATAGTAGCAAAATGATGCTTCCTTTAATACACTGTAGTGCAGCTAAGGAAGCTGAGTATGTCACTGCTATTAAGATGGATTACTTGGAACTACAACATATTTTCAAGGATGAGAAAACATAGGAGATTAAAATCATTAAGAGGGAAAAAAGTTTTCAGAAAACTTAACCTATCCACTGTTTGGATGTAGTCTGAAAAGAAAGATGAAAATTATAGAGAAATAAAGAACAGATTGGTTATATTATTTGCAACCAAAGATGGAGAAGCTCTATACAGTCAGCAAAAACAAGACTGGGAGCAGACTGTGGCTCAGATCATGAACTGCTTGTTGCCAAATTCAGACTTAAATTGAAGAAAGTAGGGAAAACCACTAGTCCATTCAGGTATGACCTAGATCAAATCCCTTATGAGTATACAGTGGAAGTGACAAATAGATTTAAGGGACTAGACCTGATAGATAGAGTGACTGATGAACTATGGACAGAGGTTCGTGACATTGTACAGGAGACAGGGATCAAGACAATCCCCATGGAAAAGAAATGCAAAAAAGCAAAATGGCTGTCTGAGGAGGCTTTACAGATAGCTGGGAAGAGAAGAGAAGCGAAAAGCAAAGGAGAAAAGGAAAGATATTCCCATCTGAATGCAGAGTTCCAAAGAATAGCAAGGAGAGATAAGAAAGCCTTCCTCAGTGATCAGTGCAAAGAAATAGAGGAAAACAACAGATTGGGAAAGACTAGAGATCTCTTCAAGAAAATTAGAGATATCAAAGGAACATTTCATGCAAAGATAGGCTCGATAAAGGACAGAAATGGTATGGACCTAACAGAAGCAGAAGATATTAAGAAGAGGTGGCAAGAATACACAGAAGAACTGTACAAAAAAGATCTTCACAACCCAGATTATCACGATGGTGTGATCACTCACCTAGAGCCAGACATCCTGGAATGTGAAGTCAAGTGGGCCTTAGAAAGCATCACTACAAACAAAGCTAGTGGAGGTGATGGAATTCCAGTTGAGCTATTTCAAATCCTGAAAGATGATGCTGTGAAAGTGCTGCACTCGATATGCCAGCAAATTTGGAAAACAGCAGTGGCCACAGGACTGGAAAAGGTCAGTTTTCATTCCAATCCCAAAGAAAGGCAATGCCAAAGAATGCTCAAACTACTGCACAATTGCACTCATCTCACATGCTAGTAAAGTAATGCTCAAAATTCTCCAAGCCAGGCTTCAGCAATACGTGAACCGTGAACTTCCAGATGTTCAAGCTGGTTTTAGAAAAGGCAGAGGAACCAGAGATCAAATTGCCAATATCTGCTGGATCATCGAAAAAGCAAGAGAGTTCCAGAAAAACATCTATTTATGCTTTATTGACTATGCCGAAGCCTTTGACTGTGCGGATCACAAGAAACTGTGGACAATTCTGAAAGAGATGGGAATACCAGACCATCTGACCTGTCTCTTGAGAAACCTGTATGCAGGTCAGGAAGCAACAGTTAGAACTGGACATGGAACAACAGACTGGTTCCAAATAGGAAAAGGAGTACGTCAAGGCTGTATATTGTCACCCTGCTTATTTAACTTATATGCAGAGTACATCATGAGAAACGCTGGGCTGGAAGAAACACAAGCTGGAATGAATATTGCTGGGAGAAATATCAATAACCTCAGATATGCAGATGACACCACCCTTATGGCAGAAATTGAAGAAGAACAAAAGAGCCTCTTGATGAAGGTGAAAGAGGAGAGTGAAAAAGTTGGCTTAAAGCTCAACGTTCAGAAAACTAAGATCATGGCATCTGGTCCCATCACTTCATGGGAAATAGATGGGGAAACAGTGGAAACAGTGTCAGACTTTATTTTTGGGGGCTCCAGAATCACTGCAGATGGTGATTGCAGCCATGAAATTAAAAGACGCTTACTCCTTGGAAGGAAGGTTATGGCCAACCTAGATAGCATATTTAAAAGCAAAGACATTTCTTTGTCAACAAAGGTCTGTCTAGTCAAGGCTATGGTTTTTCCAGTGGTCAGGTATGGATGTGAGAGTTGGACAGTGAAGAAAGCTGAGCGCCGTAGAATTGATGCTTTTGAACTGTGGTGTTGGAGAAGACTCTTGAGAGTCCCTTGGACTGCAAGGAGATCCTATCAATCCATCCTAAAAGAGATCAGTCCTGGGTGTTCATTGGAAGGACTGATGTTGAAGCTGAAACTCCAATACTTTGACCACCTCATGCGAAGAGTTGACTCATTAGAAAAGACCCTAATGCTGGGTAGGATTGGGGGTGGGAGGGGAAGGAGACGACAGAGGATGAGATGGTTGGATGGCATCTCCGACTCGATGCACATGGGTTTGGGTAGACTCCAGGAGTTGGTGATGGACAGAGAGGCCTGGCATGCTGCAATTCATGGGGTCGCAAAGAGTCGCACATGACTAAGCGACTGAACTGAACTGAAAGAACAGATTAATTCCTAATGGTTAATAGTAGCTTCCTAAATAGATTGTCATTATCACTTAACCACAGTAATAATATCTGTCACTATAATAAAATTTATGTTATCACATGTTGAAATTAAGATTGTTAAACTGTGCTATTGAGTCTCCTGTCTAAAAGTCTAACCCTGAAGTTTACCATGCAAATTAGAAGTGATACATATTAAATAATTTTTCACAGTCTTGGAACAGTGCAAAATATTATTGGAACATATATTAATTCATTAGCCATTTTATATCTTATCATACAAAACAAATACTATATAATATGACATGATAGAGTTAAAATAGATGTTATTAATGAGACATTAAGAATAAATCACTTTTAGGTGAACTAAACTGTCATATTTAATTACTATATACATTGTGCTTATATTCTGCTTTTTAATGAATGTCTTTACTTTCCCCAAGTCTAGTCCTTTCTCATCTCATTCAACACTGTCTCTCTTTGTATAGAACTTAAGTTTATCAGTCGACACAATTACTAAAGTAGAATTCTACTCTTTCCTCTGTACCTGGCACTTCTATTCAGTGTGCTCCTAGATCACTGATAATAGTACAGTGTATACCTAGCTACATTTACTAGCTATAGCATATTATTCTGGCCAACCTCCATTTTTGGGGTGCACATTAAGCACTCTCTTGGTACAAAGAGCTATTTAAGAAACAGCTGATTAAGAGAGATCTCTACCCTCCAGGATAATACTAATAGAATTCTTTATCAAATGGAAAACTCTGGAGGTTTTAGCATGTCTATGGGATTACATGCATATATGTCCAACGAATCTTAATATCTTAAAACCATTGTTTAACCCATAAAGTAAAAGAACAAGTATATCCATTTTTCTTTCAGTGAAACATGAGCTTTTTGATTCAGTTGACTTCCAGGCTTTATTTAACTCAGTATCAGAACCACTGAGTGTCTGAGCCTTTTACTATATAATGATACCAAGATTTGACAGCTTATGAGGGAGGCTGTTTTTTGTCCTTATATCTACAGTTGTCTCTTAGAAAATATGTGTTTAAGAGAGTTCAAAATCCAAGGAATTGGAAACCCCCTTTTTTAAGTTTTGTGGAAAAAAGATGGGAATCAGTTGGAATAAAAAAAACAACTGTACATAATAGACTGTCAATTTTTAAGAGATACTATTTTAGTGGAATAGTCCCTAATTATACATAAATTTTTAAGGAAAGTCATCCCAAAAATAATGAGACAAAAAGAGATAATGGTTGGAGAGAATTAGTTCAGGAGTACAGAGAAACCAGAAACAATATTATTTTATGTAAAGCATTTTAGCAGAAATTCTAAATGCTTTTAGATAGATATTCTAGAAGTTCTGGGCTGCTTTCCAAAAAGTAAGTAAATAAGGTCACTTCGACTAGTCTCTGAGATTTAAAAGAAATATGAAAAAATAATGAATTCATCATTAACAATAAGCTTGATTCTCGACCCATTCTCTAAGAGTAAAAACATTCTATTTGCTTAAAATTTTTAATTTCTCATTTGATTATTTAAAGCAGTGCTTAAATAATCCCCCTGTTTCTTTGGGTTTTATTCTATTAATCTATAAATTATATTGCTGCCATATTTTAGCAGCCTTTATTTTATAGCTACTCTATAAACATTTGAGGGGGGCACAGTAACAAATTGAAGGATAATATTTTAAAAGATGAGGGAATCTACTTTTACTCAGTGTTTTAAGCTAATTAATATACAGAAGCATGTCTTGTTATATGGTCTAAGAAATTTGTTCCAACATGTAATTATATAAGGCTCAGAGCATTGCCCAGACAATGGTTGTATGTATATTATAATTATTATTCCATGGAAAAATATAGAAATCATAGGTCCACTAGAAAATAAAACAAATTTAATCTATATTAGAGTTAGAAAACATTCCTTTGTGTTACTAAAATAAAGAGAAACAAACCCTGTACTTATTAAAAACAAAGTTGAAAGTATCAAATTGGTTTAGAAAATACCTTTATTAGTCCTGACTAGGTGACCAGAAGGTGGAATATAGGCGGAAGTTATTCCATATTAGTACTCAAGATCTTATAGAATTATTGTTAAAGCAGAAGCAATGGGGAAGAGTTGCAAGGAAAAAAATAGGAAATGGAATGCTTTCACTGAACAGAAACACAAATTGACTTAAAGAGCACCGATTCTAAATTGCATCCACTGTACTGCAAATGCATGACGTTTAGTGTTATTACCCGGATATTTGAAAGTTTTAATAATTAAAGTATTAATTTGTAAAATTGATGTTTTTACATAAAGACATAATTGAAATAATTATCAACAACTGAAATCCTGTGTTCATATAGTGTTTTATATTATTCAAAGTGCTTCCTATAAAATCACTTCATCTTCCCCAAAACCTGGTGAAATAGAAAACTGTAAGTAATAAAACTTAAGTAACCTACAAGAGGTCAGTAGTAACCCTGGTCCCAGCTGCTCGGTTTCCAGGCACGCCGGTCTCCGGTGTGCTGTGTGTCTCTTCTGGGGAGCTGATCTCTGGCTGTGACCCTCCTGGCAGATGTCAACTGTCCAGAATCTCAGGAAGTCTTTGGTTAGAAACTGGAAGCCTATTCACAGTTTGGTAGGGGATGCCCTCTCTGGGGCCAAGTTTGCCCCTTTCTGACTCTGGCTGGCACCGGCCTGCCCCCTGCGTCTGGCGGGGGATGGGCCAGTCCACAGCCAGCTAGCTCTTCTCTGGTATTGCTCAGTCCTTTGTTCTGTGAGCAGGCCAGCAGTGCCTTAGGTTAGGGCTTTTCATGGGATAATTCTCTCTCTCTCTCTCTGGCTATCACACAGTTCAGGTTGCTATCTCACGTTACCTCCCTCAGATTGCCCTCAGGGCATTCAGGCCCCGTCCTTACCCTAAGCAATGTTGCCCACTCCTCTCCATTCAGCCCTCACTTGCTGGTGGTGGATGCGAGCATCTGGGGTACTTCTCTGCTGGGAGTTGCCTTCAGGCACGTATTCTGTGGGTTTTATTTATTTATTTTTCCTCCCGTTATGTTGCCCTCTGAGATTCGAAAACTTCCCCCAGACCCGCTGGTGAAAGGGTTTCCTGGTGTTTGGAAACTTCTCCTCTAGTAAGACTTCTCTCCTGGAATGGATCCATCCCTAACTCTTTTGTCTCTCTTTTTATCTTTTATATTTTGTCCTACCTCTTTCGAAGACAATGGGCTGCTTTTATGGGTGCCTGATGTCCTCTGCCAGTTTTCAGAAGTTGTTTTATGGAGTTTGCTCAGCGTTCAAATGAATAATTGTACAAAGTATGTCATTCTAGCACTGTGAAACCACTGACCGAAAAAGCCCCTGTGTTCAACTTCTTCATTCTTTCCTTTCCCTTAATCCCAGAAACCCCTGATCTTTTTACTGTCTCTATATTTTTACCTTTTCCAGAATGTCATGTTATGAAATCATACCATATGGTATGTAACCTTTTTCAGACTGGCTTCCTTCACTTACTGATATACATTTGCTTCCCCTATGTCTTTTCCTGGCTTGATAGTCCATTTCTTTTTAGCTCCAAATAATATTGCATTGTCTAGATTCACCTACTGAATCACGTCTTGGTTACTTTCAAGTTTTGGCAATTTTGAATAAAGCTTCTATAAACATAATGTGCAGGATTTTGTGTGGTTATAACTTGTTAACTCCTTTGAGTGTATAGCAGGGAGCATGATTGTTGGGCCATGTGGTAAGAGTATGTTTAGTTTTATAAAAACCACCAACTGTCTTCTATGGTGGCTGTATCATTTGAAATTCCCAGTAATAAATGAGAGTTCCCATTGCTCCAAATCTTTGCCAGCATTTAGTGTTCTGGATTTTGGCCATTCTAATAGATGTGTCATGGTATCTCGTTGTTTTAATTTGCATTTTCCTAATGATATGGAACATCTTTTTCTGTGCTTATTTGCCCTCTTCGTATCTTCTTTAGTGAGATGTCTGTTAAAGTCTTTGGCCCATTTTTTAATCTGATTGTTTATTTTCTAATTGAGTGTTAAGAGTTCTTTGTATATTTTGTATAACAGATTTTTTTAATCAGATGTATGTTTTGGAGATAGTTTCTCATAGTCTGAGACTTGTGTTCTCATTCTCTTTATATAATTGTTTTTCAAAAGATGTATTTATTTCTATGAAGTGTATCTTAAACTTACATCTTTCCTTTTATTTTAAATGTTACCAAGTGAATGAGATATGACTATATTTTGGAGAAAAAGTTGAAAAGAGTTACTGCTATGTTTTTCTTCCTTCTCCAAGAGATTTAAATCACTCCTGTACTATATCTCTTTGGTGTGTTTTCTTTTTTTAGCTCTTTGCTTAAACACTGAAACTTTTAAAAAATAAATCATGCTCACTGAAATGTACTTTTTCATCTTGTTTAATAAAGCAGAGTAAGCACATTGTATAAAAAATTTGATGAACTTTCTGGCAAAGGGAAGGAAAACGTGCTCTAATTTAAAATGAGGTAAGTTAGGAAATAACATGATTCTTGAACCTCTACCAATTTTCTCTCTAAGGGAAAGTTGTAGTGTGAAGTCATCGATTAAGTAAGAGCATATAAATTATTTGTTATCATGGAGCAGTGGCTTTTCTAAACAAAACAAGTTCTATTTTTTTTGGATGTAGACAATGAAAGTTTGCTGCCTTGGCCCTTCATCCAAGCTCAAAATTTATTTTTAATTTGTATGAAAAATATTGTAATTACTCTATGAACATTGAATCCATTGATAGCTTGATTTTGTTTTTAGAGAACAGGGTTTACATTACACATATTCCATTTAATGTTAACATCTGTAATGATAAAATGTTTTTAAAAATTACCTTTTCCCAAACCTTTTCAATTTTATAGAAATCCATTGGGGGAAAAAGTCTATATTAAGTCCTTGAGGTTTAAGTATAATCAAAATCAATATCCAACTTATTTTTATCTCAAGAATATGTACATTATATATGTATGTGTATCCATTTGTAACCATCATTAGATAATGAAAATTCTTCCATGAAATTTCTCTGATCTTCTTAAGTAACAAATCATCTAATCTAAACTCAGTCATGGCCAACTCTTTTTGTGCTCAGTCATATCTGACTCCTTGTGATCCTATACACTGTAGCCCACTGGCTTCTCTGTCCATTGAATTTTCCACCCAAGAATACTGGAACAGGTTGCTGTTTCCTACTCCAGGGGATCTTTATGACCCAGGGATTGAACCCAAGTCTCTTACATGTCATGCATTGGCAGTCAGGTTCTTTACCACTAGTGCCACCTGGGACATAATTCAAAAACATAATGTAGATGATAAAAGGACACTTTATGATGATGCATAGATATGAATTTATTTATTTAGGACCTAATCCAAGAAATAATTTATAAATATTACAACTTCCTGCATTTAAGAAGGAATAAATAGTCAAAAATTATAGAAATGCCTAAAAATATTATAGTTGTAACTGTATTAAAGCTAAAGACATGAACTATTTCTAGTCAATATCTATCATGATATAAAACAGACCTACAGGTCATTATTCATAATGTACCTATAAATAAAAAGAATATCATTATGCAACTCCTAAATTCTGCAATGGAAAAAAATCACTCTTAACTTATAAAGAATAAGGTATATAATTATATCATTCCCATATTTAAATATTGAAGAATTGCTTCTTTTACAACAATCAATTAAAAAGACAACGTGCTTACAAAGTAAAAGAGTGAAAGCAGACCACATTTATTAGATAGGTATCAGATCATAAGAAGTTATAAGTAGTCCTATGAACTGATAGATCCATTTAATTTAAGTTAGATTAATATTCCAATCACTCTTCTTAAAATCTTCTTTATGCTCAATACTGTATATCTGTAATTTGAGAAATTCAATAAGATAGAGAAATTATTGTATAATACACATGATAAACATATATCAACCAGCAGGACAGAAAGATAAAAAAATACAGCAACATGTTATTTCTTAAAAAAAAAAAGAAAAAACACAGAAACTAAACATTTATTACCAATTTACTTTTCAAACATTTCTGCAGCATATAGGCAATTACAATATGAAAATATTCATATTTGAATGCAAGATGTTAAAAACCACAAAATTTAAGTAAAAAGAACATACATGCTATCTAGATGTAGAAAATCAACCATACACTGAAGATTTTATCAGACAAATTTACATCTCTGTGAAAATCTAAGTGATGTTTTTCAGTGCAGGCTCGGTTATATGGATTGAATTTCTTGATTTTTCTGCATTTTGAATTTAAGGCAAAGTTATAAAATAAGTATCAGTAAAGAAAAGAAAGTAAGTGATTTTCTTACCACCATGATGATAATTATTTACAGGCTATGTTTTCTTAATTTATCTTAATCTTTATATGTGTCTTAGCACACCTTAACAGAAAGTTAAGAAAAACATATTACATTTTGTTTCAGAGACATAGAAGTAGTTTTAAATTATTTTTCTAAGAAAAATGTTCATATACAGGAAATTTGAAACAATTTGATAGTGATGCACATTTGTTCTCAATCTGTATTCTACAGATTTACAGTTTTCTATAATTTATCACATATCTATCCATCCATTTTTCTTCATCAACCATCTTTTTTTTGTCAATTCAAAATAGATTCAGACATCAGCCCACAATTCTCAAATGATTAACAGTGATTCGAGTTCAATATTGTTTATTTTTTTCTATTGAGGTGAAATTTATATACAATGAAATGTACTAATAACAAGTGTAGTACACATTGAGTTGTGACACATGAAATACTTCTGTACCCTAAATGTCAATCAAGGTTAGAAGTGTCCAACTCTTTGCAACCCCGTGGACTCCAGCACGCCAGACCTCCCTGTCCCTCACCAACTCCTGGAGTTTACTCAAACTCATGTCCATCGAGTCGGTGATGCCATCCAACCATCTCCTCCTCTGTCGTCCCCTTCTCCTTCCACCTTCAATCTTTCCCAGCATCAGGGTCTTTTTGAATGATTCTGGGAAATATTTACCAGTTTGGGCTACACCACATCCTGTTATCTGTTCTACTGATAGATAGACACTTCAGCTTCATAACGCTGCCACAACCATTCTTGTTCAAGTCTAGTTGTGGGCATATAAGTTTTCATTTCTCTCAGTTAAACAGCAAAGAATTGAATGACTGAATCATGGGGTAGGTAACCCTGTGTGCTCAGTCACTCAGTCGTGTCTGAATCTTTGCAACCCCCTGGACTGTAGCCTGCCAAGCTCCTCTGTCCATGGAATTTTCCAGGCAAGAATACTGGTGTGGTTTGCCATTTCCTCCTCCAGGGGATTTTCCTGACCCAGAGATTGAACCCACATCTCCTGCGTCTTCTGCTTTGGCAGGTGGATTCTTTACCACTGAGCCACCTGGGAAGTCATAGGGTAGGTATATGTGTGGCTTTATAAAAAATGGTCAGAACAATTTATATTCCAACGAAAACTATCAAGGAGAATGTCAAACAATGGATTGACAAAAACAAACTGAATGTTGATGAAGCCGCTTGGCATTGTATAGAAGAAAAAAATGTAGCAAGGTAAGACTGATAACAACAAACTCAGAAAGCTATTAAAGGGTGGGAAAACTTTCAGAGCCTAAATTAAGACATGAAGAATAAAGATAGATATAAAAATATTTAGGAGAGAGATGGAAATAAAACTTGATGACTGATTAAATATTGATGAAGAGTAAGGGTGGCATTGAGAAAGATGAGCTTCCAGTTGGAATAAGTGTGGACATGATGGAGATAGTGAGTTATTTTGAGAAGCTGAATGTGCAACACTAATAAACATAGTCAAAAGTCAGCCCAGAAGTGCTGCTAAGGCACAAAAGAATATCCTGATAATTGGGGAATCAAACTGATTAAGATGGAGATATATATATATATATATATATATATCAGTTTGATTCCCCAATTATCAGGATATATATACACACATATATATATATATGAATGAAAGTGAGAGGCAGCAACTATGGGAGTGATACGTTTCTGAATATTTACTTTACTTAAAAAAATTATTTTAATAGTCAAAATAGTTTTAATAACTTCATAATGATTATACACACCTGTGCTAAGTCCCCTCAGTTGTGTCTGACTCTGTGCGACCCCATAGACGGCAGCCCACCAGGCTCCGCCGTCCCTGGGATTCTCCAGGCAAGATTACTGGAGTGGGTTGCCATTTCCTTCTCCAGTGCATGAAAGGGAAAAGTGAAAGTGAAGTTGCTCAGTCGTGTCCGACTCTTAGCAACCCCGTGGACTGCAGCCCACCAGGCTCCTCCGTCCATGGGATTTTCCAGGCAAGAGTACTGGAGTGGGGTGCCATTGCCTTCTCCTGTAATCTTACCTATATATAATGTGATTAAAAACTATAATCATTCAGTAATTGCAAAGGTGGTGAGTACACTCATGGTATAAATTTGTTGACAGAAAGTACAAAGGAGAACCTCTAATGTTGCAGCACATCCAGTCTTGCTTGATGGAGACTATAGCTGTTTAAGTCCCAACATTGAGAATCAAACCTCCTTTTGAATTTTTTGAATTCATGTCTTTATCTAAGTTTGTATGGAGAAAAATGTGGCTGCTGATATTTTAGTGTCTGACTCATTTTGTCTCTTTCATTATGACCAAGTATTGTTGGGGGAAAAAAAGGAGCTGTTGATTTACCGTTTGTTTGTGCCCTTTATCTTCCACTTTTGTGTTTTTTAAAGATGCTCTTTTTTTATGTCAATGGTCCTCTTCTTAAATGATTTCTGGAGAACAGCACAAACTCTCACTAAAGTTTGAAGCAGGGGTAACCAATACTTGGAAAACAATGGCAGTTCTTATTTCACATGGCGTGTTGTTCTGTGTCCGCGTGCTTTAATGTCATTAGGTCATTTGAGCTTTATAGCCTCACCATATTCTCACCTTATGATGAGAACTTGAAACAGATATGTTAAATAATTTGCTAAGGATCACACAGTTAGTCAGTGGTAAAGCTCAGCCAAATGTTGTGACAGCCTCTTACTGTATCCTTCGTACAGTTACTCTGCTATCACCTGTGTGAAGGCAGTTTACAAACTGTAAAAGAATTATAAAAATAGAATAATGTTCATTGAGTTCAAATTAGCAAGAATTTAAATGGTAATATATAGTATCTTAAGAATTAGGATTTGAAGATGAATGACAGAGCCCTGCCTCAAAAAAACTTTATGAAGAAATTGTAAAAATATCTAGGGCAGGTGAGACGCTATAACAACTTTAACTGAAATCTAAACAAAATATTGTGAAAACGCAGAAGACAAATTTCCACTTGCAGAATTTAAAGTACTTTTGGAAGATATTAGGAAAGGATCTTGAAAAATTGGCATAATTCTTCATATAGAATTTGCATAAGTACAGCCATTTAAGAGTGAAAGTTGCAAGAATGCAGAATGTTAACAGGTGGATACAGGTGAAAATGCAATGTGAGGTGAGCCTTGAATTATATAGCAGGGGGCTGGATAGTGAAGACCTTGAATGCCTTTATGGAGTCTGAAGTAGTAGAAAGCATCAAGGTTTTACACTAATTTTTAATTAATGTTAACAAAGCTGATCTCTTTATTAAAATAGTAAACAGTAACCAAATAGTGTGTGTGCATATGTGACTTAGATACATATTACAAAAATTACAAAATACAATGGTATAAATATTTGATGCTGCTTGATACAGTAAAAACTCAGGTCTTGTTCACATCCTAGCTTTGCCAGTGTCTACTTTGCATTTTGGACATTTATTGGGTCTTAATGTCAGATTTCTTTCTGGGATGAGTGTAGCTTAGAACAATGTATAAAAAGGACAAGGAAGGGTCAAAGTAAATAGTACCTTTTGTTTTCACTTACTGTTTGTGCTCATCTTCCATCTTAATCAGCTCTTCTCTGTTTCCTGGCATGACTCATTTTGAACCTTTCTTTGGGTTAAACTATCCCAAGGGCTGTTCATAGTTTCCCAGCCAGCTAAGCATCAAAAGTTTTTCCAGGCCTATTTCTTGGCAGCCAGAGGTTTTTCTATTCCATAGCCAAAAATGATATATCCATTCTGCTTAGGATGTTAGCTAAGAATGTGAGATGACCTTATGCTGCATTCCCTGCATTCTCAATGTGCTTGAAGTTCCCATTCAAGGTCTTCTGATTCTTTGGGGGCCTCCCCCCTGCCCCATGCTGCATCAGAGCTGAAAGGGAAATAAACCGGTCACTATGGGTGCCATCCTGGTGTGCTGGCCTTCATCTGGTGGGAGTTTTTCTCTATCAGCAACTTCCCTGTTAGTTAGCTTGTAAGTATTTTGAAGTCTAAGGCTGTGACATTGGAAATATTTTTTCTTAATTGTAAAAATGAAGTTTTAAAATTTACATAATTTACAACTGCTCTTTGTTCTTCTCAGTTGTCTATAACAGGTTTATAGCTTCCTTATCATCCAGCTTCTGTTTCTGTTTACTTTCATTAGCAATCTAAGTTTTCATTACCATTAACTTTTAAACATATATTTACACAGTATATTTCTAAACTTTTATGTTCTCTAATTATACTAGCTAGCAGTTTTTGAAGGCCTGTGATACAGGAATATGTATAGGTGGGTAGGTAGATAGATAGATATACACACACACACACATATATATATATGTAGATGTATATATATATATATATTTTTTTTTTCTAATGTAATTCTTCCATCACCCCTCAGAGACATGTGCCTCTGACAGATAAGGAAGTTGAGGCTAGTTGACATTGATTAATTTTTTGATTTTACAAGTCCAGTGAGTGGGAAAAGCCTCATTTTACCCAGTTTTTATTTGACTCCTATCACAGGATAGTTTTTATATATGTACAGTGAGGTAAGAATTTATTTTTATGTTGTTAATTCAAGGTGTATGTTTAGTAAGGATTTTCCTTCATACATAAATCATAACATCAGTGAAATCACATTTCAGATGTAAAGAAAACAAGAGTCTATATGTTTATTTGTGAACTAGGTGAATTTTCAAGCCTTCCTGTCCTGTTATAAATGGTGTCAGGACTTATACAGAGAGTTAGGTAATTAGCACTGTTTTTTTACAGTGGGCTTTTGTTCCTTCTTTTCTGCTCTAGAACCCCCTAACATACTTTACAAGAAGATCATCTGTTTCATGGTGTGAAACTATTCCTCTTAAAGTTGCATGAGAGTTTATAATCATTAATTCCATCCTCCATCCAAATGAACTGTGTGTAATTTATGTCCTAGAAAACCAATGTATGTTATACCATTTGGAGTGTAGATACTCCAAAACCTTAATCATCCAGTAGGTTTGATTCATTTTCAGAAAAAAATATTTCTATGGTTTTGCTTGAATGTTCTTGTTCTTTGGGGACTCGTGGGTACAAGGGAGAAGTCCAGTCAAATGCCGGTCGAAATGTGGCCATTCTAGCAAATCAGACTGATTCTAATCTTGAGCACAGCAAAATGTGTTCATAATTTAAATAAACTCAAGATGCCAAATGAATCATAAAGGGAGCTGCGTGTCCTGTGCCACGGTGTCATTTTCATTAAGTGTGAGATTGCACCTGAAGGACAGTTTAATTTGCAGCTGCTAAAAATATTTCGACAAAGTGGTACAGTTATAAGTGGCAGGTGGTGCCCAAACGTGAATTTTGCAAGAAATGCCATGTGTGGGATGAGGTGTGGAAGAATGTCAAGAGGTGCTAAAGAAGATAAAGGGGAAAAGAGAAGAGAAGTGTATTTACTCAGCATTTATTGCTATTATCATGATTAAAGACCCCATGCTTCACATGATAGCATTGGCTCAAGATTATTAAATGCGATTGTTTGTTCAGCTTCTACCCCAAGCTCAGGGGCATTGCAAAGGTAGCACAGTACCTGTAAAGACAAAGTTTCTTCCCCAAAGGCATACCGTTTATAAGCTATTCAGATGAGAGAATCTTTCCAACTCTATTTACCCTTCCTAGTGTTTACATTGCAGTTGTATGCTGGCAAGATTAATGCACTTTGATCTGGCTTAAATGGATTTTGCCCCTTCTTTTGATGTTCAGCTTTTACTATATATCCACATGAACTTCCTGCTTCACATGGCAAGAAATATTTTCAAATTGTACAAGCTCAAAGGTTTTGTTAAATCATTCTTACTTGGGATTTTGTGAACTTTACAGAGTAGAGAAATTTACAGAGTTGCAATGTGGAAAAGTATCTAGGGGCACTGTAACTGTTTACATTATTAAAAATCCTGTATGTGCAAGTCTGTTATTTTCAATAGACTTGGCCATAGTAAAATCAGGAATTTGTATCTGGAAATAGGCAATCACTGATTTAATGGGTTACAGAACACAAATTTAAAAAGAAAAATTAACTAGTGGGTTTGGGTTTTTCATTTCTGCTTGCCGTTTGCTGGGAGTAACTGAAAGTAGAATAGCTTCCTCTGTAAATGCCAGGAATTTTCTTAGATTCCTAAAGAGAACTAATAAAATAGGTCAATCTAAATGAATTTTGGTAAAACTTTTCCATGCAGTGTTTTTGATGACAGGGCAAGTTATTGAATACTTGAAGTTTTGCAGGACAGTGGTAATCTCTGACTTCTAATATATGCATTATTCTTAGCTTCATAAAATGAAGAGGCATGCCTTCTGATATTTTAATCCTACTGATGAAATCTAAGTTTGAACAATTGCAAACAGATCATCTATTTTACTACATTAGTTACCTAACACAAAGGGATGCAATCAAAAACAAAAAACTTCTTCTCAGTTAAAAGAACATTTATAACATTTCAGAAGAACCTTTTGAAAACCCACTATGGTATAATAACTCTTAGAAATAGTTGCAGTTTAAATAAGCACATCTAAACATTTCTTTAACCAGGAACTTAAACATTATCAAAGCTATGATGAGTTCTGTTCATCCCCAAGCTTCAACAAACTATGTCAAAAAGCAATAAAATGTGATATATCTTAAAAAAAAAAAACTGCACATTTTAGTTCAGCAAATTCATTCATCTATTTCTTCATTTATTCATTCAGGAATAATGTTCTGTTTGAGAAATTATGCTTAGACTGGAAGAAATAGGAAAAAAAATAGGGAGATCAGCTTACAAGAATAAAGAGGAAAGAAAATACATTATTAAATAGAGTTTTATGAATTCTGATTGAGGAATATGCACCAGGTGCCAGGAAAGAGTTTATATGTTAAAAGGAGGTAGAATGTACAAGGTGGTTTGAAGAAAGTAAGGCCACAGGCAGGGAAAACATGAATGTGGGTGCCAGGGCAGAAGAGATAAGGGCACGGATTTAGGTAGCTGCAGTGAGATAGATTCATAATATGCTTAGGGGAATTTTTGGTCTATTTAGAAGCTGAAGGTAAGAGAGGGAAAAATAATGGACAAATGCCTGTCATAAAAAAATGATGGTGAGCATCATAAAAAAAAAGAATTAAATGATTTAGAAGAGATGGAAGCAAATTTTCCTCCATGTTATGTGAACTAAATGACTGAAGATGGTAGATGTGGTGTTTTCTGGAATGATACGTGAGTCTGCTAAGGTGTTAATAAAGGGAAACTATGGTTGGTTCTACTGAAAGATAAGTCAAGGTTTTAGTCCGTGGATGGTGTGGCTTGCATTTAGTTTATTGTCTATATAAGCGACTGTGAATAATGCAACTGACAAGGTTTCCCACTTCCTCTTGTTGCTAGAAAGCTCTGAGCCAAAATCATGGTCCATCTTGAGCATATGTATTGATAAATGTAGTGTCTACTTTTAGCCCTGTTACTGACCTGGAATAGTATCAGCCCTATAGTCCTTTCTGGTTGCCACATCTTGATTTATGGTGGTCATATCCTATGACATTTGAAATCTGTTATGGAAAAATACATGGTATAAATGCATTTGTACTTATTTCTATAGCACTATATGGATAGATGCCTTAGAAGAAATAGATAATACATATATAAGTTAGATTATTCCAAAAATATAACTGTAAAGTGAAAAGACTGAGTTTTGCTGGCAAAGTTAATGCTATAAAACAGGGGAAAGAAGTGAAAATTATAGCAGGAATAAGTTTGAAAATAAATTTAGAGTACAAAACAGAAGTCCTGCAAGAGATGGAGGCAATTTAAGGTAAACTAGCATTTATATCTAGGTACTGATCTTCACATTAACCAAAATGGAAAAGTATGAGCAGAAACAGTTTTTAAAGAAAAGTTGACAAGTTCTTTGCTGGGCATAATGAATTTAAGTTGCAATAAGATATCTAAGTAGAATTTTGTAGCCAAAATTTTGAAATGCAAAATTGAATATAGGAAGAAAAGAAAGGCTTATGTAGTCTGGTGATACTTGAAGCTACAAAAGTGAATAAATTCCCAAAGGAAAAAACTTTAAAAATATAATAAAATTAAGAATATTAAAATAGTGGAAGAAATACTAGGAGATGGCTTTATTTATAGGAATAGAAGGAAATAAGAGATGTCTGAAAAGAAATTTAAGGAGCATATATATTTAGAGTTTTAGGAAAAATAGTCCCAAAGGAAATTGTGAAGATTAGATTATTAACAATTGAAGTTAGAGTCAAAAAAAAGGCACAAGCCAGAGAAGCAATAAAAAGTTTTGGAAAGATGTGACTGCTTTATTGTGCCAATGGCTGATGACAGCCAAAGGAGGATGAGTAATCAATTTGCTGATGAGGTGGTTCCTGCTGATTAACACTAAGGGCACTACCAATGGGGAAAGAGCTGTTGTATCTCCTGGTCTAAGGGATAACTTCAAAAGCATCTCCCACCAAAGATGCACTAAACTGGGCTACTCTTCCTTCTCTACTCTCAAATCTATTCTTCCTCAGTTGTTCCATCTCAGTAAATGATCTTTATCCAACCAGATGTTTAAATCAACTGTTTCTTTAATTTGTCCATGATTTTTCTTACTTCTCATATCCAATGTCTTTTCAGTGAACGTAATCCATTTTTTCAACTTTCACAGTCTCTGCATTTGTCTCCTTCTCTGTGATACAAGTCCACATCACCATAATTTCTCACCAGCCTTCAGAGTAATCTTCTTGCCTTCGTTCTTGCCTCAGTATGTATGTATTTTTTCCTACAACAGCCAGTGATCTTCTTAAAATAGAAACCTGATAATGTCATTACTAGGTTTAAAATACTTTACTGGTTTCCCTTTTAGCCATCAGGAAAATAAACTACTGAACAATAAACTTCCTTCTTATTGTGGCCTTGGCTTAACTTTCTGTCATCATCTCTGACCACATCCCTCCTCTGTTGCGTAAAAGTCTCTGTGGTTTCTGTAACTTCACACCTGTGTTTCTTCTACCTGGGAAACTCCTAGATATTCTTCAGGTCTTGAACTGTATGTCATTTCTTCTGAGAAAAACTTTCCCTAATTCCCATCAAAGTAAGATCAGTTTTTCCTTCATTTTTCATTACAGTCATTTCAAACTCTCTATTTTTGCAAATTATGTGCAATTTAACAATTTCTGTGTTTAATTGTTGGTATTCTCTCACAGACAGTAAGCACCATGTAGGCAGAAAACATTTCCCCTGATCCTCCACAATTCAGAGCACAGAGAAAGTGCTTAGGAAATATTTGATAAATGAAAATACAAATGGTGAGAGATTGTATAAAGTAGGGAGACTGTTTATTGGAGCAACCAACAGTCTGTAGATTATTGGATTGAGAGCAAATAGAGAGAGGCCTTAGACATATAAAGGAAGAGAAATCATTCTTCCACAGAATGGAAGAAAAGAAGGATTTGGTGGAGAAGGAGCAAAAGAAGGGAGTTCTTACTAAATGGCTTTGGTCTCAGCGGTAAAGCAGATAAACATTCCATCTTTGGAGGATAAATTGAGAGATGATCCATTAGTTTTTCTGAAGACAGTGAGAATGACTTCAAACAGCAGCAGATAATATGTCTAAAGTGAGTCGCTAAAAGTAAATAAAATAATTCCTCTAGCAACATTAGAATTTAGGATAAATAGTTTGAATGCATGTACATCCATTTACTAAGACTATATGATTTTCTTCATCCTTGCTTAGGTATGAAGACAGAGAGAGGAAATTTCTGGGGTTGTATAGGCAGTAACTGGAGATTTAGGAGGCCAAGAAGTTCTAGGATGATAGGGAAGACAATTAGAATGACTAGATTAGGTAAAGAGGAGGATTCACCAGTGAGAAGAGAAATAGACTGAGAGAATAATAGGGAGGGGCAAGGAAGAAAAAGGCAAATTTTGGGCTCCTGAGAAATAGAAAATGATAGTGAGCAAAGGTTTGGGCCAAAAGATAAATATATATAAGATTTTCTAAATTCAACATATTAAAAGAATGGCTTCTTTTAAATTTTTGGAAAATATCAACTAAAGACCTGATTTATTTTGAAATTAGAGTGAATATTTTATTCAAGATAATGATCTAAATTTCTTATAGACAAGTCACATTAAATTGGCGTTGTTTTTCTTCGATATTCTCTTTTTCTATTTTAATATGTTTATTAGTTTCTGTGGATAATGGTACTTTTTGTCATATCTGAAGTTATGTCAGATTTAATTTGGCTACCAAATCCTCTGTGCCTATAGTGTCATGTACTAAAGAGATATTAGGATTGAAGGCATTTTAACAGTGAATATACATGATAACTTGCTTGATTTCCCACTAGAATCCACTTGTGTAAGATGATAATTATCCTCATGTATTTTAGAGACAGACCATGATACTTGATAAAGTCTTCTTTTTTAATTTACTCTTCTTTATTTCGAGCTGGAGGATAATTACCTTATACTGTTATATTGGTTTCTGCCATACATCAACATGATTCAACATGGAGCCTCCTTCCCAACCCCCACCCCATCCCACCCTTCTAGGTTGTCACAGAGCACCAGGTTGAGTACCCTGAGATGCTTGATAATGCCTAATTTCATGCCCAAATACCAATTTAAGAGAATATCCATAATATAAAATACTGTTTGCTTTGTTTTTATTTATTCTTCTGTCATCACTTTTGCTTGATTATAACTTTCTGGAAGAAAATCTATGACCAACCTAGATAGCATATTAAAAAGCAGAAACTTTACTTTGCTGACAAAGGTCCATATAGTCAAAGCTGTGGTTTTTCCAGTAGTCATGTATGGATGTGAGACTTTGACATTAAAGAAAGCTGAGCACCAAAGAACTGATGCTTTTGAACTGTGGTGTTGAAGACTCTTGAGAGTCCCTTGGACTGTAGGGAGATCCAACCAGTCCATCCTAAAGGAAATCAGTCCTGAATATTCATTGGAAGGACTGATGCTGAAACTGAAGCTCCAATACTTTGGCCACCTGATGCGAAGAACTGACTCATTGGAAAAGACCCTGATGCTTGAAAAGTTTGAAGGCAGGAGGAGAAGGGGATGACAGAGGATGAGATGGTTGGATGGCATCACCGACTTTATGGACATGAGTTTGAGCAAGCTCCAGGAATTGGTGATGGACAGGGAAGCCTGGCACACTGCAGTCCATGGGGTTGGAAAGAGTCGGACATGACTGAGTGACTGAACTGAACTGAACCTGTTTGAGAACCAGGAAGGTATTGGTATGCTTGGCTAGGAGTAAGGTATGGAAGGAAGAGTAGGTAGAAGAGAAGGCATGCAGAGTAGCAGGGACCAGTCATAGATGGCTTTGTTACTATAAGGAGTTTGTGTTTTACTGCTAATGATTCAAAAAGATATAGGAGGGTTTAGGGAAGTAGTGATGTATCAGAGGTACACACTGACCTGTTCTGTGGAGACACAGCGAACTCAAGGGTGACACCAGGGTTTGGAGCTTGAGTATCTAGTAAATGACATTCCTATTTAATGAGATGGGGTACAACTTGAGAGAACTTGTTTTGCTTTGTTTTATAGGAATCTCATCTCTCCCCACCCAGTTTTTACTGTAAGGTAGAATAGTCTAACTGATAGTGTGATTTAAACTATTTTATGCTTGAAAAAAAGAATAACAATGATGATGGCAATAAGTAATACTTGATAGCTCTTACAGTTTACAAAATATGTTAATATCCAATAATGCATCTGCATTATCTGGTCACACTGAGGGTTTCTGTACCTATTCCTGATTTTTACTGGAAAAAAATAATTTTCTGAAACATAAGGGAGTTGTAACATACTTTAAAATGCATGAAGAACTGTTTATGTCTGCTGAAAACAGTGAACCAAGGAAAATTAGCTCTTGAAATATGTCAAATAGGAGTTAAAAGAAAATTGAAAATAGACTCTAATGAATGATCTTATTTACCCAATTGTGAATTAATATATATGCTATAATTTGTCTCTCAGATCCAAGGTTCATTAGTGCCCACCTCATCCCAGAGAGTGACAACCCTGAAGATGACAAAGTGTACTTTTTCTTCCGTGAAAATGCGATAGATGGAGAGCACACTGGAAAAGCCACTCACGCTAGAATAGGTCAGATATGCAAGGTGAGGTAAATAAAAAATGAGAGTATCATTGTCTAATCATAGTTTTTTTCTCCTTTCCCATCTTTGTACAAATATAATAAAAATATGGCTAAAAAGCCTGCCTGATCATTATACATATTTAAATGGCAAAAACTGTTGAAAACATATTATAGTTGCTTAAGTGTAACCTCGTAGTCAAACATGCAGGTGGAGGTTGTCACATACTATTTCACAAGTACATTAAATAATACTAGTTTGAAATTCTAGAGAAACAATTTTTTATATTACCTTGGAAAATAGTTTTTGTATTCTCAGACCTAGTAAAGTTTCCTACAGTGTGTAAGTTTTCAATGAATATATTTTGTTGGAAATAACTAAAGTATGAATATAAAAGAAAAAACATTATAGCTTATTTTTATAAATTTACTGCATCCAATGTGCACATACAAAGCACACATACATAATTTTGAAGCTGTGAGCTTTCATATACTGTGTGGCACAAAATTGGACGTGAGATGCATTATAACGTTAGATAGAATAAAAAATTGGTCAATAAATACTTATGGGTTAAATAGTGTGAACATATGGTAGCAGTACTGTACTTACCCTCTATTCTGTAAAATATAGTATATATGCAATATGAATAAAGCCAACTGTTATTGTATTATTAAAGCACCTTTCATCTCAAGAAAATCATAAGGACAAGTCAATTATTGTCTTCAAATGAAATTATTTTTAAAAAAATAATGAAATTTTACAAATCCCTATCTTAGAAGAGGGGCATAACCTCTTTTCTACCCCAATCATGATTTAATTATTTATCTTTAGTATGTTAAATTACTGGAAAAGTATAAGTTTTAATGATCTGGAAACATACAAATGATATATGAATATATGAGAATCATTTCTCCACAAAATATAGAGCATCATTAAATGCACTACTTACAAGGGTTAAAAAATAATCTTTATACTAAATAAAATCATATATAAAATATAAATCAGTGTTATAATTTTGAGGAAAAGTTATATTTCTTCAAAAATATGCACATAAATACTATTTTAAAAGACTAGAAGTTACCAGTAAAAGCATATCATCATAATAGAATTTATTGCTACATTGGGTTACAGCTAATTTTCATTTTCAATGAGCAGTTACTTTTTCAATATGTTACTCTGGAATGAGTTCTTTACTAAAATTTTTCTGATATTTTTTCAACATGCTATTTGTAAAGTCAGAATTGTTTCAACTGTTTGAACTTATAAAAATATTTAATGCTTAGCATGCTTTTGTGTTGTATTTTGAGTATTGGTTATGAGGCATGCAGCTATTCTTTCATTCAATAAATACTCATTAAGTGCTACTATGTGCAAATGTGCTTATTTCCATGAACCAGCTTACTTAGATGAATAAAATCTTACTATGTAAGAGAGAGAGACTTAAAGCAGACGAAAATGGACACAAGAGTAATATTGTCCTTTGCAAAATGGTAACAGAATGGAAAAAGTACAGTGACTGTTTAATGCTAAGGGATATTTATTATAAGTCACTCCTTGAATCAGATTTGAGTGAATAGATTGTACCAACAGTAGGATAAGAATGCAATTACTTATATCTAGTTATTTAAAATTCATTTATCAATTTGAAAAATGAAGAATTGCGTTTTGTGTATGTTTCATATACAAAAGATAAGAGACGATAAAACTAATATTTGAAATTATCATTTGCATGCACAGTTTTTAAAATCATTATTCCCTCCATTCAGAATGACTTTGGGGGTCACAGAAGTCTGGTGAATAAATGGACAACATTCCTCAAAGCTCGTCTCATTTGCTCAGTGCCAGGCCCAAATGGCATCGACACTCATTTTGATGAATTGCGTAAGTAGCTAATGATGTTGATGTTGCATAGAGTACACTTGTTCAGGCTTTGCCGTAACCTTCAGAAATGCAAATTTCCCTAATTTTATTTTTAAACAGAGGATGTATTCCTGATGAATTCTAAAGATCCTAAAAATCCAGTTGTATATGGAGTGTTTACAACTTCCAGGTAAATAGCATTTTACTCTCTTATTATCATAGAAAATCCATGTCCTTTAGACACTGTTTTAAGTGTCCATATTTGTGAAAATATATTTTGAAAGAACAATGTTGGCTTAACCTTTGAGCTCTGGTGCATTCTTGGGTGCTTGAAATACGTCATGATGTAAATCATTTTATACATAAATTTTAGCAAAGAAGTTCATTACTATAAATTTAACAATGAAATGCATGCCATGCCCTATGTATAGCTTTGAGTTGAAAATTTTGAATGAAATATAAAATATTATAAACATAGAAATCTGAGTTTTGTTAACAGTTTATGGTGATATAAACTAAGGGTGAAAAGTCTTTTTTTCCTCTTCTCTCCTTCCTCTTCTCCTTGTCCTTGACCTCCTTCTCCCTCACCTCCTCCATCTCCCTCCCTCTTCTCCACGTCCCCCTCTCTTCCCCTCCTCCTTTCCTCATTTTCATCTCCCTCAAAGCTCTTGGTGTCAATCAAACAGTGCTTATTTTCTGACTGTTCTATTCACCATAAAGTTTATATTACCTGGAGTTGCTGAAAGAAATACGTATTTACATGCATATAAATAGTGTTATGTATTTAGATATGTATAAATGTTTAAAAGGGAAATAATTTAAAATCAAAAGTCAGGAAAAGTGCTGCAAAGGACTGTGATAGCATAAAGAAAGATTAAACTACAATGTCCAACACTGATTTATTCTGTAAGTATTAAAGCCATTAAAATTCGATTGGGCATATTCACTTAATTTTTTAAAGTAACATGATATGAATGTATATATTTGTATCATATATTGTCTATTTATGATATGAATACATATGTTCAATGAGTACTTAGGGGCTTCCCAGGTGGCACTGGTGGTAAAGAACCTGCCTGCCAATGCAGGAGATGTAAGAGATGCAAGTTGGATCCCTGTGTCGGGGAGATCCCCTGGAGGAAGACATGGCAACCCACTCCAGTATTCTGGCCTGCAGAATTGCATGGACAGAGGAGCCTGGAGGACTACAGTCCATAGTGTCACACCGAGTCAGATATGACTGAAGCAACTTAGCATGCACACATTAGTACTAAAGATGGTTTCATCCATGCCTTCTAATTTTGAGCAATCATAATTTGTTCTCTTATGTCTTATTAATTATTGTGTCTTATAAATGCAGCTTTAAAAATACTAAACACTATTTGAGAATTTATGTTCAGGTATTGATAATTGCTATCTGAAATTTAAGAAATCAGCGTAAATAGCTCTGTCACTGTGTAAAAACTGAAATTCTGTTTTTGTTCTCTCTTTTTTAGTAACATCTTCAAGGGGTCAGCCGTGTGCATGTATAGCATGAGTGATGTGAGAAGGGTGTTCCTTGGACCATATGCTCACAGGGATGGTCCCAACTACCAGTGGGTGCCTTATCAAGGAAGAGTCCCCTACCCACGACCAGGAACTGTAAGTGACCTAGGTGTTCAAGGTGGGAAATGAATACACTTATGCTGAAGACTTAACAAAAAAGCAGCTATACACATGTTTAATGCAGATTATCTAAAAGAATGATTCCAAGACTATAAATGAAAGCCAAATGAGGATTTTGTCTGATACCCTGAAATTCCACATTTAACAACATGCTCTTCAGAGGCATCAGTGTTTAAGTTCAGTGCCTACCAGTAAGTAGTTATTACCCGTAATTTCTGAAAAATGGAAACTGAACAGATAGCTTTATTTATTTTCTTTTCTGAAAGGTATATAGTAAAAATGTCTTTCGTGGAGAGCTGAGACAGCTAAGATACACCTGGACTTGTTTTTTTTGATCGTGGCGAAGGCTCAAGAATTGTGCATTAAATAGGAGGAAAATGTTTTTAACCAGTATTTTCTTCCTGTGAAAATCCCTCAAATAGGTAAAGAAGATATGCAAAAAATAAAAATACCTCATGGAACAGGGGCCCCATATTTTAACAGATGCTATCTACTCTCACTGACCCCTTTCCTCCAGCAATCCTAGGCACACTCCAGCTCAAAAAAAATTGGACAGAGCTTAAAATAAAACCAGATTTAAGCCTACAGTTTAAAGTAGGGAGAGAAAAAAGAAAAGATCAATATGGTCAAATGTAAGCTAAGTCATCAATAGGATGTCAGAAGTTCTAAAATATGTGGATGGATTCATCCAGTGCAACATTTTCTAACCCTAAAAATCTTTAAGGAAATAATTTCATATGATGAAAAAACTTGTTCTTTAAATTTGTTTAATTTCACATGAGTTTTATTGTTTAATTCAAGTAAATATTGTTTTTATATGATTTTATTGGACATAGAATGCTTTTAATCTTATTTGTTTTCTGTATTGATAAACTTACTTATTAGCATTTCATAAAGATTACTTCTAGTTGATGGATCTTGTAAATAAAAAAACCTAAATAGACTTTCAGAAGAATAAATGAACAAGATAGAATACCCATTGATTGTAAGAAGCCAAATGGTTTTATAAAAATGCATATGATATTTACTCCATTTCTTAATGATAAACTGTTTCACTTTGTAGATGGACAGTCTTATAAGTTACAGCTGTTTTTATCTCTATGACTAATTAATATCAGTGTATTCTAATTATACACTTGATCTGGGCTTACTTCAACAAACTTGTTGAAAGTCTTTCATTAGATACTGTGCTGTTATTTGGAGCTACAGAGTATTTGATCTGAAGATGTCTACAGTGTATTTAGAATTAATAACAATTAAAATTTTATTTTGTGTCAGGCCTCTTTATATGTGTATGTATAGTATATTCAGTAGCCCAATTGTTGTCCCCATCTTACAGATCAGGACTCTGAGAAAAAGAAAGGATCCAGGACTAATTCAGGCAGTTTGGTTCTAGAGCCTGAATTCTCAACCATTATTCACAGATAGTTGTTGAAGCATGGGAAATCATGGCAGCAATTTGTACCAAGTGCTGGAGGCAGAAGGCAGAAGGCCTTAATTCTTTCTCTAAGCCAGGAGTTAGAGAAGGGCTTCCAAGAGGAGATAGCAACTTGCTCTGTGAATAAAATTCACTTAGATGAATCCATTAATTTCAAAAGTGGGCTTCTAAGAGTATGTCATTCTATCAACACTACTGGAGAAAAACACAGTAAGTGGCCTTCAAACAGTGTGTCAATAGAATGACATTTTCTTTATTTTTAAACAAAAACCTACAGCTTAAGTAGTACTAAATACAAAGATAAAAGTAAGGCAAGAGACTGAGACAAATTGTAAGATAAAAATCTAAAATAAATAAATCTCTTAATTTTCAATCTTACATTTCTAAATTTTGGCAAGTTATTTCTAAATGGTGGTAGAAAAGCAAAAAAAAACTAATGTCATAAAATATGTTTTATTGTTTCTTTTAGGAGTTTATAGAGCTATACAGCTTCTTGATATTTCATTAAATAAATATTTTTTTAATTTACTAAAACAGAAATAATTCCCTATATTCCTTAACTGATATATTAATGTGTTATTGTGTGTGTATCTGGTTACTATATACATATATATTCATAGATAGATAGATATTCTTCCCATTTCAAAACAAGTTTTATTTATTTCATTTCTCATGAATTATTAATGATCTGTATCAAGGTAATGGCAAAGACAATTGATTTCTCCTTCTAAGCCTCTTGCAAGTTCAGGAACCACTTAATTACATTTCAGCTTTCAAACTCTTAAACTAAATGGCAGAAATTACCTAAGTGTAAGGCAAAAAAGCAAGAAACGGTGATATTGTACTCTAAAAGCTTTTACCATATAATTAAATGCAATGAAAAGAGACAGACTAAAATCTGAATTTTCTTGTTTTTGTTTTATTGCCTTAAATGGAGCATTTAAATCAGAGGTAATGTTATGGCAGCATACAACACTGCATTCTGTCTGGCTTTCAATGGCTATCATCTTTTCTGCTTGGTCCAGTGTGATTGGTCAGTTTCTGTGCCATACAAGTTGGTAAACACTTTGAATAACACATCTTCTTTTCCCTAAACTTACTGTAATTATTAATGAAATAGTGTTTTTGGTACTTTTGTGGTATTTTTTCAGGGTTATATTAAAATAAAGCAATAAAGAATAGTTTACATTCTCTTAATTTGAAAGGAACATATTTATCTTTAGCATGATATCATAGGGAAATATGAATGTATCCAAGAAAATTATTAACTTTTTCTAAACTAATGATTAATTGCATTCAGTTATAACATATTTAATTCGCTATTTCAAATTCTTCATTGATAACGTAAAGTAGATGGTGTTGTCACTAATAAAAGGCATCAAACTTCTGTACCCTGAGTTCATTAGATACATTTATAGTTTTTGGTGAGAAATGATGACATCCCATTGAGATTTAAGATATGTTTAGAAAATATATACTATATATTATATCTACTACTTTAAGTAACATTATTTTATTTTTGAGTTTAACAGTTACTTAAATTTAAAAAATTGCAGATCTAAATTCTAGACAATTGAGACCATATAATATATAAATTATAACCCTATTCATTATATTGTAATCAAAATATATTATTCTCTTTATTTTAATAGTGTCCCAGTAAAACATTTGGTGGATTTGACTCTACAAAAGACCTTCCTGATGATGTTATAACATTTGCAAGAAGTCACCCAGCCATGTACAATCCAGTATTTCCTATCAATAACCGGCCAATAATGATCAAAACAGATGTAAACTATCAGTTTACACAAATTGTGGTAGATCGAGTGGATGCAGAAGATGGCCAGTATGATGTCATGTTTATTGGAACAGGTAAATGTTTTAACTTCAGCTCTAAATGTTCTTCCAGAACATTGCATTTAACTAATTAAGTATACTAAAAACTGAGGGAATGTTTTATAGTCACTCTCAAGGTATGCTGTGCTGTGCTTAGTCACTCACTCATGTCTGACTCCTTGCGACCCCATGGACTGTAGCCCGTCAGGCTCCTCTGTCCATGGGGATTCTTTCAGCAAGAATACTGGAATGGGTTGCCGTGCCCTCTTGCATGGGATCTTGCCAAACAGGGATCCAACCCAGGTCTCCCACACTGCAGGTGGGTTCTTTACCATCTGAGCCACCAGGGAAGCCCAGAATACTGGACTGGGTAGACTATCCTTTCTCCAGGGGATCTTCCCAACGCAGGAATCGAACTGGGACTCAAGATATAGTTAACCTCTAATAAATGACTAAAAAACCCCTGAACATTGTCCCATTCTAATGTGTCATGTTTTTAGACAAGTTGACATTATTAACTTAAATTTCCTTTTCAATCAAAAGTTGATAAATTTAATCAGGTAAAGATAATGATTAGGTGAACAATCAGTGTCTATAATTGAGTCATAACTCTTTTTTGACCAGTGGTTTCTCAGGACAAAGATGTTGCTCAAACCATACATAAAATTCCCAAGACAGTTAATAAATGTTCTAGAATATATTGATGCAAAACTATCTGAATTTAAAAATTATCATAAAGTGCAAAAAATCTTCCAGAAAGTAAATTTTGGCAACACAATTTATTTAGTGTGTTTACCATACAATGAGAAACAAAACAAACCAAACCAAACTTCATCAGAATAGCAACAGAGTGGACATAAGGAGTCAGCATATACATTTTAGATTCTTTGCTATATAAATTTAACAGTATATCTTACCAATTCTGTGACTAGAAACAAGTATTTTGTAGGTAGGTATATGTTCAGAATGAATTCCATTACTATTATAACATATTACTCTATCTCCCCCCTACTCTCTTTAATAATACTATTTTGAAAGCACCAGTTACAAATCTGAAACTTGCTACTTAGGGTCAGATTCCAAGGTAATAAATTCCTGGTCTCCATTAACGTTAACTGACATAAATCAGTGGGAAACAGAGTGAGTGCTCCACTGAAACCTTGTGTAATAACATTTATTTTCCCTTGGTGAGAAACAGAGAAAAAAATTGCATTAACTATAGGGGAATGGCACCTGTGCAGTAAGTGCTTTCAAGACTTAAAGTTTTATAACAAAATTGTGAAATACTTATGTTATCAGGTGTAACAGTGTCAGGTTCTGAGCAATACATTATAGTCTACTTTTATGAGGGAGAAAGTTTCTCTATCAAATTAAAGAATCCCAGTGAGACTTGGAGTTCAGTAAAAGTCAGTGAATTGCAAGTATCAACTTCTGGTTATAAATATCTTGAGAAATTATAAGATGATAGGATTTCTCTTCAATAAATATTAGTTTGTCATTTAATGTCAAATTATAATTGGATCTCTCTACAGAGTAGTTAAAGCTTGTTCGATAAAGTCACACTTGCCTTTTTCTTCACCTCTGGCCTTTTATGTTGAAAAGTCCCCCACTCATTGTCAGTGCAACAAAAGCTTGCTTCTGGCAGTTTGACCAAAGAAACCCAAGCATGAGTTTTCAATTCTTCTTGGGACAGGAGCTGTCTTTAAAGGAACCAATTTTATGAGCATGTTGAACATCTGATGTTGTGGATGACTATTGGTCAGCACAGAGCAGGGTCATCTGTCAGCAAAGTAAATTGATTACAGTAATTTTACCTTTTAACTAAGTTGCACATTGATCCTGGTTGAGTAATCTGATTCAATTTGTGTGAAATTGTTTGAAATACTACTCAGTAAAACTTGATCTGGAACACAGATAAGGTTATGTTTGGATACTGGAGACCGATCAGAGGCACAGAGTAGATTAACCTAATTTACCTTTAATCTTTGGTGTTATGAGTAGTCTAAGGTCCTGTAAACATAGAAAGACCCTCTTAAAAGAGGGCTTTTAAAAAAACTTTACAAGGGATACACTAGCAGCCTTTCTTGAGCTCACATACCACATCATATTGATCCCCTGAAAATGGTTATCTGTGGTATGAATACTCTGAATTATTTTTATGGTGTAACATTTTTTACAGACAAGATTTTTCTTCTCAAATAATTTGTCTCTTAAATTTGATTAAAATGAGACATCCATAGCTAAAAATAATTGATCATCTGATGAAATGGAATGTCAAAGAGTCAAATTTTTGAATTTAATAAATCCCTGTTCTTTGTTCTATCAAGAATAGGAGCGCATCTCTAAATACTGGAAAATTAGTAGGCTTCCCAGGTGGCGTAGTTGGTAAGATTGGTAAAGAATATGCGTGCCAGTGCAGGAGATGCAAGACAATGTGGGTTAGATCCCTGGGTTGGGAAGAGACCCTGGAGTCGGGAATGGTAACCCACTCCAGTATTCGTGCCTGGAAACTTCCATGGACAGAAATGCTGGTGGGGGTTGCGAGAGTCAGACACAACTGAGCATGTACACATGGCTTCTTAACCCAACTTAGGGTAAAAACGGCAACCCTTATCATTAAGACACTTTGTGTCTTTTAGCAATGAATAAACAATACTTGAAATCTCTATTAAAATGTATTCACTTTAACAGTTTTTATTATTTATAGTGATGAATTTGAATTATTTTAGCTCTCTAATATGTTAATATGTTAATTAAACCAAAGCCAAAATTGATTAGGCCAATTATTGAAAAACCACTCTAATAAGTAATCCAGTATTTATTATGAGAAGTCAGATTATTATCATTTGCCACTAAATGGTCATTGAGCTGTCTTTTGGGGGGCCTCTGAGTACTAAAGGCTTCCTTATGGGAAGATGATGAGCAGTCAGGCTCTGAAGCTCAACTGCTTTTGTCACTTGGCAACATTGCTTCCATTTTGCTTGAATATTAAATATTGATACTAGTTCCTGATTTCATGACAAAAGCGAGAAAAACTTGTCAAAGTGTAATTTTTCTTCTTTTTTATTTCTTACTGGATGAAAGAGTCTTCAATTTCTATAGTGCTTTAAAATTTTCAAAAGTTTCACACAGATGATTCCCACATAACCCCATAATAATCCTTTTTGCTCCTACCCCTATACTGTCCCTCCCCCATTCTCTCTTCCCACTGTTAACCACTCATTTTGTTCTCTATATCTGTGAGTCTGCTTATTCTTTTGTTATATCCTTTAGATTCCACATATAAGATAGATAGTGTTTGTCTGACTCATTTTACTTAGCATAATGCCCTCCAAGTCCATCAGTATTGCTATAAACAGCAAAATTCCTTTCCTTTTATGGCTAAGTAGTATTCCATCATATATACATGTATCACATCTTCTTTATCCATCCATCCGTTGACAGACCTAGGTTACGTGCATACCTTGGTGGTTGTAAATAATACTGCTGTGAACATGACAGTGCATGTAGCTTTTTAAGTTAGTGTTCTTGGTTCTTTTCTGATATGTACCTAGGAGTATGGTTGTTCTGATTTTAGTTTTTTGAGAAGCCCCCGTACCATCAACTTGATACTATTTTTAATTTAGTTTTTTTTTTCGAGACACCTGATAATTGAGATTAAAAATAAAAATAATCCAGCCTAATGATTATTTTATATATATATATATTTCTTAATTACACAGGTTTAGAATAAAGCCACCTTCAAAGCTTCATATATTTTTTAAAAATTCAGTTATTTTTATTCCATAGCTACATTTATATTTTATCTGGTTTCATGAAATGCATTTGAATATATATTACTAATGCTATAACAATAAAATAAATTTTAAAATACTGACATCAAAATGTCATTCTTTCTATTCAATTACTGATACAATTTATTAACACTAAACTCTCTGTAGATCTGTTTAAATTGTGGTGTTCTCTACTTTCTTTCAAAGATGTTGGAACTGTTCTTAAAGTCGTTTCAATTCCTAAGGAGACCTGGCATGATTTAGAAGAAGTTCTGCTTGAAGAAATGACAGTTTTTCGGGTGAGTGCTGCTTAATTTCAAGTGTCAGCAAGTTCACTTGTATGTCCTTCTCCCAGGACAGCTGCACACTGGTCTTGGTATGGACAAGTAGTCTAGCAAACCCCTCTAATTAGCTTGTCAATTAAAAAGCCAGACACTAGTCAAAATAAACCTTGAAACTTTCAATGCTAGTTAAATCTAAAAATGTAAAGAAATGTATCCTTGGCTCATATTTTGTTTTCTCAGTGATAAATTATATGATTGACATTTTACACTATTAACGTAAATTACCTCACTGGACAAACTCTGTGTGCCTCCCGCCTCCCAAACCCCTTCTTTCACACTTTATGGTATCACTGGGGTGACAGGTAACTTCCATGAATGTATTAAAGAAATACATTCAGAATGAAGGAATGAAGACATTCCAGTAATTTTTAAAATCTTATCTGTGAGTTGTTTTATCACATTTTTCTAAAGAAATCATTTGTTAGCAAAAGAAAATGTTCATGGTTTTTATATCACTGGTGGAAAGTTTGTTATGAATTCCTAGTCTTCACAAGTAGGAAAGGTACTGGTAGTTGTCCGTTTGTCGTGAATCACTTGTGGCTCAGGTAAGTTTATACAAGACTGGGATAGAGGCAGCAGTTGACGTGTTGCAGTGAGAGAGGAAAACTGAAGTAATTTAACATATACCACAGTCTGTTGTTCCTTTTAGAAAATCAGCTAGGAGGAGGTTTGAATTGAAGCGTACCTTGATGTGAATTATTTATGAAACGTAACAGAGAAATGATGCCTATCAAAGGTGTTATTTCAGTTTTTGATAGAAGAAGGTAAAAACAATCAGACATTTATAACTAAAGATAAATTGGAGTATTTAGTGGACAGAAAATGAGAAATGTCGGATCTAGTCTCACAACTTAAAATTACCTCATTTAGTCTCCAGGAATCTCAGGCACTTTATCTATAAAGTGAAGCACCTGTATTGAAGTTTTCAGCTGATTAAATATTTTGATTGTAAGCAAAATCTACCCAAGACTTCTTTTAACCCTGTACTTATTAACTCAATAGGGCTCTTGCTCCCTATTTCAGTAATTGTTTGAAGAGAAAATAAAGTAAAATATGGCAAGTTCCTAATTGATATTGATTCAAGTAAAATTGTGATTAGCTTTGAAACATATAACTGGTAAATCATGACACAGACACCTAGTAGTAACTAAGCAATGTTCTACTGGGAAGGTCTTGGGCTCTTGAGTCATACCTATATAATAGTTCTCTTTGGACCACAGACAGTACAGATGAGCTTTCCCATCAGTATAGACAGGGAAAATAATACCTATCTCAAAAGGAAGCTAGAATTAGAGACACTATCTGTGGAATATCCAGGACAATGCTAGTTACTGTGCTCAGAATCTTATCATCAATATAATTTTACTTGTTTTAGCTTGTCTCCAGTGAATATAAGCTGCATTTACAGTAGTTTTCTCTGCTAACCCTTGGTTTAAGTCTTAAAATCACACAATCATTATAATTCTACTATAATTTTTAAAAATTAAGCACTTGGACCTATTTTGTCTGTTATAGAATGATGACTAACCACTATTTTTCACCGCCTCCCATTTCAGAATTTACACATTGCTACTTTAGCCTACAAATTAAAAAATACAGTTATCCAAATGGACTATGTCAGTTATGTAGAGTCCATTTAGATTTAGCAAACAAATTATGGGCACTAAGAGGCAGATATATAAATTTCTGTCTTAT
The DNA here is from genome assembly GCA_024291935.2 of Okapia johnstoni. NCBI lineage: Eukaryota > Metazoa > Chordata > Mammalia > Artiodactyla > Giraffidae > Okapia > Okapia johnstoni. The sequence continues at coordinate 76,169,583 of CM044312.1, read as the reverse complement.
ATCCATTATTGGGACTCCAGAGCCTAGAATATGTTTTCAACCACCGTTTGTTAAATGAATAAAGAAATCAGCATTTATGCAAAAAATGAAATATGAAAAATTAAGGAATTTAAAGTCCTCTCTAGGGAGACCCTCCTTAAAATGAGGTGCCAGAGTATGAGGAAGATAACCAAGAACAGCAACAAGTTATCCTGCTTGATTATATCCCATATTATTTTCTAGTAGAAAAAAATTTTACCAATTATTTGTTTTTGGAAATCTGTATTGCCACCACCATGCAAATGAAGTTATAGGAGATAATAAAATATTATGTTAACTTTGGGGGCAGGAGGAGAATGGGACGACAGAGGATGAGATGGTTGGATGGCATCACTAACTCGATGGACATGGGTTTGGGTAAACTCCGAGAGTTGGTGACGGACAGGGAGGCCTGGCGAGCTGCGATTCATGGGGTCACAAAGAGGTGGACATGACTGAGCGACTGAACTGAACTGAACTGAACTGAATTATTTCCAGAATCTTTTACTTTTGGGTTTGTCATGGTTTCTCTGCATATTCCCTTTCAGTTATTGCATATTATTAAAACAAGTTTCATTTACTAATTCAACTCTAAACAAACATGACCACCATTGTTCTGGCACAGTGCTAAATTCTGGTGAATCAGGGATGAACACTATAAACATGGTCTGTGACCTTACCTAGCTTAGAGACTCTTTCTAACATGTTATCCCTCAGTTTCAAGTACTTGATTTATTATTAGTACAATTACCTTTTATCTTGTAGAATTGTATTGCTATGTCATGCCATTTAAATAATAAGGTTCTTTTTTCTATCGTTTAATCATATTCTGGGATTTTATGAATAGGAATGTATATAATTTTGTAGTAATGCTGTATTCTAGCTAATTTTCTTTCCTTGTATCTCTGGGATTTTAAGTTTATATTTCACATCTTATCTAGATTTGTTTTAGTAAATCAGAAACAAGTTTTAGTTTAAAAATGCTACTTCAAACTGTTAAATGACTTTCAGCAAAATCTTCAGAGATGGGAAGCCAACAATCTTGTAAGCACAAATATTTAATGTCTACTATATTTTATTAGTGTTTTTCAGTTTCCAAAGGATTACACAATCTAATTATACCTGTGATAATTACTGAATGATTTCTGCATGGTTTAAGATGTCATGAGAGAGATTCTTTGTCTGTTTTTAACAATTAAGTATAAATAAGTAATAATATGCTTTCATGGAAACGATTGTTTATGAGTTTATGATTTTATGAAAATATTGTTTGCAACATAGGGATACATCTTCCTCTGATAAATATTCCATTTCTCTCCCATGTTCTCTGCCATGCATTGTTGTCATTATTATTTCTTTGGCACTCAAGTAGACAAAATGTATTTGGGCAGAGTTTAAAGAAATATTTACTTTCAACATTCTATTCTATCAGGCAAAGTTCATACATATATTGTGGTCTAGCAATTGGAATATTTCACTGTCAAACTTTGTTTAATTTTGCAGAAAGAGGGCAAAAAACACAACACATTAAAGCAATTTCTATATACACTGAAACCAGCAGAGAAATGTTATAGTTTCCTTATTTTTATTTGAGCCTTGCAAGTTAGTCCATTTAACATAAAAGTTAAAAGGGTTAACTGAAGTACTATGTTGATTTGACAAGGTAAATAGACAAGGAACAGATTTAGGGTCCTGGTGGTATCTGATACTCTTGGATTTTAAAAAGAAAGACATTAATGTCAACCAAACAGTTAATTTTACCATAATATCATCTCCAGGAGACCATATTCCTTATGTATCTTTGCTAGACTGAATAACCAACCTCATATAAAGTTCTAATTAAAGCCAGTACTCTGTCCATTGCCAGTTTTGAGGTTGGTTTCAGCAAAACACCCTGGCTAATCACAGGACATTCCAGTGGTTCTAGTTACATCTAAGATACTTTTATTCTGAGTGAAATCAAATTCCAATCAGAGTATAGTAAGAAGAATATTCCTCAGTGATAAAATTTCCATCTTAGAGTAAAATTTTCATGGATAATAAGAGATGAAATAAATTGGCATTGGTATAGGACTCTAGAGGGCTTCCCAGGCAGTTCAGACAGTAAGGAATCTGCTCGCAATGCAGGAGTTGCGGGTTTGATCCCTGGGTTGGGAAGATACCCTGGAGAAGAGAGTGGCTACCCACTTCAGTATTCTTGCCTGGAGAATTTCATGGACAAAGAGTCAGACACAGTTGAGCAGTTAACACTTTCATTTTCATAGGACTCTAGAAATTACTTTAAATAGATAACATATATTCATAATTGTATTAAACTACTAAGACACAAACCTATTTCAAATATTACTTGTAACATAAACTTATGTTTGAATCTCAATTGCTGTGATATTCCAAACAAATTGGTTAAAGTCAGTTGAGCCTCAACTTCTTAATTTCATCAGTTTTTTTTGTTTTTCTACTTAAGGTTATTAGTCAATTATAGCTGTTATTAACTAGTTAAATAAATGACAATTTCATTTAAAATAATTGCTTGAAAATTCTAAATCTATACCTTGTTAAAAATATTCAAAAGCTATGAAGACTAGAAGTACACTTTTACTTTATGCACTTGAGATTTTTTTTTCCCAGTCCAAGGGGGGTTTTACTTTTGATACAGTGGCTAGTTACATCAAGTTGCAATGCATTTAGTACAGCAGATTTTATTTATACTGCTATTGACTGCAAAGGATTGCAAGGCATTTACATAGATAATGCATTCATTTTAAACCCAATTTATGCAGTATTCCATGAACAGCTGAGCAAACAAATGAAAGAGTTTAATTTTCATTCAGATGTAAAACATAATTGATGCTTTCCAAAACCTAGTCTGTTAACTTATTCTAAAGGAGCTTCAGCATGCTTAGCATCCAGGGAGCGCTGTCTGATTCTCCTGGGATCAGCAGGTTGAAAAGCTCTGCAAGTGTGAAAGTTTAATAAGGACTAGATTTAAAATATCTGGAAAAAATATATATAGCAAATTAGAGTTCATAGAAAATCTTGAAAAGATGCTAAGTTTTTAATTTCATTTTTACTCGAACTCCAATTAAATTTGCAATTAAAACCAGTTTCATGAAAAAATGCTTATAAAGCTACATCTGTTTAAATGGAAGTCATATTCATTACCAACTAGGGCTCAGAAAAACACATAGCTTATTTAAATGGATGTCATCTTAATATATTGTCTGTTAAAATTTAACCACAGGCAGCATATAACACATCCTATTCCAAACTGTTTCATGATCTAAAATATAAGTAAGCTGTTTTTAATAAAGAGATTCTAGGATCTTAATTTAAGAACGTTGAAATCATTATATGGCACAGCAGAGTTTCTTGTGTATTGAGGTTGGTTTTCTTTTACAATTTATATATAAAGTGATCATTTCAGTATACCTTACAGACATTTTAATTTTGTATTGTCAATGTATGTGAAATGTGTGAAAATTCACCAGCTTCACTTATAGATAGTTTCACTGAAGTTGTTTGAAAAGAACCTAGACATAGCTAGCTCTCATTTTAATTATACTACCTGTTAATTCTCTAAGAAGTACTTTCCTTGCACCTTGGCTATAAAATTTATTTCACGAAAGTCTCCATGAAGTTAGCTGCTTACATACATAACAACATAATCATTTTCCCTGTGAAACTGTTGGAATGGAAGAAGCTGCTGTGGAGATGGAGAGTATAGAATGATCAGATTATTTTCAAATAAAATACAGATAAGCTTGAAGAGTTGAAGAAAAACTTTTTTTAAAAGATGGCTCCCTTGTATCTCATACAAATTCAGTGGGAGGAACAGAGTATAATGGAGAGAGTAAAAGAGACATGAGAGAAAGGGGGAAATTTGTAGGGAACTTATTTGTTCATTCCATTATTTAATAAATAATTATCAAAAGCTGGTAAATATAGTTGACCTTTGAACAACTTTGGGGGTTAGAGGCACCAACCCTCTGTGCAGGGGAAAATCTGAGTATAATTTTGCAGTTGGCCTTCCATATCTCTGGTTTGCATGCGTGGATTCATCCAACTGTTGATGGTGTAATACTGCATTATTAACTATTGAAAAAAATCCATGTCTTTGTGGACCCACAAAGTTCAAACCCCTTTTGTTCAAGGGACAACTGTAGGATAAGCAATCCCAGGTATATGGCAGTGAACTATACAGCCAAAAATCCCTGTGCTAAATTAGCGCTGGGTGGTAGGCGATTGGGGAAGGCTTGCGGCAAGGAAGATAGACAGTTAAGAAAACATGGCATGCCTCTTCTGCTGTCCTCACATCGTATCAGCCTAACCTCTAATTCCCACTGTGTATCTTTCACTTTTTTCCCCCATACTTCTCTAACAGGCAAAAGGGCAAGCAAGAATCACAGCTAGGGGTCTGGGAGATTTAAAAGCCCTGTGGGCATACAGTGAGTAACTTTTCTTGGTACTAACCTCAGTGGATAGCTTTGAGAGAGTCACTGTCTACTATCCTCAGATTTTCTCTCAGTGGTGACTTACATGACCTGCCTTTTTATTGGCTTTTCCTCCTTCCTCTCAGTCCTCCTCCCTACCTTCAGATAAGAACTTTGAGGTATAGGAAGAAACACATAAGACACAAGATAAATATCACCTATAAATCATATACTTACAAAAAATGTCATATATATGTATTTCTAGATAGTGATAAGCACCAAAGAGAAAACCTGAAGCAAAGGAAGGATATAGGAATGTGTGTGTGTATGTTTGTTGAGTATATGTATGTGCATGTGAGAGATAGGAGAGATTTGAATAAACACTATGTGACAAACATGTTTGTAAAGTATTTTACATTTATTAATTAATTTAATCATTTTAGCAATCCTATGCAGAAGATACCATTGTATTTATTTTTCAGATGAGAAAGTTAAATTAGAAATAGTTTCTATACCACACCTATTATCACCCTTCTGACAAGATTTATGTTACTACCATTTGAATTCATACAGTTTGACCCCTGAGTCCAACTCTTTACACTTTCTTCAGAGCATGACTTCAGGCACTTACAGAGAGAGAGCTTTTTGGATTTTGTTCATCCCGTCTAAGCCTCCTTCTCATTACCTTTCTCTAACCCCCCAAGCCATCTCTTGTTAGTGTTGTGTTTGTCACTGATGAAATACGATGGATCGGAGTTCAGTGAAAATGAATCTAAGAGAACATACTCAAATGTGTTTCAGTTCAGTTCAGTTCAGTTCAGTCGCTCAGTCGTGTCCGACTCTTTGCGACCCCATGAATCGCAGCACGCCAGGCCTCCCTGTCCATCACCGACTCCCGGAGTTTAACCAAACCCATGTCCATCCAGTCGGTGATGCCATCCAACCATCTCATCCTCTGTCGTCCCCTTCTCCTCTTGCCCCCAATCCTTCCCAGCATTAGGGTCTTTTCCAATGAGTCAACTCTTTGCATGAGGTGGCCAAAGTATTCGAGTTTCAGCTTCAATATCAGTCCTTCCAATGAACACCCAGGACTGATCTCCTTTAGAATGGACTGGTTGGATCTCCTTGCTCAAGAGTCTTCTCCAACACCACAGTTCAAAAGCATCAATTCTTCGGTGCTCAGCTTTCTTCACTGTCCAACTCTCATATCCATACATGACCACTGGAAAAACCATAGCCTTGACTAGACGGACCTTTGTTGACAAAGTAATGTCTCTGCTTTTAAAAATGCTATCTAGGTTGGTCATAACCTTCCTTCCAAAGAGTAAGTGTCTTTTAATTTCATGGCTGCAGTCACCATCAGCAGTGATTTGGAGCCCCCCAAAAATAAAGTCTGACACTGTTTCCATTGTTTTCCCATCTATTTCCCATGAAGTGATGCGACCAGATGCCATGATCTTAGTTTTCTGAACGCTGAGCTTTAAGTCAACTTTTTCACTCTCCTCTTTCACTTTCATCAAGAGGCTCTTTAGGTCTTCTTCACTTTCTGCCATAAGGGTGGTGTCCTCTGCATATCTGAGGTTATTGATATTTCTCCCAGCAATCTTGATTCCAGCTTGTGCTTCTTCCAGCCCAGCGTTTCTCATGATGTACTCTGCATATAAGTTAAATAAGCAGGGTGACAATATACAGCCTTGACGTACTCCTTTTCCTATTTGGGACCAGTCTGTTGTTCCATGTCTAGTTCTAACTGTTGCTTCCTGACCTGCATACAGGTTTCTTAGTAAATAGTATTTTGGTGGTCTGAGTTCATCAAAGAACAGCATTTATTTATGCAGCCTACATATGCTTATAATAGGCTTTAACAATACTTTAATAAGTGTACTGGTGATTATTTCTTCTCTAGTCATGACTTCTCTAAATTAGTCTGTTGATAGAAATTAAAGAGATTATGTTCTTCAGCAGAGACCTAAATGTAGACCTTTGCACCTTAAATAGTCATTTTAATAATAATAAAGCAATATATCTCAACCAAGCTCTCACAGTTCTTGCTCTCTGGAAACCAGCTCTATACCCTCAGCTTATCCTTGGTGCTATTAGGAGCTTGTCTGACATTCTAACCTCAACCACAGTGTTCTCCAGTTGAACATACAAATTTTCACAGAACCCCAACATCAGACGGGGCTGTTCTCAGACCATGATGAACCAAAACAGTAACAAGTCCGTTCCGTAATCATGTCTGAACACAGAAACATGAACAAGAACATAAACTTTGTCCAAACCATAAAAATGTACAGTCTCCCTGTCTGCCCTAGTGAGTGACTGCTACTTTCCCAGTAACTGCTCTAGTTTCACTGTTTTTTCCTCCTTCTAAATAAAACCTATGAAGATACCTAATCATGGAATTACCTTTGCTTTGTGACAGCATCCAATATAAAGCGAAACCCTACTCCCTGGAACCCTCCCTCAAATCGCCTAACACAAGTCCAAAACATAAGTCCTTTCCATTTCTCTCTTACTGAGTCTCCTCACAGTCTCCTTTATCATAGTGAGCAGCCCACCCGACTTGATCCACAGGCACTTTCCTGATGGTCTTTCACTGGAGGATGCACTTATTGTCTGCTCCACACATAAAACACTTGTCTATGCAATTTCTTTCGCATGCTTTTTTTCCCAATTATATTGCTTCTTGTAGGCACTGAAGTTATCTTTCTGAAAGTTTAAGTTGACATTCTGTAACGTTTCTAATTGACTGAACGTTTCACATTTTCTTTTTCTTCTTTAGGAACCAACTACTATTTCAGCAATGGAGCTTTCCACTAAGCAGGTAATAACATTATACATTACAACTGGTAATCTGTATTTTGTTAACTTTGTTTCAAATAGATAAATATATTTATGTTCCATCAAATTTTATAGGTTTATTAACAGTTGTTCAAAAAGCAAGAGGGGAAAAAAAATTCTTACTATAAATAGCAGAATGAGAACTAAAGATAATTTCATTGCCCTCATGTTTTTGACCAGTCTCATATATGTCCTATGGGGTTCCCAGGTGGTGCTAGTGGTAGAGAACCCGCCTACCAATGCAGGAGCCATAAGAGAGGCAGAGTGGATCCCTAGATCAGGAAGATCCCCTGGAGGAGGGCATGGCAACCCACTCCAATATGCTTGCCTGGAGAATTCATGGACTGAGTAGATTGGCAGGCTATGGTCCATAGGGTCGCAGAGAGTCGGACACGACTGAAGCAACTTAGCACCCTTGCACACATATATGTCCTTTAAATATATTTATTAGATCATACGCATGCAATGTTGCTTCAGTCGTCCCTGACTCTTTGTGACCCTATGTACTAGAGCCCACCAGACTCCTCTGTCCGCGGGATTTTCCAGGCAAGAATACTAGGGTGGGTTGCCATTTCCTTCTCCAGGGAATATTGCCAACCCAGGAATTGAACCTATATCTCCTGAGGCTCCTGCGTTGCAGATGGAGTCTTTACCGCTGAGCCACCAGGGAAGCCCTCTTAGATCACTATTTGTTGTGAATTTTCATTTATAGTATTTCTTTCTTGGCCGTTGTAACATAATTTCCTCAGTAATAACTGATATTTTCATCTGTATATCCTTTGAAATAACATGGGTGAATGTTTTGAAACATAAATAAATGTATAATTTAATTTACCTGTATAAACAAACTATTATATAGGCTAATAAAATCATGCACTGGACAGTATATTTTTGGAGAATTTTGACTTAGTTAATTTTACTTTTTCAGTAGTATCATATGCTAGAGAAAACATTTAGTTTGGCTAAATGAAAAGGGAAACAGCAAAACAGTCTCTGCCAAATGATAAATTATTAAACTCCTTGAATTCAAAGCTTGAGGACAGCATGTTAATAGTCTTCTCATTCCTGTTGAATGAATGCTTTGGCAGGACTCTTAAGAAATGCAGATAGATTCTAAGTGCTGAATGATAATGGCAAAACAAATGTGACTTTAACTTCTAATGAATTATCTTTTCTGCAAAAATGTTACGTAGCCTTTCTATAAGTGTATCAAAGTTAACTTTAAAAAAATGACTTGGATCCTGAGTTGAAATTAATTATTAAATAACCTGGGAGAAATAGTCAAAAAGTAGTTGGTAGCTTCTCACTCACTGAAGTGAAAACTTACATACAAATTTGTTTAATATGAGACTGATTTGGCAGATCTCATTTCTGATGGCAGATCTTAATTACATGTTTTATCTCTAACCATGCCGTTTTTTGTCATACAAGATGCTAAAATACTGTGCTAGTAAAACTTAGTAGATACCTTTTCAACACATTCATATCAAAATACATTGATAATCTCCAAGATATTTAGAGAAATCCAGAGTGCAGATATTATTGACCTGATACTGTCATCTTATACTTCGTAAGTATGTGTTCACCTGTTCTTGTAATCTAAAAATTGTCAAATGTTGGCAAGGAAATCCGGGGAGTTCCAGGATGGTAGCTAGACTGGGATATTCTTTCCTATAATGATTTTTAAAACTATTTATTTATTCTCTGCTGGACTTCGTCAGTCTTAATTACATTGCATTCAGTTTTGTAAACCATCTCTTTCTGTTTTAACATTTTTAAACCTACCTTAAGAATGGCCCATTAAATGCAACACATTTTACCAAAAAACAAAAACAATTTATCAACCTAAAATACTAGGTTAGAAGGAAGTAACTCTAGCCTTCAATTTCCATTACTGGATTTTGATTTCAATCAGATGTGACTCAATTTCATTTATGCTCATGGAAATTGTAAAAGTAGGCAGTAGTAGCAAGAGGGACAAACGTGTTGCAACTATTTTTCTGGATAAATGGACTCATATCCTGCTTGTGACCTGCAGCCTGTTAAGAAGGATAGTGAGAAGGCCTGCGGGGATGTTAAATTGGGCAGAAAAAGCACATCAGGTTATTTGCTGGTGACTGCATTATGCTCAATGGTGCCTGCAAGCCTCCCCTACATTTCGTTTAGGTGGCATAATTTATTTGCAAATCATTAATAGTACAGCGGAATAATTGTAAAATGAAAACTACATTGATTGTATTAAATTTTTGCCATTTTATCACACTTTAGTTTTTCATTACAATGATTTCAGTTGCCATATTTTTTAATTTCATATTTTTCTCAGGTATTATTTCTGTGATTTTCTGCTAAAGGGATCTGACAGATGTATAATTTATTATTTGGATAACAACTCCTTTATTACCCAATGCCATATTCTTAGAAATCTATAAGTGTGAAGTTTTTTCATGCTTCTTAAAAGTTATTGGCCAAACATAGAAATCTTTTTCTTATGTATGACCAACTTGTTCGATCGCTTTTTGAATAGTTATGTCCACAGTGTATGGTTTGGCATATCTAATATTCACCAATGCCAGACATGCTTCTAGATACTGCTACCTCATTTTAACTAATTTATCATTTAAATATTATTGTTGGCTTCTTTTTTATCACATTGAGATTTCTTGCCTTTTTTTTTTTTCGCCACTTAATTTTTTTTTAAACTGAAGGATAATTGCTTTACAGAATTTTGTGGTTTTCTGTCAAACATCAACAAGAATCAACCATAGGTACACTGTGCCCACTCCCTCCCGAAACTCCCTCCCATCTCCCTCCCCATCCCACCCTTCTAGATTGTCACAGAGCCCCTGTTTTAGTTCCCTGAGGCATATAGTTTCCCAGTGGCTCTCTATTTTACATGTGATATCGTAAGTTTCCATGTTACTCTCTCCATACATCTCACCCTCTCTCTTCTCCCCATACAATCTAAGTTCATTTTTTTAAAGGTGCTTTTGGAAGAGAGAAATAATAAGAGGGAAAAAAGTTCTTCCCATTAGTTAAGTTCTCTGTTAACAGTTGATCATAATTTGAGAAATATTATCACATGCAGGTTCTGTAGATGCTGTAAGAGGGGTACAAATCAATCTCATTTTCTCTCAACATAAAGGCTTAATAATATTTCATCTTTTACTCCCCAAGACTTTTAACTATCATTTCTTAATTTGCTGTGGTTTGTAGCATCTTTCAATATAAAAATACAAGGTGAATATACTGAGAAGTTGAACATATATAATGTAAACCATATTCCATATACTATACTGGAATATTATTTAAAATAAATATTTTTCACTTTACTGAAATGGAATAAGTAATATTTATCAAGATTACTACCTCCATAATAGCTTAGTTTTTATTGTATTATTTCTTCCTCCTTTCTTTCCCCCGTTTTGTGTTAACATATAAATAAGTTGGTTAGCTTCAAGCATATAATTATTTTCTATAAAGTGCTCCTTACCATCAATAATTTCTTAGATTCTAATAGATACTTTATCTTCATTCAAACATATCTGCTATATGTAGTTCATCTTTGAAAGCCAACTAGAAATGCAATTTTAATTATATCCATTGCTTACTAATAGGCAACTTGTAATACTAAAAGCGCATGCCATGGTTCCAAGACGGGCTTTTCTGTAACTATTATTTTCTATAGTGGAGAAATTAAAATACACTTTTGGGGTCTTTTTTATATGTACTATCATGTTTCAGTACATAAAATTTTTCACATTTATTTAATATTTATTATAATTCAATCATCTAGTACAAGAAAAGGGAGCTAGTGTAGTGTACAGTTTACTATATATTGATAGTAAAATGTAGAACAATCACAAAAGAGTTTTATTTGTATTTCATTTTGTGTTTACATAAATTTGCAACTGATATGCTACATTGGGCAACTTTGTTAAAGGTATTTTTTAACTTGTATCGAAAACCTAAGTTAATCGCTGCTAGAAAGCTGTTTTCCCTCCAATTCTGGCTCCTTTGGTAACTTCAAATTCATTGAGAATGACGCCAGCATAGATGTTTTATTTGGATGCATACTTTGAAGCTCTAGTTAAACATGCTTATTTTATGAATAAGGAAGTTAAGTCTTAGGAAAATTATGTGAACGGCCCAAGATCAACAGTTAATAATGTCAGGCAAGACCTAGAATCCAGATATGTTGATGCCCAATATCCCACTTTTTTGACAACATTTGAGCTTTTTGTTCAAGTCCATGGCACCAACCAGTACATACTTGAATCCCCTATATGATGATCTTTGAGCGAGAAGTTAATTGAGTACTCTTGTTCAAAGTAGTCTTCTGGAGGTACTACAAAGGCAAGACTATTAAAATTGAGCAAAGCTTCTTACCAATACAAGCACCAAAACTTCACCCTTTCCCTTCTTATAGGAGGGCAAACTGAAAGTGAAAGTACCCAAGAGTCAAAAGCAAAAGATCCCTGCCTGAAGACCAATCAGAATACATGGCAGGGTAGGTAATCTGGTTAATCAAAATTATAAACAGCAGAAGTTTAAAAAGCAAGCTAAGAGCAAACTGAAGGTTTGAACTTTACATTGCTCAGTAATGTCATTAAATTTTTCTTATTTTCATGAGATTTAATTGACATGTAACTACTACTGTCTTCCTTCATCTTCCCTTATAAAATATACCTGTTTCAGTTAAATATGTGGATTCTGACCTTGCTGTATTTTAAATGGTCACATTTTCTGCCAGGCCTTTGAAAAAATTACAAGAAATGAAATATTTTAAACCCACAAAGATAAAATGTATGCTTGCTAAAGTATAACATTTTCTTTTTTTTTTTAAGGAAAAAGATATTTAAAAAACAAGGTAATTTTTGTCATAACAGTAAACTCTTTCCACAGCAACAACTATATATTGGCTCTACCACGGGGGTCACGCAACTCCCTTTACACAGATGTGATATTTACGGGAAAGCCTGTGCAGAGTGCTGCCTCGCCCGAGACCCTTACTGTGCGTGGGATGGCTCCTCATGCTCTCGCTATTTTCCTACTGCAAAGAGGTAGGAGGACTATTAGAAATAAATACACTGTTCGACATTTATCTTATCTGATTTCATTTTTGGAACAGCTTCTTCATATACGTATACCATCTCTTTTGTTCTGTGTATAAAACAAGGTGTTACAATTCAAGGAACTCTTAGACATATCCTAAACTTCTACACAAACTTGGTTTACTTTTGTTTTAGAAAACAAAAACACTATCTTAATTTGGCAAAATAATCGTTTCAATGTATTCTTTACCACTCACTCAATCGTTCCCCTTGATATTCACCAGTATTTAAGAAACAAGCAATGATAGATGAGAGTAATATGCAGTACTTACTAATATAAACCTAAAGATTAATGGTATGCACATCAACCTACTGAAACACTTAATAGAAATTAGTATTATTACACTGATGCATTACAGGGGCAGTAAAATTTGCTTTGTTTTTTATTGTAGCTAATGTTTTATAAGAAGCTGTGAACATGACATTTTTCATTGCTAATGAGATCTGTTCTACAACATTTGGATTATTTTAAATGTTTTAGAAAATATTAAGGAAAAGAAATAAGCCAAATATCTAATTAAATATTTTGATTACACATAAGATATTATTGACTGTAGTGTTAAATTATCTACAACTTAAAACTTTCATATATTCAGTCCATATAGGTTAAAACACAGTTACCTTGTTAATAATAATATTTAATATAAATGTATTAACCTATTCCATTTACTAAATACTCGATTTTCTTAAGCCTTCAGTATGCAGAATTGAGACAATGTATTTGTATTACTTTCATGTACCTATCGACTTCGTTGGAAGTCTAAATTTAAAACAAAAACTTAGTGTGGAGATAACGTGTTACTGATCAAAGAAACCCTGAATATATTAATAAATAGCAATATGATCTTTTCACAGCAATAAAATTAAATTAATTAAGAATAAGGTTTTATGCTTCTTAAATCATTTAACTCTAGAGGGCTTTAAATGTTGCTTGAAAGTGTGGAATTCATGTTTGAACTAAAAATGTATTTTAATTTCATTCCATGTGAAGTGTATAACATTGCCTAATTTTGTAATAATTCATTTGAATTTTAAGCTTTTCTTAATGAAAAATAATATAAAAATAACATCATAACTAAATCTGTAATAAGTTAAAACCTGGATATTATTATATATTTGAAATGTTTACTGCATACCTAGAATCCAAGATTGAAGGAATTACAATTAACACAGTTTTGTGCCTTGCAAATTTTACCTAATCCAATTTCATGTGTCTTTGAAAAGGATGTTTAGAAGCCTTACAATTTATGTATTCTTTGTGATGGCATTTTTCAAAAGCTTAAATGGCAGTAAAAAAAATTCCGTCCCAAATGCTTTGTGGTTCGTGTTTCACAAGTTCTTTTGTTGGCTCAATTTTGAAATGTGCACCATCTGTTTGATAGTGTCACCAATACTACAAATAGAAATTTATAAATACTTGGGACTTCTAAATTTATGAATACAGTAACAAATTCCATGTTTACAGTTCTCAGTGGCCTTTGTGAGAACTTTTTTCAGGGTTGGGAACTATCTTTGCAGCAAGACAATACCCATTAAAATAGATGCAGTATACAGTTGGGCAAGTGTCCCCAGTCTTTCCCAGTCAGTTTCACATAAGCAGTCTCCATTTTTAGCCTTTTACTTGAACTACACACCTTGTTTGCCCCACAATGGCTGTAGACAACCTCCTTATTCCCAGTTAACTGTTAGCAAATTGTAGAGAGAAGAAGCCTAGAATGTACTACAACAAAGATTATCTGAGCAGTAGAATGCAGGAGAATTTAATTTCAGGTTTTATAGAAAATTTGCTTTTCTTTTAGAGGTAAGTTTGTCTTCTCTCTCACCTTCCTCTGATAAAAGGAGACTTGCTCCTTAATATTTGTTGTTACTTTGTCCTTTTATGCACTTCATAAATAAATTGGTTAGCAATCATAACTATGTAATCATAAATGTTTTATTAAAAAAAAGGTTGATATAGCAACCAAAAAGAAAAATTACAAACTAAATTACAATATAATTTTTTGTCTTAATATGGTTTAACAAAACTTAATTTAAGGAATTATGTATAAATATTAAGACAAAAATTCATATGATTTTTAATTTTCAATCTTACTCCTTCATTAGTGATTAGGGAAAAAAACATTTAATTCTATTCATTGAATAAATGTGTTCCTATTCTATATTTTGTGTTTTTTCCTCAGAATTTAAGGTATTAAGAATTTTGAATTTTTTAGATGTTAGGTTCTTATTGATTGACATTCAGTAGCAAAAGAACCCATGAATTTTCTGTTATCAATACCTTGAAAGACTTTTAATGCATTGTTATTTATTTAGTGCATTTATATACTATTTTCCATTTTGATCATCTTGGAGACTGCTCTTACAGGTATAATGAACTGCTTTAAAAACTCTTTTAGTCACATATAGATTCATCTCTTCTAATAAACTCCTGGGATCTTTGATTTTGATTCTTCTCAATTCTTATGACAAATCCCCAAGAAGGAACAGAGATACAGTAATACCTTTTAAATATAATTGTTTTAGACGCACAAGACGACAAGATATAAGAAATGGAGATCCGTTGACCCACTGTTCAGACTTACAACACCATGGTAAGTTACAGCATTTTAAATCTTTCAACCTGATAGCACTAGGATAAAACCAAAAGCAGCAATACATATGCATACAAGTTATACACCTCTGCCAGAATACTTGGAGAAGTGCAACTGAAAGGAAAGAACATCTTGTGGAAGAAAATTCTAATGAATATAAAGCACTGAATTATGTTTTATTATTGTAGGTATGATAAGTTCAAGATATTAGACCCTTATAAGACTTCATGCTCAATTTTCAAATGTTAAGCAAAAGAAGCCAGGTTTAAGTGTACGCTTTTATATATAGTTGCAACCTGAGTAGTAGGCCAAAAATATATTCATTTAAATATATCCAAGAAGAAAGTGTAGTCTTAAACTAAGCCATGAAAATTTTTCATTTATATGCTGATAGTATAGAGCCAGTACATTATTACTGAGTATCCTACTTGGGTAAGAGATAGTTTGGATGGCTTCACACGGATTTACAAGTAGGATATTCCCCTGAACCGGGGGATTTTGGATCAAGTTCATTTTGTGCTTTCTAAAAGATGTCAAGTTGCCTATTTAATGATGAAATATCAACCAATCTTTATTTAAAATGAAGTAAAATTGTAGTATATCCTATTCCTCCCCACTTCAACCCTTTACAGAAAACAAAATTAATTAGGCTATGCTTCCCTCTGCTGGGAAGACTCAGAAATGACATCACTGCTTATGAACAGCTCAGTTAAAAAGGGCTAAAATATCAAATGTAAACATATTACGTGTAATTTGACATAATTATCCTATTAACTAATTATCCTATTAATATCCTATTATCCATAATTATCCTATTGACTTTTTTGGTGCCTTTTACATTAATCTTAAAAGAAGGTATATTGTTTTTATCAATTACTTGAACTTGATCTACTAATTCTGTGTAAAGAATATCGATAGGTCATTCATTTCAGTTCAGTTCACTCGCTGAGTTGTGTCCAACGCGTTGTGACCTCATGGACTGCAGCAGGCCAGGCCTCCCTGCCCATCACCAACTACCAGAGTTTACTCAAACTCATGACCATTGAGTCGGTGATGCCATCCAATCATCTCATCCTCTGTCGTCCCACTCTCCTCCCACGTTCAAATTTCCCAGCTTCAGGGTCTTTTCAAATGAATTAGTTCTTCGCATAGGGTGGCAAAAGTATTGGAGTTTCAGCTTCAACATCAGTCCTTCCAATGAATCAGTCAGTTCAGTCACTCAGTTGTGTCCGACTCTTTGCAACCCCATGAATCGCAGCACGCCAGGCCTCCCTCTCCATCACAAACTCCCGGACAAACTAATGTCCGTCGAGTCGGTGATGCCATCTCATCCTCTGTCGTCCCCTTCTCCTCCTGCCCCCAATCCCTCCCAGCATCAGAGTCTTTTTCCAATGAGTCAATTCTTCACATCAGGTGGCCAAACTATTGGAGTTTCAGCTTCAACATCAGTCCTTCCAATGAACACCCAGGACTGATCTCCTTTAGGATGGACTGGTTGGATTTCTGTGCAGTCCAAGGGACTCTCAAGAGTCTTCTCCAACACCACAGTTCAAAAGCATCAATTCTTCAGTGCTCAGCTTTCTTTATAGCCCAATTCTCACATCCATACATGACCACTGGAAAAACAACAGCCTTGACTAGACAGATCTTTGTTGGCAAAGTAATGTCTCTGCTTTTTAATATGCTGTCTAGGTTGGTCATAACTTTACTTCCAAGGAGCAAGCGTCTTTTAATTTCATGGCTGTGATCACCATCTGCAGTGATTTTGAAGCCGAAAAAAATAAAGTCTGACACTGTTTCCACTGTTTCTCCATCTATTTTCCATGAAGTGAAAATAGATGCCATGATCTTAGTATTCTGAATGTTGAGCTTTAAGCCAACTTTTTCACTCTCCTCTTTCATTTTCATCAAGAGGCTTTTTAGTTCCTCTTCACTTTCTGCCATAAGGGTGGTGTCATCGGCGTATCTGTTATTGATATTTCTCTCAGCAATCTTGATTCCAGCTTGTGCTTCTTCCAGCCCAGTGTTTCTCATGATGTACTCTGCATATAAGTTAATAAGCAGGGTGACAATATACAGCCTTGACGTACTCCTTTTCCTATTTGGGACCAGTCTGTTGTTCCATGTCCAGTTCTAACAGTTGCTTCCTGACCTTCATACAGGTTTCTCAACGGTCAGGTAAGGTGGTCTGGTATTCCAGTCTCTAAGAATTTTCCACAGTTTATTGTGATCCACACAGTCAAAGGCTTTGGCTTAGTCAATAAAGCAGAAATAGATGTTTTTCTGGAACTCTCTCACTTTTTCAATGATCCAGCAGATGTTGGCAATTTGATCTCTGGTTCTTATGCCTTTTCTAAATCCAGGTTGAACATCTGGAAGTTCACAGTTCACGTACTCTTGAAGCCTGCCTTGAAGAATTTTGAGCATTACTTTGCTAGCATGTGAGATGAGTACAATTGTGCAGTAGTTTGAGCGTTCTTTGCCATTGCCTTTCTTTGGGATTGGAATGAAAACTGACCTTTTCCAGTCCTGTGGCCACTGCTGAGTTTTCCACATTTGCTGGCATATTGAGTGCAGCACTTTCACAGCATCATCTTTTAGGATTTGAAGTAGCTCAACTGGAATTTCATCACTTCCACTAGCTTCCTATGTAGTGAGGCCCACTTGACTTCACATTCCAGAATGTCTGGGTCTAGGTGACTTATCATACCATTGTGATAATCTGGGTTGTGAATATCTTTTTTGTATAATTCTGTGTATTCTTGCCACCTCTTCTTAATGTCCTCTGCTTCTTTTAGGTCCCTACCATTTCTGTCCTTTATTGAGCCCATCTTTGCATGAAATGTTCCCTTGGTATCTCTAATTTTCTTGAAGAGATCTCTAGTCTTTCCCATTCTGTTGTTTTCCTCTATTTCTTTGCACTGATCGCTGAGGAAGGCTTTCTTATCTCTCTTTGCTATTCTTTGGAACTCTGCATTCAAATGGGAATATCTTTCCTTTTCTCCTTTGCTTTTCACTTCTCTTCTTTTCACAGCTATTTGTAAGGCTTCCTCAGACAGCCATTTTACTTTCTGCATTTCTTTTTCTTTGGGATGTTCTTGATCCCTGCCTCCTGTACAACGTCACGAACCTCCGTCCATAGTTCTTCAGGCACTCTATCAGATCTAATCCTTTGAATCTATTTCTCACTTCCACTGTATAATCATAAGGGATTTGATTTAGGTCATACCTGAATGGTCTAGTGGTTTTCCCTACTTTCTTCAATTTAAGTCTGAATTTGGCAATAAGGAGTTCATGATCTGAGCCACAGTCAGCTCCCAGTCTTGTTTTTGCTGACTGTATAGAGCTTCTCCACCTTTGGCTGCAAAGAATATAATCAGTCTGATTTCGGTATTGACCACTTGGTGATGTCCATGTGTAGAGTTTTCTCTTGTGTTGTTGGAAGAGGGTGTTTGCTATGACCAGTGCGTTCTCTTGGCAAAACTCTGTTGGCCTTTGCCCTGCTTCATTCTGTTCTCCAAGGCCAAATTTGCCTGTTACTCCAGGTGTTTCTTGACTTCCTACTTTTGCATTCCAGTCCCCAATAATGAAGAGGACATCTTTTTTGGGTGCTAGTTCTAGAAATTCTTATAGGTCTTCATAGAACCATTCAACTTCAGCTTCTTCAGCATTACCAGTCGAGGCATAGACTTGGAATTACCATGATGTTGAATGGTTTGCCTTGGAAACAAACAGATATGTTTCTGTTGTTTTTGAGACTGCATCCAAGTACTGCATTTTGGACTCTTTCGTTGACTATGATGGCTACTCCATTTCTTCTTAGGGATTCTTGCCTACAGTTGTAGATATAATGGTCATCTGAGTTAAATTCACCCATTCCAGTCCATTTTAGAGTTCTGATTCCCAAAATGTCGATGTTCACTCTTGCCATCTCCTGTTTGACCACTTCCAATTTGTCTTGATTCATGGACCTAACATTCCAGGTTCCTATGCAATATTTCTCTTTATAGCATCAGACTTTGCTTCTATCACCAGTCACATGCACAACTGGGTGTTGTTTTTGATTTGACTCCATCTCTTCATTCTTTCTGGAGTCATTTCTTCACTGATCTCCAGTAGCATATTGGGCACCTACTGACCTGGGGAGTTCATCTTTCAGTGTCCTATCTTGTTGCCTTTTCATGGTGTTCTCAAGGCAAGAATACTGGAGTGGTTTGCTATTCCCTTCTCCAGTGGACCATGTTTTGTCAGAACTCTCCATCATGACCCCTTCATCTTGGGCCCTACATGGCATGGCTCATAGTTTCATTGAGTTAGACAAGGCTGTGGTCCATGTGATCATATTGGTTACTTTTCTGTGATTGTGGTTTTCAGTCTGTCTGCCCTCTGATGAAGAAGAATAAGAGGCTCATAGAAGCTTCATGATGGGAGAGACTGAGGGGAAATCTGGGTCTTGTTCTGATGGGCAGGGCCATGCTCAGTAAATCTTTAATCCAATTTTCTGTTGATGGCTGGAGCTGTGTTCCCTCCCTGTTATTTACCTGGGGCCAAACTATGGTGGAGGTAATGAAGAAATTGGTGACCACCTTCAAAAGATCCCATACATGTACTGCTACACTCATTGCCCCCAACCCTGCGGTAGGCCACCACCAATCCACGCCTCTGCTGGAGACTTCTGGACACTCCCAGGCAAGTCTGGGTCAGTCTCTTGTGGGGTCATTGCTCCTTTTTCCTGGGTCCTGGTGCATACACGGTTCTGTTTGTGCCCTCCAAAAGTCTAATTCCCAGTCCTGTGTATGTTCTGGCAGCTCTATGGTGCAGTTAATGGCGACCTCCTCCAAGACGGCACATGCCATACCCAAGTCTGCTGCACCCAGTGCCCTTGCCCCTGCAGCAGTCCACTGCTGACCTGTCCTCCACAGGAGACACTCAAACACAGTTCTGTCTCAGTCTCTGTGGGGTCTCTGGGTCCATTCATGGGTCATAATTGGTAAGAAAGAAAACACATTGTACAAAGAGCACCCAGCAACATTCAAAAACCTGCTTGCCTTTCTGAAGGTCCTTATTATATATCCTACATGTGTTGCTGTGTAATTTGTGAATGCCTACAAGGTCGTTTGGGAGATGCCAATACTAGGAGATAGGTGGCCTCATATTGAACCTGTATTTTGAATCCATTTTGCTTATAAAATTCTTTTCTGTTTATTTGCTTTCCTATATGTTACTGTTCTCATTATAAAGAAAAAATGCCACTAGATAAGAGCAAGAATTTTTGTGTTTATACAGATTTAGTACATTGTTGATATACACTCTCATTAAATTTTTCAGAATGTTAGGTTGGTTTATTTCTCTTCCTCGGTTCTTGTTTCATCACAACAAAAATGTGGAGCAATGGACTAAAGGGTTAAAAACAACTGACAAGTTACAGCTAAGTTCAGTTCAAGCAGACAGATACTTTATTAGACAGACACTCCTAAGACATGTGAGCAGGCTTATCCCAAAAGGAGCTCTCTTCATCCTTCTGGTCCGTCCCTCTGTTTCCCCCTTTTGTACTTCCAGTCTGCTCCTTTTGGTTATGCCCAGCGCAAAGTAGGGCTTATACTCACCAGCAGTCAATGAAAGGGAATGCAGAGGGCATATGCTCAAGGCCAACTGACAATTCCAGGTTACAACACAGCAGCCTGTGTTGTTCATGTCTTCCCTTATGTCTTCCCATAATTCATTCTGTTATAGTCAGATATAAAATATTCATAAGCCCATGGGCTCCGAACTGCCTTCTCTAAGGTTACTTAAGCCCCTTTGGTTATTTGTATCCACTTTGTGCCTAAGGCACCTGTGCAGAAGTTGAAAAGTTTCTGTGATTATCTTGTAGGCTATCTGTGAGCGCTCCTGGGTGTGTCTGGGATGGAATTTAAAGGCCAGTTTTCAGCCAGGCCTCCCCTTGTTGCTCATCCTACCTGACAAGTTTTTGTCTTTATATGGATTTAGTGCATTGTTGACACACCCTCATTAAATTTTTCATATGGCATAGTTCAGTTGGACAACAAAATATTCCCTCATCTTCCATTTATCTATTTCACATAGAAATATTGAATCATGATAATCAGCTTTTCTGCAATTCAGTATTATGACGTATTAATTCCTTATATTAAAGAGTTTATTTGCTTAGATATGGGCTTCCCTCGTTATTTAGACAGTAAAGAACCTACCTGCAATGTAGGAGACCCAGGTTCGATCCCTGGGTTGGGAAGATCCCCTGGAGAAAGTGAATGGCAACCCACTCCAGTATTCTTGCCTGGAGAATTCCATGGACAGAGGAGCCTTGGGTGCCACAGTCCCAGGGGGTTGCAAAGAGTCAGACACTACTGAGTGACTAAGGGACTAATGCTTTTACTTTTCCACTTTTCTTAAATATGGAAAGACTAATGATACTGACTAGAAGTAAATGAAACAAGATGATAATAACTAGAGCTCATTTCCTATCAAGTTTAGTTTCCATGGCAATATAAGCTTGCTATTTTGCTGTTTTTTATCTCTAGGGCTGTAACAGATGCAATATTGTGACTGTTGTAGATACTCATTGAACAAATATTTGTTGAATGAATGATCTAAACATTTCAAGAGATAGAATAGTATTATTTTTGTTTATCAGTAGAGATTTGATCTAAACAGCATTTGTTATTTATTGTGAAAATGATTTGTAATACATTGTTAGGAACAGCATTGTATTCAGAAATAGAATCTTTCTTAAGAAATATTGTAAACCAAACAATTAGCTAATAAATTATAATTGCAAACCACTTTACGTAGGATACCATGCTATGTTTGAAGATTGCTGAAGAAATATATATATATATATATATATATTTATACACATAAATATATATATACATACACACATATATCTTACCAATATATTCATTTGTTTAGCAATTCAGTCCCTTCATAGACTCAGTTAAGTGTTTTCAAAGTGATATGTATTCTGGAATTATGAATGTACATATACACAAGGAAGAGCTGACCAAAGTCATCTTTATTTAAGTGAGGCAATGGATAAATAAATGTTGTTGACTGTTGAGTGTATGGACTTTGGAGAGTGCTTCAGATTTTAAGGTTATGTTTTGATGAAATTAGAGTGGCAGCCTATAAACTTCAGGAATATGAAATTGCTTAGCTATAGAAAGTTAAAATGAATGTGAATAATTTTTTCTCCTGATTCTTCAGTTGGAATGCATACTATAGGGAGAGACAAATAATTGCTGAGTTTCCATGTTGCTTGCTCTGTGTATGTGTGTGTGTGTGTGTGTGTGTGTGTGTGTGTGTGTATAAAAACAACCCCAAGTAGATGCTTGTGATATATGGGAGGAAATGGTAAAATAGTTTAAGAAGCTCTGCAGCAGTGAAAACATTCCTTTTTTGAAGGCCTATTTATTCCTTGTCTGCTTGTCTTGCTAACTGACCAAACATAAAAAATATACACCATAGATTACAGTGAATTTCAAATGTTTGGAAACTTAAGTCAGACATTCCCATATGGTCAGATTGGGTCTTACCATTAGGAATCAGTGAATTATCTTAGAATAGGTGATGTCAATCTTTGAAAGTAAAATGGGCAGAAATCCAGAGCTCAGCCCTGTTAAATCATGTATGTTGTCTTGCTAATGTCATATCTCACATTGAGTAAAATATATGTGGTCATGTGGAAACATATAAAGATATGATATATCTTTTCACGAAAACTGCTAAGCGACCTGAAGCCAAATTATACACTTCAGGACGATTAGTTCCAGCTGTAATGGTAAACATATTCTGTAACACTCTATATTTTACACATCCTGGAGATTTTAATAGAGAGACTATATAAAACAACTCAGAATTAAGGTGGAAGAAATTGCACTCTTGATGAAACCTGTGACACTCACTCAGTGCTCTGTTCCCTCTCTTGTAAAGAAGCACTAATGATGAGCTGGCCTGGATGACAGAATAATCCAGCTCCACTTCCCTTTGGTCCAGCACACTCTCTCCCATCACCGGTGGTGGCCTTTTGCCTAGGGAAATTTCAGTACAAAACCCTAAATATAGCTGTGCTGGCAGATCTTCTTGTCTTCCCACTCACACCTCATACACAATGCTAACGAGAAACCTCCAATATGTTCCCTTCCCTAAAATAACTATTGTGCACAAAATTGGAGTTTGATTTTGCATTCAAGAGCATGAGTGGTTGAGTCAATTTACTTTTAAGGTACCTCTCATTCTTCCTTCTTTATTAAACAAGCTATACTATGATCTACAGTGTCCAGAAAGGAAAAGCTTATACCAGAAGTAACAATTTTAAAAATTAACATCATCTTAAATTTTTGAATCTTTGAAATATTTTGTGTTCTAATGTCTACATAATGCCATCATTGAATTAGTTCTCCTGACTGTTCTGTGTACATGCATTTCCGTTCCAATAACCCACAGTAGAATGTTCTCTGAGTCCAATGTTCTTCATTATTTCTACAGCTACTTCATATCAATTTATGTCTTAGTTGGCATCAAAATGGATCTAAAATTTTGTAAAATATCTTTGGCAATGTCATCTTTATGGTCTGTAAAGCTGTAAATTTAGTATTTTGTAGCACTGCTAATCTGGTCTATGCTTTAGCTTCTTTTAAACATAGAAAATCCAACTATGAATCTGAACATTTGGTCCAAAGAGAAGCCTTAAGATTTGATAAATGAGCTGATGTCAGTCTTCAAAAAATCCATAACTTTGATAAATTATCAAATTGTACCAAGTCTAAGATGTCACAGAATATAGAAGGCACCATTTTGTTATGTACTGCTTAGAAAAACTGCCCCAAAGGAACAATATAATATATGGTCCCAGCATCAAACCAGAACTTTTCAGTGTGGGCACAAATGAGAAATAAATTCCAAACCAGAAAATAGCAAAGAAATTTCCCTGTTTTACTCCTTGAGCCACAAAGTTGATCCTCCTGAAGGTTTACTTTCTGAATTCAGAGCAACAAGGTGGACCAAAATTTCAGACAAAACTTTAAGGAGGTATCAGCTTAGTAGGGTCTCATGTGTCTGGCAGAAGTTAAGAACAAATACTTTCTGAAAGAAAGCAACTTCAACTCAGATAGAGAGCAGTCATAAAGCATTCTGATGTCATAGATGTTAAAATATAAAGAAGTATGCATCCTAGAATAAAATTATTATAGTGTCACCTTCTATAACTTTGTAAACCCTTTTTGAAACTTTTCACTGGAAAAAACCATCAACACAGCCATCTTCTGATATTACATTAGGCAAATAATCCAACTATTCATAGTATATGTATGCAAGGCCTACACACACAACCTGAATAAGAAGAGGTTTGAAATATTTTGTGCTGCAGTATTCCTTATTAAAGTCTTTAAATATGTCATCAGATCACCCAATTATTTCAGTTCAGTTCAGTCATGTCCAACTCTTTGTGACCCCATGAACCGCAGCACACCAGGCCTCCCTATCCCTCACCAACTCCTGGAGTTTACCCAAACTCATGTCCATTGAGTCATTCATGCCATCCAACCATCTCGTCCTCTGTTGTCCCCTTCTCCTCTTGCCTTCAATCTTTCTCAACCTCAGAGTCTTTTCAAATGATTCAGCTCTTCACTTAAGGTGCCAAAAGTATTGGAGTTTCAGCTTCAACATCAGTCCTCCCAATGAACACTCAGGACTAGTCTCTTTTAGGATGGTCTGGTTGGATCTCCTTGCAGTCCAAGGGACTCTCAAGAGTCTTCTCCAACACCACAGTCCAAAAGCATTAATTCTTCGGCACTCAGCTTTCTTTATAGGCCAACTCTCACATCCATACATGACCACTGGAAAAACCATAGCCTTGACTAGACGGACCTTTGTTGGCAAAGTAATGTCTCTGCTTTTTAATATGCTGTCTAGGTTGGTCATAACTTTCCTTCCAAGGAGTAAGCATCTTTTAATTTCATGGCTGCAATCACCATCAGCAGTGATTTTGGAGCCCAGAAAAATAAAGTCAGCCACTGTTTCCACTGTTTCCCCATCTATTTTCCATGAAGTGATGGGACCAGATGTCATGATCTTAGTTTTCTGAATGTTGAGTTTTAAGCCAACTTTTTCACTCTCCTCTTTCACTTTCATCAAAAGGTTCTTTAGTTCTTCACTTTCTGCCATAAGGGTGGTATCATCTGCATATCTAAGGTTATTGATATTTCTCTCAGCAATCTTGATTCCAGCTTGTGCTTCTTCCAGCCCAGCATTTCTCATGATGTACTCTGCATATAAGTTAAATAAGCAGGGTGACAATATACAGCCTTGATGTACTCCTTTTCCTGTTTGGAACCAGTCTGTTGTTCCATGTCTAGTTCTAACTGTTGCTTCCTGACCTGCATACAGATTGCTCAAGAGGCGGGTCAGGTGGTCTGGTATTCCCATCTCTTTCAGAATTTTCCACAGTTTATTGTGATCCACACAGTCAAAGGCTTTGGCATAGTCAATAAAGTAGAAATAGATGTCTTTCTGGAACTCTCTTCCTTTTTCAGTGATCCAGCAGATGTTGGCAATTTGATCTCTGGTTCCTCTTTCTTATCTAAATCCAGCTTGAACATCTGGAAGTTCATGGTTCATGTATTGTTGAAGCCTGCCTTGGAGAATTTTGAGCATTACTTTACTAGCAATTGTTTATACACCTATAATTTAAATTTTGTTGTTGTTGTTCAGTCGCTCAGTCATGACAGAATGAACTGCAGCAAGCTTCCCTATCTTTCACCATCTCCTGGAGTTTGCTCAGACTCAAGTACATTGAGTCAGTGATGCCACCCAGCCATCTCATCCTTGTCCTCCTGTGCTCAGTCTTTCCCAGCATTAGGGTCTTTTCCAGTGAGGTGGCATTTCACATCAGGTAGCCAAAGTTTTGAATTTCAGCTTCAGCATCAGTCCTTTCAATGAATATTCAGGGTTGATTTCCCATAGGATTGACTACTTTGATCTCTCTTTTTTTTTTTTTCAATTCAGCCTTCTTTTTTTTTTTTTAAAATTAGTTTATTTATCTATTTTTTAACTTTACAGTATTGTATTTGTTTTGCCATACATTGACGTGAATCCATCATGGGTGTACATCTCTTTGCTATCCAGGGGACTCTCAAGAGCTTCTCCAGCACCACAGTTCAAAAGCATCAATTCCCCAGTACTCAGCCTTCTTTATGGTCCAACTCTCACATCCATACATGACTACTGAAAAAACCTTAACTTTGACTAGACAGACCTTTTCTGGAACTGTGACATCTCTGCTTTTTAATACACTGTCTAGGTTTGTCATAGCTTTTCTTCCAAGGAGCAAGCATCTTTTAATTCATGGCTGCAGTCACTGTCCTCAGTGATTTTGGTGCCCAAGAAATAGTCTGTCACTTTACATTGTTTCCCCGTCTATTTGCCATGAACTGATGTGGAACTGTATGCCATGACCCTAGTTTTTTGAATGTTGAATTTTGAGCCAGATTTTTCAGTCTCCTCTTTCACCCTCATCAAGAGGCTCTGTAGTTCCTCTTCTGTAATTTCTCCCATTAGGGTCGTATCATCTGCATATCTGAGGTTATTGATATTTCTCCTAGCAAAATTGATTTCAGCTTGTGCTTCATCCAGCCTGGCATTTTTGCATGATGTATTCTGCATATTAGTTAATTAATTAGGGTGACAGTATATACAGCCTTGTCATACTCCTTTCCAAGTTTTGAACCAGTCTGTTTTTCCATGTCTGGTTCTAACTGTTGCTTCTCAAACTGCAAACATGTTTCTCAAGAGGCAGGTATGGTGGCCTGGTATTCTCATCTCTTGAAGAATTTTCTACAGTTTGTTGTGATCCACACAGTCAAAGGATTTAGCATAGTCAATGAGATATAAGTAGATGTTTTGCTGGAATTCCCTTGCTTTATCTCTGATCCAGCAGATATTAGCAGTTTGATCTCTGGTTCCTCTGCCTTTTCTAAATCCAGCTGTACATCTGGAAATTCTTGGTTCATGAACTGTTGAAGCCTCACTTGAAGGAATTCGAGCATTACCTTGCTAGCATGTGAATTGAGAGCAATTGTGCTGCAGTTTGGACATTCTTTGCCATTGCCCTTCTTTGGGATTGGAATGAAAAAGGACATTTTCCAGTCCCATGGCCACTGCTGAATTTTCCATATTTGCTGGCATATTGAGTGCAGCACTTTAACTGCATTGTCCTTTAATATTTGAAATAGCTCAGCTGGAATTCCATCACTTCCACTTGCTTTTCTCATAGTAATGCTTCCTAAGGCCCACTTGAAGTCACCCTCTGAATGTCTGGCTCTAGGTGAGTGATCACATCATCATGGTTATCCAGATCATTAAGACATTTTTTGTACAGCTCTCTATATTCTTGCCACCTCTTCTTAATATCTTCTGCTTCTGTCCTTTATTGTGCCCATCTTTGCATGAAATATTCCCTTTGTATCTCTAATTTTCTAGAGGAGAGCTCTAGTCTTTCCATTCTATTGTTTTCCTCTATTTCTTTGCATTGTTCACATAAGAAGGCTTTCTTATCTCTCCTTGCTGTTGTTTGGAACTCTGCATTTAGATTGTAAACAAAAAGTTGTTAAATATGCTGTATTTTTTAAATTCCAAAGGTTATAAGCAAAAAATATTAAATAAAATACAGAGTAGTATTCTCATTATTATTTGTGGAAGGTTTCTGCTTCAGCAGATGGATTTTTCATCATCTTCTATCATATCTCTTTGAAAACTGTAAATTAAACATTTAAAATTCAGGTCTCCGGATTTTTAAATATATAGATTCCTATTGTAATTTTACTATGGCATATAAATTACATGTGCTTTCTTGGTAAAGAATTTGCTATATAATCATGAAAAATAAAACATATCAGACATTCAATATAGACTAAATATTCTAGTAGATAGCTTCATATTGGTGATGCTTTTTAAATAATTGAGTTTCAGCCTTCCTTATACTAAGAAGCATTGAATATTCTGATGCCACAAGGTTATTAAGCACATTATTAAAATGACTTCATAGTTAACTTAAGAGCATTTCAATTTCACTTTTATATTTTAGAGTAATAAATATCTTAAAAATGAGACACTGGCAATTCTTTAATACAATAATTATCTATGAATAATAAAACTAAAATACCCTAGTCATGTCTCTGTTTATCTATCTACCTATCTATACACTCACAAGAGCATTCAAACACAAATCCAGGGTATCTGTGAATTCAAAGAAAACTATAAAACTCCTTGAACTGTAAAGTTTTAAGTGTTGTATTCTGGTAGATAATTATTTTCCAGCATCAGGGACAGATAGTAATTAGAGCATAAAAC
Source organism: Okapia johnstoni (assembly GCA_024291935.2). NCBI lineage: Eukaryota > Metazoa > Chordata > Mammalia > Artiodactyla > Giraffidae > Okapia > Okapia johnstoni. The sequence goes on along the minus strand of CM044312.1, from coordinate 76,141,224 downwards.
AATTTACCATTTACATTTATTTTAGCAATTTGATAAATTATAAGTTTAAATTTTCTCTAGGGTTCCATTAATTAAATCTTTTTTGTACTTAAGAAATACATATATTAAGCACATGAACTTTAATACATATGCACACACTTCTAGGTGCATGTTTGCATGCTACTAACATGCAACAAACATTTACTGAGAAACTAGTTTCTCATCATACAAAAGAGTGGAGAAACATTACACTAAGCATTATCTTTATAAACAAATGAATAGTACCCTTGTTACATAGCTTATATATACTATAAATTTGTGTTAAGAGCACTGCAGTATATGAGATTATTGAACAGTTGTTAACCATCTAAATTTTGTCAGGTCCAAAATATACACAAATGTTAAGGATGAATAAATTTTTGTCTTTTATTTTAAAATATTTAATGGCTTTCCAAGAGTTACTGATTCATCCATGAAATGCCTTTCCTGCTACTGCTACTTTAGAAGATATTATTCATCCACTTGAAGTCAAATTAATAGTTTTTCTGTTGATAAAGTGCTGGTTGTATTTTCTGGAGAAAATAATCTAGAATCCAGAAAGAAAAATCTAAGTAATGTTGTTTTTACATAAGAAGTGCATATCTATGTCACCAGGAGTTGGTGGACAACATTGCCTTTGCTGCTTTGCTTGACCTTTGCATTGAATATGTTTAGTTGCTCACTTGTGTCTGACTCTTTGCAACCCCGTGGACTGTAGGCCAGGCTCCTGTGTCAGTGGGTTTTCTCCAGGCAAGAATACTAAAGTGGGTTGCCATGCCCTGCTCCAGGGGATCTTCCCAACCTAGGGATCGAACCTAGGTCTCCCACATTTCGGGTGAATTCTTTACCATCTGAGCTACCAGGAAAGCCCTTACATTGAATAATATTGTGGACAAATTGACAATTAAAATTACAATGTGATGAATACAAGTAGAATTATATTTCTCTTTATGTAGTTTGGCAACTAACTGAATTTGCTAAATATTTAAAATAGCTTGCAACCAATTTCCTTCTGGTAAATTATTTTATTTTTATACTCCTTATTTATGAAATTTAACTTTTTAATAACCTAAAAGGGAGAACATAAAAAATGACAGCAGAGAGCAAATTGTTGAATACATATATAGTTCACTACCTAACCTATATCTGTCTTTTCTACATGAAATCAAATTTCCTAAGATTCTTATATTATTAACATTTCTATCATGGGAGATATTTATGGGGTTAAAATGGAAAGTGAAATAAATGGAAAGCTGAAATGTGATGCTGTCTGTTTCTGCTACATTGGAAGAGAATCAAATACTATAAAAGGCCTTTAGCAACATGATGTTTCTGAACAAATGATGGATATCATGACTTTTTGTTGTTACAAAAGGAAGCAATTTATTTAACTTCTTTCTTTCCTCCCATTCTTTCTGGCTTATTAGCCTCATTTTATTTCCATAAATTATCCAACTAAAAGAGGAAATGATTAATTGAAGATTGCTTCCTTAAAAACATTATTGCTTTTCATTAACAGCTGCAGCATATTGTAGTATGTGCTATTCAAACACATTGATGCATTTAAAATAAATTTAATGTTTGTTGCTCTCAATTATTTTGCTCTAACTATTAAGTTCAACCTACAAGAATTTTTGTGCCAATTTAACAACTACACCCTTCTTATTTACTACTAATATTCATGACAAAAGTTTGTATTCAAAACAGTTGCTCAGTGTGAAAAGTTTTTTAAAATGGATTAAAATGAGATTGCTTTCTTTCTGGAAAGATTACTCATTGGCATGGACATCCTTTAGAGATAGAGGTGACCCTAGAGATGTGAATTTATGCATATAATTTCTGAAATCTCTGTTATTATCCCATATTTGGATTTTTGATTTTGGAATACACTTGACTAATCATCATCTTCTCTACCACATCTCAAATCAACTCATGTAACATTATGAAACTTAACAAATTTAGAAAACTTGAAATGTTTACAGTTCAATCATTTATTCTGTCATAATGAGGGTATACACCCTATGCCATTTTAATTGATTTAACTCTTAATGATATATGTAATTATGATAACTCTGTGTCTTGAGGATGTCAAAGTTACATGAGATTTCAGCTTTTAAATGCAGAGTAAATCATTAACTCGATTTGCCATTTAGCAAACATCATTTAAGGGTTTATGACATCCTTGTGCCAGAATTGTGGAACACAAAAAAATGGAAGAAGATAACTAGACTGATAAATAATTGTAGCAATTAAGACTACATGTGCTCTAAAAGTACATGTAAAAAGAGGATTTTTGAAAGCAGAAAAGAGGAAATACCTTCTTTAATGGGGATGAGAGCAGAATTGATGTTGAGAAGGAGTTCTTAATTTGTCTTATTATAGATTCTCAATAAAGTATTTTAAGTTCTGGCATCTAAAATATTGAACACTTAGTAAGTTTAGACATCAAGAATCAAAATGTTGTTCCTGTTTATAATTACTGTTGGAGAGAAGGAGAGGGAAAGAGAGAGAGCAATAAGGGTAAAGGGGCAGGGGGAAGAAAGGAGGGAAAAATGAGAGAGAGAAAAACGTATAGTTATTAGACCCCTAATGTTTCCTGTGTTGTACAAAATTTACTCAAGTAGTTGGGGTAGAAGGGTCAGAAAAGGGAGTGGGTATTTACTGAGTGCCTTCCAGTAGTCTATTTGGTATAAGTTTGGCTACAAGGATATATTGAACAACACGGGGAATATAGTCAATATTTGGTAATAATTGTTAATGGAATTTAACTTGTAAAAATTGTATAAAAAATAAATTAAAACTTAAAAAATATATTTGTTGAGTATCTGTTTGTAAGGTGTCAGGTGTGGTGAGATTAACAGAAAGAAATGTTTATAGGTTGTGACATGTAAGTACCCAAATATAAGAATACTTGTCTGAGGCCACTTTAAGTGAAAGTTGTGATCCACAATTAAAAGTTGCTGGTGATAGAAACATTCTACTGCAGAAGAATTAACAGAAACAAATGTATTCAGTGGCAATTTTTCTGTTTAGTGTTTGGCGATTGGCAACAGAACTTTAAAAAACAGAATAGGAGGTACTATTGTCATCTGCATACTCAGTAGTACCTCTGAGTATTACTGTGACTGATAGTTAATATGACAGGACTTTTAACTTGACTGCTTACTAACTAGATTTTCTTTTGCTTTTAATTTTGACAGAGGATAGAAAGAAAGAGCCAACTTAGAGGAAAATGAAACCTTAAGGTATTGGCAAGAGTAGTTATTAAAGGCCTCAAGCCAATGAACCACTTTCACCAGTTGTGGTTCTTAGCTTATTCAGGTGGGAAAGTGCCTGAAGGTCATTATATTTTTTGAAGAAACCCATGGTCTATTGCTATATTAAACCATAAATCACTTGGTATAAATCCTTGGCTAAATCAAATAACATATTCGATTCTGCTGTAGACAAGTAACAGACTTCCCTTGTGGCTCAGATGGTAAAGAATCTGCCTGCCATGAGGGAGACCTAGGTTTGATCCCTGAGTCAGGAAGATCCCCTGGAGAACCGAAGGGCAATCCACTCCAGTACTCTTGCCTAGACAATTCCACTGACAAAGGAGCCTGGAGGGCTACAGTCCATGGGGTTGCAAAGAGTCGGACAGGACTGAGTGACTACACTTTCAGTTTCTTTTTGTAGACAAGTAACAGGTGAATTTTTTTTTAAAAAGTCAGGAAACTTTCAAGAGAATTCTTTTCTTTACATTGGGAAATATTTGCTGTCACCAGAAGAGATTTTGGAGAGAACATAAAGACTAAGTAGGTTTGCTAGGACTAAGTAAAGTTAACAGAACACTATGGATCAGTAAGAATGATTAAATTAATTGAGAAGACAAACTGACTTTTTGAAAATGTGCCTAATAGATGTTTCATTTATGTTAAGCTCTATTATTTCTTATTGTACAAGTTACATTGGCTTTCTTAGCTCAATGTGCACTAATGTACTGATGGATTTAAACAGATTTCTATGTTTGAGAGCAATCATTTATTTATACCTTAGTTTCCATAGATATCTACATTAATTTAGACAGATTAGATGAGAGACAAGTCAAGTATTATAAATTTCTCCAAGAAAAAGACCCAATAAGCATGGCTGGTAAGAGAGAAGATACTGGTGGATCACCATGCTGTTTGTTTTTAAATGCAGCTGATTTTTTTTTCTGTTTTATCATGCTGTTGTATATCTTATGATTCATTAATGTTTAGAGATTGAATGAAAAGTGTCTTCCTAAAAGTAAAAGGATTTCTTTAATTTAAAAAATTCTTTTTGATTTTTTTTTTTTTAGTTTCACTGGAGTAAGAACGCTAAACATGAGATCCACTATCTTAACAAATTTAAAGTGTACAATACAGTATTGTTCAGTATAGGCATAATGTTATATAGCAGATCTCATTTATCTTACATAACTAACATTTTATACCTATTGTCTAGCAATTCCCCATTTCCCTTCCCCCCAACCCCTGGCAACCATCATTCTACTATCTGCTTCTAGGAGTTTTTACTACTTTAGATACCTCATCTAAGTGAGATCATGCAGTTTATGTTTTTCTGTGACTGACTTATTTCACTTAGCATGTTCTCATGTTTCATCCATGTTGTTGAATGTTGCAGATATCTACCTTTCTTATAATATTATAAGTAATTTATAAATAAGCATAATATAAGCAAAATAATTTAAATATCAAAAAAGTTTAAACTGTACAACAGTTAGCAGGATAAAATGCATTCTGTGTAAACTCTCATGACCTCTGTGACAAGGCATTCTAATTATTCATGGTATCTCCTGAATCACAGATCATCCAGCTCATGTTGGACAAGAGATTCAATTTATCTCTATCCAAAGAAGTAGATGTCTTGCAAACTAGCACAGCAACACATACCATATTTTTTCAATAAAAAATATACTAATAATTTCAGGGGAAAAAGAACAACACTGCCATAGTCAAAGTATACACTGATAACACACATCTCCAACATGAAATGAAATGTGACTTGAAATCAGTTAAATATTATTTCTTTACATTTCAGTCATTTCATGTTGTTTCTTTTTTAAATTATTATTTCCAGGGACTTGATCTTTTAAATAAGAAGGGACAGATGCTTCCCAATATTAGAAGAGTTTTGTTTCATACCTAAAACAATAAAGGAACGGACACGGATAAACATCCCTGGAGACAGCAAATGCAGACAGAAGGTCAACCATAGCCAGGGTGAGACTAGGAGATGGTGGCCATAGGCTGTGTACAGGGATTGGGCGAAAGCAGGATTCTGGAAAGCTTTAAACTTAGAGCAGATCGTACTGTCTATGACAGACAGAAGTACTCAGATAGTTATAATGAGACTAAAACTGTCAAAATAATGCAAAAAAAGGGGCAAACATTTTTTTAATTAAAAATCTAGCTGAGTTTGAAAGAGTAAGCAAAAATTTTTCATGTCTACACTGTCAGTCCTCTGTGCATGTGAAAATATATTTATTATTTTCTAAATGAATTTAATGAGTTCCAGATTGTACAGGATGTCATAATGGAAACAGGATTATACAAGATAATAAGGAGTTTTTTTTCTCTAAATGAGTTTTACCTAGACTCCCTGTGTCGTAGTTTTGATCTTAACTGTGTTTCATTTACCACATTGAAGGAGGTTACATAAAGGGTAAAATAATAGAAACTTAATCAGGAAACAGGCTTTCTTATTGCTGTATTTTATTATATACTCTTGCCATATTCTTTAGCCCAATTCTTGAAAATAATAAAAGATGTGTCATATTAAAATAAGGACAATTGAAACCACATTGCATTATAATTGTGCATCTTTCTTCTGAGCCATCCCAAACATTTCACATCAATTGATCTTCAGAACAAACTTGTGGATTATTTAAGGGTTATTGGTAGGGAATATAAACTTCCTGAACTCATAACTTCTGTAAATTACTAGACAAATATTATTGGTTGGTGAATTTGATTTTAAAGATGAAAAACAAAGAGGCAAAATTAAGTTCTCAGAGAAAAACTTGCATTTTCAAAAATGCGATCGAATTACTTTTTCTGCTGGAAAATAGTGCAATATAAACTGGCACAATTAGAGCATAGTTTTACAATGAAAAAAATTTCTTGGAAAGTATTATTATGGCATATTAAGATGTATAGTTTGACTGATTTTTGTTAATGTAATGCTATTTTCTGGTAGACAAATCTCTGTATATGCCTTATATAACCCATAACAAAAGAACTAGTCTGTTTAGGTAGACACTTGAGTTCTGAAACCTTGACATTTCCGCCATCCTCGATAAAATTGGAAAAGATTTCCAACTCGGCAACAAGTCTATCTCCTGAATTTCCAAATAAATACTCTGGAAAGTTGAGTTTACTTCTCTAACGTTTTCTCATTTCATTTCGTCGTCACCGGCCAGATAATCACCATGGCTACAGCTTTGAAGAAAGAATCATCTATGGAGTAGAAAATAGTAGCACGTTTCTGGAATGCAGTCCGAAATCACAGCGAGCTCTGGTCTACTGGCAATTCCAGAGGCGAAATGAAGAGCGAAAAGAAGAGGTACAGGAAAGAAACTGGATTCAGTCTATCTAACGTATACTGTTAAGTGACCCCAGCGTGGTTGACTCGAGAGGGGGAAAAAGAAGTACTGTGAATATTTATTCTTTTCTTAACCTACCAGTACCTATTCATTAAATAAGTGTTAATTCAAGATGATTTTATGGCAGGCGTTGTGCTAGGAGTTAAAGGAACAAAGTTGAACTGTTGAACTGTAAGAATTTTGTCCTAGAAGTTGTTTGCGGCGGGGGTGGGGGCGGGGTGGGCGTGGCGGGCGGTACATTTTAGAAATATTTTTTTCTGCCTGGAGTTATATATTATGTTTTATGCATTTGTATACTAGAAAAAGAAAAATCCTCCTAACTAATTTTAACTTTTGTTCAATTGATTCTGCTATCCAAGCATGTTTCCCTTCATTAACTTCTTCCTCAAATAGGAAGAGGCAGTTAAGAGAAAGGAGTAGTAGATTCAGGAGGAAAGATCTTGGGTCCCAATATGAACTCTGATGTGAATTATGCACGTAGTTTCATACAAATATTCCTCCTCTATGAATCCATTTATTCCTCTGTAAAATTAAAAAATTATACATAGAAAATCTCAGTGAATACTCTGAGACTTGTAAACTTTTTTAAAACCCTTAAATAAGGGTAATCATACAAAGTATGTGATTTATGAATGTACATTTTGCAGACAATTTTACATAATCCGAATGTATAAGTGAAAGTACCCCATTATCTCTTTTGACAGTTGAAGCAGTCTTTAAACATGTAATCATGTCATAAATGTTAAGGTTGATTTTATATGTTACCAGCTTAGGCTTTCAGAGATCTCTTTTGTAAATTTCATTCAAAGTGCAGTTAGACATATTAAATAACATGTCTTCATGTCACATCTAAGACAGGAAATTGAATAAATAAGTAAGCATGTAATCCCATACTTTTTCTGCTTGCTCAACTACCGAATTTATTTCATTTTTTCAAACCTTATTATAAATTCATTCTAATGCTGCACTGTTTTCTAGTATTATGTTTCTGTATTTCCAAATCCAATACTCACTTTCTCCTATATTTATACACTTTATTTCAAAATTTTAAAATATAATATCTTTGTCCTTTCATCCTCTTATCTTAATTATTTTAAATTATTATGAGAAATTTTATTAAGACAATAGACAACCTGTATTTTGTAATACATCTTAAAGACAGGAGAAATTTATAAGTCTTTTCTCTGATGGGGTAATGATTATATCATCTCTCTTAAACTAGAAATTTTACTGTTAAAATGTGCCTCACTATACAATACGAATTTTTACTGAGACAGAGTTTTGGAGCTTATATTTCTTGTAAATATATATGATTTCACTGCTTATTTTCTTTTGCTAGATCAGAGCGGATGATCATGTCTTCAGAACAGAACAAGGCCTTCTACTGCGCAGTCTACAGCGGAAGGATTCAGGCAATTACCTCTGTCATGCGGTGGAACACGGGTTCATGCAAACTCTTCTTAAAGTGACCCTAGAAGTCATTGACACAGAGCATTTGGAAGAACTTCTTCATAAAGATGATGATGGAGATGGGTCTAAGACCAAAGAAACGTCCAACAGCATGACGCCTAGCCAGAAGGTCTGGTACAGAGACTTCATGCAGCTCATCAACCATCCCAACCTGAACACAATGGATGAGTTCTGTGAACAAGTTTGGAAAAGGGACCGAAAACAGCGTAGGCAAAGGCCAGGACATACCCAAGGGAACAGTAACAAATGGAAGCACTTACAGGAAAATAAGAAAGGCAGAAACAGGAGGACCCACGAATTTGAGAGGGCACCCAGGAGTGTCTGAGCTGCATTACCTCTAGAAACCTCAAACAAGTAGAAACTTGCCTAGACAATAACTGGAAAAAATGCAATATACATGAACTTTTTCATGGCATTATGTGGATGTTTACAATGGTGGGAAATGCAACTGAGTTCCACCAATTATAAATTAAGTCCATGAGTAATATTACTAACAGGCATTCTTCCGAATACCAACACCTATTAATAGAGGTCAGATGAACGCAGATGTTCACACTAGTGACTTTATGTTTCCTGTGAGATTTCACCATACAGGTTTCACTTTCTTCTTTGCCTGAGAAATAAAAATGTCATTTGCCATAGTGCCATCTAAAGAATAAAAATGGCATCAGCAAAGCCATTTGATTGAACTAGAAGTTTAAGATAAACTGCATGGATTTACTAAGCTGATGAATATTCCAAAACATTGTTGGATTCAAGGATATCTTTTGGCTACCAACATTCATGTTTATGTGTACTGGAGGAGTAAAATGATGCTGAATGAAATGGTCTGTGGAAATTAAAAAAAAAAAAACATAAACCATTCATCATCTAGAAGAAAAATGGAATACACTGATCTACTACTGATGTCTTTCTTCCAGCTTTGATCTAAAGATGTATTTTATTAAAAGTATAATTTAAATGTACCATGACAAATATGCAGAAAAAATTAGCTCTTTTCTAAGCTAGAGTAAGTTTTTGTCTTACAGTTATTGTGGTATATAGTTTTTGTTTTTAAAAAACTCCAGTTGTGTGCTGCTTTTTAAAAATGTTTTCAGTTTTGCAAGTAAAATAACCAATATTGTCCTAAAGCATAGATACATCATTAACAACTAATTCCTAAAATCTGGATATAAAGTATGCTTTATTTCTCTGAGGAATTAAGAAAATAACACCTCCCTTTCTTCAAATATTACCTAAATTAATTAGAAACTGCATAAATCTTAGAAAAACAGAGCATTTAACTGGAAGGAAAAAAAAAGAAATCAATTTGAAAATGCATTTTGTTGTACCTAATGAATCAACAAAGAGAAAAAGGATTGTATATTTCATAAAAATAGTAAGCATTGGTTTAATGTAATGTTAATAGAAAATGTCTTAACTCTTCACTTGAATCTCTGTCTGATATTTGAGATATAAAAACTCTCTCTTGACTCCATTAGGATTTTTATCTGTGTCACTTAATTTTTTTGAGAAGAGGGAGATCAAGGATATTCAGAACAGCATCCTAAAAGCAAATTTCCCAGCTCTGTTCACATTTGTATCAGCTGTTTCTTATCTCACCTTAAGACAATTATCTGTCTAAAGAACTCATGATTCCTTTCAAGTCAGTGGGAGTGACTTTTATACAAGCTATTTTCCAGGACACAATCCACACTTAAAACATGTAAAGCTCTTTGTCTTCTGCAACAACTTATAAAATAAGATAATTATTAATTAAGGGCTTGCCTGCTTCATTGTCCTAAGATGATTCCTTAAGAATAATTGACTTCAAGATGTAAAAAACCTTCAGCATTGCAATGCAGTTTCTTTTGTGCTGCACTCATCTTTCCAAGAATTCCTCTCTGGGTCCTTCATCATGCACAGAAATGCAAAGGGAACATATTATTGCTAATTAATGAAAGCGGCATTGAAATTCTAACTATAGCTGTCTTGGGAAATAACTCAGAATTAATTTCTCACCTCAAACTACTGTGAATTTTCAAAAAAATCCTCTTATCAGCTGAAATATTTCACAGATGAAAGCTCATGTTTCAATTTAATGATTACTTTGAATAAATAATTTTTTGACGTTTGTTTCAAATGGGAGCCTAGAAGTACCCTATATTCCATTTTAGGCTCCATTGATTAATACAGTTTACTTTTAGAAGTAAATTCTCAAATGGTAGCTGAATTTTAAATTATCTGAAGAACAGACTCCTATAGAGAAAAAAAAAGTATTTGAGATATAAATCAAAGAACAAAGAGTGCTCCAAAAATATGTCATTTTAAAATTTTTCATAGAGTGTCTTAACTGTACTGCAGTTCAGTATTGCATTTTATTCTAAATTTGAAGCAGAAACACATTTACTGGCAATAACAAAAGGATCTTGTGTGTTATTAGTCCTCAAACATAAAGGATTTGAAAGGATAGAGATTATGTAACTTTAGGGATACCTTCCAATATCTGAATGCATTTTGTTCAGCACTATGAAATACCCTTAGAAAGAAAGTCTAGATTTCAGTTAAAAGAAACAAAACAAACAAATCCACCAGCATGTCTTAATAAATCATCAGGTCTACATTTTTGAAGAAAATTATAGATGTAAGTTACAGATAAATAACTCTTATTCCAGTCTTAATCTTCTGTCAGTGTGAGCAGGGCAATTTGCACAAAAAATCATTAATATCCCATTTATTCAGTTTTAGTAGACTTTGGCTCATGCTTGTATCAGAGTTGAAAGTTTTTTAAGAGACTCATGTGACCTTGAACAGATTATGACAACAATCTTAAAATAAGAGAAAGTACGTAACAGAAGAGAAATTATGGCCCACTTGAAATCAAATGTAAAATGTAAATGCATGTAAATGCACACTTAATGCTACTTTTTATGTATTATTTAGTGATTTTCAATGGTATGTGTTTAATATTTTTGCTACCTACACATTAGGCAAAAGAGATGTAAATAATTTTGAAAAGAAGAGGAAGGACAGTGTAAAATGCAACTTTTTGTAGGTGCCCCATTCCATTGTGTTCAACATCATCCTAAAATGCAAGATTTTCCCACATAGGTGACAGAGTGGCTCATGTGCTATTTAAGGGAAGAAGCTGTGTGCCCATTCAATAAGCATGTTTTTTGCCAGGTAGTAAATATGTTCCATATCTGTATTTATCATTGGATTTCAGATGGGAACTAGAAAACTGGAGAGAAAAATGTAATGAAACTGCTGCTGTAAATTGCTCCTGTTAGCATGTATTCAGTTGCTAAATACACATTTCTTCAAAATATTTGAATTCAGATGTCTTTACTATTCCGTATAGCATATAGTGTCAAGGAATGTAAGAGTAGAAAGGGTTGAGAACCAGAGTCACGTTGCTAGCGTGTTTCTTAATTGTAGTCACCTGTAAGCTGGGCTCTATACTTCTGGTGATAAATGTGGATGTTACACCTTTAAATTAAATATTGTTATTTTATGCCATACTTATAAAGCAAATATGGGGAGGAAATTCTATAGTGTGTCATTATCATAGTCAGTTTCATTCAGGATCTACAAAGGTGCCTAAAAATTGTTATTGAAATTGCCTATCCTGAAGGTCATAAGCAAGCGTTTTATTAATTTATTAATATGGAGTGATTAGTGTAACATTTTGAAATGTTTGTTTTAAGAATTCATTTTTAAACACAATTTTCTTTCACTTTAATGGAAATCTGTCCAATTTCATGGCTTCAAATACACACCTAACAAATAGGATTCAACATTAATGTTACAGTGTATTAGAGATAAACGAGCCTAATGCCAAAGACATCCATGCTTTATACTTTAACTTTGTAATAATTACAAAGTCAGTGTTAATGTTTGAAAAATACATATTTCCATCAATAAGAAAGCATTTTTCAAAAATCTGCAGAATCTCTAAGTTTGACTTCTAACAGTTTTTATACTAATTAAAGAAACATACTTTTTAAAAATAAAATACTAAGAGGACCTATACATGAAAGAGAGAATGAACCCATGGAAATGTTGCCTCATATACTATGGTCATTTTCACAGTCAACCTGACCAAAGAAGACAGTTTGGTTTTCATTTCAAACATGCAAGCACACCTAGACAGAGGCAGAGGTACCAAGTCAAATTAAACCAGTAATAATAATAATTTTGAATGTAAACAAATCAGGCTTTTAGACATTTTGTTCTTTAGAACCAGATTCCTACCCATTGTATTAAATTCTACTTATAAGTCTTACTACCTGCAATGTGCTAGGCACTGGTAGATAATGAGGATACTAACACGAAGGAGGCATAGACTCAAGAGCTCACAATGAAATAAAATAGATTGTAATATGACTTGTCATCATCTTATCTGGCCAATTTTTCCTGATCCTCCCATCCCTAGATTGAACTAACCATCTTCTCTGCACTAAATCTGTGCCTTGTGTATAATTTTCATTATCACACTTATCACAAAAGTGTAATTTCTTTGTTTACAGCCCAGTCTCCTTTTCTAGACTGTGAGCTCCTTGAGGGCAAGGTTTGTATCTAATTTATTTCTGTCCCCAGTGCCTAGCATGATGACTGGCACCAGAAAGGAGCTCTTTAAATTGTTACAGGAAAGAACCAGGTTACACTGTGATGAGTGCCAAGAGCAAACTAGAATAAAAGTGCTATGGGGATGTCCAGGCTGTACAGTTTTCCCAGCACCTCTTGCTGAAGAGGCTTTTTTCTCCTTTGTATATTCTTGCCTCCTTTGTCAAAGATTAATTGATCGTAGGTGTATAGGTTTATTACTGGATTTTCTATTCTGTTCCATTGATAAATATATCAGTTTTTGTGCCAATATCATGCTGTTTTGATTACTGAAGCTTGGTAGTATTGTCTGAAATCCGGGACAGTTATGCCTCCAGCTTTTTTTTTTTTTTAATCCCCCTCAGGAATGCTTTTGCAATTCTAGGTCTTTTGTGTTTCTATATAAGTCTTAGGATTATTTGTTGTAGTTCTCTAAAATATATCATGGACAATTTGATAGGGATTGCATTAAATCTGTAGATTGCTTTGGGTAGTATGCTCATTTTAACAATATGAATTCTTCCAAGAGCATGGGATATCTTTCCATTTGTTTGAATCACCATTTGTTTGTTTCAGTTTCTTGTTTGAGTGTTTTTCGAGTTCTCAACATATGGGTCTTTCACCTACTTGGTTTAGGTGTATTCCTAGGTATTTTATTTATTTATTTTTTGACCTGAATTTTAAATGGGATTGTTTTACTTTTTCTTTCTGATATTTAATTGTAAGTGTAAAAAAATGCAGCAGATTTCTGTATATTAATCTTGTATCCTACTACCTTGCTAAATTTACTTATTATTTCTAAGTTTTTGCATAGTCTTTAGGATTTACTATATAGTGTGCCATTCAACTGCATATAATGAAAACTTGAACCTCTTCCTTTCCAATTTGGATGCCTTTTATTTGTTTTTCTAGAACACTCCCTCACAACATATCCAAAAATAAACTCAGAATGTGAAGGCCTGAATATAAGACATGGCACCAAAAACCTGCAGAAGAGAACATAGGCAGAACATTTTGTGACATATATCATAGCAATATTTGCTTAGATCAATGTAAAAGAATTAAAAGCAAAAATAAACAAATGGGACCCGATCAAATTTAATATCTTTTGCACAGCAAAGAAGACCATCAGCCAAATGAAAAAAAAAAATGTATGGAATGAAAGAAAATGTTTGCGAACAGTATAACTAAGAAGGGGTTGATAGCCAAGATATGAATATAGCTCATACAACTCAATATTTAAAAAACACAACAACCCAGTCAAGAAACAGGCAGAAGTTCTAAATAGACATTTCCTGAAAGAAGGATACAGATAGCCAACAGGTATGTGAAAAGGTGCTCAACATCACTAATTATTAGAGAACTACAAATAAAAACCACAATGAGGTACCACCTCATACTAGTCTGAATGGCTATCATCAAAAAGTCTACAAATAATAAATACTAGATAGCATGTGGGGGAAAGAGAACCCTCCTACACTATTGGTGCGAATGAATATTGCTACAGCCACTGTGGAGAATGTATGGAAATTCCTTAAGAAAACTAAAAATAGAGTTACCATATGATGCAGCAAACCAACTCCTTGTCATATATCCAAAAAAGTTGAAAACTCTAATTCAAAAAGGTCCGTGCACCCCAGTGTTCATAACAACACTATCTGCAATAGCAAGGACATGGAAATAGCCCAAGTGCCTATCAACAGATGATTGGTTTAAGAAGATATAGCACATATATACATAATGCAATATTACTCAGCCATAAAAAGAGAAAAATAATGCCATTTACAGTAACATGAATGGACCTAGAGATGATCATACCAAGTAAAGTAAATCAGAAAAAGACAAATGTTGTATCACTAATATGTGGAACCTCATAATACAAATGAATTTACTTACAAACCAGAAACAGGCTCACAGACATAGAAAACAAACTTACGGTTACTAAAGGGTAAAGCGAGAGGGACAGAAAGATAAATTTGGAGTATGGGATTAACAGATACTATACAAAAACAAAAGCAACAAGGATTTACTGTATAGCACTGAAAACTATGTTAATGTATAATGGGAAAGAATCTGAAATATAAAAACTGGATCACTTTACTGTGTATCTAAAAACTAAGACAATATTGTAAATCAACTATACTTCAATTTTTTAAAAAAATGCTGTGAAATCAAAGAGGAGTCAAGAATTTGGTGGCAGATATCATGGAAAGCTTTAGAAAAGATGTGACACATACACTGTGTAATGAAATATAAGACAGATTTGTCCAAGTGAAGTAAAAGAAGGCATTCTGGGAAGACAGAATCAGGAGAAAGGAAGAAAGGTATGAAAATACTTTTGAGAACAAGCATTCCAAATGAAAAGAGCATGGACTTCATAAAGAAAAGTTAAATGTCCCCTCTCTTATGAGTCCAAATGGTGCATTTGTTTGGTTTTTACTGTATTTTGATTTATTGCACTCTATTTGCAGCCCATATTCTCATCACTGGTACATAATGTCATTCACTCTGCTGCTTTCTACACTCTGCACCCTTTGCTCTCCCTGTCTTTCCTCTAAATGTTAACCTCTTTGATATTTACTCAGCTGGAGTCACAGCACTGAGCCGTATTCCCGCACTTTTAAATTAATCTTTATGCCATAATCTCTTTGCTAGTTCAAGTGAGCACAGGTCAGCTGGAATTTGGAATTCCCCAGATGAATAGCTGAGAGAAGATGGCTTCTTCAGGTGAGCCTCACTCCTCTTGTATTTTACCCACCTTCAGCATTATCGCACCCATCTAGTACTAGACAGCCAGGTCATGGGTTCCAACATTGCCTAGCAAGGTGACTCACAAACAAGACTTCACCAAAGACACCATTGAAATAAGCAGCATGTATTTGTCCCTAGAGGGAGTCCGTCACAGCTAAACGTAACACAAATGAAGTTAGCACACACAGTTGACAGGCAAAGACTTCTATTTTCTGTTCTTAAATGAAAAACTTTTTTTAAAAAAAAGTGAGAGCCACATCTTGAGTCTGTCAACTCCATATCACCATTATAGTGTCAAACTTTCTCTGCTATTACAAAAAAAAATATTTTATTTCTCTTAACCTAAACATTATACTTGTAGATGCAGTATTTACTTATACAGTACCTAAGCAAAAGGTTTCATAAATGTGTTCAAATCATCACAGTTTGGGTGATTTTGAAGTTTTAACTTCCATTTTCTCTGTAAACCTCACTGAAGCATTAGATCTCAAGTAACTATGTTTAAAAAAAAGATCCATGTTATTTGTGTAGCCCAATTCTTAAAGTTTTGATATTTTGGTTGATAACTAAGTCCAGAGAGGCTTAAACTTTTTCAGCAGTTTTGTGTCTGAAAATCAAATAGCTTTTCCAATTTACTGTTCATTTACTACACTTTAATTTTTAGTGGGTTTGCACCTTTGAATTTTGAAATAAAGAATGAATTTTGTTAGTCTTCAAATATTCTTATTTGAATTAAATCACTGGTAAATATCAATAAATTAATACATATCTCCATGTACTATTTAATAAATTCTACTTGAATTTAGATACTGACTAAAAATGATTCATCTATACTGTATTGTTGGCATATACCAATTTCAGAAAAAAAATGTTCATTTTCTTCTTTGTATTACTTTTGATTCTAAGTATATATTTGTTGAAATTAATTTTACTATATTTGGTTTGAGAAGCAGTTTAAATTTATTACCTAGTGAATAGTATACAGCGTGATAAATAAAATCTGGCATCCTTATGAAAAAGTGTACTGTTAAAAAGTATATTGAATTCTTAACATTATAAAATGTGTTCACTCAGAAAAGCATAAGTAAATTCTCATCCCAAGATTATTACATTTTGACCTAATTGATAGTCTAGTCACTAACTTTAGAAACATGCCATTATTAAGACTTCTCATTTAATTTCTTCATAAGTTTTAAATTTAAAAAAACAAAATCACATACTCTAGATTACAAAATTCATAATCCATTCATAAAAATAAGATATCCTGTTCCCTTTGAAGATTGAAATGTAACTTGCAATTATTCCTATACTGGTATCTTTTTAAGCTCCTCGTAGACATTAGACAGTGTTTATTAAAATTGTGTAATATCAGGTGGCTCTGTATTCACTATTGAGAAGTAATATTCTTGAACTTCTTTAAAGGAAATGCTTGTATATTTTTATAAAATTATCTGACTGATATCAGTACATACTAAACCTAAGAAGAAATTTTATGATATATTGCATTATGTTGTATTTAATATTATAATATTAAATAAAATCAATATAAGCAAAGTATAAAAGCAATAATAAAGCCTTACTAAAGCTGCTTCTTGACAATAGCAACAGTACATTTTTTATATCACTTTATAATGATCCAGGTATTACTGTGATCTCATTAGACCCTCTTTATATGAAGTAGGGCAATTTTATTATCCTAACTTTATAGGAAAGAAAAGTAATTGATTTGTCTTAGATCTTACATTTAGACTTATTAATCAATAATTTAGGTCTAATGTTGAAACATTAACCTTTTAAACCCCAGATTACAATCTTGTTACTTTATCTAATTAGAACAGAAACTTTTATCACCACATTTCATCATATAGTAAAAAAAGAAGTCTATTAAACTTTTAATAAATTACCACTGCAAAAGTGTTATTTTGTTTCAGTCATCTAAAAATAATGTACAGTCCAGGAAACAACTTATTGACTTGGGTACTTTATAAGATAGTAACATGAAAAATTAAAAGTCCAGTGAAAATTTCATCAGTCTTCAGTTATAAAATACTTACTGTCTATACTTTCTCAAAGAAAAGAATTTGAAGAAAAAATATTGGTTACTTCATGACTTGTTCTTAAGCAATTGAAGCAAAAAAAGAAAACTTTTATACTAAATAAGCTTTTTTCACATATTTAACTGTGACAGAAATAATGAAAATATTTTGGAATAATAAATGCATTCTTAAAGTCTGTGTTTATAAATGAAAATTATTTTGTTAGAAAATGCCTTAATTTTTAATAACAATTTTAAGTGTATACTTTTGTGTGAAATAATATCCTTACACAATTTAACATATCAAGAACACCATTCAATGAGCAAACTTTAAAAATATACAGTATTTTCATAAAAATACATAGCGAGAAAACTTTATACTTCTTATTGAATTGCTATTTTCTAATATGTCATAATTATCAGTGCCTTATGTCAATAAATGCCAGAAGAAATTCTATACAGATTCCCATTCTTCAACAATAGTAATTATAAACATTCTATGTACATACATTCAACTTAAATATATATAGTTTTTGAAATAGATTATGTTTTTACTTGATATACATGCCTAGATAATATAACTTTAAAACATCAAAGAAGTATGATAGAAAATTGCAAGAATCCTAAATTGTATGAATGATAAATTTTGTTGAAATCCTAAATTCTTCAATATGTCACTTGGTTTTAAAATTCTCCAGTCCCACCCATTAAATGAGTGTCTCAATGGAAATGAACTCTAGCAGACACCAACTTCCTTAGGAGATATGCATCAAGATACGTTAACTTCCAATTAAATGTGGTACCCCAGAATGTCAGGTTTGTTTAGTATTCACTAGGTTGTCTGAACCATTTTGAAGATTATTTCAAAATCCAAGATTCAGTATTAAATGTAGATTAAATCTGTCAATTCCATGTGGAGGTCTTTCATCTCCACTTGCATTATTGTGTCACTTCTTATGTACCATATGGTATCACACAGTTGTATGTTTTGAAAACTGGGTCAATATAGTAGTGTTTTAAAACAGTATTCCTATATTATTATGAGCCTGTGTTCTCAGGAAAAATTATCTTTCAGCAAGTAAAAGCATTCTTATTGCCTCATACACTTCCAAAATTTATGCTGAAATCAAAGCAAAACCTCATTGTGTTTTGAAGATCTTACCATCTTCTCATTGTTTGTTTAACCCTTTAAAAATTAAATACTAATTTCCCTGATTCTCTTCCATCTTCTGCAGTTTCTGGTGCATCTTTCCTACCAGTTAGCAATCCATCTTAAAAAATTCAGTATCCTCTAAAGAAGATGTGGTACATATGAACAATGGAATATTACTCAGCCATAAAAAGGGACAAAACTGGGTCATTTGTAGAGACATGGATGAACCCAGAGACTGTCACACAGAGTGAAATAAGTCAGAGAAAAACATATTACCACATATAACTGAAACCAAGAAAACTGGCACAGATGAACCTGTTTACAAGGCAGAAATAGAGACACAGATGTAGAGAACAAATATGTGGATACCAAATAGGGGAAGGAGGTGGGATGAATTGTGAGACTGTGATTGACATATATACACTAATATGTGTGAAATAGATAACTAATGAGAACCTGCTGTAGAGCACAGGGAACTCTACTTAATGCTCTGTGGTGACCTAAATGGGAAGGAAATCTGAGTACTTTTCTACTTGCCTTTTCCCATAAGAATTCTCAAAAGAAATTATAAATATTCCCAATGAAAGAGAAATAACTTATGTGTTTGACATTTATAATCTTGTAAAACCTCGTTAAATGAAGATACCAGCAGATTTTTCTTACTTTCCATCTAGGTCAGTTTGTAATTTTTAGGGCTACTGTCTGTCTGCCATCATCATCCCAAAGGATGCATCTCTAAAAGTGACTCACCCAGTTGTTCTGTACTAGTAATCACTTGCATGTGTAGAATTTCCAGAGTTAACATTTTCAAGCCTGGAAAGAAGACATTTGTCTATACATTATTTCTATCTTCCAGAAAACAAAATAATCCATTTTTATACAGTCTCAAATAAGTCACATTGCATTGTGTGCTTTTGGGTATGAAATCTTGAGACAGTCTGAGCAATTGCAAGTTCTGGTAAAGAACTTTCAAAAATAGAATTGGAGCTGAAAAATATAAAAAATTATATTTTTTGTAGCAAGATATAATTTACAGGGATAAAATATAAGAACAGGCATTTACTCAGCCTCTAAAGAACATATGAAAAAGAGTACTACCATAATTCACACCTAGAAAGACAATAATTTATGCAAAATCACTCCCTTTAAAAAGTAGAGATGAAAAGAGACATGACACCTCAAAACCCTGCCAAAATAAGGATAAACACAAGAAATAAACCATATGTGTTGTGGGAGGCAAATCACAAAGAAACTGTTAGGCAAAAATAATATCAAAATATGACATGATCCAGATGTTCACTAGTATGAAGGTCTCAGCAAAATCTGACGGACATCAAGGTCTGGTTGGAAGAGATAAAAATTTCAAAAGTGTGAATAATGATTGGCTTCAATTACTTGGTAATTCTTTTTTAAATAATTGCTTTCTGTTTGAAGTATTATCATCTTTCAGCTGTATCTTGGAAACTGATAAAATGAAGCATAAAGAGATCAAATAATGATTGCAGGCTTGAAGTAGAATTATTCTATTCATATGAACTTCACGAGATCATTTGACCTGGTGTCTAGAAAAAACTACTGTATATATTAGACAAGCTAGAAGGGGAAAAAGAATAAGGTCTGTACAAAAAGTATTTTATACTGTTCCTAAGTAAAAAGAGCATTAAGTTCAAAACTCAATGGGCAGTATATATATTCATGGTAGTACTGAAGATGATTTTCAGAGAAAACTGAACTAGAGTTTCATTCATACCTTGAGTCTAGGTCTGCTCTCTGGATATATCTCCAGGCTCTGTGTTCCTCGGAGGTTCTGATCAGTCTTGCTATGTTTAAATGTCTTTTACTGAATACAACACAACTCACCTTTTATGCTCAGCTTTCTTTTATTGACCAGATGATATAACGTATTTAACATAACATTAAGGGATGGGAAGATACTGCTCAAAAAGAAGTTTTAAGAGCATAGAAGCAGGAAAAAAAAACAGACATTGTGAGAGCATGATGAAAGAATGGGAGCTGGGAAGGCAAGGGAAGAAAGTGCACTGATCTTTAAAGGAAATAAAAGCTTAAAGGAACACAGCTAGCATCTCTTTTATTAACAGTGTAAGTGCTTGGGTTCCTATGTACTTCCTCTTTATCCTTCTGGAGATCCCTGTCTTATATACTATTGATCTATCTTTAACTTGTCTACTTTGGTCAAACATTTAATTTACTAAGTCCAGTTACTCAGAACATGTAGTCAACTGTGGACTATCAGTATTGGTATCACCTGGGAGTTTATGAGAACTACAGCTACCCAAGACCCTCCCTAGACCTACTAAATCAGAACTAAAAAGCGTTTCAGCTGAATCCCCTGATAATGTTTGAGCAGCAGTTCTCTGACTCATTCCTATAGATTTGAATCTCATTCTCTTTCAGGCACAGACATTTAGCCAGCCCTTCCTGGTTGATTTCTCAAGATTTCACTGGCCCCCGCTCTGGCTCCATACAGGCTTTTGCCTGTCTGTCCTGTGAAGGCTAATCTGCTTCCAGGGTCTACAGGCACTTAGAGGCCTGAGACCAGTCACTAAGATGTCTGGGCCTTGGATGTCAGGTAAAAATTACTTATCCCATTAATTTAGAGAAACTGTTGTATATTTTGATAATGATTGTGATGGAAATTGACAGAAAGTTGTGTTTCAAGTAATATTTGCTTATCAGTGATAATAGGCTAAACTGAAGATGGGAGACTCTTAGAAGATGATTCTGCTATTCAGGTGTTTTAAAGTTTTGTTTCCTGTGTTTAGTTTTGGGGTGTTTCGGTATAAAAAAATAAAGAAAAGTTCAGCTGTATAAGTAGCTTTATCTAGTTTTTGAATAATATTATTATGAGAGGGAGCATAGCACAATAAGAGAATATATTTTATTGACAATATTGTCATCTCATTTCCTTAGATTTTCTGGGATAATGAAATTACAGATTTTCCTGGAGGATCTCAACATTAGGCTTCCTAAAATTTAGCAGCAGTATGAATGACTGCATTTCTCAACCATTTTTTTTCTAGTAATTTTATAACATTTAAATTCTATGAATAAAATATAGTAATTTAAATACTTCCTATAAATAGAACTACTTGAATTTCCACCAGAAAGTCTTTTTAAAATTAAGTATGCAGTTTAGCAAAACAGTAATCAAAGGCTATTTCCTTAGAATATTTTGGTGCCATTAAATCCCAATAATGTGTAGAGCTAATACTTAAAAGCATGACCAGCTTTAAGAGTGTATGCATGTGTACATGCCATATATTTCTAAGATTTATTTTTCACTTCTTCCTGGGTGGTCTCTACTACTGCCTTTTACACTACAACCAACTGATCCCAAAGTTCAGGGTTATTGAAAAGCATTATAAATAAAATCCATGTGTGTGTTGTTTAAGTACCAGATGATATTTACAAAGGTTTCAGCAACTTTGTCAGTTCACTGCCAGCAAAAATTACCAATGTCTGCCATTAGTTGTACAATCACAAATGTTTTTGTAAGATTGAATTTACCCTGATAATCTTTCTTGGAAAATTCTAGTAGGACTGTAAAGGAATGATATTATTTATGTTGTACTCACTGTTGCATGTCAAAGCAACAGATACTGTCTGTTTAAAACGGCTCTTGAACTTCTTGTTGGACTCCCTGTTGTCACAGATCTATACCTTCTTGAGGAAAGAATGTCTGTCCTTAAGAGAAAGTCTCTATGCTATTTTTTTTCTGTGAAAATAGTTTTCTGATTAGCAGAAACATGTGAGCCTATTAAAAATCACTTCCAAAAAAAACCAGTTAGTACTGAAGTATTGGATGTTTTATGTCAATGAGATTTCAGGAAGTGGGGACTTGAAATTAAAGCTCAAGAGGGTTTCTAGTCATGGAGTTTAAAAAGTGCAGTTTTCTTTTAATCTCTCTGTAACTCATCTTAAAATACTGCTGATTTGCTAATGTGTAACACAGACCTCTAGATTTTTGTTGAGGAAAAAAGGATAAATCGGGATCAATGGGAATGGGAGCCTGGGGGCAATAGAGGTACAGGAAATTTCCAAAGCAGGTTTTGAATAGTTTTAAGGACAAAATGAGGTTTCATTGGTGGCTCAGTTGGTAAAGAATCTGCCTGCAATGCAGGAGACCAGGATCCTATCCCTGGGTCGGGAAGGGAAACCCACTCCAATATTCTTGCCTAGAGAATCCCATGGACAGAGGAGCTTGGCGGGCTACCGTCCATGGAGTTGCGAAGAGTAGAATATGACTGAGCGACTAACAATTCACTTCAAGGACAAAATGAAGCCACTACCAAAGAGGTTCTGGTTTCCTGTCCCACAGTCATGAAACACAAGCATTTCATTTTGTACCATTGAGTATCAGCTTTTAGATATGACTTAGAGCAGATTGTATTTTATATTTTTAGCATAAAAGGGTAACCTTGGATAAAATCTCATGTAGCATCAACAGCCATGTCATTAGTCAAAACTCAGTACTAAAGAATTTAAAACCCCAAATCTACATTTATAACAAATAACCCACTCCAGTCTTAGGTCACTTTGGCAAATTGTGACAGTTTCTTTGAGCATTTAGAAGTTACTTCCATGGCCAAGTACACATGGATTGTTCAATCCATGTGTTTTACTGGTCAGTTCCTGTGCTGATCACCATAGAATACTGGCCAGTAGCTTATGACATGTGAATGTTATATAGAGTGGTCAAGGTTTTAATCAATCAGGAGTGTTTGCAAATTAGAAGAACTCCACCTTACAGGAGCCCTGTTATCCTTTACACCTGAGGCTGAATAGAGGACCACATAGGACAAGGGTACAGGACTCGGACCACTTTCAGAGAAAAAGGATATCTTCTGAAGGCAAAGCAAAAGAACTACCTGTGGGTGAGAGGTCACAGGAGATACTAGAAAGTGCAAGTAGAAAATGAAGTGAGTAAAAGGTAACAGGGAACTATAACTTAACCTTCCTTCCTTTAGGAAATATGACTTTTCAAAAGGAAAGAAAAATAAGGAAGATAATTTTAGAATTTGGGTTCATCTATAAAAGGACATGATTAAAACGATTGATGCTGGGAGTTGCTTATTTAGCTGGAAATACTCAACTCTTGGGTCATTTCAGCTAAGCTCTAAAGTGCTGTGTGTTTGTGCTTAAGTTTTTGTGTTTGATTGTGTGTGTGTGAGTTCAAGCATATATAAACTAATAACCCTCTTTAAAGCTAGTAACGTGTAGAACCCTTATTTTCAAGGCTAAAATTGTTTGTTGGGAATCTACAGTGTTTAGGTCTCAAGCACCTATTCACTTTCCCCATCTTTGCTTTCTAAACACCATTAGCTAGTAGAATAGATTATAGCTTCTCTTTCTCTAGAGATGTACATTTCAGTGAGGAGAAATTCAGTGGCCCCACCTTATCTCCAAATTCACAGGCAACTAATTTGGAAAATAAAATGAGATACAGTTGTGGGTTCCTCCTATAAAACTTTCCCTACAAACTCTTGTCTGTTACCCCTGCTGCAACCCACCTTCAGTGCCCACTGCCCTTCTACATCCACCCTAACTCTATACCTCTAGTCTACACGTCTACACTCAGCCCAAGCCGACTGTGACACTAGTATCTGATCTCCTTTGAGCACATCTCTGTGGATACTCACACATCCAGCACCAGACACTCTCAGATACCACAGCAGCCTCTGGTGCCAGTTACTGGTGCCATCCCAAATCCTTTACTACCCCAGTCTTGCTACACCTGACATAAACTGGTTCCTGATATATTCTTTTTTTCTTAATTAATTAATTTATTTTAGTTGGAGGCTAATTACTTTACTGTGTCGTAGTGGTTTTTGCCATACATTGATATGAATCAGCCATGGGTTTACATGTGTTCCCCATCCTGAACCCCCCTCCCACTTCCCTCCCCATCCCATCCCTCTGGGTCATCCCATTGCACCAGCCCTGAGCACTTGTCTCATGCATCGAACCTGGACTGGCGTTCTGTTTCACATATGATAATATACATGTTTCAATGCTATTCTCTCAGATCGTCCCACCCTCACCTTCTCCCACAGAGTCCAAAAGACTGTTTTATGCATCTGTGTCTCTTTTTCTGTCTCGCATATAGGGTTATCGTTACCATCTTTCTAAATTCCATATATATGTGTTAGTACAATGTATTGGTGTTTTTCTTTCTGGCTTACTTCACTCTGTATAATGGGCTCCAGTTTCATCCACCTCAGTAGAACTGATTCAAATATATTCTTTTTAATGGCTGAGTAATATTCCATTGTGTATATGTACCACAGCTTCCTTATTCATTCGTCTGTTGATGGACATCTAGGTTGCTTCCATGTCCTGGCTATTATAAACAGTGCTGCGATGAACATTGGGGTACATGCATCTCAATTCTAGTTTCCTTAGTGTGTATGCCCAGCAGTGGGATTGCTGAGTCATATAGCAGTTCTATTCCCAGTTTTTTAAGGAATCTCCACACTGTTCTCCATAATGGCTGTACTAGGTTGCATTCCCACCAACAGTGTAAGAGGGTTCCCTTTTCTCCACATCCTCTCCAGCATTTATTACTTGTAGACTTTTGGATAGCAACCATTCTGACTAGCGTGAAATGGTACCTCATTGTGGTTTTGATTTGCATTTCTCTGATAATGAGTGATGTTGAGCATCTTTTCATGTGTTTGTTAGCCATCTGTATGTCTTCTTTGGAGAAGTGTCTGTTTAGTTCTTTGGCCCATTTTTTGATTGGGTCGTTTATTTTTCTGGAATTGAGCTGCAGGTGTTGCTTGTATATTTTTGAGATTAATTCTTTGTCCATTGCTTCGTTTGCTATTGTTTTCTCCCATTCTGAAGGCTGTCTTTTCACCTTGCTTATAGTTGCCTTCATTGTGCAAAATCTCTTAAGTTTAACTAGGTCCCATTTATTTATTTTTGCTTTTATTTCCATTACTCTGGGAGGTGGGTCACAGAGGAACTTGCTGTGATTTATGTCAGAGAGTGTTTTGCCTATGTTTTCCTCTAGGAGTTTTATAGTTTCTGGTCTTACATTTAGATATTTGCTCCATATTCCGTAGAATTGAGCAATAGAAGAAGTACATCTACACAGATTCTTTTTAAATTTCCTCAATAACCTCTTTTAAAAGAGTGTGAAGATTCTGGCAAGATGAAGGCTTATGACTAAGATTTTCTTCTGTCTCATATGAGAATACTCAAATGTAACTATTCTTCACTTCTAGGAGTGTAGTTTTTAAAGGAGAAAGTAAAAGGAGGCCTCCAAATCTTTCGTCAAGCTTCCTCCATTGATTACAGTGGAAAGAAGGTAAACCAATTAAGTCCCTTAGGATATGCTACAAATATTGTAAGACTGTTCCAGAAAGGTCTGAAAATATGACTCTATCAACTTCCTAGACTGTACTTAGTAACATAATAAAACTGCTATAAGTGAGGGAAGTTCAACAATCTAAGTGACAATATTAAATATTGAAAGGGAAGCATCTGGGAACCAACAAGGCTCTGCCCTGAATCTCGTCCAGATTATTCCTCTTTTGCCTGCCTGGCTGCTAAGTTCACTTCCAGTTTCTCTTGCCATGAGAGACCTCTTCAGTTTTGCTCATAATTGTGGATACTGAGGCTCTTGTATTATGGTTATAATCTGAGCCTACTTAAAAAAAATCATCCCATTTTCTAAAATATATTATTCTATGACAATACTCTATGTTAACCTTGAGTTCTATTAATCAGAAACAAATGCATATGACAGACATCTATCACAAGCTTAGAACACATAAAAATTCATACTAAAATTACATTATAAAAGAGTCAACACTGGGCTCAGGAAGACCAGAAAAGATTGATATATCTTACTTATTCCCTTATAAATATTTATCAGGTCTTTACTGTGTGACGGATACAAGAGATATAAATCTGACTTCTGTGAGGTTACAACCTATAAGTTGAGCGTTAACACTGAAATATATAGTAGAAAGCAACAAACATAATAAGAAAAATAAGAGATTTATACACTACTGCAATTCATAGATTATTATATTAAAAAAAAAAAGAATCTCACATGTATTTCTGGAACAACTTCCCTCTCTCAGGGAGATTCAGCATTCTTAACCCCATTTTACAGAGAGATGGACAAATAGTGGAAGGTTTTGATGCTAAAGTTCATGTCTCTTTATATATTGCTTTCATACTGATTATCACTGTCTTCTATGATATACAAAGTTGACATAAACATTTCTCTGTGGTAACTGAAATATTTATGCAAATTCATGCATATAAAATGTTTTGTATAAATATTTTTGAAATTTGAGGAATAAATATTTCAGTTTGGTAACTTTCTGCTTTATCAATTTGCCTACTAGTAGCCTCTATGACTTCATACCTAGTAATCTCTCCTTAGTAATTGTTTTGTTTTTAATGAAGAAAGATCCTAGGAGTTTAGGTTACTCATTTCACATAACTCTGATTTATGCACAATTTATATATATATCTGTCTGTCTATGTGTGTTCACTTTTAAAAACGTGTTGAAAGAGTTCAGTCTTGAGAATGGGTTTATGCTAAGGGAAAGCACCATCAGGCTGTCAGCTTTTCAAGCAGAGACCAGTCAGAACATGAGTATCTAGAGATTTTGCAAAGGCTGTTTTCACATCATAAAGTGTCTCAGTCTAAATTTCTTGGCAACATTTGTTTTTGACATTTTATTTTTCAATTCAAAGAATTTCAATGTGTCATTGTCTTGAACAATGTAATATGACCTGTTTCCAGATAAGTATAGAAACTTAACAAAATTTTCATGATTTTAGCCAACCTGCACCTGCCACCTTCCCTGGAGACCCAGTCCTGTGTGGTTTCCTTACATGAAGTAAAAGCTTTTTACAGATCACACTTCAGTAATTCACAAATGCTGTGGAGTTGTAAAGCCCTCTCATTATGTGATTTTTCCTTCCATCTATAGCATTTTGGAAAAATTTGAAGGAATCTCAAGTTAATCTAATCTTTCTGAAAGCCAAAGTGATAAAATTACATAATGAGATGGAGAGGAGATTATAAAGTAATTATTATTTCTACTTTTTGGATTGGGCTGGCATTCCCAGGTAAGGAATTGCTTCAACACATGATGTCTCTTTCTATACCCCTGATTCATTTATAACCATTCCAAGACAACACTTTTCTGATTTTATTCATTCATTCATTCTTTCATTCAATTCTGTAACTATTCGATGAGCGCTAATGAGTGCCAGGCATTGTTCTTGTTGTTGTTCAATAACAATCATGTCCAATTCTTTGAGATCCATGGACTGCAGCACACAAGGCTTCCCTGTCCGTCACTGCTTTCTGGAATTTGCTCAAATTCATGTCCATTGAATTGGTGATGCTACCCAACCATCTCATCCTCTGCTGCCCACTTTTAACCCTGCCTGAATTTCCCCCAACATCAAGGTCTTTTCCAGTGAGTCGGCTCTTCACGTCAGGTGGTAAGGTATTGGAGCTTCAGCTGTAGCATCAGTCCTTCCAATGACTATTCAGGGTTGATTAGGATTGACTGGATTGACAGGATTGATTAGGATTCAGGGTCCTTTAGGATTGACTGGTTTGATCTCCTTGCTGTCCAAGGGACTCTCAAGAGTCTTCAGCACCACAGTTTAAAAGCATCAAGGTGCTCAGCCTTCTTTATGGTCCAAATTTCACATCTGTACAGGACTACTGGGAAAACCATAGCTTTGAATATCTGGATTTTTGTTGGCAAAGTGATGTCTCTGCTTTTTAATACACTGTCTAGTTTTGGCATAGTTTTGCTTCCAAGGAGCAAGCATCTTTTAATTTTATGGCTGCAGTCACTGCCCACAGTGATTTTGGAGCCCAAGAAAACAAAATTTGTCAAGCTTCCACTTTTCCCCCTTCTATTTGCCATGAAGTGATGAGACAGGATGCCATGATCTTCGTTATTTGAATGTTGAGTTTTAAGCCAGCTTTTTCACTATCCTCTTTCATCCTCATCAAGAGGCTCTTTAGTTCCCCTTCACTTTCTGCCATTGGAGTGGTATCATCTGCATATCTGAGGTTATTGATATTTCTCCTGGCAGTCTTGATTCCAGTTTGTACTTCATCCAGTCTGGCATTTCTCATGATGTACTCTGCATTTAAGTTAAATAAGCTGCGTGACAATATATAGCCTTGTCGCACTCCTTTCCCAATTATGAACCAGTCTTTTGTTCCATATCCTGTTCTAACTGTCGCTTAATGACCTGCACACAGATTTCTTAGGAGACAGATAAGATGGTCTGGTATTCCCATCTCTTTAAGAATTTTCCAGTTTGTTGTGATCCACACAGTCAAAAGCTGTAGAGTAGTCAATGAAGCAGAAGTAGATGTTTTTCTGGAATTCCCTTGCTTTCTATATGATCCATTGGATGTCGGCAGTTTGATCTCTGGGGCCTCTGCCTTTTCTAAATCTAGCTTGTACATCTAGAAGTTCTCAGTTCATGTACTTCTAGGTATAACTTGAAGTATTTTGACCTTCAAGCATGCGAAATGAGAGCAACTGTGTGGTAGTTTGAACATTCTTTGGTATCACCCTTCTTTGGGATTGGCATAAAAACTGACCTTTTCCAGTCCTGTGGCCACTGCTGAGTTGAGTACAGCACTTTAAAGCATCATGTTTCAGAATTTGAAATAGCTCAGCAGGAATTCCATCACCTCCATTAGCTTTGTTCATAGAAATGCTTCCTAAGGCCTACTTGACTTCATACTCCAGGATGTCTGGCTCCAGGTGAGTGACCACACCATTGTGGTTGTCTATGTCATTAAGACCTTTTTTTGTATAGTTCTTCTGTGTATTCTTCCCACCTCTTCTTGGTCTCTTCTGCTTCTCCTAGGTCCTTACCATTTCTGTCCTTTATCATGCCCATCCTTGCACGAAATGTTCCCTTGACATATCCAATTTTCTTGAAGAGAGCTGTAGTCTTTCCCTTTCTATTGCTTTCCTCTGTTTCTTTGCATTGTTCACTTTGTATTGTTCACTTAAGGCATGGTCCTATGCACGGATATTTAGTGGTAAAAAAAAGACAAAATTCCTATACTAAAGGCTCTTAACATTTCGGTCTGTGAAATAATAAAACATTAAACAAGTAGAACTTCAGTATGTAGTAGCAAACAAATTTTTTTTAGCACCAAGCAAAGTATTATGTATAAAATAAGTATTTAGTAAGTATTTCCTAAGTGAAAGATATAACCTGGCTTTGTTACTTACTGGCAAGCTACTTATCCTTGCTAAATGAGAACAGGTATCTTCTGGGTTTCTGTAAAGATTAAATAATGTAATTATTTAATATGTGGGTCATGGTGCCTTGCATATAGCAAATGGTGGAAAGTACCAGTTCACAAAATCATGCACAATATATTAGAAACGTTATGGAAATTGAAGACAAGGAGTTAGTGATATTCTGGTAGGTAGGTAGATAAGTGAGGTTTGCTGTATGTGAATATATCATAAAGAATGGAAATAAAGACATGCTATGATGCTATTCCTTCTTCCCCTTCAAGAATGGTGCCTGATAATTTATAACTGAAAAAAAAAAGATATAAAGGAATAAAAGAGATTTCAATTAATAATTTATATCAGCCTGATTAGTGATGGCAATAGCATTGTTAAATGAGAAATAGGTCGGTATTTATGTGGAGACCATAATTGTTAACCAGGGAGTTCCACAGCTGTCACTGAAAATTAGTCTTTTCCATGTGACTTTACAGATTATCTACTTAGGGGCTTCCCTGGTGGCTCAGTTGGTAAAGAATCTGCCTGCAATGCAGGAGACCCAGATTCAATCCCTTGGTTGGGAAGATACCCTGGAAAAGAGCATGGCAACCCATTGCAGTATTCTGGCCTAGAGAATTCCATGGACAGAGGAGCCGGGTTGGCTACAATCCAAGAGGTTGCAAAGAGTCGGATACAACTGAATGACTAACATAGATTATTATGTGGCTTCAATATACAAACTGAAGTGGCAAAAGTACTCAGAATGGCAGATGTACCAACTGGGAGAATAAAATGTATTACAAGTACTAAAAAGTGATAATTATAACATTTAATAGTGCACTATTTACATGATGTCTCTTCCCTTTTATCATTATTAATAATTAAATATCATTAATAATTAATATTTATTATAATATTAGTATATGCCATAGTTCATTGATTCAATAAATATTTCATATTTTTATTTTAAACTAGAATACCACACAGAAATTCTTTAATATGAAACAAACTTCTCCATATGATTATCATAATATAAATTCTCAGCTAACTGACCCTTAAAATTCTTCTATTTAAATTCATTCTTGTTGTCCAACCATATAAGAGCTTTCACTTGCAAATTTTGTGCCATGAACATGAAATCCAGTGGGAATCACTTAAAGGAGGACTTGCACCACTCAGTTTCAATCTCAACATCTGTCCTTCAAATTAAAAAAAAAAACTCTGGAGTTAGGAGGGATGACACATTATAAATCTATGATAGTTTCAATCAATACCAGTTAGTAGAATGTAATTAATACTATTTGAAGTTCCAGTTGCATGAATGGGGTCAAAGTGTTTGACACGTGTAGATTCCAAACACGAACTTAGTTCGTGCAATAAATTCGTCCATTTTTATTAAAAGGTAAGAAGGTGCCATAAATCACAAACTTATAATCCTTCACTGATGGAGAACCAAAATAAACAAGTGAATATTTGCAAACGATGAATAATTAAACTTGCACGCCAGAATTCTCTTTAGCCTCCAAGTCTTCTTGGTTTCTTGTTAGAAACCGTACCATGAGATGGTATGCTTTTCTTTCTAAACTTTCTCATGAGCTATAGAGAATAAAACCTGATTGGAAAGGGGGAAAGAAGTAATGTAAAATCCAATGAATACATGGAATAGATTAACATGGAAAAATGTGGACAGTCTTTTTATTCAGGAATATTTTCTTAACAACAGCTCTTTTCTGCCACTATCTCTTAACTCTGAAATCCCAAAGGATTTAAATATTATATTTTCTTATTTGGATTGATTCCCCAAATTCTTTTTAATTGAGAAAGCTGATATTGTATGAATTCCCCAAATGACTGTGGTTTCAAATGAGAAGTACATTTATAAAAGAACTTTTAATTCCTATGTTTTTAAAATGAGAAGACATGTAATCTTAATTACATATTATTGTAGCACCTAGGATTTTAAAACTGGCGAGTAACTTTAAAAGAGTAAAACTAAGCTTTTTAAAAAAAGACCTTTCCATTTGAATGCAAGAAAATTATGTTTTAAATACAGCAAATTTTCCTCCAAAGTATTTCAGACTTGTTTTATTTAAAAGACATTGACTTCATATTCATTGCTAAGTAATTCAGCTCTGAAAGCTACCCAGTTATACATCTGGAGTTAGCTACATAATAAAAATATTGACTATCTGAAACACTTGGGCAAAAGCTGAACCTGGAATTAAACTATGTGGAAAAATTTCAATTCACAGTACCTCAACCATCTCTCAGTTTTATCAGTACTTTCTACTTAATTCAATATTTTCTTATTATTTTGATCACATTTGTAGCATATCGAATGTAAATAACAGGAAAATGGAGGAATATTAAAATATTTGTGCAAAACTATGCAGAAAATAATCTCAGAAGTATTATAGATTAGCAAATACAATTTTTAGAAAGATGTAAAATGTCAAAAAACATATTAATCTACAGTGATGTTATGTAGAATAATTTCCATTTTTCTAAAAGTTACTAGCTAATGAATACCCTAAATTATCCAATAGATAAAAAGGGAAACTTCAGCTTACTGCTTTATATAATTAAATTGTATGAATCTTTTAAAATGTATTTTTCTTCTCTTGAAAAAAAAAACAGAAGCATGGTAAGTCTATACCACACATGAAAAAACACAAACAATTGTCTTCAATGGGATCTGGCGGAGGAAACCCCATTTTAGCTCTATCTAATTAGGATTCTTTGCTTCGGCTATTTTGGGCCAAGTGTTTGTGAAGAATACCAGTAACAGGATGGTTTCTAAAATCAAACATAGTGAACCCAGGCAGAAAAGAATATAATAAAGTTGTTGCAGAAATGCACCTGCCACATAGATTTGTCTCAAGCAAAACAAAGGCAACAGACAGGGTAGTCTGACACTGAGCTAAGACAGAGTGATATTTTTTAAGCAAGACTTCACACAGATCACAAGACAAAGAGATGAAGTCAATAGCAGTTGTACAAAGAATGAAAAAACAGCATAGAGGCCTTGTATGCTCAGATAACCATAACCATAGGAAGCCAGGAGACTCAGACATGAAGCCTTAACCAAAGCAACACTGTCCTCCCAGTAAGAGTCCTTGAACTCAGATAAAGAACAGACAGTGAACAAAAGGCAAAAAAAGCAGAGGCAGCTACTGAATCTTGATTCTTCAAAGGCATAGGTCATATTACTTATTTTTAATCTTTTTTAATCCTCAAAGAAACTTCCTGATGTGCTTTTATTCTAGCACTCATTATATTATATATCTATGTAGAGATACACTCTATATTTTTATCTGAGTGACATTTTAGCCAGATGTTGAGCTTTTTGAAAGGAAAAAATCATGTCCTATGTATCTTTATATCCACAGTTTCTAGCTTAGTTCCAAACGTATAATAGTAAGTACTCAATAAATGTTTAATTGATTGATTTGTAGTCAATGTACTATTAGAAGGAGATCAAGCCAGTTAATCCTAAAGGAAATCAACCCTGAATGTTTATTGGAAGGCCTGTTGCTGAAGCTCCAACACTTTGGTCACCCAATGTAAAGAGCTGACTTACAAGAAAAGACCCTGTTGCTGGGAAAGATGGAATGCAAAAGGAGAAGGGGACAGTAGAAGATGAGATGGTTAGATAGCATCACCGACTCAGTGGACATGAATTTGAGCAAACTTTGGGAGATAGTGAAGGACAGAGGAGTCTGGTGTGCTGTAGTCCATGGGGTTGCAAAGAGTCAGACATGACTTAGCGACTGAACAACAAAGCAGTGCCGTCTTTGAATGTGAATGAGAAACGTGGTATGTGTTTGTATAGAAATAGTATCAAGTGTATGTAACAATGTACCATAGCATTGGATAGAAAGGCATACTGAGTACACATTATAGTCTTTTTTACCTCACAGTACACCCTAGAACTGCTTTTATATATATGTATATATATATATATTTTTTTTATTGCACAAATGTAGAGCTATACTCAGAAATAAGGAAAGTTTCAGAAGATCAAAACTGAGTTATTCCTGAGAGACTGAAAGAACACAAATTTTGAACAGATAGAAGAATGTGAGCTCAATAAACTTTTGAAAGAGTATGATTTTTCAAACTTGATAGGAGCAAAGCCACAGAAATTCCATGGCAGATGCCTGGAGCAGGAGGGAGCTGAAACAACTTGTAGTAGAGAAATTAGGGTAGCTCCAATGTAATAGCCAGCTCTAACACATTTCCTGCCTCTGCCATTGCACACAGCATGCTCCTCTCCATCAATATAACCTGTGGCATTAGTGTTTATCTCAAAGTAGAACTTGCAGGTTGGGTACAAAGGACAATGCTCTAGGTAGCTGGCAATTTTAGAGAAAAATTGGGGAAAAAAGCACCAAACAAAAGAACAGAAACACCTCTAAGGCTAATCTTACCCTTGTACCAGAGTCACTGAAAACTGAGTAGTGAAAGAGCCAGCTGTGGTTTGAGTGCTCTACGCTCAGAGAGACTTCATAAAGTAAGAGAGTCAAACATCTGAAAGGGAAAAAGCTACAGAGAAGAACATTTTCAGAGATCACAAGACACCTTAGAAGAACCAGCCCCAGGAAAGAGAAACAACAATTAGGAGAACTTAAACCAGAGGGAAGGGAATCAGAGCAGAGATTTTCAACCACTGCTGCACTGGAATCTCTTTAAAAAGTGTTGAGACCTAAATATCTAATGGTCAGATATTATGGTGTGCTTGATCCAGAGTGCTACCTAAGGGTTAGGTTTTTTAAAAAGTTCCCCCAGTGATATCAGTGTGCAGCTAAGGATGAAGTCGTTTGTCATGGGGCATCAAACACAGGAATTTAAAACACATATGCACCCTCATAGAGTTAAAGGAGAAATTGCATTTATGATGTCTATTATATTTAAAGATCCTTTTAGGATTTATGATATTATCTTTAACCTCTGCTTGTTTTCCTCTGTTACCACTGACTACTATTGAGGGAGAGAGAGATTTGAATAAAGAGTTGCTGTGTTGAGTTAGGGCATCTCCAAGGGATTTCCTAGAGATTAACCAAACAAAGGCCACATAAAGTAGAATTTACCTGCTTGTATTCAATAGGGTCCAATGTCTGGTCTTTCCATGTTCAAAAACCTGATCTGCCAGGTTTCAAGACCCAGTATGTTCAGGGCTGTTGACTCCAGACTACAAAATACAACTCAGAAAGAAAATGGACAATCTATTAATTTACAACAAAAAATACATTAATAGCTGTGAATGAGATATAAAAGCATACAGAGGGACATTTTTATTTAGCATGGTTTCAGAAAAGGAATTAGTCATATGTCTAAAATGTTTGAGGGTCTCAGCTATAATTATTGAAAGCACTTCCTCATGTGATAGAAAGTCAGTGAAGGACACTGATTCTGTGATTTAAATGAGAATAAAGAACTAGCCACCAACAAATTGCAGTGATAGTGCTCAAGGTAGAAGAAATGGCTACAGCAAATATTTTAAGGCTATGAAAAGCATGCTACATTCCAGAAACCAAATCAGGCCAGTGAAGCTAGAGTTGAGTGGGCTGAGGGCAGAAAAGTAGGAGACTAGGTTAGAGAGGAATTCAAAAGGCATGCAACATAAAGATTTATATAGCTTTTAACTTTAAGTGCAATTTGAAAATGTTGGAAAATCTTAAGCAGAAAATGGACTCAATATGATGGAGGGTTTTAAAACATCCTTCTGGTTGCTCTGGAGAGAATGTGTTTTCTTCAACAACAAGCATGTGGTCCCAGTGAGGGATACCTTGGTATATGGACAACGTATCATTTCTAGATCTAGCTCTTTATCCAGTCACTGGTAGATGTTTTAGTATCGACAAAACGGCAGTAGGAAAGCTGAAGAATATTAAAGGAGAAAGATCACAACACTGAATAATTGTCAGGAGTAGCAGGCCTCTTCTGCATTTGCTTTTCAACTCTCATTATAATGCATGTATATGCTAGGGATTCTAATATTTATAAATAATTCTGGAAGTTTCCAGTGTATAGTTTTGGTATTTATACAGTCACTAAAAGGGAAATTAATAGCAGGTAAGCACTTTGTTCTACTAATAAGAAGCAGGGTAGAGATTCAGACAGATAATATGATGTGCCCCAGTGAATTTCCCAGTACATAAAGTTGAGAATAACAGCTAGCAATGGCATAGTTCTTCGATCACCTACTTCAGAACAAGAAAAACCCAAAACAAAACAAAACAAAAAATCTGGGGAACTTGTGCTCACCTGGGGGACTTGCTCTCATCAGCTAATTTTGAGAACAGGAAAAAGGAAATTGCATCCCAGGCAGCCTGACATGAGACAATGGGGCAGTCTCCTTATTGCTTAAACATACAGCATTGTGCAGAGCCCTTCTGCACGTTCCTCCTCACAAAAAGCAAAATCGGCCTCAAAGACCAGGGAAGATATTGCAAAAGGGGATTTATTGAGCTTCATTACATCTTGAAAGGATTAGTTGCACCTGCGCGTAAAGAATCTCAGTCAGTTCAGATAAACAGGCAGGAGGCGCCTGCTTTATTACACTGCTTTCTGGGGCAAATTTGCGACTGGGGCTCCTGAAGCCTTCTGAAGCCTCTCGATTCACTGCTGAGGAGCAAGAGAGCCATCTTCTGGTGTATGAGATGGAGAACACAGAGAACGTTTTTCTGCGACTTGTTATGAAAGAAAGTTATTAAAGAATTTTCATTTCTTTGAAGCTGAATTACAGAAGTGTTGAACATACCATTTCCTCCTCAAGATTTTATTCCACTCTTAGTTGCATAAAACTAAGTAAAAATATATTCTAAAAGTAAAGTGGGAAGGAGGAGGAAAAAAATTAAAAGTCTATCTTTTGTCAGAGGAGATTAAGAGACAAGTTCTAGGGTTAGGGTTGAGAGTCATTCTCCTCCCCCTAAGAAGTTATTTTTTTTTCTTATAAATGGCTTCAGGTAAATTAGCTATTATATAATTTGGAAATTCTTGAGAGTTAAAACATAATTATCTCTGCTCAAGACATTAATATCAACATTTAGAAGTAGAACAAGCATGTATCAAATAATAACAAAGCATAATAACTTTATTAATGTTAAATTATTACAATAGTTTCTATGTTCCAATTAAAACCTCCCTCACTTATGTGAGGTAAATTAATGCTTTTCTCTCAATTTCTGACCTATATTTTAAACCATATGCTATAAACATCCATATATTAATCTTTATTTGAATCATTGCATTGAAACAATTCTATTTGGTCTGTAAAATGTACTTTGTTACCACTACATTTAACAGTTCTAGAGTCCTTACTTAACTAGCAGTTTACATGAATTTTCCTTAAATTTAAGCTGTGATAGACATTCCCAGGTAGTCCCAGTGGTTAAAAACAAAAACAAACGAAAAAACCCAGCCTGCAAATTCAGAAGACACAAGAGATTCCAGTTCAGTCCTTGGGTCAGGAAAAATCCCCTGGAGAAGAAATGGCAACCCACTTCAGTATTGTTGCCTGGAAAATCCTATAGATAGAGGAGCCTGTTGGGCTACAGTCCATGGGGTCATAAAGAGTCAGACATGACTGATCACACGCACACTAGACATAAACAAGCACCTCCCAGATTGCATTTCAAAGAGGGCTTGTTATCCCAGATTTTAGCTTCCAGCCTCTTCAGAGCTTCCTCAGTTGCACCTACTTACTCTTCTGATGGCTCCAGCTCCCTGGTGGCCAACATCCAATGACAGGTGAATACAAGAATATCAAGGCCTGCCATTTTGGCCTAACTTTGGATCATTCTAATGGACCACCTTGGCCCCAGAGCAACTTGTAATATTGACATCTATCAAACTTCCAGCATGAATTCAAAATTCAGCCTCTTCCCAGCCTGGCTTCCTTAACCTTCCTTTCACAAGTGCTCATCCCAGTGGGATTCCCTAATGAGCAGTTTCTTTGCAGGCTCACTCCATCTCAGTGTCTGCTTCCAGGAGAATTCAGCCACTCAAGCTGAAAGACTGCCTCATTGTAACCAGGTACTTTGTTTAGCCCTTTCTAGGTGGTAAAATGGCAAAGAACATGCCTGTCAATACAGGAGATGTAGGAGATGTGGGTTTGGTCCCTGGGTGGGAAAGATCCCCTGGAGGAGAAAATGGCAACCCGCTCCAGTATTCTTGCCTGGAGAATCCCACGGGCAGAGGAGCCTGGCGGATTACAGTCCGTGGGGTCACAGAGTCGGACATGACTGAGTACACACATACACAAGTCACATGGAGAAAGATGTTATTTTTACCTTATTATTATTATTTTTTATCAAATCTTATCAAATACTTGAGATGCATGGGTTTTGGCCATTTTATCTATTTTATATAAGTAAAATATTTTACATAATCCTATATGTGTATTGTGTATGTATATGTGTGTATTGGGAATATTGACCTAAATTTAAGATACTGAACAGTTTATTGGATTAATGTTTTAAATTCTAGCTAATTTAACTCTAGATCGTGGACGCTTCAAAATTTATTTTAATATAATATGTGCCATAAAGACTTTGTAATTTGAGATGATAGATTGACCTGAAATATTTTATCTTTACAAATTAATAAAGCATACTAAGTACCTTGGATTAAAAAAAAAAAAATCAAGGACTAGGATAAGTATTTTACGATGGAAGGAAAATGCCCTCTAGTGGTAAATACTAATAAACTTTCTCTTTAAAGCATTAAAGCCTTGTTTATCACATAGTTAAGGGTCTACTATGAGCTAAGCCCAGGATATAATTATAAATAAAGTAGAAAGAGTACAAAACCTCTTCTAATGTACATTCTAGTAAGAAAGACAAAGTTTAAAACATAAAATAATTGCATGATAAAGGGAACATAGGATTTTGAGATAGAGAACAGTTAAGGGGAAACTCGCTTTTTGTCAAATACTACTTACTCCTTCATTTCTAGGAAGCTACAGTCCTCTCATTTATATTTTGTGGAGTAAGGATAGTTGTCTTTGTTGTTTTTGCTTTGTTTTATATATTTGAGGTGTAAGAGTGTTTGAAGCTAGAATCTCAAATTTGAAAGTGAACCCAGAGCTAAATTGGTTGTCTAGAGACACCCTGAACTACTAATTCATATATACAACATCTAAAATGTTATGTAGCAATTTTACCTGGTTTGAAAAATAATAATGATGAGGAAACCCATTTTATTTCCCATAGAAGGGTTTCACAAATATATAATAATTCAGAACATTCTTCTCACTACAAGTATATAGTCTCATTGATATAAAGAATAAGGAAATCATATCAGTTATATGAGCATTGAGCAAAAGAAAAATGAACTTCTTGAAATCCTACAAAATCCCACTGCCTTCATTATTGATGTTCCCTGGCCTCTTTCAAAGTTTGGTTTAGAATTAGACCCAACATGCTGCTCATGAATTGCTCCCTGGCAGTTTCAGTCTCCCCAACCACACTTCCACTGTGATGTGTGCTATTAGCTTCTGCATTACTAACAAGTACCTAGCTGATGCTAGGGTTGCTGGTCCAGAGAAAACACTTTAAGTAACAGAAAGAACATGGCTACCTACACATACTTAAAATAAAAAAAAAAAACAACTGGAGAGGCAAGAATCAGTATTCACAGGATGTCAGTTCTTCAATTTGATCTATATATTCCAACAGATTTGTGAAAAAGGCCATAGATTTGTGAAAGAAGCCAATCTGAAAAAGCTACATACTGTGTGATTCTAAATATATGACATTCTAGAAAGGGCAAAACTATTGTGATAGTAAAAAGAACATTAGTTTCCAGGGGTTGAGGGGTGGAGAGGAGAGATGCAAAATGGAGCACACAGTATTATTAGGGCAGTGAAACTATGCTATATGATTACTGTGAACATATGAAATTACACATTTGTCCAAAGCTGTAGAAGATCCTCTGGACGAGGGCATGGCAACCCACTCCAGTATTCTTGCCTGGATAATCCCCATGGACAAAGGAGCCTAGCAGGCTGCAGTCCACAGGGTCACAAAGAGTCAGACATGACTGAGCAACTAAGCGTAGCACACAGAATGTACAGTCCCATGAGTGAATTCTAGTGTAAACTATGGACCTCAGGTGATAATGATGTAACAGTATACATACATCAATTACAATAAATTTACCACCATGGTGGAGGATGTAAAAATGGTGGAGGCTCCATGTGTTTTGGGCCAGGGCTATATGGGATGTGTACGTCTATTTTTCTCTCAATATTGCTATTAAACTAAAACTAATCTGAAAAAGTAAAATATTTTAAAAAAATGAATAAAAACAAAACAATCTGTTTTAGGATGTCTATAGATTTATGTTGAATCCTAACCTTCTTTCATCAAGTTGCAGTTAGCACAACCTAACTGTATGTCTTCTCACAAAGGTAATCTCAGTGCTATGCTCAGTGCCTGATCCAGGACTGAAAGCTGTTAATAAATAAGTAAATGACTGATGAATCAGTGAAAATGAATGGGGGAAGGAGCTTCTCATAGCATTGAAAGAGTAATCGACATCCTTTATTCTTATTCTCACATTTTGTCCAATCTCATGCGCTGTATCTGTGCACATTTCTTCACGAGTGTTGCTCTTTTTCCATCTGCTGTCAGTCAGAGCATCAGTTTTTTTTTAATGATTTAGAAAAGATGCCAGGCAACTTCAAATTTTCCAGTGTATAAAGCATTCAATAAAACACAGAATTCTGGTGTTAGCTCAGGTAAATAAATAACTCACAACACAGGTTTTTTTATAGCTGAAAATAAAAGAAATTGTGAAGTACAAGGCATGGCAAAGTAATATGAGTACAAAAACATCAGAATAAAATGCATATGGGAATCATTTTTTACAGCAAATATTTAATTTATTTAATAAAACAAACATTTCTGTACCAGCGTATAGGTAAGCATGTTTTTTAAATCAATTTTTTCCTCTTAGAATTTAGGGTAATCATATGCAGGAACTAAATACTCAAACTGGACCACTGGATTCTGACTAACGGAGCTTAGGGCAGAGACATGAATAAAATAAAGTCAGTGACACGAATAAAATGATTTAACATACACACTCACTGAAATATCATGTCTAGTCAGCCATTATCTTTCCTTTGTTTATGCAGATAAAAAAGGAAATAACCCTAATTTTTTAAAACAAAATTGATGAAAAACTTTTTAAAAGTAGAAGGTAGATGGCAGCTTGAACCAGTCATTAATGGAAAAACCTGACTCCTGTTATTATGAATTTTGTGAGAAACAAATTTTTAAACAAGCTTGAGAACCTAAAACATCAGTATCTCCAGACTACAGGTTAGAAAACTAAACAATAAATTACTAAGAAAACCAAGGGAATGAAATCTTGATGCATTTGCTCACACAACTACTTGTTAAGAAATTAGAATCTATTAAACTTACTCTGTAGTAAATTAACATGCTTGAGTTTATTATTCTTTCCTCTCATGCCCAGAACTGGGAAGGATAGCTTAACATTGAGAATGATGGCCTCCATATGGTAATAATCTGGCTACTTAATTACAAATGAACATTTTCTATCACTCTCTTCCTTACTTGTCACTCTGTTACATAAGCTCTTTGGTTGTTCCGCTAGAACAGTGGTTCCCAAAGTGTTTACTGTGAACTCCCGGGGAACCCGGGCCCCATTCAAGAGATCCACAAGACGGCAATAATAATGCGTTATTTGCTTTTCACTTTAGGTAGTTCACAAGTGTATAGTGGATTTTTTTGAAGGCAGATGGGAGAATCTAGCCATTTTCTACTATCAGACATTTTAGAAATTTGATAACATCTAAAACAACACAAATATCATTAAATCTGCAAACCTGAATAAGTTTGCATGCGGACTCATTGCTTGACCCTCCACTAAGGAAAACAGTCTTGCTGACGCATGGACGTTGTCCTTGTGAAGCCCAGAACAAAGAAACAGCTGAGCTGTATGGTGCCTGGGCTTCCAACACACTGAAATTGAGAGATGTTATATGGGGTTTTTTTTAAGCCACTAAGTTTTGGCAATTTGCTGCAGTGACAATAAGAAACTAAAATGGGATAAGTAGTCCCATATTTTTATTTATAAAAAATAAATATTCCACAAATATTTACGAGAGTAGTAGTGAGACATTTGGAAGTAAGAATGTTCTATTATTCTAGGTAAAGAAAGCATACACTCTTTGGTAATATATAGATTGATATTTTATAAATAACATTTTTGGCATAGGAAATAGAAAGATGATGGTCATTTACAGGCTTAGATTTTGGTTTGATTACGTCAGTGATCACAGAATTAGGGCTATCACTGAGGTGGTTAAGCCATCACCACAGTCTGGCAGTCTCCTTGTTTAGTTAATTTAACAATCCCCCCATTTGTTCATCCTTTCATACATGAGAGAAAGTGTGAAAGTGAGAGTTAGTCTCTCAGTTGTATCTGGTTCTTTATAATTCTATGGACTGTAGCCTGCCTGGTTCCTCTGTCCCTGAAATTCTCCAGGCAAGAATACTGGAGTGAGTATCCATTCCCTTCTCCAGGGGATCTTCCCCACCCAGGGATTGAACCCCGGTCACCTGCACTGCAGGCAGATTCTTTACCTTCTGAGCATACGTGAGAGATTAACCAACAAATCTGGTATCAGCCCCACTCTCAGCACCATCAGAGTTCAGTTGTTCTTGTCTCAGGGTGGAACTCGCAGATTATGAGGTCAGATTACTGGAGGCATTATTTTTGCTGTCTGCATTTCATCTTACTTCTTTTTCTCTAAGAACAGTGAGACCTTCTGAAGTACTGTTGATTTCTATTGGTGGCTATTTCTATTTCTACCGATGGCTGTGAACAGGCACTTGAGACCTTTTAGCAAACATAGCACAACAAGAAGACTGCAATGATGACCATTAGGAGGATATCACCAAGAGATTGAAGTAAGCCCCCATAAGCCGAATCAGTCAGTATCAAAGAAATCAAAGCAAGGGGGATTAAACTGTTTAGCCAAGTGCCTTTTGTTTGTTAACTTCTTGTATTTGCTACAATACCAGAGGTTTTGAGCCAGGTACAGCAAGATTTATACTGTGGAGACATTCCTTATTGGTCAGCCAATAAGTTATCTAAAGCAAAGATGTTGTTGAAATCCACCTTAGCAAAAAAGTCAAGAAAGTTTTGTTGTACAGGTGTTAATGGTCTGACATACATCTAATACCTTTTTCTTATACTTTTGGTTGCATATATTTTGATTGCCTCCTAAATTAACAATAATATCTACTGCTGCTGCTGCTGCTAAGTCGCTTCAGTCATGTCTGACTCTGATGGCAGCCCACCAGGCTCCTCTGTCCACAGGGATTCTCCAGGCAAGAATACTGGAGTGGGTTGCCATTTCCTTCTCCAATGCATGCATGCATGCATGCATGCTAAGTTGCTTCAATCATGTCCGACTCTGTGCAACCCTATGGACAGCATCCCACCAGGCTCCTCTGTCCACAGGATTCTCTAGGCAAGAATACTGGAGTGGGTTGCCATGTCCTTCTCCAATAATATCTACTACAATTAACTATAAAGATAATAGAAAATACACTTTTGTTGGAAGTATTTCAGCTTCATAATTGTTATCACTTAATATCATGTATGTTTTTAGAACTGTTGTCAAATTGGGGAAAATGGTATCAAGTCTCTTCCCACATAAACCATAATATTGTAGGAGTCTATTATCACAGTAGTGTATTATAGGTTTTATATTATTTTCATGAAAGGTATTTTCAGTTGTGTTCATACTATT
Source organism: Okapia johnstoni (assembly GCA_024291935.2). Lineage (NCBI taxonomy): Eukaryota > Metazoa > Chordata > Mammalia > Artiodactyla > Giraffidae > Okapia > Okapia johnstoni. The sequence continues at coordinate 76,097,508 of CM044312.1, read as the reverse complement.
CATTTCTTTTCAATAACTTGATCATCATATAATCAAAGACCCTATTCATAATTTACACTCTTTCTCTTAAATGACTGATTTTACTATTGATCTAAAAGTTTTTGTTACAGTTCACTTCTAAATATCAGAATTGTTTATGCTGATGTTGTACATTTCTAAAATTTTATTTTATATTTCAGTTTTATATGAATTTTCTCTTGTGTGTGTGCATGCCAAATTGTTTCAGTCATGTCTGACTCTTTGAAACCCTGTGGACTGTAGTCTCCCAGGCTCCTCTGTCCATGGGATTTTCTAGGCAAGAATACTGAGTGAGTTGCCATGTCCTCCTCAAATTTTCTCTTGGGTTTTAATAAATGCATTTTAAAGTGACAAAAGAAGGTACACTTCAAAAGTATCCAAGTCAAGAATCTATAATTTCTTTCTGAATTAATTAAGCATTCTTAACCATTTTTCAAATTGCAATTAAAATAGATCATTTAAGCTTTTCAACTTTTAAATACATTTTTTTTGCACTCATTTGTGTTTGGGTTTCACTTTCAAATATTCAAAAATACATTTATAACTTTATAATAAGGAGCAGACTTTCTCTTTAGAGAAAAATCCAAGCTGTCAAATGTGTTTAGGATAAACTAAAGAGAAAACTTGCAATTGTGGAAAAATACCAAAGCAGTAGTTTTGGTACCATGGCAATAGCTTTTTTGTTTAATGACATCAAGGTTAGGAGCTGTTCATGGCACTTTTTCTATGTACTTAGTGATGTTTTCATGGAATGCTTACAGCTCTTAAAAAGTAACGTTGTCAAATAACAGACTATGAATATTATTCAAAAGTAGGTTAAAATCATGCTGGTTTTCTGGTGATAAAATGGTTTAAAAAATCATGCAGAGGATTTTCTCTTGAGGCAGTAGGACTCAATAATTGTTAATGATTAGTATTTATTACATGATGCAAACTCTACAGCTATGAGTGATAATTGTTTTCGGGTTGTTTATTTAGGCCATTATTATATATACTCTTTCTCATGATTTCTGTTTTTTAAAATATTTTCCAAGTACTCATACAAAAATGGATCATATTCAGCACTAATTCAATATTAGTTTTTAATTTGCTAATTCATATAAAGTTTTCTTTTTTTGTAAAACATCACTTTTCATCTTGACTACTGAAGGCAAATACATTTTGCCTAAAAAATATGTAACTGAAACTCTTTTTTCACCTATAAAAAAAATCAAAGGTTTCTTGTTCTTCTAAATGTAAGGAACTTTAAAGTCACCATTTTATCCTAACAAGTAAAAAGCTGAACAGACTGAAAAATCACCAACTTTATTTGGATCTGAAAGAGAAGGGGGACACAGGGTAAACTGTTGCCTCCAAGATTGGAGAGACAGGCAAATACAGAGTCACAGCTCATCACTAGAGCAGAGACTCAAAGTGGGAACTGCAGCAGAAACCAGTGCCAGGGTAAAGAACCTGAACTCTAATTGATGAATTGCTGAAGGCTCACCTAGACACATCTGAGAGTTAGAAATTTGGGGGGACCTAACCATAAAGGACCCCCATAATATTGAGGTTTACTTCTAGGTAAATCTCACCATAAAGCCGAGCAATCCTGTTTCTTGATATTTACCCAAAGGTGCTGAGAACTATATTCACACAAAAGCCTGCTCATGACTGTTTTAGCCACTTTATTCATAATTGCCAAAACTTTGAAGCAGTCAGGATGTCTTTCAGTAGGTGATAGATAAATCAACAGTGGTACATCCAGACAAAGGAATATTATTCAGGATAAAAAGAAATGAGCTAATGAGCTATCAAGTCATGAAAAGACATGGTAAAATGTTAAATGCATATTACTAAGTGAGAGAAGCCAATTTGAAAAGACTATATACTGTGCAGTTTCAACTGTGTGACATTCTGGAAAAAACAACAAAACTACGGAGACATTATAGCTAGTATTTTTAACTATCTTCTTCTATTCTGTGTTCTTTTTATCCCAAGCAAATACCTAAACTGGTTGGTTTTTTTTTTTTCCTGATCTTGTGTGATGACCCAAACCTTTATTCCTGGAGGCTCTGGGATCTTAGCAGTCTGTCATGAATTGCAGTGGCTATAGTCAGATTGGCCTTGGTGAGTAGAAACCCATGCTTTTGACCCATGCATAACCTCTGTCCTTGCCACCATCACTACTTTGTTCATGAGCCCATTGGAGAATGACAAAGGTGACTTAGAAAGGAGGCTGATTAATATTCACAAAAGGGTCATCCTATCCTCTCGATCATTAAACTCTTCCTTACATGGGACTCAAATGTCTTCATTTTGTCTGTCCTTTCGGAAATATCTATCCCCACACCTTTTCCTCAGACTTCTTCGTCGCTAGTTTTCTAGTCATACTACCCTCAAGTCCCTGACAATTTAGCCAGCTCCCTGGCCACAGTCAAGAATTGGTATACACTCACACATCTGGCCACTTCTCCTTCTAGACAAAATAAGCAAGCAAGAGCACTGGTTAAAGTTCTGCTCACTGTGTGAGTTTCTCTTTACCATTGCCCTTCAGGGATGACCCAGGAGGGACTATATTGCCAAAGATGTCCACTTTGGGGTGGTGTCTGCATATCTCTCAGTACAAGATGCAAACCAAGACTGAGGTTTCTCTTTCTCAGTCCAGTGATTGCAGGGGACTCCCTATGATGACATAGTTGCAGACTGCAAGAGAAAAAGTAATATGACAGGAGTGGGTACCGTAGGCAACTGGGCCTCTTTCTTATGTAACCAAGTTGTATCTTCACAACCCAATCTGATACATTTCCATTTGATGACGGACAGTTGCTGTTGTGCACACCCACCCTTATAGCTTGATGAGTGAGCCAAGCTCTGTTCATGATGGGCAATTCAGGTCGCATAGTAACTTGATCTTTTCTAAGGCCTAATAGCGTGCCTGAAGGAGTTTCTGAAAGGAGAATAGTTATCTACAAGACTGCCAGGGCATTGCTCCAGAATCATCAGAGTCTTTGATGGGATCACCTACAGAGCCCTGTTAAAGATTCCAGACAGCATCCCAGTCTCCCTCTGACACTTCAGGCACCGCTGGATCTGGTCCAAAGAGCAGAACAGCTGTGCGACAGCCTGGACTTGTTACAGAGCTTCTCTCTTATTCTGGGCTCTACTCAAAACGAGCAGCTTTGGTGTTACTCAGTGGGTTAGAGTAGCACATGTAAATGAGGAACGTATTGCCTCCAAATCTAAAGAGGCCCACTAGGCATTGTGCCTCCGAGTTGGCTACTGGATAATCCAAATGCCACGGTTTATCCTTTAATTCAGAGGGGATATCTTGACATGCCTGAACCCCTAAAAATTTTGCTGAGGTAGAGGCCACTGATATTTTTGTTTAGTTTCTTTCTCACCCTTTGACACATAAATGTCTTACCAATGAGCCTAAAGCAGTTTCTATTTCTTGCTCACTTTGTCCAATCAGTACAATATCATCAGTGTAATTATTGTGGTCTCCTGTGGAAGGGAAGGCAGTCAAGATCCCCAGTGTGAGCTAAATTGTAACACAGACCTGGAAAGTTGAGATACTCCTGACATAGGACTGTGAGGGTATTTTTTCTGGCCTTGCCAGCTGAAAGCAAATGGTTCTGGTGATCTGTACTAGTAGACATAGAGAAAATAGTGCTTGCTCAGTCAACAACTGCATACCACCTGATTAAACTTACAATACTCCACTGTCATTCTCCAAGATACATTTTCTGCAAAAGCCAAATAGATGAGTTGAATGAGGATGTGGTAGGAATCACCACCTGTGCTTCCATCAAGTCCCTGATGATGGCAGTATTCTCTGCAGTCCCTCTATGAATGTGGTATTACATTTGGCTTCTTAGACAGTACAATTCAAGTGGCTTCCACCTGGCCTTCCCTACCATAATAGTCCTCATGCTGCAGACCAGGGAACCAGTGTGGGGATTCTGTTAGTTTCTGTGTATGTCTATTACAGTACTAGAGAAATGACAAGACATGGATTTACAGACCCGATGGAACCACTTAGAGACAGACCTGAGCTACAACTCAATTGATTGCCTGACCTCCAGAAGCCTCTACCTCTATTGGTGGAACATGGTGACATTTGGGGTCCCCTGGGATTAGTGTCAATTGTATAGAGCAAGTGTATAGAAATCCTCCTAAATCTGCTTATTTCTGTTTCACCAGTGCTTTCAAGGTGGAAAATTCTGTAGTTTCTATTTTAGAAGATTGAGTGAAAGACAGAGTTTAAATGTTAGCGGTGTAGCCTCATTCTTCCTCAAGGAGACCTGGCTTCCCTTTCATTCAAGAGGTTCTGAATCTGTAAACTGGCTCAAATCTGAGAAGCATTTGACAAACTATAACTCTTCCTCCCTGTCTCCCGGAACAGGGAGCAAAGGAAGAAAGGGAACACAGGAAGGAACGAAGGGAGGGAGAAAGGAAGGAAGAAAGGGAGAAAATCAAACCAGGCAGACATAGTTGGGGTGCTTAGACCACTACAGAGAATAGTGAAATCTGCTGCTGCTGCTGCTGCTAAGTCGCTTCAGTCGTGTCCAACTCTGTGCGACCCCATAGACGGCAGCCCACCAGGCTCCCTCATCCCTGGGGTGCTCCAGGCAAGAACACTGGAGTGGGTGGCCATTTCCTTCTCCAATGCATGAAAGTGAAAAGTGAACGTGAAGTCGCTCAGTCGTGTCTGAATCTTAGCGACCCCATGGACCGCAGCCTACCAGGCGCCTCCGTCCATGGGATTTTCCAGACAAAAGTACTGGAGTGGGGTGCCAGTGCCTTCTCCGAGTGAAATCTGGTACAAACCAAATATGTAGTCCCTGGTTGGTCCATTAAAATGTGGCTAGAATTTATCTAAGAATACTACATTTCAAGATATCAGTATTTTTCTGAACACACATGCGCATATAAGCATGCATTATCTCTAAGTAAAAGGGGCTATGACAGTTAATGATGATTGTGAAATATATTCAAATAAATAAAAGTAATAAAAGTTTAAAAATGATTAGAAATTGCAGAAATATTTAAAGACTGAATGTGGTAACTAGGTCATTTTAAGAAAAAAATTATATACTTTTAAGGTAATAGATTTTTATGACAAAATAAATAATATAAAAAATTATAGAAATTAATTATATAGTTGTTTTTAATCATTACAGAATTATTTATATTTTAAAATTTATAATATTATTACTTTATTTAATTTAGGCCATGATCATTTCAGGGCTTCCCTGGTAGCTCAGTTGGTAAAGATATTGCTCTAATGCTGCTGCTGCTACTGCTAAGTCGCTTCAGTCATGTTTGACTCTGTGCGACCCCATAGATGGCAGCCCACCAAACTCCGCCATCCCTGGGATTCTCCAGGCAAGAACACTGGAGTGGGTTGCCATTTCCTTCTCCAATGCATGAGAGTGAAGTCACTCAGTCGTGTCCGACTCTTAGCGACCCCATGGACTGCAGCCTACCAGGCTCCTCTGTCCATGTGATTTTCCAGGCAAGAGTACTGGAGTGGGGTGCCATTGCCTTCTCCGTTGCTCTAATGCAGGAGACCTATATTCAGTCCCTGGGTTGGGAAGATGCCCTGGACAAGGGACTGGCTACCCACTCCAGTATTCTTGCCTGGAGAATTCCATGGACAGAGGAACTTGGCAGGGTACAGTCCATGGTCGCAAAGAGTCAGACACAACTGAGTGACTAACACTTTCACTTTCACACTTTCACATGATCATTTCAAGAAAAGAACTGTAAACCTATTTAGTTGCCAATATAGACATAAAAATTCAGTAGGAAGAAAAAAAATCCAAAGTCATATCCATGAAATCTTTGAGAAATCAACTTGAGTCTCAACATGATAAAGAATATAATGTGTAAAGAAACAAATGCAAGAGATAAGCATGCATCATAGCATGCTTTGTTCTTTTCTCATAAAAGTTCAGAAATATTTAAGAGGAAAATTCCTTATACTTTACTGTCTGTGATGGCTAACATATTAAACAAAAACTGGTCAAATTATTACTGTAGTCTGCCCAACCATTTTCAGCATTTCAAGTATGTATTCTTGAAATTTTCTCAAGTCTGACTCCTTGGTTTAAAATTCCTCTGGAAAACATGCTACTGAAAAACATTTTCCTGAATTACATTCTACAGTGTAAAAAAATCTTAGTGGTATTATTAAATGTACTGTTTGAAAGTGACTGCCTGTTTAACTTTCATATTAGCACATGACTCAGGCATTTTATAGGAGTTAAAATTTTTGCAAAACTTTTATGTTCCTGAAGTATAGTGGAAAACTTTATAAAATATGTTTCTATATATTTAATAATAAAATTTAATGTCTTATATTCCTTTACATAAAAAGCAGAATTTCTTTTTATATAGCAGAAACTCATTCTATAGGTCAAATTTTTTTTATTCCCACTTTCAGCCAAATGTGATTTTAAGTAACTTAATCATTTGACATTAAGGAATCTGTGTGTGTTTGTGCCCCTCAGCGTATCTTTCAATTTACAAAAGTGTCATGTAAACCAGACTATGCTGTTTAGTGCATGTGGCCAGAACTTAAACAGGAAATCCAAGAACAAGAGTGTAGTACTTTCCATGTTAACAGAATTGGGAGTTTATTGGAATTATGACCAGTTTTGAATCACTGAAAAGTAATTAACAGCTTCAGACATGGAAAGTTACTCTAATAAAAAAAACATACTGATACTTTGAGTTAATATGTAAGAATCACACACGTGTTTGTTAAAGAACATTATGAAAAAAAAAATTACTAGGGCTTAACTACAACAAAGAGACTTTGAGTAGTCATATGGAAAAACGTCTTGAAATATTATACCTTAAAACCTTCTCCAAAGAAGATGTTAGAACTTCCTTTTTGGAGATCTAAATGAAAAGGTTGACTGGATTTTATCTTTCAGACTTAAAACCCATGTAGTGTCAGGAACCCAAACAGACAAACTTTTTTTTTATGACTCCATTATTTGAAAGGTTTGAAAAATCTCAGCCCTTCAGTTGCTTTCTGGGGCTTGACTCCTGCTGAGTCCCACAAAGGAATCAGAGATCAAATTGCCAACATCTGCTGGATCATCAAAAAGGTGAGACAGTTCCAGAAAAACATCTACTTCTGCTTAATTGACTATGCCAAACCCTTTGACTGTGTGGATCACAACAAACTGTGGAAAATTCTTCAAGAGATGGGAATACAGGACCATCTTATCTGCCTCCTGAGAAATCTGTATGCAGATCAGGAAGCAACAGTTGGAACTGGACATGGAACAACAGACTATTTCCAAATCGTGAAAGGAGTACATCAAGACTGTATATTGTCACCTTGCTTATTTAACTTATATGCAGAGTACATCATGAGATATGCTGGACTGGATGAAGCACAAGCTGGGATTAAGATTGCCGGGAGGAATATCAATAACCTCAGATATGGAGATGATACCACCCTTATAGCAGAAAGTGAAGAAGAACAAAAGAGCCTCTTGATGAAAGTGAAAGAGGAATGAGAAAACATTGGCTAAAAATTCAACATTCAGAAAACTAAGATCATTGCATCTGGTACCATCACTTCATGGCAGATAGATGAGGAAACAATAGAAACAGTGACATACTTTATTTTTCTGGGCTCCAAAATCACTGCAGATGGTGACTGCAGCCATGAAATTAAAAGACACTTACTCCTTGGAAGAAAAGCTATGACCAACCTAGACAGCATATTACAAAGCAGAGACATTACTTTGTCAACAAAGGTCCATCGAGTCAAAGCTTTGGTTTTTCCAGTAGTCATGTATGGATGTGAGAGTTGGACTATAAAGAAAGCTGAGTGCTGAAGAATTGATGCTTTTGGACTGTGGTGTTGGATAAGACTCTTGAGAGTCCCTTGGACAGCAAGGAGATCCAACCAGTCCATCCTGAAGGAAATCAATCCTGAATATTCATTGGAAGGACTGATGTTGAAGCTGAAACTCCAATACTTTGGCCACCTGATGTGAAGAACTGACTCACTGGAAAAGACCCTGATGCTGGGAAAAGATTGAAGGTGGGTAAAGAAGGGGACGACAGAGGATGAGATGGTTGCATGGCATCACCAACTCAATGGACATGAGTTAAGCTCCAGGATTTGGCAATGGATAGGGAGGCCTGGCATGCTGCTGTCCATGGGATCGCAAAGAGTCAGACATGACTGAGCGTCTGAACTGAACTGAAGTCCCACAAGGTATATTTTCTTCCCAGGCACCAATACACTTAAAGCACAGCAGTCAATGGAGTTGCCAACTCATCAAAAGCAGGGTCTAGCTCAGCATTAACCTAATTCTATGTTGCAACCACTTTCTTGTGCATTTGGGAGTAACTCTCTGGCTTCCAGCCAGCATCTCTGGGATCTGATTTTCAAGTGACATAATCAGTTACTTTAAAATGTTTACCTCCTGCTTGCTGGAGATGGAATGCCATCATTACAACGGAGCAAATTTACAATCAGATCGAAAGCCTCTGATCATGGCTTTGCAGTGGATTTGAGCCCCGGTTTCTGCTTTCTCTAGACTCATATTTCCTCAGTAATGATGCAGTACCTTGGTCATTATGATTCACTCTGAGATGATGAAGTCATTATGTGCCTTGCTTTTCTTTTGCAGAGCATTGGTAAGCACTTTAGGGAAAATTTTATACAAATCTTTGAAATTTCTGGCAAGGAAAATAGGCAGACATCTGGAAAAGAAGCAGCATCACGTATTGCCATCCAAAATGTATTTTTACTTCATGTCTATACTTTTTCCAAAAGCTTATAATACAAGTTCCTCTTAGCTATGAGCCTTCCTTGAACACAAGTACCTGAATAATATATGAGTTATCTTCCATAATTTAGAGAAAGAAGTCTATGTTTCTATCCCATCCCTCTATTTCAGAGGGCTGCAGTGTGGTGTGGAGCTGTCACATGTATTAAATCAATAGCATTTACTGTTGGCAGGAAAATATAATCAGCACCCAATAAGTAGAAACATAAATACAGCCTTGCAAGGAAGTTAGTCAATAAGTGCATTTCTTCTCCATCTGCTGCTGCTGAATTTGGCTACAGTTTTCCTTTCTGGTGGTTTGTAGTCTCTGTCTTCTGATATGTTCTCCTTGGTAGAGGCTTTATGAGGTGATTTCCTGAGCTGTTATAAGATTCTTTTCCACACTCATTGAGTGGCTGCTTTGATTGAACTTAACAGTACCTTCAGAAATTCTGGTGGAAATCTTTTCTTAGTTGAGGTTTTTAGATATTGGCTATATAACTAAATAAGGAGTTCCATATTTCAAAGTAGTATGTTTGGAAGGGTGCCCAGAGTAAAGAAAGCATTAATAGGCGTAAAAAGCTAGCATATGGATGCTATAAGAAGTATAATGGAACATGTCCAAATAGAACAGTGGAACCTTCCAATCAAAGGGTGTGAGGGGCAGTGAGGAAAATATGTCCTCTCTTATGTTTCTGCCAAAATGTAAGGACAATACAACCTATACAGTAAATCCAGCAGATGCTGGAAACTGCAAAAAAAAAAAAAAAAAAACATTAGTTGCAGCCAGCTTAGTTTAAAATAATGTACTATTTATGTCTGAACTTGATTGCAATTATATTCCATATTATTTGACCTATTTTATCTATTTTATTCTCTATTAAGATCACCTTAAATTAATGTAGATTGTCCTTTATTGTTCACACAGGAAAAAATAAAAGATTAAGAATTATTTCCTTGGAAAAGGCCAATCCAAAAAAGAAGAACTCAATCTGTTGATAATTGTCTTTACATTCCTATTACGCATCTAGGTATGTGTAAGGTGTATAAGCAGGGAATAAGGCAAAACTGCTTCTTTTCATGGGTTTAAAAGCTAGCAAAAATGACAGTTGTCAACATTTTGTTTGTCCATGTTAGGGCATTTATTTCAAGGTTTTTGATTATAATTTTTTTTTTGTTCTCAAATTTTAAGGAACACTTCTCATCTGGAGTCCTGAATATAACTGTTAATTGAATTGTTTTTATGTTGATACACATTGCTTTTAGGTAAGGGTTTTCATGTCCTTTATAAGACTTAAAAATTCTTCTAATGGTAGGGTATCATAACACACTACACTTGCATAGATGAAAGTCAGAATTTTTTGTTATTTACGGCTCCAAACTAGAAAAAGCTGTCAGGCAAGGCCAAAGAGGTTTCACCCAGGGCCAGAGTTAAAGCAAACTGTAGTAGTAAGAGGTGGTTTAGGTATGGCAAGCAGGGTGGGGTTCCCTGAAGCCTAGATCCTACAAAATCATTCCTTTAGCAGATCTTTAGCCTGAGGCTGTCTCTTCCCTGGCCTTGGGGTAATTAGGGCTGATACATTGTTGCTTAGAATGAGAGCCCAGTAAGGGAAGTCATCTATTGGATATGAACTTAATTAGCTACTCAAGAAAAGAAACTGATCAGCCTCAAGACAGGACTTCAAAACTGTGTTAAGGTAGCACAATACATATATATATATATATATACACACACACATATAAAGTGATACAAACTCAAAATATTATTTATAAATTTTTCAGGCACTCACTCATTCATTCATATTTGCAATAAGTATTTGATGAATGCACATTAGAAGCTGATGCCATGATGAGCACAGAGAAAGACGAATCAGAGGCTTTCAGTTCAGCAAGAGACAAAACAATGACAATACAGTAGACATTGTAAAAGATTCATAACAGGTGCTATCAGAACACAAATGTGATTGTCAGTTGACAGTCCAAAGCACTCAGGAAAAGCTTCCAGACATAGAATGCATCATGAAGAAAGATACAGAGTCTAGATAAAGAGTCTAGATAAAATTTAATAAGCAGAAATCTTAGAAAAAGCCAAGAATAAATGAACTTTGTAAGTTAAAAAAAAAAAAAAAAGAAAGACTCAGAAAGATAAATTTGGTTCATGTCACAGATGTAGAAAACACCCATTATTCATCTTGTGTGATCAATATCAACTTTGCTTAATCACACATTGCATGTATTTGACCATCTAGGCGTGATATATGAGCATTGTAATAATCTGGCCAGAAGGACCTAGCATAGTAAAGAATAGACTTAGAATTTGTGCATCAAAATAGATGCTGTTTATAATAGCCAGGACATGGAAGCAGCTTAGATGCTCATCAGCAGACGAATGGATAAGGAAGCTGTGGTACATATACACAGTGGTATATTACTCAGCCATTAAAAAGAATACATTTGAATCAGTCCTAAAGAGGTGGATGAAACTGGAGCCTATTATTCAGAGTAAAGTAAGCCAGAAAGAAAAACACTAATACAGTATACTAACACATATATATGATATTTAGGCAATCGGTAAAGATAACCCTGTATGCGAGACATCAAAAGAGACACAGATAAATAGAACAGTATTATGGACTCTGTGGGAGAGGGTGAGGGAGGGATGATATGGGAGAATGGCACTGAAACATGTAAATTATCATATGTGAAATGAATCACCAGTCCAGGTTCGATGCATGATACAGGATGCTCGGGGCTGGTGCACCGGGATGACCCAGAGGGATGGGATGGGGAGGGAGGTGGGAGGTGAGTTCTGGAAGGGGAAGTCATGTAAAACCATGGTGGATTCATGTCAATGTATGGCAAAACAAATACAATATTATAAAGTTAAAAAAATAGATAAATAAACTAATTTAAAAACAAAACAAAACAAAATAGATGCACAATCTCTTCCACGGGACCGATTAACATCTGGGTCCTCGTCTGATCCAGAAACCTTAGACCAGACCCAACCTTTGTGGTGGCTATAACTGGGGTTGAGTTTTGCATGAGGCAAAGGCAAAGAGTAAAATAAAGGTGGAATCTCATGCAGAGACATAATGAGTTCTGAAAATGTTAAGTGTTAAACCCAAAGGAAAAGGCAGGAAGTAAATTTAAGATTTAGTGATACATAGGAGGAGTGTGCTGGATCCTGGAATCCAGCCTAGAAATACACTCAGAACAAGGGATGGGAGGAAAGTTTTAATGAAGGTTGGTGATTTAACCTGTAGGTAAGGAGGGAGCCCTTAAGGACACAGTGTGTTGATGGTGGAGTTTTATAAAATCAAGGCTTTCTGTTTGTATTTTATGACATCAAAATAACTCTATACTGGATGAAATATATTGGTAAAGTTGATTTTTAGGTAATAGTAAACTGGAGTCTGATATGACTGAAGTGACTTAGCATGCACACAAGTGGAAGCCAGCATGCAAATTAGATTATACTCTTTCACTTTAATAATAAAGAAATTTACTATATTATATTGATTCAGAGCCCATATACAATTAAACCTTGATTTTTAAAAAGAATTATTGATCACCAGAATCTGATAAAATTTATTAGGTGTGGCTCTAGAGCTCCCTCTGTGGGAGGGCTCATAAATGTAGAAAAATATATAATCTACTTATTGTCTCATTGAGAAATGTCAAATCAAATAGGGTCAAAGAAGCATAAAATGTTTCAGTTGTACATACCAGTTATATGAAAGAGTTAACCTCTTGGGTTATATCCCTTTGCCTCTGATTGAAGATGCAGACTGTAAATTGTACCCTAAATGCATAAACTCCATTTCTGAGTCATCCCCCAAATCTTCAGAAAACTCAAGTTTCAAATTTTAACTTGTCAAATTCAAACTGACTTCAGTGTTATCCTCCTGTTCAAATTTCCCCTTATTGCCTAAAATATGTCTCTTTACAGTTGGTTCATCTAAATCATGTTTGAAACAAAATACAGTTATTGAGTTTAGTCGTACATCTCGGAGGATACACATAGATTTTTATTCACACTCTGATCTTTTCCACTCCAACTTCACTACTATTTTGACAGCATTGGCTTGTGGACAGTTTTTCTTGGAATGTCCAGTACTCTGACATCAACTACTTACTTCATAGTTTTGCCATTGAATATGTTTCTGTATCTCCAACACTATTCTTACACAGGTGTTATACACATAGATGGGTTTTATCATTTTTCTGTCTGATAGCTTCTATTTTTCAAGCTTAGTCTGTTAGATCTACTGTGATTACTGTACATTATGGTCTCATTTTCTACCATTTTTATTTTATTTCTATCACCATTATTTACCGTTCTTAATGTGTCATTTTTCTGTTCCCATTTTTCTTATATTTTACTTTTTTGGCATAGTGATTGTTTCTTCTTTTTAAAACTGAAAATACTTTGAAATTTTATCACATATATATCTAATTTAACAGTTTTCTGTTCAATATCTCAATCCCCTACCAAATAATATAATGTACTTAGAGCACTTTAATTCTGAGCTCTCCTTTCCTGATTTATAGGTTATTGTTACACATTGAATGGAATATTATTTGTATTTATTGTTAAATATATAATGACTCCACTATTGTTATTTAGACAATATCTACTTCAGTTTACTTATCTATTAACTTGTTTCTTTACCCATTATTCCTACATCTCAGTTCCTTTTTCCTCTTCCTTAAGTGTATCTGATAGAAATTCCTTTTCTGCAGGTCTGTTAATGTAAATTTTTTAATTTGAAATTTACTCAGTTTGGTTTATATTTTCTTTTCATTGTTTTTGTTTCTGTTGATTGTTTTATTTGTCCCTAAATATTTCTTGAGTTTTCTTAAGAGCCCAGTAATGAATTAAAGGTATGTGTTTTCACTGATTTAAAGTCTCATTGTTTTGTTTCCAGAGGCCTATTCAGATATTCATACCATGTGCTTCAGAGGAAGGCTATCACAGAATGTTTTGATTTGGATGACTGGTAGGAGAAATGGGAGAAGACTGTTTATAGACCTAAAATGAGACCTAGAAGGGGAAGTCTCCACAGGAGACTGAGAGCAAGACAAGGAGTAAGTGCCTCGAAAGGGGATGGGGAATTGGGAGGAAAATCTTGTGAATGTTTTTATGCTATAATAAGGAATTTGATTCAAGGTCACTAATAACTGACACATCAAGACTAACTGTCACTATGACTTGATGAATAATCAAGCTAGTATGTTACAATTTTTTAGAATAAATGGAATTCTATAACTTTTGTTAATATAAGTCTACAACTAGTAGCCCTTTGAAACTAACCCTTTTAACTTTTAAAGATTCTACTTGGAAAATAGATACAACAATCATGGCTTAGTAAAGACACACCAGAATTCTAGCCTTTCTAAAACACAAAGAGTAAAAGTGTGTTTGTGTGTATATAATTAAAAATTCCTTTCCATCTGACTTAACCACCTTCTTTTGGATCTGTTACATCTGGTGATCTGCTTTGACCCAGGGATAGAATTTAAAAGTCACCCCACCATCTGGCAGTTTTTCTTGCCTTGCTTTTGACATGAGGTTTCAGGGAAGCTCATACTGTAGCAACAATGTGATACTCCGAGGCTGCCTGTTGCAGCATAGCTCATTACTTAAAATGTTTCTCACAACTCACCTCTGTCCAGTCCTTTATACTCATCATGCAAATAAGTGTTCTCTCCTCTGTAATTCAAATGACTTAAAGGGACGTGTACCTTTTACTTGCTGTTTTCACTCTCTCTATATCAGATAAGACTTAACATGGTGTTTTGCAAAGACATTGAATGAATAAATCAGTAAGTTAATAACTTGATTCCTATTTTCTGAAAATACCCTTTATAAGCCTTTCTCTTAGCCATAGTTTCTTGTGTCTGAGCCTCAAATTAAAAGCCAACTCCTAACCCATATTATAGGCTCTGGTACTTATCATCTGAAAAATGTGTCTGAAATATGCTTTCTGTCAGGTGTGGCAAGACAAATGCAAATATGATATTCTCCTTTTTTTGTAAATAAGTTGAGTGCCATGTAAGTGGCATTCATTACATTCTATTTAATTCTACTTTTATTAAGCTCTCATTTTTCTTTAAACTACTATGCAGAGCACATTGTCAGAAGTATCAAATTTATTATGAACATGATGTATCAAGACAATCAGTTGCGTAGTTTTGAAAATCACTGACTTGCAAAAAATGAAATTATTTCCAGTGTGAAAACATAAACAATAGCAAAAACACAGTTGGATTTGGGGATGGCTTTTTTTTTTTGGTCAAAAACACTTAATTCATGATATAAGCCTCAATGACCAGAGAAGCAAAAAAAGAGATAAAAATAATTTATCTGGAATAAGAGAAAAAAGTTATTCATTTTCAATTATTTTGAAATATCCAAATATTTTTAATTGGTGAATTTTATTTTACTGATTTCAAGCAATGTATATAGTTGTTTCAGTTACATAACTTAGGCTTTCATAAAGGTGAAACAAAGGTCTAATCTATACCATCACCACATGAATTACTAACATCACATATAAATATAGGGTTTCCTGTACATCTGTTTCATAATCCTACTCCCAGATGACTAACTAAAGAATTTAAATGTCGTGATGGCTCTACACCAGCTGCCATGCTCACAGAAGCCTTCCTGGAAAAAGTCTAGTGAATAGGCATAAAGAATGCCATTCTTGGAAGCAAGACTGGAGGCACCAGAAAATGTTCTTTTGCAGCAATTGAACTGCCATGTATCCTCAAATTTAACTAATTCAAAAAAAGATCTTTCCCTTGATTTGCACTTGTGACATAAACATTTACATAAAACCAAGAATGTAGGCAAATCAAAGGTTGCCACAATATGAACTATCTCAGTGGAAAAGATTACATTTATGATTTGATGTCTATGGTTGATTCATGTTTTTCTCATGTCTACTGTTCTAATGAAATAGACCTTTCAGGTTTTAAGAGAAATTGAAGTGTGCTTTCTTTTTAACATTGTCCAGTACCCACCTTTCATTTGTACTTTCTTTCTGCTAGAATACAAATAGTGCAATCAGTAATGTAGAACCTGTAACACACATGGATCTAGGATAGCAGAATTCATGTTGCAAGTTTACCCACCAAAAAGCTTCATTTCCTAGGCTACAGTAAAATATTTAGTCAATAAAAGCACAAATTTTCACTCAAGTTGAATGTTATATATTCAATTGCTTTATATTCTTCTTATGTAAGATAGTTGAAAAAAGTATAATTTAAGTAAAAATGAAAGTTGTAAAAAAATAAAAGCTAGATAATTTAATTCCCCTCCCTTAAAAGTCTAGATGTATTCTAAAATGTCAATCAAGATTAGAATGAAGCATTATATGGGAATATTTAGAGGGTAAATTCAATGATATAACCCCCAAAATGACAAATTTCGTTTGATGAACAGAGCAAAAACTTTTGAGTACATTTCAGTTTAACAGAATTTTCCCAGTGGACAAGTATTCTGTAAAGATAAAATTAACAGAAAGTTATTGACAAGGCTTAGTTACAATTTTATATGTTCTTCTTTGTAGAAAAGTCTCAAAAGTGTGATTGAATATGTTTGTTTAATTTGAAAAATCTAAGGAACTAATAAACTTTAAAGATAATTTACTTCTAGAAATAGTAGTAGTTGTATTAACAGTTACAGTAGTAATGAGTACTAGTACTAATAGTAGTAGTAATAGTTGGTATTTGTTAAGCACCAGTGTGTGTTTAGTTGCTCAGTCGTGTCTGACTCTTTGAG
Organism: Okapia johnstoni; assembly: GCA_024291935.2. Lineage (NCBI taxonomy): Eukaryota > Metazoa > Chordata > Mammalia > Artiodactyla > Giraffidae > Okapia > Okapia johnstoni. Next base: position 76,080,912 of record CM044312.1, on the reverse strand, counting down.
GCCCTATGAACTGGAGCCCACCAGATTCTACTGTCCATGGGCTTCTCCAGTCAAGAATACTGGAGTAGGTCACCATTTCCTCCTCCAGATCTTTCTGACCCAGGGATCGAACCCGTATCTTCTGTGTCTCCTGTATTGGCAGGCGGATTCTTTACCACTGAGTCATCTGGGAAGTCCTATTAAGCACCTACTATGTGCCTGATATATTTTGCCATCTTATGCGTATTAGGCAATTTACATGATTTAAGCATATGGTACAAGACCATAATGCTTGGAGTGAGAAACTAAATAGTCTAACTTTGGAGCCATCACTGTTAGCCACCTTGCTGTAATACCTCCACTTGTGGATCTTTATCATCATTTGGAAGATAAGAACAAGGAAAAGATATTAACAAAGTCTTTAGATATGTTGCTTTTTAAAATATGTTTTCATAATTATTTCTTAATTATTTTCGTGTCACCATCATGTAGATTATGGGCATTTGTAAATAGAGAAAAAAGATGAGTGAGGAAGAAGATGCAGTCTAAGCAGATAAACGAAACAGAAATAATACTTTCAAAACCATTTGAATGTTGTGCTCAGTTAGCTTGCCTTGAAAACCTTATAAACAGAAAGCAGTAAAATAAGAACAGAAAAAAGGAAACAGACTCACATTCCACTATGCAGTGAACACTGGCAACTACTTTCTTTAAACTGACACAGAATTGTACCAGTGATTTTGGTATATTTGCCTTGCTCACACTCCATTGCAGAACCTTTATCTCATCTAGGATGTGTGGATTTGGCTCTCCTGGCATCACATTAATTCATAGCTCTGAACACTGCTGGTCACATTAGGAGAGACACAGAATCAACAGATAGAGTAGGGACTCATAGGCTGAAGTGAGCCAATCAGATTATTTCTCTTAAGATCTTTAAGAACACAGCATGTAAACAGTAATGGATGTCAGTCAAATCGTATATTTTGTCATTAAGTCTGCTAGCTTAGAGTCATTCAAGGGTGATAAATATGCAGAGGAATATTTGTCATTCTACTGACAGAAACAGTCAAGTATAGCAAATAAGCAGGGAGAGGAAGAAACTGGAGACCTGGAAACTCTGAGAGACATGGGTTAAGTTCAATCTGTCAGCTTTCCAGATTCTGTAAGACTGGTCTCTACAGATGTTCATTCTTCAATGTCTCTGAAACGCAGTCTCAGTCTCAACCCTCTACTCAGTCTCGGTTTAAGTGACTCATGAATCCTTGAAATTAAATTGCCATGACTATAAAAAAGTGAAAGTAGCGTGTCAGTCTCCATTTTCTAATTAGAAGGTGGTTTAACTTCATTTATATTTAAGTAAAGAGATGTGAGAAATGGAAAAATCTTGCTTTATGGAAATTGTTCTGTTATGAATGGACAGATTAGGGGAGATTGCACTTTCCTAGTAGCTCAGTTGGTAAAGAATCCATCTGCAATGCAAGAGATGCTGGTTCAATTCCTGGGTTGGGAAGATCCCCTGAAGAAGGGACAGGCAACATACTTCAATATTCTTGGGCTTCCCTGGTGGCTCAGTTGGTGAAGAATCCGCCTGCAATGAGGGAAAGCTGGGCTCAGATCTGGTTTAGGAAGATCCCCTGGAGAAGGGTATGGTAACCTACTCCGGTATCCTTGCCTAGAGAATCCCCATGGACAGAGGAGCCTGGCGGGCTGCAGTCCATGAGGTCACAAAGATTGGGACATGACTGTGAAACTTTCACTTCACTTCACTTGACTCCTTGGAGCTAACTTTCTGATGTGATAGTCCCTAAACCAGGTCCCCTTGTTCAGTAGCAAAAACCTAGGAGTCTCAGCTTATAATCAAAAGGACAACTGGACAGAAGATGAGGTGAAAGTCGCTCAGTCGTGTCCGACTCTTTGCAATCCCATGGAGTGTATAGTCCATGGAATTCTCCAGGCCAGAATACTGGAGTGGGTAGCCTTTCCCTTCTCTGGGGGATGTTCCCAACCCAGGGATCAAACCCAGGTCTCCCACATTGCAGGCAGAGTCTTTACCAGCTGAGCCACAAGGGAAGTCCAAGAATACTGGAGTGGGTAGCCTATCCCTTCTCCAGCGGATCTTCACATCCCAGGAATCAAACCCGGGTTGGAAGACAAGGTAATGGAGAGATTTTCGGTATTCACAATAGGGAAAGCTTACACTGAAATTAAATACAAATGCATCCAGGTTATTTGGTTTATTTAAATAGTGTCCCATTCAAGGTTTTTAATTTCCATCTTTGAAAAAATTTTAGATCGGTGATATTACAAACAATAATATTTTTGTCATTAATTTCCACAAAGAAATTATATTACATTTTTTTACTCATACAATGAATATTTATTAAAGGTCTAACTTTTGCTTGGTGACAGGATTTCAAAACAAATTAAGCTATATCCTCAGTGTAAAAGTAGCTTACAGTTTAGTGGGGAGAATACTGATTCTGAAGTATGAAAAAGATATTAAACTTTTAAATGATGTTTTAAAACTTGATAATAACATCAATATTTTCTAAGGATTAGGTTAAGAGTTTTAAGCGAAATTAAAAATGTTATCTGCTCAACTGAAATGAATCTATTTTTATTAAAACTTTCTTTATGAAATATACTATCCAATGAACATTAAATTAAAAACAAACCTGCCTAATGATTTAATAAAGTGCTTAATGAAATTCAATTATGTCATAAAAATTCTGTCTGACAAAATAAAGTTTAGCACATTATTCTCCAATGGCTTCTTATAGATTATCAGGTAAAATGCAAACTTTAGGATTCTTTACTTAAAACTAGTGAATTGTATGCCAAGCTTTGTTGCAAAGAAATAAACACCTAGAATTATTTTCGCACAGAAAAGTAATTAGACATTTACCAATCCTCACTGCATTCCTAAACTCAGCATGTTATGTATAATAGGTGCTTAATAAAAAAAAAAGTGTTGAATAAGTGAATAAGACAAGAGAGCATTTTAATCTATTTTCTATGCTAAATAATACACAAAGTGAAAAAAGAAACTTTCTTAAAGGTTAATTACATATTTGGAAAAGGTATACCAACATAAATAATTACTCTATTTTTTATTTTCTACTTTCTTGCCTTGCTTTAGGAAAGGGATAGTTAATATATCACCAATTACAAGGAAGCTAGGTAATTTAATAGAAATATATAATTTTTTGCTGTGGCATATGAAACTGTTTCATGGATGACCCTGGTAAAACTTTTAGACTCAGTAAATAAAGAATAAATATGCCTCTCTCTCTCTCTCAAGCCAATTCAAATTAGAAAGACATGAATTTTTTGCAAAGGAAAATCAAGCAAACTTATGTACATGTACTTAAACAAATAGTTTAAGTTATTTCAAAAGGGAAATCCTTAATTTTCAGACCTGGAGGAGACAATCAGGGGACGTAATTAAAGCTAACTGCAAAGAAATTCGTTACACTTTCTGAAATATGTAGGTTGTTTATGTGTGTGAGCAGAGAGAGAGGAAAGCATATAGATAATGGATGGTATTTCACACAGGTGAATTTAATTCATTGCACGTAAACATAAAAATAAACTGACAAAGTTTACTGATAATTCCTCAAAATTTGTAAAGGTCATTGCTATTTCATAACATTTTCTGTGTCTTAATAAAATGTACTGTTTTGAAGATCATAAATATAATTCATGTTCACTGTAAATAGAACATAAATATCCCCGTATCATACTTCCATATTTTCTAACATCAGTAACTTGAACTTGTATATGAAGTGATACACTTCTCACATGCCCTTTGCTCTTATTCTTAACTTTAGTTGGGTTTGAGTATAAAATATAAAACTTGCAATCTAGAAAATAATTTAAAAGCAATTGAAATCATAACCTGAAACCTTCCAAAAAAGAGAACTTCAGGTCCAGATGTCTTCACTACTAAACTTTTAAGAACATTAAATGAATAAGTGATACAATTTTTATACCAACTATTCTAGAGAATAGAAAAGGAGGAACTACTTCCAATTAAGTTTTTGAAGCCAGCATAATCATTATACCAATGTGTGCTGTGACATTTCTCATGTGTAAAACCACACACAAAATATTTACAATCCTATTCATATAAATATATAGATAGATACATAGATACCTATATATATGGACAGCACCATGGTTTAGGTAGCAATTATTTTGTGAATTTGAAATTAAGTATGTCCCAAGCAATTGATATAATTTATTATATTAATAATATATGACCATCACCAGAAAAAGCGCTTAAAATATTCAATAACCATTCAATAATGCATTTAAATAAGCATTTAAAATAATCAATTCATTTAAAAATTCAATGTTTATTAATGATAAAACATTCTCCTAAAACTGGAAATTGAAGGGACCTTTGTTAATCTCATAAAGGATACCTACCAAGAAATTTATAGCTATCATTCTAAAAGGCAGATTATAATGCTTTCTCATGTAAATGGAAAAAGGATAAGGATGTTCAGTCTCCCTACTTCTTTTCAATTTTGTACTGAAAGTACTTGCCAAGGAGAAAAGAAGATAATTAACTTATAAATATTAGAGAAAAAAGAGATAAAATTATTTTTTCATAGATGGCAGAAGTATGTTTAGAAAATTCAAAAGAATCTATAAAATAAATATTAATAAGTAAATTTAGAAAGCATTCAATACATGATAAATATGTTTCTATATAATAGGAACAAACAACTGGAAAAATTATTAAATATCATTTACAATATCATTAAAACCAAATGTGTTAGGGCTTTTCCAAAAAAAATGTATTAGATTTTTGCTGAGAGGATTTTTAAAAGAGCTAAATAAATAATGAGCTTTTCCTGCTCATGAACTGGAAATTCAGTATTGTTCTCCCAGTTTGATCTATAGCTTTAATGAAATAACAATCCAAATCTCTGAATGCTTTATTTTTGCAGTAATAGAGAAACTTCTAAAAAACATATGGAAATACAAAGGATTTATATTGGGGCAATACAAGCTTTAAAAAAAAAAAAAAACAAAATTGGAGGACGTATACAATGAGATTTCATACTTACATGAAAGCTGCAGTAATGAAGACAGTTGAATGTCCGTGCAAGGACAGGCTCTGGATTTATGACATCAGCACTCTTCAATTTAGGGGGAAAGGTGAGCTTTACAATATGCTAGAAAAATTTCTTATCCATTTAAAAAATAAGAAAAAAATTTGACTTTTTCTGCATACCATGTTTAGAATGTGTTAAAAAAGTGAATATATCTTTTTGAAGAAAACATCTCCATGGCCTTGTGGTAGGTAAATCATCTCTTATATAGGATGCCAGAACCAAAGACTACACTTGGGAAGTCAATAATGTGCAAAACAAGGAAACAGGTAAAACAAGGGAGAAAAAAGAAACTCCAGTGTCCTTATTTATCAAATTGTTCTACAGTCCAGCTGTAAGTATCTACATTTGAATTGTTTACCAGGAATAATGAGTCTTTTTCTTAAATTTGGATAGCTTAAACACCGCAGTTCAGAAGAACACATTTCACCTTTCATTGATATAAAAACTGCACATTTTAAAAAATGCAGTTTAACACCGTAATATAGAGAACATGGGGAATGTAGAATGTACAGAGTTTTGTCTTTTGTTGTTCACTTGCTAAGTTGCATCTGACTCTTTGTGACCCCATGGACTGCAGCATGCCAGGCTTCCCTTTCCTTCACTATCTCCTGGAGTTTCCTCAAATTCATGCCCACTGAGTCAGTGATGCTATCTAACATCTCATCCTCTGCCACCCCTTCTCCTCTTGCCTTCAATTTTTCCCAGAGTCAGGGTCTTTTCTAGTGAGTCAGCTCTTTGCTTCAGCTGGCCAAAGTATTGGAGCTTCAGCTTCAGTATCAGTCGTTTCAATGAAAATTCAGGGTTGATATCCTTGAAGTTCACTGGATTCACAAAAGTCTTCTCCAGCACCATAGTTCAAAAGCACCAATTTTTCAGCACTCAGCCTTCAACATGTACAAAGTAGTAGCCCTTAAATATCCTGTTAGCCTGCAATAAACACTGATTGCATTTGTATGCCTAACCTTGGTGTGCACACGCACACACACACTCACACTGATTCTATATGATAAAAAAAATTTTTTTGAATCATGCTATGTGTGTAATTTATATAGAAGAGGTGAGTTAAAAATTGAATGAAATAATATAAAATTTTCAATTAAAAATTTATACATTTCACCCTAAATCTCAGATGATTTGGTCCCCAATATTGCTTCTGGCAAAAATTGATCCAAATATTATTTTACTTTTTAAATTTTTTTTTATATTGGAGTATAGTTGATTTACAATATTGTGTTAGTTTCAGGTGTACAGCAAAGCGATTTAGTTATTCATATACATATATGCATTCTTTTCCCATATAGATTATTTGATTAATTTCTTTATTATTATATATATTTATTGGCTGTTATGGGTCTTTGTTGCTGCACAGGCTTTTTCTGTAGTTGCAGCAAGTGGGGGCTACTCTCTAGTTGCAGTGCCCAGTCTTCTCATTGCTGTGGCTTCTCCCGTTGTAGAGCATGGGCTCTAGGGTGCACAGGCTTCAGTAGTTGTGGCCCCAGGGCTCTAGAGTGCAAGCTTGAGAGTTGTGACCCATGGGCTTAGTTGCTCCGCAGCATATGGGATCTTCCCAGATCAGAGATTGAGTCTGTGTCTCCTGCATTGGCGAGCAGATTCTTTACCACTGAGCCACCAGGGAAGCCTTCCCATTTAGGTTATCACAGACTATTCAGTAGAGTTCCCCTTGTTGTTTATCTGGGCTTCCCTCGTGGATCAACTTGTACAGAATCTGCCCGCAGTGTGGAAGACCTGGGTTCGATCCCTAAGTTGGGAAGAGCCCCTGGAGAAGGGAAAAGCTACTCACTCCAGTATTTTTGCTATTTTATATATAGTAGTGCATATATGTTAATTCCAACCTCCTAATTTGTCCCTCACCACCACTTTTCCCCTTTGGTAAATGTAAATTTTTTCCATGAGCCTGTGAGTCTGTTTCTGTTTTGTAAATAAGTTCATTTGCACCATTTCTTAGGTTCCATACGTAAGTGATATCATATGATCTTTGTCTTTATCTATCTGACTTCTTTTTTTGTGTGTGTGAAACAGAAGTCACAGTTGGGTTTATTTTGCGATGATGTAAACTTTACAATTCTTCCTGCCAGATAAAAAATATATAAATCTACTGCTATATCTGAGAAATCAGTAGACTTCAAACATTGTAGTCCCACGCTGCCTAAAGTCTAGGAGATAGAGACGGTGCCACTGGGGTCTTTGTGACTGTCTGTCTCCCTGGGGTTGGGCACTACCTTCCCAGCACACAAGGAGAGTGTGTTCAGGGAAGCACAGCTCACTGGTGAGAGGGGGAGAGCTTCCTGGGAGAGGAGGAATATGATGTGAGCCCAGGAATACAGACAGGATTTGATGACATGAAGATGCAGTCGATGATCTCCCTTGGTATTGGGCCAGTGAGAACTAGGGATAGTTGTTGGATTCTGTCCCGTCCTAGCCCAGCCTGGCCTTTTTTTTTTTTTTTCAATTTATTTTAATTGGAGGCTAATTACTTTACAATATTGTAGTGGTTTTTGCCATACATTGACATGAATCAGCCATGGGTGTACATGTGTCCCCCATCCTGAATCCCCCTCCCACATCCCTCCCCATCCCATCCCTCTGGGTCATCACAGTGCACCAGCCCTGAGCACCCTGTCTCGTGCATCGAACCTGGACTGGCAATCTGTTACACATATGACAATATACATGTTTCAATGCTATTCTCTCAAATCATCCCATCCTCCCCTTTTTCCACAGAGTCCAAAAGACCATTCTATACATCTGTGTCTTTTTTGCTGTCTCGCATATAGGGTTATCGTTACCATCTTTCTAAAGTCCATATATATGCATTAGTATACTGTATTGGTGTTTTTATTTCTGGCTTACTTCACTCTATATAATAGGCTCCAGTTTCATCCACCTCATTAGAACTGATTCAAATGTATTCTTTTTAATGGCTGAGTAATATTTCTGTGTATATACCATAGCTTCCTCTATCCATAATAGGACATCCAGTTTCATCCACCTCATTAGAAACTGCTGCGATTCCTTGGTGTGTATGCCCAGCAGTGGGATTGCTGGGTGCTATGGCAGTTCTATTTCCAGTTTTTTAAGGAATTTTCACACTGTTCTCTATAGTGGCTGTACTAGGTTGCATTCCCACCAACAGTGTAAGAGGGTTCCCTTTTCTCCACACCCTCTCCAGCATTTATTGCTTGTAGACTTTTGGATAGCAGCCATTCTGACTGGCGTGAGATGGTACCTTATTGTGGTTTTGATTTGCATTTCTCTGATAATGAGTGATGTTGAGCATCTTTTCATGTGTTTGTTAGCCATCTGTATGTCTTCTTTGGAGAAATGTCTGTTTAGGTCTTTGGCCCACTTTTTGATTGGGTTGTTTATTTTTCTGGAATTGAGCTGCAGGAGTTGCTTGTATATTTTTGAGATTAATTCTCTGTCAGTTGCTTCATTTGCTACTATTTTCTCCCATTCTGAAGGCTGTCTTTTTACCTTGCTTATAGTTGCCTTCATTGTGCAAAAGCTTCTAAGTTTAATTAGGTCCCATTTGTTTATTTTTCTGGAATGGAATGATATTTCCATTACTCTGGGAGGTGGATCATAGAGGATCCTGCTGTGACTTATGTCAGAGAGTGTTTGCCTATGTTTTCCTCTAGGAGTTTTATAGTTGCTGGCCTTACGTTTAGGTCTTTAATCCATTTTGAGCTTATTTTTGTGTCGGGTGTTAAAAAGTGTTCTAGTTTCATTCTTTACAAGTGGTTGACCAGTTTTCCCAGCACCACTTGTTAAAGAAATTCTTTTCTCTATTGTATAGTCTTGCCTCCTTTGTCAAAGATAAGGTGTCCATAGGTGCGTGGGTTTATCTCTGGGCTTTCTATTTTGTTCCATTGATCTATGTTTCTGTCTTTGTGCCAGTACCATACTGTCTTGATGACTGTAGCTTTGTAGTATAGCCTGAAGTCAGGCAGGTTGATTCCTCCAGTTCCATTCTTCTTTCTCAAGATTGCTTTGGCTATTCGAGGTTTTTTGTATTTCCATACAAATTGTGAAATTATTTGTTCTAGTTCTGTGAAAAATACCGTTGGTAGCTTGATAGGGATTGCATTGAATCTATAGATTGCTTTGGGTAGTATACTCATTTTCACTATATTGATTCTTCCGATTCATGAACATGGTATATTTCTCCACCTATTTGTGTCCTCTTCGATTTCTTTCATCAGTGTTTTATAGTTTTCTATATATAGGTCTTTTGTTTCTTTAGGTAGATATATTCCTAAGTATTTTATTCTTTTCGTTGCGATGGTGAATGGAATTGTTTCCTTAATTTCTCTTTCTGTTTTCTCATTGTTAGTGTATAGGAATACAAGGGATTTCTGTGTGTTAATTTTATATCCTACAACTTTACTATATTCATTGATTAGCTCTAGTAACTTTCTGGTGGAGTCATTAGGGTTTTCTAGGTAGAGAATCATGTCATCTGCAAACAGTGAGAGTTTTACTTCTATTTTCCAATCTGGATTCCTTTTATTTTTTTTTCTCCTCTGATTACTGTGGCCAAAACTTCCAAAACTATGTTGAATAGTAGTGGTGAGAGTGGGCACCCTTGTCTTGTTCCTGGCATTAGGGGAAATGCTTTCAATTTTTCACCATTGAGGATAATGTTTGCTGTAGGTTTGTCATATATAGCTTTTATTATGTTGAGGTATGTTCCTTCTATTCCTGCTTTCTGGAGGGTTTTTATCTGACTTACTTCTTTTAATATGATAATCTCTGGATCCATTCATGTTGCTGCAAATGGCAATATTTCATTCTTTTTATGGCTGAGTAATGTTTCATTGTGTGTGTGTGTCCCTGCATGCTCAGTTGCTAAGTTGTCTTGGACCCTTTGTGACCCCATGAACTGTAGCCCGCCAGGCTCCTCTAACCATGGAATTTTCCAAGCAATAATATTGGAGGGGGTTGCGATTTCCTACTCCATGGGATCTTCCTGACCCAGGGATCAAAGCTGTGTCTCCTGCATCTCCTGTATTGGCAGGTGGATTCTTAACCACTGAGCCACCTGGGAAGCCCATATATTCATTGCAGCACTATTTACATACATGCCAGTGGTTATTAGAAATTTTGTGAGTCTGTTTTTACACCTGCACACTTGTTTCTTCCAAGTGAAAAGTGAAAAAGGCATAGAATAATGGAGCATATAGGGAATTAATTGATATTGTTTCACTCAGCAGAAGATTTGATGACTGTGAAGGAGGACTGAAATTTTTTAAACTACAAGGTGATGGTGAAGATGCTAGATATCAGGAGGGCAGAGGTCACACAAGTAAACTAAAATGTTATTGAAGTACATAAAACGTTATGTGCTCTGTGCTTAGTCATCTCAGTTGTGTCTGACTCTTTTACTTTTCCGCTGAGTATAGAGAGGAATACTTTGAGAAAGTCATCCTAATTATGACTAAACTGTAGTTTTAACTGAGTCTTCATTTTTAAAAATTTCTATCATGGTAAAGTCAAAGGAATAGTTTTATTTTCCCAGTTAAATATATCAAGATTGATATAATTCTTAGTTGATTTTAGCGATGTTAGAAAAATGATGTTACTACCAGTTGTTTTGAAAATTATAAGTAGAAAGATATACTCATTCAGTATCTGTTGGTAATAATTCTTGATCAGCATTTGAAATTTATAATTCTTGGGAGTGATTTTTCTATGCTACATGCTATTCATATTGTTTTATTTGTAAAATATTTATTGAACAAGTATAATGTTGGGGGATGTTGATTCAAATTAAATAAATCACAATATTTTACTCAAAGCTGTTCACAATAAAATGTAAGGGATTCTGTGTGTATAAATTTTTAAAATATAATACAAAATGTTTCTTAAACTATAATGTACATATAAATCTGGAAATCTTGTCCCAAACCTGAGCTGCGATTCAAGGGATTGGTAAGAATTTACCACATAGAGAACATAGAGAAAGGTGTTTTTACATGGGAAAAGAAAAAACACAGTAAGAGCCTTAGAAACTCAACTCAAAAGCCAAGGAGTTCCTAGAACAAATATTCTAAGTGTGACTCAACTTTATTACACAAGACAGAGCGTGGGGTAGCTGCCTTAAACTAGGGTGCCACATTGTCAGCTATACCAAGGCAAACTTGAGAAATGGGAGAATTGTCCCAGCATGTTAACATTACTTCCTCTCTTCCTTTTCTATAGCCTCTACCTGACCTTTATCCCCACTCTTATTTTGTGCCCTGTTCTTTCTTACCAACAGTTGCTGTCATCCTATCAGCAGAACTTAGGTACTTGATTAAGTTTAAAATTTTCCCCTAACCCAGGGTTTTCATAGAGGACATTCTAGAGACTGACACACTGGCTACAATTGAAAGGAAACAGCTATTCTGAAAGAATGATACATGAGAAGTATAAAGTACAGAAAAAACCTCAGAGATTTTCTGTATTTAAAAAGTGAATGTACCAGTACTCTTTCTGTTAAACCTTGCTTTGTTTTGCAGGAAATGAGTGACTGCGCAGTTTGTGGCAGACTATGTATTCTGAGGCGAAAATTGGGGAAAGGATAGGGAATAGACAAGTGTCTGCATTGTTTGTCTTAAAGGTATGATCCAGACTGGAGAGAAAAAAGTTTAGGAGAATATTTCATGATGCTGAGCTGAGGGGTGGGATGGGAAGGGAGGTATATTATCATATGTGAAAATAGGTCGCCAGTCCAGGTTCGATGCATGAGCCAGGGTGCTCAGGGCTGGCGCACTGGGATGACCCTGAGGGATGGGATGGGGAGGGAGGTGGGAGGGGGGTTCAGGATGGGGGACACGTGTACACCCATGGCTGACTCATGTCAATGTATGGCAAAACCACTACAATATTGTATAGTAATTAGTCTCCAATTAAAATAAATAAATTTTAAAATAAATAAAATATATCATTGTGAATGAAAACTAGGTTCTGTTCAAGACTTTTGGACAAAGGTGTGGGAGAAGAGGGAGAGGGTGAGATGAATGGAGAGAGTAGCATGGACGCATACACACTAACATATGTAAGTAGAGAGCCAATGGGAATTTGCTGTATGACTCACAGAACTCAAACTGGGGCCCTGTAATAACCCAGAGGGGTGGGAATGGGTGGCAGGTAGGAGGGAAATTCAAGAGAGAGGGGACATATGTACACCTATGGTTAATTATGTTGATGTATGATGGAAATTAAACCAATATTGTAAACCAATCATCAATCAATAAAACATAAATATTTTTTAAAAACTAAGTTCAGTTCAAAATTAGACTCAAATAACAGTACTTTTATCTCTGTGAACAATTGTTTGATATCCCAATATATATTCTTCTCTTCCTTTTTGTAACAAAAAACTTGATTTCAGTTTACAGCTTTCTTTGAAGCTTGGTGTGACTATGGGACTAATTCTAGCCAACAAATTAGACCCTACAGATGGTGGAGGATTGAGTCAAAGAGACCTTGTTGGAGCTGTCGCTCTAGTCTAGCATATCCCTTTCTGATAGATACTTTTTCAATACAAATATTTGAGTCTTTACTGTGTGTTAAGAGCTGTCCTTTTGTTTTATGTTTATTATCCAGTTTAAGTCTCTCTATTATTTTTTGAGATGAGTGCTACAATAAACTCCATTTTAACAGTGAACTGTTATGGATTTTTGAGGAGGATAACAAGTAATTAGACTTGAATTTAGGCTGAGTGTTAATATAATTACCTTTAATATGTTTTTAATATTCTGTAATATTTTATGTTACACACACTAATGATATCATCACTAGATATTTGTATATTTATTTGAGCTTTTTCAATCTGCTTACAAGAAGTTTTCAGTAATGTCTGCTTCCTTAATGTTTAGTTGCCTCTGTAGTTTTCTTCCTAAGAAGATCAAATGTTCTTTTGATTCACTTTATTCCTACTGTTTTTGCTTTTCATATGGTATGTTTCTGGATGATCACTTGAATAGATAATGCCTCATCAGTGGACAAGGTGATGCAAGATGGGGAGAATGGAAGAAGGAAAACAGGGCTTAACACTTATAAAATCATGGCTACAGGTAACTGCCAATGCCTTTATTGTTAAAAACAGCTAAAACTTTCCATTCCTTATCTGAAAAAGAAATACACTTATCCTTTCATAACATTCGATCTCATCTAATAAATGTAATAAGTAAAATTACTTGAATCCTGAGACTGAATTTCTGGTTCATGAGTCTTGTCTCACTGTTCATGGCAGCACCCACTCTGTACACCAGATGGCATGGTCGGTCGGCTCTAGCTACAGAAGCCTGAATCATCAGAACTAATATTCATGAAGAAAATGGCATTCATTATTAATTTATCACATCCGAATCACATTATTTGCATGGGAAGTTACCGTGAATTTAACATTTTCTTTTGCCATAAACACATTTAATAGAATACATGTGTGCTTGTGTATGCCAAATTGAAATATATTTAGGCATACATTTTGGTTGCATAAGGCCCATCAAACATTTAGCATTGAAATTATTGTATTAAATACCTTTCAATCTCGTCAAGAAGCAATAATAAGGAAACTATAGACATTTTACCAAATAGCTGTATGATGCAGGTGCACTGTAAAAAGAGACAGTTGGCTATTATGAATAAAGTATGTTTGACGACATCAAAATGTAATGTTCCTCTACCTATGGAATTCACTAGAATGCATAGGTGCTTCTGGTGTCTTCTTGGGTAAATATTATTTATTCGATAAGAGCATGACTAGTTTCATCCAGATCATAACTCCAACATGTAGTCTATGTGTGTCACATGAAGAAAGTTATTTATCCCTGTTTTCTTATCTGGAAAATGGGGTTGATAACAATTGTACCTCCTTGATAGAACTGTCCTAAGAAATCAGTGACCTGGCACATACAAGTTGTAGACTATATAAAATTCAATAAATATTAGCTAGTAGTAGTAGCAGTAGTAGTAATAACCACAGTATTAATAGCAGCAATAGTGGTATGGTTACTTAGGATAATAAATTTTTAACAAGAGGTTTTAGGAAACTAAATATTCAACTGATTCTCTATTGGTACATGGTGATTTCTACTTCTGCCTTCACTCTTTCTCTCTCTCTCTCTCTCTGATATACATGCAAACATACACACACACACACACACACACACACACACACACACACACACACACACACACACATCCTTTCACATGATATCATCTGTTCATTAGTTTGGCTTGTTAATTCTTTTCCCACAACATCGTATTTCCTGTTTTACTCACTGAAGTCTTACTATACACTTTCCAGTAGACTGAGTCACCAGCCATTACTGTACCTCTCTGCAAGATGTTTCTTTCCTGTACCTTGTATTTGTAAGGATTCTTCAGCTGCAAAATAGAGAAATCAAATCAACCTTACCTAAACAAGAAAAAAGAGATTTATTGGTGCTTTTTATCAAAGAATCCCTAGTTTTAATGGTGTTCTCAGGTCCCCAGTCATCTGTCTGTCTCCTGGACTTCTCCATGTAAGTTGCCTTCAATCCTCCTGCTTCTGCAGAAAGACTTACTTCATAACCTTGGGAGTCCATGACCTCCAACAGATCCAGGTTTGCATCAGTTCAGGTAGTCATCCTGGAGGAAAGAAAGATTGTCTGTTTCAAAATATTTTGTGTTAAAAACTGAAGATTTTATCAAGTCCTTGTGCCAATAACTGTGGCTTGAAGAATAAGGTAATTTTATTGGCCGAGCTTGAGTTAAATTCTCACTTTAAAATTTAAAACAGAATTCAGCACTTTGGATCCCATTACAGCCACATGGATGGAGGAGGCCAATTCTCTTATTTTGAGTCTGGGTGTTATTTCCAGAGGAATGATGAAGGGGAATTCTAGCAAAATAAATATAGGAGATGTTATACACAGCTATGGGAGTGAATGTAGTTAAAATTTTCAGTCTCTAGCTTAATAAATTTTTTTTATTTTGTGCAAATGTTGCTATTTTAATGGAGTAAGTTTGCATTTTATGGAGTAGAAAGCTAGAATAATAATATAGAAAATTTGCTTCATCTGAACATTTATTCTTTTTTTGCTATTCTAGTGAGATTTGGCAAATTTATATACAATCATAATAACTCTAGAATAACAAAGCAAATCTCAGTTTTGTTGTGCACTTTAATAACCTTTGTTGAAGTTCTAAATAGTAATATTATCACAAAAACTTGTTAAAATAACATTGCCACAAGGCAACACACAATAAAACATCAAACTCTAGACCAGTTTGTATAAAATACACTATGGCAAAAATATATTGTTCCTTTCTGCATAAAGACGTTCGCAAATGATATCCAATTTTACCATAAGTTCCTGTGTATCTGGAAGAATATTCAACTTCCTATAAGCTAACTTTGAATAGTCATTTTGAACAGGGATACTATTCCAACATGACTGAAAGTGAATCTTGGCTTTTAGAATATTTTAGATATATACCGGTATAAATTTAATTTCTATAGAACTTAGACCTGACTCTAAAATATAGTAGATTTAAAAGCATAAATCATAGTTTTAGTTTTACCTCTGCTTAGAATTGTAAAATCCCATTCACCATAGCCTAGGTTTTACATAATACATTCTAACTTTTACATAATGGAAACCAGGATGCATGAAAGCAAAAATGTAAACTAATTTTTAAAGTAACTGCAATAATAACTTTTCTTCTTTTAAAATTTATTATTTTACAGACTTTCAGTTTTTTCACTACAAAAGTGGGTTCATTGTTTCACCTGGTATCTATGATAACACTAAATGAAAGATTAGATTATGATGATGGTAAGGAGGTGACCTAATTAAAGCTCATTATCTGATTCCATTATTTTTAAAGCTCATCCATCTTGCCTTTTCTCTTGCAATTTCCTCAGGGATTTCACCCTGGAATCCAAAAGAATTTGAAGAAGCTAAACCCCTCCTTCTTCTTTGATGCTCGTAAAAAAATCTTGTTTTTTAAAACAGTCAAGGAAATAAAAACTCTTGCCTGCTCTCCAAAGATTCTTTCTTTAGGCAAGACTTAATGAAATCCAGCCTGCATTGAAAGCCACAGTAGCAAGAAATTTAATTTTAAAAGAAAGTTATATTAGTATACATCTAAATACAATTATGTGGCTAAGACATGAGGACAAGAGGCATGAGAGTTGTCTTTAACATTAAAGTACTACCACATGGAAAAAAGGATTGAAACAGTTTTGAGCTCCTTCTCAGAGTATAAATTAAACCAGTGGGTAAGATGGACATAGCCTATACAATGAAGATGTTCTCTAACAATTAGAGTTATTCCTGACCCAAGCTGTTTTCTAGAGGGATGCACAGGAAAAAAATTAAACTGGATGATCTCTAAGCTCACTTTTGATCTGAGATACTGGTGATTAAGCCTTTAGTAGTGTTAGTGTTAGTCGCTCAGTTGTGTCCGACTCTTTGCTATCCCATGGACTATGGCCTGGCAGGCTCCTCTGTCCATGGGATTCTCCAGGCAAGAATACTGAAGTGGATTGTCATTCCCTTCTCCAAAGCCTTTAGTGAGCTTAAAAAAAATAATAATAATAAAGAGTCTTATATTTCTTCTGAAAACCATATTATGTAGCATAGGACCCAGTATTTTATTAGTATTTACCATTTGATGATATTGAGTGTTAAGCCAAAACTCTGAGGCTATTGACACCAGAAAAAAATGTTATATTATCCTCTAATAACATTGACTTTTGATATAGCTATTCTTAGTTTTAGCTTATGTTGCTGACTTCTTTCATTCTGTTTTCTTCTGAAAAAAGTAAGAAGACATCACCAAGTGTGCAATCAGAAAAGCCCTCATAGGAAAGGAGAGATATTTTATGTTTTGGCAATAAATTATAAACATTTCCCTAGGATAAACAAAAAGAAAGCCAACTTAATAAACATATAGCATTTATACTATTCAACAACTAAAAAATTTAGTAGAAAGATGAAAATATGGACAAAGACCATAGTTTTATAACTTGTTAGATTCAATATCACAGATATAAAAGCACCAAAATGCACCTTTTTAACCTAATTTTATCTCTTGAATTTGCCTCGTGGAAAGTTCAAAATACTGTGTACTTACTTAAGTGATAGAAAAAAGAAAATTCTTTTTTCTAAGATTTTCATAAAATTGTGATTTCAGTATTTCAGAAGCAGGGCTTGAAGAGTCACATGGGTTAATGGACTCTTGATGAGTGATTTTTGTGACTCTCTTTTTGTTAACAGATAACAAGAAATCTCATCAACAGAAGCATTTCAAGTATGTGAAAATGAGTGCATCCAAAGAAGTGAGCAGTGTCCTTTGATATCCTTTCAATTAGCCATTGATTCACTATTCAGACCAAGTCAGGCAATTTAATTCCAACACTGACTTTATTTATTCATTTACAAATCAACAGAATTTCATTTAAAAAGAAAAGCCAAAACCCAAATAAACCATCCTTATTTATTGACCTCAAGGTCCTTTCTGACTGAGAATTTTATTAACAATTTTAAAATGTGTAAAGAAAGAAATGCAAGAGTAAAATAGGGTGCAAGTCAAATTGTGGTTTCTCTTCATCCTGTCATTTTCTGAAGGCTTTTGTGGTGAAAGTAAAAGAAACATCATTTGCTGTGTTGTAGAACTGAATTCTGAAAATATATGAAGGTACGATGCAAATAATTCTAGGTAGAAAATAGATATTTTAGTTTTAGTCTTGGTTGTAAAACAGCTAACTATATGACTTTGGATTGCTATTTCATTTAGTTATTAAATTTCATAATCTATAAAATGAGGTAGTTACTAGATATATTATTTGCAAACAGTTTTTGCACATGAAATTCTCTGGCAGCCATGAAGATGCACCACCCAGATCTTTCTTCAAATGAACTTTCTCCAATGTAATTAGCTGACAAGCCCCAACTGCTGTGTCTTTAAAATCTGGTGCACTGTTTATGCCAAGGTCACTTTCTTCCTGGGTTTCCAGTGACTGAGAAGGATATGACTTAAGAACTGTGTCATTTGTGCCTTTATGAGGGTGATTTCTTTTATCATGAAGTCTTTACTCAGAGTCTCTCCATCAGGCTGGTGGGTGTTTCTCAGAGTTGTACTGTAGTGTGAGGCTCTTAACCACTCAATCCTATCACCTTCCTTCTCTTTCATCACAGGTATCAAGTCAACATCATGGTCTGGTGGTCTGGAGCTCTCCCGTGTGGCAGCTGTGAGAATGATCTTCACACACTTCCAACTGCAGGAAGAATAATGGACCAAGGGCTCCATCTGCTGTGCTCTGACATCCATTGCCAAGTTTGCAAGGAGACTACACTTTCTGTGGGATGTTTCCTGCCAATGACTGACAGATGTTAAGGCACACCCATTCCTGGAAGCCACAGGATTTCTCTGAAGGCCAACTTTAGCTTGCAGACTCGGTGAAGACCTTGTCAACCTTCTCTTAATGATTGCACATCTGTCTGAGATGCCTCCATTCAACTTTCCCTCTCACTTTCCCTTGCTGTGTGTGCTGTGCTCAGTCACTTCAGTTGTGTCCAACTCTTTGTTACCCTATGGACTATAGCCCACCAGGCTCCTCTGCCCATGGGATTCTCCAGGCCAGAACACTGGAGCGGGTAGCCTTTCCCTCCTCCAGGGGATCTTCCCAACCCAGGGATCGAATCTGCACCTCCTGCATCTCTTGCATTGGCAGGCAGGTTCTTTACCACTAGTGCTACTTGGGAAGCCCCTCCTTCCCTTAAGATAGAACTTTCATTATGGTTTGAAGGCTCTTTCAGCCTTCCCTAGATACTTGCCCATTTTCTTCCAGACCACAATTTCCACCATAAAATCCTGCTGTTTTTAATTCAACCTTGGCATCTGCTTCTCTGAGGATTCAGAGACCTCATTGCCATCTATTCCTGCTGCTTCCACATTTATCTTTTACAGATATTTTGCCCAATCAGTATTTTACACTCTTAGTTCCATAGTGGTATATACTTTCTAAAGATCCAAAACTGATACACATTCTTTCTTTGAATGAAATTCAACAGGAAAGCTCAATGTTGGAGGTCATAAAATGGGTCTTTTCTTCTGAGGCAAAAGTCGGGGTCCAGAGAGTTCCTTATGCACTGTCGCTTTCACCCCGTCTTTGCCTGCAGTGGAAACTCCTGAAACATCTTTGAGACAAGTTTTAGGATGTAGGAAGACAGTTTAGAAACTCCTGAGTAAAATGGCCCAACACGTTAAATACTATAATTTTGTAACATCTGAATGTCTTAACTGGAGTATATATATAAAGATTTGCTAGTGCTCCCCCAAATCTGAAATTTTACCACCAAAGCCAGGCCATGGTAAGGTGTCCCCTGGCAGCAGCCGCAAAGATTGGGGCACCAGACAAGAGTATAAACTCTTTTCTAGGAGACACTAGCAAGCTCGAGTGTGACTGAGGGAGAGCACAAAAATCGTGTCCATCAGCCTTGTTCCTGGAGAGCCATTCTGTAGGCCCCTATATATATGCCAAACCAGAACCCTGCCCCTCAGGCCAAAGCTTAGATAAGCAAATAGGCTTTTTTCACAGAAAGACAGGGCTGTGTTTCAGTTGGCCACCTGTACAGTGTCGTGGACGCAGTAGGTAGCCTGCTAAGAGCTAACTTTCCCATTGTTATAGTTCCTTGGGACCCAGTAACACAAACTCGCTGGCCATGAGGGCCAGGCCATTGAGGAGTGTCTCCTGGGCAGCAGCTGCAGAAACCAGGGACCAGACATGTATAAAACCTCCCTTCTAGGAAATACAGGACCTCTGGAGCATGGCACAGGGGAGTGGGAGGATGGTGCTTACCGGAAGGTGGCCAGGAGGAGAAGAAAAGACAGACCTAAAAACAAACAAACAACAACAGCAACAAAAAACCTTTTAAGACGCCCAGGGCGGGAGTAGAGGAAGATGTGTCCTTGGGGAAAAAAAGAAAAAAAGTACCTGCAGGTGGTGTGGAGGTGAAGGAAAAAAGAAAAAGAGAAACAGGCCTCGATTGATTGATTTGGTTGCAGGAGGTCTTTGAGGCTCATGAGATCTGGATCGTCCTTGCCTCACTCAGGATCTTTAGTTGTGACTTGCGAACTCTTAGCTGCCATGTGTGGGACCTAGTTCTCTGACCAGGGATCAAACAGGGCTCCCTGCGTTGGGAGTTCTGAGTCTTGGCCGTTGGACTACCAGGGAAGTCCCAGGCCTGGAATTTATTTAAAGTATAAAATGAAGTCGTTCAGTCGTGTCCGACTCTTTGCGACCCCTTGGACTGTAGCCTACCAGGCTCCTCTGTCCATGGAATTTTCCAGGCAAGAGTACTGGAGTGGGTTGCCATTTTCTTCTCCAGGAGATCTTCCCAGCCCAGGGATCGAATCTGGGTCTCCCGCATTGCAGGCAGATGCTTTACCATCTGAGCCACCAGGGAAGCCCTATTAATCAAAAATTTTACAAATTGAAGACACCTGTGGGGAGGAGAAGAAAAAAAAAAAAAAACGGAGAAAAAGATGGCACCCCAGAGCTAGAGCAGGCAGAGGGAGACGCCAAAAATGGCGCTCCTGGTGTCCTCTCTGTGGGCATCCAGAAGCTCTTGCAAGTACGTGTGAAGTTAGACACCTGCCCCTCAGACTGCTTATATATAAGTAAATGAACCTCTTTTCTCCTGAAGTCTGGTCGCATGAGCAGCTACAACTGTGCTGGACATGAGGCGGGTGAGTCGGAGCCTGTGGGCAGTTTGCGATTCCCTTCTCAGCCTGTTACTGCCTGGGGGATGTCTTGGACACAAACCCCATCGATTTTCACAGCTAGAGGTTTGCGGGGGCGGGGGTGGGTTGTCTCTCAGGTGCCGGTCTTAAAAGCGAAGGTGCCCAGTGTGGGGTTCAAATCCTTTGCTCCTTAAGGAGGAAATTCCCTGTTTGATTACCGTCTTGAGTCCCTACGTACTCCAGGAATGGGGATTTTGGGGAGGCTGTGTCCCAGCCTCTCCTACATGCTTGAATATAATGTTTATTGTTTGCCCAGTTTGAACTTGTCATGCTTCCAGCTTTTGGGTTTTATTTTAGAGAAATTAAACCAGAGCCACCTCTTGTTATTAGAAAATTTTCATTTGATTTAATCTCATATTTTTTTTGTTAGACTTGTCTCTTAATTCTCTGTGGTTTGGGATATCAGGCAGATTTGTTAAAAATTCTACACATGGCATAGGAGGAAAAGAGAAAAAAATTATATGAATTTAGTGTAAAAATCATTCATTTGGAGTCAGCTGTGGGCAAATACTTTTTGAAACTTTAAGGAAACTGAACAGAGATCATTTCACCTTATGACTTAGTGTCTTTTTGTTCATACGTCCATGAGAAGCATTATGTTCAATATCTGAAGTGATTCTCACTGGTTGATGGGAACCGGAGGCTTACCTTAGGCTATTAAAAGGAAATTGATATTAATTCCTATTAAAAGGAAAATGATAGTATTTTATTTGTTCATCTGTTGCTGTGATGTACAATGGTGTGTGTATATGTATGGGCTGTGTAGTTGAGACTGAACAGAGGCCAGAACAGAGAGGAAGAAAGAAAAGGCATAAATTAGGTGAAAAAGACAGCGTAGTGTAGAAATCACCCAGCAAATAGATTTGGGTGGAACACACAATAAGCGGTTCCTAATGAGAACTGTCCTGTTTATGTAATCCATGAGATTTAATCAAAAAAGATGGCAACATAATATGGCCTGAGACTAAGGAACTTTCAGATCCTTTGAATAATAAGGATCAAATTCAAAGTTATATTGATGTCACTGATCACTGCAGCTTTTGATTAGTTTCCTTTCTAGTTTGATCTGGGTTGCAAATTGCTCAGACCCATTCACTATTGTAAGCATTAAAAGGACTTCTTGTTTACATTATTCCAATATGTCATCACTTTTGGGGGTTCATTAGAAAGATAAACATGGTTTATACCTGTGAGTTATAGTCAACTCAGCAGGCATTTAAAACATTAAAGGTATGTGTTCCTCTTCAAAAGAAAAGCTGTGCAAGCAGTAACTTTTTATGTCTAGAGTAAGTAGGAATTTATTATGCCTTTGTGGTAGTCGATTAATCACCTGGAGTTTTACATATGATCCTGACTGGGGTAGAAAGGTTTAATTTTAAATATTCATTCTTTTTTCTAATTATTTCAGCCTTGTATAGTTAAAATGCTATTAATTTCTGAAGTTGGCTTTAATTTTGGATAATTGAGGAGAATGTTTCCATTTCATTTCCAACATAGACACTATCCTCCCCCCTCAATGAAACCTTTTCTGACTGCAATCTGTCTTCTCTGATCAAAGTTTAACTTGCTTTCTCTACTATTAATTTGTAACTTTCTACCTTGCACTGTAATTTTATCAGCCTCTGCATGTATTATCTCCCATAATACTGTATTCACCAGTTCTTCAAGAGTCTTTCATTCATTAACTCTTGGTAAAATACTGCAGCATGAATTTCCTCGGCATATCACATGATTCTTATTTTCCTATGTAAATATCTTGCTTTGTATTTTAACTTGTGATGTATTCTGATAATGCAAATATGATACTCAATACAACTGAAAATTTCCCACATCTTTTATGATCTTACAAGTCAAATACCACAAACATTAGAGATGAAGGTCAGTTATTTGCATATTTATATGCAATTTATCCAAATAAGGACATTACATGTACATCAAAAATTATTCATCATCTAAATGAAAAACCTACCTGGAAACCTACTTGGCATTCAGTCTGCCAGGTGTATAATATCACTGATCCAATTATTCAAATTCTTCAACTAAATGACTAAAAGAATGTATTCAGAATGCCCAGAAATATGGATTCCAGAAGCTCCAAAGTTTTACACCTTAAAAAGTCATTTCTAGTGATTTTTTATTGCCATACTGCTTGTGCTTCTAATCAGTATTTATTGAATATATACTATAGTAATTTTATAAGCACATGGGATACCACAGTGAAAGTAAAAGGTCCTTAGAGTTTACATTCCTGTGGGTGTGTGCTTGTGTGTTGGAACACAAGTCAGTAGTGAATGTGTTAGATGTCGAATTGTTACAAGTAAAAAAGAAAAATAAGTAAGGGGGTGGAGAGTATCAGATACAGGCACTAATTCACACACGTGGGCAGAAAAGGACCCTATGATGAGGTCACGTTGAAGAGAGTAAAGTGAAGTAAGCTATTTGCTATTCAAGAGAACAAAGTTCTAGAAACTATAAACAGCAAGTGTAAAAACCTTGAGCATAGACCCTGCTGGGGATGATTAAGGAATCATAGGTGACCTGATACAGTTAACACTAGATCAGATTCTGAGTATGACGATAAGCCTTTGGTATTATAAACAGACTCAACAGAGTCTGTTTGAGACGTAATCTGACTTGTGAAATGCTTATAATGTTTAAAGCAGCCTTTCAGAATTACTGCACTGATAAAACATCTTTTACACTGTGAGAGTCAACTCAGTAAGTATTTAAAACATTAAGTATATGTGCTTTTTTTCAAAGTAACATGTGTATTATCACATAGAAGACCATGGATCTTAGGGATTAATTAAAAACTGCAAAGATTGTTGATTTGCTATTTTTTGTCACTGTCTTCTTTTAAGTGATGGTTACACTGGAGCTGAGGACTGTGAAATTTCAAAAGGCTTTGGCAACCTCCAGGTCACCAAGAGGATGGAGCTAGGAATGACTGCTGATTGACTCTAAGTGAATTAAGAGCTCATTTTGAATAGTTTACTTGGCATAAGTCAGCTATATGACCACAGGCAATCTTTTGTCTCCTGTATGCAACCAGAAACTCTGAAAACCATGTGCTGTCCACAGTTAAGAGACATTACTGCCAAGTGAAGCTTGCACTACCAAATAATGTGAACAAAAAAATTAGGGGAATTCATTTGGCTCTGTTGGACCAGTTGTTCCCTCCTCCAGCAATAAGTCATGAGGCAGAGTTCTGGTCCCGGGCATTTGGATCTTTTCCAACTGATGTAGGAGAAAATTTTTACTAAGGCAGCCACTGCAAAAATCTCTTCTTTAGTTACAATGACAAAGACTGAGGCACATAGCAAAAGACATGATAAGAATGAAGGGATGAAAATCTTATAACTCTGGCCACAAATAAGAGATTCTTTGGACACAAGATTGGAGCCAAAGTAACCATAGGAGCTACATGCATTCATTTATCTGTCCAAAATATATTTATTAAGTGGCTAATATGTATGGGTCCTGAAGATACTGTAGGTGCAGTGATCACCAAGACAGAGCACTGGCACTCACGCCCCTACATTCTAGTGTTTCTCATCCCCACTTGCCTCATTCAAACTGCAGTCAAGACAGTCTTAGAGGAAAAAATGTCTTTATGAGGGGGTTAGTAGCTCTTGTTTTGGAAGGAGGGATACAAATTCTGAGAGACACAGAAGGCCAGCTGGTGTGTTTGTTCAAAATCAAAGCATTAGGTAATCATATTAGCTCAGTAGTTGCTCATTTTTAGGTGTATGTTTGAATCACCTGTGAAGCTGAAAAAAATCTCAGTGCTGAACTCCAAATTAGTAAAATCATTGTGCCTGGGATGGGTGGGGCACAAGCAATCCAGGTGATCTGAATGTGCATCCAAGACTGAAAACTGCTGCAGTAGCTTCAAATCTGTCTTCTGTTGTCCTAGGTATTTTCTTGGGCAAGTATATACTCCAGAACATATATCTACATGTATATTTGCATGCACCACAGAGATACATATGTATGTGTATCTGTATGTAAATGATGCAGTTATTTGAAGGCAATAGGGATTATCTGGAAATATATTTTGTAGGATTTTCCTTTACTAAATGCATCCAAGCTCTTCTGTAAGATGTGGTAATTTGGTATAATTAACATCATTTGATGTTACTTCAGAGAAGAATGTACCTGAAACTACATAAACTCTACAGTAATAAAAAAAACTGCCAGCATTAGTTTATAACTGCATGTGCACTCAGTCATTCAGTTGTGTCCAACTCTTTGTGACCCGATGGACTGTAGCCCACCAGGCTCCTCTGTTCATAGGATTTTCCGGGAAAGAATACTGGAGCAGGTTGTCATTTCCTTCTGTAGGAGATATTCCTTACCCAGGGATTGAGCCCTCCTCTATTGTATCTCCTGCATTGAGAGGCAGATTCTTTACTACTGTGTCACCTGGGAAGGCCTAGTTTCTGACTAGAAGTTATTATCTCTGCATTAAATCCATAATCAGATGATTTATTTTCCTATTAAAAAATAGCATCACTTCTCAAAAGTCACACTTAATCTTCAAATAACATGAAATTGTTTTTGTTATTATAACTGTTTCCCATTCAATTATTAGATATTGATGTTACCATTTCTTATCAAGCAAACATTATTTGCTATAGTACTTACCTATTGAAAGCCTCTTTCTTGCCTGTGATTAGTAGATGTGTAAAAATAGTGTACACAAGTGTTACTAACACCATCCGTTAACCAGCACTGCTCTGTCTCTATTTGTCTCTTTTTCTAGAGTATAAGGGCTTCCCTGGTGACTCAGATAGTAAAGAATCCATCTGCAATGTGGGAGACCTGGGTTCAATCCCTGGGTTGGGAAGATCCCCTGGAGAAGGAAATTGCAACCCACTCCAGTATTCTTGCCTGAAGAATCCCCATGGACAGAGGAGCCTGGTGGCTACAGTCCATGGGATCACAAAGAGTCAGACATGATTGAGCGACTAAGCACCTTAGTGTTCAGAGAGACTTCTCAAAAAATGGTTTCCATGTTTCTCTGTCTTCTGCCAAAGTGCTGGCATGATGACCCCTTCAGTCTCTCCCAGCTTTCGCAATAATGGCTACAAGCCCAGCCAAATAGAAGGAAGCAGCTTCTTCAGGAGCTTGAAAGAAATCAGGTCTCACTAAACAATAAGGGAATGGGCCACACAGCTCACTCATATCCTCTGCCCTTGGAAAAATGTAGATTCCTTGGTGTGTAGTAGAAAAGCAAATCAAAATTAAATTACCTCTGTGTAAATAAACCACGTGACACTAATAATTAGGAAGCTTGATGGTAAGAACATGGCCTGATATATGAAAAGACCAATGTTTGCTTCCAGATCAACTGACATACATCTTTAAACTCTTTGATGATACAAACAAAACCTTTAAGCAGTTTGATCCTAAGCCTTCTCTTCATCCTTCCACCAGGATTCCAGCTGTGATTTGTCAGATTTTATGGTGTTATTATCAGATCTGGACTGATGGTGCTAATTATTCCCCTAAAAGATGCCAGGATTTAATCATGCAAAAACAATATTTTACTTCTATTAAAAGGATTTTTAGAAATTGGTTTCATCATACTGTCTCTATAACTTATTATTTTTTTATTTATTGTATTAGAAAATGCAGCTAATTGGTTGGTACTATTTTGGGATTCATGACAAACATGTATTTAAATGGGGTGGTATGTATAAGCATGAATAGACTGTACATGGGTTGTTGCTGAAAAAAGTCTGCTGCTTTTTGCTTCTTTCTTTCTTTCTTTCATTTTTTACATTTGTAGGGTATAAAGAACCTCCAACCAGCTTGATTTTGTTGCTGCTACTACTGCCAGATATAGCAGAGCTGACATGTTGCTCTGAGTTATGTCCTAACAATTTTTGTTCATGTTGTAACTTATCTTCACCACATTAGTTCAGTCAAGCAGTTCTGTGGCTATCTTGATGTGTTCCATATTTACACAGTTGTAAATATTCTGTAAAGAATTGTGTACAATAGTTATTGCTTCTGGGGTTATGACATAGGTTCATTCTAGGACTAAGATTTTTTTTATTGGAAAACAGTTCCCAAAACTTAATTATACATGGTTATCTTGATAAAACAATTTATAAACCAAATATGTTTAAGGCACGTGAACCAAATCAAAACAAAAAATGATGTCAAGCCTCCCCTGAAATTTCCATCAATAGGTTAACAAAGTTGGGTATTTACTAGACAATGTAGACCAGTGCATCTGAATTATAATGTGTCCATAAAATACCTGGGGATATTACTAAAATGCAGCTTCTGATTCAGCAGGTTTAGAGTGGGGACTGAGATGCTGAGCATGTTTCAGAGCTCTGCAGTGATACTCGTGCTGCTTGTCTAAGAACCACGCTTTGAATAGAATGGAACTAGGGAACTGACTTCACACCCAGACTTTTAGGCTCTGTACCTCACTTTGTAAATCAGAATTTCCACAGCAGTCTGATTCTGTTTTAATTCCTCTATTAATTCTGATGAATCCCTGTGTTATAAACTGCAAACCATGAGACCCAATGTAAAGAACTCAACGGGAAAGGTCAGGCTGTAATTCCTAATTAATTTCTCTAATTTCCTCTTAAACCTTGGAGGAAGCTCATCAAATTAAGCACTCCTGAGAATTAGGCTTTTAAAATCAAAGGCTGCTTGGGAATGCAGTGCTCAGTCAGGAAACACCTTAATTTCTAAACTGTACCCCAGATCCAAGTTAGAAAACTGCTCAGAACAAGGCTCTAGAAGCACATGGATACTGTGATGCAACAAGACTGTCTGAAAACACTCTTCCTAACTCCTATCCATTTTTCTTCTCACAGCAGTTCAGAGCAGGCTTGGGTCTGAGGCTGAATTCCCAGGGCAACTAATTCCATCATGTACCATGTTTCTTAATGTAAAATATTAGTCTATGTTCAAAGTACTATCTGAATTCAAAAAGTCTTACAGTTTAGTTTCAATATTATGCCATATCATTTTACTCAAAAACAGTGTGAACAGAGAAATAAAGACATAATCCTATGGCCCAAATAAATACTTTTCTAGGTATTCTTTTATTACTTTATATGTAAATATATCTTAAAATTTTGATAGTATCTTAAGTAATCATTTTTAAATTTTAGACCTGACAATAATATTCAGTTCAGTTCAATCACTTAGTGGTGTTCGACTCTTTGTGACCCAATGGACTGCAGCATGCCAGGCCTTCCTGTCCACTGCCAACTCCCAGAGTTTACCCAAACTCATGTCCATAGAGCTGGTGATGCCAACCAACCATCTCATCCTCTGTTGTCCCCTTCTCCTCCTGCCTTCAATCTTTCCCAGCATCAGGGTCTTTTCAAATGAGTCAGTTCTTCACATTAGGTGGCCAAAGTATTGGAGTTTCAGCTTCAGCATCAGTCCTTCCAATGAGTATTCAGGACTGATCTCCTTTAGGATGGACTGGCTGGATCTCCTTGCAGTCCAAGGGACTCTCAAGAGTCTTCTCCAACACCACAGTTCAAAAGCATCAATTCTTAGGTGCTCAGCTTTCTCTATAGTCCAACTGTCACATCCATACATGACTACTGGAAAAACCATAACTTTGACTAGACAGACCTTTGTTGGCAAAGTAATGTCTCTGCTGTTTAGTATGCTGTCTAGATTGGTCATAACTTCTCTTCCAAGGAGCAAACATCAATAGTATTATGGTTATATTTTTAATAGAGTCCTTTCCTTTTATTTTAGAACTACATACTGAAATATCAATGGAATGATATCTGGAACTTATCTAAAAATATGGGAAATTGAGCAGTAGGAATAGAAATGAAACAAGATTGGCCATGAATTAATAACTATTGAAGATGAATAAAGGACATGTGAGGTGTCATTATATTTTTCTATCTACCTTTGTACATGTTTAAATTTTTCTTCAATAAAATGTGAAAAAAAAACCTGGATCACACTATACCTGTACAGCCAGAGAAATCTTTCTGAAGGAAGATCTAGTCATATTTATTCCTTTCTCATAGACTTTTATAGTTCCATTTCTCTCAAACTTTAAACAAGTCAATTAAGCTCGTATGCCCTGTAGATTCTTGCCCTTGTTCAGTTCTTCAACTTTGTGTTATGCCATGTCTCCCATCATCCTCTGAGCTTTTCTAAGTTGATTTATTTGCACATCCTGTGACATGTTTTTGGCTCTGGAGCCACATTTTAGTTTTTGTCTGATATACCTTTCTTTAAACTCTAAACCTAGTTTTTTTTATAATTATTTTTTAAATTTATGGTTTCTCTTTGATTACTTTTTTTTTTGTAACTTGGTGACTGTATTTGGTTGACACATTTTTAATCTTCTTTCATATAACTTTTATCTCCCTTCTTCTACCCTTGTTTTCTTCCAAAACTTTTTGATATTATTACTATCACCAATTAAGCATAAAGCAATTGAATTTTGCTTTCAGTATTATTAATGGTATTGTTAATTCTGCTATTACTCTTTAGTAATAGCATTACTATTACTGCATGCAGTCATTAATGCATGACTACATTTTTTTCTTATGTCATTCATCCCTTTGTTCAGCTTATTGTGACATTTGGTATCGAGTCTATGTTTTTTTTTTAATTTTACTGACAGTGAAAATGAGATTTTAAAATTTTTGTCTTATCTACTACATTATTTTTACATGTTCCTCTTAAATGTGCATTTTCAGGGCAAAGCTTTTCTCATCTTAATTTGTAGAATCCTTTCATTGATTCTGACTTGGATTGGGTTCCTACAAATGGAGTCTGAGATGGGACTTTTCATTGAGTTTCATTGAAGAGCACTCTTAGGAACACCACTTCTGAGATGTGAAGAAAGCAGAATTTGGCAGAGGGAGAAAATGTTACAGTGTAGTTGCAAAAGTGACTTCAGCTGTGCCACGATTTACCTTGAGAGTAGTCTGGTGTGGAGGCAAGGGTGCCAGGTAAGGATATCCACCCCTGCACTAGTAAGAAGGAACTATTCAGGGAGTGGATGCAGCTTTGAGACCTCAGCAGCTGAAGACCTATCAGCTGGGATATTAAGTGTCTTGCACCTTAAAGATAGTGCATCCAAATATTGCTACTGTCCACTCGGATCCAGTTGCTTCTTTTTGTAATTTCAGCCTTCCTGGGACAACTTTCTGAGGATTCTGGTTTGTCTCATTTTCTGGGGAAACTTAAAAGTTGGATATTAGTAGAATGGATGACAATCTTGATTGCTACAGCTGACCTAAAACCTCATCATCCCCTTCCTTTAGATTCCCCACTCTTGTGGACATCACCTGTGCGGCTCTCAGAGGCATACCCGGTAAAGTGACCCAGACCTAACCCCCCAGTCACCATGCCCTTATCAGGCCATGGCTACTGTATATTTTTTCGTTTGTCACCATATTTAGTCAGCAGAAAACCGAAAGTGCCAACTGAGTGCCTCCCTGTCCTGTGATATAGCAGCAGCCTCTTCCTGACCCAGTCGCCTGTTCTGGCCGGAGTGTTCTTTCTTTGTACGCTTTACTTTCAGCAAGGGATCCTGAGGAGGTTGGGTGGCACCCACAGCTTAATGTTCAAGAGAACTCTTCCTCTGTCCCATGTTGGAAGCATTTTCTCCTCTGGGAGCCAGGACATGTGGATCAGCATTCCTCAACCTTGGTACTATTCACATTTGGGCCAGATACTCTGTTCTGGGGGACTTTCTCGTACACTGCAGGAGATTACACTGCAGGAGATTAAGCAGCATCCCTGTTCTCTAACCTCTAGTCACCAGTAGCGTTTTCCAGTTATGACAACCGAAAATATTTGTAGACATTGCCAAATGCAACCCCCCCCCACAACTGGCCCATCCCAGCAGAGGCAACAAAATCATCTCCAATTGGTCTAGGCCCTCAGAGCCTAAATCTGAGGGAATGAGGAACACAAATTGCTCAGCTGCCTTACTGGGAGTGACAACATTGGTTGTAAATTGGTTCCAGTAGCCATGCACCCTACCATTTGAGTAGAAAATAATATTCATTAATTTAAGGTGCATACTGTGTCCTCATAGTGGCACAGCGTAACGTCTCTAAACTGAAATTGCAGCTGAACCTTCAGAAAACCACCCTTCACTCTATTTCTGAATACAGAGCCTCAGGGAAGTGTAGGGACCACTGGGAAAATTCACATGATGGTTCTATGGACCTTGTAGACACACTGTGAGCAAGACCTTGGCACAGACTTCATTTAATACCAAGTCCTGGTACACCTGTCTAACAGTGGCACCATGATGACATTTTGGGACCTGGGTTATCAGTATTAATTCAGACCCTGTGTCTTAGGTCTAAAATCCCTACTCCTCTCTCCCAGTTCATAGTTTCCACGTAGGTGGTCATGAGTTTTCTTTAGAAAAGCACTGGAGATGCCATTGCCATACAAACTTGGCAACTGTAGAGTTCTTCTTTATGGTGGGCACGTGGTGCCTGTCCCTCTATCCCAGTTGTAAAGCTGGTTCATGCCTAGAAATGGGACCTGAGAATGTGACATTTTATTTGGGGGTGGGGGAGCTGCCCTTAGCTTCCTCATCATCCATCTTCAATTTTTTTTTTTGATTGTATAGTTTAAGCAATATGTTGGCTTACCTGTTATCCTGTGCCTCAGAACATTGTGTTCTATTTTTTCAATAGCTCTCTAGGTCTGGATCCTAGCTGCCACTCAGACCTTGCTACTTATCATGGTAATTGCTCCCACCTGAATTCCTGAATGCTGATAGTTAAGTGCTACCAGATGGACTCGATTGTTTCAGGATACTTATTACTTTCAGGGACCTCTGTTCTGAATCAGCATTTTCTGTATGAGCCTAGCCTATTGAGGACTAACCCAGGGAGCTTCTCAATGTTTCTGACTCACTAATAAATTCCTATCTGCTTTGATAGAGGTATTTTTTGGCACTCCCATTCAACATACTGGCTGGTGTGTTTTTCAGCCTTACCTATTTTAGCCATTGCATTGTACACACCTGTTTGAGTGTTTGGAGACTGATATGGACAAAATGTTTGTGTCCTCTGGAAATTTATATGTTCAAGACTTTAATTCTCAATGTGATATTATGTGGAGGCAGGGCCTCTAGGAGGTGATTGGGTTTAGGTGAGGGTATGAGGGTGGAGTCCTCAGAATGGGATTAGTGTCCTTATAAGAAAAAGAAGAGATGTCACAGCTTCCTCCCTCTGCCCTGTGAGGATATGGCAGGAAGGCTGTCATCTGCAAGCCAGGAAGAGCACTTCAGCAGAAATCAATCTGCCTTCACCTTAATGCTGGATTTTCCACCTTCCAAAACAGTGAGAAATAAATGTTTGTTGATTCAGTCACTCAGCCTATGATGTTTTCTCATAGCAGCCCTAGCAAACTAAGCCCTTTTGCTAGTATGTAGTGTAGATCACCACTTTCTCCAAACTTCCAAGGCTATCCTAATAATCTGTTAGAACTGTCACATGGGGTCCCTGTCAAAATACTAAATGTCACATTCTTGGAGAACATTATCCAACTTTATGCCTCTCTCATCAATCCTGCAGCCATAGATGTTCTCTTATCTTTCTCTGGTCTGTATGTTACTTAGATTCTAGATCTTTGGAGTGTGTTCCTTTTCCTCCCTTAGCAGGTGAATTCGGATAGAATTTCTTATGCCAGGAGAGAATCAGACATTGCTAAACATTGCTAAAGATATACCACTTACATTAAATAAGGTTGTGATACCTGACACTAATTTGAGTAAATCAGCCAGGTAGGTGAGCTGTCCTCTGAAGCACAAGTGTAGGCTTCTTACCAGAAATCCCCTGGGGATGTTTTCAGTGTCCTTTTTCTCATCCTTCCAGGCTCTCTGGTAAGCTGCTTTAGCACCTTGCTGGACTCATCCAAGGTTTTCTTTTATGATTTATTTACTGATCCAAAGGCAGCTCTTTTTCTTAATGGAAACACATTGAGGAGAAAAGGGGAAACTGTCTATAGTATGGAGGACCATTCCAGATAATTTGAAAATAAGCCTACATAGAGACCTTCCCTAGTGAATTGTACCATCATTCTACAAAAATAAGTATTGCTCCATACTTGATATACTGCATTTGCACTAATTTTGGCAATAGGTTATAAAACTATACTGCTTAAAAATAATGGAAGCATTAATCACAAAAATCTTGATTATTTAGATATGAGCTCTAAACACCTTAGAGATTATGATGCATATTGGGTTGAATCAAAATCTAAAGATAAACACTCTGGAACAATATTTCCACTCAAATCCTGTCAGATATTTCAGGTATATGATTATTTTTCTGAAGGTGCTGAAATTAGGATAAGCTCAAGAATTTTATAAAATGACAGTTACTAGATTTTCCATTTTAAACAAAGCAGTCTGACTCTATGTAGCTATAGGTTGAGAAAGAAAAATGATACACTTACTTATCTATAATCTCAAAGTTCAATAAGTAACAATGAGCAGTTCAGACTGGTTCTTAGACAGACGTTTGAAGAAATTCATCAGAGGTCTGTTAATATTTACAAAATTAGGCATTTCTATATCATGTTTACTTTTTTAAACTTCTTACACAAGCAGGAAGACTAGTGCTAGGCCCTCTAAGGAAGAGGGAAAGTCAATTCAGAATAAAAAACAAATTCTGTTTGAATGCCCCGTTTCTTTACTAAGATATAAGTTACACCCTCTCCCCTAGCATACATTAGTGAAGTCTATACATAGAAAAATTTTTTTTCTTTTGCTCTATATTGATTTTATTTAATGAAACTTTGCTATAACTGAGATTTTTAGTTGATACATATTGTCATTTTCTTTCACAAACACACACAGTGCTAATTATGATATAATCAAGGTACTGTTCTAAGTGCTTTACTAATATTATGTCATTTAATCCTCAGTAGACTGAAATAGAGGCATTCCTGGTAGCTCGGCTGGTCGAGAATCCCCATATAAGGCGGGAGACCCTGGTTCAATTCCTGGGTTGGGAAGATCCCCTGGGCAAGGGATAGGCTACCCACTCCAGTGTTCTTGGTCTTCCCTGGTGGCTCAGATGGTAAAGAATCCATCTGCAATGTGGGAGACCTGGGTTTGATACCTGGGTTGGGAAGATGCCCTGGAGGAGAGCATGGCAACTCACTCTAGTATTCTTGCCTGGAGAATCCCCATGGACAGAGGAGCCTGACGGGCCACAGTCCATGGGGTCCCAGAGAGTCAGACACGACTGAGCGACTAAGCACAGCACAGCACAGCACACTAAAATAGGCACTATGTGATACCTGTAAATTACAGAGAAGGAAACAGGCACAGAGCAGTTAAATAATTTTCTGAAGGTCACACAGCTAGTAATTGGCATAACTAGAATTTAATCCAGGAATTCTCTCTCTGGAGTCCATACTCCTAACCATTGCACATGCTAGTGGAAGGATAAATTATAAAGCTAGAAATTCTTAAATTTTATTTTTCAAGTTTATAGCAAAAATAAAAATCAATTTAAAGAAACCATAACTGGTTCACTGTTGCTCTCTCTCCACTTGTTCTATAGTCACTCAAAATGGCTCCAGCGTGTACACATTGAACCCATATAATGCTGCATCCTGATGCCCAGTATGTTAACCTTCTCTTTATCATGCAGTAAAGCTGAGGTTTTTCAGGGAGGGAGAGTCCAGGAGCTGTGCTTTTAGAGTTCACATCCTGGTTTTGCCATTTACAAACCTCGTAACTTTATGCAAGATTTTTCCCAGTATTTTAATCAGTACTGCAGATTAGTTCTATTTCAGTCTCAATTTGAATTATACTATATCACATACAGAGTAAATTTGTTCATGTTAAGAAGGCGTTTGCTGTCCTGTATTCTTTGGCCCTCACTTCCTTTTCCTGCCTCTCATCCCTACTCTTTCTCATGTACACACACACTGGTCCTGTCACACCAGCGAAGTTATTGATCCAAAGACACTCTGATACCTCTGTGCTGGTAATCATGCCTTTTTTGGTGCTTGGATGCCCTCTTGAGTAACTACTCTTGGCCTAGGCCCCATTTAAAACTTCTCTGTGAAGCCTATTCAGTTCTCTGGAGACAATTTATTATTCCTTCGTCTGTGTTTCAAAGGCACACCACTTACAATCTTCCAATAGTTCTAATTACCCTCCATTGTGTTTGATAATTAGTTGTGTACCTATTTGTGTCACTGTGTAGGAAGTGAAGGCCTTGTACTCTCCTCTATACCAAGAACAATGCCTTGTGTGTTAAGAAGTTCTCATTAAATATCACATGCACAAAATATGAATTGAACATGTAATGACTCCTCAAGGACAATTTGAAAAAGGTAGCTGTGTCAGAAATACAGAAGGGAAACAAAAACTTAATATTTACATTGGAAAATTGGTTGGCATTCAACTTCTAAAAACAAATATGGAAAAAAAAAATAATATGAAGCAGATACTCAGTTAATAGGAGCAAGATGGAAAATGCTATTGCCAAGCCATATTTAAGAGTAATCAAGCTCTTTAATTTGAGCAGAAGTCTGAAGCATGATCAAGTTAACAAAAAAGAAAAGACCAGTGTTATTTTGGCTGAATTGAAAACAGAGTGTGGGGAAATTTGTGTTTTTCCCTTGGAGAACCGGCTGCCTTTATTCCCTCCATTAAGCCAATTTTATGCCAAAACTTAGCTGATGTTTCAGATCTTTATCAGTACCTCTGTCCCCATTCAGTTTACCTATCCCTGGCATCATTACTGTCTTGCTCTATTCTTTGCAAAGTAGTTGCTTACTCACCTCAAATTTTGTGATGATAAATGTTAGTATAATATTTTCCGTTATATTAAATGCATATTGCATAGAGCTTTCTGGATTTAGAGACTCAATTCAAGATAAACTAAGGGTTGGATTTCTTTTAGACTGACCATACAAGATGATCAGTCATCAAATTCAGTGTCTTGTCTATGTCAACCATCATAGGGTACCGCATTGTCAAAATAAAGCCCTAATCACTATCCACCTGTAATTCACAATGAAGTAAGGCAGGCAAATGTGAGTGTAGATGAGATACAAGTTATAGAATAATGCATTGTGATTGCAATAGAGTTTACAGCCTAGCTGTAGGAATAGAGGTATAGTTTTAAAAGGGATGTTTAAGTATAGTCTTAAAACACAAATTAGAATTAGCTTAAGAGTAATAATGGTGGAGGGAGGTATTTTTGGATGACAGAGTGGTTGAGGTAAAGGGAATAACAGCCTATCTGTAAACTTTAGAAGCCTATACTTCTGTCTGAGGGACTATAGAAGAAATTAAAAGAAGTCTGCACTTTTGCAGAGGAGACACTGAAAGAAAGAATAGAGTAATAAAGCTAGTGATAATGGCAAAATAATTTGAGGTGTTCTAGTTGACTTCAGAATTTTTACTTGATCCTAAGAGCTCTACCTTCTTCCCTCCTACAAAGGCTGGATTCTCCCTGCAGTTATCAAAAGCCATCTCATCTAGCACTTCAAAGACTTTGCTCTTGCAGTCAACACTCTCTCTTCTGAATCTATTTTTTTTTTCCCTGCTGAGTCATGGGCTTCCCTGGTGACTTAGTGGTAAATAATCCACCTGCCAATGCAGGAAATGTGGGTTCAATCCCTGATGTAAGAAGATGCCTTGGAGAAGGAATGGCAGCCCACTCCAGTATTCTTGTCTGGGCAATCCCATGGACAGTAGAGCCTGGTGGGCTTCAGTCCATGGGGTCGTGAAAGAGTTGGTCACAACTTAGCAACTAAACAACAACTGGATCATTTCTACAAAATGTGAATATAACATGAGAGATCACAAGTTAAAAAATAAAAAATTCATCCCCCACCACCATTTTCTCTGCACCCCTTATGGACGTTTGTCTATACTCACTGTCTACATATTCTCACCAATCCATACCACTTCAGCATAATTTTATCTGAATTTTATCCCCATACTACACTAAAACCACTTTGAAAAAGCAATCAGTGACCTTCATCACATACATGCCTCCTAATCCAGTGGCACTTAACCAGGCTCCAATTCTGCATTATTTATACATTTCTGTTGGATGTCAGACATTGGTCCACCACCATGTTCCTAACTTGATTGAGTCCCTATCTGACTCTGCAAACAGTTTCATTTGGCATTATCATCAGTCTTTGTGAGGTGAAAAGAGTGATGGGGTTCATAGCACACCAACAGCTTTCTTTAAAAATTCTTTTCTGTAGGGGATGCGATGAATTGGAATATTGGGATTGGCGTATATACACCATCAGTATTTTGTATAAAATAGATAACTAATGAGAACATGCTGTTTAGCACAGGGAACTCTACTTGATGCTTTTGACTTAGATGGGAAAGAAATCCAAAAAAGAAGGGATATATTTATACATATAGCTGATTCATTTTACTTAACACTAGAAAGCCGCCCAATGTTGTAGAAAACTATACTCCAATAAAAATTAAACTTTTTTTTAATACTCTTCCTGATCTTCCACTCCTAATGTTTGATACACTAAAAATAAGTTTGAGTTGTCAAACAAGTTTTCACCCATGTATATTTGATGCTTTTGTATCATTTTCTCACTTTGGGATGTACAATCTCTAGTCTGAATACCTCACATAAACTGAGATGAGAAAATTTCATTTTAATAATTGTTAGACATTTTTTTTTGAGATGGATCACAAATTTTTATTTAAAACAAAGAGTCAGTCTATTTGGGACCTTCAGTTCAAAACTCCTTAGGAACTCTTTCTAATCATAAAGTTGCTGAGTAGTTAGTAGTTGAGAAAATGCCAACATGGACACAGTGAGGACACTTATTAACAGGTGAGTTCCAAATATAGCCTCACAGAGAGCAGCATGCTTGCCCTACTCCAAATCTCTTTGTATAAATAGAGTAGAAACATACAGATGAAAAAATAGGGGAAAAGATGGCTGTTCTGTTAATGCACATTAGCGAACCATTTCAGCCACATGGTTAAGCCCATAGTGGACTGAACTTCCCAAGTACAGACAAGTCTGCTTTCTGTCAGAGTCAGGCTGTGGTGTGTCATCTTGGAAAAAAAAAAAGACACCCTGCAGAGAAAATTTTAAAAAGTTAAAATA
Organism: Okapia johnstoni; assembly: GCA_024291935.2. Taxonomy (NCBI): domain Eukaryota; kingdom Metazoa; phylum Chordata; class Mammalia; order Artiodactyla; family Giraffidae; genus Okapia; species Okapia johnstoni. The sequence goes on along the minus strand of CM044312.1, from coordinate 76,042,883 downwards.
TTGGGACTGATGCTGAAGCTGAAATTCTAATACTTTGGCCACCTGATGCAAAGACCTGACTCATTTGAAAAGACCCTGAAGCTGGGAAAGATTGAAGGCAGAAGGGGACGACAGAGGATGAGATGGCTGGATGGCATCACTGACTCAGTGGACATAAGTTTGAGTAGCTCTGGGAGTTGACAATGGACAAGGAGGCCTGGCGTGCTGCAGTCCATGGGGTCACAAAGAGTTGGACACGACTGAGCGACTGAACTGAACTGAACTGAACTGAAAATATTTGGAAGGAAACTAAATAAGGGAAAGGAAGAAAGATAGCTCAACTGAGTGATTTTCAATTGTTTTTCTTAATAGCAAAACACAATGTAAACTGCAATATGATTTACCATTTCTGATAGAAGAAATGAACATATATGTGAATTTATATAGTCAGATATGTATTTTACATGAAAAGTATAATTATTTTATAAGTTAGAAGATAAACTTTATTTTAAAAAGGAGATCATTTTTGGCACAGTTATAAGGGAGGGAATAACTAGAAACAGCACTTTTATTAGTACCACTCCAAACAGTTACAGACTTTGAAAGTTTGCATATCTTTTGAAATGGACTATGTCAAAATTACTTAAGAAAAATGTAGATTATAAAATGTCATGTAAGAGTTCTTCAATATTCACTTATGATATTTCTCACTTATATTCATAGATGGCCCTCCCTGGGTAGCTCAGCTGGTAAAGAATCCTCCTGCAAAGTAGGAGACCCTAGTTTGATTCCTGGGTTGGGAAGTTCCCCTGGAGAAGGGATAGGCTACCCACTCCAGTATTCTTGGGCTTCACTGGTGGCTCAGATGATAAAGAATCTGCCTGCAGTGCCAGAGAGCTGGGTTCGATCCCTGGGTTGGGAAGATCCCTGGAGGAGGGCATGGCAATCCACTCCAGTATTGTAGCCTGGAGAATCTACACGGACAGAGAAGCCTGGAGGGCTAGCTACAGTCAATCCATGGGGTCCCAAAGAGTTGGACACAAGTGAGAGATTAAGCACATGTATTCATAGTTAAATGTTGCCAAATTTCATTCTAAGCCTCAGAAATGCTGTGTTAATAAGGATAAAAACTTATTACTAAATAAATTTTGGATATGATACATAGAGGGGTTTGACTGATACTCTTTATCCATTATATAATTAGATGCCTATTATTTAATGTTGCAAATCTACCATTACTTAAATAAAAAGTAATGAGTTTTCCTATTAATATGTCATTCTATTTTTTTATCAGATGCACTTAACCTTGAGTGTATTTTATAACTTAATTGTTTGCAATGACCACAGACATAAACAAAACAATACAACTTAACTAGATAATTTTATTTATATCCTAACCCCATATCCATTTAGTTGAAGTGGCTGTCATACTATTGACATTTTGACATGTTGCAGGTATGCCTATATACCAGTGCATCTAACAATATTGCATATATCTATTAATCAAGAGCAATATCCATGCAAGCTCTGTTCCTGCCATTACCCTTTCTTGGACTAATTTATAGAGAAAAATAATGAAAAACTTGGTGAGCTACAGGGATGGAATATGAGTAACGGATTAATCACAAGCAAAGGAAAAGTGAATGCATATATTCTATCTTGCGGTATGTCTTGATTTTTACTTTGTAATTAATTAGTCAAAGATCTGTGATTGTAACATGTCCTGCTTTATCTAATGGCACAGTGTACTTCACCTTTGCTAGATCTTTACTGCTTTCTTTTTGTTGACTGTTTCCCTGCTAAACTGTATCTCCCTCTTTATACTTGGCCTTTAGTACTGTGGGAATAGAACACAGGATAAAAATAATGGCTTTGAACTGTATTAAAATAAACAAAATTACAGCATTAAATATTCTTTTCAATTAAGATAGTATCTAAAATAAATCTTTTTATTCCAGTAATATAAAGCATTATTGCCTATAAAATGCTGCTGATAGATAAGTGAATACCGTCTTTAGCTGTGGATGAATAGAGTCAAGGAAAAAGGACAGTTTCCCCATTCCAATTGCTCTTTGTCCAATTGCTTATTTCTCCAGTTGGTACTGGAGAAAATAGATTTTGTTTTAAATTTTTAAGAACACATGGGGGGAAATACTAAAATTTGAAATTTCTAACTGGAAACCTAACCATTAGGTGTTTGTCTTTGTTTATTCGTGGCCAAATGCAATCCTAGTTTAGCAGTAAAAAGAGTTCACTGGACTATTAAAAATCTCCTTGAACTTCAAAGAGCTCTTTAATGAACATTTTCACAATTTAAATATGAATAAATGAAACCACGTGGGTTACTTTTCTTTAAATTATACATAAATTTATAAATTAAGGGAAAATTCATAGACATTATAAATTCATTCATTCTTCCTAAAAAAGAATGTTGATAGATAATATTTACAGCTTGTACAATGTACTACAAAGTGTGTTGTTTCTTTTTAAGGCAGTATACATGACTGGAGAAGAGTCCTAGACACACCAAGTTAAAATCTGTAATGAGAGAGAGGTCCTGTCACATCTGAAAGAGAAATCTGTGAGATTTATTTTTAAATGATGACATGATAGTGGCTTGTCAAGCTAGAGTTTGGAGGGACATTCTAAGTACATGGTACCGCTAATCAAATCAATTCAGTGCAATTCATTGAGTCCTGGCTATTTTCTGGTGCTACAAGCAAATAGTCCCTACAAAGGGAATGACTGGGGACTCTCTTTTTAAGAGTGTCATCTAATGAAGCACTGAATCTTGAAAAGAAACAGAATCAGTTGTATTTTTTTGCACCCGAGCCATTTTATGCTCTTCAAATTGAGATAGGAGACAAAATGCAATGTGAAGAAGTTTCTAAACAGCAGGAACCATGTCCCAGATAAACTCAGAGAAATGAGGCCCCCACATGTAGCCAACTATAATTATTATATACGTTTATTTGCACTTCCTTCCCAGCCAGGGTTTTCTTCTGGGTTATTGGTGAAGGGTATTGATACAGGTTTCCAGGATTGTTTTGTGGACTCTGCTTTTTCTCTCATCTGGAATCATATTCACAAGCCATTTCTTTATAGTCATTGCCTTAATTCTTTTTTGAACACACTGCTTGGCACTTGATGCATGCGTGTACATGCTTAGTTGCTCAGGTGTGTCTGACTCTTTGTGGCCCTGTGACTGTAGCCCGCCGGTCTCCTCTGTCTATAGGATTCTCTAGGCAAGAATACTGAAATGGGTAGCCTATCCCTTCTACAAGGGATCTTCCCAACTCAGAGATCAAACTTGGGTCTCCTGCATTACAGGCAGATTCTTTACCATCTGAGCCACCAGGGAAGCCTTGGTACCTCAATTCAGAATTCAAAACCTCAGTTTTTACAGACATCATAAATATCTTTTTATTACAACTAAGTATAAATCAATTAAATTGAGAAAGCATATTTGATTTTGACATTTCAATTTCAATATAACCAGTTTCCTATTTCTCCTACATTTGTCTAAATAGGATACACTTCCCAAGACTAAGTGTTCTAAATATGAGTTTATAGTCATAGTTTTTGATATATGGGTTCCCCTGACAGGGGAACAGGTCTGTCTTTTAGGAACTCAGAGTCAATTTGCAACCATCAATTTTGTCTTCTTTTTCAGAAAAGCACAGGCAAACAATAATAGTTCTTTCTTCAAGCACATCAAATAAACTTGTTACCAGGGCCAAACCTAACTGATCTCTAAGGCTTGAAACTTGACCCAGATTCTGATCTCACTGGGAAGGATTGACATATCCAATTTAGACCCAAGCACAAAGCCTCTATTCTAAACACAAAAGGCAGTATTCTTGTGTCAATTGAGGCCCTATGGGTCTCACAATTCCGAACAATGAAAAAACATGAAGTTTTGAAAAAAGAAGCTTCATTCTATGTATATTGTTTCCCAGAAGGCATCTCTCATAGTTGACTGATGCTGGTATTTGGAAGTGAAAGAGGTATTCATGACCTCTAGTTCTGAGTGGAATATTCTCTTCCCAAAGGAAGCCTTTCAACTCAGTATGAGTACCTGTTTACTGCACTGAGCCTTAAAGAAAGCAGAATAAATGAGCAAACAGAACTTGGTACATAGTCTTTTTTGCCATCATTATCAAAGTATGTTTGATATCGAGTAACTGAAACCTGCTGCAGCAGGTCTCAACAGGATTTTCTGTGAGCTCATGTGGGGTATCTCCTGAAACCCAAAGAAAGCAGCACAGCTGGGCTGTCTTAGGATAAGCAATGTTTGCGGGAAAGTCAACAGGGATGGAGGAAGTTACTCGTGAGTTAGTATGGGATTTTATAGTGGTTAAGAGCATAGAATCTGGAACCAGTCCTCTTGAGTTCAAGCCCCAAATCCTCCATTTGCTTGCAATAAATTTTTGAAACATGTAGTCTCTCTGTCTCTAATTTCTTCAGCTATGAAGATTGTTGTAGGAGTTAAGAAATACAAAAGGTTTATAGTGCCTCCTACATATAATTGCATTCAATAAAGAGGTACTGCTACAATAACCTATTTATTGACAATGTAACATTTATTTTATTACCTGTGGGCAGTTATCCCTTCAATACTTTCTTTTAGAACAAACTATCCCTTGACATGGGAAAGATCCCCTGAAGCAGGGCACAGCATCCTCTCCAGGATTCTTGCCAGGAGAATCCCCATGGACAGAGGAGCCTGGCAGAATGCAGTCCATAAAGTTGCAGAGTCAGACATTACTGAAGTGACTTAGCATGCTAGCATGCACATCCTTAACATAAAATATTAATAAACTGACTCAGTCAAAAAAAATCTGGGGCAATGAGCAACTAAGTAAATTAAAAGAGTAACATTGAAAAAAAGGTATGTGGTACAGAATATCAATGAAATAACGTTTGTATAAAATTAAATACATTCACATTTGTGGCTTATTCTATGTTACACAAATATTCTACATGAAGTTTTCATTTCTGTGACTTTAATATGTATGTGTCAGCTATAACTCAGCAAGGTATTCTTTGTCCTTTGTCCTTTTAAAAAATTTAAAAATGTTTATATCAAATAAAAGCCTGTTATATATAAAACTAAGTAAAGTAGTAAAAAAAAAATCCTAATATTGGGAAATCAATTGATTTTAGGTAGGTAATGAAAAGAAGAGAACCAAAAGGAAAGGAGAAAAGGAAAGATATACCCATTTGAATGCTGAGTTCTAAAGAATAGCAAGGAGAGATATGAAAGCCTTCCTCATTGATCAGTACAAAGAAATAAGAGGATAACAATAGAATGGGAAAGACTAGAGATCTCTTCAAGAAAATTAGAGATACCAACGGAGCATTTCATGCAAAGATGAGCTCAATAAAGGACAGAAATGGCGTGGACCTAACAGAAGCAGAAGTTATTAAGAAGAGGTGGCAAGAATGCACAGAAGAACTGTACAAAAAAGATCTTCACAACCCAGATAATCACGATGATGTGATCACTCAACTAGAGCCAGACATCCTGGAATGCGAAGTGAAGTGGGCCTTAGGAAGCATCACTACGAACAAAGCTAGTGAAGGTGATGGAATTCCAGTTGAGCTATTTCAAATCCTGAAAGATGATGCTGTGAAAGTGCTGGACTCAATATGTCAGCAAATTTGGAAAACTCAGCAGTGTCCACAGAACTGGAAAAGGTCAGTTTTCATTCCAATCCCAAAGAAAGGCAATGCCAAAGAATGCTCAAACTACTGCACAATTCCACTCATCTCACACACTAGCAAAGTAATGCTCAAAATTCTCCAAGCCAGGCTTCAACAATATGTGAACCAAAAACTTTCAGATGTTCAAGCTGGTTTTAGAAAAGGCAGAGGAACCAGAGATCAAATTGCCAACATCTGTTGGATCATTGAGAAAGCAAGAGAGTTCCAGAAAAACATCTATTTCTGCTTTATTTACTGTGCCAAAGCCTTTGACTGTGTGGATCACAACAAACTGTGGAAAATTCTTCAAGAGATGGGAATACAAGACCACCTGACCTGCCTCATGAGAAACCTGTATGCAGGTCAGGAAGCAACATTTAGGACTGGACATGGACCAATAGACTGGCTCCAAATAGGAAAAGGAGTACGTCAAGGCTGTATATTGTCACCCTGCTTATTTAACTTATATACAGAGTACATCATGAGAAACGCTGGGCTGGAAGAAGCGCAAGCTGTTATCAAGATTGCTGGGAGAAATATCAATAACCTCAGATATGCAGATGACACCACCTTATGGCAGAAAGTGAAGAAGAACTAAAGGGCTTCTTGATGAACGTGAAAGAGGAGAATGAAAAACTTGGCTTACACCTCAATGTTCAGAAAACTAAGATCATGGCATCTTGTCCCATCACTTAATGGCAAATAGATGGGGAAACAGTGGAAACTGTAGCTAACTTTATTTTGGGGGGATCCAAAAATCACTGCAGATGGTGACTGCAGCCATGAAATTGAAAGACGCTCACTCCTTAGAAGAAAAGTTCTGACCAACCTAGACAGCATATAAAAAGCAGAGATATTACTTTGCCAACAAATGTCCATCTAGTCAAAGCTATGTTTTTTTCAGTAGTCATTTATGGATGTGAGTGTTGGAGTATAAAGAAAGCTGAGCACTGAAGAATCGATGCTTTTGGACTGTGGTGTTGGGGAAGACTCTTGGGAATCCCTTGGACTTCAAGGAGATCCAACCAGTTCATCCTAGATGAAATCAGTCCTGGGTGTTCATTGGAAGGACTGATGTTGAAGCTGAAACTCCAATACTTTGGCTACCTGATGAGAAGAACAGACTCATTGGAAAGACCCTGATGGTGGGAAAGATTGAAGGCAGGAGGAAAAGGGGACGACAGAAGATGAAATGGTTGGATGGCATCACCAACTCTATAGGCATGAGTTTGAGTATACTCCAGGAATTGGTGATGGACAGGGAGGCTTGGCGTGCTGCAGTCCATGAGGTCGCAGAGTCAGACATGACTGAGCGACTGAAATGAACTGAACTGAACTAATGTATACATACGAATCAAAAATATGCCCACAAAGATGTGGCAGTATATTAGCCCTTGAACTTAAACCTAAAACTTGGGACTTGAGTGAGAAGAAATTGCCTGAGTTAACTGAGGTATCCTGACTTGATTGAGTTAGCCTGCAGCAACTGAATTTTCTCTGTGATGCAGAATGTAGATTTGGTAACAAGTTCAGTTTTTATCTTTTTTTTTTGCATAAACTTCTTCATAGCAAAGAACACAATAAAGATAAAAGGCCATAAATGCTTATTTAATTTGACTATATATTATCACTTCTGTAATTATATCATTAACAAAGGAAAGGTAGAAACAAAGAGAAAAGGTTTTGCAATGTGTTTTGCAGAAAAATTAATCTCCTCAGTATATAAAGAACTCATAAAAAATCAGAAAGTATAAAGATATACAACTCAAAGAAATATGATTCAAGATTAGTTACAGAAAAGAACTCTGGAAAATTGACCAGCCTTATTATATAAATTGCATTCTAATGTCAAAAGTCATCTAACTACATGCTATGTTTACAAGTCTATGGAGAATCACAGACTATCATAAATTATGTGTGGAAGTGGAGGTTTTTGTTTTTTTTAACAAACTCCATGGAAAATTAAGCAATGCTTCTCAAAAATACAAATGTATATAAATTTGGACCTGCATTTCATTCAAATTTATTTACATGTATGTGAAATGAATGTGTTTTCTTATTATAGTACCTCATTTTTTATAATAACAAAGTATTGGAAAGAATTCAAAATCTATCAACAAAGGACTAGTTAAATCAAAAGAATGAGAAAATATTTTATATATTTATTCTATATGAAACTATGTAGAATAATGTACAAATGTTATATGAAAAGATCTCTTTAAGTGAAAAATATTTACTACATACCTTTTTATACATTTTGAATTTTCAACCATATTAATTCATCACCTATTCAGAAAATTATGTTTTAAATATCACAGAAATTACAATAGTACTCACATATAATGAAATCCAATTAAATAGTTTTCCCATTATTGCAGGAGCATTGAAGTAATATGTCTGTTCAACCTTTTATTATAAGGAAGCTTCAAGTTAAAATGATACCATTTTTCATTTATCAGTCAAGGAAAATTTAAGCAATTCATAGTATTGATGAGGCCCTCTGGAAATAGACACTGTTGTGTGTAGCTGGCAGAGGTATGAGTTGTCTGCCAAAGATATAGCATCATCCCCTTTTTTCCCAACAGAGCCTGTCTTCCACTGTGATAGCTGAGTATAGGCTACTTGCTTTTCCAGCAACGTGTAGTTAAAGCATGAGCATACAAGCTAGTAGAGACAAAGAGAACCGGAGAGAATGTCTGGGATTTGTTTTTGCTTTGTCTTGTGTTTTATTTTTTTCTTTCTAAAAGAATGGAGCACACAGATGGTAAATATTCTCCTCTCCAAATGACACCATTGACTGTGGTAACCATCTTGGACCACAGGAAAGAAGCCAAAAATGCCTTGCTCTCAGATTTTGTGTTAGAGGTAAAGGATATCTCTATCTTCTAGCCACTTTAAATTGGGTCTTCTTATTTATGGCTGTAAGCATTCTGATACCTGAAGTTTCTCAGAAAACAGATCAAATGCTAATCAATAGAGCAACTTCAAATTATATTTGTAATTATTCTCCACAAGTCAAAAGTGGAAATATAGAAGAAAGGGAGGAGGAGAGAGGATTAGAAGGAGCAGATATTGCAGTTGTCTATAGACATGCATTGTTTTGCTTTAGCAGCAACGTTCCATACTTGTGTGACTTAAAAACATATGGTTTTAATCTCACCATCAAATATAGTTTGTGAGCATAACAAATGCTAATATAATTTACCAAATGAATGTAGAATTCAAGAAAATATCTTTTCAGTGAACAATGATAACACCGAGTTTTACATCTTTGTTGATTTTATCTATTTCAGATGTCAGCACCTTTTTATCATTCAGACCCCTAAAAATAGTGATTAGTCAAAACAAAATCATTTTAGTGGTCTCTCCTAAGCTACTCAACAGCTAGCAATTAAGTTATGAAAATTCATCTATGATCCTATGAAATACTCGAAAAATTACTGCTGCCTTATAGACTCAATAGATTTAAACTCTAACCAAATTTTTTAGGCTTTCAACTCTATATAAAATATAAATCCCAACAATTTTGCTTTTCTCTAAATTAAGTGATATTACCAACTGACAGATGGTTAAAGTATTTGTATGTAACAGACAAATTAACTGTAGAATACAAAGAGAAACTTAAGTAAAGATTTCTGTTTTAGGAATGTCTGAACCAACTGTAATCAACAGAAAACTGATTAAAATAATTAATTTGCTAGATTATGAATTATTTCTCTAGCTCTAATTTTCTGTACTAAAAATACTCATTTGCAATGAAATAAGTAATATAAGTCTGAAACTGGAAAATTCTGTCAACCTATATCCAAATATATGTGTGTGTGTGTGTGTGTGTGTGTATATGCATACACATATTAAAATTGTGAGTGCTAAGGACTTATTGATTCCTTTGTTTTGCCACTTCGTATATGGTCAAATCATACTTCTCACACAAATTTATTTTCATACAACTAAAGTTTGAGAGAAATTTTTCTAAAACCTTGTAAAGTCTAAGTCAAATTTGAAACTGTCATATTCGCAGTGGAAATGGCATCTAAGAAATTTTGAAATTTCACAAATATTGAGGGTCTCAGTTTACAGAATTATGTGAAATATTTAAAGTAGAATTTAGTAAAACAGATTATTTGTTAAATATTAAATTCTATATTGGTCATTCAAGGTATGTCTCTCTGTTGATTATAATGAGATATATATATATATAATATCTTTTCATACATAGATGCTTTAATCTCTGTGAAATCCATATTGCATCTTTAGGAGAAACAGAAGTATATAAAATTATGTAGCTAATTTAATTGATTTCCTCTACCTTAAGGAAACAAATTGTTCATCGTCTCAAGGAGGCAATTTAAGATGTAAGACATGCTGTGAGGCGAAGAGGAAGAAGGAGGCATAGTAAAAGCCACTTGTGATCTTTTAAGCAACCTATGGTTATGTCTGAGAAAAAGAAAATCACACATTCAGCACCCAAAGCATTAGAGGGTATGGTTGATTTCTTTGAATGAGTCATGGGAGTATGCAGGTTTGTCATCACATGTCACAAACAAAACTTCTCCCAAACCCTCCTCGGGCATCCCCTGCTTCTTACAAGTTCTTGTCCCTAAGGCAGAAGTTACCTCTCTCCTTCTCCTTCTTAGGCCCCTCCCAGCAAAATTCCCTTTCTCTCCCCACTCAGTTTCTTATTTTTCTGCTGTCCTATCCTACCAAGCAAAAAATGGCCCAGGTTAGAAAGTGTTTTTCCTCTAACATGGCTCTTGAGGCACTGAATGGTTTTGGGGTTGTGGAGGAAAGTCTCAATTCTTCTACTGCATATAATATGTAACATTTGTGTATAAACATATTTCTTACATCTATCCAATGTGCCTATAACTGTGCTCAACAACGGTGATTCACAGATAGATCTATAGGTATCTATATAAACATAAGGGACTCCCTAGTGGCTCAGACAGTAAAGAATCTGCTTGCAGTGAGGGAGAACTGGGTTCGATCCCTGGTTTGGGAAGATCCCCTGGAGGAGGGCATGGCAACCTGCTCCAGTATCCTCGTTTGGAGAATCCCCATGGACAGAGGAGCCTGGTGGGCTATAGTCCATGGGGTCCCAAAGAGTCAGACACGACTCAGCGACTACTCACAGCACAATATATAAACATAAATAGGTATTTATATACATATATATACACACATTCATACATCCATCTATATATAAATACACACATATACATATATTACATAGTTTTCCTATTTTGTTTCATATAGAACTTTTTTTACAATTAAGGCTTGCACTCAAACACAGACTATATGCTTTCCTAAGTTATTTCACCTTACTTTCAAGAATGCTTTGATATGACAGTATTTTTAAAGTAATTTTATTAGTCTCACAACTTACAGACTCATCATTATTCTCTTGCTTTTTCTGGTTTCATCTTGTTTCATCTTCTTGGACCCCCACACTGGTTCACCCTGGAATGAGCTTCACAAAATGAATTTTGTGCAAAGGTATAGAATTCCAGAAGGAATGTATTAAAAATCGTAACCAAAAAAAGCTTCCAGCTTCATTCCCAAATATTCTCATTTTATTGAGCTCTTTGTTCATGTTTCATGATAAGCATAATGTCTCTTCTACTATGACAAGAGCCCCAGACTGCACAACTTTATCATCATTTCATTCCAGTTGCCCAACCAGTTCAACTTTCTGCACATGTAAACAAATGCTGGTTTTACAAACCAAATGGAGGAGAACAGTTAAAGAGTCTTAACACCACAGTTTTTATCTATTTGCCATGAAGTGATGAGACCAGATGCCATGATCTTAGTTTTCTGAATGTTGCGCTTTAAGCCAATTTTTTCACTCTCCTCTTTCACTTTCATCAAGAGGCTCTTTAGTTCTTCTTCACTTTGTGCCATAAGTGTGGTATCATCTGCATATTTGAGGGTATTGATATTTCTCCCGGCAATCTTGATTCCAGCTTGTGCTTCATCAAGCCCAGCATTTCTCACGATAACCCAACTCATTTTTTCTTGTCCTATTAATAAGAATAAAGAATAATTGGCCATATTTCAATCATCTCCCTTTTATTTGAAGGCCATTATATAGTCATATTGTCCATCCTATTTAATTGTGTCCCATACACTTTATCATTTTTAAGAGCATACTAAAACTAAGGAACACAGGTTGTTATTCTATATGTTATTACATTATGATTTATTGCCTTTTCTTTCAATTTTGTCTATATTTTAAAGACATACGGAACTTTTCAAAATGTATCCAATTTTAAATGACTATCAGTATTCATGGGCATTTAACCAATGTCTTCACACATTCTGAAATACCCTCAAATATCTCTAAGGAGTGTGTCTTCATGTAATGTTTTTCACTTTCGTGTATAAAGCAGTAGTGTGAGTATGATTGGCAGAGAACCTTAACAGAACAAAGCTTTGTTTCATTTAACCAATGATAACAATAGGCTTTCTCAATTTTTTTTTTAAATATCACTCATCCAGTTCAATTAGATACATTAGGAAAATATTGTATTCATTCTCTTTGGGCTCTACAGTTCTAAGTAAGTCTTTAAGCTTACATTAATCAGTGGAATAACCAGAAATAAATGTATTTTCTTTACATATCAGTGAAAATATTTGTATGAAAAATTTTAAGTGAATTTGTGTAGAGCTACATCTAATTATGGTATTTATGTCACAAGAAATGGGTAATACCACTAACAACTACTATCACTTTTAGGTTATTTACCTCATTAGCTCTATTGCACTTGAATGGTACATGCATCTTAGTGCATGAGTGCATGCTAGGTAAGAAATTCAAATGAGCATCATTTTAAAACAAAATTGCTTAAGGTAAGTGAGTTTCCTTTACCAAATAACTTTATTTCAGTCCTAAGGAAGAAGGAACCCATTAGAAGTCATGGAACATTCACTGTCAAGCCATTTCCATTTTCGGAAGGTAGAAAAAGGTCATTAAAAAAACATTATGGGTAATGGTAGACAAGCAACAAGAGGATGTTGTCTCACAGCCCATGAGAGCATGGGAGGAGAGGAGCACCAAAATAATCAGAAATTGCTTAAAGCAGCTTTCTTGTGACAAAAGCGAAAAAGAAAGAACAAAGGAAAGAAAAGGGAAGGAAGAAAGCCTACAGCATCTTATGAGATATGCCTTTACCTCTCTGGTGCTTACATTACCCTGCCCCTGCTACATGCTCATCCTTCATTATATAGATCGGTCCTAGTTGAAGGTTGCAAATAATTTTTGTCATGTGTTTCTTTCCTTTACTTTTCCACAGAAAGGCTTCTTATTCACATATTTAAGAAAAGTTGAAAAAAAATGTTTTTGAATGCTATTGTGACACTGGACTTAGAAAATGAAAGTCTTTTATTCTTTCGTTCATTCCCCTCCCCTTTCTTCCATCTCTCCCTTCTTTCTTTCCTGTCAATCATCTATTGATCTATAACATAAATTCTTCATTTCATTATATTATAGTATGTGATTCAATTCAGTTACATAAACATTTACTGAGTATATTACGTAAAAGACATTTACCACTCTTAAGATAAAGTCTTGGAATTTTGAAGGCCAAAGATGAAAGAATCCACAGTCAAGCATAAAAGACAGCCAAAGCACATTACCTATCTGTGAAGCAGTAGTTTGTATGAGTCCTTGTAAGCACACACTCTCATTTTTCCATGGTTTTCACATGATTTAACACTTAGGGCCCTTATTTTGAGTATCTCTGTAACTGTGATTATGTGTCCAAATTTTACTTATATTGATTGCTTGATTCCCCTACTGACCCAGTTAGGACAGTGCATTTATTCTTTATATCTCGATTAAAGTTTATTAAAACCCTTCTATTTCAAGTGATAGGATTTAAAATACTCATTAAACTTGAATTATATTATTGCTATCCGAAGGCATTATAGTAGAATCTTGAATTATTGTATACAATAACACCATTCCAGATAGATTAAAGCCTTAAACGTGAAAGGCAAAAACAGAAAAACTTTGGTAACAATATGTAGAAAGATACTTTCATGGCGTTGGGATAGAATAAGATTTTTCAAACAAACAGAAAAATGATAACCATAAAAGAAAAGATTAATAAGCTACAAAATTAAATTAAGAACTTCCGTTCTTCAAAAGACACCATAAAACAGTGAAAAGACAAGCCAGACACTCTGAAATATATGACTATTCAGAAAGAACCCATACCAATCAGTAGACAAGTGCACTGAATTCATAAAGATCAGGGTGTTGATAGTGGGGGAGTCTGTCCCAGACTCAGTGGGGCACAGAGTATATGAGAAATCTTTGTACCTTCTGAGTTTTTCTGTGAACCTGAAGATGCTATAAAAAATAGTCTGTTTTTAAAAATCATGAACAAACATTTCACTGAGAAGGAAACATTAAAGATCTTAACTATAGGAAGATTGATAATGATAAGGAAAGTTCATATTCATTTATGTACATTTATTTCCCCAAATTGGAAAAAATTAAGATATCTGATGATGCTGAGGGCTGTTGTGCATGGGAATCAATGGGACTCTTTTGTACAGTTGGAGGTATATTTGTTGCACAACCACTTTGAAGGATAGTTTAGCGTTGCCCTGTGGAGATAAGCATGTGCCTTTTCCACAGCTCTGTGTTCTACTCTTGCAAGATGCGCCAGAATACAGGTACTTAGATACTGCAACAGATAAAACTGGAAACAACTCACATGTACTTGGAGAAAACAATATAGAAGCAGATTATAGTATATAAACAATTAAGCATTGTATAGCCATTATTGAAATGATTAATGAAAAAATGAAACATATATGCAGCAATAGGATAACATTAGAGAAAAATATTTGAGGAAAGATATTAATTACAGTGGTAAGATAGCATTTTTATTGAACTCAAAAGCAAACAAAATCTAACAACATGTAAGTTGTCTATACACATATAAGGGCCTCTGGGGTGGTGCTAGTAGTAAAGAACCCTCTGCTAATGCAAGAGAAGAAGAGGCATGGTTTTGATCCCTGGGTTAGGAAGATCCCTTGGAGAAGGGAATAGGTATCCACTCCAATATTCTTGCCTGGAGAATCCCATGGACTGAGGAGCCTGGCAAGCAACAGTCACAGGGTCGCAAAGAGTCAGACATGACTAAAGTGAGTTAGCACTTATGCACATACATACATAAAGTAATAAGATAATTTAAACAGAATAAAAGGAAAATAAATGATCAGCCCAAAATTCAAAATCAGGATGGAGTCTGCAGGTGAGACAATGAGATGGGTTGAGAAGCATACACAGGTGGACTTGAGGGACTGTCAGTAATCCAGATCCAACGTTGGGTAGTGACAACAACAGATGTGCACTTAGTTATTTCATTTACTAACTTCTGTGAATACTACATTTTTTTTCTTGAGGAATTACATTTAGTGTGGATACATTTTCACAATTTCTATTTATTTCAGTGATCAAAAAAACATAGCAAGTATTTATAAAATTTAAGGGAATGGCAGATTCAAAGAGCACATTAGTCACCTTGCAGTTTTACCTCTTTTAAAGATGACAAAGACAATTGTAGCCAAGCAAATAAATAATTTCTCAAAATTTTAAGTCACAGTGAACAAAATTCAACTCTAAAGGTTATTCTATCCAAATATAGAAGTAAAAATCAGGATTGATTCTCAACTTTAAACTTTCTAGTCAAATACATAATAGTTATCAGCAGAAGCTCCTGTTCAAACGTACAACAGAGCAGTGGGATCTCACCTTTAGGCCTTAATGCAAACTTTGATCCATTTCATTCCAATGGTGTGAGTCAATGCATGTGATTCTAGTTGATTTTATCATAGATTTGTATCTACTCTGTCATGGGTAGATGCTTGTGCAGTCTTGGAGTCTTCTGGTTCTCTGGCTCAGTTATGATAAAAGCTGGAAGATCCAACTACGTTTTACTGATTTATGAGAAAAATAGACTTTGGAAGACAGTCATCACTGTCATGCCAGCCCTGCTCTGGCTAGGTCTTCCCAGAGAATACTGCAAATTATAAAATTGCTATTTTGGAAGCTCCCTCATTGTGCTAGGAATTGAAACTAAGACAGTTTGGTCTAAGTCAACTGAGGTGTGGGTTTAACATATAACTACTCTATATGTGTATCTCTATACTAGACCATTTTTCCAAGACAGAGGAATACTTTTTATCATTTATTAAAAATAAATTAAATGATTCAAAACTGAGCTAGTTTTCACTGGTGGCTCAGTGGTAAAGAATACAGCTGCTAATTCAGGAGACACAGGAGATGTGGGTTCAATCTTTGAGTCAGGAAGATCCTCTGGAGGTGGAAATGGCAACCCACTCCAGTATTCTTGACTGGATAATCCCATGGACAGACGAACCTCACGAACTTTAGTCCTTGAGTTTGAATCAGACATGACTGAGCACACACATACACACCGTACATTTGCAATATATGTTTTTACAAAGCCAGCAGGAAAAAATAAAAAATAAATCCATTTTGAGATAGCTTTAAATAATGAGTCAACATTTCCTTTGAATTATAGGAAATGTAATCTTTACTTACAAAGAGAAAAAGTGTCTCTATGACTGTAGCCTAAATTGCTCCTTTTATAATATTTCATTTCAGGGGAAGTTCCTGCTATTTAGAGTGGGCAAACAATCTTGCAACTCCATAGGAGGAATTGTTAGTTATAAAAATAAGTGTTTTCTACAAAAGCCACCTAACCAGAAGTGTAGAGAATGTCATAGCAGTAGGTTGAACCACCCTCCTCCTCATCTGTGGAAATGTGAACATACAGCGTTTAAGCTATAGATGAGGAAATTGGTCTGTAACCAGGTGTGGAGCTATAATGTTTACATATTCAGATAATTCTTCCTTTTCAACAGAGCCTAGTGATAGATATATAATAAAGTATTATTAGTACAGCAAGTACAATAGATTACTTAAGTAAAATAAGAACTCATTGAGTGCAATCTTGTTAATTTAGAAAATGCCACATCATAGACATTATATACAATATACATTATATATTCAGGCAAACTCAACTTGCCCTGATGCAGTTATAAACGCAAATATCTGAAAAATCAGTTAAGCACTAACAACTACAAAAAAACAAAATAAAATAACCAAAAAAAGCAGTAGTTTTGTCCAAACTATAAATTCTTATAAAAAAGCAAAATTCTTAAATATTTTATAATTCCAAAATAGTTTTAAAGAAAAAATACTTGCTTTCTATGTGTCTTAATTTTTTCCTCATAGCTATTAGATTCATGCCTGAATCTAATAAAACATGAATCCTATTTGCTTTCTCTATGATTGAGGTTAATGGTCATTTAATATTTCAACATTACAACTAAGGCCACACTGATTCCTAAAGCAGCTCAGACTCCAGACTCTTTTCACTGCCCTTTTGTTCTTTTGTCCTTGCCAAATTTCATTCCAAAAACACATTACAGCCGTCTTGCCTTAGGGACACTGGGTAGCACTTTCAAACTATGCTTGGAGAAAATTTTATAAATAAATGAATTTATTTATTAAAATTTTTATTTTATATTGCAGCATGGTTGATTAACAATGTTGTCTTAGTGTCAGATGCACAGCAAAGTGATTCAGTTATACATATGCATTTATCTATTGTTTATCAAGTTCTTTTTCCACTTAGATTATTACAGAATATTGGGTAGAGTTTCCTGTGCTAAAAAACAAGTCTTTGTGTACATGTCAATCCCAAACTCCCAATGCATTCCTCCCCCCAGCCCCTTCCCCCTGATTACCATGAGCTCCTTCTCTCAGTCTGTGAGTCTGTTTCTGTTTTGTAAATAAGCTAATTTGTATCATTGTTTTTAGATTCTGCATATAAGCAATTTTATGTGATATTTGTCTTTCTCTGTCTCACTTACTTCGCTTAGTATGATAATCTCCAGGCCAATCCATGTTGCTGCAAATTTTAAACAGCAAAGCTACAAAAAAAAAAAAAAAGCACAAAAGTGTGGGTGTGGGGGGAGAGAAGGCAGTAAGGAGACAATGAAAAGGCCGTTTTTCGATAGTGTAAAAGCTGAAGCAAGGCGGAGCTTCGCCTTGTTTAGCCTCAGTGGAGAATATGCCCGATGGGTGACGCATATTTTGCCACTCAGAACGTGTCTGCATGTAACTAAGAGGCTCACCCTAATATTAATTTGGAGTTTACAAATAAATTTAGTGAGTGGGCAAATTAGCAAAGACAAAGCTCTTAAACACTGAGGATTGACAGAATTTATCCTAATTCCACCTCTCAAACAGAACAAGCCTATCACTTCTTGTATTAGCCCTTCTCAGCTCTGAGGATAAAGTAACAGTTATGCAGTCTCTGATGGATGCCAGGCTCCTTTCACAGGACTTAACTTGTGTTTACTCCTTCTATTCTCACAACAGTTTTATGAAGTAGAAATATCATGATCCCCCAAGGAGTACAGGGGGCTTTGACTGTTCAAGTTATACAGGCAATAAGTAGCACAGGTAGAATTAAATGCAAGCGGCCTGGCCCCAGGCACAAATACTGGGGGAAACAGATAAACAAATACTCAGTTGTCCAGCTCACACAACTTCCTCCACTCTCCTTCCCCATCACCAAAATATCCTCAGCATGCCCAGTGTCTTGCTCTGAAGTCATCCATATTTTGATAGTTAGGTTTTATCTCTGAATCAAACTAATGTGCATAAAATTCTGTGTGTATGTAACATGGTCTTGGCTCCTTGAAAGAATGCTCTCCACAGTATTCCGTCCTGGTCTTACACTATGGGATACCATGAGTGCCAGATGGAACCTGTTACTTTATTTATTGGAGAAATGTTGTTGAGGACATTGCCTTTGACATTACTCAGTGTTCCCAATATAAAGAACCACATGAGTCATTTGTCTCAGGCCTAGTGCCAGGAAGAACCTGAGTAATACACAATGCATTTTTTCCCCTTTTGAAACATTGTGAGTCAGATTGATAACCATATTTCTTAAGTGAATTTTAGAAAACTCTAGAACTCTAAAAGAGGCCATGTGTCCACAACATCCTACATAGTTATTAAAACTTACGTTACTATGTAATCATTGCATGTTTTAATTTTGCTCTTGCTCTTGACAATTCATTCTTTTTGAATTTCTACCTACATATATCTACCTCAAAACAATTGTGGACTAAAACAAGGGTGTGTGTGCTTAGTCACTCCATCATGTCCCACTCTTTGTGACCACATGGACTTAGCCTGCCACGGATTATCCCGGCAAAAATACTGGAGTGAGTTGCCATTTCCTTTTCCAGGGGATCTTCCTGACCCAGGGATTGAACTTTAGTCTTGTGTGTCTCCTGCATTGCAGGCAGATTCTTTATCTACCTAGCCATTGGGGAAGCCCACAACAAGGGGAAAATATATAAAGAAATTAGTATATAAATTCATTTAATTTGGAGTCCTCATTTTCCCTGTCACTGTCTTCTAATGCTGTCTAGCTTATAAACACAGCTTTAAAAGGAGCATCTAACACTGAATGTGAAATTCTAGATGTACTCTAACCAACACTCCTGGTTTTATTTCCATCTGCCTTGATCAGCTTTGGTTAAAAGATAGCATGTACTTTGTGTCTAAGTTTCCTTAATTCCCTATGTTACAGATTTTTAATAGTTAGATAATTTAGATAATCTATAAGGTTCTTTCTGGTAAATTTCTATTTAGATTTGCATGCAAATGTTTTTAAATATGGAGAAGGCAATGGCACCCCACTCCAGTACTCTTGCCTGGAAAATCCCATGGACAGAGGAGCCTGGTAGGCTATAGTCCATGGGGTCTCTAAGAGTCGGACACGACTGAGCGACTTCACTTTCACTTTTCCCATTCATGCACTGAAGAAGGAAATGGCAACCCACTCCAGTATTCTTGCCTGGAGAATCCCAAGGATGGCGGAGCCTGGTGGGCTGCCGTCTATGGGGTCACACAGAGTCGGACACGACTGAAGCGACTTAGCAGCAGCAGCAGCAGCAGTTTTTAAATAAAAACCTTATGAATTTTTTCTACAAACATTTAAGTTATATTGAAGCACTGAAATTTATTTTTAAAACTTCTGTAGATAAATCTAAACTAAGCCAGAGTGACTACATTTCTTACAAGTGAGTAGATGAACATGTGTGGGTGTGAGCAGACTTACACCTGCATAGATGATGCACCAAAACAAGGAAGGAGTCTCAGTTTTGTAAATGTTATGTCAGCCTAGCAACATGATCACATCAACTTCAATTCTAGGAATACATCCACTGATCACAGTTATGGTGTGATCATACTCTTAGGTTGTGATCATTTTTTTCTAGAAAGGTAATGAAGTTATTTACTGTGGGTTACAGACTGACATCAAATTTGTTTTTAACTAATGTGATGAGATTGAAAAGGTGAAAATATCCTATTAGCCTGTATGTATTAGAACTTTAAAAACAATCTTTAAAGAGTCAGAAAGGAGCAAGAACAAAGAGGAGACTGCTATCTCATAGGAGGGATAAGTTTAGCATGTTATAAAGTAAAACATGGTTTGGTCTTAATACAAGTCAACTACATTTTATTAGGGAAAATTTACCCCAGAAGATAATTTATCCCAGAAGATATAGTCCATGCAGAAACTTTTAAGAAGCTTAAAATTTTATGTTTAGGATGCTTTTATTTTATGTTAAGAGAAGTGGTTTCTGTTTATTTTCCAAGAGAGAATAATCCACATTTTGCTTCCATCTGATATGATATTGAATATAGTTAAAGAGTACATTCTGGGTTGTTGTTTTTTTTTTTTGCTTTAGAAAGTACCAGATATAAGTAGATATAAACACACACACAGACACAGACACACACACACACACACGTTAGGTAGATGTGATTAATAGATCAATAATGTAAAAAGCAGAATCCTCACTTTTCCAGAGAACCAAAAGGGCAGGCTTGCCTAAAAGTAAAATAAAACGGAGAAGGAAATGGCAACCCACTCCAGTATTCTTGCCTGGAAAAGTCCATGGACAGAGGAGCCTGGTGGGCTGCAGTCCATGGGGTTACATGACTGAGCACGCGTGCATGAGGGTGGAGGGAGATGGGTTGGTAGCAATAAACTGGTAGAACGAAAAAAAAAAAAAAGTAAAATAAAACAATATAACTATTTTCTCCAAAATTTGTTGAATTTTAAACATTTATTTTAAGCTTTTTTCCCATACAATTCTGAATTTTAAACATCCACGTTTAAGCAGAGAAGTATAGGAGGCAACTAAACTTGATAAAAATCAATAAAGAAAAAAAAACACTGTAACATCTAATATGCATTATTCTGTAGCATAGATCATTACAGACCATTATTGAAAAGTTCTTATTTTGGTAAAAGCTACACATTTTGCCACCTAATAGTTCTGAGATTTGTAAATGTATCCCTAAAGCAGTTCCTAATGCTATCACACAGAGAAAAGAGTTCTCCATGAATTAACTATATCAGTGAATGAAATAACAGAATCTTCCTTAGGTATTTCCTATTTGCTTTCCTTTTAGGCAGTCAACAAGCAAAGTTTTAAAGACAATGCAGGTACTTTTTTTTATATATGGCTTTTATTCTGGCAGAAATCCCTTAAAGTAAAATGCATCATACTTAACCAACAGAAAACTTTAGGAAACTTAGATCCTTCTAAGTACTAGAAATGAATGTATTGGCAAAGCCACAAGAAGTAATAAGTTCCATTGACAGCAATATTTTTGTTAGAGAAAATGCATTTAATCTGTAATATATCCAGAGACTTAAGATCATCTAAATAATATATAAAGAAACTTGGTCCCTCTCCAGTGATTGAGAACACATTCTGTGTCTGATTGTGGATAATTGCAATCCCATAAGTCAGCAGCAAATAACTTTATCATATAAACCACATCGTACTTCATATGCAAAGGGTTGCATGTTAAGAAAACAATAAGGGACATAAAACCACCTAAAACATTTTTGTGAACAATGGTAAAGAATGATGTATTTTTCTAAGTTGTGACATAAAACATTAATTCTTTGGATTTGAAAACAGTAGAAACAAAAGAGAAACCATACACAAAAAAAATACAAAAAACATACACAATCTTAACCTGCCTTATGGTCTACTAATTGAAGGCATAACATGTAAAACCATTAATGGCAACATTCACTCAGTATATACTTAGTACTTATTCTGTGCCAAGCACGTGCGTGCAACATATACATGAGCCTAGCACTCAAGGATCCTTTTGCATTCTCTTCGTCTTGACAGGTTTATATTCTTTCTTCTTTCCTGTCTTACTTTCTTTTATATATATTTGCTATTATTATTAGTTATGTTTCCCCAGTACTTAGACAATGTTTACAATTTTACTATTTAATCTAGATCTAATGCTAATATGGCAGTTACCAGTCATAGGTGACTATTAATTTAATTTAATTCAAATTAAGTAACATTTAAAGTTCAGTTTCTTAGCCATACTAAGTTTCTCACCCATTAATGTTCACTTTCTTGGCCACATTTTAGCAGAGGTAACAGGCAGGGTTTGATGATAGACTGAATGAGGGATGAAGAGAAAGGAAGCCATCAATGAGGATCCTGTCTTTGCTCTGAGCACTGCTAAGGAAAAATTTACTAACTACCAAGAGGAGAAAGCCTGTAGATAGAGATCATAATTGAAAATTAATGTAAGTAATCTATGTGACCTCTAAGTGGAGATGTGAAGAGAGTGTGTATTTGGCTATACAAATCTAGTGTTCAACAGAGAGATTTGGCTTGAAGATTTTAATTTGGAAATTAACAGCATAGAGGTGATGTTAAAATCTGCATAAGATCACCAAAATAGCAAGTATAGATAGAGAAGAGAAGATGAAGGACTATGAGATTTACATACTCAGAAATTAAGAGATCAGGTAGAAGCGGGGGAAACAGCATAGGAAAGCAGTGTCCTGGAAGACAGGAAAAAGTATGCATCTGTTAGGTAATTAGAATAGCAAAAAGAATTCCAGAATGGCAGTGGCTAAAAGACAAGGAAGGGAAAAGCCCGCGAAAATAGAACAAAGAAGGTCCGAGGACCAGAGTGAGGACCT
The DNA here is from genome assembly GCA_024291935.2 of Okapia johnstoni. Classification (NCBI taxonomy): domain Eukaryota; kingdom Metazoa; phylum Chordata; class Mammalia; order Artiodactyla; family Giraffidae; genus Okapia; species Okapia johnstoni. The sequence goes on along the minus strand of CM044312.1, from coordinate 76,020,090 downwards.
CAGGTAGAACAAACAGCACTCCTGGCTAGCCCAATTTACATAGGACAGGCCCAGGGGGAGGAGAAAAAACATATAAAAAGAGGAGCCAAAGGGCTGGGGGTCTCTCTCCTCTTTGCGTCTTTTGGGTCGTCATGCCCTCACACCTCAGGATGTATTTTCCCTTATTTTCTAAATAAAACTGAGCTGTAACATGGAGCTACATCCGAGAGCTGTGACACTGGTCTGTCCATGAGCTGTAACACTGATCTATCACTTCAAATTTTTGTTGTGATGAGACAGAACCGAGGAAATTACACACTTCCTTGACACATCCAAAGGGAAAGGTAATTGATTGTGTCAAATACTTTGATAAATCAACCATAGGGAGAACTGGAAACTAAGTATTGGTTTGGGGAACTGACAGAAGCAGTTTCTGAGACGATAGGAAGAAAAGCTTGATTAGAGTATGTTTAAGAATGAATTGCAAAAAAGGCAATGGCAACCCACTCCAGTACTCGTGCCTGGAAAATCCCATGGATGGAGGAGCCTGGTAGGCTGCAGTCCATACGGTCGCGAAGAGTCAGACACGACTGAACGAATTCACTTTCACTTTTCACTTTTCACTTTTCTGCACTGGAGAAGGAAATGGCAACCCACTCCAGTGTTCTTGCCTGGAGAATCCCAGGGACGGGGGAGCCTGGTGGGCTGCCGTCTATGGGGTTGCACAGAGTCGGACACAACTAAAGTGACTTAGCAGCAGCAAGAATGAATTGAAAGTGAATTTGAAAAAAGAGCTTATATGACTTTTTGAACATTTTTACTACATAAGTAGCTACATGTAAATGGGATCAACAGAAAGAACTTAGCAGCTTGTGTTGATGATGATGAGAATGATCCAATAGAGAAGGATATCGATGATGTCAAAGGGAAAGGGAAGAAGTACTGGTGTAGAGAAGAGAGGGTAGTATCTGTGCTCCCACAGAACCATTGACTTTAGACAGGCTTGTGGAGTGCTCTTCCATGGTCTTCGATAGCAGCAGAGATCACATATGAATGGATAAATGCTGAAGGAGGTACAGTAGCTGGTGTGAGTCTGCAGAAGTTCCCTGAATGCATGCCTTCCTCAATCAGGTTGGAGGCTGTTGATTGAGAGTGCACATAAGGGAAGAAATTTGGGGTGTTAAGGGTTAAACTGTGGTGTTGGAGAAGTCTCTTGAAAGTCTCTTGGATTGCAAGGAGATCCAACCAGTCAATTCTAAAGGAAATCAGTCCTGAATATTCATTGGAATGACTAAGGCTGAAGCTGAAACTACAATACTTTGGCCACACGATGTGAAAAACAGACTCATTGGAAAAGACCCTGATGTTGGGAAAGATTGAAGGCAGGAGGAGAAGAGGACGACAGAGGATGAGATGGTTGGGTGGCATCACCGACTCGATGGACATGAGCTTGAGTAAGCTCTGGGAGTTGGTGATGGACAGGGAAGACTGGCCTGCTGCATTCCATGGGTTCACAAAGAGTTGGACACAACTGAGTGACTGAACTGAACTGAAGGGTTAAAGGAGAAACTAGCAAATAGACATTTAAGAGTTTATGATGCATAGTATTAGTATCTGGTGATACTGAGAGTCCTTTTGAGGTTAAAGGGCATGAAATGAGATCAGTCCACATGATCAAGTGTCTTTTCCCCAGCTTTAATCTTCACAGAAGCAGCTGTGGAATAGGGCAGAAAAGTATTTACCACAGTTGTGGCTAAAACTAGTGTGATAAAGAAATCTAGGTAATAAAATTAATTTTGTATACAAAGGAGTGCTAAACTGGGTAAAAGGAGATAGAGGACCTAATGCAGTAAGGAACAAAGAAAAGATGGTAGCATCTCGAATGGTAGTTCTCAGTGTGTGGTTTGGAAACCCCTGGAGGTACTCCAAGATCTTTTCAAGGAATCCCAACTGTTTTCATTATACTACTAACATGCTACTTGCCTTTTCACTCTTATGTTCTCATAAATCTACAGTGGAGTTTTATAGAAGTTCATGATGTATATATCAAAACCTAATGACAGAAACATAGGAGAATCCATCTGCATTCTTTTAAAGAGATTTTCAAAATATAAAATTGGGTTACTTTTCTCTTAAAGTTTATTTTTGCTTGGGAAATACAATGGTTTTCCCAATTGATGTTAAAAGTTATATTTATATTGTTAATAAACATTTAAATTATTTCAATTTTTTACTTATGCTACAACAAAAAGCAGTAGACAGCCACATAAATAAAAGCTTTCTGGCACTCAGAAATTTTTTTAAAGGGTAAAGTGTTCCTGAGATTTAAAAGTTTGGGAACTGATGAATTAGAGTACCTGATAGAATAAAAATATTTTTGAAGTCATAATAAAACAAAGAGTAAGCTGAAAATATAGGAGGTGTTGATAAAAGTACAGTGCATGCAGTTGAGCATGGGGCAAGATTACAGTTATTGAATGCAATGTCTACAGCAGTACTAGCCAGTGAAATTTTCTGTGATGATAGAAATGTTCTCTATCTGAACTGTACAATGTGATGGCCATTAGGCACACATAGATACTGAACCCTTGAAATGTATTTAGTGCAACTGAGGAATGAAATTTTAATTGTACATTGTATTCAATTTTAATTAAATATGAATATCCATGTGTCTGCCATGTCGAACACTGCAGTATCAGTGTGATACTGTACAGCTGAAACAGGTTGGAAGATAAGATTACTGCAGAAAAAGAATTCAGCAAACTGAGAGGCCAAAGTGTGGGAGAAATCATCTTCCTGAAGTGCATCATGCACATTGAGTCCAGCTTCAGAATCCACTCAGTGCATTATACTGCTCTTCTTATTTGAAGTTGCTAATCTTTTACAGTTTTCTCTACATATTGCACGTAGTGGATTTTAAACTAGGTAGTCCATGCTAATTACTAAGACAGAAATCCTACTCAAAAGGCGTGTGATACAACTCAATAAAACTTAAGGACATAAAATATATAGATAATTGACAGCCTCATCCCTTGAGGTGTAATGATGGCTAAAATTTAGTTTACAAAGGAGCTTATCAATCTTTCTGAATTTACATTTTCCAAATAAGCTAATTAGCCCTCCTGGCTATTTCCATAATGCTGATAACTATAAATGCTGAGCTAGTTATTTGTGATGATAACATGGAAACACTGAAGAGACTTTTTTATTCAGGGTACATTTAAATATCTCTAGGGCAGGAGTGACATTTCTTTGTCAAGACAAGAGGTAATGTTACATTAACTTTACCAAATCCTTTTCAATACCAACGATAATAGATTTAGAAGACAGCATTGTGCTTATAAGCATAGTTGAATTAATAATTAATTATAGATAATCTTTAAACAACTCTAGCAACAGAATAAAATAACAGTTTAAAAAAGACTTAAACTCCCCTTTACTAAAGTGTTACTTAAGCTAAGAAAAAGGTCGACATATTAATTACTTTGAAGGTAATATTTTGTTTAGTTTTACTCCTATCTTTTATTAAGCATTTAATATCTAAAGCTTATTTAATCAGAGAGGGAGAAGGCTTGGCAAAAGCATGCCAAGCACAAAACATGGCAGTCCTCTAAACAAAATGATGTAGATAGGTATTATTGCTATAAAAATGTGCTAATATTAAAAAGTAGTATTCTTGAAAGTTAAAGTGAGTGGCAGAGGACAACATGCATGAATTCATAACTACTGGTCGAGTGTTTGCAGTGTCCTGGCTTCAATCCATCAGGAATGACTGTATCTCTGAGTCTTTTATTTTTCCATCTGTCAAACTTTCATAATGACTCATATCAGCTAACAATTCTCATAGTGTAATGAGCCATACATACTTTCAAAAGAACTTTGAAAAACATTTTTATTAGCATTACAATTTGATGTTGCTACATATTTGCAAAACTTTATTGCTACAATATATTTATTATAAATCGCAACATATAGAACAAGGATTATTATCTATGATTTAAATAGATGTTTCCCACTTTAACATTTATTTAGAAGTAAGAATTCTAACCTGTTACTATATCAATATCAGTAGTTTTTTAAGCTGTCTGTTTACATGACACTCTTCTGGTTACTAAAACAAATGATGCACCATATTTGTGCAATATATGTGTTTTATTTCCTATGCAATATATACATAACATTATGAAACATTATGTACATATGATGAAACATTATGTACATATTTTGCTCAATAAATATATATTTGATACTAGATGTACAGCTGATGTTTAGCTCATGTGAATAATACAAAAGAATACACAAATGATTCCTGTGATCCAGCAATTAAAATTTTAACTGAAGAAGCAAGAAAATAAAATAAAAGGTATAATATAATCATACAATATAGTGTAATAAATATATACAGTAAAATTAACATCACAACGTTAGAAAATAAGACCTTTAATTGTTGATTTTCATAAGTAGAAGACTGGTTGTTTGCTATAATTTTTAGATCATCAGTTATGTTCTAGTTCTGTTCATTTTGTTGTGACTATGTCCTGAAATATACTTAATGCATACATTGATTAGTTCTTTATTGTTTTAGAATTCCATGATAAAAATGATATTTTGCTCTAAAAGTAGAATGTTTTCCTTTGGTCATCTAGGTTTTACCTTCTTATTTGAAAATTTCCTAATAGTGTGTGTGTGTGTGTGTGTGTGTGTGTGTGTGTGTGTGTGTGTATGTTCATGTATGTGCACTTTATTTATTTAGTATTTGGAGCTCGTGGCAGTCAAATCCTGAAAGAGTTTTATCATGATGATATTTATTTACATTGCCAATCAGCCTAAAATCTTTATGTTGTTTGATCAGCTGATCTCTTCTCAATAGGAATGCTTACGTGGGATAGTAGCATATTATCTTGTGATAGTAGATCAATAGAAGGGTCTTAAGCACAATGTTTTCAAGTTATGATGCAGTTCACCCTTCTCCATCTAGGTACACATCTTCCTAACTTTCATATCTATCAATGTTGGCATTTCCCAGAGTTACATCACAATCAAGAAAAGAAAGAAAATATTCTAACTAACCTTTTCCTGTGACCTAAAATCTATAAGGTTCTCATTTTTTGTATTTTAATGAATGTTAAATTTTAAAAGTTATAGTATATTTTGTCTTAGTTTTATTTTATGACAAATTCATCTTATTAAAAGATTGTCATCAATAAGCAATCTCTTTAAACTTACAAGTGGATGATTTATTTTTGGAAAACTATAAATCTATTTTTTGTGTATTAAACTTCTTGTATCTTTTCTCTGTTTTAGAGCTTATTTAGTTCTTTACCTCTAGAGTTAAAAAAAGTTCCTAATATTGAAGCATTTCTTTTTAATAGTCAGACAGCTTACTTTTTACATATTTATTATGTTATAGTATGAAATACACATTATAGTTAATGCATTTTAAAGGCATATTATGACATTCATTATAAAATAAAAATATTAACTAATATGTACCCTATTATTTTGTTATGCAATTGCATTAATTGTAGCTAATCATGAGTGTATTATTTATTTATATTACTTTTAATATCATCACATTAATATTATTGCATTAAAAACCCCATTGAGTACTTATTTGCTAGCCTTTGGGTTAAGCACTATTGTTGTTATTGTTCAGTTGCCCAGTTCTGTCCAACTCTTTGTGACCCCATGGACTGCAGCACGTCAGACCTCCCTGTCCCTCACCATCTCCCAGAGTTTGCCCAAGTTCATGTTCTTTGCGTCGGTGAAGCCATCCAGCCATCTCATTCTCTGATACTCTCTTCTCCTTCTGTCTTCAATCTTTCCCAGCATCAGGGACTTTTCCCATGAGTCGTCTATTCGCATCAGAGGACAAAAATACTGAAGCTTCAGCTTTAGCTTCAGTACTTCCAGTGAATAATCAGGGTTGATCTCCTTTAAGATGGACTGGTTTGATCTCCTTGCTGTCCAAGGGACTTGCAGGAGTCATCTCTAGCACCACAGTTCAAGGGCATCAGTTCTTTGGCATAGTGCCAATCCTCTGATGTTCCACTGGAGGAAGGAATGGTAAACTACCCCAGTATACTTGCCGTGAGAATCTCATGAACTGTATAAAAGGGTTAAGCACTATACAGCACCTAATTGAATCCTCAAAACAACCTCTGACTTATCATTCCCATTTTACAAAGAAGGAAAATGAGACATTAATTTGCTTGCCTGGGGACTGGAGGAACTGGAATCGAAAACTGAAGTCTGCTAATGCTAAAATGATCTCAGTGGACACATCTCTATCTCATCTATCCAAACATTACATCCTTCTTAGAAATAACAAGCACTGTACAAATCAAATTTTAAAAGATTATATTTAGACTTCCACATGAATCCACTCAGGATGTCACTTAACACATCAAAGTTCCTATCTTCCGGCATCACCAATATAATTATTTCAGATGACACATGCATACTTTCCATGCAATAAAAGTTATGCTGTATTTATAATAATGAAATTGCTTCCAACAGCTCAGTTCACTGAGGAGAAAAACAGACGGATGCTAACATGGCTCATTATTATTTCTCTTAAATTCCAAATTTCACTTGATATTAGAATAGGAAAAGCAAACTAATTAAAGTAAAAAATCAGTTGATTATTTTGATGCCCAAATGACAGCACTGACGGTTTGTTACCAACTGTCACTTTAACACTTGGGAGTTTCTAAAACTATTATATTTGATGTTAGAGGATGTGAGAATGTGTAACAGGTGTTGTCAACTCTGTCCAATGTTAATGCTCATCTTTGCACTCAGATGTTTGAGCATTGAGGAATCAAAGAATGTGAAGGCCTGGATCTTTCCTTCTGTTGGAACTGGAGCCCATAACTAAAGCCTGGAGGTGCATTAATTAGCTCAGTGGGAATACACAGTATCAAACACCTTGTAACTGTGCCTTCTGTCAATCAGTATGTCACCAATATTAGCTAGCTATAATTAGTGAGTAAATTATGTCCCAACTTTTTTCAATGCTTTTCAAAGGGACGGGAATTTTATTTTTCTCTTGCCACAGTATTCTGAATGCACTGCAAATTCTCTTTTTATTCTTTTCTGTTTCTGTGATTAAAGAGCCTCACTTTTTTGGCAGAAGCAGGGAAAGATTACTTTCTAAGTTTGTATTTATTTCTCCTAGATAGGGATCTGATTTCTTAAACCCTTTTGTTCATCTGCGACTGTAAACACTTGCCAGATTCTGCTCTATCTGAAGGAGGCATTAAATTTTAAATTTATTTCCTATTTTCTGAATCCTCAAAATAATTTCCACCAAATATCCATTTAGATTCCAGGAAAACATAAGTATAAATATCTAATTCATGTAATTAGCTCACTGGCAATATTCTTTCAAGAAATGACATGTAAGTTCTTTATAAAAAAGATTTAAGTAATTTAAATGTAAAAATCCCTAATATAGGTAATTAAGATTTATAACTTTTAAAAGTTTTTTTGAATTATATGTTTAAATTTAATTTAAACTGAGATATGAAGATGAAAATTCCCATTAAGGAAAGATAAGAATCATATCTAAGATGAAGAAGTTCAGTGACTTTGACCAAATAGAGCTAGTCACACCAGTGTAACTCCAAAGAAATAGAACCCAGAAGCCTCCAGGGGATGGGGCAACTATTTTTGATCTGCACATAGACCCGCTAGTCCTTAAATCTGCAAGGATAGTGGCTAAGGCATAAATGAACTTACAAACCAACACTTTACAGTTATGCTTTATAAAGCTAGTTGGCAATGAATAAAAACATAGCTTTTGCTCAATTGGCTTAAATTAATAAATATAAAGATTTTTGCTATGGAATTTCTTTTCTGCTCCATTAAATTTAAAAAATAAATTGATGTCATCAATTAATGAGGAATATATATCCAGATACATGTGACACTATTAATAACAAGATTTTCCTTTATGCATTAATATAGCTATTATATAAGAGTAAAGGATGGCAAACCTTTAAGGAAAGTAAAATAGAATGCACAGCAATTTAATTCTTCCATCTGAATACATAAGCCTGCCAAGTTTTCAAGTGCACATATACACATTCCACAAAATCTAACAAAATGTAAAATAAGGGATAAATGAGACTAAAAAAACTTTAAGTAGGCAAATCTAAGAACTCATAAATAGAATAAAGGCTCCAAAATGGAAAATAATCCCAATACATTTCAAGATATCAAATCAACACATTTGATATTTCAATATGTATTTTGCTGTTTGATGTTATAAAATAAATAAAACTTCACAGTAAATAATACTCCACGAAGGACAGGGAAGCCTGGAGTTGCAAAGAGTCAGACACAACTTAGCGATTGATCACACATACACAAAGGTAAGAAGTTTGATTATGAGAAAGTATAAAAATTCCAAATTATGACTCCATTTTCCTGTCCTTTTATACATATACAAAACATAGCCTATAAGGTTCTTCAATTCTACAGCAGTACTGTGGCAGAACGGCAAGGTTTTTAGCATAAAAAAACAGAGCAAAACTTTTGTTTTACCACTGTCATAGATTTCAGTAAGGAGTGAAACTAAGTTAAAATAGCAAGCAGCTCAAATTTTGTTTAAGTGTAAAATGAGTAGCTAGAGTTCATAAAAAATTGAAAGCAAAATTTGCTAAATGAAGCTTGACTTCAAAATGTATCTAAATGGTTTTATAAAAGTTTTTTAAAATGCTTTATAATATAAAAAATAAGTATTCTGTAGTGGTAGTTAAGATAGTAATTTCTGCTTTTGCCATGAATTTTATTTTGAAGCCACTAGATGGCTAACAAGCATAGTTGTATAGATTTATATATGTGTGTTTGTTTTCTTGCATATGCATATATTTTCCAAACTATGTGCTATCGCAAATTTGTATGAAAAATTGCAAACAGGACAGATAAGTTAAAACATTTTAAATTTTAGGCTGTGTGCCTTAATCTGAAAAAATATAAACGTCAAAAAGATGGTCTGATATTTTTTTTGTTGCCAATGAGATTCTTTTGCAAAACATCTTTTCCAGAAGTATTTGAGCTGAAAATGGAAGAAGTCTAATCAAGGAGCTCAACACAAAGGAAGTAAATTAAGTATTCTTGATCCCAACTGTGATCTTAATTTTTATCATAATTTTGCTTAAATTAAATATCTCTTTCTGTAATTCAATTTATTTAGCTTTGAAAAGGTCATACTAATTTTACCAATTGCCACTTAAAAGGATCATTTTGTCACATCAAGGCAAAAGTGTTTTGATATAAATCTTGAAAGTTCAGTATAAACCTTAAGAGTATTACTGCTTGTATCCATTTCATAGTTTATATAGAAATTTTAGTCTAGAATTAAATTGTACTTAATAGCAATAATTATATGTCCATGTAATTTTTCAAAAACTTTAGGTGTTTTTTGGAATTCGGGATATGGAAATTTCTAAAAGTTAAATGGCACATGTACTGTATCTTGTGCCATGTATCCTCTAGATTCTGGGGCTACAATATATAATTAAACTCATCAAAATGCCTACAATAAAAAATAAATTACTCATTCTGTAAACAGCCTTATATCAAATCAGGTTAAATATTGTTGTCAAATGAATTCCAAAAGTCTACAAAAACTTTGAAAGTTTTCAAAGTATCTTTGATTTTGGAATTGTGAACCTGTGATATTTACCATCTTTCCATACTGTGTGTGTGTGTGTGTGTGTGTGTGTGTGTGCTTAGTTGCTCAGTCGTTTCTGACTCTTTGCAAGGCTATTGACTCTAGCCCACCAGGCTTCTCTGTCCATGGGATTTTTCCAACAAAGAATACTGGAGTGGGTTGCCCATTCTTCCTCCTGGGGATCTTTCTGACCCAGGGATTGAATTCATGTCCCCTTCACTGGCAGGTGGATTCTTGATCACTGAGCCACCTGGAAAGCCCCTTTTTATACACTACTATTTTTCTAATCTGCAGTGAATATTCAATACAATCCTTAATGCTTGGATTACTCACCCTACTCTATAGACAGTGAAATTAAGATACAGAGAGCATAACCACATTTGACTGACTCCAACCATGTGATCTTTCTGAAGACATATTGCCTCCTAAAAGGAAGTGAGGTGATAACGTGGATGTGAGAGGAGAGATTTTTGCAACTTTTCAACCTGAGGAAAGAGACTCCCCAAGTCTCTCCCCATATTTAGAAATTTTTAGGAAGAACAGAAGTTAAATTTGTATAAAATAATGAAAGTACAAAATGTTTCTTGATCTTAGGCAACTGGGAGTTCAATCATTGAAAAATCTGGCATCAGTTTTTCCAGTTAGGCATCTAGTCTCCTACTGTGGATGGTGTATGTTCTGTTCTTTTTAAACCAAATCTTGCATTTTCTATCTCAACTTTCTTAATAAACGGCTTGAAATCTTGGTAACAAAATGCATAACAAAGAAAGTTGTAATAAAAAATTGGCAATATATCCTGAATCATAGGATATGCTATCCATTTCAACTGAGGGAAAAAAAAAGATGGAGTAAAAGATAATTTGTTCCTTAAGGATATGAATTATATCTTTTCATTTTATTTTTTTCATAAAAAGCACAGAACTGTGTTAATACATACCTTAGAGTCTCTCAAGAGTTTTCAGTCTCTCCAAAGCATTAAGGACATAAATGCTAATTAATAATGCTAGATCTGAGCTCTACTCTCATGTAATATATTGTAGAAATTCTAGAGAATAGATCATCCTATGTAATTCATGACTGAATAAGAGCACCACGTCCAAGTTGTGAGGATGTGGTTTCTAGAAAGAGTGAACCGTAGACACAAACTCTATAATGTGACTTGCTACCTATACCCTGTTCAGTTGCTAAGTCATGTCCGACTCTGTGACCCCATGAACTGCAGCACACCAGGCTTCCCTATCCTTCACAATCTCTCAGAGTTTGCTCAAACTCATGTCCATTGAGTCAATGATGTTATCTAACCTCTCATCCTCTGCCACATCTTCTCCTTGCCTTCAATCTTTCCCAGCATCAGGGTCTTTTCCAATGAGTCAACTCTGGCCAAAGTATTAGGACTTCAGCTTCAGCGTCAGTCCTTCCAATGAATATTCAAGAAGATGGATCTTCCTTAGGATTGACTGGTTTGATCTCTTTGCTGTCCAAGGGACTCTCAAGAGTCTTTCACCTAGTCAATGAAGCAGAAGTATAATAGACGATTTTCTGAAATTCCTTTGCATTCTCTATGATCCAACAAAAGTTGGCAATTTGATCTTTCCTCTGCCTTTTCTAAACCCAGCTTGTACATCTGGAAGTTTTCAGTTCACATACTGCTGAAGACTAGCTTGAAGGATTTTTAGGATAACCTTGCTAGCATGTGAAATGAGTGCAATTGTATGATAGTTTGAACATTCTTTGTCATTCCCCTTCTTTGGGATTGGAATGAAAACTGACTTTTCCAGTCCTGTGTCCACTGCTGAGTTTTCCAAATTTGCTGACATATTGAGGCAGCACTTTAACAGCATCATCTTTTAGAATTTGAAATAGATCAGCTGGAATTCCATCACCTTCACTAGCTGCTAGCTTTGTTTGCAGTAATGCTTCCTAAGGCTCACCTGAGTTCACACTCCCAGATGTTTGACTCTAGGTAAGTGACCACACCACTGTGGTTATCTGGGTCGTTAAGACTTTTTTGTATAGTTCTTCTGTGTATTCTTGCAACCTCTTCTTAATCTCTTCTGCTTCTGTTAGGTCCTTACTGTTTCTGTCCTTTATTGTGCCCATCCTTGCATGTAATGTTCCCTCGATCTCTCCAATTTTCTTGAAAAGATCTCTAGTCTTTCCCGTTCTATTGTCTTCCTCTACTTTTTTGCATTGTTCATCGAAGAAGACCTTCATATCTCTCTTTGCTCTTCTCTGGAACTCTGCATTCAGTTGGGTATTTCTCCTTGCCTTTTGCTTCTCTTCTTTTCTCAGTTATTTGTAAGCCCTCCTCAGACAATCACTTTGCCTTCTTGCATTTCTTTTTCATGGGATTGCTTTGGTCGTTGCCTCCTGTACAGTGCCACAAACCTCTGTCCATAGTTCTTCAGGCACTCTCTCTGTCAGACCTAATCCCTTAAACCTATTCATCACCTCCACTTTATAATCATAAGGGATATGGTCAGGTCATACCTGAATGGCCTAGTTGTTTCCCCTACTTTCTTCAATTTAAGTCTCAATTTCACAATAAGCAGAGGATAATCCCATGGAGAGAAATCTGTCAGGATATGGTTCATAGGATTGCAAAGAGTCAGGACCTACTGAAGTAACTTAGCATAATCTGAGCCACAGTCAGCACCAGGTCTTGTTGATGCTATAGAGCTTTTTCATTTTTGGCTGCAAAGAATATAATCAAAATGATTTTGATATTTACCATCTGGTGATGTCCATGTATAGAGCTGTCTTTTGTGTTGTTGGAAAATGGTGTTTGCTATGACCAGTGCATTCTCTTGACAAAACTGTTAGCCTTTTCCCTGCTTCACTTTGTACTCCCAGGCCAAACTTGCCTGTTACTCAAGGTATCTCTTGACTTCCTACTTTTGCATTCCAATCTGCTATGATGAAAAGGACATCTTTTTTAGTGTTCTGTCTAGAAGGTCTTGTAGGTCTTCATGGAACCATTTGACTTCAGCTTATTAGGCATCAGTAATTGGGACATAGACTTGTATTACTGTGATGTGAATGGTTTGCCTTGAAAATGAACCAAGATCGTTCTGTCATTTTTGAGATTGCACCCAAGTGCTACATTTCAGGCTCTTTTGTTGACTGTGAGGGCTACTCCATTCCTTCTAAGGGATTTGTTCCCACAGTAATAGATACAATGGTCATCTGAATTAAATTCATCCATTTCTGTCCATTTTATGTCACTGATTCCTAAGATGTCTATGTGTTCACTCTTGCCATCTCCTGTTTGACCACATCCAATTTACCCTGATTCATGGACCTAATATTCCAAGTTCCTATGCAGTATAGTTCTCTACAGCATTGGACTCTACTTTCACCACCAGACACATCCACAGCTGAGCATGGTTTCTGCTTTGGTCCAGCTGCTTTATTCTTTCTGGAACTATCAGTAATTGCCTTCTGTTCATCCCCAGTAGCTTATGGGACATCTTGCAATCTGGCAGGCTCATCTTCCGGTATCATATCTTTTGCTTTTTCATACGATTCTCACGGCAAGATTACTAGAGTGGTTTACCCTTCCCCACACCAGCAAAATAATTAGCTTAAGTACTTATTTGAATTGGTTTTGAACAAGTGCATTGTTTAAAGTGAGTGCAATTTTCTTATTCCCGGTAGGGAACCTGATTAAAATTTGACGGCACAGGGGGGAAAATGTCCACTTCTGAGTAATGCTGAATGATACAATAAAATTATTTATACTCAGAGGCTTGTTTTCCTACTGCTTTTTTTTTGTTTTTTAACTTGCTAGTCAAATTATAGGGAGAAGAAATTTACTAAGTTAGTTGACTATGTTGGGCTATGGACATGATCCCTTATTTAATTGCAAAAACATTATGACGAGTTATGCCTATGACTGCTTTATGAATAAGGAAGATTAGGCTCCAAGATATTAGGAAATTTGCCTGAGATTGCATAGTAATTGAAGGAAGCCAGGTTACTCTGACTTCAAACCCCATGTTGTGAATTCATATACATGTCTATATTCCTGGTTATTTGAAATTTGTTGAAATATATCAAAATATATTTTGCTTGAATCCAACTCACTGTCTGATTATCATTAAGAAAATGAATTTGAAATGTGTCATTGTAGTATATTCTATAAAACATTGCAAAAGAATTATATAATTTTAAAACAATAATATTTACTTAGCATGTTTGTATTCCTATAGAAAAATGTAGTATTTAACTAGCTGAAAGATTTTTTTTTCAAAATTCACAGGTTTTTCATAGCACAGGAATTCATAAGTCATAAACTTGGCAATTTTTCATACTAAAAATTTATATGCAGAAGTGAACTGATTTTATTCTTCAAGGGAATAAAAATGATTGATCAACCAAATGATCTTTCTTCTAGTAAAACATCTGGCATAGTATAAATATAATAAACATTACAAGTAGCTTAGCTGCTGTTAGCTTTGATAAATCATTCTGAGATACTTCTCTATATTAAATATGAAATTTAACAAAAAATTTCTCTTATCGTATGGTTCTGGATTAACATTACTATGTATACTGCTCATTGATCTTGTTCCCAAGTGAGAAATATTCTTCATCAAATTGTAGACTCTACTCTCCTGTGGTACATATAATTAACCTGTTGAAATTTAGATACTATAAAGAATATGGAACTATTTCTTATGAAAGACCAAAATGATAGCCATGTAATAGAATAGTGCATCTAGGAAATTTAGAGTTGGCAAACTTTTATGAGATCAGAATTGGTTACTGGATAAAATAGTCTGGGATAATTCATAGATCAGGTTTATATCACTATTTATTAACAAATTTTATTAGCATAAGTTAAATAACTATATTATATAACATTAAAATGTATTTTAATTTCTTATAAATAATTAAAAATTAAAATAAAGTTTGATCATGAATTAAGCTTCATTTATTTTAAATACTGAATAATTGAAAAACTATATAATTTAATGACACACTGCTTTTAACAACCAAACTTTAAAAAATGTAGTGTAATTTTCTTAAACTTACAAATATTATTTCACAAAGTTTAAATTATAGAATAAGTTATATTTTACTTTATCAAATTCACTATTTCTCACATTATTAAGTTTTCACACCATTGTCAAATTTTTAAAATGTTTTGCACCAAATAACAAAATTGAAAACATAAAGGCATTTTTAGATGCTAAATAAGTGTTCCAAACTTAATAACTTAATTTTGCCCATTTTTAGTGTAACATTGCCTGATGTTAAGTTTAATTTTGATGTTACTGAATAAATACAGCTGAAGAAAATATTATCATTTTTATTGTCATCATTTCTTTCAAAATTGTTCTTTAGCACTCTTTTGTAACTGTGTAACTATGTACATATTCTACATTCAAATTAACTCCACATGAGGAACAAGGTACAATGTCATCTTTTGGAAATTTAAAGGCTATCATCAAAAAACTACTTAAAACTTCATACTTATTAATTATAACAATAACCAGAAGTCAAAAACATATTTTCTGAATATTAAGTCATCATAGTGAAGTAAAATCACCTAGTATTTTGCTGGATGATTTTACTACAGGTAGAATGTAGCTATTTACAATGCATTTTCATCTTTCAAAGTTTATTGTTGATAGTAAGAATTTTAGAAGTGAGTTAAAATCATTTTAAAATCAATTTCAAGGGAAAAGTTTTCAGAGATTTGTTTATCTAAATATGCTGCATGGAAAGAATCTAAGGAAAACATATATTAGACTATGAGATAGAAATGAATAATTGTTTGTAAGAATGAATAAGTTACATTCTCATAGGTCCATTCTTTAAGACATCGTTTCTGGTAAGAGCAAATTTAAATTGGTTAAAGTATAATTTTTAAAAATTGAAATAATCTATGAAAACAAATCATTTTCCATATTCTCAAATAGCAACACTTAAAATTTATTGAATGCTTACTTGTGAGCTCCTTCATTCATTACTTCATTACCTTTTGTAGTCTTCTCACCAGCATGAAGTAGGGGCTTTTATTATCTGTATTTTAGAGATGAGGAAACTGAGACCTAGAGAAATTATGAAACTTGCCCAGTCTATTCAGATCAGGCAACTAAGTGTCAGAGACAGCACTAAAATGCTTTTCTTATTCAAGAGCTCACTTCCTTTAATTCTATGCTAGGTTGCCACTTGAACACAATTGGTAAAATTATCTTCTAATTCAGTTGAAAATTACACACTAAAAATGTCTACTTCTTAGGATACAGAAATAGAATACTGCTGATAGAAGAAAAGAGAATGAGATCAGAGTAAAGAGAGAAACAACACTGTTCTGAGAAGCTAGATGTAAGCCCAGAATAAAGGCAGAGAAAGAATGACCACTAAAACAACCTGGGTGGAAGCTGATGGAAGTCTAAATAAGTTCTGATAATAGAGAGAAGGATGAGGGAAATATTCAAAAAATATTTATGGGATAAAATTGGTGGAACTTTTTGGTTCATAAATTTGAATATTAGAAGAGGCAAGAGTTGACAGTAATTCCCAGATTGCTTTGAGTTATTGAATGGATGAGTTATTATTGATTGTATCTGAGTGTTTTGCTTAAATATGAGTTACCTTATCCATATACACAAATTGAAATAGAATTTTCATGTGAATCCCAAACAAAAGTTAATGGACTTACAAAAGCTTTTAATGTTTTCTTAAATAAAGCTTCTCATCTCATTGTTTAGTCTATGTTTTGGACTGAACATTTGTGTCTGCTAAAATTTATCCCCCCTCAGTGTGATATATTAGGAGGTGAGGTCTTTGTGAGTCAATTAGGATTATATGACATAATAAGTGTGGAGCCCTCATAAATGGGATTAGTGCCCTTATTAGACTCTCCAAAGAGCTTGCTTTCTCTTTGCTCTTCCCACCACGTGAGAATAAAAAGAGATGTAGCCAGTCTGTAACCCAGAAACGTTTGTCACCAGAACTTGACAATGCTGACTGGTAGCTTGATTTTGGACTTCCTAGCCCCCAAAACTATGAGAAGTGTTGATTATTTAAGCCAGCTAGTCTGTGGTTCTTTGTTACAGCAGCCCAAGCTGACTGTGACAGTCTATCTTCTTTACATTGCTGGATTACAAGTCAATGTGAATGTAAAAAGTATTCCTTTTAAACATTCTAAGTTTAATTATCATATCTCCAGTTCAAAAACTGTATTTAAAGATTAATCTGTATTGCTTCTTGCACTGTATACAATTTTTTGATAGCTTTGCCTTATAGTAGAATATTTACACATTCACGGTTAGATTTAAGTAAGGTTTGTGCAAAAAATGGACATTGAGTAATTACATAGTTTGCTGCCTATGTCATAGATTTTTGTTTTGTTTGTTTTTGGATCCTCATCATCTGTATTAGAAATCTCCAGAGAAATATATTCACTAAGATGTATACATAGAGAGGGAAAGAAAGATTTATTGGGGGGAATTGGCCCTCATAGTGAGAGCTGGCAAAATCAAAGTTCAAAAGAAGAGTTGAAGTTGCATTCTTGAGACTAAGGGCAGAATTACCTCCTTCTCACCCTCTCCAGTATTCTTGCCTAGAGAATTCAGTGGACAGAAGAGCCTGGTGGGCTGCTGTCCATGGGGTCGCACAGAGTCAGACATGACTGAAGCTACTTAGCATGCATGCATGCATGCATGCAGGACTTCAATCTCTTATCTTAAAGTCTTCAACTGATTGGAATGAAGGTTATACTCACACATTAGGGACTATAATCTGCTTCACTCAAGGTCTACTGATTTTTAAAAACTGTTTTCTGAAAATGAGTGAAACATTCTTTTTTTTTTTTTTAAGTAGAGTTGATTAACAATGTATTAGTTTCAGGTATACAGCAAAATGATTCAGTTATATATACACATGTATCTATTGTTTTTCAAATTCGTTTCCCATTTAAGGTTATCACAGTGTATTAAGCACGATTCCTTGTACTATACAGTAGGTCCTTGTTAGTTATCTATTTTAAATATAGCAATGTGTACATATGGATCTCAAATGCCCAACATTCTTTACATACCCTTCCCCCTTTACATACCCTTCCTCCACCACCCAGTAACAATAAGCTCATTCTCTCTAAGTCTGTAAGTCTATTTCCGTTTTGTAAATAAGTTCATTTACATACTGATTTAAGTATTAATTACATCTAAAAAAAATACCCTCACATCAACATCTAGACTGATATATGACTAAACAAGTGGGCATCATGCCCTCGTCAAGTGGATACATAAAATTAACTATTATGTCATCTTTCTTAACTCCACCATTAGTTTACTGACATTGGTTTGCCTTTCACTCTAACAGCAAATGATTAGTTGTTTAATTGCTCTGCTTCATACGCCCTTTTAACAAACTAGTACCAAAGTAATAACTTAGTAAATTGCATTCTTTCTGATCAGAGACCAATGCACCAAGTCAAACCTGTTAGAACAAATTCACAATTGGTATTTTCTATTTGCATAGATGTTATGCCAATGTTTTCCTGAGATTCAAGAGAATTCTATTTTAAGCTAAATATTTACATGAGAATCATGAATTATATAAAACACGTTGGTCAAGATATTATAATTTTAGGAATGTATACAAATAGAGGTTATCTGGGATAGAGAACCTAAAAATAAGAGGGTTTTTAAAATAGGAAATACTTATTGTTCTTACATAGTAATTCTTGGGCAAGAAAATATGATTATTTTTATTATATCTGAGAACTCAAATCAAATTTATTAACAAATAAAGACTGAGATGCTTATAAAATGTAACTAACACTGAAATTATATGTAATCAGATTCTAGTCTTCATAGAATTCTGTCACATCTGTGATAGCATTAATATCTGATTATTTTTCGATTATTTAAAGCAAGAGAAGTATAATTTCATTAAAAATCCTTGAAGAAACGGTTCAAAAATTAATATACACATTTTTGCAGGATTATTTGTTTATTGTGAAAATTTATAAGCATTTATATAAGCAAAAAACATTGTTAGAGTTGTTGTTGTTCAGTTGCTCAGTCGTGTCCGACTCTTTGCAACCCCATGGACAGCAGCACACCAGGCTTCCTTGTCCTTCACTGTCTCCCAGAGTTTGCTCAAATTCATTTCCATTGAGTTGATGATGCCATCCAGACATTCTCATTGTCTGTGGCCCCCTTCTTTCTCCTGCCTTCAACCTTTCACAGCATCAGGATCTTTTCCAATTAATCAGCTCTTCGCATCAGGTGGCCAAAGTATTGGAGCTTCAGCATTAGTCCTTCCAATGAACTGTCTGGGCTGATCTCCCTTAAGATTGACTGCTTTGATCTCCTTGCTGTCCAAGGGGTTCTCAAGAGTCTTCTCCAACATGCAGTTCAAAGCATCAATTCTTTGGCACTCAGCCTTCTTTATGGTCCAATTTTCACATCTATACATGATTACTGGAGAAATCATAACTTTGACTATACGGACCTTTGTCAGCAAAGTGATGTCTCTGCTTTTTAATACACTGACTTCATTTGTCATAGTCCTACCTTCCAAGGATCAAGTGTCTAATTTCATGGCTATAGTCACCATCTGCAGTGATTTAGGAACCCAAGAAAAAAAAAAACCTATCATTGTTTCCATTTTTCCCTATCTATTTGCCATGAAGTGTTGGGACCAGGTGCCATGATCTCAGTTTTCTGAATGTTGAGTTATAAACAAGCTTATGTATCACTTAAGTTTAAATAACTCAACTATTGTAAATAATAATTTTTTTTTGTTTTCTTAATAAGATTGGTTAAGGGTAACATAATAAGAATAATATATAAACACATTATTTGTTTCTTCATTAGTTTTAATATCTTCTTTAGTAACATTTTCAAGCCACATTTCACAAAAAAATAAATTTTATGACCATCATAACAGTTTATGCTCTTTTGTCCAAGGCCTCTATCACTCAGATTTCTTGGGAAATTTTTGTTCATGTATTTGTGGATGTTCATATTTTCTGCTGGGTTTTGGCATTTGGTAAGTATATTTTCATGATTCCCAACATACACATTATAAAAATACCATGAATTGACTTACCTAGTATTTTTGAGCATCTGCAGTAGATAAATCAGGGTTTTACTTTTTAAATGTAGTCAATGGTTATGTATTTGGGAGTTTGCAGTTTAGTTGGAAAAAACTCTGATAACCGGAATGCCCATTCAGTTTGATAAAGTTAAGCACAAAACTGCTATCAGGGCCAAAAATATATAATTAACCTAAAGGATCATAGCTGACTACCTCTGTTATAAAGTGTAAATAATGAATTGTTCTGTTTCTTAATAAGTTTGATTAAGGGTAACATAATAAGAAAAATATATAAACACATTATTTGTTTCTTCATTAGTTTTAATAATTTCTTTAGTAATCTTTTCAAGACACACTTCACCAAAAACTAAATTTTAAGAACATCATTATTTTTAGGTAAATTTTTAAAGGATTAAAAAAAAGCAGTTGTAAATCCTACATTATTTGTACTTTTTTATAAAATGAATAATTAGTTTTCCTTCCACAGGGTAAATACCTGACTCTAGTACATTTTAACCAGAGCCAAGAAATATTTTCAGAAAAGATTGTATTTAAAATGATGACTAAGAAATTAATTTCCACAGTAGTCAATCTGTTACAAAGTAACAGCAGTTGCTATGATAAGGGCATATCACAGCCTCATCACATTGAGAGAGATTAGGACAATATTTACTTACAACCACAAAATAAGTAATAAGGTTCTATTTAAAGATATAGCAGTTGTATGTTTTTAAAACTAATGTATGTTTCAGACAATTATTTTTAGTTTTATACCAAGTGGTAAAGGCAGAAATGGTTTGACATGTGATTTCAAGAAATCAAAACATGTACAGGACTGCAAATCAAGGGCTGACAGAACTGTCAAGCTGGGAGCAGCGTGTAACAGATTGCATACATCTTTCACTTTTCTCTAAGGATTGCTAATAATTTCAGGCACAGAGAACAAGTATGTGACAAAAACAAACATCAGAAAGCTTTCTTAAAGAAAATACATATGTTGCTTAAAATGTAAAGAAAATGCAAATGTTGCATAAAATGTAAATAGCATTCACATATTGAACATTAACTATAGGAGTGAAACACCCAACAAATATTTGCTCAAAAATAAAAGAATCTTAATATAATTTTAAAAATCTCTTAGTCACTATACCTAGATTTGATCAATGCAATTCTTATGGCCTATGTATAATCTACAAAATACCATTCATTAATTCTTTTATTTATAAATAAGTAACATCTACTCTACAAAAGAGATCACATAGGATGACTGAAATATATTGACAAATATACAGAACTTGCATTTATCAAAGGGTAACTGATAATAAAATAAAACATCTATAAGTAATTATATAGCATATTAAAAAGTGGTGGGGAATGTCAGGAGGGGTGTTGAGGGATCACATGCAATTTTTAAATTAATTTATTTATTTTAATTGAAGGCTAATTACTTTAGAATATTGTAGTTTTCTTTTTTTTTTTTTTTTAAGGGTTTGTTGTTCTCCTTGAGAGGATATCAATGGAACAACAAGAACTCATTCAGTAAACCTTTCTCTTGTTGAGAGAGCAAACCAAAAAGATATCTAGAAGATACTGTAGACAATGGAGCAAAGATGCTAAGGCAAAGAAATCATGGCAGCTGGGGCAATCTGAGTGGGCAAAAGAAAGATAAGAAACACAGCAGAAATGTGAAGGAAGCCTGAATATATGTTGTATAAGTCGTGTTAAAGGTTTTGGCTTTGACTTTGAATGAAATTGGGAGACAATTGGCGCAGACGAGTGAGAATTGGAGAAGAATTGAATGGTGGCTGTTTAAGGGAAAGAAAGGAGTCAGAGGTGACTCCAAGGCAGTTTCTCTGTTGGTTTGTGTGCTTATTTCTTTTAACCTGAGTATTGACAAACAGATTTCTTGGGTGGCTCTACTTCCAGATTCTTCCATCTCAATTTGTGCCTGTAACCCAATATAGTACAGCTTTTACTTTGAAAGTACTTAGTTTGAATGATAAATTATATGGTTTTCCTCTGGTCACTGAAATACTGGCAAGAAGCAGAATTTTGAGGAAAGGTCGGTAGTTAAGCTTTGAAACTGTTCAGTTTGATTTGTCTATAGAGATGTGGCTAGAAGGTTGAGTAGGCAATTAGATACAAGTCTTTTCTTTCTGCTAGCTGTATTGAGATGTAATATAATTGATATACAGATCTGTATAAATTTTAGGGCTTAGAGCATAATGTTGTGGCTTACATATATTGTGAAATAACGACTACAGTAAGTTTGGTTACATCCATGTAGCTCTCACAGAGCTGCAAAAAGAAAAACTTCTCTATTTTCCTTTGTGATGAAAACTCTTAGGATGTACTCTCTTAACAGCTTTCAAATATACCATACAGCTGTGTAAATTACAGTCATGTGGTACATCACATCCCCAGTTTTTATTTATCTTATCCCTGGAAGTCTGTACCTATTGAAAAGCTGGTTTTTAAAATATTCTTGTGAAAAATGCTGCACATTTTTCCTCTCAGTCTAATTCGATAGTTCTTTGCTTTTTGACTCTGTGGAAGTGTTTGTACACTTCAAGGGATTTTTGTTTAAAAATAACTCAGATGATGGAAAAATGATTTTAAAATTTTGTAGCATGTGCTGTGATACTGCCTCATATTTAACATGCTGCTGCTGCTAAGTCGCTTCAGTCGTGTCCGACTCTGTGCGACCCCATAGACGGCAGCCCACCAGGCTCCCCCATCCCTGGGATTCCCCAGGCAAGAACACTGGAGTGGGTTGCCATTTCCTTCTCCAACGCATGAAAGTGAAAAGTGAAAGTGAATTCGCTCAGTCGTGTCCGACTCTTCGCGACCCCGTGGACTGCAGCCCACCAGGCCCCTCCATCCATGGGATTTTCCAGGCAAGAGGACTGGAGTGGGGTGCCATTGCTTTCTCCACATATTTAACATAGTTTTAAGTGATTTTTTTTTTTACATGCAAATCTAGAAAACTTCAGAGTTAAGGTCATTAGCATCGCTGGTGAAATATAAGAAAAATGGCCAAAATATTTTGTCAAAACCTCCCAGTATCTTTCCAGTTAGAATAATATCTATGTTCCTGCCACTGCCCTATGGGGCCCTCCAAGTTGTGACACCAGTTACCTCTCTGACCAAAGTCCTGCTGCTCTACTCCTCACTCACTCCTGTCCAGCTTCCACAACCTCTCACTGCTCCTAAACACATAGAGTCTTGAATCTTTGCACTTGATTTTCCATTTAATCTTAAATACTATTCTTCCAGGTGGTGCAATGGTAAAGAATCTGCTTACCAATGCAGGAGACACAAGAGACATAGGTTGGATCCCAGCATCAGGAAGATACTCTGGAGTAGGAAATGGCAACCCACTCCAGTGTTCCTGCCTGGGAAACCCCATGGACAGAGAAGCCTGGTGGACTGCGGTCCATGAGGTTTCAAAGGAGTCAGATATGACTCAGCAAACGAACACACCAACTATCTGCATGGGGTAGGAGAATCACTTCTTTCCAGTCTTTTAGTGTCATCTTCTCAGTGATCCTAATCCCATTCTATTTAAAATGCCATTTCGGTTCTATTGAGATGGATGAAACTGGAGCCCATTATACAGAGTGAAGTGAGCCAGAAAGAAAAGCACCAATACAGTATACTAATGCATGTATATGGAATTTGAAAGATGGTAATGGTAACCCTATATGCGAGACAGAATAAGAGACACAGATGCATAGAACAGTCCTGTGGACCCTGAGGGAGAAGGTGAGGGTGGGACGTTCTGGGACAATAACATTGAAACATGTATATTGTCATGTGTGAAGCAGAACACCATTCCATGTTCTATGCATGGGACGGATGCTCAGGGATGGAGCGTTGGGATGACACAGAGGGATGGGAAGGGGAGGGAGGTGGGAGGAGGGTTCGGGAGGGGGAGCACATGTGAACCCATGGCTGATTCATGTCGATGTATGGAAAAGACTACTACAATATTGTAAAGTAATTAGCCCCCAACTAAAATAAATAAATAAATAAATAAATAAATAAATAAATTTCTTTCAGCCACATAAAAAAATAAGTAAATAAAATAAAATGCCCTCTTACTTGCCCAGCACTCCATTATCATTTCCTGATTTGTTTTTGTCATTTATCATCATTTTTCAGAGAGACATTATGGCCTGGTTGTTAAGAGCAGGCACTTTACATTCAGACCATTTGAACTTAAATCGAGGCTCCACCATGCAAAGAGTCTTGTCCCATGTTCTCTTCTTTCTACTCATTGGCACGTGGATGACATTTAAAATTATCAGACTATATTAGATTATCTAAAAAGCAGAATAAGATACAAAGGGAAGAGAGCCAAAGACTGAGTCCAAGTACAAGAATGTTAAAGAATCAGTGAACCAGCCAAGGAATGACCAACAAAAAGAGAATAAACTGTCAGTGAGGTGGTAGGAAGACCAACAAAATGTTGCTGTCTTGGAAGCAATGTGAGGATATTATAATAAAAAGAAGGTAACAACACTGTGTTAAGGAATTCACAGCCACAGAGGTCATGGCAAGCCACTCCAGTGTTCTTGCCCAAAGAATCCCATGCAGAGGTGGACTGCAGTCCATGAGATTTCAAAGGAGTCGGACATGACTGAGCGAAGGAGCACACCAACTATCTGCACGGGGTGGAAGAATCCCTGGCAGGGTACAGTCCATGGGGTCATAAAGAGTCAGACATGACTAAGCGACTAACACTGTCACTTTCCGAGAGACTAAATGTTAATTGTGGCTGCCAGACAAATAATATGAAGATTGAGAATTGACAACTGGATTAATAACATCAAGATCACTGGTTTCCTTTATAAGAGAAGTTTCAGTGTCATGATGATGATGAATACTTGATTAGAGTAGGTTTAAAACAGAATAGGAAAGCAAGATGTTATACATAGGTTCCCTCTTGACCTAAGGTGATAAACTTGAGCGATTCTAATAGCAATATTGCAACTTAAATCACTCTGAATACTTTCCTAATGCAAGAAAGTTAACTCTTTTAGATTAATAACTACTGGTGTGGAGCCCCTCCCCATAATTCCCTTTAAGTATTTTTTTTAATTCTTTTTTACCTGCCTTATTGAAGTGGCAATGTTGAAACTCTCCTGTAAAAACTAGGTGATAAGAAATTTTCTCATTAGTTAACCATAGACTTTGTGTGGTTTTTCACATCTTCACCATCCTCTACCTAAAATCAGACTTTAGGGAGTAAAAATGTAAAAACATAAACCATCCTTTTCTAGTCTAAAAAAAACACAGATATTTGATATTTTGTTTTATTATTATTTATCTTAATTTTATCATTTTAAAATGTAGATTTTGATAATTTACAGTTTTGGAATAAGTTCATTTTCTGAAGAAATTAAAAAAAAAGGGAACTGGGAAAAAATAGCAGTGAGTAGTGAGTAATGAGTAAGCCATTCTATAAAAGACAAAAAGTTTGTATGATCTGAAGAGAAATGTGATTATTAATTAAACCTCTTGGAATAAAAACACATGATTTCACAACCATGGTGTTATAAATCTAAGATTCCTTTTTAGTATTTTTGAGTATTTAAATTTGTTTAAACATTGTTCAATCAAATACTTCAGTAAGAAACAAATATGTCACATATTGTTCATCTAATATTGTTTCAACTTTTGTACGATAAATGTTTAATACTAGTATGAATATTTAATAAGTTAAATTTCCAATGACAACATTGCAAGTCTAATAGATTTTAATTGAAAAGACATTTTAATTGTTTGGGTTATTTCTTATAAATATTTAAACATATAAACTAGTTTTGATACAGTGTAAAATCTGAATGATACATGATAATTAAATAAGGTGTTTCCAAGGGCTAAAGAAATATGTTCCATAAATTTCAGGCACTGTAGTTAATTTAGATGATGAAGAATGGAAAGATAATTGTTAATTGTAGGTACACATTTTCCCTGATTAGTATTTTCTTTAGCTCTTTATTTTTGGTACTTTTACTTAAATTATTTATGTCTTTAAACCATCACCACATGAGTTGATGCTACTGCACAATTCAGTTATTATTAAGTAAGTAGTGAAATATCATGAGAGTGAAAAAAAATCATATACTTGATTTAAAAATAATTTTATAAATGCATGTTTTATAATTGAAGATTTTTATAGAAATATGTGTGCTTAAAAAATTATCTGAGAGCTACACATAGCTGGTAAACAACCACAAATAACTTCCAATAATTGCTATCCTCATTAACCTATATAAAATAATTAGACTATAAAGTAACATACAGAATTCATTGTTCAAAAGGTTTATGAATTAATGTTAATATTTACTTGCAGATTGACATTGACAAAAAAGTTGAAACAAACCAAGCTTATTCATGTCTTCTTTAGCTGTTCCTCTTGTCATCTTTACTCCCTATCAACCCTTTTCCTACTACCAACCTTTATGGTTACCGCAAAACACTTTTGCCTTCTACATTCCTTTCAGTTCATCTGTTCTTAATATTCCCCTAAATCTGTAGAACCTCCCTTCATATAAAATGTCTAATAGTCTGTTTGATTTTTCACATGTCCTCCTTTTAGTTGGTAATCAAGTTGAAAAGGGATAGGTAATCTTATTTACACCAAAATGTTAGTTGCTTGGTGAATATTTGTAGCTTAATAGCTACCATCAGTATTAACAACTATATATTGTAGCTTGAAAATGATGATGCTACACAACATGAGAAGCAAATATATGTTTCTTTCATTTTGTGTATACCTTATTATTAGTGTCCAAGGAACAGAGAGATGTCCGTGAAAAAGCTACTGTTTTTAGGGAATGGAAAATCTTTATAGTCTAAGCAGACTGTTTTAGTCCAGGTTCTCTGGAGAATCAAAACCACAATTTTATATATATATATATACACACACACATACATACAAAAATATGTATATGGGCTTCCCAAGTGGCATTAGTGGTAAAGAACCTGTCTGCCAATGCAGGAGACAGACACAGGTTTGATCCCTGGGTCAGGAAGATCCCCTGGTGGAGGGCACAGCAAACCACTCCAGTATTCTTGCCTGGAAAATCCCATGGACAGAGGAGTTTGGTGGGCTATGGTCAAACAGTCACAAAGAGTCAGACACAAATGAAGCGATGAGATTTATTGTGGAAATTAGCTCATAAAATTTTAAAGTCCTTGAGGTCTGACAGTACAGTTTCTGCAAGCTGGAGAACCAGGAAAGCTGGTGGTGTAATGGAGTCCAGGTTCAGAGCCTAGGAGCTCTAATGTCAAAGCTCTAATGATAGACAACCCAGTTCAAGAAGAGATATTAAATGCATGCTTCCTCCATCCTTTTGCTCTATTTGGGCCTTCAACAGATTGTATGATGCCTGCCCACATTGGTAAGGGTAGATCTTCTTCACTCACTGTATTGATTCAAGTGCTGATCTTTTCCAGAAATACCCTCACGGATACACCCAGAAATAATGCTTTACCAGTTATCTGAACTCTCCTAGGTCCAATCAAGTTGACACATAAAATAGCCATCATGCACACATATGGTTTCAAAACTAATATCATTTGTAGTCATGAGTTTTCCCATATCAGCAAATCACATGTACTATTATTTAGTTACCTTTTAAATTTTAAGCCAACTCATTATTTGACTCTAATAAATTTATTTAGTATAGGAAACATATATCACAATGGTAAATGAAAATCAGTCACTTGCCAAGTAGTAGATAAAGATTAAAATCCATTAAAATAAGGTAGTAAATATGAAAGTTGAAAATATATCTATGTACTACCTAAAATATGACAGACACTGAAAAAATGAAATAGGAATTCATCTACTCTCTCTCTCATTTAAAATACAAGCAGTCTTATGACAGTCTAAAATAACAAATTGAAAGATGCTTTGATATGAATGCTTTTTTAAAACTTGTCTTATCTTTCTCTCTGTAAATCTTACAGAAAAAATGATAGTAAATTAAAATTTAACCAGAAAAGTAATTGGAGAGAGGGATAATGACAGATACCAATGAAGTTTGTAATATTAAAACAAATCATTGAGTGAAAATCCTTATAATCTACTTCAGAAGGAAATCAAATATGAATGAAAATCTACAAAGAAGCAAATGGTTTGAATTGATTTGTACTTCGGAAATTTCTGGAGTTGAAAGCCTTGAATGAATTATTCTTGCTCCTGTCTAAAGCTAATCCTTCCCCACATGGATTGGGTGTTATCACTTTTCTGCTCAAGAATAGCAATCCAGGATTTTTCTCCTAAATCATCAATGCCTTCTAATCTACTGAGCCCTTTTCATCAACATTCCAATATACTGTGATCACTACTATCTGAAAATGTAATAAAACAAAATAAAATTTAAAATCTTCTCTTGTTCCAATTCTTTATTACCATCTATCATTCAATTTCTTTGTTTTTAGAAGAGTTGTCCAATCTTCCCATTCTCTTAAACTCACTTCAGTGAGAGTTTTGCTCTCCTTGGTCCATATAAACTAGTTAAAGTCACCAATGACTTCCATTCTGCCAAGTCCAGTAGCCAATTGTCAGTACTTACCACACTTAGCACAAAACCTTGTACACACCGGGACCCAGGAGAAAGGAGCAGTAACCCGCAAGAGACTTACCCAGACTTGCCTGTGAGTTTCCAAGAGTTTCCAGCAGAGGCATGGGTCGGCAGTGGCCTGCTGCAGGGTCAGGGGCAATGGGTGCAAGAGTGTGTGCACAGGACCTTTAGAAGGAAGTAGTCATTATCTTCATGACCTCCATGACCAAACCACAGTGTGGTCTTAGGTCAAACAACAGGGAAGGAATACAGCCCCACCCATTGACAAAAAATTGGATTAAAGATTTAATGAGCACGGCTGTGCCCGTCAGAGCAAGACCCTGTTTCCCACACAGTCAGTCTCTCCCATCAGGAAGCTTCCATTGGCCTCTTATCCTTATACCTCAGAGGGCAGACAGAATGAAAACCACAAGCACAGAAAACTAACCAAACTGATCACATGGACCACAGCCTTGTCTAACTCAGTGAAACTATGAGCCATGCCTTGTAGGGCCGCCCAAGACTGATGGGTCATTGTGGAGACTACTAACAAAACATGGTCCATTGGAGAAAGGAATGGCAAACAACTTCAGTGTTCTTGCCTTGAGAAGCCCATGAACAGTATGAAAAGGCAAAAAGATATGACACTGAAAGATGAACTCCCTAGGTCTGTAGGTGCCCAATATGCTACTGGAGATCAGTGGAGAAATAACTCCAGAAAGAATAAAGAAACGGTGCCATTGCAAAAACAGTACCCAGTTGCGGATGTGACTGGAGATGGAAGTAAAGTCCAATGCAGTAAAGAACAATATTGCATAGGAACCTAGAATGTTAGGTCCATGAATCAAGGTAAATCGGAAGTGGTCAAACAGGAGATGGCAAGAGTGAACATCGACATTTTAAGAATCAGTGAACTAAAATTGACTGGAATGGGCAAATTCAACTCAGATGACCATTATATCTACTACTGTGGGCAAGAATCCCTAAGAAGAAATGGAGCAGCCCTCATGGTCAACCAAAGAGTCTGAAATGCAGTACTTGGGTGCAATCTCAAAAATGACAAAATGATCTTTGTTTGTTTCCAAGGCAAACCATTCAATATCACAGTAATCCAAGTCTATGCCCCAACCAGTAATGTTGAAGAAGCTGAAGTTGAACAGTTCTATGAAGACCTATAAGATCTAGAACCAACATCTAAAAAAGATGTCCTTTTCATTATAGGGGACTAGAATGCAAAAGTAGGAAGTCAAGAGATACCTGGCAAATTTGGCCTTGGAGTACAGAATGAAGCAGGGCAAAGGCTAATAGAGTTTTGCCAAGAGAACGCACTGGTCATAGCAAACACCTTCTTCCAACAACACAAGAGAAGGCTCTACACATGGACATCACCAGATGGTCAATATCGAAATCAGACTGATTATATTCTTTGCAGCCAAATATGGAGAAGCTCTATACAGTCAGCAAAAACAAGACCAGGAGCTGACTGTGGCTCAGATCATGAACTCCTTATAGCCAAATTCAGACTTAAATTGAAGAAAGTAGGGAAAACCACTAGACCATTCAGGCATGACCTAATCAAATCCCTTATGATTATACAGTGGAAGTGAGAAATAGATTCAAGGGATTAGATCTGATAGACAGAGTGCCTGAAGAACTATGAACACAGGTTTATGACATTGTACAGGAGGCAGGGATCAAGACCATCCCCAAGAAAAACAAATGCAAAAAGGCAAAATGGCTGTCTGACAAGGCCTTACAAATAGCTGAGAAAAGAAGAGAAGCAAAAGGCAAAGGAGAAAAGGAAAGATATACCAATTTGAATGCAGAGTTCCAAAGAATAGCAAGGAGAGATAAGAAAGGCTTCCTCAGTGATCAATGCAAACAAATAGAGGAAAACAATAGAATGGGAATGACTAGAATCTCTTTAAGAAAATTAGTGATACCAAGGGAACATTTCCTGCAAAGATGGGCAAAATAAACAAAAGAAATGGCATTGACCTAACAGAAGCAGAATATATTAAGAGGTTGCAAAATACACAGAACTATACAAAAAAAGATCTTCATGACCCAGATAACAATGATAGTGTGATCACTCACCTAGAGCCAGACATCCTGGAATGCAAAGTCAAGGATATGATGCTGTTGTATTCAATACATCAGCAAATTTGGAAAAAACATCAGTGGTCATAGGACCAGAAAAGGTCAGTTTTCATTCCAATATCAAAGAAAGGCAATGCCAAAGAATGTTCAAACTACCACACAGTTGAACTCATCTCACACACTAGTAAACTAATGCTCAAAATTCTCCAAGCCAGGCTTCAACCATATGTGAACTGTGAACTTCCAGATGTTCAAGCTGGATTTAGAAAAAGCAGAGGAACCAGAGATCAAATTGCCAACATCCACAGGATCATTGAAAGAGGAAGAGAGTTCCCAAAAAATATCTACTTCTGCTTTATTAACTACACCAAAGTCTTTGACTGTGTGGATCACAACAAATTGTGGGAAATTCTTAAAAGAGATGGGAATACCAGACCTCCTCACCTACCTCTTGAGAAATCTGTATGCAGGTCAAGAAGAAACAGTTAGAACTGGACATGGAACAACAGACTGGTTCCAAATCATGAAAGCAGTACGTCAAGGCTGTATATTGTCACTCTACTTATTCAACTTATATGCAGAGTACATCATGGGAAATGCCAGGCTGGATGAAGCACAAACTGGAATCAAGATTGCCGGGAGAAATATCAATAACCTCAGATACACAGATGACCCCAACCTTATGGCAGAAAGCAAAGAACTATAGAGCCTCTTGATGAAAGTGAAAAGGACAGTGAAAAAGTTGGCTTAAAACTCAACATTCAGAAAGCTAAGATCATGGCATCTGGTCCCATCAGTTCATGGCAAATAGATGGGTAAACAGTGGAAATAGTGAGAGACTTTATTTTGGGGGGCTCCAAAATCACTGCAGATGGTGACTGCAACCATGAAATTAAAAGATACTTGCTCCTTGGAAGAAATGCTCTGACCAACCTAGACAGTATATTAAAAATCAGAGACATTACTTTGCCAACAAACGTCCTTCTAGTCAAAGCTATGGTTTTTCCAGTAGTCATGTGTGGATGTGAGAGTTGAACTATATAAAAAGCTGAGTGCTGAAGAATCGATGCTTTTGAACTGTGGTGTTGGAGAAGACTCTTGAGAGTCCCTTGGACTGCAAGGAGAACCAACCCATCAGTCCTAAAGGAAATCAGTCCTGAATATTCATTGGAAGGACTGATGCTGAAGCTGAAATTCCAATGCTTTGACCACCTGATGTGAGGAACTGCCTCACTGAAAAAGACCCTGGTGTTGGGAAAGATCTAAGGCAGAAGAAGAAGGGGATGACGGGGGATGAGATGGTTGGATGGCATCACCATTTTGATGGACATAAGTTTGAGTAAGCTCCAGCAGTTGGTGATCGACAGGGAAGTTTGGTGTGCTGTAGTCCATGGAGTTGCAAATGGTTGGGCACTACTGAGCTACTGAGCTGAACTGAACTGAGCCACATTTAACATATGAGAAGTATTTGACGCTCTTGCACAATGTTTCCTTTGGAACTCTTTTTCATTTGGTTTACAAAACACCTCTCTTTTTTTCCAGTCTCCCTTAACAGCCTTGTCAATTCCTCCTCTGCTCAACCCTGATCTCTTAATGTTGGTGTGGACCCATCTTAGGCGTGCTTGTCCTTTCTTTTCAGGGTATATTCCTTTAGTGATACTATCAGATCTCCTGGTTTAAATACCATATTTACTCTAGGAATTTTCTAATTTGTATCCCTATCCATATCTGTTTTTCTCCCTCTCTCAAACTCCAAATCTTACTTTCAAATGCTTATTTGGCATCTCTATTTGGATATCTAGTTGCAACACCTCAAACATCCTGTCCAAAACTAAATACATTATCCTTCCCCCAAGCTTCATACATCTGGTTACTAAAAATTATAGGATTTTTTGATTTGCTTTTTCTCAGATTCCACAAATAATTAGTTAGGATATGTTATTTCTAAGCAAACTGAGTTTTGGATTACCATTGTCTCTTTCCATGATTACTACGATCTTGTCTTTAGTAGTTTTCTCACTGGTCAACCTGTATTGATTCAGTTCTATTTTTAAAAGGAAAAAAATTAATTTCACTAAAATGGAGCTTCGCTTTCAATTCATGTGCCTCATTTAATTTGACTCTTTAGTGTACTCAAGAGTTTCAAGGTCAACATAGTATTAGCCTATTCTAATTTAGGTAGAATGAGACCACAGTATTCTTGCTAGTTTTGTGTATCTCTTTGTCCTCAGTTTGGGAAATATTAAAAATGTATTTCTAAACAATACATTTGTAGTGATTTTCCATAAGACATGCTTATCTGAAGAAAACTATTTGTCCTATATAGTTCACACCTTCCCGTATATCTAAGAACCTTAAGATATAGGTCAAGTTGCAACAAGATGTAAGTTTAATATTTCAGAATATAAGCTAATCTGTGAAAAATAAACGTAGCATTTAGTAACCTATGGGACAAATTTGGAGGCCTTATTGTTCTATCACTATTAATAATATACAAATGCAATATAAATAAGCTCTTTAATTATGTAACACTTAACCTCTCCAGACTTATTTTTTCCACTCAGGTCTGGGAAAATTGAAGAAAATGTTTAGACCGGTTTCTTGGTTTCTGAACGTAGCTGGCCAAAGCACATAAAATATTCAAAATACAGCTTTATTTAAAAGTAAGGATGTATTAGGGATGTGATTTTTCATTTTATTTCTCTTGCCAAATGTTTCACATCAAATTACAGTTCTTTACACAGAGTCTCAATTCAGTTCCTTCCTTCCTTCCTCCTTCTTGTGAACAGAGTACTATAACTTCAAGTCCTTCCATAGCCTCCAAAATGGAAAGAAAAAATTTACATTGTGGATATAAAAATACTTTATGATCAAGTGTGAAACATTTTAGCCAATTTAAACATTGTGTCATTTTCCTGAAAGCAATTGTTGATGAGGAAGCCTAGCAAAGAGGTTGAGAACTTGGGCGCTGACCCCTGTCCTCATGCAGAACCAGCACATACTGTTCTATGCTCCACCTCCAGGTCAGTCTACTTTAGTCTCTCCACTGAATAAGATAAATATTACCTTATAGCAAACTAATTATGCCCTTAACATTTAACTTTAGGTGAACAGAGATAAAAGAAATAAAAATGTACATTTTAGCAATGCAGGAGACTTGGGTTCAATACCTGGGTCAGGAAGATTCCTCTGGATTCCAGTATTCTTGCCTGGAGAATTCCACAGACAGAGGAGCCTGGTGGACTATGGTCCATGGGGTCGCATAAAGTCGGACAGGACTGAGTGACTAACACTATGAGTACACCTAAAGTCCAAAAGAAATGCAAAGTGCTTGTTTTTTCTTCTGCCTTTCACTAGTTTTACAGTCCAGTCCATGCAGAGATTTCCTTTGCATAATTCCTATCCTATTCTTTCTCCACTTGTGTTTCTTTCCATCATTTTTATTTCTCAGTCCTCCCAACCATATGCAAATTCTCGATCATCTGGTTCCATGCAGTTTTCTGTGAACATAGAGAGGGGGATTGCAGATCATTTCAGACTGAAAACAAAATCTCTGACATCCCCCTATCTGCGTAAAGCTAGTAGATTGCTTGGTTAATTAACATATTTTAAGTGTGGAATTTTAAAACAAATGTATAAAAAATATATACATCTTATTTATATGTGTTCATTTACCAATTTTGTGATGTATAACCAGATCTATTTTTTGAAAATGTGTTCATTAAATGAAGTTTTTCATAGTATTTAATATAAAGTACATCCATAATCATCTATGATTTTCACTTCAAAATTTGTTAAAGAGACTAAGAACTTAAAAATACTTACATAGCTGTTTGAGTGAATAGTATTTCTAGATTTTGAAACTTTTTTTCCCAATTTTTAATAGTCATTTCAACAGTACTAAATTTGACAGCAATTTTTTGATTGGCTTGTCTTTATCAAGATTTTCCAAAGCATTCCATTAGTGGAAACTATATCTTTTATTTCTATTCTATTTGCAGTCATATTTCATTGCTCTGCATATTAATTGAATTATGTTATTATGTCAACAAGTAAAATTGGCATAAACAACCTTGAGAAGTTAACACCTGACTTTCAGTATGAATATAGCTCTACAAGTGAGAAGAAATGGTCAGATTCTTTAATGAACAGCCTAATACCCTAGACCATTTAGCATATTGTAAACCTCAGTGAAAAAATAGACCCTGCAGACTGTCAATCAGTTTCATGAGTTGAATAAGATGAGGTAAATTACAATAGCTTTTGCTGGAATTTAACTGGATCATGATGTCACTAGTCTTCTTCTCCATTCTCATCTTACCTAAAGACCCCTTCTTCCAGTAAATTGTTGGCACAAAAAGAAGGGACCGTGTGAAGAAACTCCATCCTGCAAAGCTCATTTGTACACTAAAGTTAGACATGAGTCTTTTGTTTCAGCTAGTTTTATTGAGATATAGTTGACATACAGTGATATGTCTGTAAACCTCTAGTGACACAAATGTTATTCTCTGTTCTACAAATTTTTATCTCTATATTAATAGACTCTTAAAAGTCAGAGTCTTGAGAAAAGCTATTCTGTATCTGTCAGGCTGCAGGCAACATTCTTTTATAAAACATGACTGGACACAGGCAGCAGAACAGATATAATATGAAGTCAGATCTGTTCTTCCTATTATGCAGGAAGAAGGAATTCTTACCACAGTGTTGGTCCTTATTCATCACGTCATTAATTTATGTTTTGGTAAATATCCACTTGAATTGTTTAAATTGTACTCTTCTTCTTCTTGGCACTATAACTCATACTTTCTTTGCTCTAAACTTATTGATTTACTGTGTACTATGTGTTTCTATTGGTTTTAACTGCATTATAGAAAAAATGGGATTAAAGGATGCTTATTTATATTAGTTTGCTAGGGCTGCTATAGCAAAGTACCACAAATTGCATGGTTTAAACATCAGAACCATATTATCTTGCAGTTCTGGAGGCTAAGATCAAGATGTTGACAGGCTTGGTTCCTTCAGAGGGCTATGAAAAGGATTAAGTCACATGCTTCTTCACCCAGCTTCTGGTGGGTTTAATGAAAATTGTTATGGCTCTTGACTTGTAGAAGCATAACCCAAATCTCCGCCTTCATCTCCCTGTGTGTATATTTGTCTCTTCACATGGCATTCTTTTATAAGAATACCAGTCACACTGGATTCGGGGCACACCCTGCTCCAATATGACCTCATCCTAGTTTAGATGATTATATCTACAAAAACCTATTTCCAAATAAGGTCACATTCGGCAGTACTTCTGAGGATTTCAGTATCTAAATTTTTGCAGTACATAACTCAACCCATATTTTTATTATCTTTGCATACAAGACTAGAGAAATTAAATAAATGTATAATTTAAACTAGGAGAAATTGTCATACATTTGTCTAACACCTTCACTGTAAATCCCATAAATGAGGTTAGGGCTTATATTACTAGGACACAAGAATTCAATTCAAAACAACATCTCGACCTAACAGATTTATACTTGGCTAAAAGAACTAGATTTTTTAAAAAAAATCTAAATTCCTCATTTACAGGAATAACTGCAAGTCTTCCTTCTGGTTTGTTTCATTTAGAATGTTTTATTTAGAAATATATTCCAGAGTTATAAACTTGAATGAAAATATACCATCGTCAGTTCCTTTAAATTACACATTCATAATATGAATTATCCATTTTTCATAGTTTATACTTTCATCCTATGTAGATCTACATCAATAATTATAAAATTCTTTTTTAAAGTTCAATTTTGTATATATATAAAGTTTCCTTTCCCCTCTTCAACAATGTTTGTATAAAACTGACATTATCCTTTTAAAGCACAAAAGTGATCATTTGTGATCATTTTGGTTGTTTCTATTTACCATGCTAGAATTTTCTACGTTTCTTTTTCATGTCTCAGCTTATTTTTCATATTTTCTTCCTTCCTCTTCTATTTTCATGTGAAACTGTTTTTTAAGAGCTTTATATGTCAGTTACTCATTCTCATTATTTCAATAGGTTTTCCTATTATTCATTTTATAGTGTGTTATCTTATAACTACATTTTCCCAAATTATGGTACATACAATTTTTATCTCTTGAAGTTATGATACGCTGTATTTTTTAGACTTCTTGTATAAATTTTAAAAGTAAAGAGGCAATGATTAAAAGTAATGTAGAAACAAACATTGAATCAAATAATATAATGTGAACTCCTTTGAAAATCAATTACAATTTTTCAAATCACGTAAACATAAATCACAACTTTATTATTTTAAATGTCTCCTTTTAACAGAATTACAGCTAATAAAATACGGTCCCAATGAGCACTGATTTGCATCTTTACCCCTTTAAATATCAGCTCTTGTCATTATAAGTCAATCAAAAATCAAGTTAAGCCTCTTGACATAATTGGAAGTTTCAAAGTGATCTGAAGAACACAATTTTCTGTTACATATGTCAGAGCTGGATGGAAAAAATGCCATGGGAACAGAAAGGTCAAGGGCTAATCCACTCCAAAGTCATTAAAGATCATATTTAAATTGCTTCGGAAGCTTCAAGGTTTTCAGAGCCATCATCAAATTCCCTACCAGGACAAGATGCCTCTGACATGACAGCTGCTCTGTATAGGAAAGGAAGCAAGTTCCTTTCTCTGTCAAGCTGAAGTGGATCTTTTGGCTTTCCAAGTTTATTTTGTTATGCATACTTGTGTATCATACAACTTTAGTTAAATTTTAAAGCAGAAATCTATTCTGTGTTATAAGAGGATTTTTTTTTTTTTAGCTAAATGAGCATACTTCAAATTGCATTTGACAAAACTGTATTTGAAAAAATTAATTGTGGCAGTGTGGTAGTTTACACCATGCCATCATATTAAATACTGAAGGAAAGGTGTTCCCCATTTATCCTGAGTATACCACCAGCTTTTGAAGACCTAGGACAGCAAAGTCATTACCTAGAGAATTAAGACTACAATATGAACATTTTTTCATAAATCATCCAGATAAGATAATTATTTTATTTATGCTTAATTTTGGCATAGAAACCTATTTTATTATAAGCATTGAATCATAAATATTTAAACTTGCAAAATGACTACTATAATCAAAACCATATTGAACAAACATGTATACATACTCCATAATACCCCTCATAAATTGGTGGAAAATTCACAATGTTTACAGAAGTTCAATCACTATCAGTTCAGTTCACTCAGTCGTGTGCGACTCTTTGCGACACCATGAATT
This sequence comes from Okapia johnstoni, assembly GCA_024291935.2. NCBI lineage: Eukaryota > Metazoa > Chordata > Mammalia > Artiodactyla > Giraffidae > Okapia > Okapia johnstoni. Next base: position 75,982,420 of record CM044312.1, on the reverse strand, counting down.
GCAGCACGCCAGCCCTCACAGTCCATCACCAACTCCCAGGGTTTACCTAAACCCATGTCCATCGAGTCGGTGATGCCATCCAGCCATCTCATCCTCTGTCGTCTCCTTCTTCTCCTGCCCCCAACCCTTCCCAGCATCAGGGTCTTTTCCAATAAGTCAACCCTTTGCATCAGGTGGCCAAAGTATTGGAGTTTCAGCTTCAACATCAGTCCTTCCAATGAGCACCCAGGACTGATCTCTTTTAGGATGGACTGGTTGGGTATCCTTACAGTCCAAGTGACTCTCAAGTTCAGTTCAGTCGCTCAGTCGTGTCCGACTCCCTGCGACCCCATGAACTGCAGCAAGCAGGCCTCCCTGTCCATCACCAACTCCTAGAGTCTACCCAAACCCATGTCCATCGAGTCAGTGATGCCATCCAACCATCTTCTCCAACACCACAGTTCAAAAGCATCAATTCTTCGGCGCTCAGCTTTCTTCACAGTCCAACTCACACATCCATACATGACTACTTGAAAAAAAATAGCCTTGACTAGATGGACCTTTGTTGACAAAGTAATGTCTCTGCTTTTTAATATGCTGTCTAGGTTGGTCATAACTTTCCTTCCAAGGAGTAAGCGTCTTTTAATTTCATGGCTGCAATCACCATCTGCAGTCATTTTGGAGCCCCCCAAAATAAAGTCTGACACTGTTTCCACTGTTTCCCCATCTATTTCCCATGAAGTGATGGGACCAGATGCCATGATCTTAGTTTTCTGAATTTTGAGCTTTAAGCCAAATTTTTCACTCTCCTCTTTCACTTTCATCAAGAGGCTCTTTAGTTCTTCTTTGCTTTCTGCCATAAGGGTGTTGTCATCTGCATATCTGAGGTTATTGATATTTCTTCTGGCAATCTTGATTCCAGCTTGTGCTTCCTCCAGCCCAGCATTTCTCATGATGTACTCTGCATATAAGTTAAATAAGCAGGGTGACAATATACAGTCTTGATGTATTCCTTTTCCTATTTGGAACCAGTCTGTTGTTCCATGTCCAGTTCTAACTGTTGCTTCCTGACCTACATACAGGTTTCTCAAGAGGCAGGTCAGGTGGTCTGGTATTCCCATCTCTTTCAGAATTTTCTACAGTTTATTATGATCCACACAGTCAATTGCTTTGGCATAGTCAATAAAGCAGAAATAGATGTTTTTCTGGAACTCTCTTGCTTTTTCGATGAATCAGATGTTGGTAATTTGATCTCTGGTTCTTCTGCCTTTTCTAAAACCAGCTTTAACATCTGGAAGTTCACGGTTCACGTACTGCTGAAGCCTGGCTTGGAGAATATTAAGCATTACTTTACTAGCATGTGAGATGACTGCAATTGTGCGGTAGTTTGAGCATTGTTTGGCATTGCCTTTCTTTGGGATTGAAATGAAAAGTGACCTTTTCCAGTCCTGTGGCCACTACTGAGTTATCCAAATTTGCTGGCATATTGAGTGCAACACTTTACAGCATCATCTTTCAGGATTTGAAATAGCTGATTTGGAATTCCATCACCTCCACTAGCTCTGTTCATAGTGATGCTTTCTAAGGCCCACTTGACTTCACATTCCAAGATGTCTGGCTCTAGGTGAGCGATCACACCATCGTGATTGTCTGGGTCATGAAGATCTTTTTTGTACAGTTCTTCTGTGTATTCTTGCCACCTCTTCTTAATATCTTCAGATTCTGTTAGGTACATACCATTTCTTTCTTTTATCGAGCCCATCTTTTCATGAAATATTCCCTTGGCATCTCTAATTTTCTTGAAGAGAACTCTAGTCTTTCCCATTCTGCTGTTTTCATCTATTTCTTTGCATTGATTGCCAAGAAAGGCTTTCTTATCTCTCCTTGCTATTCTTTGGAACTCTGCACTCAAATGGGTATATCTTTCCTTTTCTCCTTTGCTTTTCACTTCTCTTCTTTTCCCAGCTATTTGTAAGGCCTCCTCAGACAGCCATTTTGCCTTTTTGCATTTCTTTTTCTTGGGGATGGTCTTGATCCCTGTCTCCTGTACAATAACACGAACCTCTGTCCATAGTTCATCAGGCACTCTGTCTATCAGATCTAGTACCTTGAATCTATTTCTCACTTCCACTGTATAGTCATAAGGGATTTGATTTGGGTCATACCTGAATGGTCTAGTGGTTTTCACTGGTTTCTTCAATTTAAGTCTGAATTTGGCAATAAGGAGTTCATGATCTGAGCCACAGTCAGCTCCTGGTCTTGTTTTTGCTGATTGTATGGAGCTTCTCCATCTTTGACTGCAAAGAATATAATCAGTCTGATTACAGTGCTGACCATCTGATGATATCCATGTGTAGAGCCTTCTCTTGTGTTGTTGGAAGAGGGTGTTTTCTATGACAGTGCGTTCTCTTGGCAGAACTCTATTAGCCTTTGCCCTGCTTCATTTTGTACTCCAAGGCTAAATTTGCCTGTTATGCCAGGTGTTTCTTGACTTCCTACTTTTGCATTCCAGTCCCCTATAATGAAAAGGACATCTTTTTTGGGTGTTAGTTATAAAAGGTCTTATAGGTCTTCATAGAACTGTTCCACTTCACCTTCTGCAGCATTACTAGTCGGAGTATAGACTTGCATTACTGTGATATTGAATGGCTTGCCTTGGAAACGAACAGAGATCATTCTGTTTGGGCGCAGGTGACTGCAGTGGCTGCGACGGTGCACAAGCGCAGCCAAGAGGAGCTACCCCACGTCAGAGGACAGTGGCAGCAGACGAGAGGAGCTACCTCACATCCAAGGTAAGGAACAGCAGCTGTGCTCTGCTGGAGCAGCCGTGAAAAGATGCCCCACATCCAAGGTAAGAGAAAACCAAGTAAGACGGTAGGCACTGAGAGAGCACATCAGAGGGCAGAAAGACTGAAACCACAATCAATGACAACTAGCCAGTCTGATCATATGGACCACAGCCTTGTCTAACTCAGTGAAACTAAGCCATGCCGTGTGGGGCCACCCAAGATGGACGGGTCATGGTGGAGAGGTCTGACAGAATGTGGTCCACTGGAGAAGGGAATGGCAAACCACTTCAGTATTCTTGCCTTGAGAACCCCATGAACAGTAAGAAAAGGCAAAAAGATAGGACACTGAAAGATGAACTCCCCAGGTCAGTAGGTGCCCAATATGCTACTGGAGATCAGTGGAAAAATAATTCCAGAAAGAAGAAAGGGATGGACCCAAAACAAAAAACAACACTCAGTTGCGGATGGGACTGGTGATAGAAGCAAGGTTTGATGCTGTAAAGAGCAATATTGCATACAAACCTGGAATGTTAGGTCCATGAATCAAGGCAAATTGGAAGTGGTCAAACAGGAGATGAAAAGAGTGAACATCGACATTCTAGGAATCAGTGAATTAAGATGGACTGGAATGGGTGAATTTAACTCAGATGACCATTATATCTACTACTGTGGGCAGGAATCCCTTAGAAGAAATGGAGTAGCCATCATGGTCAATCACTATAGTATACACCTAAAATTTATATATTGTATGTCAGTTATACCTCAATTTAGGTAATAAATGTTCTTCTATTGGATATTCTTTTTATATGTATAACATGTCTCAAATATATTTTTAATTAAAAAATTTGCAAAGTGAAAAAAATAAATGAAACTATTGATGATATCATGTGTTGACTAAGTATAAGAAACTGAGAATCTTAAAAACCAGTGGTGTAAATATGTATAAAGTTTGCTAATATGTATAAAGATATTTGGTAGCTCTGGCAAAATGTGAAATATGCACACATTTGACAAAGCAATCCTATTTGTAAGATTTCCCCCTTCTGAAACAAATGCAACAGTAAATAAGAATATATTATAATAGTATTTATTACATCATCATTTAAAGTGAAACAGTAATAACCATTATTATAAAAACTGAATAAATTATTTAATATTCATATTATGGAGATAATGCACTTTTAAAAACATGAGTTAGATCTGTAGATACTGACCTGAAAAGCAAGTAATTACAAGATGTTTAGAGGAGAAAAATCCAAGTTGTGTTTTCATGTGTCTAGTGAGATGCCATTTTCTAAGAACAAGACGGGGTTGCAGCAGGCAGTGGCAATATGTAATGGTGCGTATAGCTACAATTTAAAGACAAATTTATGATATCTAAGTTTTAAGTCAAATCACATATAAAAATACCTAAACATCTGGCTTGGTTTAACACTCTATATTGCTGTCATGCAGACATTTTGTTTAAGTAGTTAATGTTTCAGACAGAAGAAACATGGGACTATATTATTTGCTTCGAGTTTACTGATTTTAAAAAGGAAAGTTCAAGTTCTAAAATAAGTAATAGGTGACTAGAAGTACTTCCTAAATTTTAACTCCCCTACTAATATCCAGAAAAGTTAATACATTTCCCTTCACCAACATCTCTGATCAGACAGGAAGCAGTGGAATAAGAGAGAATTTGATGCACAGTCCAGATACAAATTGATAGTATGATTCCTGTATGTGAAGTTATCATTTTATCATTTCTAGAGTCATTAAATGGGATATATTCATAAGCAAATTCATGGTAACTCGATATGCTATTGTTTCAAATAAATAAAATGGACTGAATGTTCCCCTCAAAATCCATGTATTGAAGGCCTAAGCCCCTAATATGACTGTATATGGAGATAGAGCCTTAAAGGAAGTAATTAAGGTTAAATGAGGTCATAAGGTTAGGCTGAAATCCAGTATAACTGACGACTTTATAAGAAGAGCAAGAAAGAGACAGCAGGGATGTACATACACAGAACAAAGGCCATATGAGGACAAAAGGAGAAGCCAAGGAGAGAGACCTCCAGAGAAATCAAACCTTCCAACCCCTGGATCTTGGACTTTTAGCCTTCAAAACAGTGAGGCAATTAATATCTGTTATTTAAGCCACCCACTCTGTGGGATTTTGTTATGGCAGCCCTAACAGACATGTATACATATATAATATACTATATAATAAAACCTGTTATATATGTTATCATACAATAAACACTTGTTATACACACACACACACACACACACACACACACACACATACACATACATATACACCTGCTAGGATTGCCTTAATGAAATACCAAGGTAGCCTAAGAAAATTTATTTTGTCACCATTCTGGAGACTGCAAAGTATAAGATCAAGCTAATATGTTTTATATTTATATAAAAACTCAGAAATGTGTAAGGTTACATAAAACCATCTAACCATATTTGTTAAAAGATACAGTGTGATATTCAGGTGGAAATTTGTACCCTAACCCATAACATCAAGGGAATGTTAAGATACACTGTACATAGAATTTAGAAGTTCACACTGTGAAATAGGCCAACATTATACAATTATTTTCCTTATCTTCCTTCATCCACATCATCCAGCCACATCTGTTATGAATGGAGAGAATGTTTGCTACAAATGATCACAGATTTATGGTCCTAGAAAAATTGAGAGAGCTACCAGGAGGCCAAGTCATTTAACCAGCTGTTCCTGGATCATGTTTTATTACTTAGGATTAGACCATGATGATACAAAGCCATTTAACAAGTCACTGGATCCTCAAGGAAAGTGGAAACTTGCTTAAATGATCATGAATCAAGCCCTCTAATAAGGAATTAAATTGCTTTGGAAAATCTACTTGGAAATACTCACTGGGGATAGTTATAAAGAAAAAAACCACATGGCACAATGGGATTTTTTACAAGGACACATGACAGATCATTTTTCCTGAAGAAGTATTTTAGAAGCAGTAAGCTTACCTAGAGCAAGAAAATATGATTATAGTAAAAAGAACACTAGACAGAGAAATTCAGCATCTGAAAACTTGTATCTCTAGATCATGCAAACTCCATAAGGGTGATATCACCCCTGGGGTAGGAACGGGAGCAGTTGACTCTTGGGGAAGGTGAAAAAAATTTAGAAACTGTAGCGGTTTGTGGCCCTCCAAAGGACCATAGTACATGAACAGACTTATACAGTATATCTGTAGTATTACAATTTCATGGAGGGGAGGTGAGGGGCAATTAGGAAAAAATAGGCTACAAATGTTCCTTAGAGAAGTAATCGTTAAAAAAAAAAAAAAAACAGTTAAGAAATGTTGCTGTAAGTAAATTGTACCATGTATGTATGAAGATAAAGACTGAAAGAGATGGACCTGTCAGCTCCCAGCCTCTTGAAAAGGAAACTTGACTACCCTGAACTCACAGCTCGCCAAATTCCCAACCGGATATCTCCAAAGCACTCCTCAAGCTTTCAGAGTTACAAAAGGCATTTATTCTCTTGGTTTCCTCTACCTCCTTAGCTCTTGCTTCTCTTTAGTCACTGTCCACTTCTATATCAACCAAAATGTGGATAGAGCTGCCTCACAAGATTCTACAAAATAGTATGAACATATTTTTAATGTGCACAAGCCTTTGTGAGTCGGGTAGATTTTAGTCCAAAGCTGGTCATAATAGATAAGATCACAGAGTTTAGTGGACAGCAAACCACATTAATATGTATATCCTATTAGTTTCTTTGAAGAACTCTAATACATCATCACTTATTCCAAAATGACTTCTGTAACATTTGTAGGTGACTTCAATATCCATACAGGTTATGCTTTTATTTCTCCAGATTTTGAGTCCCTTCATCTTGTTCTCTCCAGATTATCTTCCTTATGCAACTTCAGTCACTTACTTCAACAGTCAGAAACTAGGCTTGTAATTACCAGTAGCTGTATCCTTTCTGTAGTTTTAATTCCAAATATTTTCAGTTTCTGACCATCTCCTCTTTCCATTTCTCTTCTAATATCCTGACTGCAAAAATACTGAGATCTCCATCTCACTGATACTCTTACCATTTCACTTCCCCTCGCCCCTCTTCATGCCTTCTCTGGCCTTCTAGTCCAACTTATATTCCATGGCAATCATTGTCATATTTTCCTGGTAAAAAAGTTTAACTCCTTCTCATCTCATGTTTGTGAAAGACAAATAAACAGAAACCTCATGAAAATACAGTTGGGAGACCAGAAGGGGGAGCTCTCATGCCCTGTGAGATAGCAGAGCCCAGCAGGAAGGGGAAAGTTCTTTCTTAGCGAGAACTTAGTGGAAAACCAAGAACTCTTTGTTTGCTTAGCCCTCCCAACTTCTTTTTCTTGTTTATGAAAGTATAGTCCTTCCCTTGCTGTGGGCGGACTTACTTACTGTGGCTCACCGTGGCTGCAGACCCTGTATTGCAATTTCCTATTGATTCTAAAAAAATTATCTTCACTGGAAAAATAACTGGAAGTCTGTTTTTTTCAGATCAATAGGTCCTACCATCCCTATTAACAAGGAAAAGTACAAGCCTTGTTAAATATAACTTTCTTCTTACTCTATGCTTGTACCAGCACAGCTAAATATGACTGTAAAAAAAGAACACAACTAATGATAAATCATCTCATTTTAAATTGATGACCATTATGCTGGAGAAGGCTTTTTTCCTGCCTGTTAATTATACTCTTTTTTTTTTCATTTTGTTATATCATCTGTTCTGTTACAACTTACACTTCCTTTCCATTTACCATCCTCTGATGATGATCTTGCTTCTCTACTGAGAAGGTTGAAATTCAAGAGGGAAATTTCATTGCTTTTTACCCCCAAATCTAGCCCTTTTCTACATGTGTATCCTTGTATGTTGCCTTTCTTTGATTACCATGGATAGTTTATCTTCATCTTTGAGGATGAATTTTCTTCATTTCTATACTCTTATCCACAAAGGATGTGACCCAAAAAGAAGGACTGTAACTGTCACGAGTATTTCTTTTTCTATGAATATATTAGTGTGTAAATATATATAAAAATATTAAGCAAATATCTTTGTTTTCTTTCCTCTTTTACTCCTAAATCATGTATATTGACTTTATAACATCTTTAAGTATTGTTAATCTTACATCAGACTTCAAATTATGCAATATCAAGATATGAGTAAAAACATTATTCAAGGACTTTACATCCCCTTCTAGGGAAGGGATTAGTGCATTTTCAGTTGTAAGCAGGATAGTTGTATCATGTTAGATGGAATTATGACTTTGTTAATGTCTTTATTTCAGGACCATGTGTGGTTTAAGAAGATGCATATAGGCAAAATGTTGACAGGGGTGGACTTATGATTTTATGTGTTGACCGAGGGATGACCAGATGGCCCATAAAATATTATTTATCTGTGTGTCTGTATTTCTGAAAGAGATAGCATTTGAATCAGTGAACAAAGTAAAGGAGAGCCACTTACTGACATGGGCAGGCATTATTCAATCCACTGAAGGCCTAAAAGAAAAATAAAAAAAGGCAGAGGAAGGGTAAATTATCCTTCTTGAGCTGTGATGTCCATTTTCTTCTGCCCTTGGACATCAGAGCTCCTGGTTCTTGTATTAAATACTTCTGGACTCCAGAACTTATACCAGCTGTCCTTACTTTGTTCTTAGAATGTTGAACTTGAACTAAGTTTTATCACCATCTTTCTCAGTTCTCCAGCTTGCAGATGATAGAGTCTGGAACTCTTTAGCTTCCATAACTGTGTGAATCAATTTCTAAAATAAATCTTTGTCTGTCCTTATCTCTTTCTCCTTCTCTCAGATAGACAGATAGATAAATATGTATATGGAGAAGGAAGGTTTGTTATATATACTGTAAATATACTATACTATATATAAATATTTTATATTTTATATAAACATTTTACATTTATATTGTTGTTACATATACATTGTTGTTGTTGTTCAGTTGCCCAGTCCTGTCTGACACTTTGCAACCCCATGGACTACAGCATGCCAGGCCTCCCTGTCCCTCACCATCTCCCAGAGTTTGCTCAAGTTCATGTTCAATGCATCAGTGATTCCATCCATCCTCTGATGCCCTCTTCTCTTCTGCCCTCCATATTCCCCAGCATCAGGAACTTTTCCAATGAGTCATCTCTTCACATCAGATGATCTAAATATTGGAGCTTCAGCATCAGTCCTTCCAGTGAAATATTCAGGGTTGATCTGCCTTAAAATTGAGTGGTTTGATCTCTTTGCCATCCAAGGGACTTGCAGGAGTCTTCTCCAGCACCACAGTTCAAAGGCATCAATTCTTTGGTATTCTGCATTCTTTATGGTCCAGCTCTCACAACCGTACATGATTGCTGGGAAGACCATAGCCTGGACTGTGTGGACCTTTGTCGGCAGAGTAATGTCGCTGCTTTTCAACACACTGCCTAGGTTCGTCATTGCTTTCCTGGCAAGAAGCAATCATCTTCTGATTCCATGGCTGCTGTCACCATCCGCAGTGATTTTGGAGCCCAAGAAGAGGAAATCTGTCACTACTTCCACCTTTCCCCCTTCCATTTGCCATGCAGAAATGGGGCCAGATGCCCTGATCTTAGTTTTTTAAATATTTAGTCTTAAGCTGATTTTTTCACACTCCTCCTTCACCCTCATCAAGAGGCTCTTTAGTTCCTCTTTGCTTTCTGTCATTGGAGTGGTATCATCTGCATATCTGAGGTTGTTGATGTTTCTCCCCCCTATCTTAGTCCGGACTGTTACTCATCCAGGCCTGTATTTCTCATGATGTACTCAGTATATAGGCTAAACATACAGGTGACAGCAGACAACCTTGTCATACTCCATTCTCGATCTTGAACGAATCAGTTGTTCCATAGAGGGTTCATGTATATCCTTTTGGCTCTGTTTCTCTTGAGAATCCTCACTAATGCATATAACTAGATTAAAAAAAAATTATCCCCAAGCTTATTATTGTAAAATAACCATTTATTACACCTAATGACTCTATGGATTAGAAATTTAGACAATGCATAGTAAAGATAACTTGTCTGTACTCCAAAATGTCTGAGGCTTCAAATGGAAGTCCTGAAGGTTATATACTAGAAATATCTGCAAATTTGTTGATGCTAATCAACAAATGGGGAGACTTAGGTCCTCAATATATGGCTCTCTTCTTGAGGTTTTCCCAGAAAAGATAGGTTGAGCTTCCTCACAGTGGAGTGGCTGGCTACCCCAGATAATGTATGCCAAAAAGAGCAAGGAAGGTAGAATCCATATCGTTTTTATGACCTAACCTCAAAACTCACACAATTTCACTTCCACTAACTCTCTTGGTTGAACAGTTTTAAAACTCCCACCACACTTAAAAGAGGGAATGCAAACACACTTCTTCATGGAAGAGGTATCAAAGTTACATTGTAAGAAAAGCAGATGAGATGAAAATCACACTTGCATCAGTTAGAAAATACAGTCAACACATTTGCCTGTGTGGGTATTATCAGGGATTTCCTTGTTCTCTGCGTGTATACTGATGAATCCAGCTTGGTGTTCTTATTTTCTGTAGTTCAAGGTGAGAGCCAGTCACATGCATAATATTAGACATGTTAGACCTGTGGTTAGACCTGTTCTAACAACTACAACATATATACTTGTTTAACAATGTGTGTGTGTGTGTGTGTGTGTGTGTGTGTGTGTGCTCAGTCACATAGTCATGTCCAACTCTTTGTGACATGTCAATTATGGCCCACCAGGTTCCTCTGTCCATGGAATTTTCCCAGCAAAGATACTGGAGTGGGTTGCCATTTCCTCCTCCAGGGGATCTTTGCAGACAAGGATCAAACCCATGTCTCCTGCATTGCAGGCAGAGTCTTCACTGCTGAGCCATCAGGGAAGCCCATGTTTGTATAGGTATGGCATATATATATATATATATATATATATATATATATATATATTTGGTCTGTATCTCTAGTTCCTGACACAGAACTTCTAGTCTTGTGAAATTTCCTGAGAGAGAAGAGCATCTTTTGTTCTAACGAGGAGACTCTTAGTGGGCTTCTAAACAGACAGCTTCAAGAAGAGGATTGGTCACTGGAAAGACCAAACCTTGATTAGAAGTCTAGAATTTTCAGCCCCATCTTCCCAAGAAGGCAAAAGATTGAGTTAATAATTAATCATGCCTGCATAATGAAACCTCTGTAAAATAAAAAACGAAAACCTGAACAATGGAGTTTGGAGACCCTCTGGGTTGGTGAACTTGCCGAGATGCTGAGAGCGTAGAATGCTAGGAAGAGCATAAAGAAACACACCCCTTACCCATACCTTGCTCTATGAATCTCTTCATTCACTGTTCCTGAGTTGTACCCTTTATAATAAACCAATAATAATGTCTAAAGTGACTTCCTAAGCTCTGTGAGCTATTCTAGAAAATTTTTGCACCTGAGAAGGGGTCATGGAATTGTCCATTTGTAGCCAGTTGATTAGAAGTACAGAAGTTCCAGATCTTATGACTGGTGGCTGAAGTCGGTGGCAGCCTTGTGGGACCGAGCCCTTAATTATGGGGTCTGTACAAACTCTGGGTAGTTAGTGTCAGAATTGAATCAAATTGTTGGACACTCAGTTCTTGTGTGAAAAATTGGAGAATTGGTTGTTGATGCTGAAAAACACTGCAGAGTGTGTGTGTGTCTATATGTGTATATATGTATACATACATATATATATACACATATAAAATCGTACTTGAAAAATATTTAGGAATCATTTTTGAACATTATCTTTCTACAGTATCAACAATAGATAAATTTCCCTGACTCAGATGGTAAAGAATCTGCCTGCAATGTGGGACATCCCTGGGTTGGGAAGATCCCCTGGAGGAGGGTATTGGCAACCCACTCCAGTATTCTTGCCTGGAGAATCCCATAGACAGAGGAGCCTGGTGGGCTATTGTCACAAAGAGTTGGACACGACTGAATGACTAAGCACACAACCACAGAGCTTTATTTGAAGATTTCTCAATTATTATAAAGGTATTTCTCAACATGAATGACTTCTTTACCAGAGATAGGTATTCCAAACTAGCTTCCAAAATTAGAAACTAGCCAAGTGACAGCTACCATATCCTTTTACTCAATTTATTTTAACAAGATTAACATTTCCAATTGTCTAATCTATAGGTCTTCTGCTATGGTTACACTCTTCAACTGCCCCCTCTTGACATATCCACATGTACCCAGATTTAACCCAAACCTTACCATGATGGTACAGACACGGTTTGACCAGAGTCTGCCATGTGACTGAACCCCAGTAAATGGGTTGAATGACTGCTATCTGATTTAATACTTAGAGCAATTTTTGAGGTATATTTCATTATCTTCATTTTATAGATGAAAAGGAGCACATATTTAATCTTATTATGCTTTAGTTAGTGAGAGCCAAACTAGACCCCAGTGCTCTCTTAATTTTCTATGAAACCATGATGCCTCTCCCTCAGGCTAATTCTGCAGCTGTCCTCCGCCTTTATGACTGAGGGGCAACTCGTCACTCATCTGTGAAGCATCAAGATTCTGCTGCCTTCTTGAGTCTGTGGTATTATCCTTGCTTTGTCCAATGACACATAGCCATGGTTATCAAAAACCTTAAAAGTGTGGGTAATCAATAGCCAAATCCACTTCACCTGCCTTTACTAATCAAGATTGTTTTCTTTGCTGCTGCAAAAGACTTGCATATCCTCCAAGCAGCTTGTTGCTACAATAAGACAAGACATTTACCCAAGTTGTTTTCCAGGAGCTTGGAGTCAGTTCTGTGCAGTTTAAGCTGAATTAGGACAGTACAGGACCAGCTACCTACCCAATGGGGGTGTGCAGATGTTCACTCAGTGACCTTTTAACATCAGAGGGCCAAGAAGTCCATGCTCAGGTGCTGCTAAATGTCTCCAAGTTTTAATGTGCGGAGACCTGTAGCTTAATAATGCCTGCAATCACTGTACCTTTGTCCAAACAGTTTTCCCCACATTCCTCATGCCTCAGACCACCCTGATCCTTTATTCTTTATCCCATAAATGCCCTGAGCCCCTTGTCTTTAGGATGGCTGACCTGAGACTTATCTTCCCATCTCCTTTTTGCCTAAAATTTTGGCATCTCAGAGTTTTGACTTGCTGTTCATCAAGCAAAAAAAAACCTGTTTGGGTAACAAACTATTGGGATGAACATCAGAACAACCTACAGCAGGAACAGAATGATAGATCACCACCATGTTTGGGAATAGAAAGTTGTAGTTGGTATGTAAATTTTAATTGGGTGCACTTGGATCAAGGTGCTTAACAATGTATTAGGTTTAAAACTATTAGAGAATTAGGTAATTATATGGCAAAAGAAAAGAAACTATCCATTTAGAACCAAAAAAAAAGGAGGAGAAGGAGGAGAGGGGTGAATTACCAAAACTGCAATTCCCCAAATTAGGCTCATCACCAGAGCAAGAGTTAATTGAAAGTGACAGACATTTAGTTCATACTGTGGGATAGTCATAGAGAAGGAAAGGTGCTGTGTTCCTTCTATGATCATAATACTTAATGATGAAATAAGTAAAAATATAGCTATAACTGAAGGCAAAATAAGATAAGTGCTGTAATAGAGGCATCAGTAAATGCTGTGGGGAGTTGAAAGAAAGGTCAATGCCAAACAAGTCATCAGAATAGAAACGAGATTGACAAAATAATATAGCAAATTTTGTTAACCAAAAAAGCAGACATTTCTTCTTGTCTCTGGGGGAACTGTTCATTTGTAGGGCAGCCCTCAAGAGCAGCTTAACACTAAACAGAAGCAAGGTCAATATTAAATGAATTTGAGGGATGAAACCGTTTTCTGCTTCCAGGCTTATAATTTAAAATCATTATTGGGCCTTTGAGGCTAATCCCACTAGAACAAGTTCAGGAGCTATGAGCAGAAGACACATGGGAAGGGGGTTTGGTAGCAGCAGCAATTTCTGCTAAACAAATTCTGAAATTTAGTATTTAGGTAATGTCTTGGGACCAAATTCCAACCATCAGAGGTATTTTATGACTGTAATATATTAAATTTACTTACATGAGTAGCAGCACAGGTGTGTCTTGAACTATAAAAAAGGAAAACAACCTCCTAATAGTCATAAGGAGGTGGAAGAATGTGTTTTTTTTTTTCCTCTCAAATAATGGAAATGTGCCTAAGGCCTGGAAACCCTTAGAATAGGAATGAGGTAGCAAAATTGACCAACTGGACTGTGTCAATTATTTGCTAAGTAGAAGCTTAAGTTTTATGGGTATATGTTGTTTTCTTCTATATTATATGTATTTAGTTTGAGCAACTAATCTGATGTTTTAAGATATTTCATTCTGTAAATCTTAGTTATTTAAATATTATTTTGAATAATAGACAGATATGTAACAAGTTTTTATGGAACATAAGATCTTTCAATCATAAAGCTTTAATAAGGGCAGCCTCCATTGATTTTCCAAGTTAAGAAATAAAGTAGCCCCTTCAACCTATTAATCATTTTAGGGCTGATTCTTGTTTTGTTTTTCTAGGAAAAGATGAAAGCCTGGTCACTCCAGGCATGTGACATTGTCGACAGACTTTTCAGCACTCCTCCTAATTTATGGCCATTCAGTGCAAACTGAGAAATACTCAGGTGGCTGATGGTAGACTTCCCAGTGATTTACTCACAACATCTGCCATCTGCTCACATAGGCTCCATTCAGCAGTCAACATCTCATAAATGACGTCCTCTTGATTTCCTTCTCTTGGGCAAGTCAGTATTAACTGACACTGCCCCTCAGATAAGTACTGAAAGAGTCTGTCTCCCAAGACAATTATAATGAATAAATTCACTTTTCTGAATCATATTTAGCCAGGTAGCTGATAGAAAAGGGAGTGACATAGGGGTAAGAGAGTGATAAAAGAGAAAAAACAAAAAACAAAAAACAAACCCTACTGCAGAATCTTAACACTTTGGATTTCATATCCACTTGTGAAATCCAATAGTGTTCTTTTTTTTTTTTTTTTTTTTTTAAGAGGGCAATCTTCCAGCAAAGTATCTGTGAGCATGAATTTGAAGTTGATATTTATTTGTAAGAGAAGAATTCAGGGAACTGAATGTAATTTCTTTTGCTGTATTACCTCTAGAGAAAGTAAGAAGGTAAGTGTGAGCACATACAAGTTTGTGTGCCAGACTCAACGAGTTAATTACGGTTTCATAAAAGAAAAGAAATAAGCTCAGATTTTCATCTATTGTAAGGATTAAAATCTGTAAAGCCACAGCTTATAAATAAAGATTGTAGCAATTGGCCTGCACTAAATACAATTAGTTCCCAATTCATTTATAAGCAACTATAAGCTTATTTAATAATACAGTGGAATGCAATAAGAATGATCAGTTTCCAACTTTACATTAAGTTGGCAGTCTTAAAAGTTGTGTCTGCTATGATACATGCATATTTCCGATACCCTATGAGTTTTTCAAAGGCATACCATAGTGAAACCAAAACCGACTTTATAGCTGTTTAGAAGAAACAATGCTTTGATTGTTTTTGAGGTTACAGCAAACTTTTGGCACAGAATTAACCTTCTTAAACAAATGAAACACAAAGAACTCATCTATAAATCTTTCTTTTATATTATTATGTACTTAACCCCAAGATGTTTTTGAGATGGGAGACCAGCCTCTAATTCTGTCTTGTGCCAACCTTGTAGCAGCATGGTTTTCCTCTTTCCCCAGAGGAAAATGCAGTACAGCATCGAGGTCAGAACCACTAATTTCAGAACCTGGGTTGAGATCCTAGCTTTGCAATTTACTTGCTGAATGACATCAGGCAAATCATTTAACCTCTTGATCCTCAGTTTCTTCACCTGTAAAACAGAAATAATTTACTGATTTCATAAGTTTATTGTGACAAATGACTAAATAGACATGAAGTCTCTGGACAGAGCTTGGCACATAATTAGTGTTGCACGAACTATTGTTACCCTTATGTCTGACATGAGGGAAAACTCACATTGCACAATCTTTGCATCATGTACACACATCGTACACACATCTCCTTCAAACACGTCTCTTGCTTCTTTTTTGGGCTCTTCCCTTGCAGCTTCTTCTAAGTGTCCCTAAAACCATTTACCTCAGATGGGGACTCTAACCCATGGGGCTGGGACTCAAACCCAGCCAAAACACATGGTCTTCCAACTGAGATCTCAGACCTGGTTTCAGGACCTGATGAACCTCAGAATCTTGATGTTTCATTGCAGAAAGAATTCAGTGTGAGATAAAGTGATAGGTAAGAAGTGGATTTATTTACATAGAAACACACTCCACAGACAGAGTATGAGCCATTGCAGAGAGTGAGTGTGGCAGTCACGAAATGTGACATGGTTAGTTTTTATGGGCTGGCTAATTTCATAGACCTAATGTGTGGGAGATCATTCTGTCGTTTTTGAGATTGCATCCAGTACTGCATTTTGGACTCTCTTGTTGACCATCATGGCCACTACATTTCTTCTAAGGGATTCCTGCCCATGAAATTAAAAGACACTTACTCCTTGGAAGGAAAGTTATGACCAACCTGGATAGCATATTAAAAAGCAGAGACATTACTTTGTCAACAAAGGTCCGTCTAGTCAAGGCTATGATTTTTCCAGTAGTCATGTATGGATGTGAGAGTTGGACTGTGAAGAAAGCTGAGTGCCAAAGAATTGATGCTTTTGAACTGTGGTGTTGGAGAAGACTCTTGAGAGTCCCTTGGACTGCAAGGAGATCCAGCCAGTCCATTCCAAAGGAAATCAGTCCTGAATACTCACTGGAAGGACTGATGCTGAAGCTGAAACTCCAATACTTTGGCCACCTGATGCGAAGAGTTGACTCATTGGAAAAGACCCTGATGCTGGGAAGGATTGGGGGCAGGAGGAGAAAGGGATGACAGAGGATGAGATAGCTGGATGGCATCACTGACTCAATGGACATGAGTTTGGATAAACTCCGGGAGTTGGTGATGGACAGGGAGGCCAGGCATGCTGTGATTCATGGGGTTGCAAAGAGTCGGACACGACTGAGTGACTGAACTGAACTGAATGTGTGGGACGACTATTCCAACTATATTGGAGAAAGGGTGGTGCCACCACCCACTTTTTGGTCTTTTGATGGTGTCTTGGAACTGTCATGGTGCCTCTGGGTGTTTCATTTAGCTTGCTGATTGAGGACCAAGGTCTAGTGGAAGTTAATTTGTCTGCCGTCTTGGACCCATTTGATTCTAATCAGTTCATGTTGTATCCTTGGGCTATGTCATTCTTTCATAAGTTGTTCCCTGCCCCCTTCCTTCCAATTTCACCCCCACTGTTTGGTCCTGTTTGGTCCTTACTAGGCTCACTTGCTTTAGCCCCCTTTGTCCAAAATTGCATCCCACACCGATGACCTCTTTCCATCACTCCACTTCTCACACAGAACTTAGCTTTGTCTCAGATTCTCCAAACTTAGATCCTCTCACTTTTACTTAATGTTGTACCTGAAAGTATGTTTACTCTAAACACCAAATTTGCTTCCTCTCTGTAAATAAAAGACCTTCTATAAATCAGTATCCAGTATTCCAGAAATGTGAGTTGGAAATTATAAATAAGATTTTTTTTGACAATTCAGGCAATATGTACTACCATTAATGTGATATATGATTTATTTTCATAAATATATTTCACCATCCAGTAATTTGATACCGTTGAAAAAACACTAAATATATGAATAGATTAGCAAGTGTGTGTTCAGTGTAGCAAGTTAGTGTAGAACACTGAAAGTGCTCTTATACGCCTGTTCAGGCTACTTAGTGCATAAAAGTCATGACTATAATCTGCAGTTTACTTCAGTATTTCGGTATAATAGGTAAAAATACATGAACGGGTTTTCTTTAATAAAAACTTTACAAAAATGAAACCAAGATTACATGTATACGTATATTTGTACACATTTATTCAGACAATTGTATTTGTTGGGGTTTTCATGTAGATAGAGATATAGATAATGTGTTTTTGTGCTTAGTCACTTCAGTCACATCCGACTCTTGGTGACTATATGAACTGTAGCCTTGCATCCCACTCTGTCCATGGGATTCTCCAGGCAAGAACACTGCAGTGGGTAGCCATACCTCCTTCAGGGGATCTTCCCAGCCCAGGAATTAAACCTGCGTCTCCTGCATTGCAGGTGTATTCCTTACCCGTTGAGCCATCCAGGAAGCCGATAGATAAGATAAATTAGAAAAAAATAATAAAGTCATTCTCACATAAGTTTTCAATGCTTCCCAATTCAGGAAATGGTGAAAATTCAGAATACTTAGCTAGGTGAATATAAAGAAAATAATTATCTTTTTTCATCTTTCATTTTGCTTTTTTATTTTGGTCTGAATGAAATGGTAAGCTATTTAGTACTGAAACATTTAAAACCAGCTGTAAAAAAAAAAAAATCCTCAGTCATTCTCTACATACACCACTCCATACCCCCACACCATCCCACCCAGCCACAAAACAATCAGTTCGGATTTAATTTGTAAGTTTCCACCACCTGGATTTTTATTATTCTAATAATCTTTGTATTTGCTTACACAGATCTGAGGTTTCTGTTTCCAATATAGTCTGAAAAATAAGAATGCTAGCAACCACTTTCTAAAACCAAACTGTCTCTGTGTAGAGCTATATGAAGCTGTCTTGCATTTTTCTCTTTTCTGAAGGCTTGTTCTACTACTTGTGTACTTACTGAAATATCATGAACCAGAGATAGGAAGAGGATATCATTTTACAAGGAGAGGGTAGTTGGCAAAATTGAGACAAACTCTCATTAATTCTATGATTGTTTACATCATATTCAAACATCCTGGTCCTTCAGCTACAGAGGTTTAATTATTTAATTTCTAGTAGGAGTCCAGGCTTGAAAGACAAAACTAAATGATCACAGGTGCCGGAGATCACAGTGTGCCTCAAAAGGATTATCTTGAGGTCCGCTAGAATTCAGTTGGCATGAAGGAATGTGCGACTTCCTATGAAGCAGAGGAGGGAAGATTCCTACCCTCAGTAAAGAGTCATGGACATGGGGCTGGTGTGGGTGAGAGAATTATGTCTGTTTCTCAAAATTTCTTCTTGTCTCATCTTCATGGTATATTCCTGAAAGAAGGCTAAACATGGGTAAGATAACAGAACAGAGAAAAACAACTGGCAGCATTTTTGTACTTTATTCTCTGAGTGAATCTCCTGCGATGAGGTGGTGGTATAAATCTCTGATGGTTTCAGGGCTGGTGGAATGCGGTGTTGACAATCTGAGGTGTGTCCCTGCAGTCCAAGCACGATGGGTGGGGACAGCTGCAGTCTCTGAGGACAGTATCACCACAGGCAGCCAGACAGGTGGAGTGGAAACTGTCATATGCGGAATTGCTCATGAGTATGAAAGAAAAGACTGACAGAGGGAGAGGGGAAAGAAAGAAAGAAGAAGAAAAAAAAAGAAAATACAGACCCAACAGAAAATGCTATACAAAAATCAATATTGCTATTTGCAGAAAGATATAATACTATTGCTTTTTAAGGGGTTTTAGTAGTAATTTACTGTTCCTACTTTCCCTTCTGTGCAAGATTTTGCCCTAAAAGTTAAATTTGAAGGTCACCAAATAAGGAAAAAGAATGTAAATTAGAAACTTGAAAATTGCTTCAGCTTATGCCTCCCTTTTTTTCCTTCTAAAAATTAACTCATTTTCTTGAACTCACTCACTCTTTTATAGCTGTCTTAAAAAGGGATGAAAAGCTATGAAAGAGACAGGGAAAAAGACCTCCCCCCTCTTCATTTTCACTCTTTCCAGAAGGGAATCACTATTTCCAGGAGCATTTTCCTATGAGAGTCATGAATCATTCTGGCCTGCTTTGAAGAGGGTTCTCATGATATTCTTTATGCCCTAGCAGTGATATTATAAATATTTGTTGCATATTTTATAATACATACAAATATTTGTAACAAACATTTGATATTATAAATATGCAACTAATTTAGTATCCTAAAATCTTCCAGTTTAATCCATCCATACCTTGATGTATTTCATGGCCTTATTTGAATATAATTTAAGTATATCATATTTGCTAAAAATTGAAGTTTAAAAGAGTAGCAAAAATAATCGTATGTTTTAAAATGTACTAGATTTAAAATTAAAACACCAAAAGTATCAGTTTCCTCTAGTGATAACAATGTAAGTTTTAAGATTTTTTAAAAATCCAAGTTTTATGACATGTTAAAAAATATTACTATAACAAATTTAAACTATTTATAAAATTGACAAAGTAAGCATTTAGCAAATAATGAAAGCTCTTTAAATATAAACTGTAGTCTTTATCAAAACTCCATTTTTCTACTAATATCAAATAAATAATATAACATAATTTTAAGTCTGACTAAACTGTCACTTCAATTTAAAAATAACATAGTTATAACGTATTTTAATATTAATCACTCAAAGAAAACAGTGTTGTACTTTTTATATTATCTAGAAAGAACACAACTAAGTAGCCTTCTACTTATGTTCCTTTGTTAAATATAAGGTAAAATCCATCCAGATATTTGGTTCCCATTTTTAAGTTAAACCAGCACTCTGTGGAGTTTGTTCTTTTTTACCAGCAGGCATTATTCCTTGATTAAAGGGATGAATCGGGGGGTCCCATTCTATTTCTCTTACAATATGAGAAACAGAAAATTGTGAATCTCACAATTTCAAGCTTGTAATAGTCATAAACCAAGTTCAGTAAAAATACTTATTGAGAAGCATCTGTCTGCTGAGGACAGTGGTACATAACACAAATGCCTAAGAATAAATGCAACAGATCCCCAGCTGCTAAAGAAGAATCAGACAGATAGTAAATTAACTATAATAGAAAAAATAACCATTCAAGAGTTGTAATAGAATTACTAAACCCAGGTCAGGGGCTATGAGTATGAATACAGTTGCATCAGTTTTTAATCTGACTCAGCAGAACTCTTTCCTTTTCCCTCTAATTCTTCCATTTTTTTCTCATCCTCTGTTTTTCAAAGAAACTAAAAATGCAATATCCAGTTTTCATTTCAACTGATGAAAGTTTGGAAAAGATCTTTAAAGGGAATATAAGGAAAACTGAAAACTTGGATCTATTATTGTGGTATGTGTAATACACTGTGTTCTTTATTTTCTTAATGTGATACTGACAAATTAAAAAAGACAATGCTTATTGTTTTACATATTCAGCTTCTAAGTGGAAATGGCTCTACATATAGCAATAATCTTAAAGCCTAATTTTTTTGCCCAAGTGCTTTAAAACGTACACGCTATACTAACAGTGATTATTCAGCATGAAATGCACTTACCTACTCCATGAATTTTTAAAACGCCCCTTTCTCTCAGAATGCACTTATGCACATGAAAAACAGTTTGTAGAGACTTATGGATCTCAAGGGATAAACACTACATGCTCAAGAAATGAGTCTTGGATGGCTGTGGCATAGAATCCCTGATCATTTATTTTTAGTTACTCAAAGAGAAAAGATAATTTTAGCAATTCTTGATGAAAAAAACAATGATTTTAGTTCAATTTATTTTATCATATATGATAAAAATATATGTATCACCCCAGATTTCAAAAAAGCACAAAATTCTTTGAAAAGTGAACATGTTCTTCGCTCAATTGTGTCTGACTCTTTGTGACCCCGTGGACTCTAGCCCACCAGTCTCCTTTTTCCAAGGTACACTTCAGGCAAGAAATTCCCAATCAAATTCAGTTTGGGAATTTGTTACAAGATAAAGAATTATTATCTACTTCATAAGCAGGAGAGCCTTGGTATGGTGTGTTTATGTATGTGTGAGGTTTTATTATGCTCAAAGACTTTCTTCCCTATGTCCAAGTTAGAAAATCCAAATATCCTTTTCATGCCTATGTGTGGTCTGGAAAATTATATAGATTGGATTGTGCAAATATTGCTATAGCTATTAAGTTCTTGCCCTATTTACCCCATCTTATTTTTATGAAGACTTAATTTTTGAAAGAATGTTAAAATTGAAAAAAAACCATATAGTTTAAATTATAAAGCTTAAACTTTTGATGAATAGCAATTTAAAAATCTTTATTAAGTATCATTATATAATAGCAACACCTCTAGAATTAAGAAAGCAAAAATACTGGAGTGGGTTGTCATTTCCTACTCTAGGGGATCTTCCTGACTCAGGGGTCCAACACTTGTCTCTTGCAGCTCCTGCATTAGCAGGCAGAATCTTTACTGCTGCGCCACCTGGGAAGCCAGAATTAAGAAAACAGTGTATTTAAAAAGTTAGCAAAGGGAGAAATGAATTTTTTTAAAAATCTCTGCTTTTCAGTGTGAATACATATTCCATCCAATTGTATTTAATGTGGATAAAGAATAATAGTCTACACATCAAAACCTAAAGCTGGCATCTTTACCTTGAAAAAATTTCTTTTTTTCCAATAAATGCTGTAGAGTAAATATTTAAACTAAAAACAGAGAACGACTTAACTCAATGGCCTTACACAGCTGAAGGGAGGGGAGAAGAGGTGAAAGGGAAACCTTACAAAAGATAAGGAAAAACAGAGATACGTGGTAAAAGGGGTATTTTGCATCCTTTTCTCCTGCAAAATTTATGTTCCTGAGGAAAATATCAGAAAGAGAAAAGAATTGACATTGCAGAATAAGTATGAGTTAAAAATATTTGGATTGAGCAGAAAGAGAAATGGATTCCGATGTGACTCTGCTTTTACCCGCTATAACACTCACTTCCTAGTGGTTCTTTGCTTTTGTCATCAGGTATTTCACTCTGGTCTTTTCCCTGAACTCCTAAATCTGTAACACTGGTCATTTCATTTTGCTTCTATATAGCGCACATCATAACCTTTCAATTATAGCTCACTAATTAATAAATACTAAACACTTACTGTGGGCAAGGCATCAAACCATATAAAACAGACATAGTCTCTGCCCTGTGATTTGTGATTTTACAACTTGTGAGGGGGACAATACAACCCTAAAATAAATAATATCAAAGATAAATAGATGGCCTCACAAAGGTAGCATAGAAGTTTTGGTATGCTTCACAGAGCAGCCTGACTTAATCTGATGCATCAAAATAAGACTTCTCTAAGTATTGATAGTTAATCTTCATCCTAAATGAGAAGTGCCTGTTACTTGAGTTATTCATGACAGCAAAGAAGAGAGGAGATTGTATCCAAAGGTTTGGAAGGGGAGAAAACAGTATGTTCAACAAATTAAACAAAACTGTAAGAAAGAGAATAAGCAAGTAGATAGCTTGAAATAAGTACAGGGAGAGAAGGAGGCAGGAAATGGAGGACATTGTAAATTTTGCCAAGAATCCAGTTGAAAAGCATCAGCATCAGGTGTTTTAAGATGGGAAACAATATAATTAGATATGCATACTTAACAAAAAATTCTGGAAACAATGTGAGAACCAAGTGGAGGTAGATTCAGAGAAACCAGTTAGGTGACTAATATAGTCATTTATGAAGATTTTAGCGCTTTCAGCAAGGATTGTGATAGTATGGATGCAAACCAGAGAAGAGATAAGAGATATATTTAGGATCTGATTAGATGAGATCAGAAGAGGGAAATCCAGGGTTATTTAGAGACAGGAATATTCAATTTGACATGCCTGTGAAATGTCTAACTGAATATGTTCAATGGGCAGTGGATTGATGGGCTGAAGCTCAGGAGAGAGATATGGGTCAGAGAGAGAGTCCTTTGAGAGAAACATTACAGTGACAGTAATTGAAGCCACCAGAATGAATAACATTGTTGAAGGAAACCATGTGGAAGAAGAGAAAAGAGGATAAGAGAGAGTCTTGATGAGCTCTTCTGTACAAGGACTACATATAAGAGGAAAAGCCAGGAAATGAGAATTTTATTTTGCAATGGTCAAAATCTTTTGCAGCTGAGTAGTATATGAGAAGAGTATTTGAAAAAGTGGTTATTTTGGTTGATAAAGATCAGTAGGGAAATGAGAATTTTTAAAAGTAGGACAAATGCTGCAGTTGTAGTGTCATGAAAGCCCAAGAAAGAGGCAGTTTAGAGAAAAAAATAACAGAAAAAACATAATAATATTGACAATCAATGACGAACATTTTAAAATGCTGCCCACTCTAATCAGGACTACCCCAAATTTTTTTGTGAAGGCACACACTGCAAATGATAGTATCAGTGTGGCACACATTGATCAAGGAAGCTGGACTGGGAGCAAGGAGATTTGAGAGAGAGGAGCAGAAGTGTTTTGTTCCTTGCATGCCAACCAGAAATTCAGCCTAAATAAAAAATATTAGTTTCTCTAATTTTAACACACTCTGCCAAGTCCACTCTGATGTACTTTTGTTACCTGAAAAACTAGATTTGCATCTTGGTAAGTGTAGAGCAAAAAGACATAACCAAGCCAAAGAAAGGGAGAAGGGAGGATTTATTACTTGCAGCAAGTAAGGAGAACACCAAGGATCCTCCCAAAAGCTATGTCTCTCCAACAGCACAATTAGGGAGGTTTTAAACTAAGGGTACATGCATATTCATAAAGTGGCTTGAATGGTATATGCATATTCATGAAGGGGCTTGAGTAGAGGAGAAATCAGCATAGAACTGGGGCAAAGGTCTACAGAGTCCAAGCTGTGATTGATTGAAGTCACAAGGGTCAGAAAAAATCAACATCATTATCACTTAGGTTCCAGTTGAATTAGTGGTTGAGTGCTTCAGGCTAATCTTTACCCTTGAAACAAAACTGGGAGTCTTTACAACTGATCTACTTTTCTTTGCTATTGTTACTGCTTTTGACTGATAAAAGTCCTTTATTCATGTATTTTTTCATTCCCCAAGATCATTAATTATGGAGACTTGTTCAAAGACAAGCATGGCTTAGGCCAAAAATGACTTCTCATATGTCAATAAAGTCCGGCCTGATTCTCTAGGGACCCTATCTGCTTACACTTTTGTTCATTCTTTGTACAGGGATGGCTGTCCAAAGCCCTGAATGGAAACAGAGCAGAAACTTGTATTCCTGTGGAATCCCCAGACATATTTAAAATACTTCCCTGTTTTAATTGTCTTCTCTTCATCCTGTTGGTAAGGAAGGGATTCTCTTCCTCAGGCCATGGAGATGACTGCACAAATGACACCCACCACTGGGCAGATGAGATGGACAACTGTTGATTAGTCCCATGTACTCATAGCCTGGGAGAGAGTGTCACACCACTCAGGGCCAAGTGGGTTTCTACCCTGTACCGTGGGAGGTAGGTTTATATTAATAGTACTAGGATCAGTTCAGTTCAGTCGCTCAGTCGTGTCCAACTATCTGTGACCCCATGGACAGCAGCAAACCAGGCTTCCCTGTCCTTCACCAACTCCCTGAGCTTGCTCAGACTCATGTTGATCAAGTTGGTGATGCCATCTAACCATCTCTTCCTCCTTTTGTTCCCTTCTCCTCCTGCCTTCAATCTTTCCCAGCATCAGGGTCTTTTCCAAGGAGTCAGCTCTTCACATCAGGTAGCTAAATTATTGGAATTTCAGCTTCAGCATCAGTCCTTCCAATGAATATTCAGGACCGATTTCCTTTAGGATTGACTGCTTTGATCTCCTTTCAGTCCAAGGGACTCTCAAGAGTCTTCTCCAACACCACAGTTCAAAAGCATCAATTCTTCGGCGCTCAGCTTTCTTTATAGTCCAACCCTCACATCCATACGTGACTACTGGAAAAACAATAGCTTTGGCTAGACGGACTTTGTTGGCAAAGTAATGTCTCTGCTTTTAATATGCTGTCTAGGTTGGTCACAGCTTTTCTTCTGTCGGGGAAGTTTGTAATTTCCTTCGTTCTGTCTCACCGCAGCAATGTTATAGCTCAGTTTTATTGGCAAGCAAAGGAAAATACATTCTCGAGGTATGAGGGCAGGCTGACCCGAAAGACGCAAAGAGAAGAGAAGCCCCAATCCTTCTAGGCTTCCTCCTTTTATACATTTGTCTCCTCCCCTCTGAGCCTACCCTGTGTAAATTGAGCTAGCCAGGAGTGCTGTTTGTTTTACCTGAGGTCCTCACTCCAGTCCTTGGACCTTCCTTTGTTCTATTTTTGTGGGCTTTTCCCTTTGTTGTCTTTTAGCCACTACCGTTTTGGACTCCTTTTTCCTATTCTAACTACCTAACACTTCCAAGGAGCAAGTGTCTTTTAATTTCATGGTTGCAGTTACCATCTGCAGTGACCAAAAATAGTCTGTCACTGTTTCCATTGTTTCCCCATCTGTTTGCCATGAAGTGATGGGACCAGGTGCCCTGATCTTCATTTTTAAGTATTAGGATATGGTATCCCATTCCCCTTAGAAGAATGGTTGGTTTGTTTGAATAATTCCAGCAGTTTACAAGGAATTGAAGCCCACTATTCAGAGGTAAGTATAAACTTGATCTGGTCACTCTGATAAGGAGGTTGTTTGGCTAGTGGATGTTATTCACAGGAGCAGAGTGGGGAGGGGAACTTGTGGTTAAGCCACTGAAGTCCCTCTCAGTTTTCCCCAGATGTCAAGGCAAACATAATATTGTTCCTAAATTTTAGGCTTTATGCCACATTCTCCTGAAAGTCCAGAGAATAAAATTTGGCTACATGGATTTGAATGTTGAATATCTCTGAGTATTCTGAACTCTGAACACTGAGAAGAGACCTCCCTATGTCTCTCTAACTCCTATTTTCCTCCCCAACCTCCATGGCTGTTCTTCAGCATAGAACAGAACGCCTTAGACTCAATTGTTTCTTTTCCATAATGTGAAAGACTATTTTGAGCTGAGCCCTCCAGGCATAGTTCTGGAAATGCTAAAAGAGAAGAAGGATTTAGAAAATTCTCTCCAAAGATAGAAGCCTTGCTTAAAGGCCTTTTGTTGAGCCCAAAAGGTCAAGTGCCCATCAGACCCTGCCCTGCGAAGGCAAATATTAGAGTATTTATTGGAGTGAGGATTTGCAAAAACAAGGTTTGGGTGGGAATTAAAATGTATTTGCTTGATATTTGTCAACTTTAGAATTATTTGCTGCTTAGAATTACTATCTTAGTAAAGAATCTACCTGCCAGTACGAGACAAAGGTCAATCCCTTGTTTGGAAAGATCTCCTGGAGACAGAAATGACAATCCACTCAGGTATTCTTGCCTGAAGAATGTCATGGTGAGAGGAACCTGGTGGGTTACAGTCCATGGGGTTGCAAAGAGGCAGACACAACTTAGCAACTAAAAAACAACAACATGAATCCTTTGTTATACGTTCAGAATATCTGCTCTATCCATAAGTTTTAAACACTTCGCATAGAAATACAATACATCTCTATTATCCATAGCAATAATCACTTTTTTTTTTTTTTGTCTATAGCCTTGGACTTTTTTCCCCGCTGAATGAGTTCCAGGTCTTAAGTGACTATGTAGATGGTTCTGCTGCCTTCAGGGCTGGAGCTTATAGGAGGAATAGGAACGTGAATGTTGAGAAGTATTAGGTTTGGTGAGAAGCAGAGGTGGGCATAAAGAATTCAGTTTGGGGCATATTAACATTGAAGCGTGATGAGACACCAAAGAAAAGACCTTGCTTGAAGTTCAAGAAATGGTCAATCTTGGAAGAAAGGCTCAGAAGTCATCAGTTTGCAAACAATCATGAAAACCACAAGTGAAACATAGTTCTCACCACAGTGCATACAAAAGAAAAGGGTGCTGCAGCCCTGGGAACATGCGAGGTAGACTGCCTGGGTCTGTATTACTGAGAGAGAATACACTGATCACTTTGCACACTTTGCAGAATAATCCTGAGTGAATACACTGTCTCAGAAATCAAGTTGCTTATATTCATTTGCCCTTGCTACTTTGATGTTACATTTTGGTCACCATATGTCTGGAGTTTGCCAAAGAAAATTATTTTTTTTGTATGTGCCTCTGAACAAGTGTTAGAAAATGATCACACACTCTCCTAGTGTTCTACTCTTCAATCACAACCCAAGGCTCCCAGCCTCTCACCCAATTCATATCTCTACTTTGATATTGGATAATCAGTGATAGTTATATTCTCACAATATTCATTAGCAAAAACAATTCATACTCAGTATGATACACAATCAGTCATTCCAATCCCAAAGAAAGGCAATGCCAAAGAATGTTCAAACTATCACACAATTGCACTCATCTCACGTGCTATCAAAGTAATGCTCAAAATTCTCCAAGCCAGTCTTCAACAGTACGTGAACTGTGAACTTCCAGATGTTCAAGCTTGATTTAGAAAAGGCAAAGGAACCAGAGATCAAATTGCCAACATTCTTTGGATCATTGAAATAGCAAGAGAATTCCATAAAAACACCTATTTCTGCTTTATTGACTAAGCCAAAGCCTTTGACTGTGTGGATCACAACAAACTGTGCAAAATTCTTCAAGGATGGGAATCCAGATCACCTGACCTGCCTCCTGAGAAATCTATATGCAGGTCAGGAAGCAACAGTTAGAACTGGACATGGAATAACAGACTGGATCCAAATCAGGAAAGGAGTACATCAAGGCTGTATATTGTCACCCTGCTTATTTAACTTATATGCAGAGTACATCATGAGAAATGCTGGGTAGGATGAAACACAAGCTGGAATCAAGATTGCTGGGAGAAATATCGATAACCTCAGATATGCAGATGACACCACCCTTATGGCAGAAAGTGAAGAAGAACTAAAGAGCCTCTTGATGAAAGTGAAAGAGGAGAGTGAAAAAGTTGGCTTAAAGCTCAACATTCAGAAAACCAAGATCATGGCATCTGGTCCCAGTGATGGGCAAATAGATGGAGAAACAGTGGAAACAGTGACAAATTTTATTTTCTTGGGCTCCAACATCACTGCAGATGGTGGCTGCAGCCATGAAATTAAAAGATGCTTGCTCCTTGGAAGAAACGCTCTGACCAACCTAGATGGCGTATTAAAAAGCAGAGACATTATTTTGCAAACAAAGGTCCATCTAGTCAAGCTATATTTTTTCCAGTAGTCATGTTTGAATGTGAGAGTCGAACTACAAAGAAAACTGAGCGCTGAAAAGTCGATGCTTTTGAACTGTGGTGCTGAAGAACACTCTTGAGAGTCTCTTCGACTGCAAGGAGATCCAACTAGTCAGTCCTAAAGGAAATCAGTCCTGAATATTCATTGGAAAGACTGATGCTGAAGCTGAAACTCCAATACTTTGGCCACCTGATGGGAAGAACTGACTCATTGGAAAAGACCCTGATGCTGGAAAAGATCAAATGCGGGAGCAGAAGGGGACGACAGAGGATGAGATGGTTGGATGGCATCACCAACTCAATGGACCTGAGTTTGAGTAAGTTCTGGGAGTTGGTGATGGACAGGGAAGCCTGGTGTCCTGCAGTCCATGGGGGCGCAAAGAGTCAGACACGACTGAACTGAACTGATAGCAGGAATCTTCATATAATGTCAATTTATGAATTAGGATAGACTAAGTATGCCACGGTTAAAAATAAAGCATGAAATCTTGGGATTTTAGTAATAGCAAATGTTTATGCTTTTGTCACAGTCTGTTGTGTATTGGGATTGACTCTTTGGTAGTTTGCTTTCAAGCAGGTACCTAGGGATTCAGTCTTTTCATCTTTGAGGCTAATAGTTTAAACTCATGGCCCCTAAGGAGCATTAAAAAGAGGTGCTGGAGATAAGTCAGGAAATATACACATCAATTTCACCTTCTTCCTTCACCTTGCTTCTTGCCAGAAGCAAGAAATCTGGAGTCAATCCAGCTCTAAGAATATGAAGTCATTCTCTGCTTGCAGGAAGAAGAATTTGATAAGATCAGCTAGTATATGCAACGTTATCTCCTACTGTGTTGTGTTTTTTTTTTTTTTCAAACATAGGAAGAAGAATCTCAATATGTAGTTTGGAAATTACTTATTAAGGCGTACTTCATTAGTTTGAAATCCCAGCCCTCTTTTGCCCTCATACATTCTCATTAAAATAATGTCATTCTCTTCCAGTTTCCTAAAAAATAAAACTTTTCTCCTGTTTTTACCAGTAACATCAATCTTCGTTTCAACTTCTCTCTTTCAGCATATAATTTGAGCATTTACTTGGCCTTATAGTTTAATTTATTCCCTTACATTTGAGGACAGAAGACTCTATTAGTCTCCCTTCTTTGGAATTTCACAGTTTACAAGTAGGAACTTTCCTATGGAGACTTGCCAAAGAGTTGATTCCTTAACCCCCTTGGTCATTTTTCTTCATTAAAGAGAATAAATCATTTCATGGTAGCAGTAATCCCTGTTCCAGTTTGCCAAAACCAAAGCAAGTGCTGGACCACATTCACTCCCCATGGTTTTGAGGAAAAGAGAAAGACACTTAGAAGACGGTGTTGGGGTTTATCTCACTCCCACTAGACTCTGCTATCTGGGAAATGTCAGAAAAAGAGCTACCAAATCAACTGTATTATGAATTTGAGATCTGAATTCCTGTCAGTTCAATGAGATGGCAAGTCACCTGTACAGAGTGTGATTTCTCATAACTGAAAGTCTGTAAATTTTGAGTAAGGCCGTAGAGATGTTTGCAGAAATGTGAGCATTATTCTGACTTCTAAAGTAAGTAAACTTTCTTGGTTCTGCTGCATATCCTAGCCACTCTTCAAAGTTCCAAATTTTGACTCCTGGAGTTGTGTTTTCAATTTCTCAATTTTATATTAGCAATTATTCTGCACCAGCAGTTGCAAATCCTGTTTACTTGCAAGATCCCAGGCACAGTCCCAGACCCAGGGATTTGATTTCTTCTGGTGGCACAGTGCAGTGATTTGAACCTACCCAAATGTAGTTGCCCTTAAAGTCTTCCCCTTGGCCCCACCCCAAAGGACTTGATTTTGTAAGAAACTGAATTTCTGGAGATGTGTACAAACCAATTCAAAGTTTGGTTTTACAAAGGTGTTTTTAGAAAACTTTGAATTAATGGACCCTTAATTTTGAAGTGCTTTGGTTTATAAACTGTTCTCAAACATTCCACTTTCACCAGATTAGAAACTTCAATTTAAGTGTCATCCACACAGAGTCTCTCTGGCTTTCTAGTGCTAGTCTGAGTTGTGATGACTTATTATTATTTGTTAATGAGTCATATATTATTTTCCAACAGAGTCCCTACCTCCCCAAAAGATTAGAAACTGTAGTAAAAGTATACTATCAGTTTAAGTCTAAAATTATGATTTTAATCCTAGGCCCTAAATTCTAAATGGTAACTCCCAAAATATAAGTTATAAACCAAAGATCTCTGAGATCAAGTTCTTCAACATGACAAAGAAATGTTCTAACAAATAAGTAATTTGAAACAGTAAAATTTTTTACTAATTTTTTTGTTTTTAAATAAATAAAGGAAAAGGCCATACTACCTGGGTCTAAGAGAATACATTGAATATTTGAGTATATGATTAGGTGTTCATCAAAAATGAAAAGTCATAAGGTTTTTATTTTTTAATTTTAAAGTAGAGGGTTTTGATTTTCTTTTATGTTTTCAGTTCTGACTTTTACAGCTCAACTCATGTGACATATTTCATTACATCATTTTATAGTATAAGTAACTGACAAGTGTTTTCTGAGACTATGAAAACTTTTAAACCAAGTTTTATTAGAGATCACAATATCCTTAGAGATCTCAAATCTTACATAGGAAAGAAGACTCCATAATCTTTTATAATAGCAAAGTACATAGTGACTTTTTCAAATTCCACATGTATTAATGTGTCTGTTAAAACTGGAGTGAAAAAAATAGTGAGAAAACTCTTCTTATTAATATCCACTTTCTAGATTAAAACCAACAGTGCTGAAATAGCACATTAGTCATACAATTCTGAGGCTTGCTGCTGCATCTATGAATTGAATGGCCATAATCAACAACATGGCATTAAAAAAGACTTCCTTCCATACCAATGAACTTAATACTGAGTTCTCTATATTACTACAGAGAAAAGTAAATTGAAATTATTTAAGTTGAAAAGTAAATGAAAATATACCGAAAATTATTTTCAATGGTCACATGGCTGTACATTTAGAAGAATATTGATGTTGAAAGCAGTTTATTTCTTAGAGAAATACCTTTCACTGGGCAAGTGTATGCATGGCCTAAGAGTCAATGATAATATTGTTCTTTCAAGTGTTTTTAACGTATATAAACATGACCTTTATTGACTCTTTTAAGACTCTTAGTGGAAATCTTATAGTTCATGTTAAAATAACTGATCTTTAGGGATTCAAGTGGGCAATTACTCAACTAAATAAAGGGAATGCTTTTCTAATCTGCTCTTGTAATGTTTAGTTAACATGTTCAAAACAAAGCACATGGTGACACTATTTCTTGTTTCCTTTTTTTATGAGTCATATGGGATCATCGATGAACTCCATTTTATACTAGATTCTAGAAGCACGTTATGTTAAAAGTTCTGTACAAATCTCACAAATGTGAAGCAGACAAAAAAATGTGGAAAATGTTATTTTACGATTCCAATTGGCAGAGCAAATTTTTCAAGACTCTGAGAGGGAACATATTTCCCCCATGACTTTAAGCTTATAATTAAAAGCCATGCTTCCACTTTTAGTCCAAAAAAGCATAAAATGCTCCATTTGAGAACAAAAGCACCTTGGATGTTCTTCGTGTATATCTGACAGACACATTCTGGGCACTTTGTGTATCATAAGTTCAGTTCAGTCGTTCAGTCATGTCTGACTCTTTGTGACCCCATGGACTGTAGTTCCTGATTTGGAACCAGATTCCTGCCATAATGAAGACCTAAAATATTTGTTAAAAGATTTAGAGTTCAGGGAAAATGACACTGAAATTTAGAAAGATGATGATCCCTGTTATGTACAGGCAAACCTTTGGTAAAACAGTTGTGTGCAGTAACTTGAAAGGCAGACTAGACAATGTGCCTATTCAGTCAGAAATTCTAGAGGATGTGATTAGAGGGGAAAAAAAAATCACAGAAACTAGTATATTTCGAACATAATTGACTACTTTCAACAAGATATTAACAATAAAGAGAGGAACTCAGAATTATATTGACTATTTTGCAGGCAGAAATAAAAGTGAATACAGAGTCCTGAAATTTAAAGGATTGAACAAAAGATATCCAGTAAAATGTGTCAAATGAATAAAATAAACCAAGGCTAAAATCAACAAAGTGTATGTACAGGCTTCCCACCCTAAATAGGTGGTCCCAATTAAGAGAGAAACAAGTTGGTAAAAAGCAGTAAAATAAAGATATTTGAGAACTACATCTGGAAACAAACTTTGGGTATGTGATATGTGTAAAATTATTAAAAAAAAAAACCACATCAGCAGTCTATTGGTTTGAGAGAATTTCATTGCCAAAAATCACAAGTTTGAACTAAGGAAACTTTTGACTGTTTCTGGTTTAAACAAATAAGCAATAATAATAAAACCTTGAACTCCCAATTTTCCACCAGAGTGAGGCAAACTTTGAAGGCTGTATAGCCTCAAAGGTATTCTATCACTCACTTCCAGCATAGTCATGGAGAGTAATGGATTAAGAGGGGTTTCCAAATGGGAGGACCAAGGGGCCTTGGGAAAATAGATGAAATAATTCCTTCTAGAACAATGAATTAGAACTTAATCCAGGTACTCCTTCAACCTCAGGGGCTTCCCTGATATCTCAGTTGGTAAAGAATCCACTTGCAGTGCAGAAGACGTTGGTTCGATTCCTGGGTTGGGAAGATCAACTGGAGAAGGGATAGGTTACCCACTCCAATATTCTTGGGCTTCCCTTGTGGCTCAGCTGGTCAAGAATCTGCCTGCAATGTGGGAAACCTGGGTTTGATCCCTGGTTTGTAAAGATCCCCTGGAGAAGGAAAAGGCTACCCACTCCAGTATTCTGGCCTGGAGAATTCCATGGACTGTATAGCCCATGGGGTCACAGAGTCGGACACGACTGAGCGAGTTTCACTTTTACATTCTTTCCTGAACCTCATGCTCAAGGTAGGGACCCTCACAAAATATTCCCAGCAGGATTTCAGAATGGCAATGGGCAAGCCAACTGTCTTCTATTCTTCTATTCTTCCCCTTTCTAACTAAGAAATTCCATTCTATGTTCCACCATTGGGTATAGTGAGTGTATGTATGTGTGTGTGTGTGAGTGTGAGAGAGAGAGAGAGAGAGAGAAAGAGAGACAGGCAGACAGAAAGAGAGAGAAAAAAGGTAGCTAAAGAACTTTTCTTTGATTCCTAGGTTCTGATACAAAACAAGCATTCTGTGGACTACTGGAGAGGACTACATCTCCCTCAAAGGAACAGCACTTTTAGTTTAATGCAGCCACTGGAAAGAACTTGATTTTTCCCCTATGGGGAGGATTTCATATGAAAAGAGAAAAATATATTTGGTATTCAATGATCAAAAGAATAGGCTGTGTTAGCAAATGGTTAGCTATTCATCAAACCTGTTTTATCTTCCTTGGCACAGAGGACAGCTGTATCTGCAAGCCTTTGCAATTACTTTCACATGAACAGCTTTGTTAGATGGAAAGTGGGAGAAAATTAGAAAATGATGAACACTTGACTGTTAATATTTCTTCTGAGAGTGTCATGTAGTCCTCCTTTGTCTTTTGGCTGTGATCTGTGGTGATGTTTTCAAAATTCAGTTCAGCTCAGTCACTCGGTCATGTATGACTCTTTGCGACCCCATGGACTACAGGGGGCCTCGCTGTCCAGGCCTCACTATCCATCACCAACTCCCGGAGTTTATCCAAACTCATGTCAATAAAGTTGGTGATGCCATCCAACCATCTCATCCTCTGTCATCCCTTTCTCCTCCTGCCTTCAATCTTTCCCAGTATCTGGGTCTTTTCCAATGAGTCAGTACTTCATATCAAGTGGCCAAAGTATTGGAGTTTCAGCTTCAACATCAGTCCTTCCAATGCATATTCAGGACTGATTTCCTTTAGGATTGAGTGGTTGGATCTCCTTGCTGTCCAAGGGACTCTCAAGAGTCTTCTCCAACACCACAGTTCAAAACCATCAATTCTTTGGTGCTCAGGTTTCTTTACAGTCCAAATCTCACATCCATACATGACTACTGGAAAAACAATAGCCTTGGCTAGACGAACCTTTGTTGACAAAGTAATGTCTCTGCTTTTTAATAAGCTTTCTAGGTAGGTCATAGCTATTCTTTCAAGGAGCAAGCATCTTTTAATTTCATGGCTGCAGTCACCATCTGCAGTGATTTTGGAGCCCAGACTAATGAAGTCTACCACTGTTTCCATTGTTTTCGCATCTATTTGCCATGAAGTGATGGGACCAGATACCATGATCTTAGTATTCTGAATGTTGAGCTTTAAGCCAACTTTTTCACTCTCCTCTTTCACTTTCAGCAAGAGGCTCTTTAGTTCTTCTTCACTTTCTGCCATAAGGGTGGTGCCATCTGCATATCTGAGGTTATTGATATTTCTCCCAGCAATCTTGATTCCAGCTTGTGCTTCATCCATCCCAGCATTTCTCATGATGTACTCTGCATAAGTTAAATAAGCAGGGTGACAATATACAGTCTTGATGTACTCCTTTTCCTATTTGGAACCAGTCTGTTATTCCATGTCCAATTCTAACTGTTGCTTCCTGACCTGCATACAGATATCTCAGGAGGCAGGTCAGGTGGTCTGGTATTCCCATCTCTTGAAGAATTTTGCACAGTTTGTTGTGATCCACACAGTCAAAGGCTTTGGCATAGTCAATAAAACAGAAATAGATGTTTTTCTAGAACTCGCTTGCTTTTTTGATGATCCAACAGATGTTGCCAATTTGATCGCTATTTCCTCTGCCTTTTCTAAAACCAGCTTGAACATCTGGAAGTTCACGGCTCATGTACTGTTGAAGGCTGGCTTGGAGAATTTTGAGTGTTAATTTACCAGCATGTGAGATGAGTGCAATTGTGTGATAGTTTGAACATTCTTTGGTGTTGCCTTTCTTTGGGATTGGAATGAAAACTGACCTTTTCCAGTCCTGTGTCCACTGCTGAGTTTTCCAAATTTGCTGGCATATTGAGTGCAGCACTTTCACAGCATCATCTTTGAGGATTTAAAATAGCTCAAGTGGAATTCCATCACCTCCACTAGCTTTGTTCGTCGTGATGCTTCCTAACACCCACTTGACTTCACATTCCAGGATGTCTGGCTCTAGGTGAGTGATCACACCACCGTGATTATCTGGGTTGTGAAGATCTTTTTTTCGTATAGTTCTTCTGTGTATTCTTGCCACCTCTTCTTAATATCTTCTGCTTCTGTCAGGTCCATATCATTTCTGTCCTTTACTGAGCCCATCTTTGCATGAAATGTTCCCTTGTTATCTCTAATTTTCTTGAAGAGATCTCTAGTTTTTCCCATTCTATTTTTTCCCTCTATTTCTTTGCATTGATCACTGAGGAAGGCTTTCTTATCTCTCCTTGCTATTCTTTGGAACTCGGCTTTCAAATGGGTATATCTTTGCTTTTCTCCTTTGCTTTTTGCTTCTTTCTTCTCACAGCTATTTATAAGGCCTTCTCAGACAATCATGTTGCTTTTTTGCATTTCTTTTTCTTGGGGATGGTCTTGATCCCTGTCTACTGTACAGTGTCATGAACCTCCATCCATAGTTCATCAGGCACTCTGTCTATTAGATCTAGTCCCTTAAATCAATTTCTCACTTCCACTATATAATCATAAGGGATTTGATTTGGGTCATACCTGAATGGTCTAGTGGTTTTCCCTATTTTCTTCAATTTAAGTCTGCATTTGGCAATAAGGAGTTCATGATTTGAGCCACAGTCAGCTCCTGATCTTGTTTTTGCTGACTGTATAGAGCTTATCCATCTTTGGCTACAAGAATATAATCAATATGATTACATTCAAGATAGAGGTAGGAAAAACAGAAGCATCTCCAAATCCCCTCTTATAGAGAAGCCACAAGAAGAAGCCATGAGAAATCAAGCATCATTGAATATAGGGGTCATAGTACCTAGCATTCTAAGAAATATACCACTGATCCAAATTTCCTCCATCGTTACTATTTCCATTCAGTCCACATAATCTCTTCATTCTAAAACATTATCCACACAAATCAGAGAGTAATATTATAGGTACAATTGGATTTCTTTGTTTATAAATATTCTATACATTTTCACTGACTGTGGCCTCATCTTCAAATTAGTTATATAGAATATAAGGATTAAAACTGCCTTTTATTGACTCATATTTTTGTAATGTTTTTGAATCACTCACTAATTTCATTTCTGTGGAAATTTTCTATTCATTTCTCAAGGCTTCTCATAATTGAAGGTTTGCCAGTCATGTTGGGGTGTTGGTTGTTTTTTCTGCTCTGTCTCCATTCCTCAGTGCTTGTTATGTATCACTTTTATTTATCATAAATATTTGCTATGTCTGTCTTTAATTGTGGGTATCTCCTGAAAAAAAAAGTCAATTTAGCTTCATATTACCCTTTTGCAGTATAATTCATAGCATATATTAAAGTCTTACTTAAATAATAAATATAATACATATAAAAGTACCAATAGAAATGTTATTCATGCAGGCCAATTTATTCAGCCATTTCACTGACAAAGGTAGATTTTATTTGAAGAACATACTCAGGGAATTTCTTCTATCATGTATTTTCCTATCTTATATTTTCATAACCTCTTATTCATTATTGTTGCACTTCCTACCTAAAACCTATTCAGCACAAAACTTCTGTACTCTATATTATTATACTTATACTTTCTTCATGGTAGTTTTATTAATTGTATTTAAAACAGTCTGAGAAGCTATCACTCTGAAAGGGTAAAATACCAGTTATTTCATCCTTCTCCCCCAGACAAAACTAGAATGATTCTTTAATGTAGACTATTAGTACAAAGCTAAATTGGTAGTCTAAACTGCACTCAACATCAATCAAATCACATAATTAATTTTATAGAAGACATTGGGCTTAGAATTATAAACCTATATCTATTTTTCCTTTTTCTTACTGAAACTTGACTTCTGATTACATTATTAAATGCCTTGAATTACACTATAAAAATTAAGGCATTTACAGTTTATAATTATTCTATAAAAATTAATTTGCTAAAAATTAACTTCCAACTCATTGCCATTATGCAATGAGATGAGATTAAATCATTATAAACTACTACTTTGCCAGCAAGTGATGCCTCTTAGACCCTTATCAAGAAAGAAATTTAAAACAAGCTCATTTCTTAGAACTCAGTTTTTTAATCCACCACACCCTCACTCTAGTACACTCAGAACTAAATTTTACCAGGTGTCATTTTTCAGAAACCACAATAATTTTATGCTAACACTATATTTATTTCCTTGTCAGTGGCAGAGACTTACCTTGAACGTTTTTATGTATGACTCAGTATTCATAGCAGTGACAGTTGAAGTCAAAGTTTTCATTCACATTTCCTCTTTTTATTTATGGTCCAATATATTTTGCCACCAAACACATCTACAGCTTCCTGTGATAAGTCTGCAAATGAAAGTTGTGGACCTATAACGTAAGGTCTATGCTATGCTAAAAGCTATGCTAAAGCTAGCATATCAGTTCAGTTCAGTTCAGTCGCTCAGTAGTGTCCGATTCTTTGCGACCCCGTGAATTGCAGCACGCCAGGCTTCCCTGTCCATCACCAACTCCAAGAGTCTACCCAAACCCATGTCCATCAAGTCAGTGATGCCATCCACCCATCTCATCCTCTGTCGTCCCCTTCACCTCCTGCCCCCAATCCTTCCCAGCATCAGGGTCTTTTCCAATGAGTCAACTCTTTGCATCAGGTGGCCAAAGTATTGGAGTTTCAGCTTCAACATCAGTCCTTCCAATGAACACCCAGGATTGATCTCCTTTAGGATGGATTGATTGGATCTCCTTGCAGTCCAAGGGACTCTCAAAAGTCTTCTCCAACACCACAGTTCAAAAGCATCAATTCTGCAGCACTCAGCTTTCTTCACCGTCCAACTCTCACATCCATACATGACCACTGGAAAAACCATAGCCTTGACTAGATGGACCTTTGTTGACAAAGTAATGTCTCTGCTTTTAAATATGCTATCTAGGTTGGTCATAACCTTCCTTCCAAGGAGTAAGCGTCTTTTAATTTCATGGCTGCAATCACCATCAGCAGTGATTTTGGAGCCCCAAAAAATAAAGTCTGACACTGTTTCCACTGTTTCCCCATCTAAAAGATAGCACATAATACTATGCTAAAAGCTCACAG
The DNA here is from genome assembly GCA_024291935.2 of Okapia johnstoni. NCBI lineage: Eukaryota > Metazoa > Chordata > Mammalia > Artiodactyla > Giraffidae > Okapia > Okapia johnstoni. The sequence goes on along the minus strand of CM044312.1, from coordinate 75,943,355 downwards.
AAGGCAAAGAGCTACAATGCAGCACAATTCACAAACGAACTACCATCCTGGGACATTTGTGTTTAGTTAGAGCAAAAGTAACAAAATAAGCCAATGCATTCAAGGTGACGAGTAATAACAACAAAAGAAATTTGTTTCTATAATTATTTAAAATATATTTTTAAAAATTGAATTATAGTTGATTGACAGTGTTGCATTAGTTTCTGGGTATACAGCAAAGAGATTCAGTTATACATATATATACATATTACTTTTCATATTATTTTCCATTATGGTTTATTACAGGATGTTGAGCATAGTTTCCTATGCTATACAGTGAGGACCTATTGTTTATCTAGCTTGTTTATAGTAGTTTGTGTCTGCTAATCCAAAACTCCTTATTTTTCTCCCTAAGCTCATAATTTCTTTTCTAAGTCTGTGAGTCTGTTTCTGTTTCATAAATAAGTTTTACTGTATAATCACATATAAATGATACCATATGGTATGTGTCTTTCTCTTTCTCATTTACTTCACTTGTTACAGTAAAATATGTGTTCTTATATGTATTATATCAATTGGTTGTCATTGAATCTATACAAGGTAGAATATAGAAACATAGATTAGAAATATATCTTTCTCTTTTTGTAGATCCATTACTATTTGAGTTCAATACAGGAGTGTCTCTCCATTTTCTTGGTTCAGGGAGAAATATTGAACAGATTTCTCCAGTATTACTTGAGTGGGGAAGTTGGCAATAGGCTTTTCTTTCCATCTACTTAGGGGTCCCGGGTCTACTTTCAAATTCTCCAGGGCCTATGACTATATTGAAATGATAGAAGTATTATCTATAAGAGATTAAATCTTGTGACGACTGAGCAAAATCTTGGGAAATGTAGCAGGCAACACCTGTTAACTTTGTTAAGACTCAGTTTTCTAGAAAAACTGATTTTATTTGTTGTTCAATTGCCAAGTCATGTCCAACTCTTTGCGGCCCCATGGACTGCAGCACTCCAGGCTTTCCTGTCCCCCACCATTTCCTGGAGTTTGCCCAAGTCCATGTCCATTGCATCAGTGATGCCATCCAACCATCTCATCCACTGTTGCCCTCTTCTCCTTCTGCCTTCAATCTTTCCCAGCATCAAGGTCTTTTTCAGTGAATCAGCTGTTCACAACAGGTGGCCAACGTACCAGAGCTTCAACTTTAGTCTCAGTGCCTTCAATGAATATTCAGGTTGATTTCATTTAGGAGTGACTGGTTTGATCCCCTTGCTGTCAAGGGGCTCTCAAAAGTCTTCAGCACCACAATTCGAAGACATCAATTCTTTGGCACTCTGTCTTCTTTATGGTCCAACTCTCACAACCGTAATGTGACTACTATAAACATTATAGCCTTGACTGTACTGACCTTTGTTGGCAAAATGATGTCTTTGCTTTTTAGCACACTGTCTATGTTTGTTATAGCTTTCCTGCCAAGAAGCAATCATTTTCTAATTTCATGGTGGCAGTCACCATCCGCAGTGATTTTAGAGCCCAAGAAGAGGAAATCTGTCACTGCTTCCACCTTTTCCCCTTCTATTTGCCATGAAGTGATGGGACCAGATGCCATGACTTTAGTGTTTTGCTTTTTTTTTTAACATTGAGTTTTAAGCTAGTTGTTTCACTCTTCTCCTTCACCCTTATCAAGAGGTTCTTTAGTTCCTCTTCACTTTCTGCCATTAGAGTGGTATCATCTGATAAGTTAAAAAGCTGATTTTATTTTAATATCTAAATTCAGAGATTATTTTGTGTGTGCCGTGCTTTTTAAAAGACACAGTCTTTATAAAGTACTTAACAAAATACCAGAGAATGATAAGTACTCAATGATACAATGATAAATATTATAATTGTTAGATGGTTTGTGCCTCTTTCAAATGGGAAAATTGGTAGAAAAGCAGATATGCTCTATTTCATTCCTCCAGTAATCCTGGCAATTCTGAAATGCCCTTGTCATAAGGGCATGGCTGCTTTGGTAAGCATGGATGTCTATCACATATGGAGGGAGCAATGAAGTGATAATGTTACCTGGTCCAAACTCATTCTCACCACAGGACAGGCCAGTGAATTGGGAGATACTTTGTCAGGGCAAGGAATAATGACTTTATTCCTAAAGTCAGAAAACCCAGAAAAATGCAGACAAATATCCTAGAGAACCATCTTACCTGATTTAGAATGCAGGCTTCTTTTACACTAAAAGCTGAGGGACTGGACTGTGGTTGGTTGTTGCAAATTTATTGTTGTCAGAATTCTTTGTTCTTGCATCTGCCCACATAGGTTAGGTCATGATGTTTCAGTAAACCTCCAATAAGACAAATGTGACTCTTCGTTCTGCAACTTTTTAACTCTATATGTTAAGCTCTATTAAAGAGTGTTATATCTAGAAAGGTCAGAGTTCTGAGAATGGGTTGTCCTATCTATTTCAGATTATAGGCAACATTCTTTTACAAAAAGTACAGAGCCAGCATGACTAAGCACAGGCAGCACAGCACAAAGGTTAAAGTAAAAGAAACAGATCCAACCTGGGAGTCATATGTATTCTTCACTATTACACTAACAGTGGTTGAGAATCACAGTTCTAGATGTAAGGTATCTTGAAGTCAAGAACACTGTTTTAATTATTTTGAGTCTTCATAAGTGTGGATAATTTTTTGTGTAAAACAGATGTCTCAAAATTTTTTGTGGACCTAAACTGAAATTTAAATAAAATTGTTCACCTCAAAGTTGCAAATTTTCCATTTTAAATATCTGCTAGAAGACTACTTTATGGCTACTAATTTTTCAGTCTTTTGTCTCAGCTAATTGATTACCCTGTGATTAAACTGTCATCTGTATTTAATCATCATTTTTTTAATGTGAAACAAACTGTTAGGTTAGTATTTACATAATTTTATGGGTTCATGAGTTAGTATTTCCATAATAGCTATTACTATAATTTATATTTGCCTTTTAATATATTGAAAAAAATATTGGTAACTTGGGCTTACTATGCAGTGACCAAATGATATATATTGGACTACATTACATAATATATGTGTTTCATTAAAATACATGTGATTTCAGTATTTTGTGGGCCAGAACATGAATTATATTTTCAATATCACCTCATAAATTTATAAACAAGAGCATAGTATAGACCCAGATGCTCTCTTATTCAGAATGTAGAAATTCACTAACAATGCACTTCTTTTAGTACATATATATTTAAAATTTTGAAAGTGTAGTGGTCCTCAAAGTACATTGAGGATAATTGATTAATGATGTGCATATTGTTTAGTTTAACAAAATTAAGGCTCATTTAGAATACATTTTTGGGAAAATCCATATATGATAATGGATAAAACTCATTCTCTAAAATGAACTCTAAATATCCATAATCAAAATTTGAAATACTCAGATTCAATATTAATAAAAGAATAGCATCTCTGCTAAGGAAATATAATGTAGCTCAATCAAGTGTTTATTATATTTATATTTAATTTTCCTATTAATTATTGATTATTGATATACTACATGCATGCATGTGTATTAGTTGCTCAGTCATGTCTGACTCTTTGTGACCCCATGGACTGTAGCTCTCTGGGCTTCTCTGTCAATGGAATTCTCCAGACAAGAATACTGGAGTGCGTTGCCATTCCCTTTTCTGGGGAATCTTCCTGAGCCATGGATCAAACCCAGGTCTCCCACATTGCAGGCAGATTCGTTACTGTCTGAGCCATATTTAAAGCATATGTATGTTCATATATGTATATATTTCTTTAACTCTTTCTGAAAGTAAAGAATAGTGAAATAAATATTAATATTTTAAGAAAAACTTTCTTTCAAATGTTGAAAAATTGATGACAGATTGCCTATTAGAAATATTACCAACTTAAAATATATTGAACAGTGTATTAAAGTGCCTATTTCTTCATGTTCTCTTCCAATTATGATTGTATATATTTCTTAAGCCGTTGCTGGTCGTTCCCTGGTATTCTAGTGGTTAGGATTCTGGGCTTTCCCAGCCATGGCCTAGGTTCAGTCCCTGGCCGGGAGCTGAGATCCTGCAGAGTGGCGCAGCAAATAAATAAATGAGTAAATAAACACAAACTAAGAAATGCATTGCTGATCTGGTAGACAGAGGGCACCTTCAACATTTCATTAGTTTACAATGACTTCATTATTAGTGCATATTATTGTGTTTTATCTATTTATGGTTATTTTTCTCTTTTTCTTTCGTGACTTCTCTCTTTGAATGTATATTAAATGATATACATCTAAGGCCCAACATCCTGTCCACCTTTAAAGTAAATCAAGGACACAAGCCCTAGAACACAGAGTAGTCAACCTAGTGCAGCAGTAATTCCCTTCACAGTAGTAGGTAAACCTAAGAGTGTTGACATGTCTCCCGCACCAGGATAATAATAAAATTTTGGCAATGCACTTGAAAATCACGGTCACTCTGGCAGGTTGCCACACTTCAGTCATGCCTGTGCAGGGAACTCAGGAAGCATTAGGGAGTTTCTTTCATCCTTTGAGAATTTTTACCCTAGTTCTGTTATAAATCAAAGTGAAGAAAATTTCAACTCAGTTGTCATTCTTGTCCATATTCGAACTTGGATCAGTTCTTTGTAGGCTGGCCTACCCATCACTTTTCAGGAACAAAACTTATTTTCTATGAGAAATTATCTCCCTGCTATATTCTACTTAGCTTAGGTGAGCTGATCTCATATGAAACGATTTGTGTGACCGAAGCTGACCAATCACAGAACTTATCTCTGACTTCCTGATTGGTCCAAAATGAGGACATGTCCCCAAACGAGCAAATTTGAGCTTATCTTAGATTCTGCTGGAGGGAGACCTTTCTTGTTTGGGGTAGCTGAGAAGGTAGGATGTAACCCTGAAACTGCTCAGGGTCTCCTTGCCATCAGAAGAAAAAGGGCTTATGTGAAGCTGAAGCCAACGTGTAGAACAAAACTCAGTTGGGGAAAGTTCAGATGCCATAGCTTAAACAATTGAATCTAGCTTTATATACGTTTTACAGCTAAATGAACAGATATACACTGTTTTCTTTTCAAACCAATTGTGTTGGGCTTTTAATATCAATACTGAAAGATTCTTGACTAATACAAATTCATGTTATTTGTCTCTTTTTCTTTTAGAGTATACTTTTTTATTGATTTGTAAGAATTCTCTTTACTTTTAATCATGTTTATGGTGCTTTTTGACAGGTTTTGATGATCTTACTTTATTACATTTTTACTCAGTTAAGTTTAACCTTTACTTTCTTCCTGGCATGACTGCATGTTTATAAAATCATAATACACCTACTTATTTCACCTATTTTTTTTAATTCTCACCTGGAATACACAGTGAATTCCCATATTTTTGCTGGTCTATTTTTGTTTCATTGCTTTCCATATCTTTTAAGATAGTACCATACTCATTTTGATCATATTATCTTTCAACATGTCTTAAACTTTTTGTCCCTCAATAATTTTTCACACTGTTCTTATAGTGTCTGAATAAAATTTAAGAATCATTTTACCATGTTCCTTATATTAATATTTGTATTTTGATTTAAGTTGTATTAAATATGCAAATTAATTGATAGTAATTTCCATTTTTATAACATTAAACTTTTCTACTTAAGAGCATAGCATATCTCAGGTGTTATTTAAATTTCCTCAGTTATATTTTGCAGTATTTCCCAAAGAGACATATTTTCTTTAAATTTTTCCCCAAGGAACTCTATAGTGCTTAATCTTATAAATTAATTTTTTGCTTTATATTACTATATATTGTGAATATATTAGAAAACTATGGGTTCTGGCATATCTTTTATAAGGTATATTATAATCTTAATAATTGACTAAATTGTTTGGGATAAATTGGTAGTGAGTTGTACTTCTGTAAGCCTTAAACTTTTTTCCCTTAGTGAATTGGCTAATATTTCTGGTAAGATGTTATGTATTGCTGGTAATTAATATACCTGTTTTACTTCTGAAATTAATGGAAATACTTCAAGACTCTTCAATAATGTTGTCATGACTATAGGTGTACATGTACACATATGATTTATATGTTGTTAAAAGTTAAACCAATGCATATTACAATTTTTAAAAGTTTATATGAACAAACATTAATTCCAGTCAGGCAATGCCAAAGAGAAAGTGGTTAGGAATATTCCAGTGACAAGAGCTGGGAGCAAGGTGTTTATAGAGAAGACATGAAAGCAAAGCAAAGCAGTTAGTTGATTGGCTGTATCTTAAGCAATTGCATTATTTGGGAAGGCCCAGTTGGGTGTTTGCTCTTCCTAACCTTGAGGCATTTGCAGGAATTGACTTTGGCTTAGGTTTCAGTTTGCTTGCGTGGGCTACCAAGATATTAGAGAAACTTCAGTCTAATGGCTTCCTTGTTTGATTACTTTAACAATTTATGCATCCATTTTAAATTCATATCATATGAAGCATGGTTGGATTGACAGGAAAAGTTTTACTTTTGAGCAGCAAACATGATTTTCTACAGGAGATAGATATCTAACCAAAAGTTATGTGGGCACTTAAGTAAACTAGATCATGCCCTGTTTACCTAAAGAAGCTACAGCTATTCAGAATTGAAATTGTCAGATATTCTGGCTAAATTAGGAATCCCAGTTTTTGTGTATAAAAGTTGGCAAATGTTTAAGAATAGGCAAGATTGTTGCGGTAATGAACAACTGAAAATTCTAATGACTTAAAACCACAAAGTTTATTTCCTGTCCATTCAACATGGCATCACAGGTTCACTGCAGCTGCGCTACATGTCTGCTACAATTCATATTCACTTGAGGCTGATTGAGTTGCAGCAGAGATCAAGAATATGGCAAAGTGTCTAGTAGTCCTAAAAGCCAAAATTAGTAATGTTTCACATACTATGGTACAGTCACACAACCAAGACTAATATCTCTGAAGGTAGGAAATTCCTCCCACAATGGGTCAGAGAATAGCAACTAATTCAGTCTATAGTAACTACTTCATAAAGTATGTGAATACAAGTGGTACAAACAAAACTTGTCAGCAAATGACATTTGACTTTGTGGCCATCTTGTAAACTTTATTTCACACTCCTCAGTTTTAAATTCTGGTTCTAAATCTGTGTGACTGATTGTCTGCAATTCCCTGATCCCCAAAATACAGTTGATTCAGTGAATTAAAGCTATAAGCCTTCCAATATTCACTGAAAAACCGGAGAAGCAGAACTCCGCAATAGCTCTTGGTGGTCTTGTGTAAGAATCATTGAACCATAAATCTTGAGTAATCATTTAACAAAAACTAGAATTAAAATTCTTTTCTGAATGTCAAGACAAACACACAATCTCACTTTTATCCTACAAATTCTTAAACTTGCCTAAAAAGCTAAACAGTTAGGCTTCTAAGGTATATTTATATCTAGCTGTTATATAAGCTAACTACATAAACTTAAAAATCCATTTCTTTAATCAAACAGTAACCTGCAAAAAGAAAAAACACATTTCAAAAAAATTCCATTTATTTCATCACTAGTCAGTGTCTCTTATTAAATGTTCAGTAAGGTATTCCTCTTTGTCTGAAAATGTTTCTTGAACTAATATAGTTTTTCCAAAAAAATTATTTAAACCACTATGATGGACAAAGAAATCCTCTATCTATATGAAAGTGAAAGTTTCTCAGTTGTGTCTGACTCTTTGTGATGCCATGGACTATAGAGTCCATGGGATTCTCCAGGACAGAATACTGGAGTGGGTAGCCTTTCCCTTCTCCAGGAGATGTTCCCAACCTAAGGATTGAACCCAGGTCTACTGCATTGCAGATAGATTCTTTACTAACTTCCCCACAAGGGAAGCCCAAGAATACTGGAGTGGGTAGCCTTTCCCTTCTCTAGTGGATCTTCCCAACCCAGGAATTGAACCGGGGTCTCCTGTATTGCAGGTGGATTCTTTACCATTTGAGCTATGAGGGAAGCCCACTCTATCTATATATCCCAGTTCAAAGGAAGACTTCTTCTCAGAGCTGCAGGAGTGCTGTCAGTGGACTGCATTCAGCTGCAAGCTTCTTCAGGGTTGCTTCAACTGCAATGGACCACTTGCCCACGGTTATGTTTCTTCCACAGCTATCTATCTCCAATGACTGATTGATTTGGGAATATGTCAATCAGCCTGGATGCAGAAGATAGAAGAAACTCACATCTTGGCCCAACTCAGTACAACTCCAGTGTGTTAGTTCCAGAGTTCCCTCTGGGATTAGCTAAGACACATTAGTGGATGGATGCACAGCCTCTACTTTTCTCAATCCAACTGGTGTCCCTCCCTTCTTCCCTTTCAAAGCTCTAAATACAGAAAGAATTCCTAGTAAGCCTCCTATAGGCTACTTGCCACCAAGACAACCCAACCAAAGACTGTTTTTGAATATCCTTTCATTGCCTGTTATAGTACAGAAAATAGGAGAAAAGTCAGAAATTTTAAATATCTGGAATGTATATTCACAGAATAAAAATTCTAATCAAATTTTAAAATTAAAGTATAATCTTTCTAGAGAATGAAAGAAAAACAATCATAAAGTACTATGATAGTATTAGTAAATATTTTAATCATATATGTTGATTATATTAACTTCATTTTTATATATTTTATTTTTAAATATTACTTACAATGCAATTATTATTTTGTGATTAAGTCTGGCATTAATGAATAATTCCTATATTGTTCCATGAGCAAATATTCTCTGTAATATTGGCCACATCTCCCTAATATATGCCATTGATCATTAGAGTATATAGTCAAGTGATTGTATTTGAGGAGAGGAATGAGCAGGCTGAAGTAGAATGCAGACAGGGCAGGGCCATTCTGTTCTAAAATTGTCGTAAATCTTTCAATTTTTAAAAATCATTGCATTAAATATTTGGATAAAAACAGAAAACAGAAAAAAACAGACAATGGAAATATCGGAGGGTGGGGGAGTTTTCCATTTACTGAGCCTTTTTTAAAATCGTAGGCATTTGGTTGTATATCTATTTCATCTAGTTCTCCCTGTATGCATGCATGCTACGCATGCTAACTCACATCAGTCATGTCTGACTCTGTGCGACCTCATGGACTATAGCCCTCCAGGTTCTCTGTCCAAGGGATTCTTCAGGCAAGAATACTGGAGTGGACTGCCATGCCCTTCTCCAGGATATCTTCCAGACCTGGGAATCGAACTCACGTTTGCCTGCATCTCCTGCACTGCAGGCAGATTCTTTACCCACTGAGGCATCTGGGAAATACTTCAGTCATTTTTTCGAGGTGTCTTATTTAGCAAAATAAAACTCAATTTTGAACCCAAGCAGTCCATCTCGAGAGTTTAACCTGGATCACAGCATAGTGTGCTTAAGGCTATCTGTAAATCAAATGATTGGTACAAAGAACAATTGCTACAGAAATTAAGGTGTGAGATGAATTGGGAGTGGTGACAAGAGGGATTAAGGATCTGACCTGTCTCTTAAAGTACTGATATGAATTTGAAATGAGAAGGGACGTTGAGGGGTTTTCAAAACTGCATGTAAGTGTATGTGTGTGTCTACAGACATCAGAAGAGTGAACAAAGCCATGGAGATGAAATAATACAAGGCAAACATTTTCCCTTAAATTATCAGTCTGCCATAAGGGTGGTGTCATCTGAATATCTGAGGTTATTGATATTTCTTCCAGCAGTCTTGATTCCAGCTTGTGCTTCATCCAGCCCAGAATATCTCATGATATACTGTGCATATAAGTTAAATAAGCAGGGTGACAATATACAGCCTTGACATACTCCTTTTCCTATTTGGAACCAGTCTGTTGTTCCATGTCCAGCTCTAACTGTTGCTTCCTGACCTGCATACAGATTTCTCAGGAGGCAGGTCAGGTGGTCTGGTATTCCCATCTCTTGAAGAATTTTCCACGGTTTGTTGTGATCCACACAAAAGCTTTGGCGTAGTCAATAAAACAGAAGTAGATGTTTTTCTGGAACTCTCTTGATTTCTCGATGATCCAACATATGTTGCCAATTTGATCTCTGGTTCCTCTGCCTTTTCTAAATCTAACTTGAACATCTGGAAGTTCATCTTTTAGGATTTGAAATAGCTCAACTGGAATTCCATCACCTCCACTAGCTTTGTCCTTAGTGATGCTTTCTACGGCCCACTTGACTTTGCATTCCAGGATGTCTGGCTCTAGGTGGGTGATCAAACCATTGTGGTTATCTGGGTCATGAAGGTCTTTTTTGTATAGTTCTTCTGTGTATTCTTGCCACCTCTTCTTAATATCCTCTGCTTCTGTTAAGTCCATACCATTTCTGTCCTTTATTGAGCCCATCTTTGCATGAAATATTCCTTTGGTATCTGTAATTTTCTTAAAGATATCTCTAGTCTTGCCATTCTATTGTTTTCCACTATTTCTTTGCATTGATCACTGATTTTTCTATTTAGGTTATTGTAAATATACTTGTATTAAGCTTACATAAGGATACACATTTATAAATTTGAAGACGCTGATGCTGGGGAAAATTGAAGGCACAAGGAAAGGGGGAAAACAGGATGAGATGGTTGGATGGCATCACTGACTCAATAAACATGAGTTTAAATAAACTCAGGGAGATAGTGATGGACAGAGAAGCCTGGCGTGCTGCTGTTCATGGGGTCACAAAGATTCGGACACCACTTAGCAACTGAACAGCAACATTAGTTGGAATGGCATCTGTTCCCTTAACTAATCATTGCTAATCATGCTCAATAAGGGGGAAAAAAAGTAAGAGCTTATACTTGGTCATTGATAAACATACTCACTCTACCTTTCTCAAAGGGTAAAAAAAGAATAAAAACCTTCACTGCAAAACAACCCTATGTGGCAGGTGTCAAGTCAAATGCCAAGTGTTCTTTGACATATTCCTGAATTATTGATCTAACTCTTCTTTGTTTATGCTATCCTTGGTGAACAAAAATGTTTGGATACCACTCCCATATGTTTTCAACCTGTGTGATCATGTGCCTACTGTCAGGCAAAGACTGTCTCCCCTTTTCCCCCTAAACAATGAGTCTCCACTGCGTAACCAATACAAACTATCACAAATAGGTGCTTAGTAAGTATTCACTGAATTAATAAATGGTTATTTGATGTAATACTTAGAAATTTTTTCTCCATTACATATTTGCTGATAGACTCTATTGGGGAATATTGCTAATATAGTTTAGAAGCAGTTTCAGAGATGGTAAATAAGAGTTAAAATGGCATATGCCAGTGAAGAATTGTAATTATGTCAGAACCTTCTTTGTGAATGAACTATTGTGTATACAGAAATTTCTCCTGAAAATTTTAAGTGATTTTATTGTTTCTATGAATGACCTTGGTTTTTAATATTATTGACTGTAATATTATTTGCATTTCATTTGAATTTCAAACTGATTTATAGTAAAATTCATTTTTTGTTTGGAATATAGTATAAACTTGTACTCTTTTATAATGTTCAGTTTAAAGTGGAAACTATAAATATGCTGTCCTATATTGTTTTCTTTCAACTTCTAACAAATTATTTTTGTTTATTCCTTTTTATAAGTGATTGCATGATTCTTTAGGAATTTTTCAACCAAATTAGTGGCTATTTTTTTCAAGTTAATTGCATGGTTTCTATTAATATACCATTCTCCAAAAATGTATAAAATGGCTTTAAAGCCAAGAATACAAAGATAGAATAATATGCCTTTTTGGTAAAAGTGCCAGTTGGATATAAAATACATGGTAAGACAAAAACTTGTCAGATTGATTTTAAGACCAGGACTTTTTGTTTAAAGAAAATTAAGAGGTACAGAGATTAAAAGAAAATACTGCTGAATATTTTTTTAATTGCCAGTGTCCTCTGATAAAAATCTCATTATAAAAGGTCTGATTTTAGCCTCGCATGGTTTCCATTTGGTTTCTAAAATAGTCAATCTGGAAATATCAGTGAATACTTACTTCCAAATGTAAGTTTTAGAGAATTAAACTATAGAAATTGGCCCAATAGCATATTTATTTTTGTACTGATGTAAAATTAAATGATTACTTTAAAGCTTTATAAATTAAGCCTTCATATCTCCATGCTTGGGAAATTTATATATATATGTGTTATACATTGTAATATATTCAAATGAGATATGTATTTAATTTTCCAAACCCATTTAGTTCTACTAATTTTGTATTTCTCCACTATCTATAAAATATTCACTATTCTTTCCTGCGTATGTACCTTGGTATTACATCCACAGTATTTCTATTGAAAAAAAAATTACTGAGCAAACATACTTGAAGAATATGACTAAGCTTTAATAAATTGAAGAGAAATGAAATCTATCCCTTTAATAATTCGCAGCACATTACTCTTAGAAATTTGGAAGTTAATTCATCTGGAATATACACACTAATTCTGAGAAAGGAGTTGAAATCTGTTATCCCTAGAAAGTGGATGGCAACATACATGACAAACAGAGTGAGTTTTAAAGTAGCCACAGCTATGGAACTTTGCACAACTTCCTAGCCCTTTTTTAATCAAAAAAAAAGGGGGGGTCTCTAATGATGAAACCTACCAGAATGGGCTACTAAAAGTTTAAACTTACTAGCACATGCACCTGGGCATATTAGCCCTGCAAAATGGTTGGTTTATATATTTTTCATTGCTTTCCCTTCCTCTTTTTTTCCTTGGTAATATGTTGGTACTTAAGAATATGATATCTGTTTAGAATATTTACAGATAAATGTAGCTCTGTCACTTAATAGCTCTAATAACTGAGAAAAGATAGTCAACTCATCTTTTTTTCAGTTTTCTCATTTGTAAATTGGGGATAAAAATATCAGCACTTACTTCATAGGGTTTTCCTGCATATTAAAGAAGCTAAAACATGAATGAGTAATGTCTGGCTCATAGTAAAGTTTCTACAGTTATAAATATTCTTTACTGTGGCTCAGATCATGAACTCCTTTTTGCCAAAATCAGACTTAAATTGAAGAAAGTAGGGAAAACCACTAGACCATTGAGGTATGACCTAAATAATTCCTTATGGTTATACAGTAAAAGGGACGAATAGATTTAGGGGATTAGATTTGATAGACAGATGGATGGAGGTTTGTGACATCATATCGGAGGCAGTGATCAGGATCATCCCCAAGAAAAAGAAATGCAAAAAGCCAAAATCGTTATCTGAGGAGACCTTACAAACAGCTGAGAAAAGAAGAGAAACTAAAGGCAAAGGAGAAAAGGAAAGATATACCCATTTGAATGCAGAGTTCCAAAGAATAACAAGGAGAGATAAGAAAACCTTCCTAAGTGTTCCTGCAAAGAAAGAGAAGAAAACAATAGAATGGGAAAGACTAGAGATCTCCAAGAAAATTAGACATACCAAGAGAATATTTCATGCAAAGATGGGCACAATAACGGACAGAAACAGTATGGACCTAACAGAAGCAGAAGATATTAAGAAGAGGTGGCAAGAATACACAAAAGAACTATACAAAAAAGACCTTCTTGAACCAGGTAACCACGGTGGTGTGATCACTCACCTAGAGCCAAACACGGGGAGTGCGAAGTCAAGTGGGCCTTAGGAAGCATCACTATGAACAAAGCTAGTGGAGGTGATGGAATTCCAGTTGAGCTATTTCAAATCCTCAAAGATGATGCTGTGAAAGTGCTGCACTCGATATGCCAGCAAATCTGGAAAACTCAGCAGTGGCCACAGGACTAGAAAAGGTCAGTTTTCATTCCAATCCCAAAGAAAGGCATGCCAAAAAATGCTCAAACTACCGCACAATCACAATCATCTCACAGGCTAGCAAAGTGATGCTCAAAATTCTCCAAGCCAGCCTTCAACAGTACATGAGCCGTGAACTTCCACATGTTCAAGTTGGATTTAGAAAAGGCAGAGGAACCAGAGATCAAATTGGCAACATCCGTTGGATCATCGAGAAATCAAGAGAGTTCCAGAAAAATATCTATTTCTGTTTTATTGACTATGCCAAAGCCTTTGACTGTGTGGATCACAGCAAACTGTGCAAAATTCTTCAAGAGATGGGAATACAAGACCACCTGACCTGCCTCCTGAGAAATCTGTATGCAGGTCAGGAAACAACAGTTATAACTGCACATGGAACAACAGACTGGTTCCAAATAGGAAAAGGAGTACATCAAAGTTGTATATTGTCACCCTGCTTATTTAACTTATATGCACAGTACATCATGAGAAATTCTGGGCTGGATGAAGCACAAGCTGGAATCAAGACTGCTGAGAGACATAGTAATAACCTCAGATATGCAGATGACACCACCCTTATGACAGAAAGCAAAGAAAAACTAAAGAGCCTCTTGCTGAAAGTGAAAGAGGAGAGTGAAAAAGCTGGCTTAAAACTCAACATTCAGAAAACTAAGATCATGGCATCTGGTCCCATCACTTCATGGCAAATAGATGGGGAAACAATGGAAACAGTGGCTGACTTTATTTTGGGGGGCTCCAAAATCACTGCAGATGGTGATTGCAGCCATGAAATTAAAAGACACTTGCTCCTTGGAAGATATGCTCTGACCAACCTAAACAGCATGTTAAAAAGCAGAGACATTACTTTGCTGACAAAGGTCCATCTGGTCAAGGCTATGGTTTTTCCAGTAGTCATGTATGGATGTGACAGTTGGACTGTAAAGAAAAGCTGAGTGCTGAAGAATTGATGCTTTTGAACTGTGGTGTTGGAGAAGACTCTTGAGAGTCCCTTGGACAGCAAGGAGATCCAGCCAGTCCATCCCAAAGGAAATCAATCCTGAATATTCCTTGGAAGGACTGATGCTGAAACTCCAATACTTTGGCCACCTGATGTGAAGAGCTGTCTCCTTGGAAAAGACCCTGATGCTGGGAATGATTGACTGCTGGAAGAGAAGGGGACTACAGAATATGAGATGGTTAGATAGAATCACTGACTTATATACATGAGTTTGAGTAAACTCCGGGAGTTGGTGGTGAACAAGGAGGCCTGGTTTGCTGCAGTCCATGGCTCGCAAAAAGTTGGACACGACTGAGTGACTGAGCTGAACTGAACTGAATACCTAGAAACAGAAGATATGATTTTCAATAATATTTACCAACAGCCTCATTTTTTTCATACCTAGAGTGGGTTAAAGAATGTGATCCCAAAAAATTCATGTCAAATTAGAACCTCATAATGTGATCTTATTTGGAAAGGTCTTTACTAATGTAACTAAGTTAATGTTCAAGATGAGATCACACTGGATTAGGATGTGCCCAAAATCCAAGGAGAATGTTCTTAAAGGAGGCAAAAAGGATACACACAGAA
The DNA here is from genome assembly GCA_024291935.2 of Okapia johnstoni. NCBI lineage: Eukaryota > Metazoa > Chordata > Mammalia > Artiodactyla > Giraffidae > Okapia > Okapia johnstoni. The sequence continues at coordinate 75,928,024 of CM044312.1, read as the reverse complement.
TGATGAAGGTGATACTAACAAAGAAACAGGGATTGGAGTGATGTGACTACAAGTCAGGGAATGCTAAAGATTACTGGCAGCTTCTAGAAATGAGAAGAGAGATGTGGAATGGTTTCTGCACATCAGTTCAGTTCAGTTCAGTGGCTCAGGCCTGTTCGACTCTTTGTGACCCCATGAATCGCAGCACACCAGGCCTCCCTGTCCATCACCAACTTCTGAAGTTTACCCAAACTCATGTCCATTGAGTCGGTGATGCTATCCAGCCATCTCATCCTCTGTCGTCCCCTTCTCCTCCTGCTCCTGAATCCTTCCCAGCATCGGGGTCTTTTCCAATGAGTCAACTCTTCACATAAGGTGGCCAAAGTATGGAGTTTCAGCTTCAACATCAGTCCTTCCAACGAACACCCAGGACTGATCGCCTTTAGGATGGACTGGTTGGATCTCTTTGCAGTCCAAGGGATTCTCAAGAGTCTTCTCCAACACCACAGTTCAAAAGCATCAATTCTTCAGCAGTCCAAATCTCACACCTACATATGACTACCGGAAAAACCATAGCCTTGACTAGATGGACCTTTGTTGACAAAGTAATGTCTCTGCTTTTTAATATGCTATCTAGGTTGGTCATAACTTTCCTTCCAAGGAGTAAGTGTCTTAATTTCATGGCTGCAACCACGATCTGCAGTGATTTTGGATCCCCAAAAAATAAAGTCTGACAATGTTTCCACTGTTTCCCCATCTATTTCCCATGAAGTGATGGAACCAGATGCCATGATCTTAGTTTTCTGAATGTTGAGCTTTAAGCCAACTTTTTCACTCTCCTCTTTCAGTTTCATCAAGAGGCTCTTTAGTTCCTCTTCACTTTCTACCATAAGGGTGGTGTTATCTGCATATCTGAGGTTATTGATATTTCTCCCGGCAATCTTGATTCCAGCTTTTGCTTCCTCCAGCCCAGCATTTCTCATGATGTACTCTGCATATAAGTTAAATAAGCAGGGTGACAATATACAGCCTTGAGGTACTCCTTTTCCTATTTGGAACCAGTCTGTTGTTCCATGTCCAGTTCTAACTGTTGCTTCCTGACCTGCATACAGGTTTTTCAAGAGGCAGGTCAGGTGGTCTGGTATTCCCATCTCTTTCAGAATTTTCCACAGTTTATTGTGATCCACACAGTCAAAGGCTTAGGCATAGTCAGTAAAGCATAAATAGATATTTTTTCTGGAACTCTCTTGCTTTCCGATGATCCAGTGAATGTTGGCAATTTGGTCTCTGGTTCTTCTGCCTTTTCTAAAACCAGCTTGATCATCTGGAAGTTCAGGGTTCATGTACTGTTGAAGCCTAGCTTGGAGAATTTTGAGCATTACTTTACTGGTGTGTGAGATGAGTGCAATTGTATGGTATTTGAGCATTCTTTGGCATTGCCTTTCTTTGGGATTGGAATGAAAATTGACCTTTTCCAGTCCTGTAGCCACTGCTTAGTTTTCCAAATTTGCTGTCATATCGAGTGCAGCACTTTCACAGCATCATCTTTTAGGATTTGAAATAGCTCAATTGAAATTCCATCACCTCCACTAGCTTTGTTCATAGTGATGCTAAGGCACACTTGACTTCACGTTCCAGGATGTCTGGCTCTAGGTGAGTGATCACACCATCGTGATTATCTGGGTTGTAAAGCCCTTTTTTGTACAGGTCTTCTGTGTATTCTTGCCACCTCTTCTTAACATCTTCAGATTCTGTTAGGTATATACCATTTCTGTCCTTTATCGAGCCCATTTTTGCATGCAATATTCCCTTGGTATCTCTAATTTTCTTGAAGAGATCTCTAATCTTTCCCATTCTGTTGTTTTCCTCTATTTCTTTGCATTGATCGCTGAGGAAAGCTTTCTTATCTCTCCTTGCTATTCTTTGGAACTCTGCAATCAAATGGGAATATCTTTTCTTTTCTCCTTTGCTTTTCACTTCTCTTCTTTTCACAGCTATTTGTAAGGCCTTCTCAGACAGCCATTTTGCTTTTTGCATTTCTTTTCCATGGGGATGGTCTTGATCCCTGTCTCCTGTACAATGTCAGGAACTGTGTCCATAGTTCATCAGGCACTCTGTCTATCAGATCTAGTCCCTTAGATCTATTTCTCATTTCCACTGTATAATCATAAGGGATTTGATACAGGTCATGCCTGAATGGTCTAGTGGTTTTCCCTACTTTATTCAATTTAAGTCTGAATTTGGCAATAAGGAGTTTATGATCTGAGCCCCAGTCAGCTCCTGGTTGTTTTTGCTGAATGTATAGAGCTTCTCCATCTTTGGCTGCAAATAATTTAATCAATCTGATTTCGGTGTTGACCATCTGGTGATGTCCATGTGCAGAGTCTTCTCTTGTGTTGTTGGAAGAGGGTGTTTGCTATGTCCAGTGCGTTCTCTTCTGCACATCAGTGATGTAGAATATGAAATATACACTGTGAGAAGTTCAAATACTTGTCACCTTCATGCCCTTTTTGTTTTTGTTTAGTAGCTAAGTCATGTCTGACTCTTTTGCAACCCCATGGTCTGTAGCCTGCCAGGTTCCTCTGTCTATGGGATTCTCCAGGCAAGAATACTGGAGTGTGTTGCCATTTCCTTCTCCATGGGATCTCCCTGACCGAAGGATAGAACCTATGGTTCCTGCTGCATCTCCTGCATTGCAGGCAGATCCTTTACCACTGGGTCCACTAGGGAAGCACCTTTATGTCCTTTGACTAAGCCCTATAAGCTTTGGAGCCTAGTGTAGAATCAACTTCAAAGCATTAATCATCTCCCTTGGAATACTCAGATTATGCCGAATAAGCTGCAGTTGATCAGTTCTGTGAAGACCTACAAGACTTACAAGACCTACTAGATCTAACATCAAAAAAGATATCCTATTCATCATAGTGGATTGAAATGTAAAAGTGGTAAGTCAAGAGATACCTGGAGCAAGAGGCAAGTTTGGCTCGAGTACAAAATGAAGCAGTCTTAACTATATAAGACTGAAAGAAAAAGAAAAAGCTCTGAAACTTCATCATAAAGTAGGTGGAGACTAGTGTTAGAATCAATTTCAAGGCAGTTGGCTAGATTTCTCAGTGATTATTATATTTAGTCGAAAATTAGTGTTGTAGGATTGGAACTTGTTAAAATTATGTTGATTAGTTTTCATCTCAATTATAGCAAGGCTAGGGAAAGAAATTCAGAAATCATTTGATGACAGCTGTATCTTTATAATAGAGATTTGTATTTATTTTAGAGGTCATTTGATGCCTTTGTTTCTGTTACATCTGCTCAATTGCTTTTGGTTGCTTATTTGAAAAATCAACAAATTGCTTGCATGACTGCAGTATTGTTCAAAACAATGTGAAAAATACATCACCAAATTATAGCACTAATAACTGTCAGCAATAACTGGCATAAACCCGTTAGTCATTGTGACTATTTCAGAACATTTGTTTATTTACAAATCAGTTCAAAATATAGGTGATTAACAGTGAAATGAACTATGTGAGAAATAGTCTTCTGCTAATTAAACAAAATAAATTGTGTCATAAATAAACCTTAAAATATGAAATATACCGTAACAAACCTTTAAGGGAAATAAAAATTTTAAATGGCTTAAATAAATTGTGATCTCTTTATCATCTAATTCTAGATTGAATTGGTTACATGCATGAATCTTCCTAAGGTGGAAAATTCTAATTAAACAGATAATTTAGAAATCACAGGTCATTTATGCAAGGAGTACAACCCAAGAGAGGTTGTATTATTAACAAATATCTATGGGGATAAGATTCCAGTTGTCTTGGGTAATTCTGGTGAAATACACACAAAAACAGACTTTTTTTGGTGAAAGAAAGACTATTCTTTGTGAAAGAAATACAAACTTTGTGAAAGAGCTATTATATTCTCCATGCAATAGTGAAAAACCACAACTTCAAAACACTATTCTAAATGATATCATAACATCAATAAATTGTGGTTCCAGACTAAGGAATTCTGCAAAAGCTGGAGTTTATGTCTGATCTGTTTAATGAATTTTTACCATAGGGACACAATAAGTACATTCTTTAAGTGAAGAGTCCATATGTTGAACTTAACTACAGTAGCTAGTTGAAGTGTAATTTTGCCTGTGATAGCTGCAAATAATTAACTTATCCACAATTCAAGATTAATACATTATGAAAAAGGAAATATGTATATTAGTATCTGTTTCTGAGATGTATCTAATGACTTTAATTTGAGCATGCACATACATTCTTCATAATCTTAACTTATTTCTGTGTGCTATACCAAAAAATAAAGAATCATGCAATACATTTCTTTGCATTAAATATAACAATCTGATAGTTAATGTTTCCCAGAGAAGTGAGTTGCTTTATCATTTTAAACTTTAGTATATTTTAATCTACTGTTCTAAAAATTAGATTAAATAGTTAAAATTATCTGATATTTATGTGAAGATGGTATTGAATAACTTGTGTGAAATCTGGACACTTAACTGGCAGGAAAATCACAGATTACAGGTCAGTATTCACACTCACAGGACAGAACACCTGGCTAAGAGACTTGTCAGCAACCCTGAGGTCAGTCATCTGATCTAGGACAGCTCCTGGGCTCTAGCCCCTGTCACCATAAGTAGCACTATTCTCAGAAAAAGACTCGAAAATCCATGGACAGAGGAGCTTGGCTGGCTAGAATCCATGGAGTCACAGAGTCAGACATGACTGAGGAAGATTACGACAATGAACTCTTCATATTCTCTAGATCTTATGTCCTTTTTTCTTTTTTTCCCTCACCTCAATCCATTGTCTGTTCTGAAAATGAAACAACTTTCATTTTACAAAAAAAAATTTGATTATCATCCTCATTAAATTCTAGAACTGAACACCGATGCTAATGTTTGGTATGATAATAGAATTTCTCATTAATATTATAAGACAACAAAATGGTGGATTTATGAATTGGAAGAGAGAGATGATACTGCCATTATTTCATATAGTCACCTACACAAAAACACCCCCTCATAAATAGTTAATAAGAGTATCCAAAAATGACAACCAGTACCAGACCAACTTATAAAAATTAATAACTCTCCTCTAGATTAGAAACAACATATGTGAGATTATAAAATAGAAAAGTACACAATGGCAGTGGAAAACTTCTAAGTATTTAGGAATCATCCTAACAAGATGCAGAAAATCACTATACTCTATACATGAAAAATGGCAAAAATTAGAAAAAGGTTAATATCAAGTGTTAGCAAGGATTTATGGAATATAGCTTTCAGTGTTTAGCAAAATTACGAGTGCAATTACCCAATGATTCTGTGATCTTATTTAGGTATATATCAGGTTTTTTTTTTTTTTAATCAGTTTTAGGTTAGGTAATGCTCTGGTAAAATACTTTTGAAATATCAAACCAACATTGATTTATTCTTACGTTATGTGTCCATTATGGATCTTGTGGAGGGTTTTCTAGATATTATCCTCATGTCGGGATATAGACTGACCAAGAAATAAAATCTGCAATATTACTGGTTGATGTAACAGATGAAAAAAGCTGTCGTGGAGGGATTCAATGGTTGGGCCATAATTGACATGTCACTCTGTCACATTGTCCCACTCCATTATTTGCCCCAAGGGCAGAGAGCCAGAAATATTTCATGAGCGGTATTATGGTAACCACAATTTGCCCTTCTGATCATTTGGTCCACTCTCCTTCTTACTGGCAAGCTACACTCAGTCCAAATTTGCATCTACTCATGGGCATCAAGCTCAAAGTTCAGAATCTCTAGGTGATGTGTGATCAAGCCCACCTGTGTCTCTTCTCAACTGGGAGACATAAAAATATTTTCTGCCTCCCGTACTGCCAATATACTCAGGTAGAACAAATAGTCACACAAAATACTCTTATTCACAAGAGTGGGGGTGGGAAATGAAACAGACATAGTAGCTGTTATTGGTCCATTCCAGTTCTGAAATAAATAAGGTGAGCAGGTTAAAGGTGAATGTGCTCTTATCAAATTGGTAGTAAAATTCTCACATAGTATCACATGGGCACTTTGTTCAGTAAGCTTATCATGGCATTGTTTGTGGTGATGGCAGTTGGAATTACCTAGAGGAAATCGTTGGGGAAATGGAAAAGTAACATAATGACTGATGTTCACTATAGAATACAATACTGCAGTAGAAGTAAGAAACTAAATACTGGACAATAGCACAAACATATCTGAAAAAGTGCCACATGAATAAAGTAGATAAATACTTATGTAAATTTTAAAGAACCTGAAATTTTAAAATTATTTTCCAATAATTTGGTAATTTTAGGGACATGTAGCAAACATACCAAAGAAAATGCCTAAGTAGAAAGTAGAGTAAGAGTAGGGATCAGAGAGAAAGAGAAAAATGAAATGAGATGAAATGAAACCAGAGCAGCCTTGCATGGATTGCTAGCAACAGTGGTCAGTGTTCTGTCATGCTGGCTCACCTCTACCTTAGCAACAAAAGGTAAAATTAACAAAGAATACATGGACAGTGCACTTGTACATAATAGGAGATTGCAGTTTACTCATAGCAAAGAGCAAAACGATTTAAATAGATATAATTAATTGCATATACCAACTACACTGCTACACAGCTACACAACTGCACCTACTACACTAAGAGGAAATGTTATACAGAAAAATGTTCTTTAATTTTGTGGAAATTTGATGCAAGAGTACAGATTTTTTTGTCAAATAGTTCTCATTACACTTCATATTCAATAATGAGTGATAATATCTAGGATTTCCTTTCCTGAAACTGAGTCCTATAATTCAACACACTAATTGCTTTAAGACCGCAGCCTATATTGTGTTGTTCATATTTGTCAGTTTGGGCCTTTGTTTTGTTTTCCTCAAAAAAGCAGCGAAGCCTCCCTGGCTTGGCCAGGCTGTTGCATGGTTTTGGAAATAGTCTTGCTTCTGTAATGAAAGTCTAACTTTACTGACCAGGTCTAGTCCCACAACACAAGAGGCATTTATTTAAAGAAGATAGAACATAATTATACACAGGAGAACTTGGGTTTCAGTGCTATGGTTAGAAATGTCTGCTGGAAAATTTGACACTAATGTGAGAGTAGAAAGCATGCAAAGATGGGGAAATTGTATAAGAATTATGATTATTTATATTTATGATTTTTCTGCCTTCCTCTCCATCTCCCTCTCCACTCTCCTTTTTACTTGCAATTATGTGATAATGTTCTGTAGAAGTCAGTAGTCTGAGGAGCATTCAGACTAGCATTATTTGGCTATATACCTATGAGTAGAATTACTGAATCAAATGGCAAATTTCATGCTTACATTTTGAGACTAATGATTTTTTAGCACTCTGTCCTCATCACCACTCTGTGTGTGTGAGACTGGGGGGATAGAGGTGTAACAAAAGGTAGCATCTAAGAAACTATCTGATCATTTAAAGTAAAAAAGTGTAATTTTTTTGGTATATTTAAAAGTGGAATGAGGGGAAAAAAAATTATTTTAAATCCTAAGTTAGTTTTCATTAAGCAGCTTTAAAATGGTTTCTATTTTCCAATTTGAAAATTCTGAGGTCTAATTTTCAGTTTTAGCTTCATTTGATATTCAGAAATTTATCTTTATGCACTTAATGATAGATTTATTTACTCTTTTAGAATGGTTTTAAAGCAGTTTATAAAATAATAGGTTTATTTAAGCTTAAACAGCAAAACTTTGGAGGTATATTCTTTAAGAATAAACATATAACCACTTTCTTATATTCTGCCTCTTTTCGTTAAAGATTGTAAAAATACACATGGTAAAAATGAAATGCAATATATTAAGCATTAGCTCAAAATAATGAATTACTTAAATAATTATTATCCTTTAATGAGTTTTATTAGGAAGAACTTGATTCCCTTTATTTTTAGTTCTAGTTGTTCAGAGATTCCTATTCTGCATGATATATCTATGAAAAGCCTTCCCATTCTCTTACTTTATATGATAATTACCTTAAAAAGTAGAGAGTATTAACTATTTTAAAACTAAGTTTATGATACATTTAAATTGCTTCAAAACAATTTTATTATTAATTAGCATTATTATTAATTTATGATTAAATTTTTATGACAGCACTACAGAGTAGAGAAAAATCTATATTTATTTTACACTTTGTTAAATCTAAAGATAACAGACAATTTTATTTGCCTGGGGGTTATCATTTAAGTATCACATCTCTATGGCCCAGAATATATCCTAATTTCTCTTTAGTCACAGTGCTACTTTTTGTATTTAATGAGTTTGCATTAAGGTCCACAAGTAAGGTACAGCATGACGACTATAGTTAATAATACTATAATATTAATATAGTTTCCATATTTGAAATTTGCTAAGAGAGTAGATCTTAAAAGTCCTCATCACAAGAAAAAAAAAAATTCTGTAACTCTGTGGTGTCTATATGTGTGCTCAGTTTTGTCCAACTCTTTGTGACCCCATGGACTGTAACTGCCAGGCTCCTCTGTCCATGGAATTCTCCAGGCAAGAATACTGGAGTGGTTTGCCATTTCCTCCTCCCGGGTATCTTCCCAACTCAGGGATTAAACCTGTGTCTCCTATATTGGCAGGCAGATTCTTTACTACTGAGTCACCTGGGAAGCCCCATATGTGGTGACAGATCTTAACATTATGGGATCATCTTACAATATATACAAATACTGAAGCATTATTCTGTACGCCTGAAATTAATATAGTGCTATATTGCAATTATACCCCAATTTTTTAAAAAGTTCCATGAATAGACTGATGATAAAAATCTCCAATATGTTAAAGGAAAAACTAGTGCTTAAAATAATATTTATACTAAACTTTCTGTAAAAATGGGACAAATAATATATGTGCATATTTGTGCATAAAGAAACAGGAAGGATATACGTATGAATTATACAGAAGTTAGTAAGAGCAGTTATGTGTAGGAGTTGGGTAGATAGTGTTTAAATGGAGGGAGGACACGGATGAATGGAAAAATTTTCACTGTTCATCTTTGTATAGTTTATTGGTTTTGAACCCTGTGAATATATTGCCTAGTCAAAATTGTCTTTCATTTGTTGTAAGCTGTTCAAAAAGCCCACATTTTCAAAGTCAAACTTCATACCAGATAATGCAATTATGAAAAGGTCATTCTTAAAGAGAATATGTATCAGAAAATATATAGGAATTATATAGGAAAACTTGTCATAAACCTACATTTTCATTGGTTTTCTTCTCCCCCAAATTCCCTAATAAAAGGTCATTTTATTCACTTCACGATTAATGTGTCATGTGTAGTTTTAGCATAGGATGGGTTTTCCATATGACATTAACATAAACTTTTAGGTTGACTAGGAAACCCAAACACAGATCTGAATTAGGAACCTCAGTCATTTTCTAAGCAGGAAAGACAAGGTGTGCCACATTCTAGAAACAAAGGCTGAGTTTACTATAAATGAAATGACTCATTCTTCCCTGTTGCTTTTGTCCCTTTGAGTAATTTGGATGACTCACTAAAAGAAGATCAAAGTTGAATTTTGTAGGCTTACCACACAGTATTGTCACTTTACTATACTGGGACTATGGCTATCAATAAGTAAGCAAGGGAACTCCCTCTCTGCCATACACATACACACAAACAGAACAAACAGATACACAAATAGAACAGCATTCAGGCTTTCTTCCTTTCAGCATACTTTGCTTCATTGCATTTCACAAATACTAAGTATTTTACAAATTGAAGATTTGGAGCAACCCTGTGCAGAGCAAGTCTACTGGGGCCATTTTTCCAACTGCATCTGCTCCTTTGGTGTCTCTATTTCACATTCTGGTAATTCTCATCATATTTCAAGTTTTTTAAAAAATATTCATTCACTTTTGGCTGTGCTGGGTCTTCACTGTTGTGTGGACTATTCTCTAGTTGCAGCAAGCAGGGGCTACACAAGCTTCTCATTGCAGTGGCTTCTCTTGTGCAGCACAGGCTCTAGGGAAGGCAGGCTATAGTAGTTGTAGTACATGAGCTTGGTAAATGCACTTCGTGGGCTCTAGAGCTCAGGCTCAATAGTTGTGGAGCATGGACTCAGTTATTCCGTGGCATGTGGGATCTTCTCAGACCAGGGATAAAACCCATGTCCCCTGCATTGGCAGGCAGATTCATTACCACTGAGTCTAGGGAAGCCCTCAGACTCTTTCATTATTATTATATTTGTTATGGTGACCTGTGACCAGTGATCTTTGATGTTACAATTGCAAAAAAGATTACAACTAGTTGAAGGCTCAAATGATGGTTAAAACACTTTTAAGATATATATACTTTTCTTCAGACATAACACTATCACACACCTACTAGACTACAGTATAATTGAACCATAATTTATATGTACTGAGAAATGTAAAAATCCATGTGTTACTCACTTTACTACAGTGGTCTAGAAACAAACTTGTAATAGCTCCCAGGTCTGCCTTTATGCACTTACTTTGAATTGCATAGGAAGGAACCATTTTTTTTTTTTTCTTGAAATTGACACCAAAAGCTCAGTTTCTCTAGACAGGTGCCAGATCAAATCTCAGAGATAGAGTTTTGGGTGAAGATGTTGTTCAGTTATTAAGTCATGTCTGACTCTTTGTGACCCCACAGACTGCAGTGCTCCAGGCTTCCCTGTCCTTCACTGTCAGCCAGAGTTTGTCCAAAGTTATGTCCATTGAGTTAGTGATGCCATCCAAATCTCATCATCTGTCATCCCCTTCTCCTCCTTCTCTCAATCTTTCCCAGCATCAGGGTCTTTTTCCAGTGAGTCAGCTCTTCACATCAGGTGGCCAAAGTATTGGAGCTTCAGCATCAGTCCTTCCAATGAATATTCAGTGTTGATTTCCTTTAGGATAGATTGGTTTGATATCCTTGCTGTTCAAGGGACTCTCAAGAGTCTTTTCCAGCACCATAATTCAAAAGCATCAGTTCTTCAGCGTTCAGCCTTCCTTCTGGTCCAACACTTACATCTGTACGTGACTACTGGAAAAACCATAGCTTTGACTATGCATACATTTGTTGGCAAAGTGATGTCTCTGCTTTTTAAAACAATGTCTAGGTTTGCCATAGCTTTCCTTCCAAGGAACAAGTATCTTTTCATTTCATGGCTGCAGTTACAGTCTGCAGTGATTTGGGAGACCAAGAAAAAACATCTGCCACTGTTTCCATTTTTTCCTCATTTATTTGCCCATCACCCTCTGCCATGAGGGTGGTATCATCTGCACATTTGAGGTTATTGATATTTTTCTCAGCAATCTTGATTCCATCTTGTGCTTCATCCAGTCTGGCATTTTGCATGATGTACTCTGCATATAAGTTAAATACGCAGGTTGACAATATATAGCCTTGACGTACTCCTTTCCAAATTTGGAACCAGTCTGTTGTTCCATTTCCAGTTCCAACTGTTGCTTCTTGACCTGCATAAATATTTCTCAAGAGACAGGTAAGGTGGTCTGCTATTCTCATCTCTTGAATAATTTTCCAGTTTGTTGTGATCCACACAGTCTTCACTATAGTCAACAAGGCAGAGGTAGATGTTTTTCTGGGATTCTCTTGCTTTTTCTATGATCCAATGGATGTTGGCAATTTGATTTCTTGTTCCTCTGCCTTTCCTAATTCCGGCTTGCACATCTGAAATTTTCAGTTCACGTACTGTTGAAGTCTAGTCTGAAGAATTTTGAGCATTACCTTGCTAGCCTGTGAAATGAGTGCTGTTGTATTGTAGTTTGTACATTCTTTGGCATTGCCCTGCTTTGTGATTGGAATGAAAACAACTTTTCCAGTCCTGTGGCTACTGCTGAGCTTTCCAGATTTGCTGGCCTATTAAGTGTAGCATTTTTACAGCATCATCTTTTAGGATTTGAAAAAGCTCAGCTGGAATTCCATCACCCCCACTAGCTTTATTTGTAGTAATGCTTCCTAAGGCCCTCTTGACTTCACACTCCAGGATGTTTGGCTCTCAGTGAGTGACCACACCATCATGGTTATCCAGGTAATTAAGACCTTTCTTGTACAGTTTTTGTGTGTGTGTTCTTGCTACCCCTTCTCAATCTCTTCTGCTTCTGTTAGATCCTTTCTGGTTCTGTCTTTTATTGTGCCCATCTTTGCATGAAATGTTTCCTTGGTATCTCCAATTTTCTTGAGGAGATCTCCAGTCTTTCCTTTTCTGTTGTTTTCCTCTATTTCTTTGCATTGTTCAGTTAAGAAGGCTCTCTTACCTCTCTTTGTTATTCTTTGGAACTCTGCTTTCAGTTGGGTATATCTTTCCCTTCCTCCTTTGCCATTTGCTGTCTTCTTTTCTTAGCTATTTGTAAGGCCTCCTTAGACAACCGTTTTGTCTTCTTGCATTTCTTTCTCTTTGGAATGGTTTTGGTCACTGCCTCCTGTACAGTGTCATGAACCTCCATCCATAGTTCTTCAGGCATCCTATTAACTCTAATCCCTTGAATCTATTCATCTTCCTACTGTATAATCATAAAATTTAGGTCATACCTGAATGGCCTAGTGGTTTTCCCTACTTTTTTCTATTTAAATCTGTATTTTGCAATAATCTGAGCTACAGTTAGCTCCAAGTCTTGTTTTGCTGACAGTACAGAGCTTCTTCTTCTTCAGCTGCAAAGAATATAATCAATCTGATGTCAATATTGACCATCTGGTGATGTCCATGTGTAGAGTCTTTTCTTGTGTTGTGGGAAGAGAGTGTTTGCTATGACCAGTGTGTTCTCTTGGCAAAACTCTGTTAGCCTTTACCTTGCTTCATTTTGTACTCTAAGGCCAGACTTACCTGTTACTCCTGGTATCTCTTGACTTCCTACTTTTGCATTCCAATCCCCTATGATGTAAAGGACATATTTTTGTAGTGTTAGTCTAGAACATCTTCTAGGTCTTCATAGAATCATTCAACTTCTTTGACATCAGTGGTTGGGTCATAAACTTGGATTGCTGTGATGCTGAATGGCTCACCTTGGAAACAAACTGAGATCATTCTGTTGTTTTTGAGATTGCACCCAAGTACTGCATTTTGGACTCTGTTTTTGAATACAAGGGCTACTCCATTTCTTCTAAGGATTTCTTGCTCACAATAATAGATTTAATGATCATGTGAATTAAGTTCACCCGTTCTTGTCCATTTTAGTTCACTGAATGCTAAAATGTTGATGTTCACTCCTGTCATCTCCTGATTGATCATGTCCAATTTACCTTGATTCGTGGACCTAATATTCCAGATTCCTATGCAATATTGTTGTTTAGAGGATTGGACTTGATTGCTTTGCCAGGCAAAGGGAGATAGAGTGGACTCCTGCCAAAAAAAATTGTGTCCCAACTGTGGAGGAATTGATGAGGGTTTTTCAGAGTGTCTCTGACAAGATTAGAATGTGTGCAGGCCTTGCACTCCCTAAATCTCATCTCCTAATCTTCATGAGATTCTCTGGTCCCTTTAATCTTGCCTCAAGTGATTTCCTGGCTGTTCCTCCCTTGACTAGCAATGGTTCAAATCTTCCCTTCGGAACCCAGGAAAGGTCATGAAGACTGGAGTCTCACCTACAAAAATGGGGGACAAAAGTGTCCCCTCCCCACAGGACCCCACTTGGTTTCGGAATTAAATAAATTATGTATAATTATTGCTACAATAGAGCACAAACACCTATACCAAACTACTTTAATGTGGAGATCCCATTACAATGAGTTTAGGTTACCTAACTGTGAATTGTGGTGTTCAAAACAAAAATGGAGTTTAAGCACTTCCAGATGTCAGTCATGAAATTTAGAAAATTAAAGCAATCAATAATTTCCTTTGTCTAGTTTTAGTTATAGATGCAATTATGAAACATATTGAAAACTTGAGGATTGATCTGATTCTGTATTTCAGCGACAAAATTTTAAATGTTATGTGACTTCAACTGTTCACCAAATTTTGAAGATTAATGTGTCTCTACTTCAAATCTGAATACAAAATAGTAAATAGTAACTTAAATATTTACCCCCAGCTCTTCAAAATTGAGAGTTGCTTTAATGTAAAATTAGTATTGAATATTTTATTCCTTACACAAATGCTTTACTGGTGACACATTTTATATAATCTGAACATAAATTGTAAGACAGAAAATGTTGCTGAGGTTATATATTATATATATATATATATATATATATATATATATAGGTTATATATACAGGTTATATATTTTTTATATATATATATATATATATATATATATATATAGTCTCTTTGCTACAGTAAAGAAGAGTGTTCTATCTACTTTTAAGCAAGCATTGCAGCGACTATAGAAAACTACTGAAATCAATGAAACTTCAAGTTTAAAACATTACTTCTAAATTGAATATAAGTTGTATAATAAAACAGTATATATCTATATACCATTCAAAAGAAGCAGAGTTCATATTTTAACTAAAACACTCGATTATTAACAATAAACCAGGGAAAGGGTTTACTAAAACTTTGCTCTTTAATTACAAAGATTGAATTTTGCTTAAGTGTTTGCAAAAATAGAATGATCCTCAGACAATTACCATCAACAGATGTTGTGCGAACAATTTGTTTTTAACAGGCATCAGCAGGAAGGAGAAACTATTAACTCGACCAAAGCTAACATTTACTTCATTCCAGAACACACACAACTGGATTTTTAAGCCTCATCTATGTGCAGCATATCAAACACCTGCCAGTTATCCTAAATAGGAAAAAAAAAATCAGATATTTTTCTGGAAAAACATATGAAAAAAAAAAAGTGATTCGTAAAGAAAAAAAGGTGAATTAACCATGTTGAAAATAATAATGTATAAACTTTCTTTGCTAACAGCCATCATTCCCCAATCCTTTTCTTTCTCTTTTTCCTTATTCAAACTACTGAACTTGAAAATTAAGATCCTCTTAATCGCTTTTTTGCTACAATCCTACAGAACCCCAGTCTTGTTTGTGGCAGCAATGGACCCAGATAAAAATGATCAATTTCCCAAACACTCTTGTATCTAACAGTCTACATAGTTCTGGTCAATGAGATATAAGAAGTCTATTGAAGGGCAACTCTGAGAGAAGTATCTTGTGCAAGTTTGTGATGAAAGGATTAAAAACTTGTTTCTTTTTTTCTCCCAATGAAATGTTAGAGTCCAATAGTTCTTTTAAAGCAAACTTTAAGATGATAAAGCAGTGAGTTGAAAAGAGATAGGTAGTCATCCTATTAACCCTGTACTTCCTCGCTCTAGCCTTCT
Source organism: Okapia johnstoni (assembly GCA_024291935.2). Taxonomy (NCBI): domain Eukaryota; kingdom Metazoa; phylum Chordata; class Mammalia; order Artiodactyla; family Giraffidae; genus Okapia; species Okapia johnstoni. The sequence goes on along the minus strand of CM044312.1, from coordinate 75,912,752 downwards.
CTTATCTCATGTAATGTGTTGTTTTCTGTTGGATGTGGCAAAATCTGACATTAATACAGAGTTTCTGTGCTTATCCATAATGCCTGTACTTTTATCATGGCACATTTTTCAGTGTTATAATTACCAATTCATGCCACTATACCAGATTTTTAATTTCATGGTAGAGCATGTTTTCTATAATAAATCGGGCAATCAAAATATTCTAACATCAGGTTTACTCCTAAGCATCATTTCATGAATGAATATATGATATTTTAACACCAAAAAGGTAGAAATGCCTACATGTATAAACATATACATATATATGTGCATATATATATATATATATATGTATGTATATATTTAGCTCTAAAACACACTCTCACCTTTGTCTTCCCAGACTGTTTAAAATATTTTCATAAAAAAGCATGCACCTGTCCACACAACATTTTGGAGGACATCACTCTACTGAGCTATGCATTTCTTAGTGAAGGCCCACTGTACCCTTGTCTTTAACAAAATATCTGTGCTTAAGTTTATTTGCTGAATGACTGAATCACCCAAACAGAAATCCACACACAAAGAGAAAAAAAAAGAGAAAGAAAGAAAATGCCATCTCTTTTCCTTTACTGGGCCCATGTGAAAATAATTTACAATGTTCTGTGCTGATTAGTGCAACAATGAAGGTGATAATTTTTCTGCTGGATTGTTTGTAAAATCTTGTCACTCTGAGAAGGAAAGCCCTTTGTCTGTTGGTAATCCTCTCCCAAATCTGTCCTCCTTCACTGACAGAAGGCTGAGTCCTTGAAGACCACAGGCTTTAGCCTGCTGCTGACAATATAACTTTACACATCGAGCCTCCCTCTGCGGGCTTTAGTTTCCTCCTCTCTGAAAGAGAGGACTCACCAGATGATTTGATAGTTTTTTTCACTCTGGCCTGCTATGATTATATATCCAACTTAATCCTCCTAGGCTGTGGTTTAAGGCTCCTCTTTCCTTTTCTAACCTCTGGGGAGATGGAGATCACAGTCTCTGTGTGCTTGAAAATCATTGCTAAATTTATCCTTCAATATTCCTAGGCAACCTGAATTACCTCATTTCTTCTATTTTTTTTTTTCTCATGTTCCCTTAACTTTAAACCTAAGTTGAATATAGTGACTTAAGAGTTTATGAATAACATAATGGGAGGTGGGTAAGGGTGACTCCTCTATTTTACATGTCCTGGTGCTATGATTGTGGATGATATGGATAGCAGAGACAGTTAGTAGTCAGTATAAAAAAAAAAATGGTCCTGCATATGAAACAAAAATGTTGAAAATATGGTTCTTAAGAAGAATCTTAACTATTTACTTTTCTGATCTCCAGTAAAATACTGCATTAGAATATGGATTTGTGTATTTCTCTCACTTATTTTGAAAACAGAGTAGGAAATGCCACTTGAGGATGACTGCAATGTTGTTCTCTAATTCTGCTTTAGAGAAACAGTATATTCTAAAATTATTAGGGAATAATATTTGTGGAAGTTTGTAATAACATATAAAGACAGAGAGAGAGAGCAAGAAAAGCTCAAGAGCAAAGTTTATCTTACTGTTCTCTTAGACTATTTCCCATCTTTACTGCACAATTGAAGAAAGTTTATTTCTAAGCTTTTGGACAAAGGCCCTCAGTATTCAACAATAAGGCTCTCAAAGTGTGAAGATAATTAGTACGACTAAAACTCATTTAGAAATATCAGCAACATCAGAGAACAATAGCAAATTAATTGGAGTGAAGAGAGGCTTTGTAGATGAAGGGCTCTGGGCTTTGTCATATCTCAAATCTGTGGAGGCAGAACAAACATTCATATTAATGAATCCAAAACAGATCAAATATGCCTTAGAATACATATTTCTCTGGGGCTGTTTTTCTTGGTTGATTGTGTGTCTTTCTCCTGTGTGTTTATACAAACACAGACACTGAAGGTGCTAAGTTCCACCCTTGTGCCTCTTTTCCCTCAGGCTCCTTCCCTAGATCAAAGGATAACATTGTAGTTAAAGGGAACTAAATTAGTTTCAAGGCAGAGAAAAAGGTAGTGCTGGTGTACACCTGTGAAACTGTTGCTCAACAGTCCATGTCACTCCTTCACCCCTAACACATTATAAATAGTCTCCCAACAGACATTGTGACTTCAGATCGCCAGCGTCTAGCTTGATGCCAGGACCAATATGGTTCTATTACTTTATTTACATTGTGATCTCCAGTATTTCTATTTATGTAAATCAGAGCAGGTCAGAAATAGAAAGAATTTGAAAGCCATTAATATAACGTTCCCTTTCCACATGTATAAAATGGGAATAATATTTTAGATAGCTGCTGAGAAAAACAACTGAGCCTACATAAAACAGAAATGTACCTATCCCATAGTTCAGAGGAATTAATGGCATTCTATTTGTAAAGGGCATTTTAAAATGACCTTATATTTCTAAATAAAGTAAAACATTAGTCAGCACTCAACAAATATTGCCTAATATTTTCATGATGATGCTACCCCTGATGTTTTTCCTTATGCTGATGACAGCCTGTACTTTTAAGGCATTTTTGTCCAGCACAGACTACACACACACACCCAGATTATTTTTAAATAATGACATAGTTTAAGGACTTAAGATATGCATGGAGCATTAGAAACCCCTACATAGGTACACTCATACTTTTGGCTTGCTCTAGGCTATTTTAAAAAGAGAAGTCAATTAAGAGTCAAATTGTTGGATCATGTAATCATTGTCTTCTTGCATGTTTCTGCGTCTTTTTGTCTTGAAAAGACAAAACTGGTAAAGTAACTAGAGTTCATGAGGGGAGCATAGTATTAGCTGTGTTGCTACTAAATATGAAGAGGCAGTGGTAATAATGAAACTGTCAAGAGATTATAGGCATGAGAAACATAAGGCTTGGTAACAAAAATTCATGCAGGTGTATTGCCTTAGGCAAAGGAAGAAGGCATATTTAACCCCTTCTTAAAGGAGAAACATAGGTGCAACACAGAGAAACAAGATTAGTGTTTAAGAAGACAGGTGGTGTTATAATTGATATTACAAACTTTCAAGCCAGACTTACTTCTTAGAAGTTGTTCTTGTTCAGCAATGGCCAGGAGTTTGTTGGGTCCCAAAGTTAGCAAAAATGAAGCTTTCAAATGGCCTCAGCAATTGGAAAATTGTACCATGAGTCCTTGGTGTCAGTCAGGGCCTCCTTGAAACATTTATCATTTTTTCAAAGGTTCCTCACGTTCGCTAAGTTTTCTCTATAAGAAAAGATCAATTTCAAGGAAGACATGAAACTTTGGAATGAAAATCACACTGCTGGGTCCTTCCTTAGACATAGGGATTAGAATTGTTAAGAATTAGAGATGTGATATGTAAACTTATATTTTTAACAAGTTCTCCCAGGAAATCTTGATGCTTTGCCAAATGTAGCCATGGTTGCAAATTCATACTATGTAGTTACTGCCTCTCTGATGCATTAAAAAGACATAAATTGGAAGGACAGTCAGAAAGTGACAATAACTTATTTACCTAAATTTTTAGAGAAAAAGAAATGTTGATTAAATTTAAAAATCACTTAAAAATTACTTTGAAACCACAATTAAAACTCTTCCAACTAAAAAGAAATCAGTAGATATACAAATTCTATTCAACCTCATTATAAAAAGCTTTAGATATGAAAATAATATCAAGAAAGATCCAACTAAGTGAGTTCTTTATAGCAAATTAATCTTTAGTTGTAGAGTATCCATTTAATACTGTAAGCACATTAAGCAAAGTCAAATGTAAGATAATCTCTTTGGGCTTAATTTCCCTTAATGGATTTTGATGAAAAGCCTTAGAGTAATTCTGATTCATATTTAATTCTCAAAGGGCACAGATAGCCCAGAGAGTTATCAAGTTAAATGCAAGTAATCCTAAAATACATTTAGTTTTGGAAACTGATGTGTTATTGAAATTGATATTTAAATTTGGATCTCAATTTAAAGGACTTGTTTAAATTGCTTATCAAATATCCATTTACTATTAATTTCCTAAATGTCAAATACCACTTTAATTTTGAAGACTAATATATTTTTATAAATATTTGTGTGTATGTGTAAGTATAAATGTATGTATATATATGTATATATCTATGTTATCTTGTATTTTAGAATGCTTTTTGTAATTATAATGATATTAAATTCTTAAAATCCTGTTGGTGATGTTTCATATCAAGAGTTAAGTAATTGGTTTAATTTTCAGTATCAACACTGCTCAACATACTAAGTGAATTCTGATTCTAATATTCAAGATCCAGTGTTAATTACATTTATCAAGCTATGCATCACATCCCTAGTAGTTAATATCTTATAACTGGAAGTTTGTACCTTTAATTGCCTTCATCCAGTTTTCCCTCCCCAACTCCTGCCTCTGGTAACCACAAAGCTGATTTTCTGAGTATTTTTGAAGTGTAACTGACCTATGTTTTCATTTTTTGTACATTCACCTTTCACATGCACTTCAAAGAACACAGTTGATGCAAAAGTAAGAGAGTGCTTATATATGTAGCCCTGAGAAACTGGCTTAACATAAAACGAACACAGTAAACTGTTTTTCTAGTGATGGAACTTAGAACTCATTCTGAAAAACATAAGAGGAAACAATTGGAAGTCAGTAAAGATGTTGACAAATAACTTATCACTACCAGGGCAGCAAACTTCCTTACCTTTTATGACCAACCAATAGGCAAAATTTAACTTTATAGGGGGGTGGTGCGAGGGGGGCAAACTGTGCAGCAAGTTCCCCAACCAGGGATTGAATCTGTGTCCCCTGCAGTGGAAGCATAGAGTCTTCTGGATGGACCAGTTAGTCCCAAGGCAAAATTTTACTTTAGGGCCATTCCAAATTAGTTGATTAGGTGATATGATGTCTGTGGTTGTTTCAAAATACTGGAGGGAGTGGGCAGATGACAGAAGAGTCAATCATACAAGATTGGTTATGAATTGATAATTGAAGCTGAATGAGAGGAGGTAAACTCATCTTTCTACTTTGATATAGATTTTAAATGTTCCATTATATAAAATTTAAATAGCAATGATGATAAGGAAAAGAAAAAAGATCTCTCTGTCTGCTGTCTGGAGAGCAACAGCAGAAAAGGGAATGAATTTGGAGACTGTCTCAGTGGCTCAGTCATGAAACTGTGGCAGTGCAGTTAAAACGCAGAGTTGGAAACAGAAGGACTCACAAGTAGACTGGATGGGGTGCAGTGAGGGTGGAGGAAGGAGAATCATCAGAAATGACTAAGGTCTACCCTCCCAGGAAGAAGTATCACTTTTTTCTGTGTTAAATATTTTAAATAATCTATAAAAATTATAAGTATAAAATCTGTTTGAAGTATACATGCAGTGCTGCCACAAATGCAACTCTAGAGGTCATAAATTTATATTTCCTTTATATAAACATCACCCCCTAGAGCTGTGTACTCCACGTCCTAGCTACCTGTGGCAACCTCACTAGACATTGCTAAGTGCTCATATTAAACTTGTTATCTAAAATAGTGTCCTTCACCATTATTCTTTTCATTAAAAGTATTTTAGCTAATTTTGGACCTTTCATATTCCATACAAATATTCCAGACTTAAAAATGACTTGACTTTTTATTAGAATTTTTATAGATTTTTGTATTGTTTAGATCAATAATGGGGAGTATCGCTATGTTTATTACATTGCATATCCCTACATTTCTTCATCTATTTAGGTCTTTGCACTTTCCAATTAAGTTTCCCCCCATCAGCCTGCATGGTATTAATTGGATGTCATTGTAGTATGGTTTCTGAGTTGGCTTACCTATGTATTATGAAGATGTGTAGTTGACTCAATCCTAGAGGCAGCTTTTTGCAAAACTGAGTTGTAAGGTGAGAAAGCCAGGCAAATCACAAGTGCTTTCAGCCTTTTTATTTATCTATTTATCTTGGTCTTTAGTATCTTTCAACACCAAGATGCTCTGACATAACCAGGGATATTATAAAGAAATTTTATCAGGACCCACCTAAGCATGAATAGTCTTTGCTTCAGATGCACGCACGTGCACACACACACACACACACACACACATATATATATATATACATTTTTTTAAACCACAAATCACCTCATTGTCTTATCATCAAGGTGAACTTTCTCCATGACTTCCTTTTGTAGGAAAAGTTGAATTGAAAACTGGGCTGAATTTGGAGAAAGTTTACCTATGCGGTGGTAATGCCGTGTAGATCACCACTTTCTATTACCTACAAAATAAGAAATTTTCAATTTAGACCTAAAAGAAACCATATGCTATAAGTCTACACCTTCTACAGATTAAAAGCAAGGCAAAGAAATAAATGAAACCCCCTCTGACCCCTGGGCTTCCCCAGTGCCTCAGTGGTAAAGGCTCCACCTGCAATGCAGGAGCCACAGGAGACGTGGGTTTGATCCCAGGGTCGGGATGATCCCCTGGAGAAGGGCATGGCAACCCACTCTAGTATGCCTGCCTGGAGAATCCCATGGACAGAGGAGCCTGGGATACTGGGCTACATTTCATAGGGTCCCGAAGAGTTGGTCATGACTGAAGCAACTTAGCCTGCATGCACGCCCCTGACGCCTAGTCATAAATACTGTAATACTTATAAAGGACACGAGTTGGTAATAAGGAAGCCCTCTGCAAAAACTCAAAGAGGGTGGGAGACTGATGGGCATGGAATAGTTTGGTTTTAGTTTTCTATTTTCACCCAGCAGCTCCTGGCTCCGAAGCTAGCTATATCAATAATACTCGCTTAGGAAGCTCAAGGTAGAGTAGAGTCAAGGTCTAGGACTTTACTGTTTGTGAGACTGCACTCACAAGTAGGGCAAAACTGCTTCTTCCTAGGAGCCCTAAAATACTGCATTTGTACAAAGTACTTTTCTCAGCTAAGTTCTTTAAGTTTACAGGATTTTTTTTTCTCATTAAAAATACCTGATTTACATATTGGTGATTAACTACTCATATAGTTCTAATCTGGATGGGGAAAGTGTATAAATTCTCCTCATTCTTTTTTTTTTTCCTCATACTCTGGTTATTAATACAAATGCAGATGTTAAAGGAAAGATAGGATAACTATTTGTTTGACAATTAACTCAAAAGTGCTTATATTCTAAAATATTTACTTGGATGGAGTCTTTAAAATTTTAGTTACATTAGCAACTACATGAATGCAATGAAATAGAGGGAAGATGTATTCCTATTTCCCCAATATAGTCTCCTGGAGACTGATTCAAGTATAAACTTAAGATGAAATTGAAAACAATTCCCTCTTTAAGTAACATTTTATTCTATTTATCAATTTCTTATTACATGAATCATAAATAATTTAATTTAAAATAAAGAGAAAAATGTCAGTGGAAGATGTTAGAAGTGCGATACATCAAAACAATATTTCAAAAAGCTTTGAAATCATTGATCTAAAAGTTTTGAAATTACTGACCTCATTAGTCATAATAATCACATACTTAAGGAAATAGCCGTATTTTCATTTTCACTCCAGACAAGCTTTATTCAACACAAAGGTAAGGATTTTGTTCTCAAAATGAAACATATTACATCCTTACTCTCTTCACTGGAACAGAATATGTTAATTTTCTTTTGCCTGTTTTAGTCATCACTATATTTATATAAACAAATTTCAACTTAATGTTTTCCAAGCGGTCTTCCTTAGATTTCAGGCAATATTTAGAAAGTAAAAGTAGAAATTTACTTTTTCAAATGTTGCTGAAAACAAAGGCATACATGCAAAAGGAGCTATTCCCACAAAAGTATGTTAAGTAATTATTTTAAATAGTCACAGAAGAACAAAACCAAAAAGTTTTGTATACAATTAGGGCAGTAAGTTTAGTTGAACCCATGACCTTCGATGTATACAACCCAGAGTTTATCTGTGGTGTGCATATTGAAGATGGGGGAGGACAAAAAGGAAAGGTATATAAACTAAAGAAACACAAAATAAATATATAGTGGCTTAAAAATATGCCCCAAATTCTTTGACATTACTTCCATCAAGAAATGGGGCTTATGTTCCCTCCCCTTGAAACTTTTAACAAATAGAACATAACACAAGTGACATGGCAGTGCTGTGGCTCCTGAGGCTTGGTTAGAAAAGAGCCTGTGGCTGCAGCTGGCATCTCTGGAGACACATGCTCTGAGAACCTTCACTTAACATGTGGAAAGACGATGTTCAAAGTCCATCATGGGAGAGAGAGAGATGCCCGCAAAGCTTTTTGAATCTTCTCAGCTCAGGTACCAGACGCTTGAACTCAAAGATGACCCCACCACTATCTGACTGCAAGTCAGTGAGAGACCCTGAGAAAACTACTACCTACCTGAGCCCAAACCCTAGATTTGCAAATCAAAGGAATGGTGGTTATTCTCGCATGCCACTGTTCAGGATGGCCTGTTACATGGCAATATAATGATGAATATGTATAGCCATACTCCAATACTTTGGCCACCTGATGCGAAGAACTGACTCATTGGAAAAGACCCTGATGCTGGGAAATATTGAGGGTGGGAGGAGAAGGGGACGACAGAGGATGAGATGGTTGGATGGCATCATCGACTCAATGGACATGAGTTTGAGGTAACTCTGGGAGTTGGTGATGGACAACGAAGCCTGGAGTGCTGCAATCCATGGGGTTGCAAAGAGTTGGATACAACTGAGTGACTGAACTAAACTGATGTATAGTCATTGTGTGGGCATACTGAGTTGTTTCTGTTGTATCTAACTCTTTGTGACCCCACGGATTGTAGCCCACCAGGCTCCTCTGTCCATGGGATTCTCCAGGCAAGAATACTGGAGTTGTAGCCACGTCCTCCTCCAGGAAATCTTCCCGACCCAGGGATCGAACCCGCATTCTCTTCCATCTCCTGCATTGGTTGGTGGACTCTTTACCACTAGTGCCACCTGGAAAGACCATAACCATTGTAGGTAAATGTAAAATAATGACTTTTTCACACTTCTAAGCAGAATTACCATATAACATTGTATAAATTAGATGTCAACCTAACAAGAAAAACATTCAAGGTAGATGCTGACGTAATTTATTTTCCAACAGTGGAAAAAGTATCAATTGTTTCCTTATGTTATTAATATGACTAATCGCTATGATTTCAAGGTTACTATTTCTCTATTTTATGCCATATTTTTTGAATAGCACTACTACTTGAGATCAGAATGTAAGAATATTATTTATTCCATATTTTTCTTGCTGAAAATAAGTAGCTCTTCATTATACTGTCAAAGTTCTTCCCTAAGAAAATTATATTTGTTTCCTTATTATAATTTCCATTAACTTATTCTATGTAATGTTCTTTCTTGATTGAATTATTGGTACAAAAATGCCTCCATCTTCTTTTAATAACTACTGACTTCCATGATGATAGTTCTGTTTTTCTAAATCAGGTGCAATATAAAACTAGGACTCGACTTTGTAATATTTCGGTACAGATTCCCTGTCATCCTCCTTTAGTTTTTTATGTGTGTGATAGTCAGCCCTTATTTCTAATTCCAGTAAAATGCAAAATTAAAAATCCAGATGCTCTCTCATTATTCTTTTGTTTAAATTACACTTGTTCTGTCATTTATTTCTTTTTTAAAACTTTCATGGGATTATAGTTGATTTACAATGTTGTATTAGTTTTATGTGTACACTAGTGAATCAGTTATACATACACATATTATTGTTGTTCAGTTGCTCAGTTGTGTTTGACTCTTTGCCACCCCATGGACTACAGCACTGCAACCTTCCTTGTCCTTCACTATCTTCTGGAGTTTTCTCAAACTCATGCCCATTGAGTTGATGATGCCATCCTACCATCTCATCTTTTGTTGCCCACTTCTCCTGCCCTCACTCTTTTCCAGCATTCAGGGTCTTTTTCAATGAATGAGCTCTTTGCAACAGGTGGTCAAAGTATTGGAGCTTTAGCACCAGTCCTTCCAATGAATATTCAGAGTTGATTTACTTTAGGACTGACTGGTTTGATCTCCCTACTGTCCAAGGGACTCTCAAGAGTCTTAGAAAAGATCAATTCTTTGGCTCTTAGCCTTCTTTATGGTCCAGCTCTCACATCCATACATGACTACTGGAACAACTATAGCTTTGACTATACAGACCTTTGTCAGCAAAGTGATGTCTCTGCTTTTTAACATGCTAAGTTTGTCATAGCTTTCCTTTCAAGGAGAAAGCATCTTTTAATTTCATAGTCTGCAGTGATTTTGGAACCCAAGAAAATAAAATCAGTCAGTTTCCACTTTTTCTCCATATATTTGCTGTAATAGCGCCTGATGCTATAATCTTAGTTGTTTGAATGTTGAGCTTTAAGCCAACTTTTTCACTCTCCTCTTTTACCTTCATCAAGAGGTTCTTTAGTTCCTCTTCACTTTCTGCCCATAGAGTAGTATCACCTGCATATCTGAGATTGTTTATATTTCTCCTGGATATCTTGATTCTGTCTTGTTATTCATCCAGCCTGGCCTTTTGCATGAGGTACTCTGCATATAAGTTAAATAAGCCGGATGACAATATACAGCCTTGACATACTCCTTTCCCTATCTTGAACCATTCCTTTGTTCCATGACTGGTTCTAATTGCTGCTTCTTGATTTGCATACAGGTTTCTCAGGAGACAAGTAAGGTGGTCTAGTATTCCCTTCTCTTTAAGAATTTTCCAGTTTGTGATTCACACAGTCAAAGGCTTTAGTGTAGTCAGTGAGGCAGAAGTAGATATTTTCCCGGAATTCACATTATCCACTATCTTTTATGTTTTTTTCTCATATAGGTCATTACAGAGTATTGAGTATAGTTCCCTGTGCTATACAGTAGGTCCTTATCTGTTTTATATATAATAGTATGTATATGTCAATCCCAAATTCCCCATTTATCCCCTTCCTTCCTTTCCCCTTGGTAACCATGTTTGTTTTCCACATCTGTGGCTCTATTTCTGTTTTGTAAATAAGATCATTTGTACCAATTTTTGAAGATTCCACATATAAGCAATATCATATGATATTTGTCTTTCCCTATATGACTTACTTCACTCAGTATGACAATCTTTAGATCCATCCATGTTGCTGCAAATGGCATTATTTCATTCTTTTTTATGGCTGCGGTAATATTCCATTGTGTATATATGCCACACCTTCTTTATCCATTCCTTTGTCAATGGACAATTAGGGTTGCTTCTATGTCCTGGCTATTGTAAATAGTGCTGCAGTGAACACTGGAATGCATGTATCTTTTAGAATTACAGTTTTCCCTGGATACATGCCCAGGAATGGTATTCCTAGGTCATATGGTTGCTCTATTTTTAGTTTTTTAAGGAACCTCCATACTATTCTCCAAAGTGTCTCTACTAATTTACATTCCCACCAATAGGGTAGGAGGGTTTCTTTTTCTCCACATACTCTTCAACATCATTTGTAATTTTTTGATGATGGCCATTCTGACCATTGTGAGTTGATACCTCATTATAGTTTCATATGGATTTCTCTAATAATTAGTGATGTTGAGCATCTTTTCATGTTTTTTTGAACATCTGTATGTCTTCTTTGGAGAAATGTCTATTTAGATTTTCCACCCATATTTTGTGGATTATTTTTTTTTGATATTGAGCTGCATGAGCTGTTTGTATATTTTGGAAATTAATCCCAAATTAATATAAATGTCACCCTTGTTGGTTGCTTTGTTTGCAAATATTTTCTCCCTTTCTGTGGGTTGTGTTTTAATTTTGCTTATGGTTCCCTTTGTTGTGCAAAAGCTTTTCAGTTTACTTAGGTCTCATTTATTTATTTTTGCTTTCATTTCCATTAATCTAGGAGGTGGAACCAAAAAGATATTGCTGCAATTTATGTCAGTGTTCTGCCTATGTTTTCCTATGGAGTTTTATGTTATCTCACCTTACATTTATGTCTTTAGTCCATTTTCAGTTTATGTTTGTGTATGGTGTTAGTGTGTTCAAATGTCATTCTTTTACATGTAGCTGTCCAGCACCACTTATTGAAGACACTATCTTTTCTCCATTGTGTCACTGTATTCTTGCCCCCTTTGTCATAGATTAGTTGACCATGGATGCATGGGTTTATCTCTGGACTTTCTATTCTGTATCATTGATCTATATTTCTGTTTTTGTGCCACTATCAAACTCTTTTGGTTACTGTATCTTTGTAGTATAGTCTGAGGTCAGGGAGTCTGGTTCCTCCAGCTTTCTTTTTCTTTCTCAAGATTGCTTTAGCTATTTAGAGGCTTTTGTGTTCTAAGCTAATTGTAAAATTTTTTGTTCTAATTCTGTGAAAAAATGCTTTTGGTAATTTGATAGGTATTACATTGAATCTGTAGATCACTTTGGGTAGTATAGTCATTTTCACAATATTGAATTTTCCGGTTCAAGAACATGGTATTATCTCTCCGTCTGTTTATGTCATCTTTGAGTTCTTTCATCAACACCTCATAGTTTTCTGAGTACTGGTCTTTTGCCTCCTTATATAGGTTTATTCCTAGGTATTTTATGCTTTTTGATGCAATGATAAATGGGATCTTTTTTGTGTGCTTAATGTCTCTTTCTGATCTTTTGTGGTTGGTGTATAGAAATGCAAGGGATTGCTGTGTATTAATTTTATATCCTGCCACTTTACTGAATTCATGGATGAGCTTCAGTAGTTTTCTGGTAGTCTCTTTATGATTCTCTATGTTTAGTATCATGTCATCTACAAACAGTGACAATTTTATTTCTTCTTTTCCAATTTGGATTCCTTTTATAGCTCTTTCTTCTCTGATTTCCATGGCTAGAACTTCTAAAATTATGTTGAATAAAAGGGGTGAAAGTGGACATCCTTATCTTGTTCCTGATTTTAGAGGAACTGCTTTTGGTTTGTCACCACTGAGAATGATAGCTGAGAGTTTGTCATATGTGGCCTATACTGTGTTGAGGTAGGTTTCCTCTATGTCCACTTTCTGGAGAATTTTTATTATTATAGGTATTATTTGTTTCTTACATGTATAAGTTAAAAAGTTGTAAGGATTTCACTTGCTTCCAGGCATTTGAGCAGATCAGACATTTAATTGACTCTCTGGGTCTGAAATCAACCAAGTTAAATTTAAGTCTTGTAGTTAGCTTCTACAAAGTAACTAACCATTTCACAAATCAGGGACTTAAAACAACTATTGTTTATTTAGCTCCTGATTGTGTGGTTGGGTAATTTGGGTTGCCTGAGCTGGACAGTTTTTTGGGCTGGGCTGATTTCTCAGACACGCAAGCTGGTAGAATTACATGTTTTATATAAAATTGGTATTTTACCAAACACCTAATTCCTTTCATTTTCAGCTTTTGATTTCTACTTATTTGCAAAGATAAGGAAAAGAAATTTTCACAATTATTATAAATGTGAATTGGTAACTTAAGACAGTTATCTGAGCAAACACGATAATCCTTCAAAAACACCATAGTTGTTAAAGAAGGAGAAATGTTCATTGATAAACCATCCCTAGTCTGGTTAAAAAAAAAAAAAAAAACATACACAAGAAAAATAAATTACTGCCTTAAGACTCATTAATTTCTTAAGAGTTTCTTCTTTTAGAAGCTTCTTTCTATCCTCTAAATCTTTTTCATAGAATGTTTTCTTCTTTGGTGCTTAACTGCCAACTTATGCTATACAGAAAGATTCTACTATGATTTGGCCATAGAGAGAGAATTTTCTATTAGTCAGAATATATTCTGCACTAAAGAATTTGCTTTCATTCTGTGTTGTGAATTTCTGAGACAGCAAAACTCATTGGAAAAAAGATCTGTGTAAAAATTAAATAAGCTAGAATGATTTTCCTCCATAGAAAATAAAAAATTCTTTTGCTCTAATCATTCACTGCTTTGAAGTGAAAAATAATATATTTCTATCTCACATGTAGATTATAATTAAAAGAAGAGAACTATCATGCTGAATTTCACTTATTCTTATGTTACCTTATAAGAAGATCAAATGTACTAACACAATATTTTTCTATAAAATGATTCACTTCTTAAAATCAGTTCTACATTAATCTCATCCTAAATAATAATGTTTATGAGATCACAAATGAACTGCATTAGTCATTATTTTCTAATATACATGACCTTTAAGACATGTTATCTAATAGAAAATCATTCTATAAATCATCTAAGATCACATTACATAACACCCTTAGGATATTATATCTTGGAAAACACTAATGAAATGTTTACAACTTGAGATTTAAGAGCAAGATTTCCCTTTACATGGTGCTATATTCAGTAAGAAAAGTTGTGGTAATGACAGTGAATATTGATGGCAAATTCATAGTATTGAAAGTGATGTGCAATAATTAATTCAGTTCTCAGAATTATATTTTTAAAGCATTATGAATAAACTAAGCATATTTTTAATCAAAGTGTTAAAAAATTAGACCAGGTTAGGAGCCACAGATTTTCCTGCAATTAAAAGTATTCAAGCAAAGGTAGAATGAGTAACTGCCAAAGAAGTGTGCATGGACTACAAGCGTTAGTACACAAGTTCTAGGTCTCCTTGTAAGATTCAGATGCTATCATTTTCTCGTTACTTTGAGCCACTGAAAAATATCTTTGATTTTTAATATAGGTATTAAAATTCATTTTTGACGTATTTCATAGGAAAGAAAATTTCAGAAATCTATTGTGGTTCTTTCTTAGAATGTTTAATAATAATATAACAATTTCCTAAATACAGACTTCCAATGATACAAATATTTGTTTTTCATACTGTAAATGTAAATTTTTGGGTTAAGTACATTACATCAACACAATTATTTGCAGTATATACCTTTTTTTTTTCTTGGCTAATCCATTTTAGCTGACAAGCCAGATGCTAGAAAACAGATATATTATAAAACCATTTTGACATTCCAGTAAGAGTTGAAATTTTATGAATCACTTGATGATTCACTTGATAATCTATGCAAGCAATATAGCCATATCTGTATTTCAACAAAATTTGATTCAAATGAAGAATGATGCATTATATGAGAATGATACACTCAAAGAGAATCTCAGATCTCAAAAATCTGTTTTCAAATTCACATTATTTATTATTCCAGTTATAGCTAAAGTACAATTCAGTTTCTCTCTTCCTCCAAACTTGAATGCTGTACTTCAATTCTCAACAAAAGTGAGGGGTGTGGGGTAAGATTTATATCAATATGTTAGGTTTGATGTGACCTAGGTATAATTTCCCAAATTTGTATTGGACTACAGAAGTAAAATATATCTATACTGGGCTTATAGCACTTACTTTTTACATTAGATCATAAGAGCACCGGTTAAAAAAAAGTAAAATGATTGAAGATTGTGTGTGTTTGTGTGAAATCTGTGTCCAAATCAGTAGAATTTAAATTTAGCTCTTATATAGCAAACATGCTGCTGCTGCCAAGTCGCTTCAGTCGTGTCCGACTCTGTGCGACCCCAAGGATGGCAGCCCACCAGGCTTCTCCATCCCTGGGATTCTCCAGGCAAGAACTCTGGAGTGGGTTGCCATTTCCTTCTCCAATGCATGAAAGTGAAAAGTGAAAGTGAAGTCACTCAGTCGTGTCCAACTCTTAACGACCCCATGGACTGCAGCCTACCAGGCTGCTCCGTCCATGGGATTTCAAACATAGAAACATCTAATTTAAGTCAGAATAACATACAAAAGAAAACTTCTGTGAATTTTGAACATTAACATAGTCTAATAAAATATTTTAATTAACTAGTTAAAAACTGATCATTAAGTTAGGTGAACTTTTGGCTTTGAAGTGAATTTGATATTATGTTGCATATCTCATAATAAATATCTCATTTTTCTTCTAAAAATGAATTTACAAAATATAGGCCTGTAAAATTTATTATATTTTAATTAGTGTTACATCACTTTATTCCATTTTTATCAGAAGTGACATTGAATGTTACTAAAGCTGGAAAATTGTTCTTTTTAAATCAATCTATCTAGTCAGTATTAATCCAAAGGAGAATAAATTTCATGTATTATTTATAGTTGTTTTTGAACATGACAAGTAATTCATAATAGTGATTTTAGGCAGTCAGCCCAAACTGTATTTTAAGTGTTTGTTCTAAACTGCAAATTATTTAAAATTCAAATATTTATAACATATGTTGTAATGTCTTTCAGTAAGTATATCTTTCAGTGTTTTAAAATTAGAATAAGATGATGATTATATAATGCTATACATACACTAAAAAAAATCCTATTTTACACTTTAAATGGGTAAATTGTAAGGTGTATGAATTATGTCTCAGTAAAGTTATTTACTTTGGAAAAGACCCTGATGCTGGGAAATACTGAGGGCGAGAGGAGAAGGGGACGACAGAAGATGAGATGGTTGGACGGCATCACCAACTCAATGGAGATGAGTTTAAGTAAACCCTGGGAGTTGATGATGGACAGGGAGGCCTGGCATGCTGCAGTCCATGGGATAGCAAAGAGTCGGACACGACTGAGTGACTGAACTGAACTGAAAGTTGTTTATACATTTTTTTCTTGCACCTGAGGTATGATACCAAACTGTATGGTTTGTCATACAGTTCTCTATATTCCCTTGCTATTTCTCATGGCTATGATTTTATTCTCTCCCACTCAGGCACTGTGCTTTGTACATATCTTTATTATGAATAGCCATATAGATTTTTTGACTTATTTATTTTTAATTGAAGGATAATTGCTTTACAATATTGTGTTGGCTTCTGCCATACAACAACATGAATCAGCCATGGGTGTATACATGTACCCTCTCTCTTGAACCTCCTCCCACCCTACCCCACCCCTTTAGGTTGTCACAGAGCCCTGATTTGAGTTCTCTGATCATTCAGCAAATTCCCACTGGCTATCTCTTTTACTTATGATAGTGTATATATTTCCATGCTACTCTCTCCATTTGTCCCACCCTCACCTTCTCTTCCCTGTATCCTCAGGTTTTTTATCTTTGTCTGCATCTCCATTGCTGCCTTGCAAATAAGTTCATCAATACCATCTTTCTAGATAGATTTTCAAATAATTATTTAATATCTATTTTCTTTACTAAAGTGCATGTGATCATTTGACAATAGAAATGGTGGTTTCTTTTTATATCATTAATGCTTAACATAGTAAATAATACATGATAATAAATGTTTGTTATAAAAATTAATTAGCTCATGTGAAGTCAAGTGGGCCTTAGGAAGCATCACTATGAACAAAGCTAGTGGAGATGATGGAATTCCAGTTGAGCTATTTCAAATCCTGAAAGATGACACTGTGAAAGTACTGCACTCAATATGCCAGCAAATATGGAAAACTCAGCAGTGTCCACAGAACTGGAAAAGGTCAGTTTTCATTCCAATCCCAAAGAAAGGCAATGCCAAAGAATGCTCAAACTACCACACAATTGCACTTATCTCACACACTGGCAAAGTAATGCTCAAAATTCTCCAAGCCAGGCTTCAACAATACGTGAACTGTGAACTTCCAGATGTTCAAGCCGGTTTTAGAAAAGGCAGAGGAACCAGAGATCAAATTGCAAACATCCGATGGATCATCGAAAAAACAAGAGAGTACCAGAAAAACATCTACTTCTGCTTTATCGACTATGCCAAAGCCTTTGACTGTGTGGATCACAATAAACTGTGGGAAATTCTGAAAGAGATGGGAATACCAGACCACCTGACGTGCCTCTTGAGAAACCTGTATGCAGGTCAGGAAGCAACAGTTAGAACTGGACATGGAACAACAGACTGGTTCCAAATAGGAAAAGGAGTACGTCAAGGCTGTATATTGTCACCCTGCTTATTTAACTTATAAGCAGAGTACATCATGAGAAACTCTGGGCTGGAGGAAGCACAAGCTGGAATCAAGATTGCCGGGAGAAATATCAATAACCTCAGATATGCAGATGACACCACCCTTATGGCAGAAAGTGAAGAAGAACTAAAGAGCCTCTTGATGAAGGTGAAAGAGGAGAGTGCAAAAGGTGGCTTAAAGCTCAACATTCAGAAAACTAAGATCATGGCATCCAGTCCCATCACTTCATGGCAAATAGATGGGGAAGCAGGGGAAACAGTGGAAACAGTGGTTGACTTTATTTTTGGCGGCTCCAAAATCACTGCTGATGGTGACTGCAGCCATGAAATTAAAAGGTGCTTACTCCTTGGAAGGAAAGTTATGACCAACCTAGACAGCATATTAAAAAGCAGAGACATTACTTTGCCAACAAATGTCTGTCTAGTCAAAGCTATGGTTTTTCCAGTGGTCATGTATGGATGTGAGAGTTGGATTATAAAGAAAGCTGAGTGCCGAAGAATTGATGCTTTTGAACTGTGGTGCTGGAGAAGACTCTTGAGAGTCCCTTGGACTGCAAGGAGATCCAACCAGTCCATCCTAAAGGAGATCAGTCCTGGGTGTTCATTGGAAGGACTGATGTTGAAGCTGAAACTCCAATGCTTTGGCCTCCTGATACGAAGAGCTGACTCCTTGGAGAATACCCTGATGCTGAGAAAGACTGAAGGCAGGAGGAGAAGGGGACAACAGAGGATGAGATAGTGGATGACATCACCAACTTGATGGACATGAGTCTGTGCAAGCTCAGGGATTTGGTGAAGGACAGGGACGACTGGCGTGCTGCTGTCCTTGGGGCTGCAAAGAGTTGGACACGACTGAGCAACTGAACTGAAACTGACATAAAAAATCAGTGGGCAGGAGGAGAAAGGGACGACAGAGGATGAGATGGCTAGATGGCATCACCGACTCGATGGACCTGGGTTTGGGTGGACTCAGAGAGTTGATGATGGACAGGAAGGCCTGGCATGCTGTGGTTCATGGGGTTGCAAAGAGTCAGACACAACTGAGTGACTGAACTGAACTGAAGGAGTTAATTTGGCCTCCTCCCTGGCATTAGTATTAAAGAATCCACCTGCCTGTGCAGGAGACACACAAGATGTGAATTTGATCCCTGGGTCAGGAATATCCCCTGGAGGAGGAAATGGCAACTCATTCCATTATTCTTGCTGGGAGAATATCATGGACAGAGGAGCCTGGAATGCTACAGTCCATTGGGGTAGCAAACAGCTGGACATGGCTGAACTTCTGAGCAATAACAAGGAGTTAATTATTATTAATAGCCTTAGTATTTAATAACACTGCAAGTGAAAATGCACAGTTTTCCATATACTATGAAAAAAACAGAAGCCAAATGTTGAATATATGGATAGGTTTCAAGTTACATGCATATAAACATACACATTCCACACTAAAATGATTCAAAGTTTCAACATCCTCTCTGTACCAAGCTTACTACAAAATATGCCTGATCAATTTTCTGGAAAGCCTGCTCTTGTTGCAATGAAAATCTGTTAAAAAAAAAAATTACAGCAATCAAAATTACATTTGGAGCCCTGCCAGCTTGCTTTTGGTTTCTACCATGAGAAACTCTTCATGAGCATATTTGATAATTTCTCTATATCACCACTCAAAGTTTGGCAGATTTCCTAGACAGGCAGTAACATACCAAATCAAAGAAGAAGAATTAGTGAAGCTATAAAGCAAATAAATGGGATAATATTCTGTTAATAGGTTAACAGTTGAATAAAGTGTCCCTTTTTCTCTATAATATGACCTAAGTATTTAACATACAGTATGGATTATGAGGGGGTTCCCTGGTGGCTCAGACAGTCAAGAATCTGCCTGCAATGCATCACACTGTGGTTCTATCCCTGTGTTGGGAAGATCCCCTGGAGAAGGGAATACCCACTACAATTTTCTTGCCTGGAGAATTTCATGGACAGAGGAGCCTGGTGGGCTACAACCCATGGGGTTGCAAAGAGTTGGATATGACTAAGCAACTAACATTTTCACTTTCACATGGATTACGAGATATTTGATGTGTTGTTGTTACATTCATGAAAATGTTTTACTGAAATGCACCAGTGTAGTTGACAAACTTAATAATTTTTTGAAAGAAAATACATTTAACTTTAAATTTAGTTATTTTAAAGAAATCATTACTTTGGACTACTGCAGTTTCAGAAATTTCCAACTTTGTTGATTCCATCTGGTAGATTTATATATCTCTTTTTTTAAAAATCACCTAAATGTCACTCTCTTTCATTTGAAATCCAGCCATCTCCCAAGCAAGAAATGGAAATTGAAACCTAGTGCAAAGTGGCTATAAAACAGTGGAACCCAGTTATATAAGTAGTTATTAAACAAATTTTATTATTCAATAATTTAAAATGTAAAAACATGATTATGTCCATTAAAATCTACTCATATAATTATGATTCATGATTTTCTGTTGCATAGCACAACTATTCTATAGCTATGGAATTATACATGTTGCCTGCTTTAATTATGATCATGATGAATTCAGTCCTCCGAAAGAAAAAAAGACTCAACCAAATGAAAGAAAATTTTATTTTGCTACAGAGCAAGTGTAAAATTTTTGAGACTCAGATAAAAGAAAATCTCATTGCAGGGCTTCCTTAGTGGCTCAGTGGTGAAAAATCCTCCTGTCAATGCAAGACAGTTCGACCCCTGGCCTAGGAAGATCCCACATGCTTCAGGGCAACTAAGCCTCTGTGCCACAACTGCTGAGCCTGTGCTCTAGAGTCTGGGAACCACAACTATTGAGCCCACGTGCCACAACTACTGAAGCCCGAAGGCTCTAGAGTCTGTGTTCCAGAACAAGAGAAGCCACTGCAATGAGAAGCCTGTACATGGAAGCTAGAGAGTAGCACGTGCTTGCTTGCCACAATTTTTAAAAGCGTATGCAGCCATGAAGACTCAGAACAGAGAAAGAAAGAAAAGGAAATCTCACTGTAGACACTTGGAATACTAATTGCTTGACACTGAATGGATAATTGAAGTGAAAGTCACACAGTCCTGTCTGACTCTTTGAGATCCCATGGACTGTACCCTGCCAGGCTCCTCTGTCCATGGAATTCTTCAAGCAAAAATATGTGAATGGGTAGCTGTTCTCTTCTCCAGCGTATCTTCCCAACTCAGGGATCGAACCCAGGTCTCCTGGATTGCAGGCAGCCCAAATGAAATGATAATTAGGTACAACTAAAACATTTTTACTGATATCATCATAGAAACCAATGCATTCATAAATATTTTTGTGAAAAAAAATCACATGTTCCTAAAATATCTGCTTACATTCTAGTTTATCAACGTTTTTTAAAATTAATGAAAAAAAAAAAAAACTGAGAAACAGCAAAAATACTACTTTGTCACATTGGATCCGTTTCAATAAACACACTATACAAAATTTGGTAACAGGGAGATTGTGACTCTGAATCATTGGCAAGTGCTGATTAGCAAAAGAGAAGGCAGTTTGAAGTAAACACCTTTTTCCATAGAGAAAGTGTTGGGCAGCAAAACCCGAGTTCTTTGAACTTTATTGGCTGTTCAACAAATAGTCTCTTCATGGTAACAAATACTTGGCTTTATGTTAGCATTAAACAAAATTATTTGTAACTCTGAGTATGTGATAAGTTTCACAGGCTTATTGCTTATACAAAAAATAATCTAAACAATTCCATAGTTTAAGCTGTTTAAGTTTTTTTATTGGGACATTTATTCCTCTCACTGAAGTGCAGAAGGATCCAAGTTACTGGTCTGATTTTATATTTAAATTTATTATGCAGTGAAAAAAATGCACTCCGTGTAGAATTACAAGGCTCTAATTTCATTGAAAGTTTCTGTGATGTCATAAACCAAAAGACTGGAAAACAAAATCTTTAAAATTCTAATATGAAAAGTTAAGAACATGTGTTCCCTTAATATGCTCTGTAACACTATATATTGTTTCTTAATGACCCATTTTCTCCTTGCATATCAAAATTTATAAATTACAAAATATTCAGAAAACATTTAGTATTCCACTTAACAATCAGTAATAACAATTTGAAAACATTCCAGTAGGAAATTATTTTATTGCCCTAGAAATAGGCAAAATCATATTAAAATTTATGACATTGGTGAAAGCATCTATTAAAATGCACATATAGTTTAGAATAATTTAATCAGGACCTACCTTTTGCAAAATGTTAGGCAATCATGATGGCAATAAATCCCAAAGTTACCCCGAAGTAATAAGAACGTTTCTGTTTAGAGCTACAAACCCTGGGTAGTTTAATGTATTTTATAGGGAACAGCCACTTATAAAGAAATGTTGCTATCATTACCTATTAGTTGGGGTGAAGCTTGTGCTTAACTGTATAAGTTGTCTCAGTGAATTTAATTTTCACCAGATAGAGAGAACCTCTGGCTCCAGGAGACTTGATCAATGGAGTACAGTATCCTAGGAAGCAGTCATAACTCTGAATATAAGGCACTAATATTTGCAGTAGTTTGTATCCTATTCCAAGCCTCCCATAGATTTTCATGTTGTATTTTAAGGTCAGATGAGCTATAAATAAAAAGATTTAAGAATTATTTTCAAACAAAACTCAGTGTGAGTTACCTGGGAACTTCACAGAAGGCATTGAGAATTGTAGCCTCCTGTGATGAATAATGCAGTGTGTCTTTTACATATGGGTATCACAGCACAGCATTATTACAGCACACACTCCAGAATATTTCCCCAGCCCGTGTGGGTAACCTCAGTCTCTTCTTCTGCACCCAGTCTGAAGCAGTAGCACGGTAGTGGCACTCAGGCAACTGCATCTCAAGTAGTGGGAGACTGGCACTGCGGTGGTAACCACAAGCAGAAAGGCCAGTTTTAAATGTGCATGCATGAAATGCCCCACAAGGATGCTTAGAAAAGACGTGAATAGATCTTAAGGGACCAGAGATTCCCTAGAAATAGAAGAGTAAACGTGCTTATTACTTATAATATGCAACCCCATAATGTAAGCAGTGGACTTTGGTGCTTATGATGAGTCAGTGTAAGTTCATCTGTTGCAACACATGTACTGCTCTGATGGGGGATGTTGATAATGGAGGAGCCTATGCATGTGTGGAGTAGAGGGTATGGGAAATCGCTATACCTTTCCCTCAATTTTGCTATGAACCTAAAATTGCTCTAACAAAGTCTTAATTTAAAAAAATAAATAAATGAAAAAAAAAACACAACCACACTTTCCAAAGTATAGATTCCTTACGTGTTTCTTTGAAGTACATATATTGATATTACTTGGGGGAAAACTGAGGGAAAAGAAAATGAAAATATACTTTCAAAACTAACCTAACAGTCCAGTAGTTAAGATTCTGTGCTTCCACTGCAGAGGGGCATGGGTTTGATCCCTGGTCAGGGAATTAAGATCCTGAATGTCGTGAGGTGCGGCCAAAAAAATGAAAATATACTTCCACCTGTGAAATTACTTACTCTCATTATCCCTAAACATTTAGGAGACATCCGTTGTTTGCTCTTGAAAGTGATATTTCAGTTTATTGAATAAAATAGCCTAGGTAAAACTTGCTTTAGTTTCTTGTTGACAACAGGCAGAGCTCATTGGCACAAATGAAAGAGTAAATGTTCTGACTGTGCGAGTCTTGGAAAATGTTTTTACCTGGTATTATGTACCAAAAAGATACTTTCAGCTGCAGTAATAAAATAATTTTTCTGTAATTGTTTTCAATTAGTTAAAATCAGCTATATTAAAGAATCATATAAGATAGTCTTGTCCTGGGTAATATAAAACATTAAGTTCATAGGAACTTCATAGCTTTTTTCCAAAGTACTAATGCAGATACATGTATATATGTAATATGATTTTACAGAAATGTGATCATAGCATGCCAACTCTTTTACGGTATTGTAGTCTTCTATTTTTCTTATATTTGACTCTATTCTTTCCTTTCCCCATCCCTATCAGATAACCTATCACCTTTGTTCGATGGTAACACCCCATAAGAATATCATGTGCCTACATTTTTGAATAGCAATGCTTTCATTTTTATAGTAGACATGTCTAGAAGTTAGATAATATGTCTGGATTAAAAGTTTAAATATAGATGCTTAGATTGATAGATAACTGATATATTTTGAATATATTAGTTTGATTGATATTGCCAGATAATTCTTTTAAGAGTGTAATTTTTTTCTTCACCTTCCTCTTTAAAAGCATCCTGACTCATTTAAATACATGCAAGTTTTATGAGGAGTTTCATTATTATCAGTGAGTTTGAGATTTATTTTCATGTTTATCAGCCCTTCAGGTTTACATTTCTTTCTCCTTGTATTCTTATTTTATAACCTTTGCCTATTCTCTTTTTGAGTTGCATTCATCTTTGTATAATATAGATGATATTCATGTGGAATTGTAGGAATATCCATGACATATTATTAAAAATGACAATAAATTAAAATTAAGAAAGTACAGTGTAAGATATATAGTATAATTATTAATTTTAAAAGTCAGATAAACATCTCTCCGTATATGCAGAAATGCCTATAAACACTGAGTGAACAAGGAGAAAGGTGTTGAAGACAGTCACAGCAGGCTTCTCACATTGGTTATTTGGGGGGAGTGTGTAATTTCCTTGGTTCTGTCTCGCCAGAGCAAAACTTTGAAGCAATAGACGGACCAGTGTTACAGCTCAGTTACAGCTCAGTTTTATTTGGCAAGCAAAGGAAAATACATCCTTGAGGCATGAGGGCGGGCCAACCCAAAAGAAGTAAAGAGAAGCAAGTAGATGGGCTCAATTTTGGATCCTCTTTTTATATGTTTTTTTCTCCTCCCCCTGAGCCTGCCCTATGTAAATTGGACTAGCCAGTAAGGCTGTTTGTTTCACCTAAGGTTCTCACTCCAGTCCTCGGATCTTCCTTTGTTCTGTTTTTGTGGGCTTTTCCCTTCTTTGTCTTTTAGCCACCGCTATTCTGGACTCCTTTTTCCTATTCTAGCTACCTAACAGTTGTACCTTGGGTGTGAAGCTGGAGGTGTGTGGGAGATGATCATCTTGCATAGATACATTTTTTACATTGTACTGATTCACTTCTGTCACAAAGCACATTATGATGTTTGTACTTTAAAATCCTAAGAAATTTTTAAAATAATAAAAGTTCTCTAATTTCAGTGATAAATATTTCTCAGAATATGAAAAGCATGTAATCTATTTCTCATAAAAATAATCATTGTGATCATTCTAAACACAAATTTAGGAGAGAGAGCAAGAGAGAAAGATTAATCTCCCACAGTGCTCTTAGATTTGTATATTAATATCTTTATAACATTTTGAAATTGTCCTTTTAGTACCAAACACTTATGGGCATGTATTTATATTTTGCTCAGTGAATTTAATGGGAAAATATCATACCGTGGAAAAAGTCTTCTAGGTGTAAATTAAATAATTTTCTCATGTGTTTGAGTTCTCATAAAGCTATCAATCGCTGTACTGAGATTAAAAAAAATAAGAAAATCAGTCCACAAATTATAAATATCAAGTTGTAACATCTTGGTATTAGCAAAGACCTTTATTCAACATACATTTATTGAGAAATCTCTCCATTGTGAAGACAACAAAAGATTATACGATTTTTTTTAATTCAATTATACATATACACATATATTTTGAGATAACTTTCAGTATAGCTTTTTACAAGATATTGACTATAGTTACCTGTGATACGATTATATGAAATTTGAACAGACTATGGTGAATTGTAAGGAAAGTTCAAGAAGGAGGGGATGTATGTATACCTATGGCTGATTCATTTGATATATGGCAGAAACCAACACAATATTGTAAAACAATTATGCTCCAATTAAAAATAATTATTTTTTATTAAAAAAAATTTAAAATATAGGGAAATAACTCATCACTTATTTGGTCCAATTTGAGAGAGGTCATGATATGCCCTCCTGCCAAGGGAACTGCTAAGAGGTATGAATTCTGACATTCTCCTCCTTAGAGAGCCTGTAGTCATTAACAGTAAGAGTATTACCTATTTTATCTTTAACCCAGTAGTTCAAACTTTTGAAAACAGTAATTAATCAGTCAACCAGCAGTGTGATTGGGTTGATTTACATCACTTACTTGCTCATGCTCAGTCGCTTCAGTCACATCCAACTCTTTGCAACCCTTTGGACTGTAACCCAGTAGGCTCCTCTGTCCATGGAATTTTCCAGGCAAGAATACTGGAATCAGTTGCCATGCCCTCTTCCAGGAGATCTTCCTGACCCAGGAATAGAACCTGCATCTCTGGCATTACAGGTAGATTTTTTACCCACTGAGCCACCTGGGAAGTCCCTTTACATCACTAGGGGACTGGAAAGATTGTGGAGAAACATGTGTTGACCTGAAGGATTAGGCATGCTTGAGGCAATGTGGCCATTTACTAAGGTGAAAACGCAGTGATTTCCAGTGACCTAGAGACTGGGTTAGCATGGAACTAAGTGAAACTCTCCTCTCTGGCTTTCCGGGCTTTTCAGTTTCTTATGCTTGTCCCCATGAACATAATCATTCAGTGTCATTGTTCCCTAGGGTTTTACCCACCATGTTCTCCTGGTTTTTTCCTAAGTTATCTCTTTGAGTTATGTCCATAGTGTTCTGTTTTTGATAGATGACTGATGGTTCATGTGTGTTGAATTAATGTAAGAATATAAAAACAAGCAAGATGTAGGTAGGTATAGCTTAAACTTTTAAAGGTCCAAGCCTCCTCCAAACTGTGTATTTGAAATTATTTTTAGAAACTTTTAAAAGATTTTATATATATCTACACTCAGCAGTGGCCACAGGACTGGAAAAGGTCAGTTTTCATTCCAATCCCAAAGAAAGAAAATGCCAAAGAATGCTCAAACTACCACACAATTGCACTCATCTCACACGCTAGTAAAGTAATGCTTAAAATTCTCCAAGCCAGGCTTCAGCAATATGTGAACCATGAACTTCCAGATGTTCAAGCTGGTTTTAGAAAAGGCAGAGGAACCAGAGATCAAATTGCCAATATCTGCTGGATCATTGAAAGAGCAAGAGAGTACCAGAAAAACATCTATTTCTGCTTTATTGACTATGCCAAAGCCTTTGACTGTGTGGATCACAATAAACTGTGGAAAATTCTGAAAGAGATGGGAATACCAGACCACCTGATGTGCCTCTTGAGAAACCTGTATGCAGGTCAGAAAGCAACGGTTAGAACTGGACATGGAATAACAGACTGGTTCCAAATAGGAAAAGGAGTACGTCAAGGCTGTATATTGTCACCCTGCTTATTTAACTTATATGCAGAGTACATCATGAGAAACTCTGGGCTGGAGGAAGCACAAGCTGGAATCAAGATTGCCGGGAGAAATATCAATAACCTCAGATATGCAGATGACACCACCCTTATGGCAGAAAGTGAAAAGGAACTAAAACGCCTCTTGATGAAAGTGAGAGAGGAGAGTGAAAGAGTTGGCTTAACGCTCAACATTCAGAAAACTAAGATCATGGCATCTAGTCCCATCACTTCACGGCAAATAGATGGGGAAACAGTGGAAAGAGTGTCAGAATTTATTTTGGGGGGCTCCAAAATCACTGCAGATAGTGGCTGCAGCCATGAAATTAAAAGACGTTTACTCCTTGGAAGGAAAGTTATGACCAACCTAGACAGCATATTAAAAAGCTGAGATATTACTTTGCCAACAAAGGTCTCTCTAGTCAAGGCTATGGTTTTTCAAGTAGTCATGTATGGATGTGAGAGTTGAACTGTGAAGAAAGCTGAGCGTTGCAGAATTGATGCTTTTGAACTGTGGTGTTGGAGAAGACTCTTGAGAGTCCCTTGGACTGCAAGGAGGTCCAACTAGTCCATCCTAATGGAGATCAGTCCTGGGTGTTCATTGGAAGGACTGATGTTGAAGCTAAAACTCCATACTTTGGCCACCTGACGCAAAGAGTTAACTCATTGGAAAAGACCCTGATGCTGGGAAGGATTGGGGGCAGGAGGAGAAGGGTACGACAGAGGATGAGATGGTTGGATGGCATCACCGACTCGATGGACATGAGTTTGAGTGGACTCCGGGAGTTGGTGATAGACAGGGAGGCCTGGCATGCTGTGATTCATGGGGTCGCAAAGAGTCGAACACGACTGAGTGACTGAACTGAACTGAACATAGATATATAAATTATTTCCTATATAGCCTGTATTTTGGGGAAATAAAAATTATTTTCTTCCTCTCCTATTGTAAAGGATATGTCAGTATATTCCCACTGAGGAAAAAAAGTAGAAAATTTGGCAATAAATAGTTTAATAAAGAAAAATACAGGATAAAAATACAAAGGGATTAGATATTGATAGATCTGAATGGCAGATGAATATATAAAAACCACCAAAAAATATTTGTAGACCATCTGAACCAAATAAACGGACTCATGATATTATATTGAAATTTCAGTGAACCTATTTCATGACACAACCTTGAATGAGAATATATTGCAACCATTATAAAGAACAAAGTAGAAAAAATAAAGAGTAATTCTAGATAAGTTAATGGAAAAAGCAAAACATACTTACCACAAATGTTTTGCTCATTTCTAAAAAGTATGCAACTTTCCCCATGTCATATACAATTTTAAAAATAGTCAAATCTGCTACCCTATTTGCAATTACCTTTATGGTGTCTAAGAATAGAAAATCTTGTGCTCTCCATGTTTGAAAATAAATATTTGTGTGTGTGTGTGTGTTAAAAAAAAAATCCATGGCTCGGTATAGATGGAGTAGCATGCTGCCATTGATATCAACTGTTTTTAAGGAGTTAACATGTGCTTAGATCCTTATGAGACTGCAACTTTTTGGAAGGCAAGAAATTAGAAGAGAATTTTTATAAGGAGGACAATTGAGGTTGGTGATCAGGAATATAAAGATAATTATTTGGACTCTAGAACATATGCTATTTTTTTTAACCAAATACAGGTATTTCTTCAAAATCAATTTTAATTTTTAAAAAATTATTTTACTACATTGTTTATATTTCTTTACCATTTTATCAGCCTATACTGTTAACAGGAATTACTCTTTTAAAATTAATATCAAAAGTTTAGAAATCATAATAAATAAGTACAATGGAGAACTGATCATTGATTCAGTTCATAAATATTATCATGCACAAAATGTGGAGTACAATGCAAGAATGAGTGTTTATAAAAATAAAGAGAAGCTTTTAATTCCTTGACATCCTTGCCAACCCTTATAATGTTGTCTTTTTAATTATGGCCATCTTAGTTAATGTGAACTGGCATTTTATTTTGGTTTTAATTTCCATTGCTCTAGTGAATTATGATGTTGAATCGTTTTCATGTGCTTATTGGCAATTTGTATTTCTTCCTTTGATAAATGTCTCTTCAGACCCTTTCATGCAATGGTGTAGCTCTTTGGCAAACAGTCTTGCATTCCTTCAAAAAGTAAAATATAGAACTACCACAGAAACCAGCAATCCACCTCTAGGTTCCCAAGAAACACAAAATCACTCGGATATTCATAGCATCATCATTCATAATAGCCAAAGACAGAGACAATCCAAATGTCCATCAACTGATGAATGAAAAAATAAAATATGGTATATCCTTATAATAGAAAAAGATTCAGCCATAAAAAGAATGAATTACTAATGCATGCTATAAGCATGAATAAACCTTGGAAACATTATGTCATGTGGAAGTAGCCAGTCACAAAATGTCAAGTATTTTATTATTCCTCTTATATGAAAGTTCCAAAATTGCTAAGTTCATAGAGACTGAAAGAACATTGGTAGTTTTCTAGATCTGTGAGAATGAAGGGAAATGAGAAGTGATTGCTAAAGAGAATAGGGTTTCTTTAGAAGATGTTGAAAATGTTATAAAATTGTGGTGATGGTGGTACAACTCTGAACTTACAAAAATCTTTGAATTATAACCTTTAAAGGGCTTCTCTGGTGGCTCACATGGTAAAGCATCTAACTGCAATGCAGGAGACCCAGGTTTGATCCCAAGGTCCGGAAGATCCCCTGGAGAAAGGAATGGCAACCCACTCCAGTATTCTTGCCTGGGAAATCCCGTAGACAGAGGAGTCTGGAGGGAAACAGCCCATGGGGTGACAAAGAGTTGGATACAAGTGAACAGCTAACATTTTCACACCCTTTAAAAGGGTAAATTATGTTATATACAAATTGTGTCTCAATTGTTGTTGTTCAGTCACTCAATTGTGTCTGATTCTTTGTGACCCCATGGACTGCAGCACGTCAGGCCTCCCTGTCCTCCATCTCCTGGAGCTTGCTCAAACTCATGTCCATTGAATGGGTGATGCTCATCCTCTGTAATCTGCTTATCCCCCTGCCTTCAGTCTTTCCTAGGTCTTTTCTAATGAGTCAGCTCTTTGCACCAGGGGGCTGAAGTACTGGAGCTTCAGCTTCAGCATCAGTCCTTGCAATGAATATTCAGGATGAATTTCCTTTAGGATAGACTGGTTTGATCTCCTTGTAGTCCTAGGGACTCTCAAGAGTCCTCTCCAACACCACAGTTCAAAAGCATCAATTCTTCAGTGCTCAGCCTTCTTTATGGTCCAACCCTCAAATCCATACATGACTACTGTATCTCAATAAAGTTGTCTTTTGAAAGAAGAGAGAGGATAGAATCAAATGTCTTTAAAAACCTTAGACACTATATATTTCCAAATCATTTATGTTTCTTATGAGACTGCTGTGGGTTCTGGGAATGCAAGCTAATAACTGTGGTCCATTATGAATCTTTGTTCATATACTGATATATTTATTCAACAGACAGTTCAAGGTGTTTAGCATGGAACAATTAATACAAAGCAGGGTTAGAGGTATGAAGTTTAAAAACAAAGTGTCTGTACAGTGAGTGAGAGAGACATGACGACAGCTGCATAAGTATTAATAGCACTAAATACTATGAATGCATTTCCCGATGTGGTGGCAGTAAGTGGGAGGGGTAGAAGAATTTTACCAGAAAAGAGACAAAAATTAGGCCTTGATGGTTGCATAAGAAGTTAGCCAAGTAAAAGATAGCATATATTCTGAGAACTGCCCTCCCCTTCCCCACACCCTCCACCAGGGATTTGCCCTTGACAGTCATATTGTTATTATTAGATCCTCTCTGTAGGCCACAACTGACTAGACCATAAACAACCCTCTGACCCAAACTGTTCCAGATCTTCTCTCCTAGGAATTAGGAATTTGGACTTAATCAGTGTAGATAGGTATAACTCGAACTGAAGGATATAAATTCAGGAATTATGAGCCTGCCATTCTCTGTTATCTATAGGTAGGGAATGAGAAAGCCAGACTGGGAAGATGGATAAAAAGAAAATGATACCCATAGAGAAGCACAGATAAGAAATGAGAAGCATATGCTACTGGATTACTGATGACTTTTTCATTCCTGCTACAAGGCCTTGCAGTCCTGCGCTTTGTAAGATACTCTAGTATCCTCCCAAGAAAATTTCCCTTTTGGCTTTAGTGAAAACAAACAAACAAAAGGGATAGAGGGGTGTAAGAGAGGTGGGAGTGGATGGTCCAGGCGGGAGCTGCCATGTGCAAGAGTACAGAGGCTTGAGATTTAGGTAGTGCTTTATTTATTTGACTATAAATTGATGATCTTTATATTATTTATTTACTATAGTATTAGAGTCATGTGGATTCATTATCAAGTGTATATTCTCTTTAGATAAATCTGATGAAATCACTTGAAATGTAGTAACAATACAGCAACCTCCAAGCATCAGTAGGTAAAATGAGAAATCAGTGAGAAGAAATGAGAGGTCCCACTGGTAATTCATTTTCCTTTCTCTTTCCTAAAAATTCAAGCTATTTCATGGAATACTGGCTACTTTCCAACTTGTTTCTGTAATAGCTTTGACATAGGAGACACATTTGTAATTAGAAGATAATCAATAGCAGAACTTAATTCACTGAACTACAACGTGAACCAAAAACACATTTAAAATTGAAATTCAGAATTTTTTTTTGCAAAGTCCAGAGCAAAGAACACACTAAATATTTAACTCACATGCATATATTAAAACTTTTAATTAAAAAAATTCAAAGTGAGAACTGATAAACAGTCCAAGTAAAATACTAGACTAAAACAAGAGTTAAAAATTTATTTTACCTGGAAATATAAAAAAGTTGTAAAGATTTTCATATTTTGAATTGTATTATGTAAATGAAACGAAACAGAAAATCACTAACTTCCTTACAATTTGTTTACCATTCTCTGTAGACTTTTAGCCAAGGATGAAAATCTCTCAGTTTATTTTGTTCATCTGACACTTTTCTAACATTTCTTTGCCTGGATTGATCCAAATGCATTTCAATATTCAGCAGTATCCTCCTATTATCATGATAAAAGAATTTAGTAAAAGACATTACTGTTTTCATTGTCACATCCAGATATGGTTCCCTGAAATCCTTGTTATAAGGCAGCCTCACTTCAGCATACACAATGCCCTTAGAGCTAGTGTAGTTTCCACAGTTCGCCTATTGCAGTTTAAAAAAAAAAATAATAAGGATGGCATTTTAAATTCTTAAGCCAAGTCATTTACGCTTTACATGTATAACTCACACATAATTTTGAGTAATGTGTTAGAACAAGTATTAAATGTGTCAACCTAGTTATGTTTCTAAATAGGATCATTTCATTATCTTGGGCTAGGCTGGTAGATGCTGAAGGTTTAGTGCCTCATTTTCTGCTTCAAATAGCTGCTTTATATCATTATAATTCTAAATGAAATAGTGCTAATGTCAGTTCACTTTTCTATAAGTACCTCTATTGAAAATAATTTCTATATTTTGTATAGCAATGTGATTCTATATATCAGACACTGTTGTGTTAGAGATACGGTTATGGAGTTCTTTACCATAAAAATATTATGTCAAACTGGATGTCATTTAAGAAAGCATATGTAAATGTTAATGAGAAACTTTGAATAAAAAATTGTCACATAGAGTAAACCAATTCTATCTAATTATATTCCTACTGCATACCCTATATCCTCTAAACATTTCCTCATTCTACTGGCAATTTAGTTAGATTCTATGTCCTGTTCATTATTTGGTCTCCAGAATCTGGCACAGGGCCTATATAGAATAGACATTCATGGATGTTTATTTACTTCATCCAATTACTGAGTTCCATTCATTGCCTGGCCCTGCTCTAGGTAATGTGTTATGGCAATGTATAAAAATAAAAAATCTTTAGCCTCATGAGATTTGCATTTTAGAATGGTGAAACTTACAATAAAAATTAAAACGGATGATATAGTACCCTAGATGTTAGTAAATTCTATGGGAAAAAATAGATCTGTGAACAGAAATAGTAAATGATGCGATAGACACAGCTACAGTTTCAAAAAGGGTAGTCACATACGTACCCACTGAGGTTCTATCTGAGTGAAGTCCTGAAGGAGTGAGAGAACAGCTGTGTGGAAATAGGGAGGAGGAGCATTTTAAGAGAGGGCTGAGCACAAACAAAGATCTTGAAGCAAAAGACTAAATATTCAAAAACCAAGGATTCCAGTGCAGTTGCTGTATGAGGGCAAAGGGGAGTCCAACAGGAGATGAAATCGGAAAGGTAACACAGAGCCATATCCTGTGTGTGTAACATCTAGGTCACGGTAAAGACTTGAACTTTTACAGTAATCAACTTGGGAAACACTGAAGGATTAAAGGAGAGCATGACATAATTTAACTTGTGTATTTTACAAAATTGCTCTGGTCTTTGTGTTGAGACTAAAAAGAGAAAGCCCAAAGCAGGGACACGTGGCCATGAAAAAGCAAGCAGAGGTACCTGCACCAACAGATGCAGATTTTTTTTTTTTTAAAGATGCAAACATAAACTAGATCAGGGAGAAAGAACTCCCTGCAAGAAAATGGTGACTACAACTTGCTGGGCTCTCAGTTATGTCACAGAGAGGAGAGTGGATTTGTCTGGCTTCCCATAGGTATGTGATTAGAAAGGGAGAAGTTACTCTTCAAGATAACTAATAGCAGATAGGTGCTTCTTTGTCATTACACCAGAGGTCAATTAATTCCAGTCTTTTTAACATTAGTTGCAGTAAGGAATCTGAAGCTGTATCAACAAACATTGTTAAGTCCATTGGTTGACCTTGCACTTTGATTGGATATTTTATTCATGGATGATCTTATAATGTCATGTTTTGGTCATTTGGAAAATACTAGTTCGTTGTGTTATGCAAATATTCCAAATGTTGATATGTTTTAAAATAGCACTTTCATTTGTATCATGTCCATTTTATCAAAAAAAAAAAAACCCACCTTAAATATCAGGAAGCACAAGATGATGAATACAAATCCTTCATAATCATAATTTTCACTTGAAAGCTCAAAATTTATCACTGGCAGCAAGTTGTCTGTTGTTTTTCTTGAAATGACTCACTTTCTTCATTTGTGAGAAAATGTCTTCCAGACACTCAGTTAAGGATCACAATAATTTGTCTATCAGTTGTTCTTTCAAATAAAAAGTGTATTCCATGAAAAAAGCATAAATGCTTTTCCTGGGGACAACTACCATGTTTTAGTATACAATAATAATCCTTTGTGTCACACAGAATATTGAAAAAGACACACAAGAGTTGAGATTTAATAACAATTGTATTAATATTACATATAATTATGATATTTTTGCTGTTTCCTCTAGGACATTCTTAAATGTCATTTAGGAAACTGACTTTTTTGTTTTAACTGAAAGTGCTTGTTGATGACTTGACACCAACAATTTTACCCTCTATTGCTTTTGTATCTTTGGAGCTAATGTCAAGAACAGGGTAAAACAGACAAACAACATGTCAATATTTTTATGAGAATAGTTTTGATTTCTCAACCCCCCTGAAAAGGTCATGGAGGCTTCTAGGAGACTGTGGACCAAACTTTGTAAACCACTGATCCAGGAGACTGGTAGAGTGAATGGACTGGGGAAATAAAACATGATCATCAGGTAGCTTCCATGTTCTTGGCATAAGCTTCAAGTGAAAACTGAAAGTCTGACCGCGTGTTCTTCCCTAGCCTTGTTCAACTGTGCGCATATTGGCTAAGATTAGACAAATGGTGGAATTAACCATTATTGTAGTTTTGTTGAGCAAACACTTGGAAAGGAGAAGTTCAAGAGAATTGAGTGTGCATACCAAAGAGTCGTAAGGATCGAGTCTGAAATTTAAGCTGTAATAGGAGGAAAGTAAAGAAATAATGGAAGAAGAAATTTAAAAGCTGGCAAGATTAATAAAAGCTATGTCTGAGGAGGGTCTAATGATTGTTTAATTTGGTTCTAATTTGGAGCTAGAAAATTGGGAGGAATCAGTTGGACATGAAATATTTGCAAATGAGGTTGAAGATATTTAAACGTATAAAGGATTTTAAAGGTATGACCAGAAGAGTGGTCCTCTATATAAACCCAGTGAACTGTGAATTCCTATCACTGTTGAAATTAATGATTGTGTGGTTATGCCATTCAGGATGATTGCTCTCTTACTTTCTGTACCTGTCCTGCTCAACCAGTCACTCACATGACTATTCAGTCCTCTATGTTATAGGGCTGAATCCATAACTGTCTATATGCTTGCCCCTGCCCAGTCACTGGTTTCACTGGCAACGGTGAGCCAACCTGATGTCAATTCTCCCTATAAATGGTAGCCTCCCTCTCCCATGAGTAGTAACAATGGCTTTCATGTCCTGCCTTCTGCTATCTGATGTCCTTTTATATCACTCCAGGACCTTTTGCTTCAGACATGTAAGGTCCCCTATCCTATAAACCACTGGTGTCTCTGTCACTATATTTGGTCTCTTTCTTCAGCCTCCCGGTTGGACAACCACAAGGCTTGCAGGCCTACAGGTGCAGCCCAATAAGGACTAAAAAAGAGTTACTACCATGATGCTGCTCCCTGATCAGGGCTGAACAGTGAAGCTAAGACCTGCCTTCCCGGTAGTCTGAGCAGTGATAATAGATGCTTCAATAATAGTTCTATAAGCAAGGTCCTGGGGACTGGAGTTAAATATATTCTGCATTATGTTCAAGAGAATTCTCTTCCTGCCTCTCCCCATCCCTCCCTAAGAAAGTCAAGAGCTTAAGTGGGAGGCTCTTCCCACTCATTTAGATACAATGCGATAAGAGTATAACAGGTGGGTTTCTCTTAGCAATTGTGCTC
The DNA here is from genome assembly GCA_024291935.2 of Okapia johnstoni. Taxonomy (NCBI): domain Eukaryota; kingdom Metazoa; phylum Chordata; class Mammalia; order Artiodactyla; family Giraffidae; genus Okapia; species Okapia johnstoni. The sequence continues at coordinate 75,876,628 of CM044312.1, read as the reverse complement.
TCATCTTCTGGCACTTTATAAATAATTAGTGTAGGCCAAATCCAATGTTTATCCTTAGATAGCTGAAAGCTCTGAGTGGGCTTAGCATTTCCTTACTTGTGACCTCAAAGACTATCTTATGTTAATTTCACTTTATGAGGAAAAGAATTCAGAGTATACATTATTTTTCTCATTCTGCTAAGAAGATAGGCATTGAAGGAAAAAGAAAATGATACTTGAACTCTAACATTAGTATTAGTCTCTCAGTCATATACAATTCTTCGCAATCCCATGGACTGTAGCCCGCCAGGCTCCTCTGTCCGTGGGACTCTCCAGGGAAGGATACTGGAGTGGGTTGCCATTCCCTTCTCCAGGGCATCTTCCTGACACATGGATCGAACTCAGGTCTCTTGCATTGCAGGCAGATTCTTTACTGTCTGAGCCACAAAGGAAGCTACTGAACTCTAACACTGAGGCATTTATTTTCCAGGAAGCCCCTGAATGGGAAGAAAAATAACTTTAGCTCTATACTTGTAGTTTCTTGACTAAGACCCACCTGTAGTAAAAGACAGATTGATAAGAAAAAGTGAACTAGTTTAATGATGTGTATACCTCTTGTATACATGGAGAGACCAGAAAAATTGAGTAACTCTGACTGGTCCAAGCCACCACCTTAAACAACATCTTCAGCTAAAAGCAAAAGGAAGATGTTAGCGGGAGGAAAGGCCAGTTGTGGGAGGTTACCAGGAAAAGTCTAGTAAACAAGTGTATAATTGTCATGCAGATTTAAGTCCAAACCTTCTTCATTGATAAGTTTCTAGAGATTTGATCTTCCTCCTCTTCCTGGTATAGAGGGGAAGACATTCTCACAGAGGAAGATTTATCTTACAAATGTAAATAGATCTTACAAAGAAAAATTTTCACACTTTTAACCCAATTTTCAGCACTTCTCCTGTGTCTGCAGTTTCTTAAAAATAACTGGTCTAAAATAAACCTTATGCTGAATAGACATAATCTGGGGGTAGCAAATTCTCTTCCCCTTGCCCCCACATTTCTCTCCAATTAGATTTGTAACCAGGAAATTTTTAGACCAAGTAAGAACCTCCAGAGGCATCACATTAAACGCGAAAAAATAGAATGGGATTAGACCATAAATAAAGTATCTAGACAGAGTAATTAAAATTGGAGCCCTCTTAAGGAGGTTCATGAGATGGGAGAATCTATAACTGAAATAGGATCTATTTAACATGTACATAAGACCTGTATTTCACTTACTTTCATACTAACATGACTGTAATTTCTGTTTATCATGATTCTGCTATGACTCTTCTGTCTTCAATGGCTGTGCTAACCAGTTCCCGGATTTTTTGTAATTCAGAATGTGGAGAGTAGTTGAGATAGACTACTCAACTAGTTCAGAGAAAGCAAGGGAGGATTTAGCATGAAAGATTAATGGGAAGAAAGCTGGGAGCATTGTGGGGGGAAAGAGTGGGGAGAAGGTTCAGAGAAGTACTGCTGTAGGTAATGAATTGAATCTCTTGTTCTTTCTTTAGAAGATGGAGTTAAATACAGTAATGCGCCCTTATCTGAGGAAAATACATTGCAAGACCCCCAGTGGATGCCCCAAATTGAGGATAGTACTGAATTCTATATATACTAATAGATAGGCACATAAACATGGAGAAGGCACTGGCAACCCACTCCAGTACTCTTGCCTGGAAAATACCATGGATGGAGGAGCCTGGTAGGCTGCAGTCCATGGGGTCGCTAAGAGTTGGACACGACTGAGTGACTTCACTTTCCCTTTTCCCTTTCATGCATTGGAGAAGGAAATGGCAACCCACTCCAGTGTTCTTGTTTGGAGAATCCCAGGGACAGGGGAGACTGGTGGGCTGCTGTCTATAAGGTCGCACAGAGTTGGACACAACTGAAGTGACACAGCAGCAGCAGCAGGCACATAAACAGTGTGGATATGATGGAGAAAGATGATTCATGTCCTGAGTGGGATGAGCAGAATGGGGAGATATTTCATTCACCCAACTCAGAATGGTGCATAATTTAGAATTTATGAATTATTTATTTCTAAAACATCTCAGTTAATATTTTTGGACAATGGTTGACCATGTAGAACTAAAATCATGGCAAGTGAAACCTAGGATAAAGGAGGACAATGTATTGGAAATTTTTAAATTCTAATTTTTAGATTTGTTTACATGGTAGTTCATAAATAGACTGGACCACATAGCCTTGCTTTTATTAAGATTTCACAGTCTTACATGCAGTTCACACTGTAAAAACTCTTCTGCCATTTCCTGTGTACACTATAACCATGTTTCTAAACATTTAACCAAGGTACCATGGAGAACTGGAGTAAATTCTCAGAGACACTTGTAAGCTCTTTTACATATCCAACAGAAATACAATGATATTTGTTGCATATTGTATGAACTACTACTGTAATTTGTTTGGACTTAAACTACCTAATTTCTTAAACTACAGTAATCCAAGTCTATGCCCCAACCACTGATGCTGATGAAGCTGAATTTCAATGGTTCTATGAAGATCTACAAGATCTTCTAGAACTAACACCAAAAAAAGATGACCTTTTTATCATAGGGGATTGGAATGTAAAAGTAGGAAGTCAAGAGATACCTAGAGTAACAGACAAATTTGGCCTTGGAGAACAAAATGAGGCAGGGCAAAGGCTAACATGGTTTTTTCAAGAGACTACATTGGTCATAGGAAATACCCTTTTCTAAAACACAACAGGTGATTCTACACATGGACATCCCCCAAATGGTCAATATCGAAATCAGACTGATTATACTTTCTGCAGCTGAAGATGGAGAAACTCTATACAGTCAGCAAAAACAAGACCTGGAGTTGACTATGGCCAAGATCATCAGCTCCTTATTGCATGATTCAGGCTTAAATTGAAGATAGTAAGGAAAAAAACTAGGCCATTGAGGTATGACCTAAATCAAGTCCTTTATGATTATACAGTGGAGGTGATGAATAGATTCAGCGGATTAGATCTGGTAGACAGAGTGCCTGAAGAACTATGGACAGAGGTTTGTAACATTGTACAGGAGGTGGTGACCAAAACTATCCCTAAGAAAAAGAAATAAAAAAGGCAAAGTGGTTGTCTGAGGAGGATTTACAGATAGCTGAGGAAAGAAGAGAAGCAAAAAGCAAGGAAGAAAGGTAAAGTTATACCCAACTGAATGCAGAGTTCCAGAGAATAGCAAGGAGAGATAAGAAGGCCTTCTTAAAGGAACAGTGAAAAGAAGTAGAGGGAAACAACAGAATGGGAAAGACTAAAGATCTTTTCAAGAAAATTGGAGATATCAAGGGAACATTTCATGCAAGGATGGGCATGATAAAGGACAGAAACAGTAAGGACCTAAGAGAAGTTGAAGAGATTTTAAGATACACAGAAAAACTATACAAAATACACAGAAAAACTATACAAAAAATTTTAAAGACCCAGATAACCATGATGGTGTAGTGGCTCACCTAGAGCCTGACATCCTGGAGTCTGAAGTCAAGTGGACCTTAGGAAGCATTACCACACACAAGGCTAGTGGAGGTGATGGAATTCCAGTGGAGCTATTTCAAATCCTAAAAGACGATGCTGTTAAAGTGCTTCACTCAATATGTTCAGCAAATTTGGAAAACTCAGCAGTGACTACAGGACTGGAAAAAGTCAGTTTTCATTCCAATCACAAGGAAGGGCAGTGCTTAAAAATGTACAAATTATTCTACAAGTGTGCTTATTTCTCATGCTCATAAGGTAATGCTCAAAGTCCTTCAAGCTAGGCTTGAACAGTGGGTGAACTGAGAAATTCCAGATGTACAAGCTGAGTTTAGAAGTCAGAGGAACCAGAGATCAAATTGCCAACATTTGTTGGATCAGAGAGAAAGCAAGGGTATTAAAAAAAATCTACTTCTGCTCATTGACTACACTAATGCCTTTGACTGTGTAGATCACAACAAACTGTGGAAAATTCTTAAAAAGATGGGAATACCAGTCTGCATTACCTGTCTCCTGAGAAAATGGTATGTGAGTCAAGAAGCAACAGTTAGAACCTTACATGGAACAACTGACTGGTTCAAAGTTGGGAAGGAGAACAATAAGGCTGTATATTGTCATCCTGCTTATTTAACTTAGTACATCCTGTGAAATGCCAGGCTAGATGAATCACAAGCTGGAATCAAGATTGCTGAGAGATATATCAATAACTCAGATATGCAGATGACACCACTTAATGGCAGAAGTTAAAGATGGACTAAAGAGCCTCTTGAGGGTAAAAGAGAAGAGTGAGAAAGCTGGCTTAAAACTCAGTATTAAAAAAAAAAACATCAACAAAGATCATGGCATCCAGTCCCATCACTTCATGGCAAATAGATGGGGAAAAAGTGGAAACAGTGACAGATTTTATTTTCTTGGGCTCCAAAATCACTGCAGATGGTGACTGCAACCATGGAATGAAAAGACACTTGCTCCTTGGAAGAAATGCTCTGACCAACCTATACAGCATATTAAAAAACTAAGACATTACTCTACTGACAAAGATCAGTATAGTCAAAAATCAATATGATTTTTCCAGTAGTCATGTGTGGATGTGAGAGTTGGATCATAAGAAGGCTGAGTACTGAAGAATTGATCCCTTCAGACTGCAGTGCTTTAGAAAACTCTTGAGAATCCCTTGGACAGCAAGGAGATCAAACCAGTCAATTCTAAAGAAAATAAACCCTGAATATTTATTGGAAGGACTGATGCTAAAGTTGAAAGTCCAATACTTTGGCCACTTGATATATAAGCTGACTCATTAGAAAAGACCATTATGCTGTGAAAAATTGAGGGCAAAATGAGAAGAAGGCAATAGAGGATGGGATGGTTAGATAGCATCACCAACTTTATGGACATGAATCTGAAAAAACTCTGGGAGATAGTGAAGGAAAGGAGAGCCTGGTGGGCTGCAATCCTGGAGTGGCAAAGAGTGAGACATGACTTAGTAACTGAAAAACAGCACCAACAAATTGGCTAACAAATGGATCCATCATATCTTTTGACCTGCAGGTTATATGAAAAAAGTTACTGAGACACTAAGGTTCATGAAACCAAAAGTTGTAAAAGCTTTCCAAATTTTATTCCTTCTTCCATTGCTTTCAGTTCAGCTAAATTTATTCTTGCATCTTTATTTAAAATACTATTTCCTATTACTTTTCAGATTCAGTTTCATATGCTTCCTCCTCCAGTTGGACTTTCCTTTTACCTACTGACTTCCTGCCTTCACTCTGAGCTTTTGGCCTGATATAAAGGGGAGCAGAATTTGCCACCCCAAAATATACTTTTTTGGCGTAAGACTTATTTTAGGTTATTTTTAAGAAATAGCAGACACAGGACAAGCCCTGAAAACTGAGTAGGTTACTATTCTGTAAGAGACATTTACATTTATAAGGGAAATCTCCATTTATGAGTGTCACTAAAGGATTTATTTATATTAGGAAAAGGAGAATGACTAACTCTGTAGAAACTTATTGATGAAGAAGTCCTGGATTTAAATCTATGTGACAATTATACCCTTGTTGACTGTACCTTGCCCATTGAACTCCCATAACTGGCTCTCCCTACACCCAACATTTTTTGTCTTTAGTTGGAAATGATATTTAAAGTGGTAGTTGAGGCCATTCATGGAGTAATTCAGTCTTTCTAGGTCTCTCCTAGTCTTCCAACGTGAGACCTGGGAAAGTGGTAAAGAACCCACTTGCCAATGAAGAAGGCCTGGATTTGATCCTGGGTCAGGAAGATCCCCTGGAAAAGGAAATGGCAACCCCTCCAGTATTATTGCCTAGAAAATCTCATGGACAGGGCAGCCTGGTGGGCTACAGTCCATGGGGTTGCAAAGAGTGGGACATTATTTAACGACTAAGGAGACAGCAGGTCTCTCCTATATAGAGAGGAGTTATGTATGTTATTAATCTTGTTTGTTTTTCTCCCATTAACCTGTTTTTTATTATAGGGTGTGGTATCTTAATCAAGAACCTAGAAGGATAAAGGGAAAGGACTTTTCTTCCCCCTATGATTAGAACACTAGAAACATTCTCTACTACTGTTTTCTCCTATAATACTATAAACTCCTTGAAAGTAGAAATCACATCTCATTTGTAGACTGAGATTTTTAGAGGTAGCTGGAACTTGAGAAATTACTTACTCCAATCTAGCTTTTACACAAATGAAAGCATTGAAGTAGAGAAAGAGTGCTGCTGCTGCTAAGTCACCTCAGTCGTGTCCGACTCTGTGCCACCCCATAGACGGCAGCCCACCAGGCTCCCCCATCCCCGGGATTCTCCAGGCAAGAACACTGGAGTGGGTTGCCATTTCCTTCTCCAATGCATGAAAGTGAAAAGTTAAAGTGAAGTCGCTTAGTCGTGTCCGACTCTTAGCAACCCCGTGGACTGCAGCCTACCAGGCTCCTCCATCCATGGGATTTTCCAGGCAAGAGTACTGGAGTGGGGTGCCATTGCCTTCTCCGAGAGAAAGAGTAGAGGTAGCATAATAACTAAGTGGCAGAACTAAGGCTGAAACCCATACCTTTTGACTCTTTGTAACATTCATTTGTACAGAGAGCTTCAAGTAATAGATGTCTAAAAATATTTGATGAATATATTATTAAACTAATGATGGAATTAAATTATCTTTTATAATCAGGATAATTGAAATTTTCAAGATATAGTCTCCTAAGAAAAAATTAGGTCTAAAGTACCATTTATATTACATTGAGATTAGCATTAAGATAATTGAGTAATTTCTATTCACATGTATTTGCTGAGTGAAAATCTGGGCATTAAGAATTCCCCATATATTTCTACCTTAATAGTGTCTGAAGCATGGCAATAAATAGTCAATTCATTATAGTCACTTAAATATATATATATATATATATATATATATATATATATATATATATATGATGGAACATGTGATGGTGTGAAATTTTATAGTCATATAGGAATTGGTAATTTTATGCTGTAGTTAAAAATCATCATGTTATTACCAGCTATGTTATTTTTTGCTGTCTGTAATTTTAAATTACAATCAATGAGTTTGGGGATTTTTATAAAGTAATAGAGTTAATATTTTTATACTAACTACTAGTAATCTTTCATAGTAATCATATATTTGCCTTTATTTCCTTTGGAAAAGAATATACTGAAAGTTGTTGCTTTGGTAAGTGATAGTAATATAGATCAAAATTTACTTTTACCTGACATTTATAAAGATTAACACTGATTTCCAACTTACAAATGTTAAGATCCAAGATTATATATTTATAATTTTTTTAATATGAATGCCATATCCTCTGCATGAAAAGGACTTTTTTAAAGCAACGATTTTCTTTAGATTCAATAGACCCTAAAGTTACCAGATCTAATCATAAGCTATAGTAAGTGTTCATATGTAAACTTAATGTACAAGTGAATTCTCTCTTAATGTGCACACACACATGCAAATGTATATAAGTTTTTATCTCTAAAATTATGGAACTACCAGATTTCTTGAGAAACTCCATTTTATAAAACTGACTTTTAACATGTTCTCAGAATTTCATAGTGATCACTGCTATGAAATGAGAGTCGAGAAAGTAAGAGTTTTAGGACAAGCTGCTCTAAAATGAATTAATGCTTAAGATGATTATATCAACCTTTGTACTAATATGTATATATATTTTTTCTTTGTATGTATACACATGTGCATATATATGTACATATATAGAGATCTTTTTTAAAAAACATTATTTAAATTAATTTGGTTCTTGATCTCGATATCTGAATGTATGACATATTTCTTTTTCTGTCTTTACTTAAAAGACTTTTCAAATATTAAGCTGTCACATTAAAGGATCAGGTTTTCTCATTTGTTTGTTTTGGCCATGCAACCACTTGGCGTGTGGGATCTTAGTTTCCCAACCAAGGATCAGAAATTGAACCTGTGCCCCCTGCAGTGGAAGCACAGAGTCTTAACCACTGAACTGTCAGAGAAATCCCAGGGATCAGGTTTTAACGGAAGAATCAGCTGCCTGTGTTAATTTCTCAGAATGTGATTGCTTTCTCTTCTACACTAAATAAATTTCATAAAACTTTCAATAATAATTTTTTAATATATTAACTTGTAAATATTTCAACTTATGACCCAATTTTATTTTTTTTGTATTTTATTTTATTTACTTTGTATTTGATTTTGTTTTACAATTTACCTGCCAGCTAACACTCTAGAACCAAAAGGTATGGGAATTCAAGTAACAAATACCACACATAGCTCAGCTCTTGAATTTCTGTTTGGATGATATGTGTATCTTAGACTTTCAGGCAACCAAATTATTCGCTTTAATGAAGAGGAATTGAGACTATTTTTACAATAGTAGCAAAGATTTCACCCTGTGAGCCACAGTTATGCTTAACACAAAACACACCACTCATCATCTCTCTAACTCCTTAATGTTTCTTCAAAATGTTTACTTTAGGTAAAGAAAGCTTCTTAAATATTTCTGGCACTAACCGTTTAAACAATGAGTATACACAGTACACTGTGGAATGAATATTACAGACGCAGAATCAGCATTTCAACAAGCAGACCAGCACAAAGTAAAGGCTGACCAACTTTTTTAACCCTACACTAAAACTGAGAAGTAAACTATCAGGAGATAAAGAGCAATCAAGATAAAAAGATCAAAATGGCTTACTCAAGTAGATTTCTCAAAGTCTTTCTCTGTTACACTTTCTTTACTTACTTGCTCCATAACATTGAACAGGACTAAATAGATGTAATCCCTTGTGTGAATCTTATTTACCTAAAAACTCAAAATGCTTTTAGATATCTACCTGCCCTTGGTTGAAAATAAAACAGCCTCATTGGTTGTTGCATATATTACGTAGTTTTAATCTGTTCAGCTGGTTCTTTTAAAGTTTCTTTAGCTTCATTTTTTAAAAAGTACTCCCTGGTTTTAACTGAAGCTGATTTGAACAAAACTCTGCAATTTTGCAGCTGGTATTCTAAATAACCTTGGGGCAGTCATATAATATACTTCCGTGATTCCATTTCTCTTTACTTAAAAAGGGAAAATTAATCCATATGTCATAGAGAGGTTATACAGACTTCATAAATATTTTTAAGATTTACATGGTGGAAGACATTTTTTATATGTGCATCTTTTATAAAACAAAAGTAAAATCTTATTTAGTAGTTCCTCAAATCTCCCATCAGCTTTAAGAAAAATGTTACTGATCATTAACAATGTTGAGATATACTTTGTGTTCTTAGGAGAAAGGGCTTATTGGGTACATAATTAGTAAATCTCCCCCCCCAAAAAAAAAACCTCCCAAAACTCCACATAACTGAATAAGAGTGAGATAGGTAATGTTACTTTATTTGAGAAAGCAAGGAACTGGGGAAGTTCTAAATAACAAGTTAGAGCAACTTACCCATCCTTAGTTTGGTAGAAGAAAGGGTAGGAAACAGAATTTACACCAAAACTTGTTTTTTAGGACAGACAAGTAGGAGACAGAAACAAACATGTGAAGTGCAAGAATGTAACTATTTTCACTCCTGTGGTAAAATGATGAGCTTCAGTGTTTGTGTTGAGATGAATTTATGATGCTCAGTAAGTCTGCTAAAAATAAAACATGATCTAAGAAAAATAATGGGATAAAGAACAGAAGTGCTTCAAACCTAGTTTCAGTTCTCTATTTACTACTTTTTGACCTGGGAATGTTATTTAACAATCCTATGCCAAAGAATTGATGCTTTTGAACTGTGGTGTTGGAGAAGACTCTTGAGAGTCCCTTGGACTGCAAGGCGATCCAACCAGTCCATCCTAAAGGAGATCAGTCCTGAGTGTTCATTGGAAGAACTGATGTTGAAGCTGAAACTCCAATTCTTTGGCCACTTGATGTGAAGAGCTGACTCATTTGAAAAGACCCTGACGCTGGGAAAGATTGAACACAGGAGGAGAAGGGGACAACAGAGGATGAGATGGTTGGATGGCATCACCAACTCAATAGACATGAGTTTGGGTAAACTCCGAGAATTGGTGATGGACAGGGAGGCCTGGTGTGCTAGGGGTCGAAAAGAGTCAGACACGACTGAGCGACTGAACTGAACTGAACCGATGCTTTAACTGCCTCACCTTTACACAGGCATGATAGACCTAAATTATAGACTCATTTTTTCTTCCTGTGGATTAATGAAAATGCATTTCAGGTACAGAGCCTTATGTCTCATAAAAGCTTGTTTAAAATAGTACTTTTGTAGCTAAGTAGACATTTCTAGGTTGGTACAAATCAAAATTATAAAATAATTAGATGGATTCTACAACTTTAGGCTATTAAAGTGGTCTAGCATCACTTACTCATTCCTTGTGAAAAGAGAGAGAAGCAAATTCACATGGAGGCAGTAGGGGCTTCTCTGGTACAGGAGCCCGAGTTTGATCTCTGGGTCAGGAAGATCCCTTGGAGAAGGGAATGGCAACTCCAGTATTCTTGCCTGGAGAATCCCATGGGCAGAGAAGTCTGGCTGTCTACAGTCAATGGAGTCGCAAAGAGTTGAACACAACTGAGCAACTAACACACACACACACACACACACACACACACACACACACACACATACACACACACACACACATACACACACACACACACACACACACACACACACACACACACACACACACAGGCAGCAACCCAGAGCTCTTCATGGCCAACTGCAGCTAGTGTTCAGAATGACGGGCCTGCTCAATGCCTGTCTCTCTGCTAATTGCCCTGTGAGAAGCCCAGGGCCAGAGAATTTATAGCTTGTGTTTTAGTACTTATTCCATCCTCCAAACCTCTGTGGAGGTGAAAATATACTGTTACTTTCAGAATGTATTCTTGCCAAGTATTTAAATTCAGCCATACTATAAAATATATTCATAGAAAAATCACTTAATGAAAGTTCAACAAAACATTAACCAAAATTATGACTAATTATGATTTTTATATATTGTACAAATTTTTTTCAAAGATGTCTTTAAAAAATAACTATCAAATTATAGCACATTTTATAGCACAAATTATAGCACACTCTCACTGATATAACAGTTCTACCTGGAACTAATCATAGGGAAATAATCAAAGTGTATATATACCTATTGATACATTAAAAAATAAATACCAGAAAGAAGCAATTGTTCATCGATAGATGATGTTGATTACTATCAGTATATAATGATTAGCATTAAGATGATTTCTTAAATGAATGATGATACATATATATAAAATGTACACACAATAAAATATGCAACTATTAAAAATAAAGAGAACTAATACAGTCATCGAAAACATACACAATATATTTTAAGATAAAAAGGAATAGTAAAAAAGCACATTTTGTGTGCTGTATAATCCCAATTTATTATAATTTTATATATATCTTTTATAAGAAGTTTGTACTTAGAAACACAAAAACATGTATTTTAGATTTCTCAGGGTGATGAGAGTTTATAGGTTTTTTAAATTTTTAAATAGCTCTTTGATTTTTGTTTTTCATTAAGCACAAATGATTTTCTACTTGAAAAAAAATGACAATGACAATTTACTAATAATGCAATATTTAAAACAGACCAATTTTTAAAATTTTTAAATCAAGAACTTGAGATAATAGGATTTTAGATATCTAGTCAAAAGTCTTTATTTTTCAGATGAACTGAAGCCTAAAGAGGTAAAATTATCCTTTATGCAGCTCATTACGTACCCAATGCATACCAATCCTGTGATTCTATAATGCTTTTAAGTCTGTTTTCTTCATTGCAAATAATTAGGTAGATGTACACATGCTTGTATTATTTACATGCTGAAAGATTACACCACAATTTTGTGCAACACCATAATCTGATCCAAAGACCTGGCTATGCCAAGTCTGTAATATGGGGTTTTAGATAATGTACTCTTTTACCTCCTCTCCATTTCTCAACTTGTTTGTTTGCTTTCATTTTTAAAATATATATTGAAATAATGCCAGGATTATGTGATCACTGAGGTTATGAAAGTGCAGTCTTCACTATGATTTGTGGGGGAATCCTGGACCCTCTCCCCATGAGTCCTGAATGCCTTCAGCAGGCTGAGGTCTTCAAAATGGTAAAGAGCTCCCTGCAGCTTCACAGCCCAAGGTAAAGTGGAGAATCCACATTCCATCCATTCAGCCCAAGGAGGAAGCTTGTCAGGCCTGTAGTACAGAGCACAGAGGCGATTCCCCCAGCCCTAGACCTTATCAGTCCAGGAGCTCTGCCCCAGGATTCCACCCAGGATCTCACCTCTGCATCTGCTCCTTTTCCGCCACTCTTCTTCCCGTGAATCAGATAAAAACTCAGAGTGCTTAGTGAGTGCGTTTCTTACAGCCATTGAAGCAAATGAATATTCCTCACCCCATTTCTTATTTCAGGTGTGTCATATGTTTCCAAATTTGAAATCAAGTAGTCGTTAAGTCAGAATGCTGGCATAAGGTCTAATTTCCTATTTTCTTAAAGAACTCCTTGAGATTTTTTTTATAAAGATAGGCACTAATTCACACTATGGCTAAAGATTAGAATTTTAAATAATTCAACAGCTAAAGCCAATTTAATTTTTCTTTGAGAAAATATACAAACAGGCACTTATTCCCAACAAATCTATTTAAAATGCACAGATGAGTGCATCCTAACACTGTATTGACTGAAAAAATAGAAAACTTTTTGAAATACAATTCTTTAGTTCAGTGACATGTTGTTGCAATATTACATAATCTTGTAGTGTCAGTAGGTACTCTGCTGTTCTTAATGATGATCTTCCAAATGTTTGTAAAAGTATAAAACAGTGATACAATTAGTTATAGTTTCTAAATGTTTTCATCAAATAGGAAATTCTAGCTAAAATAACCACCTTGGTTTTATATTTTTCCTCTTTTCTTGAAGATGTATGTACTTGCATTGAGTTTACTAATTATTAAAAATGATGGCAAGGGACTAAATATTCTTCAGGGCCTCTTGAAAAAGGAAACTGATGTTATATAACACAGAGCTCTTACTAGGTAAGACATTCTAATGACTTTGTACCCCTGGACTTTCAGTCTCCATGGCTAGTTTAAAGACCCAAGAAGACTGAATTATGAGCTGGAAGTTTTCCTAAAAATCATCCTTGAGAGATTTTGATTTCTCCTTTAGATGTTCATAATGCTTATCAGAGTATGCAAATAATCACATTCTTAGGTTATAAAATAAAGGTGGATAATTATTGAACAAAATAATGACAATTGCACAGATTTGGTTTTCTAAGACAATAAAAATTGTAGAGCCTGGCATAATCACTTCCTTTAAATTGTAAAGGAGTAAAAAAATTATAAGCTTGCCTTTTTGAAATAGTAGAAATTATTTTATAATATCTTTATATATTGTATATTAATAAACAACCCAACAATTAAGTATAGGGTGTAACATTTTTTTCTTCTAGTGGTAGAAATTATAGAGCAAGATTCTATGAACAATTTTGTATTACAGGATAACTATTTCCAAGAATATACTACCAACTGATAAATTATCACATTGCATTTATAACATAATGTTGTGTTTCCTGTGCTGTGCTGTGCTTAGTCACTCAGTCATGTCTAACTCTTTGCAACCTCAGGGACTGTAGCCAACCAGGCTCCTCTGTCCAAGGGGATTCTCCAGGCAGGAATGCTGGAGTGGGTTGCCATGTCCTCCTCCAAGGGATCTTCCCAACCCAGGGATCGAATCCAGGTCTCCCACATTGCGGGTGAATTCTTTACTATCTGAGCCACCAGGGAAGGCCTCAGTTCTGAAGCTTTGGTTGTGAGACTGCTACAAGTAATGATACAAATCATGAACCTCCCTTCCACCACTGAAACCAGAGACAGTCATCTACCTGGTAGGATCAAGGTGAGAATCATTGAGGGAAATGTGGAATTTTGAAATGTGAGATTCTTGGGATCCTAAGTTTTCCATACCCTCTTCAGGCAGCTATGATCTGGCTTCTGTGTCTACAGAGAGTAGTTGCACCAGAAGCAAACCATTGACCAGACTCAACAGTCCCATTGTTGAAGCCAGTTTCTTGTTTTACTTAGAGTTTGTATTTCAAGTGAGTTTCCCCTTCCTTATTAAAATTCTTCCCTTGGATCTTTTACACCTTACCTTTGGTTTATAGTTTATTTCCCCTGGACTTTTCTTTCTCTTTCTGAAAGTTAAATGTTACTGTTTTCTTGAGTTATTCCTAAGCCAACTTCTGTTTTGAATTATCTCTTGCTGAGTATTCATATCCATTCTTACAACTCTGAAATTCTAATCTGCTGTTCTACCTGGAATCCATAGACTGTTTACAGCCAAACAAGACTTTTCAGCCCATCCTTCCTGGCCTATTTCAACACATCCTATTTTCTGCCTCATATCTTCACCGTATGTCCCACAGGAACCTCAAATTCAACTTGCCTAGAATTCATTGCATCATTTTGCACTTCCCACTGTGTTTTCTATCTTACTTTTGATCCCAATGTGCACCCATAATCCAGGCAAGAAAACCTGGAGATGATTCCTCCTTTGCTCTTCTCCAAATAATAACAAAGACTTACTGTTTTCACCTTTTACATGTTTGAACTTATGTCTGCTTTTCCCCAAAACCCCTTAAAATCATATATTCTTTTTCCTAGATCATTGTAGCAATCTTCTAATACCAGTTCTCCCCTTCTCAAATACATTCTCCTCTAAGCTGCCAAAGTGATTTATATAAAACTTGAAACCAAACATATTGTGCCTCTGCTTCGAATCAAGAAAAGCCTCCTATTATATAGAGGATAAAGATAAAGCTTTTTGGCAGACTCTCCAAGGCCTCCCTAATCTTAGCCTTTCCTGGATCTCCACCCTCATCCTTCCCTTCTTCCCCTTCCACCCTAAACCCCTCTGCTCATCCCACTCCCTTGGCCTAGACTGGCCCCAGCCTCCAGCCTTTCATCTTTTAGAAAAGCTCCTACTTGCCTTTTAAGTTCAAAAAGGTCTTATTTCCACTTGAAAACCTCTGATCCATCCCCCTCTTCCTTTCCAGGCAGGGATTGATATCCTTAGCAATCAATAAATTTTATTATTACCTGTCACTTTACCAAAAGAAATGTTTTCACTTTCTTACTTCATTCCCTAGCCCATCCAAATCTGGCTTTTACTACTTCATCCCACTGAAGCTAATAGGAAAAGCCAACTGACAATTTTTAGACTTGTTAAAAATGGACTATCAGAGGCATCTGACCATGTTGGCACCTTCACAATATATTCCTATTACATGTGAATGCCAGCCGAGCTTCTTGCTTATTGTACAATTTTCAGCAAGTTATTTGACAGTTCTCTTATAGTCCTCATCTATAAATTGTATAATAATGGAATCCAGGTGAAAGTTTGTATAATGTATTAATACATGGAAACTGCTTATAACAGTTTCTGGCCCATCATTATTATCATTAAAAGTTGATATACATAGCAAATATGTCTGTACAGGTTTATAAATTTATTTTTTCAAAATAAACGTGCTATCTTGAAGAATTGGCCCTGATGGAGATACAAAGCCAGATATACACTTGTCATTTATTAAACCAGGATGCCTAAAGAATGACAATATAATAATAATTTTTAAATATAATACAATAATAGAGATAAACATATATGTCCCTAGTTTCTTCTCTAGACACAAGGAAATTCTTCTATTTAAAACATATATTTTCTTGCCTGTCTTAAATCATTTTATAGATAGATAACACAATAATAACTATGAAATAAAACTTTTACACATAATAGCAAGTCTTCTTGGCCTTTACACGGCATTCCCAATTCATAAAATTAATTTGCATGTTGTTCTCCCTAAAAAAGTATTTTTTTACAAAAAAAAAAATCACTTACATTGTCACAGAAATAGAAATCACTGAACCCCTACCTATACATATTGTTGTAGGTATTATATAATTACCTTTTATTGAATAAAAAACAAAAGATCTTAATCATATAATGAAAAGGCTATCTGCTCTGTTTTAATCAAAAGCAATACTCCAGTATCAGTGTTTGGTTAATTAAATTTTTTTTAGTCTTTTTGTTGTTGCTGTTTTGTACTTAATTGTTGAAGTGGAAACATTGTCTTCCTTTTTTTTTTATAAATGAGTACTTCAGCTGATAAGATGCAAAGCACCAGCCTATCATCCCTTTGTCACTTTACCTGGACCTATGTCCCTTAGGTCCAACCCCTTCCTCGAGATCGTTTCCTTTCCATATTGTCCAGGAAAGCATATCTGATCATTGTTTCTTCTCACCATGACTTTCTGCTTTTATGACTGAATATTGACAATGTAAAGTAACTTCTGAGTCAGTACCTTAAACCTCAAAAGTAATGTATATTGTTAGGGTAGGGATCTACAGACACACAATAGAAATGGACATAATGGCAAGTCTTTCAATGGATAGCAAAGGTCATATTTTGGAAATGTAAGCTATGTGGTATCTCAGATTTGAACATATATAGAGGTAGAAAAATCAATTTCTCTGTCTCCTCAACATGATAATAAGTTTGTCAATACAAAATGTTCTGTTATCTTTCATAATAACAGGGGGAAAAGTTTAAAATTCTTTCACATTTGACTGAAAAATCATAAACAGTATAGTTTAATGAGTAACCTCTACCTTTATGGAGAGATATTTCTAGAAACTGTAATGGGATAGATGTTCACAACATAGAGAACACATTCTGCTATGTAACATTCTTCTATTTTTAAAAAATCTTCTAAGAAAATATAATTTTATTATAGTCTGTATTTTAAGGATTAAATATTATTTATAAAATGGCTACATAAAAATTTTGCCAGTCATTTGATTAATATTAAAGCTTTAAATATTGAAAATCAGTTCAATTCATTTTAAATGAATGGGATTCGTAATGAAACTTTAAATCTCTATACTAATATATTTAATTTAATTCTTTTTATGATGCAGTGACTTATGGCCCAAATGTGTTTTGACTGCTAATGAAGAACAATCTCCTTTATTCCAGGAATTTTAAAATATATCCTAAACAGCCAAATCTTATAAGTACTCAAATACTGAGTGTTGAGAGACCTTGATTTATAGATAATTGGAAAACTATTCAGTTCTTCAATGTTTTAAAGAATCTAGGTTTTCTGAAGTTAATATGGAAATGGAATATAGAAGAGTCCCAGGAACTGGCCTCTACTAGGGACTCTGGCTGGGCTTCCCTGGTTGCTCAGCTGGTAAAGAATCTGCCTGCAATGCAAGACACCCTGGTTCAATTCCTGGGTCAGGAAGATCCCCTGGAGAAGGGATAAACTACCCAGTCCAGTATTCATGGGCTTCCCTGGTGGCTCAGACAGTAAAGAATCCACCTGCAATGTGGGAGACCTAGGTTCAATTCCTGGGTTGTGAAGATCCCCTGGAGGAGAGCATGGCAAACCACTCCAGTATTCTTGCCTGGAGAATCCACGTGGACAGAGGAGCCTGTTGGGCTACAGTCCATGGGATCGCAAAGAATCAGACACAACTAAGCACTCTGGCTAGGGCATATTCTAATAAATTTTTGATTTGAGGGAGCCATGGTTTATGCTGCTTAATCACCTGTCCAGTATAGACTCCAACAATTCTACAGCCTCACTAAGGTCTACAGTCCTTGATCCTACCATTTCTACAATGTCCTTCCCAACTTATCATTCTTCCTTGTCCTAATTACAGCCTGTGGTTAGTTGTTATGATCATTCTACATACTGTTTCAGTTCCCTTGCCTCTTCCTCTCTTCATTGTATTTGTCCCCAAGGATGGAAAAGGGCTTGTTTCCTCACCTCCTTCAAGTCTTTAATTATCTTTAATTATCACCTCAGGAGATCATCACTGAGCACAGGATTTAAATTTTAATGTCACCACAATCCATTCTTCTTTACTGTTTTTTTTCTTTATTGCATTTATTATCCACCACAATACAATCTGCTTGTTTATTTAGGTCATTTGTCTTTTATTCACTGTTTGTTTTTTTAGTAACTGGAACAGTGCTTGCATATATTCTTCCTTAATATATGCTTGTTATCTAGATTATGACTCTTCCATAGTGATTATGCTTCTTTCTTAAAATTTCAATTGTTTATCCAGAAAGGAAAGTACAATTGGTTTTTAACTCTCATAATTAATAAGAGCTTATGCTCTAGGATCAAAGATCTTGTGTTCACTTTTGGCCCCATCAATTACCCAATGTGTAGTTAATAATGTTACTGAGTACAAGCTTGCTGTGCTCCCTGCATGACAGGCCAGTGAATCCTAGAGACAAGGGGTTGAGTGAGGCAAGGAAGAGTCTGTATTCAGGGAGCCAGCTGACTGAGAAGATGGCAGGCTAGTGCCTCAAAATAATCATCTAATTGAGATCTCAATGTTGAGTTCCTTTATAGATCAGAGGGGAGGGGAGGGGAGGTGAGGAAGCAAAGTAAAAAGGCCATTAGTTTTGCCAACATCTCCTAGAATGCCTAGCCTCAGACAGGGGGTATCTTAATTTCTTCCTTTCTGCCATCCACAGGTGGATAGAGTTCTGAACAAAGGTACTTCAGTTTGACAGACATGCAGAGGGGCAGAATTCTCTGAGGCAAACCATTCTGTATGGTTATAATAACAAAAGCATAAAAAGCAAGTCAAAGAAACAGTTCCAACATGGAGTCAGAATTGACCTCTTCTCTGCAACAATTTCCAGCAGTCAAAGTCCATTTCATAATTTTCTGAAAAAAGGGTGTGACAATCTCAGTTTCCTCAGGATTCACCATAGGGAGTGGCTGGAGCTCTTGCAGTCTGATGACTGCTAGGTAGCAGGTATTTCCCTTCCTTGGGTCTCACGTTGAAGGGTTGTAATCACTGATTCCATTTCTAGGGCCTTTCCCTCTTGGTCGTGAATTTGACCATTATCTGGGAAACATTTCACGATTAACTTTTATCACATGGTGCTTGGAGGCTCATCTCAGCCTGGTCAAAAATTCTTGGTATGCCACTCCAGTTGTTAAGTTTTGGACAATGCCCCATTAATAATTAAAAATTCTTTGGATTCTAACTATAATCCAGGAGGCATTTTCCCTTGTTGATTTTTCCTATACCTAGAAGTGGCGCTGGAGCAACTGTGAGGAGTTATACCACATCCAAGGGCAGAGAAGCCCCGGCAAGGTGATAGGTGCTGGAGTGGCGGCTGCACAGCACTGGACCTACTTTGAGGAGGTCCACATCCATGGTCAAAGGAGAAGCCCTAGCAAGATGGCAGGAGGGACAAAATAATGTTTAGAATAAAACCCCATACCTGCCAGAGATGCTCAGAGGGCTCAAAAAACCTTATGTGCACCAGGACCCAGAGACCCCACTAAGACTGAGACAGAACTGTGTTTGACTGTCTCCTGTGGAGGTACGGGTCAGCAGTGGACTGCCACAGGGTCAGAGGCTCTGGGTGCAGCAGATTTGCATATGGCATAAGCCCTCTTGGAGAAGATCACCATTAACCCCACCATAGAGCTGCCAGAACTCACACAGGACTGGGGAAATAGACTCTTGGAGGGCACAAAAAATCTTTATGCACACCAGGACCCAGGAGATAGGAGCAGTGACCTGACAAGAGACTGACCTAGACTTGCCGTGAGTGTCCAGGAGTCTCCAGCATAAGTGTGGCTTGGCAGTGGCCTGCTGCAGGTTTGGGAGCACTGAGTGTAGCAGTACATGAATGGGACCTTTTGAAGGAGGTTGCATTATCTTCATTACCTCCACCATAGTTTGGTCCCAGGTAAATAACAGGGAGGGAACACAGATCCACTCATCAACAGAAAATTGGATTAAAGATTTACTGAGCATGGCCCTGCCCATCATAACAAGGGGGCAGTTTCCCCCTCAGTCAGTCTCTCCGATCAGGAAGCTCCCATAAGCCTCTTGTCCTTCTCCATCAGAGGGCAGACTGACTGAAAACCACAATCACAGAAAACTAACCAATATGATCACATGGACCACAGCCCTGTCTAACTCGATGAAACTATGAGCCATGCCTTGTAGGGCCACCCAAGACAGATGGGTCATGGTGGACAGTTCTGACAAAACTTGGTCCACTGGAGAAGGGAATGGCAAACTACTTCAGTATTCTTGGCTTGAGAACCCCATGAACAGTATGAAAAGTCAAAAGGATAGGACACTGAAAGATGAACTCCCCAGGTCAGTAGGTACCCAATATGTTACTGGAGATCAGTGGAGAAATAACTCCATAAAGAATGAAGAGTCAGAGCCAAAGCAAAAACAGCACCCAGTTGTGGATGTGACTGGTGATAGAAGTAAAGTCCAATGCTGTAAGAAGCAATATTGCATAGGAACCTGGAATGTTAGGTCCATGAATCAAGACAAATTGGAAATGGTCAAACAGGAGATGGCAAGAGTGAACATCAACATTTTAGGAATCAGCAAACTAAAATGGATTGGAATGGGTGAATTTAACTCAGATGACCATTATATCTACTACTGTGTGCAAGAATCCCTTAGAAGAAATGGAGTAGCTATCATAGTCAACAAAAGAGTCTGAAATGCAGTACTTGGATGCAGTCTCAAAAACGACAGAATGATCTCTTTTCATTTTCAAGGCAAACCATTCAATATCATGGTAATCCATGTCTATGCCCCAACCAATAATGCTGAAGAAGCTGAAGTTGAACGATTCTATGAAGACCTACAAGACCTCCCAGAACTATCACCCAAAAAAGATGTCCTTTTCATTATAGGAGACTGGAATGAAAAAGCAGGAAGTCAGGAAACACCTGGAGTAACAGGCACATTTGGCCTTGGTGTACAGAATGAAGCAGGGCAAAGGCTAATAGAAATTTTCCAAGAAAATGCACTGGATATAGCAAAAACGCTCTTTCAACAACACAAGAGAAGATTCTACACATGGACATCACCAGATGGTCAATACCGAAATCAGATTGATTATATTCCTTGCAGACAAAGATGGAAAAGGTCTATACAGTCAGCAAAAACAAGACCGGGACCCGACTGTGGCTCAGTTTATGAACTCCTTATTGCCAAATTCAGACTTAAATTGAAGAAAGTAGGGAAAACCATTACATCATTCAGGTATGACCTAAATCAAATCCCGTATGATTATACAGTAGAAGTGAGAAATAGATTCAAGGGATTAGATCTGATAGACTGAGTGCCTGAAGAACTATGGACGGAGGTTCATGACAGTGTACAGGAGACACAGAAAAAGACCATCCCCAAGAAAAAGAAAGGCAAAGTTGTTGTCTGAGGAGACCTTACAAATACCTGTGAAAAGAAGAGAAGTGAAATGCAAAGGAGAAAAGGAAAGATATACCTTTTGTATAAAATGTATACCTTATACCCATTTGTATGCACAGTTCCAAAGCAAGGAGAGATAAAGCCTTCCTCAGTGATCAATGCAAAGAAATAGGGGATAACAATATAATGGGAAAGATTAGAGATCTCTTCAAGAAAATTAGAGATACCAAGGGGACATTTCATGCAAAGATGGGTACAATAAAGGACGAAATGACATGGACCTAACAGAAGCAGAAGATATTAAGAAGAGGTGGCAGGAATACACAGAAGAACTATACAAAAAAGATCTTCAGGACCCAGATAATCATGATGGTATGACCACTCACCAAGAGCCAGACATCCTGGAATGTGAAGTCAAGTGGGCTTTCGGAAGCATCACTATGATTAAAGCTAGTGGAGGTGATGGAATTCCAGTTGAGCTATTTCAAATCCTGAAAGATGATGCTGTGAAAGTGCTACACTAAATATGCCAGCAAATTTGGTAAACTCAGCAGTGGTCACAGGACTGGAAAAGGTCAGTTTTCATTCCAATCCCAAAGAAAGGCAATGCCAAAAAATGCTCTAACTACCACACAATTGCACTCATCTCACACACTAGTAAAGTAATGCTCAACATTCTTCAAGCCAGGATTCAACAGTATGTGAACCATGAACCTCCATATGTTCAAGCTGTATTTAGAAAAGGCAGAGGAATCAGAGATCAAATTGCCAACATCCGTTGATTCATTGAAAAAGCAGGAAAGTTTCTGAAAAACATCTGCTTCTGCTTTATTGACTATGCCAAAGAGTTTGTGTGGATCACAACAGACTGTGGAAAATTCTTAAAGAAATGGGAATCCCAGACCACCTTAACTGCTCCATGAGAAATCTGTATGCAGGTCAAGAAGCAACAGTTAGAACTGGACATGGACCAACAGACTGGTCCCAAATAGGGAAAGGACTACATCACGGCTGTATATTGTCACCCTGCTTATTTAACTTACCTGCAGAGTACATCATGAGAAACCCTGGGCTGTATGAAGCACAAGCTGGAATCAAGATTGCATGAAGTAATATCAATAATGTCAGATATGCATATGACACTACATTTATGGCAGAAAGTGAAGAAGAACTAAAGAGCCTCTTGATGAAAATGAAAGAGAGTGAAAAAGTTGGCTTAAAACTCGACGTTCAGAAAACAAAGATCATGGCTCTGGTCCCATCACATCATGGCAAATAGATGGGGAAACAATGGAAACGGGAAAAGACTATTTTGAGGGGGCTCCAAAATCACTGCAGATGGTGACTGCAGCCATGAAATTAAAGTAAGCCTGCTCCTTGGAAGAAAAGTTATGACCAACCTAGACAGCATATTAAAAAGCAGAGATATTACTTTGCTGACAAATGTCCATCTAGTCAAAGCTATGGTTTTTCCAGTAGTCATGTATGGACTATAAGGAAAGCTGAGTGCTGAAAACTGTTGCTTTTGAACTGTGGTGTTGGAAAAGATACTTGAGAGTCCCTTGGACTGCAAGGAGATCCAATCAGTCCATCCTAAAGGAGATCTGTCCTGAATATTCATTGGAAAAACTGATGCTGAAGTTGAAACTCTACTACTTGGACCACCTGATGCAAAGAACTGACTCATTTGAAAAGACCCTGATGCTGGGAAAGATTGAGGCAGGAGGAGAAGGGGACAACAGAAGATGAAATGGTTGGATGGCATCACCGACTCAGTGTATATCATTTTGAGTAAGATCTGGGAATTGGTGATGGACAGGGAAGGCTGGCATCCTGCAGTCCATGGGGTCACAAAGAGTTGGACACAACTGAGTGACTTAACTGAACTGAGAATCACACTATTACAATTATTTTATTTTGTAAATGTGATTTTCTCAAAATATTTAGCCACAGAATCTTGTTGGAGGCCTGATTACACATTGGTTACTGCAAGAGACAACTATTTTATATATTACATGGATATAAGTAATGCAGACAATGATATTTTACAGCAGGGAGACACAAAATGCAATTGGAAAACAAAGAACAAATTTAAACAATGATTAGTATAACTAGTTGTGATCCAGTTGTAAGAATCAAATGACCAAAGGAGCCATAACTGATTCAATGAGCTATCTACATTTCATTGCATTGGCCATCCAAACTTATGCATGGTCTAATCTTGAGACCAGTATATGTTACTGGCAGTTCAACCAGGTAGAGAGAGAAAGATTTATGTTCCAAAAGGCATAATCTATCAAACTATCAGAAGTCAAAATTAATTGGAGAAGCTTTTTCTTATAACTGGAAAAACAAAGAAAGATTTAGACCAGTAATCTTTTTAGATTGAAACTATAAAAATTACAAGCATATTTACCAGTTTATTTAGCTTTATGTAAATAATCCTTTTTGTTAACAGCTTTATGAAGTTATCGAGTTTCTCATTAGAATATTTCAGTTTTTCACTCAGTTTAGTACCGAGGTAAGGGGCGGCGACTGTGCTTTGTTGAAGTAGCTGTGAAGAGAGACCCCGCATCCAAAGTAAGAGAAACCCCGGTAAGATGGTAGGCACTGAGAGAGGGGGTCAGGGGTAAACAGGCTGAAACTACAGTCACGGACAACTAGCCAGTCTGATCACACGGACCACAGCCTTTTCTAACTCAATGAAACTAAGCCATGCCATGTGAGGCCACCCAAGATGGACGGGTCATGGTGGAGAGGTCTGACAGAATGTGGTCCACTGGAGAAGGGAATGGCAAACCACTTTGGTATTTTTGCCTTGAGAACCCCATGAACAGTATGAAAATGCAAAAAGATAGGTCACGGAAGGATGGACTCCCCAGGTCAGTGGGTGCCCAATATGCTATTGGAGATCAGTGGAGAAATAACTCCAGAAAGAATGAAGGGATGGAGCCAAAGCAAAAACAACACCCAGTTGTGAATGGGACTGGTAATAGAAGCAAGATTTGATGCTATAAAGAGCAATATTGCATAGGAACCTGGAATGTTAGGTCCATGAATCAGAGCAAACTGGAGGTGGTCAAACAGGAGATGACAAGAGTGAACATCGACATTCTAGGAATCAGTGAACTAATATAGACTGGAATGGGTGAATTTAACTCAGATGACCATTATATCTACTACTGTGGGCAGGAATCCCTTAGAAGAAATGGAGTAGCTATCATAGTCAACAAAAGAGTCTGAAATGCAGTACTTGGATGCAGTCTCAAAAACGACAGAATGATCTCTGTTTGTTTCCAAGGCAAACCGTTCAATATCACAGTAATTCAAGTCTATGTCCCAGCCAGTAGCGCCGAGGAAGCTGAAGTTGAACAATTCTATGAAGACCTACAAGACCTTCTAGAATTAACACCCAAAAAAGATATCCTTTTCATTATAGGGGACTGCAATGCAAAAGTAGGAAGTCAAGAAACACCTGGAGTAACAGGCAAATTTGGCCTTGGAGTACAGAATGAAGCAGGGCAAAGGCTAATAGAGTTCTGCCAAGAGAATGCACTGGTCATAGCAAACACGCTCTTCCAAGAACACAGGAGAAGACTCTACACATGGACATCACCAGATGGTCAACACTGGAATCAGATTGATTATATTCTTTGCAGCCAAAGATGCAGAAGCTCTATACAGTCAGCAAAAACGAGACCGGGAGCTGACTGGCTCAGATCATGAACTCCTTATTGCCAAATTCAGACTTAAATTGAAGAAAGTAGAGAAAACTACTAGACCATTCAGATATGACCTAAATCAAATCCCTTATGACTATATAGCTGAAGTGAGAAATAGATTTAATGTACTAGATCTGATAGACAGAATGCCTGATGAACTATGGATGGAGGTTTGTGACATTGTATAGGAGACAGGAATCAAGACCATCCTCAAGAAAAAGAAATGCAAAAAAGCAAAATGGCTGTCTGAGGAGGCCTTACAAATAGCTGTGAAAAGATGGGAAGTGAAAAGCAAAGGAGAAAAGGAAAGATATTCCCATTTGAATGCAGAGTTCCAAAGAATAGCAAGGAGAGATAAGAAAGCCTTCCTCAGCGATCAGTGCAAAGAAATAGAGGAAAACAATAGAATGGGAAAGACTAGAGATCTCTTCAAGAAAGTTAGAGATATCAAGGGAACATTTCATGAAAAGATGGGCTGAATAAAGGACAGAAATGGTAGGGACCTAACAGAAGCAGAAGATATTAAGAAGAGGTGGCAAGAATACACAGAAGAATAGTACAAAAAAGATCTTCACGACCCAGAGACTCACAATGGTGTGATCACTCACCTAGAGCCAGACATCCTGGAACGTGAAGTCAAGTGGGCCTTAGGAAGTATCACTGTGAACAAAGCTAGTGGAGGTGATGGAATTCCAGTTGAGCTATTTCAAATTCTGAAAGATGACGCTGTGAAAGTTCTACAGTCAATATGCCAGCAAATATGGAAAACTCAGCAGTGGCCACAGGACTGGAAAAGGTGAGTTTTCATTCCAATCCCAAAGAAAGACAATGCCAAAGAATGCTCTAACTACCACACAATTGCACTCATCTCACACGCTAGTAAAGTAATGCTTAAAATTCTCCAAGCCAGGCTTCAGCAATACGTGAACTGTGAACTTCTAGATGTTCAAGCTGATTTTAGAAAAGGCAGAGGAACCAGAGATCAAATTGCCAACATGGAGAAGGCAATGGTACCCCACTCCAGTACTCTTGCCTGGAAAATCCCATGGACAGAGGAGTCTGGTAGGCTGCAGTCCATGGGGTCGCTAAGAATCAGATACAACTGAGCGACTTTACTTTCACTTTTCACTTTCATGCATTGGAGAAGGAAATGGCAACCCACTCCAGTGTTCTTGCCTGGAGAATCACAGGGACCGGGGAGCCTGGTGGGCTGCTGTCTATGGGGTTGCACAGAGTTGGACACGACTGAAGTGACATAGCAGCAGCTGGATCATCGAAAAAGCAAGAGTACCAGAAAAACATCTATTTCTGCTTTATTGACTATGCCAAAGGCTTTGACTGTGTGGATCACAATAAACTGTGGAAAATTCTGAAAGAGATGGGAATACCAGACCACCTGACCTGTCTCTTGAGAAACCTGTATGCAGGTCAGGAAGCAAAAGTTAGAACTGGACATGGAACAACAGACTGGTTCCAAATAGGAAAAGGAGTACGTCAAGGCCGTATACTGTCACCCTGCTTATTTAACTTATATGCAGAATACATCATGAGAAACACTGGGTTTGAGGAAGCACAAGCTGGAATAAAGATTGCTGGGAGAAATATCAATAACCTCAGATATGCAGATGACACCACCCTTATGGCAGAAAGTGAAGAAGAACTAAAGAGCCTCTTGATGAAAGTGAAAGAGGAAAGTGAAAAAGTTGGCTTAAAGCTCAACATTCAGAAAACTAAGATCATGGCATCTGGTCCCGTCACTTCATGGCAGATAGATGGGGAAACAGTGAAAACAGTGGCTGACTTGATTCTTCTGGGCTCCACAATGACTGCAGATGGTGATTGCAGCCATGAAATTAAAAGATGTTTACTCTTTGGAAGGAAAGTTATACCAACCTAGACAGCATATTAAAAAGCAGAGACATTACTTTGCCAAGAAGGTCCATCCAGTCAAAGCTATGGTTTTCTCAGTGGTCATGTATGGATGTGAGAGTTGGACTATAAAGAAAGCTGAGCGCCGAAGAAATGATGCTTTTGAACTGTGGTGTTGGAGAAGACTCTTGAGAGTCCCTTGGACTGCAAGGAGATCCAAACAGTCCAGCCTCAAGGAGATCAGTCCTGGGTGTTCATTGGAAGGACTGATGTTGAAGCTGAAACTCCAATATTTTGGCCACCTGAATCAAAGAGCTGACTCATTGGCAAAGACCCTCATGCTGGGAAAGATTGAGGGCAGGAGGAGAAGGGGACGACAGAGGATGAGATGGTTGGATGGCATCACTGACTCGATGGACATGAGTTTGGGTGGACTCCGGGAGTAGGTGATGGACAGAGAAGTCTGGCGTGCTGCTATTCATGGGGTCACAAAGAGTCGGACAAGACTGAGCGACTGAACTGAACTGAACTGAACTGTATTTATCTGAAAGTCCTTTTTATAATTCTTTTTAAACAGGAGGCATTTTTATAAAGGTATCAGAGTGAAACCATAAAAATCCTAAAGATGACAAATTTAAATTTGATTACAGCTGTGACATATAACACCTTCAGATAATTAAAATTATGACATAATATTTTACCAAGACATATCAGATTTTTAGGAACTCCGTATAATTTCTAGAGTATCTGTACCATTTACCACATAATTATCTTAAAATGTATTACTCATTTGACAACACTTCCCTTATTTAATATGCTGAATGAAGCTGATTAGTTTAATATCTCCCTTTGAGGTACCTCAGGTGTCTTTGAAGATCCCAAAGTTAGCTAGACATCAGTGGAACTTTATTATAATTTGATTTTGGGAAGCTCTGTTTAAAGAAATATCCCCCCAATTATTATTTTTTTTAATATATCAAGACTTTAGATCACTATGAAACCTAGCCAAAGTGACAAGAGATTTCAAAGGCAAATACAGGTCATTTCAAAGGTAAATAAACTTGAAGTCTTTTATCAAAGGCAGTTTAGCTTCTTCAGAAAACTTGTCTGTTTTAACAGAGAGAAAAACCAAATTTACATTTTCCATGAGCTTATTTTAAAAGTCCATTTACTCAATTAAACTTATTTTAGACTTAGTTTGTCCTGACTGATCATTTACAAAACCCTTTTCAGTATTTTTTTCCTCATATCTTATACTGAAAACACATATCCTAGTTTCCTTATAGTTTTTTCCACAATGAGATACTTTTTTTTTTGGCTGACAAATTTATAATAAATGTAATACTATATTTATTTTAAACCTAGGCACAATGAAAGTATTATACTTAATATTATATTTAATATGTTGATGACTCAGACATATCTGTATTATTAGTAGATCAACAACCTAAAACAACAATCTTAAACATTAACATCAGGTACTAATTTAATATTACATGTTTCACAGTTCATGTGAACCTGAATCTCATTTAACTGGATTTCTCCTGTATTTAGAATTTTTTTTTTGTTTATTATCACTTATTACTGTTATTTAAGTCAATTAAATAGAGCTCTTTTGAACAAATCAACCAAGGCAATGTTATTCAAATGTATATACATACATATATATATATATATATATATATATATATATATATATATATATATATATATATATATATAAAATAAGTCACTCAGTAGTTTCTGACTCTTTGCAACCCCACGGACTGTATACATTGAATCCAGGCCTCCCGCATTGCAGGCAAATTCTTTAGCAGCTGAGCCACCAGGGAAGCCCAAAGGCAACATAGAAGAGAAATCCACCCTTTAATCCCATAGGTTTGGTCCTCAGCTTAAGGGAGGAAGAGGAAAGGAGAGCCTTCATGCACTTGGGTGGCAGCTACTGGGGCACAGTGGGCTGTGGGCCTTTGGAACACACCAGAGGGTACTTGGAGTAAGTTCCTCAATTGTTTCCACAGCCACTTGCCTGTTAGCAGAGGGTTCAAGGAGAAAGAAATGAGAAAACTGTAGAGGAAGACTTAGAGGAAGCAGTTAGTACCAGATGTCTTCACATTGGAAAGTGAATATACATTCAAGGTCTATACAGTCAGCAAAAACAAGACCAGTAGCTGACTGTGGCTCAGATCATGAACTCCTTAAGCAAAATTCAGACTTAAATTGAAGAAAGTAGGGGAAACCACTAGACCATTCAGGTATGACCTTAATCCAATCCCTTATGATTATACAGTAAAAGGGACAAAGAGTTTCATGGGATTAGATTTGATAGAGAGATGGATGGAGGTTTGTGACATCATATCAGAGGCAGTGATCAAGATCATCCCCAAGAAAAAGAAATGCAAAAAGCCAAAATGGTTGTCTGAGGAGACCTTACAAACAGCTGAGAAAAGAAGAGAAGCTAAAGGCAAAAGAGAAAAGGAAAGATACACCCATTTGAATGCAGAGTTCCAAAAAATAGCAAGGAGAGATAAGAAAACCTTCCCAAGTGTTCCTGCAAAGAAAGAGAGGAAAACAATAGAATGGGAAAGACTAGAGACCTGCAAGAAAATTAGACATACCAAAGGAACATTTCATGCAAAGATGGGTACAATAAAGGACAGAAATGGTATGGACCTAACAGAAACAGAAGATATTAAGAAGAGGTGGCAAGAATACACAAAAGAACTATACAAAAAAGATCTTCATAACCGAGATAACCATGATGGTGTGATCACTCACCTAGAGACAAACACCTGGAGTGCAAAGTCAAGTGGGCCTTAGGAAGCATCACTATGACCAAAGCTAGTGGAGGTGATGGAATTCCAATTGAGCTATTTCAAATCCTAAAAGATGATGCTGTGAAAGTGCTGCACTCAATATGCCAGCAAATATGGAAAATTCAGCAGTAGCCACAGGCCTGGAAAAGGTCAGTTTTCATTCCAATCCCAAAGAAAGGCAATGCCAAAGAATGTTGAAACTATTACACAGTTGCACTTATCTTACATGCTAGCAAATTACTGTTCAAAATTCTCCAAGTAAGGCTCTTGGTTCAACAGTATGTGAACTGAGAAATTCCAGATGTTCAAGCTGGATTTAGAAAAGGCAGAGGAACCAGAGATCAAATTGCCAACATCTGTTGGATCATAGAAAAGGCAAAAGAATTCCAGAAAAACATCTACTTCTGCTTTATTAACTACACCAAAGCCTTTGACTGTGTGGATCACAACATACTGTGGAAAATTCTTAAAGGGATGGAAATACCAGACCATTTTACTTGCCTCCTGAGAAATCTGTATGCAAGTCAAGAAGCAATAGTTAGAACCAGACATGGAACAATGGACTGGTTCCAAATTGGGAAAGGAGTACATCGAGGTTGTATGGTGTCACCCTGCTTATTGAACTGCTATACAGAGAACATCTTGCAAAATACTGGGCTGGATGAAGCAAAGCTGGAATCAAGATTGCAGGGAGTAATATCAATAACCTCAGATACACAGATGACACCACCCTTATGGCAGCAAGCGAAGAGGAACTAAAGAGCCCCTTGATGAATGTGCAAGAGGAGAGTAAAAAAGTTGGCTTAAAACTCAACATTCAGAAAACTAAGATCATGGCATCTGGTCCCATAACTTCATGGCAAATAGATGGGGAAAAAGTGGGACCAGTGTCAGACTTTGTATTCTTGGGCTCCAAAATCACTGCAGATGGTTACTGCAAACATGAAATGAAAATACGTTTGATCCTTGCAAGAAAAACTGGCCAACCTAGACAGCATATTAAAAGCAGAGACATTACTTTGCTGACAAAGGTCCACCTGGTCAAAGCTATGGTTTTTCCAGTGATCTTGTATGGATGTGAGAGTTAGACCATAGAGAAAGCTGAGCATTGAAGAATTGATGGTTTTGAACTGTGGTGTTGGAGAAGACACTTGAGAGTCCCTTGGACTATAAGGAGATCCAACCAGTCCATCCTAAAGGAAATCAGTCCTGAATACTCATTGGAAGGACTGATGCTGAAGATGAATACTTTGGACTTGATGCGAAGAACTGCTTCATTGGAAAAGACCCTGATGCTCGGAAAGATTGAAGGCAGGAGGAGAAGGGGACGACAGAGGATGAGATGGTTGGATGGCATCACTAACTCAATGGACATGGGTTTGGGTAAGCTCCAGGAGTTGGTGATGGACAGGGAAGCCTGGCGTGCTGCAGTGCATGGGATCACAAAGAGTTGGATGTGACTGAGTGACCGAACTGATACTGATACTGTCTTCACATAACCAAAAAGAAAGTGAAAGTGAAAGTAGTTCAGTTCTCTCGCTCAGTCGTGTCCAACTCTTTTCGACCCTATGAACCACAGCACGCCAGGCTTCCCTGTCCATCACCAACTCCCGTAGTCCACCCAAACCCATGTCCGTTGAGTCAGTGATACCATCCAACCAACTCATCTTCTGTCGTCCCCTTCTCCTCCTGCCCTCAATCCTTCCCAGGATCATGGTCTTTTCCAATGAGTCAGTTCTTTGCATCAGGTGGCCAAAGTATTGGAGTTTCAGCTTCAACATCAGTCCTTCCAATGAACAGCCAGGACTGATCTCCTTGAGGCTGGACTGGTTGGATCTTCCTGCAGTCCAAGGGACTCTCAAGAGTCTTCTCCAACACCACAGTTCAAAAGCATCAATTCTTCGGCTCTCAGCTTTCTTTATAGTCCAACTCTCACATCCATACATGACCACTGGAAAAACCATAACTTTGACTAGACGGACCTTTGTTGACAAAGTAATGTTGCTGCTTTTTAATATGCTGTCTGAGTACATCATGAGAAACGCTGGGCTGGAAGAAACACAAGCTGAATCAAGATTGCCGGGAGAAATATAAATAACCTCAGATATGCGGATGACACCACCCTTATGGCAGAAAGTGAAGAAGTACTAAAGAGCCTCTTGATGAAAGTGAAAGAGGAGAGTGAAAAAGTTGGCTTAAAGCTCAACGTTCAGAAAACTAAGATCATGGCATCTGGTCCTGTCACTTCATGGCAGATAGATGGGAAACAGTGAAAACAGTGGCTGACTTTATTCTTCTGGGCTCCAAAATTACTGCAGATGGTGATTGCAGCCATGAAATTAAAAGACACTTACTCCTTGGAAGGAAGGTTATGGCCAACCTAGATAGCATATTTAAAAGCAGAGACATTACTTTGCCAACAAAAGTCCATCTAGTCAAGGCTATGGTTTTTCCAGTGTTCATGTATGGATGTGAGAGTTGGACGATGAAGAAAGCTGAGCACCGCAGAATTGATGCTTTTGAACTGTGGTGTTGGAGAAGACTCTTGAGAGTCCCTTGGACTGCAAGGAGATCCAATCAATCCATCCTAAAAGAGATCAATCCTGGGTGTTCATTGGAAGGACTGATGTTGAAGCTGAAACTACAATACTTTGGCTACCTCATGCGAAGAGTTGACTCATTGGAAAAGACCCTAATGCTGGGTAGGATTGGGGGCAGGAGGAGAATGGGACGACAGAGAATGAGATGGTTCGATGGCATCACCGACTCGATGGACATGGGTTTGGGTGGACTCCGGGAGTTGGTGATGGACAGAGAGGCCTGGCGTGCTGCAATTCATGGGGTCGCAAAGAGTTGGACACGACTGAGCGACTGAACTGAACTGACCTGAACTAGGTTGGTCATAACTTTCCTTCCAAGGAGTAAGTGTCTTTTAATTTCATGGCTGCAGTCACTATCTGCAGTGATTTTGGAGCCCCCAAAATAAAGTCAGCCACTGTTTTCACTGTTTCCCCATCTATTTGCCATGAAGTGATGGGACAGCTCAGTGGTGTCCAACTCTTTATGACCCCATGGACTATATAGTCCACGGAATTCTCCAGGTCAGAATACTGGAGTGGGTAGCCTTTCCCATCTCCAGGGGATCTTCCCAACCCAGGGATCAAACAATGTGACCAGAATAAACCAAAACCTATCCAACTGGAAAGTCATATTAACATGACTTCCCAGTCCTGTTAAACCAGTGACCTTTCTCCAAAGCACCTATAAATGGAGTTTCTCTTCACTGGGGGAACACCCCAAGTTGGAGTCAAAGCCCCCCAGATGGAAACTGAAGCTCCCGAAATTGGACAAAGTCAAAAAGGCCCCAGTGGGACCATGATGTCAAGCTGTTCTGAGAACAAGTTTATTTGAGCATTTAAGTTAAAGGAGAGTAGTATCTATTAGAGAGTCAATCAACTTGTTCCCCACTGTCGGAGTTAACTGTGGCAGCCATAGGGTGAATTAGAACTGGATGCCTTAAGTCCAAGGGAGCCCCTGGGCCTGTTCGTAATCAAAGTGTTCCTCGCCTTTGTGATGTGCTTCTGACAGCCATTGTTTAATTGTGAGCCATTCAGGGGCCATTGCTCTTCTGATTTTAGCATATCTAATATGTACCCCAAAGATCTTTTCTTCAGGATAGATGAAATATTTCCCATTTTTATAAGGTTTATAACACCAAAACACAAAAGATGCAAATTTAAATAACAAAACAGCATAAATTTCAGCACTGATGCACAGATGAAATGATTCTCCAATTAGGTAAATAAATGTACCCTACAAAACAAATGAACTAATTCCAACTAGGATACCCATTCCCACAAGAACTAGTTCCCCAATGGAATGGTTCCAACTGAACCAAATTCCAAATAAATTTACCCTACAAAATAAATGAGCAAATTCCACCTAGGGTGGGCTTGCCCTACAAGAACTAGTTCCCCAATGAACTGGTTCAGGGTAGAGTCCAACAATTTCCCTCTCCAACAAGGTACCCCAAACAAATTGGCTTGTCCCATAAAGTGAAAGTCACTCGGTTGTGTCTGACTCTTTGTGACCCCATTGACTGTACAGTCCATGGAATTCTCCAGGCCAGATTACTGGAGTGGATAGCCTTTCCCTTCTCCAGGTGTACCATAAAGGAAAAGCCCAAATTGAGGGGAAAAATTGTTGATGTGCACACCAGAGCAACTTACCCTCCAAAATCAAACCCATTGGCTTGTAACACACAAGGGTACACAAGATGAGCAAACCGACTGAACCGGCTCTTGAATTGGGTACACTTACCCTACAAATGAAATTGCGTCTGTCAACTCATAGAAGTTTGTCGGTTCCTTGTCTCAACTGCCAAGTAATAGGGGCAGCCAGTGCTGCTTCAGGGAATCTTGAAGGAAAGAAGCTCAGGACAGATCGTCCCAGCAGCTGCTAAGGTCTTGCCCCAATATTCCCTGATCAGGGTCGGTTAGCCATGAGCAGCAAGGCTCCTGGCTGGCTAAGCCATATTGTTACAGAGTAGAAGCTCACTCTGCTCTCTGCATGACAGGCCAATGTATCTGATAGATGAGGGGTTGAGGCAAGGAAGAGACTTTATTTGAGGAGCTGGCTGACCAAGAAGATGGCAGGCTAACACCTCAAAATAACCATCTTATTGAGATATTGCTGCTGAGTTCTTTTATAGATCAGAGATGGGGGCAGGTGAGGAAGCAACAGTGTAAAAAGGACACTAATTCTGCAAATATCTCCTAGAATGGCAAGCCTTAGGCAAGGGATGTCTTAATTTCTTCCTTCCTGCCATATACAGGTGGACAGAGTTCTGAACAAAGGCTCTTTAGTTTAACAATCAGGCATAGGGGCAGAATTCTCTGAGGCAGGCCATTCTGTATGATTATAATGACAAAAGAAATGAAAAGCTAGTCAAACAAACAGCTCCAACATGGAGTCAGAATTGGCTTCTCTGCAACAGTCACAATGTCTACTTCAGAGAGTAGTTGTGATCTGTTATTGGAGTTCAAGTGTGTAGAGTGTTTGGTAGAGTTTCTGGCCAGATTAAATACTGGTAATTTTCAGCTATTGTTTTAATTAGAATGGGAGAGGAGGGCAGGGAGATAGTACTATAGATCCTGTATGCTATATCTCATTAAGTCTGCTTGCCCAAATGTTAGCCATGAAGAGCTAATGTCTCTGGAGCTCCAGAAATCTGGGCTCCTTCAACCTATAGGAGGGTATGGGCATGTTGATGCCTGGGCTGTGTCATGTCAACTGTGCATTGAGTGTACCTTAATTTATTCTAAAATTGCTCACACTCAGCAGTACTTATTAAAAGTGAAATTCGCTCAGTTGTCTCTGACTCTTTGTGACACCATGGACTATACAGTCCATGGAATTCTGCAGGTCAGAATACAGGAGTGGGTAGCCTTTCCCTTCTCCAGGGGATCCATTCAACCCAGGAATAGAACTGGGGTCTCCTGCATTGCTGGCAGATTCTTTACTAACTGAGCTGTCAGGGAAGACTTTTACTTATTAGAAATGTAAATAGAGAATCTTATAAATTATAATGAACATGATGGGGGACCATATAAAAATTAAAGGAGTTAGAAATACTCTCTGAAACCTGGGCCACTTCAGACACAATGATAAGTCTCAGAGGGGATCCCCTAAACCCTTGAGGGTTTGCCTTTTCCATCTGGGTGTGGGCTTGTGACTCAGGCTGATTCACCACCACGTAACCAGTCCGGCTGTTTCCATCTCCAGGTCTGTGAGTACCTCCTTGGCCTCCAGGTTGTCAAAGTAGTCATTTACAGCGCTTTTGAAATTGTTGAAGTGACTTCTGCCTAAGAAAAGCGAAAAATAAATTCTGCCCTGTTTTTAGACTTATGAATCAACCTGGAAGCTCATTCCTAAATTACAAAAAGGAAACAAATTACTCAAAGGAAATAAATTACTCTAACTCTCCACTTAGAAACCACTCTAGGACTGGAACTCTTTTGATTTAATAGCACATTTTACCTGGAGTGAAAAGAAAAGAGGAAAAACCTTAAGCTCAGTAAAAATGGTAATTTCTCATAAAACTTTTGGTCACAATTTAGGTCTCAAAAAAAAAAGAATTAAAATTCTTCTTATTCTAACAGTCCTATAAGGTTGTTAGTAAATGCATATAAATGGTAATCAATTTATTTTGGAAGAATATATTTTATAACTGTAGATTTTGCAAGGCAATACGTGGTAAAGTATTCAAAGCTAAAAGTGCTAGAGATGAATTAGATCAGACTCTGGCTTATTTCCCAGAAAATATAATATTCTATAAAGGAAACCATTATAATCGGTTTCTTATGCTACTCATTCAGGTGTCTTGTGTTTAGCAGAAATTTAAACCAGATCTCCAAAGAGAAATTGACTTAAAATGTAAAGGCATAAGACCAGATACCAATAGTAGGTGAAGGGATTTCCTGTGTAGATGAATTTTAGATGCATAAAATTTATGATTTTCATAGATTCAGTGGAAACAAACTATAAAATGATATTGATACATTTATAGAATTTGAACATAGTAAGGAATAAAAGGGCTCAATTTCACCCTCACAGATAACATAATCAGAGATCCTGTTCTAATTTAAAGGCTAAACCAGAATAAGAAAATATTAATCACTGTGATGAGCATGGGCATGTGCTTGGTAGATGCGAAATAAATGAAGGAAACTATGTGTTAACCAAACTCAGAATGAGATAGGCAAAGAAAATTGAGAAGCTTACCAAAATGCCTGAAATGAATTTAATAGGTTAGGTAAGCTGATATTAATAATATGCAAATGATATATAATGATTTTTTTTTATGTGCAAACCCAGTTTCTTTTTCTTTTTCTCTCTTGCAACCACAGTGTAGACGAATGTACAGATTTATGTGTTTGTTTATTTGTTTTTATTAGCAGGGCTCTAACCCTAAAATACTCCGGGAATATCTCTATTTCTCTAGTTTAAGGTCTAGACTAGAATTAGGCTCAATGGACTTTTTCCTGATCTTGTTCTTCAGAGCATCCTTCCCTATTGACAAAGAGGCAAAGCATCTCAACCCAATTAAAAGAATATTTCTCATTAAGGTTTAGAGAAGAGCTGCCATAAATTGGCCACCCCAGGTGTCCTTTCCCTGGTTTTGCTAGATCTTTCAAGGACAAAGGGACCTCCCAAGAAGAGATAATCACAATCTCATCTTTGCCACACCAGCCTAGGGGAAAGGAAGCAATTTAGAAAGAAGGGAGAATCCAAACAGAGGCCACTCCACACAACAGAGCTTGTAACCCCTTAGTTCCTCCCTGGGAAAGCTCTTCCAACACAATGGCCTACTTTGTCCCTGCTGAGAAAGACAGGCTTAGGACCATTTCTATGGTGTAGAGCCAATCCTTAAAATAATTTACCAGAGCTACTTTCTTTGAGATAATTTTCTCAAGAAGGGGAAATAACTAAGAAATTATAAGCTAAAAATTATTATAGACTTTATATGTGCATTTATTGCTAGTATATTAGAACTGAACATTTTGATATCTCTGTAGGAATGTAGCATGTTTAATTCTTCTTTTATTACATGAATTATTATATTGGAAAATATAATCTACTGGTATATGTCAGTGTACTGAATTCTTATATATGCTAGAACATTTAATTTTTTTTTTCATTAAAAGTTTACTGTACATCAATGTTCTGTAACTATTTTATTAGTTTTTTTCTCTATCCTTACTTATAATCTGTCCACATCCATTTTCACTGGTTTTCAGTAGAAGGATAATCTAAGGTCCCACATGCATGTACAATGGAAATGCCCTGGAAATAATGCATATTTTTCCTTTTTTATTTTAATATAACTAGTACATTTCACATATTACATTGTAGTGGCAATCCAGAGCTTTACTACTCAGAGTATGGTTCCTGGACCAACAACATTAACATCACTTGGAACTTATTTAAAATGCAGAGTTCCAGGTTCCAGAATAAAAATCTGTACTAAAAGAAGGTCTTCTTTGTGATTTGTATGCATATAAAATTTGAGGGGTCAAAATCTTGATCAAGGGTTAGCAAATTTTCTGTAAATGGTGCAACTGTGTATATTTTAGGCTTTCTGGGCCATTTAGTTTCTGTTGTAATTGCTCAGTGTAAGAGCAGTCATATACAGAAACGTGTGAATGGCTGTGTTCCAGTAGTACTATATTTTTGAACACTAAAATTTTAATTGAGTTTTCAGATGTCAAAAAATACTATCATTATTTTGATTATCCCCCTTCCATTTAAAATTATCTATAGCTCACTTTGGGCTCCCTTTACCCATGGGCTATATTTCCATGACCCCTGTTCTATAACACGGGCTCCCCAGATGGTGCATTAGTAAAGAATTCTCCTGCCTATGCCCTAGTGGAGGAAGTGCAACCCACTCCAGTATTCTTCCCTAGAGAATCTCATGGACAATGGAGCCTGGAAAGCTACAGTCCACAGGGTTGTAAACAGCTGGACAGGACTGAAGGGACTGAACATTCATGCATGCCAATGCAGGAGATGCAGGGGATGTGAGTTCAATCCCTGGGTCAGTAAGGTCCCCTGGAGTAGAAAATGGCAATCCACTCCAGTATTCTTGCCTGGAAAATTCCATGGACAGAGGAGTCTGATGGGCTACAATCCACAGGGTTGCAAATGTTCATTCATGACTGAGAGAGTGAGCACTGAGCATGGTTCTACAGCACAGTAGTCTTCCATAGGGTGACTTTTGATGCCAAAGTTATAGGATATATGAAACCAAAGTGTAGAATTGCAAATAGGATGGGTCTAGTCTCAAACACCTGAAAATCATATTAAAGACAATAAAAAAAAGTAATAAGACAGTCGTGAAAAGAAAATGCCCTTTGTTATGTATCTAGTCTAAGCTTATAGACTATATTGAAAATTATAAAGGAGAAATTTTAAATCATGGAAATTATTTCCATCAGGAACAGACACTGTTAAACTCTCAGTTTAGCAAGATATTTTTGTATACATACAAACACTATGTGCCATTTTATATTCCAATTTTCCCACCTAATGCTAATTCATAAGCCTTTTATGTGTTATTAAATGGGCTTCTGAAACACTTACTTTTAAATAGCAGTCTGACATTCTAGCATGAGACTGTCCCATTTCATAAGGCCTTGGTATCTTAAGAAACTAGTGGAAAACATAATAAGGATGAGAATGAGTACTCATTGGAGTATGAGTAATGATTACTCAGCTTAACAACCTAAACCTAAAATAAGAAGGGCTGCAGGCATAGCAAATTATAGATTTCAGAAGATGAATAAGCACCTCAATTGAGAGATCACCTCAAGGAAGTGTGTGCACTTGGCTATATGAAATGAAGGCACTGGGGTATATTTTTTCAGTGTAAAGCTAATGCATATTTAGAAAAACATTTGAGTAACTATGTTTTACGAGATTGCCCATATTGTTGGATCTCTTTCTCCCTTGCTCCCTTCGAGGAAACTACTGAGTGTTGGGGGATCCCGCATGACTAGAACCTACAGGGGACCACTAGGACTGAGGGCAGCCCTCAGGAACAGACTGTAAGAAACTGAACCTTGTGTTCCTACAGTCACAAGAAACTGTATTCTACCAATAGCAAAATGAATCTGGAAGCAGATCCTTCCCTAGTGAAGTCTGAGATGAGACCTCAGCCCCGGCAGAAACTATGATTGTACCCTTGTGAGACCCTAAGCAGAGGACCCATACCAGAATCTTCCCACAGAAACTGTGAGATAATCAATGTGTTGTTTTAAACACTTGACTTTGTGGTAATATTGTTCCTCAGCGGTAGATAAAGTACCATGGTGTGTGTCCCTAGTTCTAAGGATGGTGTGAAAGGAATACTGATAATGATTTTTTTAAATGCATGCTCAGGACATTTTCTATTGAAAATTAAATGTTTATAAAATAGGTGATTGAGAAAGTAGGTCTTTAAATGGAAGAAGGAAATGGTCAGAGACTGTGGTAAATCTTGATATGAGTTATATGACCATTGTTTCTTAGTTTTGTTTGCTGTGTTTTTTTTTTTTTTTAATTTGCTTAACTTTTTAAAATAAGAGTTGGAAAATGAGCAGTGATTTAGTGACATAGAGAGCATCACTCTGCTTTGGTAATGGGAGGGGTGGCCTGACTACAGGTAGCAATTGAAAAAAAAAAAAAGATGAATGAAAAAAAGGAGTAAAGGAGACTGAAAATAATTGCTGCATCAAGAAAGAAAAGGATGAAGAGATGAGGAAATGAGGTTTTTGAAGGAAGATTGATTTGTATGTGTGTGTGTTTAAGGTGGAGAGACTTGTGCGTGCCTGCATGCTCATTCACTTCACTTGTGTCCGATTCTTTGCAACCTGATTAACTGTAGCCCACCAAGCTCTTCTGTCCATGGGATTCTCCAGGCAAAATTCCTGGAGTGGGTTGCTGTGCCCTCTGCAGGGGATCTTCCTCAACCAGGGATCCAACCCACATCTCCTGCATTGCAGGCACATTCTTTACCTCTGAGCCACCAGGGAAGCCCAAGGTGGAAATATTTAAACATTTACTTTGAGAACAATTGAAAGGGAGTGAGAGAAAGAACAACTGATTATGTAAAATTCAAAAGGAGTGAAAGAATCCAATGTACAGATGGATATCTGAAGGCAGATGAAGGAAGGACACCACATCTAATTTAACCAAACAGAAAAAGGAAACTGTATGTGCAGTAAGGTTCTAGAGTTTTCTGTGAATTAAGCACCCAGATAATCTGCTGTGACTAAGGAGAGATTTGAAGGAAGGGTTGATTACACCTTTGAGAAGAAAATCTTTGGAAGAAAGTACTGAGAAGAATAGGACTGTGAGTTTAACAGTAAAACTTCCTAAGACTGCCGTGGAGTATAGCAAGCCCAACTGAGTTGTTTTTTTTATCTTTTAAGGAACATCTTTCCTCCTTTCCCTGATTTTCTATAGCAGTGACCAGCAACCTTGGGTTTAGTCATTAAGAAAACAGATATTCAAGCTAATCCAAGGCAGGAGTTTCGCCAGATGGTTGAATAATAAGAGAGGAACTAAGGAAATAGCTTATTGGCAATAGTATTAAAATAGCACAATCTTAGAATCAAATCAGGATAAAGAGGGAAGTAGACACTAGAGAGCTGACGAATTGGAGGAAAGTCAAAAGGTGAGTAATCTAAAGGTCCTGATGAGATGTAGCCAAATCTGAACCTGTTTTTGTACAACCTATAGTAAAAAAGAAAAAAAAGGTTTTTGCATTGTAAAATGATTGAGAAATTATCAAAGGTGGACATTTCGAGGCATGTAAAAATGTAGTAAGAAACTCAAGTGTGAGGCCAAAAACATCAGGAATTGAGAAGTTAAACTTGGGGTAGAGGAATTTTTATTCAAAAGATGATTATTGAATTGATACATTTGAAAATAGAAATGTTTGGTAGTGAAAATACCCGGGTTGAAACCATGAGATTTTTGCTTAGGGAGAAGCAAATCACTGGTGATTAGAGGGTCAAAGAATTGAAAGGGTTGCTGGATAAGTCATTCATTCATATCATAGAGTCCTTTGAGTGCCAGGAGCTAGTGCTATAGTTTCTGATGAAAGATTGGAGGCATGATGAGGTTGTAGTGGCATTTGTAGGGAGAAAGTGGTTAGCTCAAAAGGTACAAGCTCCAAAATAGTGCAGCTTTCTAAAAGAATAATAAGCAATTGCCTTTTGGGAGGATAGGAAGTGAATATGATCAGTCTGTGCTGCTTTCTCAGCTTGTAGACCAGAGTGGTGGGAAACCCAAACTATCCTGTTGGGAGAGGAAGAGATGAGCTTTGAGGCTTTATTCTCATCAAATCAAAGCCCTGGTCACAGCCAGAAGGAGCCCAAGAACATTTTTTAGACAAACTCTATCATGTGAGGAGTTTATGTTAGTGCCAAATAGAGTTTTAAATGATCATCTTTCTTATATTTAGAACAGAGCATGATGAGTTAAGATGTTTTTCCAAATATCTCTATACTAGACTAATCTTGAATGACTATATTCTAAAAAATTTTTATAAGTTCAAAAATTTATACCTAATATTTTAATTGTTAATTTTTAAACTACTTTATTGAGGTAAACTGACATGTAAGAAAATATTTAAGAGGTATGATTCAGTAAGTTTTGAAACATGTATATGCTCATGAAACTATCACTATAATCAAGATACTGAATGTATCCATCACCCCCAAAAGTTTGTTTTTAATTATTACTATATTATTCTAATATAATGTCTTATATTATAAAGTTAATCTTAATTTAACTTGAAGTGTTTGATACATTTTATTTAATTCATTTGTTCTTTCATTCTTCAGTAATGGATAAATGAGTACACCGAGATGAATATTGAGATGAGTATATGCCCAGGCTTTTAAGGAAAATGTCATCTAAGCAAGGAATATAAATTTGGTTAGAATAAATATCCAATATATAAGTAACGAATATTTCTTTTTAAATCTCTGAATAAGAGATTTTTACAAAAAATATTTTTATTTTTACAAAGAAACACATCCCTAAAATAAATTATTCTAAGATACAGATTTTATAAAATATTTTGCTCTGCAGATTCAATTATTCAGCATAGTTTTTAAAAGCATTTTATACTCTTAAATTCTGACCTTGTTGAAATGTATTAAAGACACATATGTATTCCTATATTGATTGTAGGATATTAGCTCTCTTTTATTCTGAGGCGGGATTGTCTTTCTGCAAAGTTATCCATTTCACTAGTGAG
Organism: Okapia johnstoni; assembly: GCA_024291935.2. Lineage (NCBI taxonomy): Eukaryota > Metazoa > Chordata > Mammalia > Artiodactyla > Giraffidae > Okapia > Okapia johnstoni. Next base: position 75,834,078 of record CM044312.1, on the reverse strand, counting down.
AATGGAGAAGTATTGGGTTGCCTAGTACCCATATCTCTTAGAGTATGCGTGAGACAGTCTATATCTATAGCACTGCCTCTGAATTCATGGAACATTAGAAATGATACAAGAGTTAAGTTATTTAAATCCTGAAAAATCAGGGATTCATTTGTAATGCTACTTCTAGAAGTACCTGATAAGAGATAGTTCTTAAAAAGAAAAATAAATAAATAAATAAACCCATTATTCAAATAATAGGAGAAAAAAAACTGACATATCTATAGACCTTGATGCAGATCTTCTCATGCTCTCAAAATTGAAATAGAACTTAGTTTACTCTACAGTATTAATATAAAACAATATAGAAAAATACAGAAATGTTTATATATTAAGACTTTGAATATAATCATATCAGTTTCAAAATACTTATTCTACTTAAGCTTCAGTTTAGTTCAGTTGCTCAGGCATGTCCGACTCTTTGCAACCCCGTGGACTGCAGCACACCAGGCTTCCCTGTCCATCACCAACTCCTGGAACTTGCTCAAACTCATGTCCATGGAGTCAGTGATGCCATCCAATCATCTCATCCTCTGTCATACGCTTCTCCTGCCTTCAATCTTTCCCAGCATCAGAGTCTTTTCCAGTGAGTCAGTTTGTATCTGGTGGCCAAAGTATTAGAACTTCAGCTTCAGCATCAGTCCTTTCATGAATATTCAGGACTTATTTCCTTCAGGATTGACTGTTTTGATCTCCTTGCAGTCCAAAGAACTCTCAAGAGTCTTCCACAATACCACAGTTCAAAAGCATCGAATCTTAATTGCTCAGCTTTCTTTATGGTCCAACTCTCACATCCATACATGACTACTGGAAAAACCGTAGCTTTGACTATACAGACCTTTTCAGTAAGTAATATCTCTCATTTTTAATATGCTATATAGGTTTGTCACAGGCTTCCCTGGTGGCTCAGACAGTAAAGAATCATCCTGCAATGTGAGAGACCCAGGTTCGATCCCTGGGTTGGGAAGATTCCTGGAGGAAGGAATGGAAATCTACTCCAATATTCTTATCTGGAGAATTCCATGAACAGAGGAGCCTGGTGAGCTACAATCCATGGGATTGCAAACAGTCGGACACGACTGAGTGACTAACACACAGGTTTGTCATAGCTTTTCTTCCAAGGAGGAAGTATTTTTTAATTTCATGGTTGCAGTCACCATCTGCAGTGATTTTGGAGCCCAATAAAATAAAATTTTCACTGTTTCCATTGTTTTCCCATCTATTTGCCATGAAGTGATGGGACCAGATGCCATGATCTTAGTTTTCTGAATGTTGAGTTTTAAGCCAACTATTTCACTCTCCTCTTACACTTTGATCAAAAGGCTCTTTAGTTCCTCTTCACTTTCTGCCATAAGGGTGGTGTCATCTGCTTATCTGAGGTTATTGATATTTCTCCCAACAGTCTTGGTTCCAGCTTGTGCTTCATCCAGCCCAACATTTCACATGATGTATTCTGCATATAAGCAAGGTGACAGTATACAGCCTTGACGTACTCCTTTCCCAATTTGGAACCAGTCTGTTGTTCCATGTCTGGTTCTAACTATTGCTTCTTGACCTGCATACATATTTCTCGGGAGGCAAATAAGGTGGTTTGGTATTCCCATCTCTGGAAGAATTTCCCAGTGTGTTTTGATCCATACAAAGGCCTTAGTGTAGTCAATGAAGCAGAAGTAGATGTTTTTCTGAAATTCTCTTGCTTTTTCTATGATCTAACAGATGCTGGCAACTTGATCTCTTATTATAATTTCTCCATTACAGATGCTAGAAAATGATGCTCAGAAAAAATATTTAGCTTAAGGGCACCCAGTTCCATAGTATTAAAGCAGGATTTAAAACATGCCTTTTTATTCTAATAAAGATCTGAAAAAAATTTCTTTCACTTAGAAATATGATAGATATTTGTAGATAGTTGAAATATAAGAAATTGGTGTCACATTATAATTTAATTATGTTCAGCATTTATTTTCTTAGGTTTGATTTGTTAGAAAAATTTGGAGCTATTATAATGTAAGACATGGATTTTTGAAGTGAAAGCTGTATAGGCAGAGGAAATAGCAACTGTAGAGGCTCTGAAGTGGGAGTGTGCTTAGCCAAGCTGGAAGCTATCCATGAATTCAGTGTGGTTCCAGTTGGCTGAGAGAGGCATGGTATGTAAAGTGAATGACACAGCAGGGGCCAGATCAAAAAGGACTTCAGAGACCACAATAAAGATCTGACTTTTATTCTAATTGACATAGAGCAGAAAAGCACTGATGGGAGGGGATCTAGACATTTCCATTTACTGGGATGGGGGAAGCAGGTTTGCAAACTGAGGAGGTAAAAGGCAAGTAGAAATCAAGGGTTCTATTTTAACAAGTTAAGTTTAAAATATTTATTAGACACACAAGTGGAAATCTCTGGAAGACAATCAAATATACAAATCTGTTTGAGTTTCATGGAGGGAATGAGGAGCTGGATTTGAGATATTCAGTGTATGCTGCTGCTGCTAAGTCATGTCAATCGTGTCCAACTCTGTGTAACCCCATAGACGGCAGCCCACCAGGCTCCCCCGTCCCTGGGATTCTCCAGGCAAGAACACTGGAGTGGGTTGCCATTTCCTTCTCCAGTGCATGAAAGGGAAAAGTGAAAGTGAAGTCGCTCAGTCGTGTCTGACTCTTAGCGACCCCATGGACTGCAGCCTACCAGGCTCCTCCATCCATGGGATTTTCCAGGCAAGAGTACTGGAGTGGGGTGCCATTTCCTTCTCCGATTCAGTGTATAGATGTTCTGAAAAATCATGGTCTTGGGTGAGAGGACTAGGGAACATACCAGTGGAAGAAGGAGAACTTCTAGAGCATACTGATAGATTTGTTACAGAAATTTAACCTTATGCATTTGTGGAACTGCTTAGTAAGTCTCTTTATAGTTGTTGCACTCATGTCTGATGTTGGACTTTGAAGTCCACAGGGCAGACAGTAAGAAGAGAAGAAGGATATAAAATGGGAGAGGAATTACTAGCTGGAACCTACAAGTATGAACTGGAACCCAATGAGGGAAGACTGAAACCCCTGATAGCAGTTGTTGCCTCTGACCTTGATATTGTATGTGTATAGCAAAAGCCAGGGCCCTTAGTCATGGAGTTAAACACATACACCTGACTCAGGAGACAGATAAGCTGAAGGAGATTCTTGGGAAGGTGGAGCAGTTGCAGAGACAAATATAAGAAAATATGTATGTTAAAAAATGATTGTTGTTTCCCTTCTACCCTCCAAATCTCCCAAGAATTTCCCCTTTGGCTCAACCTAAATGGAAATAGGCAAGAAAGGGAGTCCTGGGAAAGGTAGCCAAGTTGACCTGCTGCAAATCCACAAGAAGTGGTGACTATAGGTAGAGAAGAGATGAGGTTGTAGGTTTGAATCATGTGGCACTCAAAGTAGAGGTCAGGAATATGAAGGTTTTTTTTTTTAGCAAATGTCCTTAAATACAGAGGGCACATACTTCTTCATTATTTCTTAAATGTCTTTGACTGCAAAGAGAATGTGATGGCTGGAGCTTGGACTGTGAGATGGAGGCCACCTATTGTGAATGGATAAGCAACAAGGCAGGATTTCCCATGTGGTGCTAGTGGTAAAGAACCCACCTGCCAATGCAGGAGATATATGAGATGTGGGTTCAATCCCTGAGTCGGGAAGATCCCCTGGAGGAGGGCATGGCAACCTACTTCAATATTCTTGCCTGGAGAATCCCATGGACAGAGGAGACTGGTGGGCTACCATCCATGGGTTGCAAAGGGTTGGACATGACTGAAGCGACTTTGCACGCATGCACTAGTAACAAGACAGAAAATGCTCCTGTTAGTTATACATTAGTTAGCTCCCTATTTTGTGACAGCAGCCCTGGTCTCACCTCCAATCTATGTTAACAAATGGGAGAAGTAAAATTTGTCACATTTAAACCACTATTGATTGGTGTTTTCTGCCACCTGCAACCAAACCCAATTCAAACTTACAGAGTGGATTCAATAGAAAATAAGAGGTCAACACATGAAGACAGATTATAGCCAATATTTTGAAGGATTTTATCTATAAATTGGTCCCTAGTTGGAGGATTAGTGAAAATAGGGAGAGATTTTTTTATGATGGGAAATGTTACTACGTTTTTGTGTACGATTGAGGATTATCTAATAGAGAGTTATTATTTATCTTATGGGGCTTCCCAGGTAGCTCAAAGAGTAAAGAATCTGCCTGCAATGTGGGAGACCTGGGTTTGATCCCTGGGTTGGGAAGATCCCCTGGAAGAGGACATGGCAACCCATTTCAGTATTTCTGCTGGGAGAATTCCATGGACAGAGAAGCCTGGTGGGGCTAGAGTCTATGAGGTCTCAAAGAATTGGACCCAACAGAGCAACTAACATTTTCACATTTATTCTATAGAAAAGGATTAAATTGATGCAAGGAATTGTGAGCTGAAAAATAGGAATAATAGAATTCTTGGAGAAATATTTACTTGTCTGCTTATTCAGAATGGGAGAAATTATATTTGAATTATCCTCTTTATAGATGTTAATATTATAGTTGAAAACTATAAAACCAGTATTCTTGGGATTCAAGCAACTTTGTATAATTTTCAACCAGGCTTTCAGGGAAAATGTGCCATATTTTTAACGTTGTAAAGCTTGTTTTGTTGAAAATAACTGGTAAAGTAGACTTTTCATTTTAAAACATACATCAATCAGGAAATGTTTGATTCTCACCTTTATTTGCAACACACACTGTTTCTTGTATTTTAGTTCTGGATAAAGCTTATCAAGTTTATTGTGAGAACATGATGTACCAATTAGCTTTTCACGCTTAGCTATTAAAATTTCATTCAAAGTGTACAGTTTTTATTGAAATTCAACTTTTATACCTTTCTTGCAATAAGTGATCCACCTTCAGGTCATTAAGCAGTTTGTTTAAATTCTTCTGCAGTTAATTTTAGACAGAGCTCTACACACATATACTAATTTGTTCTTGAAAACATGCTAATTTATTAGTCAAATCTAATACAAAGTGAACTTCTAGCTTGAAATATTCTTTCTGTTTAGATCTCTGGGGAAAGACATTATTTGATGTGGTTATATTTTTTGGCAAGCAAATAGAGTGAGGTTGGGATTTAGTTGATACTTTGTTCATATTTTTTCTTTATTTATTACCTAGTATAAACGTGGGATTATATAAATACATATTTACATGCAATTATATGATTGTGTAATGGTAATATTAGACATGTTTCAAGTATAAGACACAATAGTGTCTTATATTTAAAGCACATTTTCACAGGAGATGTTTTCCTATTTAATATGTTTTTTTCCTGACATATTTATGGCCATCTCTTCAAAATTCTAAGCCTCTTGTTAAGAAATAGTTTCTGAACAGAAATCTTGGTGTTTTTTAAATTAAATCTTCAATAAAGTACATTTCAATTATTTTCCCTTAACTAGCGAGACCCATCTGTCAGCTACATAAAGTGGTCATGCTCAGAATGTAAAGGGTTACATTATCATTGGATAAAGCATGTTCTTTATTTTGTAGTGGGAAACAAATTGTGAGCACAAATAGGCTGGCAAGGTGGTTTCGTTTACAACTGAAAGCATGTAGTACCAGTCTTGGCCTCCGCATGGTGCTAATGTTATGTACTGGGAGATCACAAGCCAGAACTACCTGGTCACGCAAAATAACCACTCACACAGCCCATCAAATATAATTCCAGTAATGAAACAACAGATTCAAATGAAAAGACACCACACCTGAAATCCTGCCTTCTTTAAAATCTGGCTCATAAGCAATAACAATTTTGCCAAATCATTTGTGGAAATTATAGCAATGCTAAACAAAAGGTGGAATGAAATAACGAGTTCAAATGTCTTCTTTCACCTTTGGGAATCTCACCAGCGGGTTCAGCATCATGGTCTTTTTTCTATGGGTTGTTTTCACTCTTCCATAGATGGTTATTTGGAATGGTGTTAAAGAAAGGAAGTCCTTGGGGGGAAAGAGTCTTCACAGGACTTCTGCCAGGTTTTTTCTTTGGTTGTTGTGATTCCTTTGAAGTCTAAGATTCACTCTCATAGCCAAACTGTGATTTATTTTGAATATTCTGATTTTCTGTCAGATTCTTCACAACTTTAAAGTTAGTGTTTGTTTCCATTTATTTTAATGTGAAACAGGTACATTCATTGAGTTGATGGCAGCTTTATGTGATATATAAAAGTTTATATCCATCTGCCAACTGTATGACAGTTGAAGATACTATAAAATATTACAAAATATTTGGCCTTTTTCCTTAGTTTCTTGCCAACTGACTAATGGATAATTGCATTGGCTTTATGTAAATCCTTTTCTTCTTTCATAATGGAATCCAATTGTTTTCTTCATTTTGTGTTTATGTATTGGCCATTGTCCTCTGTCGAGTCAAAGTCAACAACTGAAAAAATGACCCAAATAATTAACAGAAAGAAATTAATCTCTGATTTCTAGATAGTTTAAGCTACATGAGTGCCTTGCTTCTATCATACAAATATTTATTGAATATGCCAGCTGGTTTGGGCCTGGTTTTACCAGTGATAGTTAAACGACAGTGGAGATCATAGAGAAAATGAAAGAGGGGTCAAGACTTGAAATAAAAGAAAGTTGAAAAAATATTACATTGAATTATCACTTACTTTCTTCCCTTCTTCCTTCTCTCCCTTCTGCCTTCCTTCCTTTTTTTAAAGTAAATAATCCATAAACTGATCTTGAAAAAATTAGATCACTTCTTACCAGAAAGACAAAAAAATATAGATGGTCTTAAATTCTAGAATGAGATTAAAGAAGCCCATGGATGGATAACTTCTTTATTGCAGTTTATGGCATTTATTGTTGGCCTCATACTGGGTCCCTCTCTTAAGTGGACTGACTATAAATTGTTTTATTTCCTTGAGGTATATTAGTGGTAACATTTTTTTGAAAATGTTGGAATCTTTTGGACAAAATACTATAAACATCAGTAACTTTTGGTAAGTGATTTATTAGCCTTAAATCCTTTCTTGGAAACTTCTTTCTTCCCCTGCAACCGTAACTAGAGATGTGTTTGTGTGTATATGTATATATATATTTCCACAAATAGTCACTATTATTACCTGACAGATTCTTTTTTAACACCTATTTGTTGCACAATTACTGCATGTTGCAATATGGAATAACAATTATTAATAGAAAAAAAAACTATTACTTGGGTGCCTTTGATATTGGATCTTTAGTAATTTTGCCTACTGTATTTAGCTCCAGTGTTGTGCCTGACTACCAAGCTCCAAAAACCCTAGTCAAACCTAACAGCTTACGGAAAGATATGAACAGAGTGTGCACTGCTATCTGACATGACCTTGGATGGAGGGTTTTAGGTGGTGAGTTTAATCTCAGTTATTGAGGCTGGTTGTTGATTAAAGTACAAACTGCCTTGAAAGGTTTTTATTGTAAAACGATTCTACTTTCTGTTGGAGAAGGAAATGACAACCCACTCCAGTATTCTTGCCTGGAGAATCCCATGGAGAGAGGAGCCTGGTAGGCTACAGTCCATGGGGTGGCAAGAGTCGGACATGACTTAGCGACTAAACCATGTTACATCCTTATTAATACTTATTAAAGATAAGTTCCAGATAGTGTAATAATTTGGAAGAGTCAATATAAAGTCTTTAAATAGTATTCTCCAAGAAGGCAAGTGCAATGGTTGAAACAGGGGCCCTGGAGTTTGGGTGTGAGAGTCCAGATCTGTTGCTTTATCAGTACTTCACAGGCGGTAAAAAATCTACTATGCAGGAGACCCTGTTCAATCCCTGGGTCAGGAAAATCCCCTGGAGAAGTGTATGGCAACACACTCCAGTATTCTTGCTTGGAGAATCCCATCGACAGAGGAGCCTGGGGGCTTACTGTCCAGGGGGTCACAAAGAATTGGACACAACTGAGTAACTAACACTTCCAACTTCACCTCAGGCAAGTAGTTACTTAATATCTGTGTCCCAGATTCTTCTTCTGTGTAAATGGCAGTAAAAATGGTTTCTATTGAATATGGCTGTTGTCTGGATTAAACTGGGTTATATGTGAATGTGCCCTGTATGGTGTCTAGCATGTAAAAAACAAGTGAACATTGGTGTTATTATTAAAGTAGTCATTTTTATTCTATTAAAATAGAATCAATTTGAAGTTCAGTGCTAGGTACTGAAGGCACTAATCATGGATCAAGAACAAGTCACCATCAGTGCCACCAGTAGCTCAAAAACATGTGTTAAAACAGGCATAAAAAACTGTAAGTTACAATGTATTATTATGGAAGTTTCTGTTACATTTTTAAAGGTAACTAATTGGATCTCTGCCTTTATAAGGAATTCTCTATTACCTATAAGGAAGAGTATGTAGGGAAACCTCCTGGGATATATAAATTAAAGATTTCTAGAGTTAATGGCACACATAATTTCATTTTGCCATAAAAAGGGCATAAAAGTCACTGCTCTTTGATTAAAATCAATTAAAGATGTTACCTATCTCAAAATGCTTATGCTTTTCTTTATTCTCAAGGACATAAAAGAAAATTAGAATAAATCTAGTATGAGTTAGAAAAAAAGAACTCACAATTCTACCAAATGTAAATTTTGCTCAAATTTTATGTCTTTTTTAATAATAGATGATCAAAATGGAAAAATAAAAGTTCAGTGTTTTAAAATAATTAACTGTGTTGATGACGTCAGAATGGCATCAGCCAAATCTCTTTCACACAAGCAAATAGATTGGATCCTGGCTGGTAGTGAACTACTCTCAATAACACACAAATCAGGGATAATTTAGTTTTCCCTTTTCCATCATCCTCTTGAATTGTTTAATGTGGGAAAAAGTGAATCCAGACTTCTGGAATTCTGACCAATAAACACATCAACAGTCTTAGTTATAAAACCCATCAGCCCTGATGCTGCAGTGGCAGCAGTCGCTGGCCGTATTGGTGAGTGATTTGAGATGCTCCAGAATGTAGGGCTAGCAAGAGTGGAGGAAGGTTTAGTGATCCTGGAAGGCCATGACCACTGAAGAGAAAGTTTATCTTTAGTTCACAAAGGATCATCCTCATTGCTATCATGACATGTGGTTACTAATGGTTTAATCATGATATTCTTGAGATACAGTACTATTTGTTCACCTATAAATACTGTTCATGACATTTTTGTGTGCAGTGCTCAACTGGAAAAGCTAAGGGCATAGCCATCCCATTCTAAAAGTAACATAGGGATTCATGTTACCTCTCACTCAACCCTCAACTATCCACATCTCTCTCTAGCTGTATTAGTATAATAACTTCTCCTGAAATAAGTTTTAATGGTAGATAGGAAGAAATACAATATTAGTGACTTATTTATGCTATATGTTTGTCCATGAGCCTGTTTCCCAAAGCACAGTAAGTAAAGTAGGTGCATTTAGTTAGGAGAGACTATGTATGCTATGGTAACAAGTAAACCAAAAGGCTTAACATAACATATGTTTAGTTCTTGCTTATATAAAGTTTTCTTTAGTGGGCTGGATAACTTTCCAGGGCAACTGTCCCTACTATGATGATTCAGTAATCCAAGATGCCTCAATCTTGTACCTTCACGTTTCGACATATGGCCTCCTCCTTTTCTTCAACCTTTGTTGCAGAAAGGACTTGAGAGAGAAAGAATAATTGCTTAGTAGTATTTCACTGCCTCAGCCTAGATATGATACATGTCACTTCTGCTCATTTATTTGGTCAGAAATTTTCACATGTGGTGACATATATACAATGGAATACTACTCAGCCATAAAAAGGAACACATTTGAGTCAGTTCTAATGAGATGGATGAACCTAGAGCCTATTATACAGAGTGAAGTAAGTCAGAAAGAGAAAAACAAATATTGTATGTTAATGCATATATATGGAATCTAGAAGGATGGTACTGACGAATCTGTTCACAGAGCAGCAATGGAGACGCAGACATAGAGAACAGACTTGTGGACAAGGGTGGAGGAAAAGAGGGAGAGGGTGAGATAAATGGACAGAGTAGCATGGGTGCATGTACGCTAGCATATGTAAATAGAGAGCCAATGGGAATTTGCTGTACAACTCAGGGAACTCACACAGGGGCCCTGTAATAATCTAGAGGGATGGGAATGGGTGGGAGGTGGGAGGGAAATTCAAGAGAGAGGGGACATATGTACACCTATGGTTGATTAATGTTGATATATGACAGAAATCAAACCAATATTGTAAACCAATTATCAATCAATTACAAATAAATATTTTTAAAAAAGAAATTGTCACATGGCTTAGCATAACTGCCAAGTGGTTGAGAAATGTAGGCTTCTGTATTTATATCCTATTTTCTTGGGGAGGAAGAAAAGAAAGAATGGATATTCTCAAGCGTATTAGTAAGTAGAGAGTCCCATCCCACAATATGTGAAATAATTTTAAGTGGTGCAGAGAAGCTGTTTACAATTTTTGCTTGTTTTCAACATGTATTTGAAAAATATAAGTGCACGCTGTAGTTGTGGCTTCATTTTATATAAATTTAAACTTACATTGCAGATACTATATTCTTATGATAAAAATGGTAGAAAGTGGCAAACAGATATCTAATATTTTAATAACACTGACCTAAAAGAACCACCATGAAACTGAAATATTAGTATGTAAAACTTTAAGGAAACTGGGAGTACAAGGTGGGGAGTTAGAATCTGCTATTAGCCAATACTCTATGTGATCCAGCAGCAGACTGTCTTGGACCACATGCTGGGAGCATTGTTTCAGAGGCTGGTTGGTCTTCTGCTGTTAAAATTGGGGAACCAGGGACAGAACTTAGCATAGGGGAGCCCGGAACTGCTGATAAGTACTCAGTTCTGGCCTTTTTTTTCTCACTACCTTTTTGCAACAGTTAACAACAAAGGATTTGGACAGAAACATCTGACCTAGTAGGGAATACCTTCAAGACTACCATTTTCCTTCTTACTTGGGTTTTATTTGTGTCTCAGATTGTTCAAACTGGCAGTCTCACTCCTCTCAGATCAAATATAATAGTATCGACAGATATTATTGCTAGTTCCAAAAGCCTTTCCATTTACTTAAGCTCTTCATTCACTGTTGGTGCTGTCAGTTTTATTATTATTATTTCTATTTACATGTTTTCTAAAGGTGCCTAGAAATCTCTCCCAAGGAAGGTGGCTTTGATGTCCTAATTTGTCTATAACATTCTTTCTCCATGATGATTAATAGAAAACTCTTTTACTTTTCAAAAAACGTTTGGTTTGGATGATAAATTGTATGATGACCCTGCTCCTGAGAATTCTTTTATTTTATGATGTGAATGACTGATTTGGTCCTAATGACTCTTCATTCCTTTGCTTGTGGCTAGAGCCACACAGGGGTAGCCGAGGCTATGGTTAGTATTTTTAAGAGTCATTTTGGGGGGACATCATCTGTATGCTCTGTGTAGACTAGAAAAAAAGGATAAAAGGACATAGAGAGAAGTTAAAGGGAATAAGCAATGACATTGATGACTGAAGGATAAACCAAAGCACATTTTTGAGGCACCCAAAGGAGTTCATGAATCTGGCACACTTCAAAATGCTCTAACCTTATCTAAAGGAGGACATATAAACACTGAAAATGAATCTGGGTGATAGTGGTATGTATGTAAGTAGCATCTATAACATTTATCCCTGTATCAGTAGTCAGTGGTGTGAATTCTGTATCCTAATGAAATGGTTGTGAAATGTTACATTGCTTTAGGTTCATAATAGGGTTAGGACAGGCTCTGTACAAGCTTAAATGGAATTTCATTTGCATGAGTGTAGGCATGCATTTGTAATAAAAGTTATATCCATCATATTTACTTTTTCTGGAATCCTACTGTTAGATAACACATCTAAAAGCTGCTATTTAATTTCTAGTTATTTCAATTCTGGAAGAAAGTAAAAGAGGATTCCAAAGGTATGTTATAGCACACTTAGAACAACCTTTAGGTCTATAGCTCATCAGACTGGCTCTTAGAATATGCAAGTGCCTACGGAGACCACCCCAGCTTAAAAGTATCTAAATACTTCATGTTACTTTACTGTTAAATAATGTTTAGAGTTTGTTATCTTTTGTAGACCTTGGAAATCTAATTATTTATAATATCCAGTGACATTTACATTTTGCTGAATATACTTTGCTTGTACTAGAACATATCATGCTTAGGAAAATGGGTAAAGAATGCTTGGTTCTACATTTGTTTATATATAATGCAAAATAACTCTGCTATCTTTTTGTTATAAATGCATTATTTTAAAACCATAATTCTCAAGAAGTGTTCCTAATCATTACCTTTTAAAATGCAGAATGAGAAAAAGAGTTGAAATCATTTGTTGACCATTAACTTTAAACTATCAAGTCAAATATCCATTCAAGTTTATTGGTATCTTAAAATAATATCATTCATTTCCATGCCAACAGCTATGGAGTGTTTGGTTTAGTTTTTGAGATTGATTGAAAGTAGATTGTAAAGGTGACCTACTGTGTTAAGCTTATTTACACAAACATAGCGTCTTGGAAAATAAATTCTAAAAGTGCATAGCAGTTGAACCCCAAGGTATTTTACATCCCAACTTTTCTAGTATCTACTGGGATCTGTCCCATAGAGAATCTCATTTGCCATAGTTATCTTATATAGGAGGTGAATCACCTCAAAAGTTAATTATTCCAAAATTTGAGATGAAATTTATGACCTGCTTATAGAAAAGAATTTGCTTTTGATTTGAAGAATTTGCACATTTGAAGAATGGCACAAGACACTTTGTTAGTTTTAACGTATCAACAAAACAATCACAGACACATTTTTTCAAGTTCTTGAAATGCTTTTCTTACAGCAGTTGAAAATGACATTTCTAAGGTGCAATCAATATAAAAAGGAAAAAATGTGAAAAAAAATGCAATTTCAGTGGAAACGGAAAAAAAAATCAATTTGGGTACTGAATGGTGACAGATAGATTGTTTAAAATGAATCTGTATTTATTCAAGGGTTAATCCTGATGAGTGAGAATTTAAAAGCCCTTCCTGACCCTCCATCCTCTTAGGTTATACTGATTTTTAAGTAAGCAGCCTATTGTATATCATTGTCCCTCCTGATTCCCCTTTCCCATCAAAATGTGAACTTCTCTCCTGTCGCTGAGTGACGCGGGGCCAATAATACTGGGAGGGTGGGTGGGACGAGGGCACGTGGACCAGAAACACTTCCTAGAAACAGCAAGTATGCTGCTCAACCCCGCCTGAACTTTCCCCGTAAACACAGCTCGCCGACAGCGGCATCCCTGCTGGGTGGATCCTGCAACTCCTGGAGGGAATGGCACTTCTTGTTTTTAATTAGCAAGGTGAAAGGTGAATTAAAACTAGCTGTTTGGCAAGTCAGTGCAAGAAGCTGACTTCTGAGAGGCTTCAAGGAGTCAGAAGAGAAGAGGAGCTCCACGGGGGTGAAGGCAGTGCGTGTGCTGGGCTTGTTGTTGTTGTTTTTTCTGAATGAATCGCTTGCATAAGTGACTCAGATAATACAGTTTCTTCCTGAATCTACCCGCTTAGTGACTGAAAAGAGCTCTAGGCAGGACACGGCAGTGAAGACTCACTCCTTGGAATGTCCTCTTGCTCCCGGCTTATAAACAACTGTCCTGGGGAAAAGCAGGTTTTACATATCCAAACACAGCCTGACAAATGGCACTTTGGAACTGTGCTTTCTGATGACAACGCGTTCGATTTGTGACAAAGCCCCTCTCGTACGCTGCCCCTGGAGGGGAGTCCTAAGTAAAACTCACCCCGCCAGAGAGTGAGGATCGCAGCGGCAGGCAGCATGGCATCGGCTGGGCACCTCTTCACCTGGCTCCTGTGGGGCTACTTGCTGGAGCCATGGACAGGAGGTCACACAGCTGACACCCCGCACCCCCGCTTACGCCTGTCACATAAAGGTAGGTGACCTTTTGTTTAGAAAAAAATTAAAATCATTTAACATTGATCTTTGGTCTCCAGACTCTTAACATGCACCTGAAAAAAATTACTACAAAATTGACTGAAGCTTCTAAGTACCTTTAATGAATAGGTCACAGCTAACCACAGCTGAAAATAGTGTAAAATCACAGGCTAACTTTAGAGACGTTATTTTTGTCTTGTAAATATTAGGTTTTGTTAATAAGTTCACTCACTAGCTGACACAACAGGAGAGAGAAGGAAGCAGGTTGTAAAGAGCTTTGAGGGGCTGAATCCACCAAGTTAGCAGTGGATATTTAAATACCAATTCATGCATAAAGGGAAGCAAGGATGTTAGGGAAGGGCTGTAGAAATAGAGGTGCAATTGATTTTTTTGTTTTGTGTTGTCCATAATGGGGATGAGAAGAGGAAAAAAGAAGATTCTTGAGAATAAAATGATTCCTTGCCCATTATAACAAAGTCATCACTGTGTGATTAAAATGACTCACAACTGTTATAAACTAGCTTTCAATTAAATTGATTATTAGAAATTTTTTATATGTGGCAAGAAAAAAAATCAGTTTGTTAACAATCTCTGTAAACTGGTTTATATTGATTTAAAGTGCTAAATACTGTACACTAGCATCTATTCTTTTTTTAATGTAAATTTGTATTGCTTAATTGAAGATCTATCTTTAATTGAAATGCTTATTTTATTCTGCTACTATGTTTTGTAAAGCAGCATTTAGTCATAAATAAATGATCAAATGATAGCTTTTGCATCAAGGCCCATAAAAGCCAGTCATGAATAGGTTTGATGACACTTCCTATAAACAAACAAGCAACAAACAAAATCCATACTCTATGAAAGTGACTTTGCTGACTTAAAAGTTTTTTGAAATAAATTTTCAGGAAAGAAGTATTTGTTATCATTAATCATTGAGACAGATAATAGATGGAATAGTGAAAATTACATAAGAAACGTTTTTCAATTGTGTAGGCTTTTAAATTGTCTCCCACTGTAGAAAGCATTCTGTATTTTTAAAATATGAGTGTAATCTTTACCAGAAGGAGAAACCAAAAGGGAGGCCTCAATTTTAATGACACATTTTTTTTTGTTTTTTATTGGACAATTATCAGTTGATTTGATTATAGAAATGTCTCATTTTTAGAACAGCTAAAAATCGATGCATATTTTCTTAGCTTAAACAGATTTCTGATAATACTTCCAAGTATGTAGCATAAATTTAAGAAACACATTGACCCTGAATTTGTAAAGTATTTAAAATATAGTGCCTAGAATTAGTATAATTTATTTGATTTGGAAAGATGTATTATGGTATGTACCAACATACATATTTCTAAGAAGTTAAGATCAAATATACCTAAATGTTAAAATGTGATGTGATGGAATATGGACACATAAGGATGTCAGAGAAAGAAAACATAATAATGGATTCTTTTTCTATTGTAGACAAGTGGGTAAGCTGCCAAATTTGTCAAGTTACCATTCTGCTGTGCATGGTATCAACCTTCTATACTTTATTACTCAGATGCTTGTTTTTTGATAGCTCAATATCAGTGTTTCCAGAGATATCTCATTTTAATATTTTTTATTGGGGAACTTCTAATTTAGTCAGAGCATACCAGAACTTTAGTGCATAATGTTGTCATCAGCCTCATCTTCAACACATCTCTCTTGATCAGAGGAGTAACTAACTGATTTTTACGAGTTGTGTTAACTGATGTGGGAGGACCACTGCTTGTATCTATGGATACTAGACTGAAAACTCCCGTAAGATTTCCTCTTGGCTTTTCTTAACCTTTTGATTTAATGGCACTAGCTGAAAATGTGCAATATTGTGCTTTTATATAAAGATAGTATAAAGTTACCTGAAAACAGGATGTTCCCACCTGTGCAGTTTAATTGTCAAAGTCAGTTAAGAGATCACACCAGAGATGCAGCCTGAAGCAGCAAATGCCTCCTGCACTGCAGGTGTTTCAGTGAAAGGGAAGCACAGAACTGTCAGAGTAGGGACATTCTGTCCCATTAATACAGTAAAAATAACACATTCACCTCTCTACACTTCAGAATCAATGGACATTTTAGCAGTGTCCAAAAACTGCAAACAGAATATTTTAGAGTATACTCTTTTGCTATCGGAAATGATATCCAAATAGGTGAAATTTTAGTAGTCAGTAAATTATGTGATTAATATTGTAGATGAATGTATGGTCATTAAAAATAAGATACATGAAACATAAGTAATCTAGCATCTTTGCACTGCTGCCTGACCCCCTGTGGAGAAATCCAGTAAGGCTTCCTGGAGGTAGTCTACTAGATTCATCCAGGGATTCATTTCATAGCAGTGGTCTGTGCCATGTGGGAAAAGGATAAGCATCTTTCTTGTATCTTCCATTATCAAGATGGTGCTGGAGACCACAAGCCTCGTGTTTCTTCCCAAAGAGGAGGGGGAGGTCTCAGTGTCATATATTAATATAAAGCTTGAATTGAATTGTGTAAAAATATGTTCAGAAAAAAAGGATCCAGGAATTGCCCCTTTTCCTCTCTCCTTCATTCTTCTCTAACCCTGGAAGTGGCATGTGCTTCAGCAGAGCTTGAGAGAAGACCATTAGGATCAAAAGGGAGAAAAGGCGGGGAGGGGGGGACAAAATAGAACATTGGGATCAAATATGGAGCATCTTATAGCTTATTCCTCACTGCTCTCCACCTACAGTAGGATAATATTGAATTCTTCCCTCTTCTACTGAATATCCACTCCACTCTGCTATTAAGGAAAAATGCTGACTTAAGGCAAGCCTTGTAAATAAAGAAATGAAATATTTGCTTTTATTGAGGCAATACATATATCTTTGAATGCATTTTACAGATTCAAGATAAATTGGGTTAACCAAAACATACAAAGATAAAATGGCAAGATTCTGTCCTGCCCTGTCAGAATGTTCAGTCAAGATAGGGGTTGAGATTAACTATGTCAGACAAGAATTTGAAAGTTTCTGAACAGTTAAGAATTGATCACCAGTTTTATAGCCAATACCCTAAAGAGGGTAATTTTGATACAATTAGTACAAATTTATAATATTCTACCCAAGGATTTCTTTGAAAAGTAGCTATAAGCCTCATGACAGAAAGTAATGAGAATGAAGGCAAGAGAATAGAGGGAGAAATGTCCTGGTGGATTCAGCCACTTGCCTCTGCTGATGTCTGGTCTCTGCTTATTTTTCACCATCCTGCATTAATGAGGTTACAGGGAAGGCAAAAATATAGCTTTCCTGATAATGGAGCTCAAAGAAGAAAAAAACAAATGAGGAAAGCCCATGTCAAAGAAGAAAGCCCAGTGCACGTGGGAAGTCCCAGAAATGCAGTCAAGAGAGGTTCCAGATGGGGTAGGTGTTCCAAGACCCCAGAAGGGACTTCACAATTGCAGAAGCCAAGAAGAATGGCTGCTGATAAGCAAAGGGTGTTATCCCAGGATGTTTGATGAAAAAATAGTTAAATAAATCCATAAATATGGCAGAAATTAAAAAGTGAAAGTCACTCAGTCTCGTCCGACTCTGCGACCCCATGGACCGCAGCCCACCAGGTTCCTCTGTCCATGGGATTCTCCAGGCAAGAATACTGGAGTGGGTTGCCATGCCCTCCTCCAAGGGATCGTCCTAACCCAGGAAGTGAGCCCAGGTCTCCTGCACTGCAGATGGATTCTTTATCATCTGAATCACCAGGGAAGCCCAAATATGACAGAGGATCATTGCTAAAATATGTTGACATTATAAATGTAGATTTGAGCATTGAATACATATCTATACATATAAATATGGGATAGTGAGTATTAACTAGTCTATCTGTATTTTAACATTATAAGCAACTAAATGCATATTTTGCATAGTTCAGAGGGCTCAGATTTGAAGTGAGAGGTGTCTACTCCAGCTATAATCTTTTCACTTATACTAATGGTAGTTATCTGTGCCTCAGTTTCCTTAATTTGAAAATAGTGATAGTACTGATATTTTTCACTGGGTTTTTGAGAAGATCAAAACAGAACAATAATACTATAAAAGTACACTTTATAACCTAAAAATTATCTTATTGATGTTTCCTGAAGACTGATAGAAAATGAGAATATTAGAAGGAAACATATTCTAAAGATAAAAAAAAACTTTTGGAAATGCCTTAAGTTTGGATATCAATAAGTCCCAGCATCTATAATGCTAGGATAGATGACAGCAAAATTCGGTTGTGATTTGCATAAAGTTTGTAATCTATCCTGAATGCATTCACTCCAAATCCCGTTTCATACCTTTGACCTCCACTTATAGTAATTTATAAGATAGTTACATCATCTGTGTATGTTCCAAGATTCATGGTCAATATTTTTGCAGTAGAAGTCTGCATATATCTATTTATTATGCATACTCACCTTACACCACACATTTTAGAATTGTTTTTCCATTTATACAATAAAATGAGATAAAATTCTAGGAGAATATAATAATAAGTTTTGAATGATCATCCTGGAGGTTGTAGTATTTATTTTATATCCAGGGCCAATTATAAAAGGCAGTGACTGAGCCGGTTTTTCCTGGACTGGCTCATAGCTTGGGTTTCTTAGCCAGTAACTAGGTATTATCAATAATGACATTAGTTACACATCCCTGTGTGGTTAATAAATAAAACTGGTTATAAGGCATGATTCATAAAGAAAGTAGTTAGAAAGGACCCAGGGGTGAATACAAGCCTTACTATCCAGATCTCCATGAGGGAGAGTTAGTGAGAATTAATTGATAAATTTATTAAGAAACAGTTTATATTTGAAAAAAAAAAAAAAAAGCCACTGGGTAAGAAGAAAGGATTACAATAAGTTTTGTTGAGTTTTGTTTACACAGAATGTACTTTTCATAGAAGTCTATGTAAGGATTTTAAATAACACTATTCTTTGTATTTTCATCTGTTGCTTACAAATATTGCTCATGTATCACAGAAATGCACCTGGATAAACAAAAGCTTCAGAATGGCTCTATGAATTATTCAGTTCATATGTATATGTTGAGTATGACAATGAGAAAACAGTTATATTTAATGTAAAATAGGGTGAGGAGAGGTCAGAATTAGGGAAAGTTGTAAATAAACGGGGCCAATTTTGGACCAAAAAATCATTTAGTCATAGAAAATCATGTCTCAAAAATTTTGTGAAGACTGTGTTCTATACATAATAAAGAACCAATACTTGTTCTTGACTAAAAAATACATGCAGTAATCATTTTGTCACAATAGAATATTCTTTCAAAAATTTATGTTACAGTATTATTTTATTGTCCATGTCAGATTTGTCATTTAATGAGGATATTTCACAGAGATGGCCTCTCTTCCTGTCGAGGATAAGATGACTTGGTGGGACCAGTTCTATGACCACATAATAAAGCACCAAACATCAAATTGGTCATTGCTGGTAAAAAATTATTGTTAACAATCTGCTGAGTAGTTTTCTTTCATCAAAGATATCTGTTGGGATCATTCTGGGGAGTTCTTAGTGGGAGAGCATACAAAGATTTACACAAAAGATTTACTTTATCTTTGTGTGTAAAACTCTTCTGTGATTTAGTAGAGGAATTTAGTCTGCAGGAATCCAGAAATGGCACTTTGCATGCATGCATGCCCCTTCGTACATAGCCACTGCAGTGTTAAAATGGTCTGGTAAGTTCAGAGAAATTAAAAGAAAACAAAACTGAAATTATACCACTTGCAACATTTTCCTAAAGGCATAAAGATTTCGATTATTTTCTTGGTTTCAATAGACAGGGTCAATTGCTGTTAGTAGTCTTTAGCACAACATCTGATACTTTGGAATATTATATAAATTATACAAAGGATGATGATTGTTTTAATGAAGAATTTTTTCCAAGTGTAGTCTTACATAACATTTGGAGTGTAAGAGAAACTATCAGTGTCATTAGTTGTTTCTTGGGCTTAAGCAAGCATTATTCCTTGTACTCATGTTAAGGGTGATAATGACAAGACTGGATATTTTATCAGCTGGATTTTCTGGACTATGAAAAAGATATGTTAATACCTCATTTGAACCAATTGTTATAGTTTCTGATAGTGGAGAACATTTTCTGTCAGAGAATGTGATGATTTCAAAAACAGGCATGGTTGTGGAATTGATAAGTTGATTTCCTATAGCCCTGGTGGTGGTCGAAGCAGTTGGTGGCTTGGCTCCAATGCTTAGTTCAGAATATTCCCACCATAAGGCCCCATTGCCCTGGTAACTTTGACTCTACAACTAGTATGGAAAAGGAAAAGAGAAATTCATGACTTGCCTGATTTCTAGAGTTTAAAAACGTATTTCTGCTTCTATCTTTAATCATCACTGCTTTCTGGTCAAGGACTTAGCTCATAGCCTTGGCACAGTACACATAGAAAAGTAGTTTAGGCCAAAGAATTACAAAACACTCTCACATTCTAATGTCATTAGCCTAAAAACTCTAGATTTTGGATGTTGCTTATGGCTGCATGACTTGAGAAAGTTACTTATCTTTTCTGGGTATGAATTTTCTCATTTTTAAAATGGGGTAATATTTAACTTGCAGCATCCTGAAAGAATTACATGAGATACTGCAAATTAGTGTGGTAAATACTTTAGCTTTAGGAAGCTTTTCATAAATTACTCATGAATCAGAAGAGGCTCAGGGAGAATTAGCCTACTCTTGTTCCCTTTTTTATTCTAAAAGCAATCATGAGTTAATTATTAACTTAACCTCTTAAAATAAGGGAAAATCTTTAATCAACGATTTTTTTTTTTTTTAACTTGAAAGCAAAGTTTTTTGTGTTTGTTTTTAAATGAAGTCCAGCTCTAAATGGAGTAGATGACTGGAAAGAACATAAGATGTTGGTATCTCTTATGCTTGTAAGTTACCATAAGGTTATTTTATTGATAATTTAAAGAAAGTTGGAACTTTATCTGATGGCACTTTGGAGACAAGAGACCAAAGCCATAAAATAAACAGAATTTACTAACAAAGGTAATTGTAGACCCGGCTTTGTAAGACACAATGGAACAGATATTACTAAGAGCAGATCACACTGTCAGAAGTTAAACCAAACAGTGGCCTGTAAGCAATCAGCCCAACATACATTGTTTGCTTTGAAAGTGAGAGAAAGCTTTCCATCCTACCTTTCCCCTGGACAAACAGGTAAGGTATATGCTGCCGAGCACAGTTCCTTACCCTTAGTAGGTGTTCAGTCAATGTTCATTGACCAGGTATGTGAATAAAGCACAGTGATTTAGAGCAGCCTTTTTTTTTTTTTTTAAAGAAATACCTGATACTTGGGTGGGGTGAAGAGTACCAAGGAAACTAAGGAATCCAGAACAAATATTTATGGCTCCTTTGATAAAACATACATGAGGAGAAAGGCTAGGGCTTTCTCTGCCTGTTCACCTTCCTTCACCTCAGCTTTGCATTGTGTGGAGCTGCTGGGGCCTCCAGACGCCTTCCAACAGGGCAGCCATATTCTCTAGTCTATAATCAGTCCTCTTTAAAACAAAACCAAACCAAATCTACTTTTTGGTGCTTTTGTCATTCTTGAACGATCACCGCAACCACTTCCTTTTCTTCTCCTGTCACTTGTTTCTTTGACTTCTCCTCAGTATTGTCAGCAGCCCCCTCCCCTCTTTCTCTCCCCACCTTTCTTTTCAACATAGATATTATGATTTCTTCCCTACTTTAAGCCAAAAGTGAGATGAAAGCATTCTAAGTGAATGATGTCTATTTACTGGTCTGAGTTTACCTGAGTATTTATTTTATTGGCTAGTTCAATGAATAGAAGACATGACTTTACTCATTAGGCATTAAAAATGTGTTGAAATGTATGGCTTAGGAAATAATGAAATAGTAAATAGCTTACTGGTGACTTGGACAACTTATCCTGTTTGTGTAACCAGTGGGTGGCTGGTATTCCCAGCACCATGACACTGTGGGGACTGGGAGGGGAGAACTAGGGTCCTTGAGCAGGGCAGAACAGAGCCTGCCAGCCTGTTCCCTCTGCGGATAATGTTGCTGCTGCTGCTGCTAAGTCACGTCAGTCGTGTCCAACTCTGTGCGACCCCATAGACAGCAGCCCACCAGGCTCCCCCGTCCCTGGGATTCTCCAGGCAAGAACACTGGAGTGGGTTACCATTTCCTTCTCCAATGCATGAAAGTGAAAAGTGAAAGTGAAGTCTCTCAGTCGTGTCCGACCTTTAGCGATCCCATGGCCTGCGGCCCGCCAGGCTCCTCCGTCCATGGGATTTTCCAGGCAAGAGTACTGGAGTGGGGTGCCATTGTTTTCTCCGGGATAATGTTGAGCTTAGTGTAAAAATATTAATTATGTAAAACTATCTATTTCCAAGTATTTTTGGTTCATTTTCTCTGAGTTATGATTTTTTAACTCATTGAAACCACAGTAGAGAGGGTGTTTTATTTACAGGATAGAGCAGAAGAGTAGCATCCATAAGGCTACGTCTCAGTGGTGACTTTAGGTGGCTCAACCAACTCCAGAACCAGAAAAGAAGAGCAGCAATGAAAAGGGGAATAAAAAAGTGAGGGGTCAGTTGGGGACATTGACCTTTTCCCTCCTGACTAGTTTCCTCCCAGGAAATGATGGGAACTGAGGAGAGCTTTAAATTCAAAGCTCAGGATGCACTGTGGAAATAAACCTGAAGAGGAAATGTGCTGACCATGTTGCATATAGCTATTCACTCCTGCTGATTGCTTTTTTCCTAACCCTGAGTCAAAAATTTATCATGGACCATGTGATTTCAGAGATCCTTTCCAATTCTAGAAATGTAGGTCTCTTTACTTCTCCTCCCAGACCTCCCAGACCTCCAGCATGTGCTAGTGGAAAGAGTATGTATGGATTCAGAGTCATTTCTCCTAAAAATCACTTCTTTGAACGTTTTTTCCTTAGGAGACAGCAATTTCTGCTCATGTTCTCGAGTCTTCTCCAGCACCACAATTTGAAAGCATCGACTCTTTCACACTCCGCCTTCATTATGTTCCAACTCTCACAAGCGTACGTGACTACTGGAAAGACCATAGTCTTGAATATAAGGACCTTTGTTGCAAAGTGATGTCTTTGCTTTTAAACACACTGTCTAGGTTTGTCATAGCTTTCCTTTCAAGAAGCAATTATCTTCTAATTTCATGACTACAGTCATTTTAGAGCCCAAGAAAAGGAAATCTGTCACTGCTTCCACCTTTTCCCCTTTTATTTGCCATGATGTGATGGAACCAGATGCTAAGATCTTAGTTTTTTTTTTTAATACTGAGTTTTAAGTCAACTTTTTCACTCTCCTCCTTCACCCTCAGCAAGATGTTCTTTAGTTCCTCTTTGCCTTCTCCTATTATAGTGGGATCATCTGCATGTCTGAGATTGTTGTTATTTCTCCTGGTAGTCTTGATTCCAGCTTGTAACTCACCCAGCTTGGCATTTCTCATAATGTGCTCTACGTGTAAGTTAAATAAAAGGATGACAATGAACGGCCTTATCATGCTCCTTTCTCAATCCTAAACCGGCCATTTGTTCCATACAAGGCTCTAACTGTTGCTTCTTGTCCCACATACAGATTTCTCAGGAGATAAGTAAGATGATCTGGTATTATCATCTCTTTAAGAATTTTCTGCAGTTTGTTATGATCCACACGGTCAAAGGCTTTAACGTAGTCAATGAAACAAAGGTAGATGTTTTTCTGAAATTCCCTAGTTTTTTCTATGATCCAGTGAATGTTGGCAATTTGATCTCTGGTTCCTCTGCCTTTTCTAAACCCAGCTTGGATGTCTGGAAGTTCTTAGTTCACATAATGCTGAAGCCTGGCTTGGAGGATTTTGAGTATAACCTTACTAGCATGGGAGATGAGGGCAATTATCTGGGTTTGAACATTCTTTAGTACTGCTCTTCTTGGGAATTTGGATAAGGGTTTACCTTTTCCAGTCCTGTAGCCACTTCTGGGTTTTCCAAATTTGCTGACATATTGAGTGCAGCCCTTTGATAGCATCATCTATTAGAATTTTAAATAGCTCTGCTGGAATGCCATCACCTCCTCCAGCTTTATTGACAGCAGTGCTTCCTAAGGCCCACTTGACTTCACACTCCAGAATTAGGCTTACTGAGTCAGTAATTCTGGGGCTCAGGATTCTGTGTTTTAACAAGCCCTGCAGGGGATTCTTTTATTTTTTTTTTTATTTTTGGAGGAAAATTGCTTTACAATGGTGTTTTGGTTTTGGTTTCTGCCATATATCATCATGAATCAGTCATAGATATGCATATATCCCCTTTCTCTTGAATCTCCCTCCCACCTCCCACCCCATTCCACCCCTCTAGAGAGTCACAGAGGACAAGGCTGAGCTCCCTGTACTATAGAGCAACTTCCCACTAGGTATCTGTTTTACACAGGGTAATGTATATATTTCAATGCTACTGTCTCTATTCATCCCACCCTCTCCTTCCCTCTCTGTATCCACAAGTCTGTTCTCTATGTCTGAGTCTCTATTCCCTGCAGGGGATTCTTAATGCATTCTTACTGCTGCTGCTGCTGCTGCTGCTGCTGCTAAGTCGTTTCAGTCGTGTCCGACTCTGTGCGACCCCATAGACAGCAGCCCACCAGGCTCCCCTGTCCCTGGGATTCTCCAGGCAAGAACACTGGAGTGGGTTGCCATTTCCTTCTCCAATGCATGAAAGTGAAAAGTGAAAGTGAAGTCGCTTAGTCGTGTCCGACTCTTAGCGACCCCATGGACTCTTAAGCATGGGAAATACTAGGCTAAGTGTTGGGGATAATGCTACAGAGGAACCTTGCTCTCATATTAACTTTTTCATTTTTCCTCCTTCAGATCTATCACCCACATACATCGTAAGTGACACCAGCTTAGGGTGTCATTTATTTAAATTTCCAAATTACAACCTTAATCTTCAAAAATATATTTAAATTCATAAATATCTAATATGCCATTCTCTGCCTATTATGTTTTTCTATTAGATAAGAGATATATATATATAGTACATACAGTTATTGATAATCATTTATCATATAAATTAAATGTTTTTAATAATTTTTCATGGCATAAACTGTGACACATGGTGCTATCATTGAGTTTAGATAAGAAAACATTTAATATTAGTGGATTGTGGAAAAGCATTTTGTAAGATTCCAGGTGTCCTTTGTCTCTCAATGGAAAGTTTTCTCAGATTAATGGAGTTAGGTGCACTTCATTCCTGTTACACATCCTGATCTTTCCGTTAATGGATTCAGAAGTTTCTATATCTTTTTAATAGTTATTTACTCAATCATTCACTTAATACATGACTATTTGTTGAGCTTCTTCAGTGTTTTAGATACTGGGCATCATGCTAGGAATTTCAGAATAAAAAACAGTTCTCTAAATGGAATTTAGTACACTGGATTGTAGCCTGGAAACAGTACAAGAATATTAGGTAAAAATTAAGGAAATCTGAACGAAGTATGAGCTTTGGCTAATAATAATGTATCAGTGTTAGCTCATTAAATGTGACAGATGTGCCACAATAATGTAAACTGTTAATGATAGAGGAAACTGGCCGTGGCTTTATGGAAACTTTTATACTAGCTTCACAACTTTTCTGTAAATCTAAAACTATTCTAATATTAAAAGTTTATTAAAATACACATACACATACACACACACACACACATAGTGCCTCTACCCAAACCCTTTCTCCAAGAAGCTTAAGACTAGTTGTAAAAAGAGACAAGTTGTGATAAAGCGGGACTTTTCTTTTTTACATACTAAAAGTTAGAACAAAGTGCTGTGGAAGCACGGAGTGGGGGGTGAAACAATCAGAGCTCAGTCTTGGAGGTAAACAGGAGGAGACTGGTTGAAAAACAATGAGCAAACTGTGTGTCTTGGGCCATCTTGCCACCATTCCTGCCAACCTCCCAGTGCCACCCCTCTACATATAATGCGCTGTCTCCTCCTAGAAATATAGGTATCTAATTAACTGAATTCCATTGTATCCATAGTTTTACTACTGGTAACATCACAAGCGCTCTCTATTCACATTAAATTAAGTTGGCGTCATTTCTATATGACTTTAAGGAATTCTTATTTCCTTTGTATGACTAATATGAGATTAATGCACATTCACAGTAGATTTTGAAAGTTTTAAAGGCAAGTATATTGCATTTTATTGTTTAAATCCCTAGAATCTAACAAATTTAAGGTACTTAATAAACTTATACCTATTTCACTTAATGTAAAAATATTTCATTACGTCTGAAAGTGAAAGTGAAAGTCTTCTGGTCATGTCCGACTCTATGCGACCCCATGGACTATACAGTCCATGGAATTCTCCAGGCCAGAATACTGGAGTGGGTAGGCTTTCCCTTCTCCAGGGGATCTTCCCAACCCAGGGATCGAATCCAGATCTCCCACATTGCAGGCGGATTCTTTACCTGCTGAGACAGAAGGGAAGCCCAAGAATACTGGAGTGGGTAGCCTCTCCCTTCTCCAGAGGATCTTCCTGACACAGAAGTCGAACCAGGGTCTCAATTCTGCGGGCTGATTCTTTACCAACTGAGTTGTCAGGGAAGCCCCTCATTATGTCTAATCACATTAGTATTATCGATCTTCATTCTTTTGTCTGATGCAATATATAACTAGATTCCTAAAAGAAAAAAAGATGACAGAAAGTGAGATGATGGAATTTGGGGAGCATTCAGAAGTCAGGAAAAATGATAGCAATACTTCTCTTCTGTCCCTGCTTCAAAATGTTAGGCTCCAGTTTGGCTTCAGGTTTTCTGTTACAAAAGTTATAAAGAGAAATCCAGAACAGCTTTAAAAAATTTTAGAAAATATTCATGTTTTATTGAAATAAAGTACAAAGCTTTGGCAGAGAGTGGTTTGAATTCATCTGGGTCATTACATGATCAATGTCCTATTTCAGTCACCTTTTCTTCCCATTAGCCCCAGTTGTGATCTTCCAGTGTCCAATGAAGAATCTCATTCATGTCTAGAGTGATGAATGATGAAAAGAGAGAGACAAGTAATGCACGAAATCAAGTGACAAAGCCTAAAGCCTAGTTAGGACTTTGAAAAACATAGCAACTTACCCACAGTTTTGTTTTTAAAGGATGCCCTAAATGATCAAAAGCAAGAATGGTTTTCGTTTTCATCAGTTAATCCCTATGCAGAGGTTATTTTATGAATAATATGACTATGCTGCCTTTTTGTTTTGTTAATTGATAAATTTTAAAAGCATAGCTGTCAGTAATAATCCTGTGAGAAGAATAAGCAATTGTTACCAGTTTTATAATTATAGTTAGCTTATGTAAGATATTTTCCAACCAAAATTAATTGGGAAAGAACCAATGAAAAATTTGAATAAGGAAAAAAATTACCTTATTGTGTATAAACCTTATAAAAATTGACAACATATTTTGAAATATTGTACCTTTGAGTTTTTTTAGCACCATATGAATTAGTCAAATATAATACACCTAACATAAAAGAAGAAATTAATGGACATAAATAGAAATGTCATAAATAAATTCAGGAGAAAACACACATTTGTCACTGCCTTTTACTATAAGGAGTAGAAAAATAATATGTTTTGTAAAGAATACATTAGGAAAGGTAATGGAAAATAAAAATTGAAGTAGCTCTTTTATTATTGATCAAAATGACATAACTGATTTTTCCTTACCAAAAAGAAAGATAAAGAAAGGAGATAAAAAGGAAATTTCAAGTTTGACACTATTACAATGCATAGAAGCTATACATATTTCTGGTCAGATGAATGGTATCTAACAGATACTTTATAATTGCTTTAAATGGGTTCTAGGATATTGAGTTTGCTGGCTCTTTAAGGGTCTGCATAAACTTGAGTTAACCATATGGTGAATTCTTAGAATAGTCATACTACTCCATGTTTAAAATTTAAATTAAAAAGAAAAAAAAATTTCAAAGTCAAATGTTAGAATTTTAGTTGTTGGCATGTTCAATTGCCCATAAAATTGCACCTTCCCATTAATAAAGGAACACAAAATACTCTATTTTTGTTCATCTAGAATGAAGAAAAATAAAAGATGGCACTTTGAAATACTGGAATGGATATTATGAGCCACCCCCAAAATACCAATTTTGTTACTTTATTGCTCCAGTTATGGGAAGGTAATACGTTTAAGGGCTCACCTTGTGGCTCCGTGGTAAAAAATCCACCTGCAATGCAGGAAATGCGGGTTTGATCCCTGAGTTGGGAAGATATCCTGGAGAAGGGCACAGCAACCCATTCCAGTATTCTTGCATAGAGAATTCCATGGACAGAGGATCCTGGCAGGCTACAGTCCATAGCATCGTGAAGAGTCAGACATGAGTGAAGTGACTGAGCATGCATGCACACAGCACACGATATGTTTAAACTTCGCATTAATATATTTTGACTTCCTAGTAATTCCCCAAAGCAAAACTCCATTACAATAATATTTAAATAACCATAGAAAAAAGAAAAATATTACAGTGAAGTCAATTATGCTTATAATTAAAAGGCTATAATTGTATCTTTGTCATTAAAATTCTCAGAAATAAGACAAAAGTTATGTGCTGGGCACTGCTTTTGACAGATTTTTTTGCCAAATGTTTTTTGCTTGCTCCAAAATGTGTATGCCCAAACTGCAGTCTGATATATTTTAGGATTGTAGAAGAATTTTTAAAAATTGGAGAAAAAAATGGAAGTCTCAAAGATGTCAATACAATTGAGCAAGAATAAAAATGAAAAATAAAATTAGAAAATTGATACCGATAAGAAAGTCTACATGCAAATTGAGCAATGATCACTTAGAAAGACATTTAGATGCCTTCTATAATATTGGTCTCAAAGGATGTTAAATAAATAGAATACTAGGATTTTATTACATGCAGTTATGCTTTGGAATATGTGATTATGTTTACTACACATTTACATTTCTATGTTAGTGAACTATGTAGCAGCACATTTTTTTTTTAGATTGGAAATGCCATTTGCCCATTTTAGTCTGCTAATTTATACCCATTATTTAATTGGAACAGACCTTGATATTGCTTAATTTTTGAACAGCCAGAATTCTGGTAATATGAGAAAATACATACAAAATTTGTCTTTAGTAAATCTTGCTCATGATGGAATAAACTCTTGCCAGCAAAAGCATGACTATAGGGCATAGTCTCTCCGTGAATGGTTTGTGCAGTACTGCAGTTTGGTTGCTGACAGCTCAGTTGCACTTCACTTCTGAGGCTCTCTTAGCCAGGCTCTGAGTTTCCATTCACTCTCCTAGCCACTGAAATTTCCTTTTGTCTTCACTGATGGTTTTTTTCCTCTTAACAAATAGGCCCAGCTGCTACTACAGCCGGTTGCCCACACTCCCCCATACTGCTCTTGCTGAGAATGGCAGCCAGAGTGAAGAATAACAGCTGGGATTGGCTTACTTTGGCATCTAAATAATTTTGGGTGGGTCCATTCCTAACTTTATTATTTCATTTAATTTCCTAATCTTTCTTTCTGCTGAACTTTTAAAAAGTTGGTAAATGATGTTTTTTCCAAAATGTTTGCCTCATCTGGATTGGACTCTTTTTTACCTGGCTGCTCAAAATGGTTCATTTTGCACATTGTTATTTTTTCCACTTTTAAGCACCATTTAGAAAACAAATCCAGCAGAAGCAGATTTATTCACGTGCTCTTGGACAAGTTACTTAAACTTTTTCTGACTCAAAGAGGCAAATGATAAATAGTACCTATGTCATTGATTGTCTTTGATAAGGATTAAATGAATGAACATTTGAATGCAGGTAGAACACTGCCTGACACATAGTAAATGCTAAGTATTTGATGGAAAGTCAAAGAGAGAGAGCGAGAGGGAAAGAGAGCACATGGAAGCAAGAGTGGAGCAAGAGGGAGGGGAGAGAAAGAATGAGGGAAAGGAGAGGGAGTGAAGAGGGGAAGGGAGGGAGAGAGGGAGGAATCACTGTTGGAACGTAGAAAAGCCAATAACTACACTTGTACAATTAAGACCTGTATTTCACACTTAGCATTTTATATATCTTATTCTACTTCCCTTCCCCCCAAAATCAATAATTAGAAAAAGGCTGGAGTTTAAGAAAGCTTGTGGAACTTTACCCAAATCAGAGAAGTTTACTGAAGGTAGGAATTTTAGTGAATTAATCCTATTCGTGGCATCTAGACAGGTGGTCAGACACATTTTTCACTTTGAATTTGTACATTCTCATGGAAAGGAAAATCACTGCCTGGGAAGGAAGTCCATTCCCAGTTTTAAATCTTCTGATAAAGAGACAGTGTTTACATACCTAATCCCAAATCTACCTTACTGTATCTTCTACTGTTTCACTTTGGTTCTTTCCTCTAATAAGATCATAAGTCACGACAGACCTCCCAATGTTTAAAAATAGTTCTCATGCCCTTTGTTGGTGGGTGAATATTTTTCACATGGTTGTCCTGATTGATATCAGTGTTCTGACCAGGCCCCTCTTTGTTAATTTCCCCCTTGAAATGGAGCACCACAATCAATACTGGGCAGATGCCCGCCTTGTTCACAAAATAGTGACACTGCGAACTGGTGTCTTTTATTTATTAAAGCCACCTGCGTTGACAGTAGCTTAGTAGGCAAATATGCTGGCCTATTGGTTTACGTTGAGATGACTGTCAGTTCTTCTAAGGGTTTTTCACACAGACTCTAAGCCAGCTCTTTCCTTTATTTCACACTTGTGGTTTATTTGTTAAAGATAAGGAAAACCCTCTCCTATACTCTGCTGTGCAGAATGTGAATCAGAAGCAGAGTAACAACAGCCTGTGGTGCCCTGGACAAAACCTGTAGTTAAACATTCCTAAATTCAGACTGTTTCTGCTATTATGTATTCTCACTTAATTTTCTTAATACCAGTGCCCACTTTTATTGTCTTTAGGAAACTATTAGCTAGTTAGGAATGTTGAAACTTGCATTCGTTGTAGAAATTCTTTAAAAGTATTTAAAAATTTTAAAATACACATTTAATGGGTTCTTTCTAAAATACCAGTATTTGGAAGAAGTGTAATGCAGATAAAAGACAATTTTTAAATTAGAAAATGTAAAAATGTATGCTTTTGGCTTTCAAGGACTTTGTAGACCAGTAAATGTCATTGCTAATTTTCTATGTAAGTATTATAAAATAATCTGTTTCATATAGTAAATGAAAGGTTCATTTGAAATTCTTTAATATGAAGAAATAAAATACAGTCTTTCTTCACTGCTGAAATAAATAGGAGGTTTTTAAATGTCTTAAAATTTTTTATTTAAAAAGAATCTGTAATGGTCACCACAACAGAATGACAGAATTAAAATACCATCATAACTATGATCACTTGATTTTGTCACTTTAATTTGCTGTCATTTTATAGATTTGCCAATCTCTCTGGGTATTTGTAGAAGATCTTGTGATTTGAAAAAAGAGGCATATGATTTTTCAGAATGATTTTTTTATTAACTCCATGTAAATCAAACAGTAAGTTCTATAAAAATGTGGAAGACTTAATGTTTAAAAAATTAGCATCATTAAAATTAATTTTTTAAAAAACCTATAAACTTTTTAACCAAAGTTACTTAGTGTTAAAGGATTAACTTTATCAAATACTCTTTTCCTATATCTCCTATTAGTTTATAATCTTACACTTTTTTGTAATTCTGAATGTAGAGAAAGAATGACTAAGAAGAGTGTTGAGTCAGATGGTTGCCAAGTCCAAAGAACACTGCATTTGTCTGGTCCCACTAATGTTTTTATGGTCCATCTGCTTTATTACTGCAGCCTCTTGACTGATATCTTACTGTCAATCCAATCTACTCTTCATACTACAAGTAGAGTGATCATTAAAAATGCAAATCTTACTCATTTCATCTCCCCATAATAAATCTTTAATGGAAGGATAGATATGGCTTTTTAGAGAAAACACACTCCTCTTGGCATGGTATACTTGGCTTTTTGTGATCTGAACCCTGTTTATCTTTCCCCTTTCTTTTGCTTTGTATCTTTTTTGAGTTCCAATCTCCAGTAATACTGGGTTTCATGACATTCTGGGCACCTGTCAAACTTCTCCGTGCTCTGGACCTTTGTATATTGTTTGTGCTTCCTGGAATGTCTTTTCCTTATGTCTCCATCCTCCCTTCTTGTGCTGCTTACTCTTAATACCTGCTCATTTTTAGGAATTTAGACATGATATACTTTTGCCAGTCATTTTTTAACCTGCCCATGACTCCATGCATGTTACAATTTTTTTTTTTTTTTTACTGTATTCCAATTGTCTATTTATCTATTTAGTTCACTACGGTGAAATCATTAGGTATAGGGATAATATTTTATTCATCACTATATCACAATCACATTTCACAATATCTAGAAAATAGTAAGAACTTATTAAATACATGGATAAATGTGTTGTGTTGTGGTCAACTTGTCTTTTCTGACAGTCATTCTACACAAGAAACATGTGAGAAAAGCTGTACTTCAGTGGCACAAAAGAATCTTTCTTTACTCTAGGAGAGACATAGATAGCCTGTTCAAAGGTAACTCCGAATTTATTCACAAATACGATATCTCCAAATTTATTCACAAATATGGTATCCATAAACTTAATCATTTTCAGTTCAGTTCAGTTGCTCAATTGTGTCTGACTCTTTGCGAGCCCATGAACTGCAGCACGCCAGGCCTCCCTCACCAATTTCTGGAGTTCACGCAAACCCATGTCTGTTGAGTCGGTGATGCCATCCAACCATCTCATCCTCTGTCATCCCCTTCTCCTCCTGCCCTCAATCTTTCCCAGCATCAGGGTCTTTTCCAATGAGTCAGCTCTTCGCATCAGGTGGCCAAAGTATTGGAGTTTCAGCTTTAACATCAGTCCTTCCAATGAACACCCAGGACTGATCTTCTTTAGGATGGACTGATTCGATCTCCTTGCAGTCCAAGGGACTCTCAAGAGTCTTATCCAACACCACAGTTCAAAAGCATCAATTCTTCAGCACTCAGATTTCTTTATAGTCCAATCTCACATCCATACATGACTACTGGAAAAACCATAGCCTTGACTAGACGGATCTTTGTTGGCAAAGTAATGTCT
The DNA here is from genome assembly GCA_024291935.2 of Okapia johnstoni. Taxonomy (NCBI): domain Eukaryota; kingdom Metazoa; phylum Chordata; class Mammalia; order Artiodactyla; family Giraffidae; genus Okapia; species Okapia johnstoni. The sequence goes on along the minus strand of CM044312.1, from coordinate 75,800,900 downwards.
CTGCTTTTTAATATGCTGTCTAGATTGGTCATAACTTCCTTTCCAAGGAGTAAGCATCTTTTAATTTCATGGCTGCCATCACCATCTGGAGTGATTTTAAAGCTCCCCAAAATAAAGTCAGCCACTGTTTCTCCATCTATTTGCCGTGACGTGATGGGACCAGATGCCATGATCTTAGTTTTCTGAATGTTGAGCTTTAAGCCAACTTTTTCACTCTCCTCTTTCACTTTCATCAAGAGGCTCTTTAGTTCTTCTTCGCTTTCTGCCATAAGGGTGATATCACCCGCATATCTGAGGTTATTAATCATTTTAGGTTGATCTAATATTATTTTGTTGTTATTGTGGAAGAATACTTTTTAGGGGCTGCTCTTCTATATATGAATTCCAGATCAGTATCTTTGTTTGATAAGATCTAGTACTTGAAGCAACCTTTTAAAAACTCATCAAACAGTGACTTACAGCTTCCTATTTCATATAGTCACTTAGTTACCAATGTATCCAAATTATAAATATAGGAAAGGAAATGGAAGCTCTCTATACTCTGTGACACAGTTCTGGAAAAATATCTGATGAGGAAAAATATTTTGGAATATTATGGAAAAATATTTTGACATTCCTTTAAAGTTAACCTCCTTAGAGCATTTTTTGGCCCTCATGTGTGAAATGGAAATTGGTCATTCTCAGAGAATTATACATATATAAATACCACAGCAAAGTGAAGGTATAGGAATATAAAACATAAAAAATATAAAAATATTTTAATGATGGAAGGAAATTGATAACAGCAATATTTTAAATTAGACTAAAGTATATCTTACACTTTCTATTTTCCATTTTAAATAATTATTCTTAGCATATGTTTTGGAATTTGAACCAAATTAATGTTTAAATGAAGAGTGTAAAGTGTGTCAGTTGGAATTTTTGAAAATGTTTCTTGACAGAGGTGGGATCTCAGATCGCATCTGGTCTTTAAAAGACAGGTAGGACTTCAGAAAGGAAAAATGAAGAAGAGCGAATTACAGACTGATGCAAAGGCAAAAATGATGTGGAAATTGTGGCTTTTTAGGAGAAAGCTGAACTTTTGGAAAAAAAGAACAGGAAAAACCATTGAGTAAATAGACTGGTGCCATTTTGCCAGATTCTTTCTATTAGAAGATATTGAAATGTGACAAATTTTGACCTTTATAAAATAAAATTTCAAATATAGTTTCTTTTCCTATTCTGGCATAATGTTCCATCTTATAGCTGGTTATGTCTAATGTGAGATATATGATATTTCTACTTGATCTAGAATGTGCTTGTACAAAAATTAGGAAGTGAAAAACCAGATTTTTTCTTATATAAAATACTTTATAACATGAATGACAATTGCTTTTGCTACTTACATCAAGCTTTGTAATAAATCAAATATTTCTGTACTGTGTGTCACAATTGTTGCCATTGTTCGAAATGTTTTTGCAGTATGTACACTCCTATTTGCCAAAAGCTTTATAAAATAGACTCACACGTAATTAACAGCAGCTATTTACCCCCAAATGAACTTAATAATAGAAATTATAAAAGCATAGCTTTGGAAAGGACCTTAACAGATTCTCTAGTTTATGGCCTAGTTTCTTCAAGGGCATACATTTAACCTACAACACAGGTACTTATTGTAGACTTTTTTTTTTTTTTTCCTTTTTCTTAATCATGTAATCCATTTTAGTAACTTTAGGCAGGATTGTTTAAAACCTTTCCTGATGAAAAAATTCCATTTAATAAATAAGACCCTTGGGAGAGAGAGAGACTCTTGATATTGAGCAAGGCTTAGTGTTTAGAAAGCTTACTGAAAACAAGCTCTTTATTGTGTATAAGGTAACTCCCCCATGCTTCTGCCATTTTCTCTAGTGTTGTGTGTTTGGTTCACTTATGACAGACTTGTTTTATAGTTAGCCTGCCTTTAGGTGGGAAGGTGTGGGTGTATGTGTACAAACCTCTCTCCCCAAGTGTTAAAAACAATGATACAGATATATGAAGTGTGGCATTATTAAACTTGCTATTTTTATCACCTTAGAAGTTTCTTGTCATTTTCATCTGTAAATCACCTTCCTTAAAAACAGAAACAGGACTTCCCCTTCCAACTCTCTAGGAGCCCCCATGCACTCATGGCTGCCCCCCTGATGGTAGAGCCCATCTGAGTCTGTGTTTTCTGTAAGCTGTAGTCTAAGCTCTTGTATTTTCCCTACGTTTTCCTTATCATCATTGTTTTATTCTGTTTCTAGATCCCTTAATGCTGCACTGTCTGCTAAGTAAGGTGTTTAGAAGCAGGCTTATGTGAATTAAATGCTATCCATAAATAATATAAGCTTTATGAATAGTGTATTCACATTTTAGAACTGTTTGGAGGTATCAAACCTCAAATTAAGGGTAATAAAGTTAGTAATTTTAGGTTAGTTGTGGAACAATAAGCTATATGGCTGTCACTGAAACCCTTAAAACAAGCTGGGCACAAAGCAAGTGCTCAGTTGATATTAGCTACTGTAATTAGCTATGATGATGGTGACAGTGGTGGTCTTGTCCAAATATGTCAGGGGATGAGCTGTATTGTGTTCATTTGTATTTTCTGCCAGGAATATTGTGTTTTGTTCTGGTGATAGATATATTCAATACGTATATTCATACATGTATTCAGTACGTATGTATTTGATTCAACCAAATAAAATCCTCTACTTAATAATCGGAAGTACTTAAACATTTACGTTGTTGTGTAGAATCATTTGAACAGTTTATCAACCTTTTGATTCTTCATTGTATGCGTGATAGGATTGCACATCCCCACTTCACCTTGGACGTTAACATGCTTTGTGACTTGCTTCGGCCAATTAAATTAACTCAGAATTGACAAGCGCCATTTCTGTGCAAAAACTGTCAGAAACTAAGACCAAGAATGTGAGGTTTCCTTTCCTGGCCTCAGCAGTCGCAGAGGCACTTGCCGAGATGGAGGCTCTGATACCCTAGGTCCCAGAGTTACTTGCTAAGCAGGGTCTCACTTGAAGACTTGCCTTGATACATAAACTGAGCTAGAAATAAATATCTGTTATTTCAAGCCACTGAGATTTCCGGGGTTGTTTTTTTTATTGCATCCTAACCTGTCCTCTGTTGACTGACAATTGGCAACACATTTATTTGGGAAGAAAACTTTTTTGCTCCTAGACATGACTAAGCAAACTATTTTCTCTGCATAAAAATAAATTATGTTCAGGTGTCACTCTGCCTAACTGATTGTGCCATGCCAACGTTCTCTACACTACATGTGGTGAAATTCTTTCCTTACAAGGAAGAAACACGGCATCTGTTGTATATGAATCAGAAAACAGCTTCTGGCTGGCTGTCCGCAGTGCTGAATTGGGAATAAAATCTGGCTGGCTGTTTTGTCATCTCCTGGATTGTAGGATTTAAGAGGGATGTGAGGAGCTAGACTTACCTATATAATTGTATCTTATCCTCTTTTTTCTCTCTGCTTATGCATTAGAAAGTATAGAGTGAAGTGACAACTTGTGACAGGTATAATTTTAAATGATCACTTGGGCAAACACAGTCACTCCTCTGTCTTGGCAACAGCAACGAAGACTGAAGGGTGAAGGAAATAATCCTCACTTCCACAGAGTTGGTAATTCTTTGCGAGACTGAACCATTATTTCTGGAATTCTTGTTTCCCTGCCTTTACATATGAATATTGTTTCATATTTTAAATGCTTTAAAAGATGCTACATCCTTAGAAGTCATTTTTGTTACCTTTTTTTCAATAAATGATTCTGATGAAAATTACATTTCACATTTTCTAATGGGAAGGAATGGGAAACCAGGATGAAATATGTAGTTTTAATGACAACTAAGAGAAGTGTATGAAATAATGCTATTCTTAATTTGCTTACACCATCCTCAATAGTACTCTCCTTGAGTTGGTTCTTGATTTTTTACATTAGTTTTACCATCTTGGCATTAAGAAAGAAAAATTATGATGAAAGGTTGACACATGGATTGTAGAATACAAAAGACTATTAAATACAGAAAAATAGAGACAATCTTCATTCAAAAGCTTTGTTAATCATATTAATATGGATTATTTTATGAACTATTTAGAAGCTATTGCTCTCACATTAAATTAGAGTGACTCTGTTTCTTTTTGTAGGTAGTAGATAGAGCCCCTTGTTATTTCAATTTTAGATGAAAAGAGAAAGAAAGAATATGTTATGAAAACAGAAGTCTGTTCATATTGTTTTGTCGTTTACCGTGCTCCATTAAAAATAGCATGGTATTGTGAGGCTCAGTTCAAGCAATCATACCGTCTGATTCACAAAGGAGAGTCGAGAGTTCCTTTCCATGTTTTACTTTTGTATGTCTTAGCTTGCATTCTGTGTGCTGTTTTCTTACTGACAGGATGGTGAGAAGGGCAAGATGGGTTAAATGGATTCACTGGGCGATACAAAACCACACAAGTTTCCATTGATTTCAGGTCTTAGAGTACTGATGAAGTTAACATGCTTCTTCTGTCATGAATCAAAATTACTCATTATAAGTGTCTACTATTTGCTCAATGACATGTGTACCCCATCTCAAATCTTCCAAATGTCATCATGTTATTATTCGTACTTTATGAATAAGCTAAATGAGGCTCAGTTATTTAAATGCAAACAACAAAACTGGATTCAAACCCAGTGTCTGTCTGTACTGTTTGAATACAACAGGCTGAATTATGGATAGGGGTTTTGAAAAGTTACTTCCATTTAGTTTATCAAACTATCTTTCCAATAGTTTATAGGTTAGTCTTCATTATATTTTTCTATGTGAAATATTAGCTTCTGTAGTATTTTTGTTTTAAGGACAGAAAGATCTTGTTTGGAAGTTAGGAAAGAATTTGTTCCACAGTGTAAGAGTAGACCTATCCCAGAAATAGACAGTCATGCAGGTTAAGATGAAAAGTGTCAGGGGTTCTGTTTTACATAAGGTAATCAGGAAGAGTGTCTCTGATAGGTGATATTTCAGAAGAGAACTAAAAAAATATGGAAACCTGGGAGGAAAACATTATGAACAGGTAGACTGGCAAGTGCAAAGGCTTTGAAGCTAGAAGGTCACTTGTCCATTCTAACAGTGAACAGAGCAGGGAGAAATGGTGCGAGGTGAAGTCAGTGAGGCAGATGGGGAGCTGATCTGTGGGTCTTGTGTTCTGTGCTGAAGAGTAGACTTAAGCTATGTGAATAGGAAACCATTCGAGTTTTGAGTTACAGATAACTTGATCTGACTTTCAGATTGAAGAGGTCCCTGACTGCTGAATAAGTATTATTTATTACAGACTCTAGGAACAAAGTTTAAAGCAGGAAAACCAATCTGGAAGATATATAAATAATTCAGGTAAAGGAATCTGGTGGCTTGGAGGTAAGTGGTATTGATGGCAATAGAAAACATATGAATGTTAAAAATAGATGCAACAGAATTAGATGATAGATTCTTATGGGATGTAAGAGGAAGAGAGAAGCCAAAAAATGCTTTCAAGGGTTTTGTCCTAAACAGCTGGAATCATGGAGTTGCTACTTCTTCATGGGGAATGTTGCTGGAGGAGAAAGTATGCAGAGAGATTGTGTGGTGACTGGATGGGGACCTGAGGTCAAGGGGAGCAATGGCTAAAGGTGGGTAATGTACCGCATGCTTGCCTGGTGGTGGAATGATTCGGTGAGAGGGAACAATTGATGATGCAAAAGAAGGGATAAAGTCCTTGCCTATGTTAGAGATAGGATTTTAAAGCAGGGCAGAGTTTGGGCTGTGAGAGGAGTGCAGAGGGCTGCAGAGTGTAGGAGTACTGATGCAGTCATCATCACTCTCACCCACTTCAGTCATGTCCGACTCTGTGCGACCCTGTGGACTATAGCCTGCCAGGTTCCTCTGTCCATGGGATTCTCCAGACAATAATACTGGAGTGGGTTGCCATGCCCTCCTCCAGGAGATCTTCCCAACCCAGCGATCGAACCCATGTCCCTTGTGGGGGGTTAGGGAGAAGTGATGGTGGTAGGAGAACTTGGGATTTCTCTTCTTACAACTTCGAGTTTCCCACTTATATGTGAAGCAAGGTCCTCCACTGTAGGAGAGCAAGAAAGAAAGATGCGTGTTATCTTGCCGGGGCTACCATAACAAATACCATAAGTGGGGTAGCCTAAACAAATGACATTTTTCTCTCAAAATTCTGGAGACTAGAATTTCAGGATCAGGGTGTAAGCAGGGTTGGTTTCTTCTAAGGTCTCTCTCCTTGGCTTGGTCATTTTTGCCCTGTGTCTTTACATGATTGTCCTTCTGTGCTTATCTGTGTTCTAATCTCCTCTTATAAACGATGCCAGTCACATTCACGTAGGCCCCATCCTAATTACTTCATTTTAACTTAATTAACTCTTTAACAGCCTGTCTCTGAGTACAGTCACATTTTGCAGCACTGGGAATTTAAAGTTTAACATATAAATTTGGGGGACACAATTCAAACCATATAAAAGGATTTGAAATTTGAGGAAAGTATGATAAAATTCTTGAGAATGGATAGGGGACGTTGAGGATTGTATGGCTGTGTTTCAGTTAATGCTATAAAACTATTCGTCATGGTCACGTCATTTGTAATTTCCATAAGATCTAAGAAAATCAAGGGATAACTTAAAAGTTTAAATAACTCTGTTCATGCCAATTAAATGTAAAACTATTTTCTTTACATATACTTTGTTTAATTGTACAGAAGAAAAATAGAAAACAGTAGTAGCTCTAGATTTCTTCACTATGCATATGTATGTTGTAGGTATTTTTGCCAAGTGATTTGTATTTGTTATTTCATAAAGTATGCCCACAGAGGGTCAAGATTAGAAAATCAGAAAAGCAGAGGAGATTGGCAGAGTGAGCTCTCTATGTCTTTCATCCTGTGACCTTCAGAATAAAGTCCAGCTTCTGCTAGTCTCTAAGATGGTCTTATATTCACTGTGAAAAGTTGATGTGCATTCTTTGCTTTAGATATTTAATACATAGTATACAATTTCAAAAATTTTTTCTATAGCTTGTCTTTAAATCGAGATTTAATATTTTCCATAAATCTCTTGATTTTATATTCCAGTTCATTTTAACAAATTTAAAAATTATTTATACATCTAGAAGGGAATCTCTTTGGCTTTTCTAAAACTTATTATCCATACTCACTCAGTATGTAATGTTTAATTTTATTATGGTAATGTTTAAAATACAATAGAGAATGAAGAAAACACATAACAAATATTTAAGTAGGAGACTAGAATACATATTTTCAACATTTCCTTTTGTATTACTGATAGGGCATTTTCTGAAATTCATGGTTATTCTATATGATCAAATATATAGCAGTGGTTAAAATATTATTTAGAACTTTTTTTAAGAGAGGTGACTGAAAGAGAGAGGTAGGAATACATTGCATATGTTTAAATTATCTTTCTCAGTACATAGTAGTTCGTTAGACATTTCTCTATACTTTCTCAATTCCTAGAAATTTGTCAGATGGCTTTTCTTTTACTTCTTGGCAGGCGTCCCTTGAATCCTTAAAATGAATGCAATTTTATGCTGCAAGTTGTACCACAATGCACTTTCCTTTCCCTTAGCTCTCTCAAACAATGAGACTTGGGATTTTACCAACTTTGAATGCTTATGTATACTCATGGCCATTTGCGTTGCATGCCATTTGAAAACCAGATGAATAATATGGATGCTCTAGAAAAATTAAAAACTTTGCATGTACATTCAAAACATTACATCTAAATTCAAACAGTTCATGGATTCCCATAAGACAACCCATGGATATCCATGTACTTCAAATTACAGTGTTTCTAGACTAACAATAATAGCCTGGTTATACCAATTATGACTTATCTTGATGGAATATAATATATAACAGGAACAGGGGGATGCTTATGATAAACTAAAGTGTGACAAAAGCAAAATACAAAGTTATACACATGCTGCAGTTACAATGATATAAAATATGCATGCTCTGGACAAAAATCTCAAAAACTTATATAAAACAAAAGTAGTTTTGTAAGAGTATAATAGGATTATGAATAAATTTTATTCTTTTAAAAATTTCTTATTTTTAAAAATGCTATATTGCTTTGTATTAAAAATAATATTGTAATATGAGAAACCTAGAAAAGAGATAATTTATAATCTCCATGCGGAGAAGGCAATGGCACCCCACTCCAGTACTCTTGCCTGGAAAATCCCATAGATGGAGGAGCCTGGTAGGCTACAGTCCATGGGGTCACTAAGAGTTGGACATGACTGAGCGACTTCACTTTCACTTTTCCCTTTCATGCACTGGAGAAGGAAATGGCAACCCACTCCAGTATTCTTGCCTGGAGAATCCCTGGGACGACGGAGCCTGGTGGGCTGCCGTCTATGGGGTCGCACAGAGTCGGACACGACTGAAGCGACTTAGCAGCAGCAGCAGCAGCAGCATAATCTCCATGAGTATTCTCCAGGTAAGAATACTGGAGTGGGTTTTCATGCCATCCTCCAGGGGATCTTCCCAACCCAGGGATCAAACCCAGGTCTACTGCTTTGCAGACAGATTCTTTACCATCTGAGCCATCAGGGAAACCCCAGAAAAGAGATAATTTATAACCTGGACGCTTTCAGTCATTCCTTATGTGCTCATTGAGCATCAGTCTTTATTTTCTTTTATCATCCTTTTTATTCTCTTGAATGATGCTAAAATAATCTTTTAAAGCAATTCAGTCTGATTATACCACCTCTCCAGTTAAAACTTCTCAGTGGCATTTATGGTCACTAAGACTTCTTTTCATGAGATGATCTGTGTCCATCTCCCTACCATTTCTCCCAGTTCACCGGCCTTTCCCAGATAAAGCCTACTCCTCGCCTCTGCGCTTGTCTCTGCACATTCATCCTCTTGTACTCTTGCTCTTCTTTCATAAATCTTACTAATTCTTTAGATTTCAGCTTCAGACATACTTCTTCAGGACAGTCATTATTGACCCTCCAGTTTGAGAATAGTATCACATTATTCATACTTACAGCTTTCTAGTTTTTATTTCATAGATTATTTATGGAATTAATGATTTTTTGTGGAAATAATAAACCCACAGTACACTTAATATTTTATAAAATATTAAAAACATGGAGCTTTTTATATAGGTAATACTCAGAGTAAAGAATTACAATTATCTGACTAAATCAATACAAGTCCCCCCCCCCCTTCCTTTAAGATTAACATATGTAAGGCAAGGCCTCTTCAAGATAGTACACTAAGGAAATCACTAAGGTGGAGAAAGTGTTCAAGTGAGTAGAGAAGATATTTTATGACACTTATAATTTATTTCTTGAGATTTAGGCTGATACCATGACCCCAAAACATTCAGCAACTTTCAAATATTCAGAGGAAATGAAAGTCAAATTAAGTTTAAAAATAAATCAAACATGTTATTTGTTGTCATGTGGACACAATAGCCAACCAACTGAATCTGTATTTCTTTAAAGTTATGTAGGTACTGCCTTGGAGACATCCTTGGTGGCTCAGACAGTAAAGAAACTGCCCATGACGTGGGAGACCTGGGTTTGATCCCTGGGTAGGCAAATCCTTTGGAGAAGGGAATAGCCACCCACTCCAGTATTCTTGCCCAGAGAATTCCGTGGACAGAGGATCCTGGCAGGCTACATTCCATGGGGTTGCAGAGTCGGACACGACTGTGCTGAGCGACTAACACACACACTTTAGATCACTTCACACTGGGGATTCAAAAGGAAAGACAAATTCGCTCAATAGGACCTAATCTCAGCATCATCTCTATAGTTAGAATAGCACTTCTGAGTGTTCACATAGAAGTTCAGTCTTCCTGAACTATTGCCAGTTGTACTGACCAGAAAGCATTGGTATGAGTTGATGTAGTATCATTCCTATGGATTTAACATTTAAGGAATGGTGGTATACATCACATCCTACACTTCAAATTTAATACAACAAAAATCATGAAATTATGCTATTTTTAGCTTTGACTTCAAATATTCTTGGAAGCTTTACTTTAGTAAATCCTATCTTATGTTGGTCACAATATAATAGGCAAATAGGAAAATATATATGTTTGTTTAAAACAATAATATCCAACCTGACATTTTTAATCTCATGAAATTACTTAGGAAATGGATGAGCTGCTAAAATATCAAGGCTAACAAATCATCAGTTCAATGGCTTTTTGTAGATCACCCTGACAGGAAGAACCATTAACCATATTGTTGCGTTCATTCTTTAAATCAAGATATTCAAAGGTTTTGCAGTTAAAGGTATAGTCAGTAATCTGAAAGTTTTCAATTTTCTTACCAGGGAAATTTACCTAAAGCTGCAGAATGTTGAGTAGATATCTAATGACTGCTCTTCACCAAAATGCAATTTGGGCAATTTCATATTTGAGATATGTAAACTTTTATTAATTGTTTCAGTTATTCTTAATTTTAAAATTGTATCTTTGTACATATTTACGAGTTCATAAAATAAAAGGATTCTATGCATATCTAACTAGTAAGAAGAAACCACTTAGGTTTAAAGCTGAAAAATTGGATCATTTCTACCTAAATACCGTCTACCAGCCCTGACATCCCAGTGTTTTTTTCATAAATTATAAACAGCTTGATTCAGACTGTACACATAGGACTTAAATGGAACAATATATATGAAGCAAGGCATTCTCTTTCTTTTTTTTCATTCTCTTTCTTTCTATGCACTTATTTCTTCTTAAACAAATTTTGTTTCACTTTCAGGAGGAAGGGATGAAATTACCTCAGTCCTTCTCCTTGAACCTGTTTGCTTTGCAAGTGCATTAATGCACTTTATTCTAACAGTTTAAGAGGCAGCACTTCATCAGTATTTCCAGAAATGTGATTATATTGTGGTTCATTAGGTGAACCATGCAATTAGGGATATCAGTCTTCCTTCTCACTACCTGAGGAAAGTTCTGACAGTAGATGATTTGGTGAGATAAGCTCTACACGAATTTAACTTTCTATTCAGTTTCTTAGTGCCTTAATTTTCTTACAGCTTTTAAAGAACACATGTGCAAGAGGGTTGACATATCCAAAGAATGCAAGTGGTTGTATAAATACTTCTTTGAAGTACCATTGGGTTGTAGTAGACAGCTCCAAAGATTAAATGACTAGGTTTATATACAGTATTTTATGCGTGTATGCTCAGTCACTTCACTCATGTCTGACTCTTTGCTACCCTATCGACTGTAGCCCTCTAGGCTTCTCTTCTGTGGGATTCTCCAGGCAAGAATAGTAGAGTGGATTGTCATTTCATTCTCCAGGAGATCTTCCTGACCTAGGGACTGAACTCCCATCTCTTACGTCTCCTGCATTGGCAAGCAGGTTCTTTACCATTAGCACCACCAGGAAAGCCCTATACGATATTTTAGGTGAGTGCAAATTTCTACAGCAAACAACATATTCATGTGGCTTAAAGGATTAGAAGATATTTACGTTTGAGAGAAAATCATTGAATTTTGGTCTTTTTCTTTACACTTTAAATAAAACTCTACCCATCTCATTGGTGGTATTTGAATTAACTTGTTAAACAACTAAATTTAAGCTTACTGCAAGGAGATCAAACCTGTCAATCATAAAGGAAATTAGTCCTGAATATTCATTGGAAGGACTGATGCTGAAGCTAAAATTCCAATTCTTTGGCCACCTGATGAGAAGAACTGACTCATTGGAAAAGACCCTGATGCTGGGAAAGATTGAAGGCAGTTGGAGAAGGCGGTGACAGAGGATGAGATGTTTGGATGGCATCACTGTCTCAATCGACATGAGTTTGCGCAAGCTCCGGGAGTTGGTGATGGAGAGGGAAGCCTGGCGTGCTGCAGTCCATGAGGTCACAAAGACTGAGTGACTGAATTGAACTAAACATAAGGGGCAGAGTACCTTCTGCTGTCCTTAATAAAGTATCTCTAGCAGCATCCAGTTTTGTTCTGAAAAGATGTGCCATTTTTATTGTGAGTAGTTATAAGCTGTTTAAATAGTATTTGCTTTTGCTTTCATGCCCCCTCTAAATATGAAACCGTTTCTCACTTCTTCAACCTGGTAGTACAGTAACTGGAAGATATTCCTATTCATAGTATACTGTATATTCACAGTATACTAGTTTTATGAAGGCAGTGGTTGTTCATATGTAATGGTAATTTTGTGACTTGTGACCACCTCAAGACTACAGAGAATATGGCTTATATTTCTCACATTTTCTACTATATCCTATTGGTATTATCAACTTTATTGTGTCTCCTCAGAATGAGGCAGGGATAGAAACAGAAATGACATTGCTCCTATCCTGAAACAGAACTAGAGAGACAAAATTCCCATCCACTCTATTCCTACTGTAACTTAGAACATTTGAAATCCTCTCTACTATATTCAGAGTTAATACAAATGTTCCCTTCCTGCCTTTCTCCTTTCTCTTCACTCCTGTTCCTCCTCCTTCTCCTCCTCCTTGTCCTCGTATGAGTGCTAGTAGTAATGGAAATATACAAATAAGCATAGCTACCATTTATTGAACTCTTACTATATGTCAAGAGTTTTGTTAAAACTTTAACTACATTATCATTTATCTTTACACATCCACTCCAAGGTGTATTTTATGTCAGTTTTTTTTCAAGTCAATGAAAATAATTTATGCTAGATTAAATAAAGAGAGGAAATGTATTATATGATAAGTGATGGTTCATGAACCAATGGCCACAATATAACCAGGCCTTAAGAAAGAAGAAGAATCTGACAAAGAAGGACCTGACAATGTTAGGAACTCAGGAAACAAAAGTCTCTCTCAGTCTCGTATTTGCTGTTATCTCTATATCTTTGTCTTGGTTTATCTATTTATCTATGATGAGAGAAAGTGGTTATTCTTCGGTTTCAGATTAGTCAGTGTTAATAGCTCTTTCTCAAGCCCAACCCCAAATTCTCAGAAAGGAAAATTTGACTAATGAGAGCCTGAGTCAGGTATCAAGATGGATCAAAAAAAACCTTAGTTTGGAGAGTCAGATGCACTTGAAGTATATCTGGAGATGTGTGTTTGGAAAGAGATCTTATGTGCATATTACAGTGGATGGGATTGATCAAAAAGGAAAAGTAGTTGATACAAATTCACACAGTAAGTAAATGGCAAAATGGAATTTAGGAGCACAGATTTTGTCTCAGGTAGAGTTCAAGTGGCATTCTTTGAATTGTACTGACTTTGTATTCACTTCCCACTGTTACTGTAACAAATGATTATAAATTTAGTATCTTTAAAGAGCACAAAGTTATTATCTTGCAGATGTGGAGGTTGGAAGGGTTGGATGTTCCTTCTAGAGGCCCTAGAAAGAATCTGTTTTCTTGTCTTTTATAGCATTTAGAGGCCACTTACATTCCTTGCCCTGTGGCCTCTTCTTGAATCATTTTAACCCTCTGCTTTCTTCATCATGCCTCTTTTTCTCACTCTGATCCTCCTTCTCCCTTCTTTCAAGAACCCTTGTGATTGTGTTGGGTTCATCCAGATAATCCAGGATTATCTGCCACCTCAAAAACCTTAAGTTCTTTACAACCTTGAAACCCCTTTTGCTGTGTAAGATAACATCTTCACAAATTCCAGGGATTAGGGTGTCCATATCTTTGGGGAGGCCATTATTCAGCCTACCACAACTCTCTAGAGCCAAGTCTGTTCCTACTTAATTTTGCCATTGGAATTCATCTTTTTGTCTTCTGTTTGTAACCTCTCTTTCACGTATTTCTGGTTATCCTTATTTCTCTTAGATCATGACCCTGTTTAGCAAAAAAAAAACAAAAAACAATTTTTATTGTTTTTCCTTAGTATTGCTTGATATTCTGCCATACTTCTAATAACAAATATTTCTTGGTCTTGGTAATTTTTGAATCCTTAATTTCTGATATAATCCATCTATTTCTTGAGAAGGACTTTGAAGAAAGTTTTAATTTTGACAGAGATAGAAATAAAGTGAAAGTATTTCATTTTGAATGATTTCAAGGAACAAAGGCCCAGATCAAGATATGTAAGGTAGAACCACATAAAATAATGTTACCTAGTCTGTAGGGAACATTTGATAAAAGGATGAGAGAGGAAAAGTAAAATATGGGAACCACATTTCAAAAACCTTCAAATTAATCACTAGTGTACTTATGTATAATGATTGGTGGGAAAAAATGATTTTTATCTCAAAGTTAAGTTTTCTACAAATTCATTATTTATAAAATGTGTTTATTGTGTGGGAAAATGCCCATTTCTTAAAAGCTTGCTATTCTTACATACACTGACCTTTAAAATTCCAAAAAAGGTCTTTCACAAACAATTGTACTATTTATTATTTAGAAACAGGTACATCTACACACACACATACAGAGAGCCACCAGCAGACAAGCAGTACCTCATGCAACTCTGGTTGTAAAACAGGATTCGAACAATATAGACATATAACTTTGAACAAGAGTTTATTTATTCTGCTTATTTCATTACATAGCTCTAATGATTTTTAATAATACTGAATGATTTTCTGAATGTCTAAAATAAGTCTGTATGCAAACTCTTAGGTAGTAGGTGCCCAATAGGCTGTCTGTATACTCCTATTGTATTCATCTTGGATAGAACTATTCATATTTATGTAACAAAAATCAACTTAATTTCACAGTCATTAAGGAACAACTATGAAAATATTTGATAGCTATAAATCAGCCTTGGAGCAAAAGTAGGTTATTGAATTTCAGCTCACAGTATAAATGAACTATTTTGGCACTCATTAGGTTAAAATGATTAAGCTGCTTCTCTCTTGTGTCTCATATTCACATAGGAAGTTTTGTACTTTTGCTTAACCACAAAGTACTTTACCCTCTAGAAGGAAAAAAAAATAATAATCTCATAGGTTTTTAATGAAAGGGACATTGTGTTATGTGTAACTTAATGTTTCCTCTAGATTTACTGTTTTAGAAAGGGCTAGAAGTGGAAAGTATTAGACGCTAGTGACTTACAATGACATCATTCTGTATTTAATTAAAGTGTGTTCTTAATACTTCACTAAGACTTTTAAAACCATGGAGCTTTATCTGATTTCATTTTTGTTCTCAAAAACTGGATTTCTTAAAATTTTCATGTTTGACATTATTTTCTGAAGTATTTATTTAAAAATAAATTCAAACATTTAAGCAAGTTAGAACTATCTTTTCCTATAAATATTTTCCTAGAGACTGTGTTTATAAAGAAAAACATCTACACTATTTACTGCTTATAAATTTATTTAGCTGGTCTTTACTCAGTGCCACATATTTAGAGATGCAGTCTTATACAGCTGTGAAGTCTAAGAGATATAAAAATACATAACATGGATTTTGTTCTAAGGGGAAAATTGATACACAGTGAAGTATATAGCATTGCATAGGATGAGTGCTGACAAAGACATGTAGAGATTCTGTAGAAGCACAAAGGGGTATAACAACAGGTTTTCTGGAGGTGAATTATGTTGTCACTAAGCCTCAGGCATCTTGTTGACTCTGAGTATTTGATTCCTTAAGAGAAGATTAGAATTCTCCTAGCTTAAGCTCTGCAAATACACAGAGTAGCAAACTCTAGGCATTATGAATGCAGCATATCTCCAGTGGGAGGACTCTAGCCTGTATAATAGCGTTGACTCACCACTGAGTTTTACATATAAATACTTGATTTTTACATATAAATACTGACTTAGTTGTCTATATGGGCAAGCAAAGAATGGATGAATAAAACCTAAGATCACTTTGTAAAAGCCACTCATATTCAATACTTTATATTATTTAATTATTTCATTCCTTTCCCTCACTAACTCATTTACTAAAGTTGACCAACAGAATAAAATGGCATCATTTATCATGGTGCCATTATTACAGTCTTTTAAAGCCATCTCTAAAATGATTACATTTTGATATTGTGAAAACCTGATGTACATAGAAAGATACTGGAGAAATGCTAGACCCAGGATCTCACTGCGTTTATGTTTTGGCACAATACTTGTGCTGTCTGGATGATTACCCAACACCTGCCACTGTAGGTAGATTTAGCTCACCTCTGCCCTAGCATTCTCAGCTTCAGTGGAGCCAACTATCATCAATCTCCACATTCATGAACAATAGTACATGTGAGAATCTTGGAAGCCCTCATTGACGTATTTATATGAAGCTTTACATTAATAATACAAAGTTAGTTGCAATGCCTTCCAAGTATTTTTCTTGCTCTCAATTTCCAGAAATACACCATCTGGTGAACCCGGCCATTTTTTAAAGTTATTTCTAACTCCTTGTCTCATATATATTCTTTTGTGATCAAGTTTTTCTTCACATCAAAGTAATGAAATATTAGTTGTTTAGGCACAGTGATGGATCGTGGTGAGGTATTTGAATTGAGTTTGATGTTAGATCACAACTCGACCCTATACTATCTACAGAGTGTATTTTCCATAAATTCATATTATGTTACCACAGCAATAACCGTGAAAAGTATAGTTGTGCTATATTGTCGTATATATGTTTAACCTAAGTTTGGACAACGTCGATTATAGTCTAATAAGATGTAACGTCGATTACTGATTGGAAATGGACAAGAGACAAAGCTTACTAAACTGAAACAACATGTATGAAAGTATTCATAGGACAGTTTCTAATATTAACAGGTAATACAGTCCATGGAACCCACAACTGAGTGAAAACTGATAACAAAAGAACTTTTGTGTTAAGCAAAGCACAGTCAAGATAGTAAAATGGATAGACATAAAGAACAGAATGCTAAGACAGTGTATTGAGCTAATGCATTCTTACCAGAGAGTCCGTAGGGATGGAAGATTACAAAGTGAATATCACTGAAGTCTCTTCTTGGCAGTGACAAGAAATAGCAAAAATATCCAACATAAAGAAGCATCAAGTTTTCTGACATGAGATCTGAGTCCTACAATAACAAGAGACCTTCATGATCAAAACTTTGGCTAGACTTCCAGCATGATTTCATGTGTTTCATCGTGGTTCTTGTTTAGTCTGGTAGACTGTGGGATAAGACTTTACGTCACAATGTTAGAGTCAAAAGAAGAGATACTTACATGGATGTGTCCCTTGCTAGGACTATAAAGTATATGGGTGCTATCCATAGATAGATGATTGTGTTGCAGGAAGGGGGACCCCTTCCAGGGCCCCAAACTTGGCTCTTGTCTAATACTCGGAAATGAATAGTCCGAGAAGACACATGTGCTGACAAAGCAAGAGATTTTATTTGGAAAGGGCACCCAGGTGGAGAGCAGTAGGGTAAGGGAACCCAGGAGAACAGCTCTGCTGCATGGCTCACAGTCTCGGGTTTTATGGTGATGGGATTAGTTTCCAGGTGGTCTTTGGCTAATCATTCTAATTCAGAGTCTTTCCTGGTGATGCATGAATCGCTCAGACAAGGTGGATGCAATGAGAGGGATTCTGGGAAGTAGATGGACACGTGGTGTCTCCTTTCAACCTTTCCTGAACTCTTCCGGTTGGTGGTGGCTTATTAGTTCCATATTTCTTAACAGGATCACCTGTCATAAAACAACTCATGCGAATGGTTACTATGGTGCCTGGCCAGGGTGGCGGTTTCAATCAGTGTGCTTCACCTAACAATTGCACTGATGATTCTATAAGCTGAGTATTAGTGTTCTTTCTAAAAGTGTCAGGCTTTCACCTGTCCAACTGGTCAAACCTTCAATTCATACATTAGTTGAGAATGGTGTGGTCATGGTGTTGAGTATAAATAGGAAATCTGCAACTGTGGTAAACCTCTGATAGAACTGTCAGATAAGAGAGATCTCTACAGTGCTTGACGTACTCCTTTTCCTATTTGGAACCAGTCTGTTGTTCCATGTCCAGTTCTAACTGTTGCTTCCTGACCTGCATACAGGTTTCTCAAGAGGCAGGTCAGGTGGTCTGGTATTCCCATCTCTTTCAGAATTTTCCACAGTTTATTGTGATCCACACAGTCAAAGGCTTTGGCATAGTCAATAATGCAGAAATAGGTGTTTTTCTGGTACTCTATTGCTTTTCAGATGATCCAGCAGATGTTGGCAATTTGATCTCTGGTTCCTCTGCCTTTTCTTGAACCGGCTAGAACATCTGGAAGTTCATGGTTCACGTATTGCTGAAGCCTGGCTTGGAGAATTTTAAGCATTACTTTACTAGCGTGTGAGATGAGTGCAATTGTGTGGTAGTTTGAGCATTCTTTGGCATTGCCTTTCTTTGGGATTGGAATGAAAACTGACCTTTTCCAGTTCTGTGGCCACTGCTGAGTTTTCCATATTTGCTGGCATATTGAGTGCAGTACTTTCACAGCGTCATCGTTGAGGATTTGAAATAGTTCAACTGGAATTCCATCACCTCCACTAGCTTTGTTTGTAGTGATGCTTCCTAAGGCCCACTTGACTTCACATTCCAGGATGTCTGGCTCTAGGTGAGTGATCACACCATCGTGATTGGGTCATGAAGAACTTTTTTTATACAATTCTTCTGTGTATTCTTGCCACGTCTTCTTAATGTCTTCTGCTTCTGTTAGGTCCCTACCATTTCTGTCCTTTATTGAGCCCATCTTTGCATGAAATGTTCCCTTGGTATCTCTAATTTTGTTGAAAAGACCTCTAGTCTTTCCCATGTTATTGTTTTACTCTATTTCTTAACATTGATCGCTGAGGAAGGTTTTCTTATCTCTCCTTGCTATTCTTTGGAACTCTGCATTCAAATGGGTATATCTTTCCTTTTCTTCATTTGCTTTTCGCAGCTATTTGTAAGGCCTCTTCAGACAGCCATTTTGCTTTTTTGCATTTCTTTTTCTTGGGATGGTCTTGATTCCTGTCTCTGGAATCCAGCCGGGCTGGAGGAAGCACAAGCTGGAATCAGGATTGCCAGGAGAAATATCAATAGCCTCAGATATGCAGATGACACCACCCTTATGGCAGAAAGTGAAGAAGAACTAAAGAGCCTCTTGCTGAAAGTGAAAGAGGAGAGTGAAAAAGTTGGCTTAAAGCTCAGCACTCAGAAAACTAAGATCATGGCATCTGGTCCCATGACTTCATGGCGAATAGTTGGGGAAACAGTGGAAACAGTGGCTGACTTTATTTTTCTCGGCTCCAAAATCACTGCAGATGGTGACTGCAGCCATGAAATTAAAAGACGCTTACTCCTTGGAAGGAAAGTTATGACCAATCTAGACAGCATATTAAAAATCAGAGACATTACTTTGCCAGCAAAGGTCCATCTAGTCAAGGCTATGGTTTTTCCAGTAGTCATGTATGGATATGAGAGTTGGCGTATAAAGAAAGCTGAGCGCCGCAGAATTGATGCTTTTGAACTGTGGTGTTGGAGAAGACTCTTGAGAGTCCTTTGGACTGCAAGGAGATCCAATCAGTCCATCCTAAAGGAGATCAGTCCTGGGTGTTCATTGGAAGGACTGATGTTGAAGCTGAAACTCCAATCCTTTGGCCACCTGATGCGAAGAGCTGACTCATTGGAAAAGACCCTGATGCTGGGAAGGATTGAGGGCAGGAGGAGAAGGGGACGACAGAGAATGAGATGGCTGGATGGCATCACTGACTCAATGGACATGGGTTTGGGTGGACTCAGGGAGTTGGTGATGGACAGGGAGGCCTGTTGTGCTGTGGTTCACGGGGTCGCAAAGAGTCAGACACGACTGAGCAACTGAACTGGACTACAGTCCTTCCTTAGGAAGTTATCATCTTCAATTAGATTGTTTGACCCCACAAATAATATTTCTCTGTGCCTTGGAAAATTGTAGGGAGCAGCCAAAAGATTCACATAAGTTCATATAAACATAGAAAGGTCCAAGTTCCAAGATGCCATCATGTGAGGCATGAGGGCAGGAGCAGAGCATAAGAAAGAGATTTGAGCATACAAGAGTGTATATGAATGTGTTGATACACATAGAAATATCTCCTGTCTTTATTCATTGTCAGAACCAGAGACAATGACACTCAAGCAGCAGTAAGATTTTTTAGTAAGCAGCATTCTCCATTTAAAGTTGGTGAGGTTCTTTGGTGAAGTGATTGGAGTGATTTGACTGGAGTAAGGAAAATGCAAGATGAGTCTGGAGCTATTAAAAAAAGCAAAGAAAAGATAGAAAGAGAGGGAAGGAAAGAGAGGGAGGAAGGAAGGAAAGATGGATGAAAGGGAAGAGGGAAGAAGAGAAAGGGAGGGAGGGAGGGAAGAAGGGAAGGAAAGAAAGAGGAAAGAAAGAAGAAA
Organism: Okapia johnstoni; assembly: GCA_024291935.2. Taxonomy (NCBI): domain Eukaryota; kingdom Metazoa; phylum Chordata; class Mammalia; order Artiodactyla; family Giraffidae; genus Okapia; species Okapia johnstoni. Next base: position 75,780,593 of record CM044312.1, on the reverse strand, counting down.
AGGGAAAAGAAAGGAAGCAAGGGTGAAGTGTCAGAAGGACGTAGGAACCAACCAGGAAAAGCTCGCTATGGCTAAACTGGAACAATTTGATCAACAAGTAAATTATAAAAGTATTTGATTATTACTAGGAGAATGACACAAATATCTGTGAGTCCATGATATTGTAAATAAATAATTAAATAAAATTTAATGAGAGAATGGACAAGGCTTTTTTTTAATTTTTATTTTCTTATAATTTATTTATTTTTTATTGAAGGATAATTGCTTTACAGAATTTTGCTGTTTTCTGTGGACAAGTCTTTCTTATAGGATATTTCCAGCTAAAAGTGTAGAAGAAATGAAGGAAATAGAAAATCACAGTTAGAACCCCATAGTAATAACTAACTGGGCTTCCTCGAGGCAAGACACAGTGATGGGTGGCAAAATTAGTAGACAAAAGTTTAAGGAGAAAGAGGCTATTTTGCATACTCACAATCTATCCCTTCCCCAAACCTATCAGTTACAAAGAGAAACACAGTAACTTTACAGGTTACTGGAGAAGTATAAGATGCCCCCTTGTAGAATGATCAGTGTAAACACCAGCAGACTTATCAAATCCTGAGCTCCTATTATGATGCACTGAGACATAATACATGTCTGTGGTATCCTTCCTAATAATGCATAACCTCACTCTAATTTTGAGAAACACCAGACAAACCAAACTGAGTGACACTATACAAAATAGCTGACTGTTTAGTGTGTCAAGGTCATGGAAGACAAGGAAAGAATGAACAGATATCACAGAATAAAAGAGATTAGGAAGACATGACAGCTAAATGCAACCTGGGACCCTGGTTTGGGCCTTGATACAGAATAATGACCTTAATGAAAAAACAGGTGAGAGGTGAATAAATTCTGTAGTTACTAGCATTGTACCCTATTAAATTCTTAGTTTTGATCATTGTACCACAATCAGATTTTACCAAATGAAAGGTATACGGAAACTCTGTGCTGTTTTTGCAACTCTTCTGTAAATCCCAAATCATTCCAAAATAAAGTAACACGAGACTGAAGGAAAGTATGAGTTGTTTTATATGTCATGGAAATGTGAAAAACTGTGGTTTAAGCAAACTACCATCAGGATGCTTTTGGCTGCAACAAATTGTTGACAACAAAGACAACTTAATTGTCTTAAATGACTGCTTATTTAATCGAACAAATCTTTAAAGTAAGGCAGCGATCAATCAAAATGTTGTTCTATCAAGACTCTAGCTTCTTTTAACTTAGATTCCCTTTATTTTAGCTCTCCTTCACAAACCATTTTATCCTCATCCTCATAATGAGATAGCTGCAGGAGTTCTAGGCTGATCACTAGTGGCCAGAAAGAAAGGCCTGCTAAAATAAAGTGGCTTTCATTTACTTTTTGCATTTAAATATAGTTTTAAAAATTATTATTGGAACTACACTCAATATTTTATAATAACCTATAACGGAAAAGCATCTGAAAAATTATATGTGTAACTGAATCATTTTGCTGTACACCTGAAACTAACACAGCATTGTAGATCAACTATACTTCAGTAAAAGTGATTATCTGTGGGCAATTATGGTATTACAAATGCCATCAATGGAAACCAACTTCCATTTATGCACTACATATTTTGTTGGGTGTTTCTATGGTGTATTTAAAAATATTTTAAAATATGTGGATAAATTTCTCTTGCACTGAGGATCAGTTGGATCCACATCTATAGATCTGAAATTTCTGTCAATAGATCCGGGTATCCTACTGCTTGCTGGCCTGTTCAAAATGGAATTTGTGATAATACAACCCAAACCTGTTTTTCTCCCCACATTTCTACTTTGATTTGAGGGCACCACCACCATGCCCGTGACCTCAGTCTCTGACTCCCACTGTCATCTCTGATTCCTCCTAGCTGCTTTTCAGTATCTACATGCTGTTACTAAGTGCTCTTAATTTTTATATCTAAGATTTCAATCTGTGCCTTCCTTTCCATTCCATTCCATTCCATAATGATCATCTCATTACAACAAACTACATATTTTCCAGCTGGTCCAAAATTCTCTCCTTGTCCCAGCAACCTGCTCCCCCGCAGCAACCCCCTCCGCCAACACACACACTCAGACACACAGATATACAGACACACACACACACACACACACACACACACACACACCACCTTCAGAGATAATTACTACCTCGTAGATTAGATTTTATGATCTTGTCTCTCCCTGCTTCAAAATACTTAATGGCCAGCTAGTAACTAAAGTTTGATAGGCAAGCCTCTTCATGATTTGGTCACTAACTGTTTCAGCAGTCTGCTGCTGCTGCTGCTGCTGCTGCTAAGTCGCTTCAGTCGTGTCCGACTCTGTGCGACCCCATAGACCGCAGCCCACCAGGCTCCCCTGTCCCTGGGATTCTCCGGGCAAGAACACTGGAGTGGGTTGCCATTTCCTTCTCCAGTGCATGAAAGTGAAAAGTGAAAGTGAAGTCGGTTAGCCGTGTCCGACTCTTCGCGACCCCATGGACTGCAGCCCACCAGGCTCCTCCGTCCATGGGATTTTCCAGGCAAGAGTACTGGAGTGGGGTGCCATTGCCTTCTCCGTTCAGTAGTCTACTTCGGTAAATACTTTGTATGTCTCAGCCTCATGGACTTTGTTTCATACCCTTTTCAAAAAGCACATATTTGTCTCAACCTCTAAGACACCTCTCTTTCCTATTTCTCTTCCCTCCCTGTCTTACTTAGGACTACTATATCAAAGTACCATAGTCTGGGTGATTTATAAATAGCAGAAGTTTGTTTCCCACTGTTCTGGAGGCTGGAAATCTCGCAAGTTCTCATGAAGGCCTTCTTCAGTGTTGTGCATTGTGGAATTCTCTTGTATCCTCACATGGCTTAAACTGGGCATCATAGGTAGACATTCAAGAGGGTCCACTCTCATGACCTAATTACCTCACCCAAATCCCATCTCCTAATACCATTACATTGGGTGTTAGGATTTCAATGTATGAATTTGAAAGGGATGCAAACATTTAGTCCATTAGATTCTCTGACCAGGTTTTCTTCATCTCTTTCATCCACTTTATTTTAGCTTGGTGTTGTTGTTTAGTCCATAAGTTGTGTGTGATTCTTTTGTGATCCCATGGGCTGTAGCCCGCCAGATTTCTCTGACCATGGGATTTCCTAAGAAAGAGTAGTGGAGTGGATTGTCATTTCCTTCTCCAGTGAATCTTCCCAAACCAGGGATCTAACCCTTGTTTCCTGCTTGGTAGGCAGATTCTCTACCTCTGAGCCAGTTGGGAAGACCCTTATTTTAGCTAGCACCTCTATACTAATATTCTCTAGTTTAGTATCTTCAGCTGACATACTTTCCTGAATCCCAAATTTGTATAGCAACTGCCTACTACTTGATATATCCTCCTGAATACCAAATTGAACCTATCACTTTCCTCTGGCCATTTATATGTCCCTCAGTATTCAGTCATCAAGTATTGATAATCCCACCTGCTAAATATCACAGTGATATTAGAAGAGTTGTAAGCTTTCTGGCTTAATCTGAATAATGGCCATTGGTTGGGATGAGATAGGAAAAAAATGTAAATTTTTGTCTGCTATTTTAAAGTGATATGAACCAGAGAAAATGCTAAAAGTATAGGGTAGACTCAATAGTATTTTAAGACCTAGAAATAATTAATGCTTTGTAAATACAGCAAGCAAAATATTACCCCTAACATACCCATTTGACAAACCATAATTACATATTTATTCATTTTAATCTAGCTTCTGTCATACTTAGCACAAAGCATGAGTTTATATTGAATAGTAATCCTCATTTAGAGCAGCTGAATAACTTAGAAGTCCCAATTTCATCCTTTTCCATGTAAATGATATTCTAAAAATAAGAACATTACCATATATAGTATTTCTAAAGTTTATGGCAAATATTATTTTCATCATGCTTTCTATAAACTCTGTTAAAAATGTGCATTAGCATATTAATATCACGCCCTGTGAATATGCAAATACCTATAAATATTTTCTATTCTCACAATTAAAATAGAACATTCATTATAGTTATAAAGAAATGTTGTGATTATATATTTTGAATGATTATATCTGTAAACAGGTTTAATGTTATAACTCATCAAAGATGTTTGCCTTAGAATTATGTAGAAAAAAATGATATCCTCAGCCAATCCCTGTCCCATTTGTTATGTAACAGTTGTCTTATCAAGTAGAGCTCTAGTTCTGGTTTTTCTAGGTAAGTGACATAAGCATACTAAACTTCAATGATCATTATGAAAAGAAAAAAAAGCTTTGAAATTCAAAACAATACCAGTTTTCATATATTTTAGAAAAGTTTTAAATGTTTATTTTAGTTCGTATCATGTGAAATTGCTAATTTTTCACCATTTTGCTTATAAAAATTGCAGTCTTTATGATTAATTTATATGGTTTGATCCCAACCAGTTAAATCTATTCAAAGTTCTTAATGTCTCTGTTTAAAAACTGTACATTAAATAGAAACATTGAAAGGATATTTGAAATCAGCTTTATTAAATGATAGCTAAAAGTATTTTTGTTAAGGTTGTATTATATATGATAAGTATAATACATATTTTTATATCTTACTTTTTGTTCAAACTCAGAATGTAGGACACTCTGAGCAATGTGTGGACTGTTGTAACTGCACAGGAAGAAAATTACCACATTACAAAAATAAATAATTATAACTTGCTACTGACAGCAAGTTTCATGATATTCTATAATCTATTAAAGATTTGCATATATACAAAAACATTTTAAAACAGACAATTCTGATGGTATGTTTACATTTTGCTTACCTAAATTGTACCAATGTTATATTTAACGGCAGTAACACTAAACATTTATTTGTTCTTTTGAAAATTACTCTTTCTTTGTAGATAACTGAGATAATTATAATGTGTGGATCATGTATGGAAATAAGTTGACAGAAAATTAGTAACTTCCTCATCAATAACTGGTAGCTTAAATCAATTTCACTAATGAAAATTATTCTTATTTCATTTTGACTAATGTCTATAAAACATATTTTTTTGGATGTTTGCCTCAATTAAAATGTTTTAATTTTCAAATAACAGAAAACACAACTAACAGTGGTTTAGCAATAAGAAAGGTCTTCCCAGGTGGCTCATTAGTAAAGAATTTGCCTGCCAAGTGGGAGATGTGGGTTCGATCCCTGAGTCGGGAAGATCCCCTGAAGGAGGAAATGGCAACCCACTCCAGTATTCTCTCCTGGGAAATCCCATGGACAGAGGAGGCTGACCCACTAGAGTCCATAGGGTCACAAGAGTCAGACACGACTTCGGGGCTAAACAGTAGCAGTAAGAGGATTGTTGTCTCACATCCCAGAAAGAGTTCTGCAATGACATCAAAGATCCTGTCCATTATTTCATGTGCTGATTTTGATACATTAACTTCTGTCCTTAAGCTGATTCCCTTCAGAGCCCCAACATGTCATTGTGGGCATCACAGGTAGCCAGCAAAATCGAGAAGAAAAAGACTGTTCTTTTCTATGCAGCTATTTTTTTCTTTTATTTTTCATGCAGCTGTTTTTACAAGCAAGAAAATCCCTCCCTTGTCCACTGTTTTTATTGGACAAAACTACATCATACACCTCTGACAGAGTCAGTCATTGGCTAAGAAAAGGGAATTACTTCATGGGCTCAGACTAATCAATATTTCACTTTTTAGCTCTTCTCTACACACGTGGCAACAGTAAATGTGAATACTCAGACAAAATAGCAGCTCTGCCAGCAAGAAAGAGTATAGTGCCTTCCGTTAGGCTACCTCATGTTTCCAAGTCATCAAGCACGTTTATGCACTAGACCTTGCCAATGAATCTATTCATTCCCATTAAACACATCTGGGTATTTAATAGCTCTGTCTAAACATCTATTTTATATAGAAAAATGTCTGGAAAGATACACAGCAAACTTAAGTAATTCTAGGAAGCAAAATAGGGAATACGAGGAGCAATTACTTTCAGTTTTAATTTATATGCTTCTATAGTGTTTGATGTTTTACAGTGAGGATTCATTATTAATCTTGTAATTTAAAACAAAGAAAATAGTTTTTCCTAACTCTGTGTAACTTACAAAATGATTGCATTAAAGAGAAATATTCTTTCTGCATTTTTTTTTTAAACAAGCAGAACAGGGCATGTGTCAGAGAGCAAACTATTATGTATTGATCTGAGGAAACCATTTCTCAGGATGCAAGAGGTTCATCATTGGACATGGTATATAGAAGTTAGAATGATATTTGAGAAACATCTTTAAATGAAACAGTTTTTCATTAAACTGTTGGGCCACTTGATACCCAGAATTTCTATACTATTCAGATCTCTACCTACCTGAAAATAGCCCCTAACCACATGTAGTTATGCACTTGCAGTCTTAGCTAGTCTAAATTGAGACGTACTATAAGTGTAAAATAGATACTGATTTTTAATAAATATCCAATTTTCAATACGTTTCATATTGATTGCATATTGAAATAATAGTTTAGATAGATTTGGCTAACAAAAACATTATTTAAACTATTTCCATCTGATTCTTATTTCTGTTTTAAAATGTAGCCTGTAAAAGACAAAGTTACATATGTGGTTCCTGTCTATGACTTGCACTGTATTTCTATTTTGCAGCAGAGTTCCAGAGGTCCCATGAGGAGGCCCAGTTAGGTTCTAATTGTCTGAAAACTAAGCAGCCTCATGTAAAGATCAGTACTTGAACCTGCTGGGAATGAAGTGAAATTTACCAAACTCACATCTTTAAGTCTCTCAGAAATTTTTAATCTCATAGATAATTACAACTTATACATATATGTGTGTGTGTGTGTGTGTGTGTGTGTGTGTATATATATATATATATATATATATATATATAATATATATAGGCAGAATCTTGAAAAATAATCAGGTGGAAAAGAAGCTCACTCTGAAGAAACAACAGTAGAGTGTAAATCAAATAAGGATCCTTATTTATTAAAGTCTAAGGAAAGGAATACTGTTGAGAGTTTACAGAAGATCCTGTCAATCAAATTACCTTCTGCACTAACTGTAATGATGAAGTAAAAGTGCAGTTAATTTCGGAGAACAAACATTGATGGAGCCAATGAAGCACCCAGAGGGCTGAGGATGCACTTGGTTCTGACTCGATGATGTAACTAAACATGAGATTGAAGAGGATTTCTACCCCTTTGCAATTCACGCACCTCAGTTCAGTGAGCTGCAAAAGATAAGTGAGGGAGGCATCATCCTTGGACGGTTCCAAGGATGTCACCACAGAGACAGGAGCTTGTCACCCTCTGCTGGGAGCATCTGAGGAACAGGATACTATAGTTGTAAGATCCCCTGGGAGCTTTAGGAATTAGCCATGGGGATTTGAGGATGAGAGTCCAGAGATTACACTAGTGGGGCTGTGACGAGGATGGCCCGTTACATTATTGTTTAATTTTTAGCCTTTGTTTACTTTTCATGCTAATGTGATCTAAGGCAAATGTGGACTAATATTTAGAACATTCAGAAATGAGATTAATCAGTCACTTAGGACCATTAAGATAGAATAAAAAGAGTCTAACACGTTTAAACTTTATTAGCAAATGCATGTATAATGTGTGACTTTTGTCATCTCTTTCACTAGCTTAGAATGCTAAGTGACATTGAATTAATATTCAAATTAATTACCAGAGACTCTTCAAATTAGCTGAGCCAATTCTTCTGCTCTCAGTGTCTCCACCCAGATAAATACCTGGCTCCTTTTACATGGCAGTTTCTAAATGTTCATCTGCCCAGGTGTTTAATTACAGAGGATTTCACAATGCTTATGTTTTTAATAAACAGCTTTTGAGCTTCTTCAAGCATATGAAAATCAGTTATATCCAGCATAAAAACTGAGTGACTTTTAATGTTAAAAATAACCTAGTGAAGAACTACTTGTATAAACACTGTCAGCTTCAAACCAATCAAACATAATTAAGATATATATACACAAATCAAATTAATCTAGTAATAACTGAAGTATAAAAGATTATGAATATATATAAGTTGCTGATTAAAGCTGTATTTGCATATTTTAATTACATAAGTAAGTCTCAGATATCTGTTTAGGTTAAAAAGTCATGTAACATGGATGCATATTTTATACATTTTTATCTCCACTGCTTTTATATAATCATTATCTTAAAAAGTTGTGTAGTATACTTTCAAACATTTTTCTACGTAATCTCATGTAGTTACAATATATTATTTACAATTATGTACACATGCATGTATATTTACATGACCATGTATGCATAAATTTTATATGTGTAAGTATGGGTCTTAACTGTTTTCTAAATAAATGGGCTCATACCATAAAAGTTTATTTGGGAACTTGATTTTTAATCAACAGTGTATATGGTATCCTTTCTGTATCAGCACTTCTTCTTTTAAAGGGCTGCTTGGATTTGTATAGTATGGATAATAAATAAAGTAAAATGACTTTCTATAAAGTTGAAGAAAGCAAATTGCTTTATTTATGACAGAATAAATGGCAACGCACTCCAGTACTTCTGCCTGGAAAATCCCATGGATGGAGGAGCGTGGTAGGCTACAGTCCATGGGGTCACAAAGAATTGGATACGACTGAGCCACTTCAGTAAACTATGTATTTTAAGTCTAGATCATGGGAGTTTCCAAAGGTTTCATATGCCCTGGATTATCATGTCTTTTTGCACATAAGGAAACCATGTCCAGAGAGCAAAGAAACTTACTCCAGGTCAAAGTGAAAGTGAAAGTCACTCAGTTGTGTTCTACTCTTTGCGACCCCATGGACTATACAGTACATGGAATTCTCCAGGCCAGAATGCCGGAGTGGGTAGCCTTTCCCTTCTCCAGGGCATCTTCCCAACCCAGGGAGCAAATCCAGGTCTCCAGCATTGCGGGCGGATTCTTTACCAGCTGAGCCACAAGGGAAGCCCAAGAATACTGGAGTGGGTAGTCTATCCCTTCTCCAGCAGATCTTGCCAACCCAGGAATGGAACTGGGGTCTCCTGCATTGCAGGTGGATTCTTTACCAACTGAGGTCAAACAGTTAGTAAATTTTATATCAATGTTCTGTATTTGGTAGCCTCCCATTTTTATGTCAATGTTGTGTGAATAAAATTTGACTGAATTAAGGATGGTAGAAAAGAATATATTTTTGAACTGAATATATAGTTGTGATGAAGTAGTGTTTCTGCTTAGGAAAAAAAAAATACCGAAATAATTACCTAATAGAAGGAGTTCCCTGGTGGTTGAATCAGACCAAAAGTATTTAGCATGCTGCATAAGGGCATACAAAGTTGAACAAAAATTTTTGAATAAGCAAAAATAATAGCAAGAATAGAAACAGAAAGTATTGAAAAGAGAAATACAAATGCATTCTATGGTTGATCTATAAGCCTTAAAATAAATAGCAAGCTTAGGAGCGTCAGTTGGGAGCAATGGTTTCTTAAAGACTTCAACATGAAGGAAAGAGCGCACATGATGAAAACTGAATTGTAAGAGAGTGAATCCTTGAGCAAAATACAGGATAGATGTCATTGAAGAGAAATGGAAACCACATCAGAATGTTCTGCCATGGAACCAGTATGATTAATTAATAAAGGGTTGATTGGGTTTTATAGGCTTTATTAAATACTAACACTTTTAGATAATGGGTGCATAATTAAATTTCTGACCTAACAGATTTATTCCTATGAGAATATTAAATGGTGAAACTGAAAATATTAGAGAAAACTGAGACATGCATAAGATAAGTAACTTGCTAAAGTCATTTAACTTTTCATTGGTGGAAACATTTGAATTCTGAAAATCTGTTGCAAGAGTTTGTACTCTTAGCCACTGTTTACCATTGCCTCACATAGCAATTCATCCAAGCTATTTTTAAAAGCTGCAGTGAAGTTCATTTTAAAGGAAAGCAGTCAACTTTTAAAACTAATCTGATGACTTTCAAGTGGAAGGCTTTCACCCACACAATTACTTACGTACTTTTTAAATAATAAAGGGGCTTTTATTGTCCATTGGTTTTCTTCAGTCACCAAGTTGTGTCGGACTCTTCACAACCCCAAAGACTACAGCATGCCAGGCTTCCCTGTCCCTCACTATCTCCCAGAATTTGCCCGAGTTCATGTCCATTGAATCGGTGATGCCATCTATTGTCCATATGGTATATAAAAAGAGCTGTGAGATCTACAACACCTTGTTCTAATAGTTTGTTTGTATTTCCTATGTTCTTCACACATATGCATAGTGGATAAACTGAAGATTGTTTGCTTTAATTTTCAAAAGAAACTGCCTGATGATCTGTAATATATTTATTTTTCCAACTGAAATATAGTAAATTTACAGTGTTAGTTTTAAGTGTATTGCTGCAAAGTGATTTGGCGTTTGTATATACATATGTGTGTGTGTGTGCACGCATATATTCAGAAATTATGAAGTGAAGTGGTGAAGTGTTAGTTGCTCAGTCTTGTCCGACTCTGCAACCCTGTGGACTATACCTCGCCAAGCTCCTCTGTCTATGGGATTCTCCAGGCAGGAATACTGGAGTGGGTTGCCATTATATTCTCCAGGGGATCTTCCCGACCCAGAGATGGAACCCGGCTCTCCTGCATTTCAGGCAGATGCTTTTACCATCTGAGCCACCAGGGAAGTATATATATATTATTTTTCAGATTCTCTTCTATTATAAGATATATAGTTCCCTGTGCTGTATAGTAGGTCCTTGTTGTTACTTATTTTATACACAGTGTTGTGTATATGTTAATCCCCAACTCCTAATTTATCTCTTCCTCTACCAGCCTGTTATCCCCTCTGGTAACCATAAGTTTGTTTGCTATGTTTGTGAGTCAGATTCTGTTTTGCATAGAGATTCATTTGTATTATTTTTCTTTTAGACTCCGCATATATGTGACATCATATGTTTATTTTTCTCCATTTGACTTATTAAACTTAATATGTTAATCTCTAGGTCCATCTATGTTGCTGGAAATGGCATTATTTCATTCTTTTTTAAGGCTGAGTAATATTCCATTTTGAGTGTGTATGTGTGTTTATACATATGTGTGTGTGTTGTTGTTTAGTTGCTGATTCATGTCCAATTCTTGTGACCCCATGGGATGTAGCCTTCCAAGCTCATCTGTCCATGGGATTTCTCAGACAAGAATATTGGAGTGGGATGCCATTTCCTTCTCCAGGGGATCTTCCTGACCCAGGGATCGAACCCAAGTCTCCCGCATTGACAGGTGGATTCTTTACCACTGAGCCACCAGGGAAGGCTCTCTCTCTCTCTCTCTCTTTATATATATATATATATGTATATATGTATATATATATATATATATACACACACACATATATATATATGTGTGTATATATATGTGTATATATGTACACACACATACATACACATATACACACATACCACTTTATCCATTTATAAAGTGGATCTTCTTTATTCATTTATCTGTTGATGAGCATTTAGGTTTAGGTTGTGTCCATGCCTTGGCTATTATAAATAGTGCAGCTATGAATATTGAGGTGCATGTATATTTTTGAATTAGAGTTTTCTCTAGATATACGCTCAGGAATGGGGTTACAGGATCATATGGCAACTCTATTTTAGTTTTTTAAGGCCCCCCCCATACTGTTTTCCATAATGACTGTACCAGTTTATGTTCCCACTGATAGTGTAATAGGGAGGGTTTCTTTTTCTCCACACTCTCTACAACATATCCATAGTATATTTCTTATGTTTTAATTACTTCAGACCTCAAAACTAAAATTCTATTAACTTGAAAATGATGAGAAACATATATCATTTCCTTATAACAAATCACTTGACCTATGATTTATGTTTATACTCTTGGCATTTGCTTCATGAGATAATAAACTGCAGAAAGTTCTTCAGTTCTATTTGGTAAATTTTAGAAGGATTTAAAGAAAAATAGTGAACTTTAAGAACTTTGGTGTCCAATTCTTCCTATATGTCTTTCTGTTCTGACCTTTCTTTGATAGTCTTCAATGTAAAAAACACAGAAATATGATTGTTCTGATAAGAATGACCTTGAAGTTTTTTTGGGTACTTTTTGCTGAAAGAAATAAGTAAACTATATTTTTCATTTATTTTTTATCCTCTGTCTTCATGCTTACTATGACCTTTTAACTTGAATATAGCAATTTCGGAGCTCAAGGAAACCTGGAGTCTGTATTTATACAGTTGACTGTAGAGATTATTTCCTTTGCTGGAGGATGGTGGGTAATGACAGACTGCACATAAAAAACAGAAAGCTGTAGATTTTCATTATAATGTTTGGAGGAAGATAAGTTTACTTAAAACAGCCTCTATTATAGTGTCTTCTTGACTTGCTCTTGGTCTTCAAAGAAAGGATCTTACTGATTAAAATAGCGTGCCAAATCTCTTTGACTATTTTAAAGGCATAAAAACCTGAAACATAATATCAATATAACAGCCAGGATGGGCCTTCAGGATCCTCCAGATATGAGATATTTCTCTCTTGGTGATCTCAAACCTATGCATGTTTTCCTTTGAAATAGGCACATTTGACAATACCATAATTTTTGCATGGTTGGCAGGGATTCAGGGATCTGCAGGCAACCCACAAGGCCCGCTAATATCAGAGTCACAACTTCTATTCTGCTCTGATGCTATTGGTTTGTTACACAGATAATGCAAATAATTGACAAGATGAAGGTGATGATACAGGAATATGTGTTCAGCTGAGTGCGGTTATCTCTCTACATGCATGTGCAATGGTATATTGACCTTTAGTAATACATGTTGAGTTTAAGAAAACTAATCTCTGCCTTCATTTTCCTGTGGCCTCCTCCTCTTCTATCCATGTATCACTTATAAGAAAACACTTCTCATTGCATGTAAGGTCCATAAGAATGATCTTGTATGTTTGGGGGGGTACCATTTAAGTCCATGTAGTTATCGTTATTGATCGTGTGCTAGGCAAGTGGTATTAAATATACTGTTTCTTTTGATTTTACCAAAATTTCATGAAGTATGCAAAAGGGTACTTATTACCAATGAGGAACTGGATACCCACAGAAGTTAAGTAACATTCCAGATTGCATACAGCTTAGTTAGTGATGGAGTTCCTGCTTGGCCTATATTCTCACTGCTTAAGGCTTAGTAAGAAGGACTCAGTTACCTGGAGTAAATCGGAACAAACAAACGTTCTTAAAGTCTTCTTGGACTTTGTGATTTAATGAAATAGAAAATATATGAACATAAGTAGCTGAGACACAGAATAGAAGGTATATAGAGTGGAGAGAAAAGTGGAAGTGACAAATAGATTCAAGGGATAAGATATGATAGTCAGAGAACCTGAAGAACTATGGATGGAGGTTCGTTACATTGTACAAGAGACAGTGATCAAGACCATCCCCAAGAAATGAAATGTAAAAATGCAAAATGGTTGTCTGGGGAGGCCTTACAAATAGCTGAGAAAAGAAGAGAAGCTAAAGCAAAGGAGAAAAGGAAAAATATACCCATCTGAAAGCAGAGTTCCAAAGAACAGCAGGGAGATATAGGAAAGCCTTCCTCAGTGATCAATGCAAAGAAATAGAGTAAAGCAATAGAATGGGAAAGACTAGAGATCTCTTCAAGAAATTTAGAGACACCAAGGGCACATTTCCTACAAAGATGGGCACAATAAAGAACAGAAACGGTATGTACCTAACAAGAGCAGAAGAGATTAAGAAGAGGTGGCAAGAATACACAGAAGAACTATGCAAAAAAGATCATCATGACACAGATAACCAAGATGGTGTGGTCACTCACCTAGAGCCATACATCCTGGAATGAAAAGTCAAGAGGGCCTTAGGAATCATCACTATAAACAAAGCTAGTGGAGGTGATGGAATTCCAGTTGAGCTATTTCAAATCCTAAAAGATGATGCTGTGAAAGTGCTGCACTCAATATGCCAGCAAATATGGAAAACTCAGCAGTGGCCACAGGCCTGGAAAAGGTCAGTTTTCATCCAATCCCAAAGAAAGGCAATGCCAAACAATGTTAAAACTACCACACAATTGCACTCATCTCATACACTAGCAAAGTACTACTCAAAATTCTCCAAGCCAGGCTTCAACCGTACATGAACCATGAACTTCCAGATGTTAAAGCTGGATTTAGAAAAGGCAGAGGAACCAGAGATAAAATAATCAAGATCTGTTGGATCATTGAAAAAGCAAGGGAATTCCAGAAAATCACCTACTACTGTTTTATTGACTATGCCAAAGCCTTTGACTGTGTGCATCACAATAAACTGTGGAAAATTCTGAAAGAGATGGGAATACCAGACCATCTGACCTGCCTCCTGAGAAATCTGTGTACAGGTCAAGAAGCAATAGTTAGAACCAGACATGGAAAAACAGATTGGTTCCAAATAAGGAAAGGAGTACCTCAAGGCTGTATATTGACACCTTGCTTATTTAATTTATATCCAGAGTATATCATGTGAAATGCTGGGCTGGATGAAGCACAAGCAAGAATTAAGATTGCCAGGAGAAATATCAATAACTTCATATATGCAGATGACACCACCCTTATGGCAGAAAATGAAGAAGAACTAAAGAGCCTCTTGATGAAAGTGAAAGAGGAGAGTGAAAAATCTAGCTTAAAACTCAACATTCAAAAAACTAAGATCATGGCATCCGGTCCTATCACTTCCTGTCAAAAAGATGGGGAAAAAGTGGAAACAGTAACAGACTTTATTTTGGGGGGCTCCAAAGTCACTGCAGATGGTAACTGCAGCCATGAAATGGAAAGACACTTGCTCCTTGGAAGAAAAGCTATTACCAACCTAGACAGCATATTAAAAAGCAGAGACGTTACTTTGCCAACAAAGGTCCATCTACTCAAAGCTATGGCTTTCCAGTAGTCATGTACAGATGTGAGAGCTGGACCATAAAGAAAGCTAAGTGCTGAAGAATTTATGCTTTTGAACTGTGGGGCTGGAGAAGAGTCTTGAGAGATCCCTGGACAGCAAGGAGGTCAAACCAGTCAATCCTAAAAGAAATCAGTCCTGAATATTGATTGGAAGGACTGATGCTGAAGCTGAAACTCCAATATTTTGGCTACCTGATGCGAAGAAGTGCCTTATTGGAAAAGACTGTTTTGTTGAGAAAGATTGAAGGCAGGAGGAGAAGGGGGCAACAGAAGATGAGATGGTTGGAAGTCATGACCGACTTGATGGACTTGAGTTTGAGCAAGCTCCGGGAGTTGATGATGGACAGGAAAGCCTGGCATTCTGCAGTCCATGGGGTTGCAAAGAGATGGACATGACTGAGAGACTGAACTGGACCAAACTGATAAATCTTTTACTCTCTAAATATTGAATATATGTGTGTATATATATGTATAGGTGTATATATACATATATATATATATATATATATACGTATGGTAGTCAAATATATTTCATTGTTATGTAAAAGAGAAAATTTACCTAAAAATAATTTCTTCCAAAGAAGGATTAGATAGCAACCCCTTCTCTCTAGCATCTGACTATCCAAATAGAAATATATCATTGTTTAATAGTGATCATTTATTTACCTGTTCATGATGCTTTCCAACTTTGCTCTCACTTCAACGCTTTCCACTTTCATGCATTGGAGAAGGAAATGGCAACCCACTCCAGTGTTCTTGCCTGGAGAATCCCAGGGATGGGGGATCCTGGTGGGCTGCCGTCTATGGGGTCGCACAGAGTCGGACACGACTGAAGTGACTTAGCAGCAGCAGCAGAACACTTGATAGAGTAGTGACAGTATAGAGAGCACAGTGATTACTGGTCTGAGCTTCATCCAACCAGTGGTAACAGGAGGTAGATTTCCCTTTTGTCTAGATTTTCATGTATTTGGACATGAACAATCAGAAAATAGAATTATAATTTGTATCTTAGGAAAACTCTAACTAGTTTTTAATTCCATTTTTCCTAGTAAGTCCAGACTTCTAATTGTGATTTTATTTTTTTAAACTGGGATAATATAATTTTTTTCTTCCTTGTACCTATGGGAAAAGTATTTGCTTTTCTGACTGCAACAGAAAGTAGTATCTTTCCATGACTTGGAAGTTAAAGAGTTGGTGTAGAGTTATGACCCCTCATTAGACCTGCCTTAAACACTTTAGTATTCTTAAGATGTGTAATGCTATTTCTTCTCACATCACATGAAGAGGAATAATGTTGGTATTTTGCAGTTAATTCAGTTACTTTCTACTAGTGAAGATAGTGACAGGATTTCCTACTGTTAAGTCAAGACCGCCAAACATTATCCTTAATTGGCATTGTAGAGGAAATAAAAACATTTCCAATTCATTTCTACCTATACACTCTGACAAACTGTTTTATATGGGGTTTTAGTATAATTGCTAATACTCTGACTTCAGTAGCAGTTTAATGAGCTATTCATCAGCTAATAGCTTTCATCAAATCCCACATTTTAGTGATCACTTACAGTGATTTAAGTTATGTCTCATTTTATGCCATATTTGTTTTTAGTCTACTGATGTTTGCAAAACTTCTTTTCCACGGTGCAAAATTCAATTTGTTAAATGGAAAACATTGAAAATAGTAGTTAGAAGATCTTAGTTTTAAAAACATGAAGGTTAAACAAATAAACACATCTAAAAACCAAAAACAAAGCAGTATTTGTGGTTTAAAACCCAGTAGTATTATTATTCACTAAGAAAGGTCCTTCAAACAGGAAAACTGGTAGAATTTGCTTCCCTCTTTTTGAAACATGGAAGTTTAAGTTACAAGAAAAATAATTCAAGGTCCAGGTCTTAAAGTGATTACTATGAGCAGTGTAGCAATCTGCTACAATAGACTGTGTGTGGAATATTAAAAAAAAAAGTTTGGAATCTTTAATGGTGAAATAATACACAATGGTAGGGACTTAGAAAATATGTGTTGATTTTTCTTTTTAGAGGCGTTTGAGGAGTTAAGGACCTCAGCCATGATATGGTACTTTGAAAGATACTGAATCTATTGAAGTTCTAAGTCTTAATTCCAGTTATCATGTAGAATGACTTTAGCACTCTGATATCACTTTTGAAGGGCTAGGATAATAAATCCACTTCAGACATACACAGGCTTAATTTGTGAAACTTTAAAATACTTCATATTAATTTAACTTTCTTATTATAATCCAGATTCATCTAGGGAATGTAATAAACTATGAAATAATAAATATCTGATGTTATTTTTGACATGAAATTCAACATATTCTTAGGTACAAGGATCAAGAGTTGAAAATAAAATTCTTGGTAACAGTATTCATTGAACAAACATTCACAGCATTTATGCCTCATATTTGCTTGGAACAGGAGTTCAAAAATTAAAATAACATAAGCTTTGCCCTCAAGGGAAAGAGGAGACAGTTCTGTAAATTGACGATTATAGTAAATGGCATAAATACCAAAATAGAGAGAGTTAAGGAAGTATAGAAAAGAAACATCAAATTGAAACGTTAGAGAAGGCCTCCCTGAGATAATTCATGAACTGTGTTTGATTTAAGAGTTTGAGTTACATGAATGTGAGTTAAGAAAGTGCCTATGAGACAAGTGGAAAATTATTCAGTTAGTAAGATACAAACACAAAATGATCATAGTCTGAATGAAAGAAGGACTAGTGAAGGTAAAGAGGAAGGGATGCACTTGACAGATAGTAAATGGATAGAATATACAGGATTTGATAACAAAATGGAAATGAGGGAGCTGATAGGAAAGGGTCTGGAGTGATTCAACTTGACTCTACTGTGTTAACTAAAATGAAGGCAGTGGTAGGGGTGCACTCACCTCTGGCCACATTACAGTGTTTACAGTAGAAGTGATCAGTGTAAGGAGAAAAGAAATTGAGAGCAATCAAGAAATTGGAATTTCTTGAGCAGTCAAAAATTTTCCTTCTTTAAAGATAGGAAATAGACAGGTTAGAATATTCTCTCTGTTTGTAATTATCCCTGTTGAGTTTTAGGAAGAATTTTGGATGAAGGACTTAAGATGTAGTCAAGGTCATCCTTTTACCTAAGTCAAGATTTTTGTTGTTGTGCTTTTTCTTTCTTTCTTTCTTTTTACTTTTTAACAGAATTCAATCATAGAACTAAATTGATTTGTTGTTTAGTCAGAGTAGGTGTGCTTTGGTTAACTAAAATGGAAAAGAGTAAGAATCTCTATCATGTTCCTAAGAATGACATCACTTTGCCGACAAAGGTGCATATAGTCAAAGTATAGTTTTTCCAGTAAGCCATGTACATATATATGTACAGATGTGGGAGTTGGACCATAAAGAAGGCTGAGCAACGAAAATTGATGTTTTTGAATTGTGGTGTTCGAGAAGACTCTTGAGAGTCCCTTAGACAGCAAAGAAATCAAACCAGTCAATCCTAAAGGCAATCAACCCTGAATATTCATTGGAAGGACAGATGCTAAAGCTGAAGCTCCAATATTTTGGCCACCTGATGTGAAGAGCTGATTCCTTGGAAAAGACTCTGATGCTGGGAAAGATTGAGGGCAGGAGGAGAAGGGGCAACAGAGGATGAGATGGTTGATGGCATCACCAACTCAATGCACATGAGTTTGAGCAAACTCCAGGAGACAGGGAAAGACAGGGAAGACTGGCGTGTTGCAGCCCATGAAGTCACAAAGAGTCGGACGCAACTGAGTGACTGAACAACAACAACAAAGAATGACTCACTCCTTCAATGAGTTCATTCATTATTGGTCTTTCAAAAGCAAATTTATGAAGTCAGATTTTTGGAGTAATGTCAGATACTTTTGTTGCTAGACAATCATGAATTGGCTATGGTAAATGTGAACTAATTAAGTAAAAATATTGTGGAGTTGAAACTTGTTCCTAGAATTTTTATTGAGCTGTATTTTGTAGTTTCTATACAAAGTGGAAAATTATTAACATTCAAGACATTTTGCACTGACCCAGAATTTTTATTAATGATGTTTTCTTTTTCCATATTTCTTAGCATATATCAATGGTATACAAGTGTTTAGAAATATCTGCCAATGTAATGGGCCAGTTTTAATTATAACCTGCTTTATGCTAATCTATGTCTAAATATATGGTGGTGCAACTCTGAATTCTACTGGTCTATATTACAAATGACAGACTGATTTCTTTAAAGAAATTTTCTAAAATATTCATTTTAAATTTAAATTTGAAAATTGTTTGTAATTTTTAAAAATAATACTCAAAATTGTTCTGCTAATCCAAGCTGAGATTATCACACTAAAGCTTAAAACATATGAATAGATTGCATTTACATACTTTATAATACACAATTTATGCACAATGTAAGTAGTCAATAGCTTTTAGGTTTTTTTTTTTAAAATCTCTATCCTGTTAAATTTAAATATATTTATGTAACGTGTCATTCAACTATGAGAAGTAAAAATCTAACAAAACTTCTATCCTATTTACTATATATTGGCAAACAGTTAAATTGTATAATAGGATGAATTGCATTAGATCTTTTAGAATCTATTTGTCCTATTAAAACATGGTCAAACTTAGCTTTTCATATATTAAATACTACAGTATGAATACTTACTAACTAAATTTCTATACACTTCTGACTAATTCAAAAGATGTTACTGATTACATAACTTCTGTGACTTATTATTCAAGGACTTAACAAAGCTCACAACTCTATAAAGGGCCAATATTTGAATAAGCTGTCTTTTGTTATGTCTACATTTAATCAAATTTAGGCACAATATATTTTTATTCTGAAGTCATCTGCTTTTTATTATAGTGAGTCCTTCATTCCTAGGTCTTCTCTTCTTAGTTATAACTAAGAAATAATAGTAGACTATTAAAGGAAGTTATTTTGGAATAATCATGGAAGAAAATAGTCTGTAACTTCATTTTAATAATTAGTTTTTCATTTGTTTTATAAACTGTAATGAGTGTTTAAAACATTTTTCTGTATTGAATGGTGCCATTTAATGATCCAAACTATGG
The DNA here is from genome assembly GCA_024291935.2 of Okapia johnstoni. Classification (NCBI taxonomy): domain Eukaryota; kingdom Metazoa; phylum Chordata; class Mammalia; order Artiodactyla; family Giraffidae; genus Okapia; species Okapia johnstoni. The sequence goes on along the minus strand of CM044312.1, from coordinate 75,760,523 downwards.
ATTCTCTCTTTTAATAATTATAGCAGTTAAAAAGGTAATTGGCACAGCAGTATTATACAATATAACCATTAAACCAAATTTACTATTAAAAACTTAAGAAAACTTGTGGGGTGCTGTGTGAGACATTTTTATTATTGCAGTATTTTCTTATGAGAAGGCAGTTGTAGTCATAACTGGATGCAAACAATGTTCTTTCACAAAACCTTAGAAAGGTAGAAAGTATGAGGTAATATCCTTTGTCTTACATGTGCCAACATTATGAGTTAATACTTATATATTTTTCAAATTCTGGCAGCTATTTATATTACAACTTTTCCTCAGAATAAATATACTTTAGATTTCTTTATTTAAAAATAAAAAGAATGATATAAAAATTGAGATTAAAATTTTATATGGTGACATTTTTGCTGTTTCCTTATGACTTGTTAAAATGGAAATGCTGTAAGATTATTTATACTTGTGATAAATATGAAGGAAAAGCAAAATATTACATTATTTTCAAACCTCTACAGTATCTTTTTTTTTTACTTTATTTCAATTAGAAAAAATCTCTTTATACTTTTTCTCTCTTGAAGGAAATTTTCCTCTATTCTTATTTTAAACCCTCTATCACTTATCACATGCCTCGTCTAGAATTAAAATGAGTGGATAATCTGATGATACTTTATTTCAATTTCATTTAGTTTTTGTATATTACAATATTGCTGGGATTTAACTCATTTAGAACAAGCATTGCAAATCTATGTAACACAAAAGAGTGCTTTCCTCTACCTGCAAAACAAATGCAGTACTGATTAAGTGACTACTTACAAGACATATGTGACTTAGAAACTGCTAGGATATGAATTAGACATTGCATTGTTCAAATTCTAACTTCATTGAAAGTAGTACTGAGTATGGAAAATACAAACTAAATACAAAGAGCTATTATACAACATGGGTTTTTAAAAGTTTCTTCAAGTTTTAATATCTTTGGACAAAAGGAGCTGTAATTCTTCCAATGTCTATTAATTTATTTTTTCATTCTTCATTTTTTTTGAGTTTTATGTAAAATATGTCTCAACCTTCTTATTAGAGACTAAGGGGAGAGTAGTACCATCCTATCTATTTATCTATCTAATCTGCTGTCCATATACATCTAGCATTAGGTGTTTATACACATGTTCCTATATAAATTTTAATGTAATTATTTTAAAATTTATGTCTAACTCTGGTGATTTGAACAGTGATTAGGTATATAATATATATGTGAGATGAATATAAAACATTGGTTAGGTGAGAAACTATTAAGTCCAATTTATAGATTTTTAAATGATATAAAATGAACATAGCTATCATGATTATTTGGAATTTTAGCTAGTGATGACTATTAAATATAGATCAGTCTTGTTTTTTTTAAATAATACATTTTAGCTGTTCATTTCAGATATTAACTAACATAGGTCCTAGGGCAAATTTATTTACACAAAAAGCCACGAATTAGAAACTCCTTGGTAAGTTTTAGCATTTCATAGGTATCTTTCTGTGACATTTTCCTCTTATTTTTTTTTCAGAAACAGATTCTAATTTTTAGCTGGGCTTAATTTAAAGCCTGTATTTCCTACCCCCCTTATAATTTATATACTATTTAATCAACATTTGCATATATCTGACAATTCTCAATAAAGTTTTAAAAATATTAACTGTCCATACTCAATAGACAAGCTTCTAAAGGGTGCTCAGGTAAATTAAAGAATAATCAAGGCATCTAGCATATGTGAATAAAATTTTAAATTATTTATTAAGATGCTGGCAATGAGAAACAAACCTTTAGTTGATTATCATTATTATAATAATTCTTACAATGAAATTTATTTTTATGTATATCCTCCCAGTAGATTTATATCCTAATATATATTCCAGTTCATATTTTTTGATGATAATGTGATACCATTCACTTGAATTTATCTTTTCTTTATAAAAGGATATAACAATATATTTTGTGAAGACTTGAAGTTTGCAATTGGATAAATATTGGATTGGCCAAAAAGTTTATTTGGATTTTCCGTAAGACGTTATAGAAAAATCCAAGCGAAATTTTTGTCCAGCCCAACACTTAACCACCCAAGTGCTTACCTACATGAACAAAGCTTTCTTCATAGTGCTGTAAATAGATGAGTGTATGTAGTTGTTCATGGTTTATTGAAATTACACTCTGCACATTATAGCATGTATCTTTGTCCTTCCATTCAGTTCAGTTCAGTTGCTCAGTCGTGTTCGACTCTTTGTGACCCCACGAATCGCAGCACGCCAGACCTCCCTGTCCATCACCAACTCCCGGAGTTTACCCAAACCCATGTCCATCAAGTTGGTGATGCCATCCAACCATCCTCTGTCGTCCCCTTCTCCTCCTGCCCTCAATCCTTCCCAGCATCAGGGTCTTTTCAAATGAGTCAACTCTTCTCATGAGGTGGCCAAAGTATTGGAGTTTCAGCTTCAACATCAGTCCTTCCAATGAACACCCAGGACTGATCTCCTTTAGGATGGACTGGTTGGATCTTCTTGCAGTCCAAGGGACTCTCAAGAGTCTTCTCCAACACCACAGTTCAAAAGCATTAAGGATTTGTAAATTGATATTTTCCCGTACAAGTAGCCAGATATTTTTCCTTTTTCAATTATTCAGGGGTAGAAAAATCAAAGGAAGGAGATGGTATGTATCTTTGGTGTTTAGAAAGAAAGTGACCCACATCTTATAATATTTATTTATCATCGAAAACAGACGGTTACAACTCTTCCAGGTAATTATGAGCTCAAGGGCTGGCATAAAAATAAAAGAAACCAAATAATTTTGCATGAGAATTTTTATCATAAAACTCAAAAAAAGAGTAAACAGACATATGGGTAAAAATATCAGGCACATTGAAAATCACTGTTGATACTCGTTGAATTTATAGTGAAACCAAATAAAACTTGCATCCAGTAGCATATGTAAGTAAAGTTAATCAATAATACATAAACAATTGAGTATTAATAAAAATACTATTTTTACTTTGTCTCTGAATGATACATTATGTTTAAGATACCATAGTCAGTGGAATACACTGCTAGATCTGATCTTTGGTTTGATTCTCTTTTGTAAGCAGGATGATAACACTGTGATCTGTTTCTATCCAAAGGAAAATTCAAGATTTTTTATCTCTCCTGGCACACTCCTCCCTAGGAACAGGATGGAAGAATGTATTGTTACTTCTAGCTTTTTTTAAGCAGGATGGTCTTTTAGGGTAAAAACAAACCTACAGTGTATCATATTAGACTTATTAAACAAATGCACATTTCAAAGAGAAGTGAAATAGTAACTTATTCTGAAGCCAACAGCTAAAATGAACTACCAAGGGGAGAAGTAAATTTACCTTGTCTTATTTCTCAACAAAAGCTATTGTTCTCCCATTTGTTTATTGTTCCCTGCGTCAGGTGACTTTTGCTGTGCATCAAACCACTCCAAAACTTAATGACTCTAAGCATTCCAGTTTCTTTTATTCACAGTTATGTGGTTGGAATGGGCAGGATTTCTGGTTTGTGATAGCTTGGCTGATCCCTGCTGGGCTCTTTCATGGCTCTGTGGACAGTTGCCAGGTTGCCTGGCCGCTGGACGATCTAGAATGGCCTCACACGCTTCTGGCTATTGGCAAATGGTTGGCTAGTGGGCTGTTGGCTGAGGCTCCTCACTTCTCCATATGGCCCCTTATTCTCCAGCAGGTTAGCACACACATATTCACTTAGTGGTCTAAGGTTTCCAAACACAGTGAGAGAGAGGAAGTCTCAGTAGGCAGACACTGATGAAGTCTCCACTTGTATAATGTTTGCACATATCCCATTGGCCAAAGAGAATTACATGTCTCAACATAGGTTTATGTGGGTGAGGATTACCCAGTGATGCAGATGCAATAAAAGGAATTATTAGTGACATTTTGGTAGCAGTCACCCTCTCTCTCTCTCTTTTTTTTAAAGTCTATTTATTTTTCTTCTCTTTCTCTTTTTATTTTTTTCAGAGTATGGATCTCCTTCTCATTGTATGTATTATGGTCTTTGGAGATTCTTTTCAATTCTTTACCATGGGAAAGATTTCTCTCCCATATCTCCATCCTTTCTATTTTCTTTTATTCATTCCCTCTTTTCCTAAGGGTGAAAAGTTAAATTACATTAAATTTTATTTTCCCACTTTTATTAAGTTAAGAGATTTGACTAACATCAAATTGGAGAAACAGAATTATATCTCTTTCTATAGCTTTGTTCTTAAATCCTAAATAGTGCTGGGTACAAACTTGAGATTTCCTTCAGGCAGAATGAGGCCCAAGTGATGAAAATTCTATACCAAGTAATGCAAGTTACTGAGGAATTACTTTGCATTTCTATTTGGTAAAGAACTGGAAGAAGAAAGTTAATATTTGAAGATCAAGCTGTAATCCTAGTATTTACATATAAAAACATGAGCAGTGATCAGAGGCAGTAGATCTTATAGTTCTAAAATTTATAATCTTAAGCCCATTTTTAAAGCTTTACCTAAAATGTTTTTTTTCTTTTAACTGGTTTCCAGGAGCCAGTAATGAAAATGATTAGAGCTATTTTTAAGTGATTTTATTTTATAAAATGCTAAAGGAGACACTATCGTAAAAGATTAAAGTATTTTTCTGATAAAAGTACAAGTATCTGATCTATAATAAAGTAGTTATTTTTATTATTACCTCCAAAATTTAAAATGATAGCATTAATTTATGCATGTCTTTATTTATGGTGAACTAGTTATTCAAAGAGGAAAGATAAGAAAGTCAAAACAATGTTAAATAAGTTGAACTGCCTAATTTTGAAAGTTATATTTAATTGAAAAGGTCAAAGAAAATTACAAATATATGCTTATTTTTTACACTTAAGTCAAAATGTGTTTCTGGAGAAAGAAATGGCAACCCAGTCTGGTACTTTTGCCTGGAAAATACCATGTACGGAGAAGCCTGGTAGGCTACAGTCCATGCGGTCACAAAGAGTCAGACACAACTGAGTGACTTCACTTTCACTTTTCAAAATGTGTTTGCTGCTGCTAAGTCGCTTCAGTCGTATCCGACTCTGTGCGACCCCATAGATGGCAGCCCACCAGGCTCCGCCGTCCCTGGGATTCTCCAGGCAAGAATACTGGAGTGGGTTGCCATTTCCTTCTCCAATGCATGAAAGGGAAAAGTGAAAGTGAAGTCACTCAGTCGTGTCCGACTCTTAGCGACCCCATGGACTGTAGCCTACCAGGCTCCTCCGTCCATGGGATTTTCCAGGCAAGAGTACTGGAGTGGGGTGCCATTGCCTTCTCCAAAATGTGTTTATCTTCCTTTTGTTATTTAACTGATGAAACAATTTTAAAATAGTGATAGCCACCAACTAGACTTCCCACTCTCATTGCCAGAATGTTGATTTTTTTTGCCAAATAATACCAGTTTTTTCCATGACAAAATTTGTCTTAGGACAAATTAAACATTTGTGTATATGTTCATACACTGATACTTGTGGTATGAATTTTAATTATATTAAATATGGTAATCTATGAAAGTATGAATTTGACTAATTTGAAGATAGCTAAAAAAAAGAGTTGAAGACAATAAAACTTGACAATGACATTCTTCTTCAACAGAAGCGTCTTATAGAAACCAATTCTGAGAAGTCCCTACAATTTTAAAACCAATTTTAAAAATAAAGTAACTAACGTTTATTGTCTCTTTTCTACTCAGGATATGTCATCCCTAGTTGTCACATCATTGCCTCTATTCTTCTAAAAGTAAGGTTGTTGAGAATGAGAAATCAGCTTGTCTACTATCAAATATCTATAAAGTGTTGAAGCCAGAATTAAAAGAGTCCAAAGTTACTGTGCTAAAAATTTTTTTCTATCAGACAGTTTCTTAAAAAACTTCAACTACTTGCAACTCAAACGCGAATGAGAGGCAAGTGTCAGTAGAATGGAACGATGCTCTAATCAGAAAAGCCATCAATCTAGGGAGAAGGTGGACTCATGTTCTGAGACCAATTTTGCTTAGAGATGACAATTTTTAAAGAGAAAAAGGAAGAGAGACTTTCAATGGATCATTGAGGCAGAAGGTTGGGTTCTAAAGGCTGTGGACTAGCTGACCCTCTTCAGATGTTATCTTCCCCATACGTTCAGCCTGTAGGATTGCTAAGGGGGCTCCTGAGGGTGGAGAGCTAGTCATTATTTAACTACTTAATTCTTCATTCTTACTTCTTTTAATCTAGCAAAATAATCAACAGGTTAGGTAAGGTATGGTGTGTATTCAGAAGGCATAAGTCAGGAGTTAGGATACATTGCCTAGTGATCTCATGATTAGGTTCTTTCAAGGTTAGAAGGGGACAGAAATGGACAAACAGGAAAGGGACAAAAGAGTTACTTTCAAGTATATTTGTTGCATAAAGAATTAAGGTTATCATAAACAAATTTTTAGGCCAAGGTTATAAATATTAAGTTGTCAGGATACAAGAAAACCTAAATAACATATAAATAGATATTGACAGAATGAAGGGGAAAAGAAAATATTGTTCTTCAAAAGTTAAAGTTTAAAAAAGCCACCTATGTTGGGGCAAATAATCAACACTAACAACATAGACTAAGGGACAGTTTTAGGTTATCATGCCATGGGATTGTCTTGGACCTGCAAGCTAGAATCAAACTTTCTCCCTTGAAGGAAGAAAAAACCAGTACCACAGTAGGTCACATTAGAACTTGTATAAGATGATGGAACCAAGGGTTAATATGTGTGAAGTACATTGAAATAGTAATCCCACATATGAAATAGAATTTTGAAAAATATGAGAAAGTCCAAAGAAGCATTGATTATAAGCTTGCAAATGCAGCATAAGAGAAAAGGTTACATGAGTTAGATGTTTTTAGAACAAAAGAGTGAAAACTTTGAGTAAGGAAGCATATAAATTATATATAACTTGAAGATGGGTTCAAAAACCAGAATGGAGGTAAAGTTTAAAGTTCTCAGAAAAAGTCTTTTTAAAAGAGATAAGTTAATGTAGAGAAGCTATTTGGTGGGGGCTAAAGGAGTAACCTCTTTACCGTCAGCATGATAAAATGCAAGAATTCCAAAGATCTCATAAAATTTCCACTCCTGGAAAGTGAAAAAATCTCTGGCAGTTGTTTGTTCTGTTTCAATATCCTGTAGCCTTGAGGCAAGAAAGCTGGAGCACAAATACTCTCAAAGTCTTTTCCACAAAGCAGTATTAAAGGTTGACTGTCAAGTGTATATTCTGGATATTGGTACACAAATTGGTAATGAATTACAAAACAATTAAACCTTCATGCATTTGCTGTCTATTCCCAGGAGGTATTATTGAGTTCATAATACTTTCTAAGCCTATCAATATTTTCTTTTTTAAAAATTATATTTATATTTTTCACCAGCCACAACATTTTCATTCTTCTAGTACATCATTTCTGCAAACATATATTGAACAACAAATATGAGTCAGGGGAAGTTTCCTGTCAGTCCAGTGGTTAAGATTCCTTGCTTCTACTGCAGGGGGTGCAGGTTCGATTCCTAGTCAGGGAACTAAAATCCTGCATCTTGCATGGTACAGCCATAAAACAAAACAACTATGAGCCAGCTACTGAGTCAGATGCTAAAGTTACAGCGGTTACAATTACCTACCTTCATGGAGCCGATGGTTGATTGGAAGTAAGAAGATTGCATAAATGATTAACTTAACAATTGTTATATAACAGTAATGCCTAGGAAACAAAAATATTTACTAAATAAGTTATTAGGAAACAGGTATTTTAGTAAAAATGGTAGTGATATATTGGTGGAAAACTTTTTAAAATATGCTAACAAAAGTGTAGTGCAGAGAACATTGACCCAAAGAGACCTGGACATGGCATTCCAGGAATGCAGTTTTGTGAATGGATTTTTTTCTGTAACACTCAAAGCTTTTTTTTTTTTTTTTTTTTTAACTCCTTACAATGTAATTTCCCCCCAGAATACAGGTTCATTTTAAAAACTGGCTTTGTTTGCAGAATATATTTTGAAAGGCTAAATAAGCAATGACTTTTTAGAGAAACTAAGTTCATTGCCCACTGAGAGATTTTAATTCTGTATTTTATTATATTTTCAAAGTTGTCCTCTATCTAAAATCCTAGGAAGTTTGAATGCTTTTATTTGGCATTGTTTTCATACATGATACGTTGGACTGGTTGACAGATGAAGGGAGAAATGGTCAATCTAGTTGAACTGATTCATCTTAAATTTAAAATTGATGGATTATATTTATTTTTTGGTGAGTTGAATTTTAACAGGATTCCAGACAGATACCAAATAAGACTTGATTAATAGCTTTGACTCCTGTGGACAAGAAGACTAATGTGAAAAGTTTTGTTTAGTTTAGGGACAGAAATTCTAAATGGGGATGGGAGAATCATTTTTGAACAGTATGTGTTTATATTTTCAAACCAAGTAATGAGGAACTCAGAGAATCCACTGAAGTTATTAGGAAGCAGGTAGAATAAAGGTAGACTGACATATTTGAACTGAAGGAATAGAGCAGTGATTCTTCAGTTTCTGATTAAGCAGGTCTGGGTAAAGACCCTAACACTGGCATTTCTAATAACTTACTAGGTACTTCTACTGCTGGTAATCTGGGTACCAAACTTTGAGACCCACTAGCTTAGAGTATGTCTGGTTAAGAGTAGTAGCCTTTGAGTAAAAAAGCCATTAACATTAAAAACAAAAGTGGTAACAGTAGTGGCAGAGGCAAAACAATGGCAAAAGGAAAAGAAGTGAGCAAAGTGTGTTAGGAATTTATTTCACTGTGTGCTTTGTTAGAGTGCATTTATAGAAAAGTGAATGTCCCCACAGTCCTGCTGCCTTTAAATTATCACATAATTATCAAGTGATAATCAAGATGCTGTTAGCTCCATGAAGTCAGGGACTTTGCCTTTCCTGTTCATTGCTATGTGTGTTATACTGTCTCTTACTGCACAATTTATTCAACCCATGGGCTATCTAAAGACTAGATTCTGACTCTCAGGAATCTGAAATGAGACACATTGAGTATGCCTGTCCACAGTGTACACTGGAGCTAAGAAGTGGACTGATTCCCCCAAAGCATGAGCAAGTGGGAACCAAGAATAAACAGAGAAGCCAGTAGGTAGAGAGAAGACAGCATGGGAAAATGTAGCCCCATCCTTGAGAGCAGCTGGTGTGCTTCAGATGACTTTCTTGTGCCACTGAAATTTGCTCTGCTTTTTTCCCCTTCTTAGAGTCTTACAAGATTTTCTAATATAGAGTCTCGTAAGATTTTCTAATATCTTCTCTTGCCTTGAGAACCCCATTAACAGTATGAAAAGGCAAAAATATATGACATTGAAAGATGAACTCCCCAGGTTGGTAGGTGCCCAATATGCTACTGGAGAAGAGTGGAGAAATAATTAAAGAAAGAATGAAGAGACAGAGCCAAAGTGAAAACAGTGCCTAGTAGTGGATGTGAATGGTGATGGAAGTCAAGTCTGATGCTGTGAAGAGCAATATTGCATAGGAACCTGGAAAGTTAGGTCCATGAATTAAGGCAAATTGGAAGTGGTCAAACAGGAGATGGCAAGAGTTAACATCAACATTTTAGGAATCAGCAAACTAAAATGGACTGAAATGGCAGAATTTAATCCAGATGACCATTATATCTACATCTGTGGGCAAGAATTCCTTAGAAGAAATGGAATAGCCCTCATAGTCAACAAGAGAGTCCAAAATGCAGTACTTGGGTGCAAACACAAAAATGATAGAATGATTTCTGTTCATTTCCAAGGCAAACCATTCAATATCACAGTAATCCAAGTCTGTGCCCTGACCAGTAATGCTGAAGAAGCTGAAGTTGAATGGTTTTATGATGACATACAAGACCTTCCAGAACTAACACCCAAAAAAGATGTTATTTTCATCATCAGGGACTGGAATACAAAAGTAGAAAGTCAAGAGATACCTGGAGTAACAGGCAAATTTGGCCTTGGAGTACAGAATGATGCAGGGCAAAGGTTAACAGAATGAAGAGTTTTGCCAAGAGAACGCACTCGTCATAGCAAACACCCTCTTCCAACAACACAAGAGAAGACTCTAAACATGAACATCACCAGATGGTCAACATCAAAATCAGATTGATTATATTCTTTGCAGCCAAAGATGGAGAAGCTCTATACAGTGAGCAAAAACAAGACCAGGAACTGACTGTGGCCTAGATCATGAACTCCTTATTGCCAAATTCAGACTTAAATTGAAGAAAGTGGAGAAAACCACTAGACCATTCAGGTATGACCTAAATCAAATCCCTTATGATTATACAATGGAAGTGAGAAATAGATTCAAGGGATTAATCTGATAGACAGAGTGCCTGAAGAACTATGGGCGGAGGTTCATGACGTTGTACAGGAGGCAGTGATCAAGACCATTCCCAAGAAAAAGAAGTGTAAAAAGGCAAAATGGTTGTCTGAGGAGGCCTTACAAATAGCTGAGAAAAGAAGAGAAGCTAAAAGCAAAGGAGAAAAGGAAAAATATACCCATCTGAATGTAGAGTTCCAAAGAACAGCATGGAGATATAGGAAAGCCTTCCTCAGTGACCAATGCAAAGAAATAGAGGAAAACAATAGAATGGGAAAGACTAAAGATCTCTTCAAGAAAATTAGAGATACCAAGGGAGCATTTCATGCAAAGATGGGCACAATAAAGAACAGAAGTGGTATGTACCTAACAAGAGCAGAAGAGGTTAAGAAGAGGTGGCAAGAATACACAGAAGAACTATACGAAAAAGATCTTCATGACACAGATAACCACAATGGTGTGATCACTCACCTAGAGCCAGATGTCCTGGAATGCAAAGTCAAGTGCGCCTTAGAAAGCATCACTACAAACAAAATTAGTGGAGGTGACGGAATTCCAGTTGAGCTATTTCAAATCCTAAAAGATGATGCTTTGAAAGTGCTGCACTCTATATGCCACCAAATTTGGAAAATTCAGCAGTGGCCACAGGCCCGGAAAAAATCAGTTTTCATTCCAATCCCAAAGAAAGGCAATGCCAAAGAATGTTCAAACTACTGTACAATTGCACTCATCTCACAGGCTAGCAAAGTGATGCTCAAAATTCTCCAAGTCAGGTTTCAACAATATGTGAACTCTGAACTTCCAGAATTTCAAGCTGGATTTAGAAAAGGCAGAGGAACCAGAGGTCAAATTGCCAACAAATTTGGATCATTGAGAAATCAAGAGAATTCCAGAAAAACATCTGTTTCTGCTTTACTGACTATGCCAAAGCCTTTTACTGTGTGGATCACAACAAATGTAGAAAATTCAGCAAGGTGGGTATACCCCACCACCTTACCTGCCTCCTGAGAAATCTGTATACAGGTCAAGAAGCAACAGTTAGTACCATATGGAACAACAGACTGGTTCCAAATTGGGAAAGGAACACGTCAAGGCTGTATATTGTCACCCTGCTTATTTAACTTATATGCAGAGTACATCATGTGAAATGCCGGGCTGGATGAAGCACAAGCTGGTATCAAGATTGCCGGGAGAAATATCGTAAACCTCAGATATGCAGATGACACCATCCTTATGGCAGAAAGCAAAGAGAAACTAAAGAGCCTCTTGATGAAAGTGAAAGAGGACCGTGAAAAATTTGGCTTAAAACTCAACATTCAGGAAACTAAGGTCATGGCATCTGGTCCCATCGCTTCATGGCAAATAGATGGGGAAACAATGGAAACAGTGAGAGATTTTATTTTGGGGGGAGCTCCAAAATCACTGCAGATGGTGATTGGAGTCATGAAATGAAAAGGCGCTTGCTCCTTGGAAGAAAAGCTATGACCAACCTAGACAGCATATTAAAATGCCGAGACATTGCTTTGCTGACAAAGGTCCATCTAGTCAAAGCTGTGGTTTTTCCAGTAGTCATGTGTGGAGGTAAGAGATGGAGTATAAAGAAAGATGAACACTGAAGAATTGATGTTTTTGAACTGTGGTATTGGAGTAGACTCTTGAGAGTCCCTTGGACTACAAGGAGATCAAACCAGTCACAATCTAAGGAAATCCTAAATATTCATTGGAAGGACTGATGCTGAAACTGAAACTCCAATACTTTGGCCACCTGATCCAAAGAACTGACTCATTAGAAAAGACTACTGCTGAGAAAGATTGAAGGCAGGAGGAGAAAGAGGATGAGACGGTTGGATGGCATGACCGACTCAATGGATGTGAATTTGAGCATGCTCCGGGAGTTGGTGAAGGACAGGGAAGCCTAGCGTGTTGCAGTCCATGGTGTCGCAAAGAGTTGGACACGACTGAGTGACTCAACTGAACTGAATTGCTCTCTCTCCTTTTTTGAAGATAGATTGGATATGTCTTTGCTGCATGTCACCAAAAAGCTCACACTAGGACTTAAAGGCTTATTTCCTTGGCATTAGTTGCAAATAATAGCCACTTCTAGAGGCCGCAGGAGGCAGTTTTGTCAGCTGAAACTGAATTTCCTTTGTTACAGAGCAGTGGGGTTTTGTAAGGAAGATCCTGCTTTAATTGTCAATATCTGCCAACCTCAAAGGATAGCTGGGGCAGAGCATGCCTCTCTAAGATAGTGCTGGTACTGTTGCACTCATTTTATAGATTCAACTTAAAAAGGAGGCTCTAGCAAGCTCACTCCGGCTGGTGCCGCTACCTGCAGCAGGAATTCTGGATGTGTACCTAGGATTCCAAATGCTTCTTGGCAGAAGCCAAAGCCAGGTGGGAAAATATACTGACACCCCCACTCTTAATTGCACAGATGAAAAGGAGTTTATAGTCAATATTTGGAAATAGTCCTTTTTCAATTTAAAACTCTCAACCGCTACCCACTCCAATCCCATGCAAGTAAATGTAACCAGAAATCATTGTCCACGATAAAAATCTCAAGGTGGTTAAGAAAACCATGTGGGTTTTTTTTTTATGTACTTTTCAATTAATTTCCTTTGAAAGATTTTCATTTCAAGTATGCACATTTGATAACTAGAATGCTGAATGTCAGACTGATAAATTATAAGTACAATGCTTGGTATCCTTTGGTGTTACATTTTTCATACTATGTGTATAGGAGTCTGATATAAGCCATGGACAAAATGCCTCCTCCCCACATATAGGGCTCCAGGTCAGTAGTGAGCTTAGTGGTGATTTCATGTATGCCTTTCTTTCAGGAGGAGTTCTGTGACTTAAGACTGTTTGAAAACTCAATGCTTGGATGATAATTAGTGTGCTTCCCCACTTATACAAACTAAAATGCTTATACAAACTAAAATGTCTATTTTCAATTTTATTAGTTATAAATCAGTGATACTATATACACCACGAATGGGTATCTGAAAATATCGTTTTATTAGCATATTGATGAAATTCTTACCCCAAATGAATAGTTTAACTTTTTAAATCAGTTTGTTATGATTCAGCTACAGATAAAATTGACACTCAATTTATAGAGTGAATTGAAAATGCTGTAGTTGAAAGTTGAAAATTGAAAATGCTATAGTTACTGTGAGAACTCACATGAGTTAAAAAAGCAGCTCAATTCAAAGCATCAGTTGATTCCTTCAGGGACAGGGTGTTAAGAACAAAGATGCCTGCCAGAGGTAAAAGTATCATCAGGGAATAAGAGGCAGGCAAAATTGAAAAACAGGAAAGAGAAAATTTAAGTATTTTTAGAAACCTGAAAATTCTACCATAAAATTATTTTAGAAGTTCAACAGGAAGATAGGCAGTCAAAGTTTTAAGGAGATGAGAGAGGAACCCCTTAGGAAATATTTTATCAAAAAAGAAGTGTAGAGGAATGAATTTTTTTTTTCCCTTTGAATAAACCCCTGGTTTATTTTGTGGAAGATTAAAGCTCTCTTAAAATGGATTGTTACTTTTTAGATCAAGGTGAGTTTTCACATCTGTCATGTTGAAAAAGTAAATCTAACTCTCATTTATGCTATATTTTCACATTGGAAAATTTGTACATAGTGTGGTAAATACAGATTCCTTGTTGGTTTTGTTAATTCTTTGAAAACAGCTATACTTTTCTAGCACAATTAAGGGTGCAGTAAAAGTATGCTAAAATTCTCACAGTGTATATTATAATCTCTTTAGGATTTCTAGGTTAGGAAATTCTAATAAATTTCATCATAGTTTATCATGTGTTTTTATTCCATTTTTTTTAAAATCTATGCTTTGGAAAGCAATATTATGTAATTGACAAGGTTAGTTTACCCCAATCCATATGTTTAAAACTCCATTGCAGACTTCAAAAAGTTATCTAGTGTGAAAATTAAAAAGATTAAAAGGAACAAAAATAATATGCCCAAAGTAGTCTTTTGAAAAATTCTTTTCTAATGTCAAATTCCATTAGTATATAGACATACAATTTATTTAAAATGTAGAGCACTTTTTAAGAATAACTTTTGAAAGTTAAAAATCTCAGCTCATATAAATATTAAATGAACATATGTCAATGGTTAATTTAAATCATTATTAAGAAGGAAACAAGTAAGGTGTTATAATCAGTTCAAAGGAGACTGAGAAACTCAAGAAACTCACATGTATAGAAAATAAGGAATTTTGAAATGAATTTATAAATACATGCAAAACATTTATTCAAAAGGCAGTGATCAATTGCATACCATCACACACAATATATTTGCATTTCTGTAAGCAAGAATCCTTTGGATTATTATCAGTTTTTTTACATGAAAGGCAATTAGGTGAGCTAGATGGAACATCATGGTTTCCCACCCCCCGCTTTTTTTTAAACTTTATTTATTTTTGGCTGTGCTGGTCTTCCTTGCTGCATGGGCTTTTCTCTAGTTACAGTGAATGTATCTGGCTAACCAGGTGGCACTAGCGCTAAAGAACTTGCCTGCCAATGCAGGAGACATAGGAGACACAGATTCGATCCCTGGGTTGGGGTGTTCGCCTGGAGAAGGAAATGGCAACCTACTGCAGTATTCTTGCCTGGAAAATCCATTGAACAGAGGAGCATGGCAGGCTACAGTCCATAGGGTCACAAGGAGTCGGACACCACTAAAGTGATTTAGGATGCACACACACACACACACACACACACACACACACACACATATAAATACACAAAAATAAAATGTTATTTTATTTTCCTATGTATGTTCTTCTAATTCTGTCAAATATCATTAGGGGAAGGTACCATCTTACAGAAGAGGGAACTAGGGCTCAAGAGGATAACCTTTTAGAAGCACTTCAGCAAACAATTATCACACTAAAGATTTGGATTTTTTCTCTTGCTCCAAATCCAAAACTGTTTTGCTACATCAAAATTGATACAGTTGAAGAAAAGCAATAATTATTGGTGCTAACTTAGGACAATTAAACATCAAAATGGACTTTATTTATCAAATAATTATTTTTAACAGTGTGAGGTCAAGAAATGTAACTGAAAAAAGAAAAGCAGAAAGCAAAATTTGGAAGCATATATTTAATTTCTGTTGCACTTGTTTATTAAAGAAAATATTTGTTGAAAATTTGATTTTTGTAACGGCATGACACATTATTAGTTATCCTAATCTACTGTAAGGTAAGAATTTTAATCTTCCTTTTTTAGGATACTAAAATAGAAAAATTGTTAGCACATTTTTTATGGTTTGTTATGTAGCATTGATTCTCAACCATATTTTTATTAAAATGTATTCAAATATTTAGTTTAGTTCTGAAATATAACCATAATTTAATAAACCCATCTGGAATACATCTTTGCTAATATTAGTGGCTCTATTATTTTTTCCTGCTTCATAATTTGACAACTGCACTTTTTGAAGAGTGGATAAATGTATATTTTTATAACTTTCTTCCCCTCCCCAAATGCCACATTCTACATTTGAAAGGGAAATTACTAAAGAAATGCTATTTAAACAATCCTATATTTGTCTTTTGAAACCAAATGCCAGTAGCATGGAAGACCACAAAAAATTATTCAGTAAAATCTTTGTACCAGTCTCTATAAATTAAAACAATATGGAAAAATTGTTGTTTTGAAAAATCAAGCCTGGTATTTTTTTACATATATTACTGTTGATCCTTGGATCAACAAGTTTGAATTGCACAGGTCCACTTATACTCAGATTTTTTTTTTTTAATATTATGTACTACAGTAGTATACAATCTGCCGTTGACTGAATCTGAGGATACGGAGGGCCAACTATAAATTACATGCAGATTTTCTATTGCACAGGTGGTCAGGGCTTTCAACTGTATTACATGAAATATTACTCATGGTAGAATGGGGCATGTTTAGTGATATATTTGTCAGGGTTCTCCAGATAAATAGACCCAATAGGATGTATACATAGAGAAAGAGATTCATTATAAGGAATTGTCTCATGCCAGTGGAGCCTGAGAAATCTCAAGACGTGCAGTTGGCAACCTGGAGATTCAAGAGAGCAATGATGTCATTCCCATCTGAAACTCAGCAGGCTTAAGATCCAAGAAGAGACAACTTTTCAGTTTAAATCCAAAGGCAGGAGAAGATCAGTCTCCCAGCTCATCAGTCAGGCCAGTGGAGTTCCCTCTTAGTCAGCAATTTTGTTCTGTTCTGGTTTTTGATTGGTTGAGGCAGGTTCTACTTTACCCAGTCTACAGGTTCAAATGTTAATCTCATTCAGAAATACCCTCAACTTCACACCCAGAATAATGTTTGACAAAATGTATGGGCATCTCATGGCCTAGTCAGGTTGATGACTAGAAATATCCTCAAATCTTTGTCTTTTTTTTTTTTTAAGGTGCTATTTATTTCAGAGCTTTCTCCCACCATGTATTGAAATTGTTTGCTATACATTAAGTCTGCTTTTCTAGATAGTTAAATTATACCCTATGAAAGCTATTCTTAGGAATATGTTTTAGTAAACAAGTGAAATGGAGAGATTAACAAGACAAGGACTTCAATTTTCTCCTATAATCTGGTACACAGAAAAACGATAATGTTTATTCCTCTACACTGTGTTCATACAGAAAAGATATGCGACTGAGTTTATCTTGGATATATGTGCAAATAAGAAGAAAATTATTTCAGAAACACATTGTGTACATTTTTAATGAAGTTATAATGCCTTATTCCTGGGAATAAAATGAGTTTGTCTCATACCTCCCTATCAGAATAATGCTTTGTTGGGGAAGATGGGGAATACATTTAATCATGTAAGCTTTATGCTAAATAAACACAAGCTACCAGCTATAACAATTTTATTTTTTTAGCATAATAGAAGGAAATAAGGATATAGTTCTTTTCTTTGTGCAACTACCGGCGTCTTTTACTGATATGAAGTATAGAATTTTACTCATACTTTATAGAACCTTGTAAAAGGATTTTCTTGAATAATTTGTCAAATCTCAACTGTTTAAAATAACTGCTTGTATCCTTTGAGAGTTCATTAATAACTGACATTCATGATAATGAATGAATGCATTAATATTTTTAAATTGCAAATAATGAGCATTATGATGTTTATAATGTAAATTAGATAGAATTAATTTTAAATTATTTTCTCATAAGCATTCATTTCAATAAAATAACATTAGGTTTATTAATTAAACTACATTAATATAAAATACTCATTCCTATATTTTAAAATATATAGTGATTGTTTTGATTTTGTGGCCTAGATATAGATTAATATAAATTACTTATCTTTTACCTGTCAAGTGAAAAATTAGGTAAGGTTCATTTTAATTTAAATGCATCTAACTGAAGAAACATTATAAATCTAATTGTTAAATGAATTTAGTAATAAAAGAAAATTCACTTTCAAGTAAAGTATAGTGACATAAGGAGTTTTTGATCCTTAATATATTGTAATCCTTATATTTATTCAGCAATTTTTAAACTTAGTACACTAATTCATAAGTCAAACATATTTTGAGATTCCTAGATAACATTCTACATCATTATTATATGCCTGCTACCTAAACGTACAAATGCCTCCATTTTAAAGCTCTATTAAACAAAATACAGAGTGATTAAAATTTAGAGTTTGTTCCCTATCCTGTGAATGCCTCAGTCTTTTTTGCACACTTTTTTCCATAAAATATGAGATCAGTGAGAGAGGGAATCATTGCTTGTTTTTTCATTGATTTATCATAACTCTAAAAATTGTGCCTGACATTTAATAAAGAGGTCAATAAACAGCTGTTGAATGAATGAATAATCCTTAAACCAGCCACTTGGCTTGGATAAGATACATTGAATAAGAATATCCTTGAAAAGTTCTTGGCAATCTGAAAGTCTTATTTCTTCATAAATGCATAACAAATTTTTATCAATAGTTACTTCAGGAAGAGAAGGGAAAATGTATAGAGAGTAAAGGGAGGAGGAGATTTTTTTTTTCTCCTTTTAGTTTCTTTTCCCTTTTTTTCTGACTAAAAATTCATACCTATATGAATATTTGCTATCATGCCAGAAAGAGAATAGACCAAAGGACATTTGGAACTGCCATTTCATTTATTAGAAGTCAGATTGAGAACAATTATAGGTTGCAGAACAGAATTTTTAAAATCTGTAGCTTAAAAAATTGATGTCAGATGATACTGGATGCATGGCATAGTCCCTCTTGGGCAGGAATTCTTTGCAAGGTCTCTATACTTGTGGTTTTAGAATGTCCATTGATGAACAGTTTATAGAGTGATCCATGGTACCAAATATGAGTGTGAAACAAAGAAAAACAAATCAGATTTGCCAAAGCATGGCAGGAAAAATTAGTACATTTAGGAAAAAAGTGAAAAGGTATGATGACTGAGCGACTGAACTGAGCTGAACAGATGATGAGGTAAAAAAGGAGGTCCAGTTTTCTCATGTGTAAAGTGGGTCAGCTGGGGTACCTCTAGTATCTTTCTTACATCTGTAAAAATTATATGAGTTGATTTATTCACTGATTTGTACTGAGTCGTGAACAAATGTTGATTGTACTGCATCTCACTTTCTTAGGTCCCATTTTATACATGAGAAATATACTTGGCCTCTGACAGGAAAAAAGGAGTAGGTAAAAAGCAATGGTAATAGAAGTAGTTCAGGATATAGATAAGTTTAGCTAATAAATCCGGAAAGCCCTGTGCATATCCATCTGCAAGATGGAGGTAAAGAGCCTGGAGTCAGCCACAGAGACTTCAGTGATTTAATGGATGGGGGAGCTTCCATGTCTGAGGCAAGGTTCCATAGTGATAGGTGGTCAGATAAGTGACAGGACATGGCAGCAGTTTTCACTCTCAGGGCTGGGGAAAGTTTACCTGTTTTAGGGGGAATTGACTCCAGGTTGGATAATCAGTTGGTTACGGGGAAACCAGAAAAGGAGTACACCTCTCACTCTTCCTTTGACAAACTATCTTGTTGGAGATGTTCTAATCTAAGGTTTCAAACAATTACTAGGTGGGGCAGGGCCAGTATGTAAGGTGAGTCACGTGGGTAGGGTGTATGTGAAACAGGCACTGATTCAGCAGAGGATGGACAGAGAGAGAACAGCCATCTTGGATGGCCTGATCGTATATCGAGAAATTTGTTTCCAGTTTTTCTCTGTGGATTCATCTTTCCATATCTTGTTAATTTGACAACATTGATTTATGATTACATTGAAATCATAGAAGAAATTACAGACTCTAACATCTATGTTTACATAGAAAGTCAGTAATCGTTATTTCAGTCATAAAATGTGAAAAAAATCACTTTATACATACGACATGTATAACTCTGAGTTAAAGTCATGCTATGACAGATTTGTTATATTTATTTCTTAATTTTTATTGAAAATGTGATTGTGAGAAAAAGCCTTGACACATTCAAGTTTTTTAGAATTGCGTAGCTAAGTGTGCAGGAGTGAAATACTTCTGACATATGGCATTTCAAATAATAATTCAATAAAGAGAATAATAAAGTCAAAGTTGATAGAGAAAACAGAACAAAGTCTTACTCAATGGATTTAAATGATAAGTGTGTGGGAATTCATAGTGTTATTCTTTCTTAGGTATGCTTAAAAATTATTTGCGTAATGCATTATTTGCATAATGCAAATACAAAATTCCTGACCTAAAAGAGACATTCCATAGTTCTTTAAAGATGACTCAGCAAGAGGTTTTATATTTAGTTTATGGATTAGGATTGCATACAGAAGGAAACAAAATCTTTAAGATTCTCAGCTGGGGCTCTGTTCAAAGGAGAAAAGCATACAAATTTATTTAATATTAGTTTCATATGACATGGGAGCTTTCATAAGGAAATGAAGACCCAAAGTTGTGTTTAAACCTGTCTTTTTATACTAGGTTGATGAAAAATGGAAATTCATGGGAAAATATGACGGGGAAAAGAGTACTAGTTAATTATAGGAAACTGGGGGAATCTTAGCAAGGTCAGCTTCAATTACTCAGCGTCTTTTCATCTTTAAAGACAAGGATGCTCTTATTTTATGTGAATCTCACATAAATTATTCCTGAAAGACCCAAGATCTCAAGCCGGGGTATGAATATCCCCCCTGGATATATTTGGCAACGTCTAAAGACATGATGGGTTCTTCCAACGGAGAAGTTCTACTTGCATCTGAGAAGCAGAGACCAGGGAACGCTGCTGAACATTCTACAATACAAAGACAGTCCCACACCACAAAACAGTGCTCTGGCCCAAAATGTCAATACTGCCAAGCTTGAGAAACCCTTCTCTGAGATTACTATTGGTCGTGTTTTATAAAAAAAGGACAAGGAAAATAAAGCATTGAGTTCACTGATACTCATTCATGCATATAAATGTTTTAGTGTTAGTAAGTTACATTATAAATAATAAAACATGTGTACCTATGACGTTATTACTCAGTTTAAGATCTAGAACCTTCCTTGTTCTATGTCGTCCATCTCTGTGCTGTTTCTCTAATTCATTCTCTTAATTTCCTCCAAGAAGTGATTATTATTCTGAATTTTATATTTCATTCTTATTCTTTTAAAAAAGTTTGTCCTTAAATAATAGTTTAATTTTGCTTGGTTTCACACTTCATAAAAGCAGCATCATGACCCCTGTATTATCCTATTACATGGTTTGATTTCACCCAATACTATGTTTTTAAGAATTTTTAACATTGCTGAGAGTAGCCACATTTCATTCATGTTCACTGTTGCCTATTAGCGCATGGTGAGTATACACTAAATTTATATAGACAATCTTCTTTCAATGGGTTTTGAGACTATTTTCAGTTGATTTTGATGTAATAAACAGGATATTATAAGCATTATTTTATGTCTCCTGATGAATATATATAGCAATTATTTTAGGGTACTTAGAAGTGGTACCCTTAGGTCATAGGGCCTGTGGATGTATATATAATGACACACTTTCCCAAGGGTTATACCACTGATACATTCATAAATGTTATATAATCATATATCATGTCTGTTTTGCTGTTGGAATGTTTTCATCTTTCTTGTTGATTTGTAGGTTTTGCATATATTTTCTGATTCTTTCGTGCAATATGCAGAATTAAAGATCCCAGGAAATGGTTGGAGTTTTTCTAGTCAACTCATCAGACTAGATGAGTTTTTTTTGAAACTCATCTTGAAAAAATTGAATCCCCTGATGGGTAGATGATAAAGGAATGTTAAAAGAAATCTCATTTTGCAATATGGTATTTCTGCCGTTTAAAATAGTTTATCTTTAATCTGTCGCATTATATTAACAGTAATAGAGATGAGACACTGAAACTGGTGGCTCTGCTATAATATAAAAAATAGAAAAAAAATTCCCTAAAAGGTCATTTTTTTTTTTTTTTTGGTAAATGAGTGGAATGTCAGACAGTAACTTCTTTTTCATATTTAGTGTGTATTACTATGTTTCCCTTTTGAAAAAAATGTGGCTCAACTTTTAAAGAATCACCAAAAAAAGACAAAGAAAGAGCAATGACTCCATTTCCCCTTATTTGGAAAGGATAAATATAAAATGGCAAAATGAAGTATTACCCAATCATGCCTATATGTGTATGTGTGTATGTGTTAGTTGCTTGTCATGTCTGACTCTTTGCAACCCCATAGACTTCAGCCCACCAGGCCCCTCCGTCCATGGAACTCTCCAGGCAAGAACACTGGAGTGGGTTGCCATTTCCCTCTCCAAAGGAACTATAGAAAAAAAGAAAGTGAAGTCGCTCAGTCATGTCTGACTCTCTGCAACCCTGTGGACTGTAGCCCACCAGGCTCCTCCATCCAAGGAATTCTCCAGGCAAGAGTACTGGAGTGGGTTTCCATTTCCTTCTCCATATGTGTGTAGATGTACTGATATAAACATTCCCCGATATCACTGAGTGTCACATATATGCACAAGAATTCAGAAGCCGGCCTATGGAAATTGAATAGGATAACCAGTTTAAGATAATAAAAATCTGATAAGTCCTTCAAGGCAGTGATTTCAGATCAACACAGAGTATCATCTATCTTATACAATTGGGAATATAGGTGCTACCGCTTCTTCAAATGATAGGTGACCAACGTATTCAATACCGTATGTGTTTAAAATTGAAGGGGGATTAGATAAATGAAGACAGTTGATTTGTTTGGCTCTGTATATTTCTTTAATATATTTTTTATGGATTGACTTGTGTAACCTCAAGCATTGTAAAAACCGTGATCCTTACTTTGAAAGAAACAATGGACTAGAGTAAATTTTCTGCAGATTAAGGGGAGGGCATTCTGACATTCCATTGCTAATAGTGTGAATAATCTAGCTTGTTTGACTTACTAGGAAAAACTCCTTGATTTTGAATATGAAAGTTCTTAAATACAATGATTTGCCACTCATTGCTGTGGAGAAACTGATAAGGCAAGGACTACAGAAAAGAGGGTAAGACAACTGAATTTGACTTTACAAAGATCATATTCTGAGGAAATTAGAAAATACATATTGCTGACAATAAAGTGAAAACTTAGAACTTACAAGGCATTTGTGTCTGGGATCTAGCAGAAGATAGGAGGTAGATAAACTCCTTTCAAAATATTGTTTTATCTTCAGTGATGATATTGGTGGAAATATCCTAAGGTTATATGATTAAAGAAAGGTGAGTTAGACCTTAGATGTATAGACAATAATGATTCAATGGGAATTGATGAAATAGTTAAATAAGAGCAGAACTTCCATTAAGTTTTAATAATAGAGATGGGAAAAGAATTAAACATAAAAATGTAAAAAAATATATCATTAAAGAAACTGTGTTGGATGGTGTGCCAAAGAAAATAGTGACAAGTGTTAAAAACAGGAAAAGAATCATTGGACTTCATTATCAAATAATAAATGGTACAAATCAGGATTCTACTCAAGTTCATCTGAAAAACTATTCCATTTACACTTAGCTGTATTCCTTAGAGTATGTAATCCAGTGATTGAATATTTAGAGATAAGAATAGCACTGATTTGTTAAGGGATTAAATGAGAAAACATGTTTTAATTCTTTGTATTACAATAAATTAGAGAGATTTACAATTATAAATTGATCAAGGATATTGATAGGAATGTTTCAAATGACTCAAAAACTGAGTCTTCAGTGTGTGGTAGCGTGAAATTAAAAGATGCTTACTCCTTGGAAGGAAAGTTATGACCAACCTAGACAGCATATTAAAAAGCAGACACATTACTTTGACAACAAAGGTCCATCTAGTCAAGGCTATGGTTTTTCCAGTGGTCATGTATGGATGTGAGAGTTGGACTATAAAGAAAGCTGAGTGCCGAAGAATTGATGCTTTTGAACTGTGGTGTTGGAGAAGACTCTTGAGAGTCCCTTGGACTGCAAGGAGATCCAACCAGTCCACCCTAAAGGAGATCAGTCCTGGGTGTTCATTGGAAGGAGTGATGTTGAAGCTGAAACTCCAATTCTTTGGCCACCTGGTGAGAAGAGCTGACTCATTTGAAAAGACCCTGATACTGGGAAAGATTGAGGGCAGGAGAAGAAGGGGATGACAGAGGATGATATGGCTGGATGGCATCATGGACTCAATGGACATGGGTTTGGATGAACTCCAGGAGTTGGTGATGGACAGGGAGGCCGGGCATGCTGCAGTCCGTGGGGTTGCAAAGGGTCAGACACGACTGAGCGACTGGACTGGACTGGACTGGTAGCATGCAAATTTCAGTAAAAAAAAAAAAAAAAAAAAAGTGTTCAGTGGGAAACAAAATGTACTGTAAAATGAGATATGTGTTTTGGTTTATTTTCTCACTTCCAAATTCCCAGAAATTTGTGAGTACCTTTGTCTTGGAGGCATATGTGGGGTTAGGCTGAAAGAAGAAATTATCAGACAGAGGTAAGCCCTCTCCTGGCTTTTGTTTTCTGAAACCTAAAATGTTGAGGGTTTCTGCTTAGATAAGAGAGGTAAGAGTTGAACTTGCGGATGAGAAGAGTCATTTAGTTTAGAAGGGGCCAGAGAGTTGGGGCATCTTGGAAGTAGTGTGGATGCTTACTCTCCTCAATTTCCCTGCTCCAAGGAGGTGATCATATCTAAGAGAAAAATGCTGTGTGGTTATTTAAGGGAAATGTACTTAGTGCTTGCAACACTAGGATTCTCAGCCTCAGTAGGAAGCTCGATGCCCAAGTTTGGAAAATACCATAGGGATGACAGCCTATCAAGGAACTATGCTGTCTAGGACCTCAGATTATTTAGAGATGGAGAATGTGCATGAAAACTAGAGAATCCACCCACCAAGCATTCTTCTGGATATGAAAGACCCTTTGGTTCTTCTCAAGACTCCATAGGGAGGGAAGAAGTCTCAGGAGTGCATTAAACTGAAACTTTTCCTTCCTGTATAGAGGAGTTTCAGAATAATATATATTTTTATTGCTATGTAAATAAATATGAGATTTGGAGTATACCTAACTGGAGTACTGTAATATTCATAACTTTTATAAAAAAGATAAATCCTGGGGAAAGACAAATCATAGACCTTTATACTTTGACTTATTTCTAGCAAGCAATGAAAAACATGCAGTAGGGTTCTGAGGTGGAACAAACTTAAAGTCATTAAATATTTGTAATTACCTGCATCATAATGACAGTATCAATGTGATGTGAGAAGTGATCAAGTTCTCTATTTCTCAGAAAGCTCTTACACATAGTATGAAAATGGAAAAAGAAAACCCTGGGGATAGGCACACAGCATTAAAAGGAAAGTAGAGAAAGATTAATCCTGGAACAAAGACAGGAAATAGAGGAGACGAAAGCTTTGGTTTGTGAGCTCACCTTGGCCTCACTGGAGCCAGATATGGAAGAAGATATTCTACTGAGGGTAGCAAAGTTCATTACTCTGAATCTGGCAGCCTTATCCAGACTGGGGAATGCTACCAATTCCTCATTCTTGTGTATTTCATTTTCTGTTGAAAGATTGATGATTACTTCTGCATTAGAGTGGGCGAACGTTTTCACATATCTGCCTCAGTAAGTCTACTGGAGTCTGGCAACTTGCCTCAACTGGCAGCAAACAGGCAGGATATACCCCTCTGAAACTCTGTGGGTGGAAGAAAATTTGACTTGGCCTGTGTTTGCATTAGACAAGCCTAGTAACCACCACCTCTAGCTGCAACCAAGAAGTTTGGGCTAGCAGCCAATTTTCAAGGTTAAACATAAATCTTTAAATATGATTTGATAAGAATATAATAATACCATACATTCTTTATCTGGGTGGTGTTTTTAACAAAGTGTATCTGACCATGCAAACCAGTCAAACTAAACTCCCAGGCGTTACTTTCCTTATTTAGGCTGTGTAGATGGCAGAAGTCATTCATTGTGAAGAGAAAGCACAAATACATAGAAAATTATGTGATAGTTGATAGTACTTTTGCACAAAGTCTGTGCTTTCTGCTAAAATTTTGCCAACAGTTTTGCAAACTGGAGGAAAAATTAGGGGAAGGTTATAGACTAGTGATTCTTCTTGGCACCCTAGTAAAATGGTATCAGAATAGTAGAACTTATGTGGTGCTTAGGGTGAATACTGTGCAGCTTTGTAGACTGTGATTTCTCTGCCTAAATGCTAATTAATATTCTAAAGTATAACTTATTAAAGTTTATTTAAAAGTACGTTTTATAAATTGTAAGTAAATAAATAGTATTCATAAATGAAATTAATAAAAACCCCACAAATATGAATTCATTCATAATTATATTATAATTTTTATTATAAATAGTTTACCCATAAATAAAGTTGCATTATTTATTAAAATATACTTAGGAGTCTAGTTCAACATTCTAAAAAGAAAATTTGGTTCCAGTTAGCATTCAGTAGTTGTTCAAATCTCTAAGGTGTACTCAAATAGACAGGGGGTTGAAATTTTAGGAAGGACAATGTATTAATTAATCCTCAGCCTTATTTTGATTTGCTTATAGTTTTCAATTGTTGTTATTCTGGTTTCATATTAAATCACTGTGCTTGCTTAATTTCATTTTCAATTTACTTTGTATTGTACCTTTCTTTAAATAACTTTGAGGAAGATAAATATTTCCCTCAATAGAATTTTCACCTAGGATTTAGTATCAATTACTTTAACGGTTTGCTTTGCATTTTGAACACTAATCTTCCTATCTCTATTGGTAAGGATATATATGTTTGTGTGTGTGTGTGTATACATTCAAATGTTCACTGTATTAAATATCACTGACTTATTCTTCATTAGAATGTGAGACTTGGTAGGATAATGAACCTGAGATCTTTTCCTCTCCTCAGTAAGAAACACTGAAATGTTTGAGAGTGGTAAAAAGTGATTTTTAGGTACATAGTAAGATACTGATACAAATACAATCTTGATGCTAAAGTGAAATCTAAATGAGCTAATGGAGAAAAAAGAAATGGATATAAGACTTTTTCTAAGTAAACTGTTAACATAGGAAATATTGTCCTTTTTTGTCTTGATCTCTGGAGTCCTTTCCAGTTCTCACTCTCCTGCTGCTAGGAAACTGGAGCCTGTCCCTTGGAAGCCATCCTCTCCCACTGGCCATATGCTTATCCTGCACACTACATTCCCCTCCCTTCCCAACACACACACACACACACACACACACACACATACACACACACACACAGCATCTTTAACATAGTCCATCAAACAGCATTCAGCTAGCCAAACTGTCAAATCATCCAGTAAGCCTTTAATTGTTTTGGATTATAGATCCTTCTAAATCTTAGTGCTTTAGTGGGGCATTGTAAGTCACTGATATACTTAATACTATCAACCAAACATGGAACTTTTTTTCTAAAATGAAAAATTAAAATATAAAATATCAGCGTGCAGTTCTGCCTCATCCAGTATTCAGTGTTGATATAACACTGGCAATCGTAGAAATCTGTGTATCCATTCTACTACTGGAAAATGTTAACATATAGTTCTCTTCTATAGTATTCATAGCAAAGGTAAGAGAGCCTGGTCATATGTCCTTAACAACTAGAAGTTCACATTATCCAACATTTGCCTCATTTTGACTCTTCCTGGCCCATCTGTTAATTTTTCCACTATGGTCTCTCTTTCCACCATTTCCTTTTATTTCTCTTGAACTGATCCAGGATAATTGAAAAAAATGCCAAAGAAGAGTATCATACTGGATATAATACTACAAATTTAATGAAGTCTAAAATACTTTTAAGAAAAATCAGTAGGTATTTGAAATTGGGAGAAAATTTTTGTCATTATAAAGGGCATGGTAAACATCACTGCACCCTGAGAGGATTAACTCAAAATGAATAGGACTAGGAACTGGGTTAGCCATGGCTCCAGGAATTTATCTTGGCTTCAGAGGTTTGGAAGAAAAAGGAAGAGCATTTGCCATCTAAGCAAACGGATATAGTTCCAAATGGATATGCTTCTTATAGAGCTTATTCTATTATAGTTCCCATTTCTGAACATTCCTAATGCCAAATGGAGTATGCAGTGTACAATAAAATCACATCTCCATCCATTCATTTCAGGAGCAACAAATAATAGCTAGGTTGTTGGATTTAGCAAGGTCAGCTAAGTTTCCTATTATTGTATTTATGATGCTAGTTCATTAATTTTTTCAACTGGTAGCCTTTATTAGCTAGCACCAAAGATTTAAGCGTGAGACTGTTTTTATCCAGTAGCCTAACTTTACCGTGAATAATAAAAAGAAATGAAATCTCTGATTTTATTAGTAAACATCTTTTGTTCAAGGAAACCACTAAATCATGGCTTTGAAAACACATAGCATATTTAACTATAAAGGAGTGAGAGAACGGTCTCCTATAGATGAGATATAAATGTTATGAAACTACATCATGAGACCCCTACTGGCTTAAGGTTTGAGAAGGCCACCTTCACGGCTGAGGTTCAGAAATACTTCTCTTGGAATACCAGCTCTACCTGTGTAGAGGCAGTATGTCCTTGCGGAAATTAAGTTAACCTAAGTCTCAGTTTTCCCATGAATACAATGGAAATAAAGTACCTATCATACTGAGTTCTTGTGATAGTTAAAGAAAGCAACACATGTAAAGTACTTAGGACAAAGTATACATGTAGGCTCTTAGTATCTGGCACTTATGTTAACTGAAACTTCTAAGCATAGTATAGCAGACAGCTTTCTCTCTCATCAGTGTTGCTTTCATTCTCCCCAAGTGGAGCTGTGGTCTCCTTCAAATCATACCAGTAAATACTCATCAACCTGGGGTTTAGAAATGACTATTTATATGTGTAGTTGCTCAAATGAAGAACTAACACTGCTTTCTCTGCAATATTATTATTGGCATGCTATACACTGGATTTGTTCAAGCACTGTAGTTCTCAATGATCTGTAATTAGAGTTTTAAATAAAAGTTGAATAAGGGAAGAAACAATATAAAGAACTTACAGAGTCCACTTACATGTTTTAACCAGCCTGCCATTAAGAACCCATAGAGTGTTGATATCTTCTACTAAGCAGTTATCAAGTGCCTGTTTCCAAGATGTCTTATGAAGTCTTAGAACTATTTTATCAGTACTTTATAGAATTGTTTTTAGTAAAGACTTTATGTTAAAAGGAACCTTCCCTCTGAAAGAGGAAAGAGAATACCACAATTTAAAGGTGATTTTTTAGGAGGAAAGATTAAACAGAAAATATAATGATTAAAGAATTTTGACCTAATGAAAATACAGAGGTGAAAGTAAACTGATCAAGAAGTTTGAAACTAGAGTAGTATAAACATCACCCTGACTGAGGATTTAGCTTGTGTTTCCTATTTTCCCTCTAGCTTAGCAAAAGGGCAGCATATTTGTAATTCTGAAGTCAAGACTATTTAGTGCATCATTTTACAGGCATGCAGGACAAGTCCAGGGAAATACGTGATTCATCTGCTTAGAAAAAGAGCCATATTTAACCAATTTCCCCACCTCTATCCATTGATGTCATTTTCTTGTGCCAGAAGGGATTCATTTTACTGTTTTAGTTTAGTTACAATAGAACTGTCTTAGCTTGTTGATTCCCCACAAGCATTTTTACACACATATATCACCTAAAATTTCTAGAGCCATTAAATCACAGATTTCCCATTACAAAAGAGCTTGTTAAGAGGAGGATATGAGTTGGAACATTACCATATTGAGTAACCAAAAACGCAAACTTGAGTTTGTATGAGTCTAGACACATATGCAGGCTCCCTGGAATCACAGAGAGGTGTTTTAGTGTTTGCAACCCCTAACAGATTTGGCTCTTTATCTTGCCTAAGAAATGAAGAGAAACCTATTTAGTTTTATGTTATCACTGCTTTTGGAATGACACACTTAGTGTTTCAGAGGATCCATGTAAATTAATAGGCATATTTAAGATTGAGGTTTGTGAGGGGCTTTTTGTTTGTTTTTGTCTGACTTGTCTCACTTTAAATCTATTTCTCTCTAAGTCTCCAAAATTAGTCCACCTATGTATTTTGTCAGTGCAAAACTATCAATAATAACAACTATCATTTACTGACCATAGACTATTTATAAGGAATTTACACATTGTCTCATATCAATCCTGCAAGTAGTATAATTGGGAAAAACTGAGGCCTATATTAATACAGGAAGTAACCTTCTGAAAGTCTCAGGACTAGTTAAAATTTTATATTATCTGTACATATCTTTCTCTTTTGTGGACTTTTAAGCCACAAAAGATTATTGTTTAAAATTCTCCATTATGTATCCAATTATTAATATTAATTTATACTTTTAAAACTCGGTAAATAGTTATTGAACATCTGCTCTATACCAGTTATAGTGGCTTAGAAACAGATACATTTCCACCTAAACCCTGCCCTTCTAGAGTTGACAGTCTAGTGAGAGGGCCAGACATTCCAGATGGTTATGAGATCAAGTAATTATAATGATAAGGATAAAATTGACTCAGGAACAAAAGATCTATACTTCTGTCTGTCTTCTGTTGCTGTTGTTCAGTCGCTCAGTTGTGTCCTACTCTTTGTGACCCCATGAACTGCAGCATGCCAGGCCTCTCTGTCCCTCACCATCTCCCAAAGTTTGCCCAAGTTCATGTCCATTGCATCGGTGATGCCATGTCTGTCTTCTAGGGTGAATTATTATGTAATATTTCAAGTTAAGCTTTCAAAAATGTCATATTTTCCCCCATGGATTTTATTTTGCTCATCCAACTATTCAAACAGTACAAAGTTCTATCAACTATTCTATTACATATATAATACACATGACTAGTCTTATATATAAAACAGAACATAGGCATTTAATATATATACATATGTATACATATATATACACATATTCTATCGAATACATATGTGTTTGAAGGTATTATAAAATCTTTTATGCATAATAAAACCATATAACTAATTTATAAACATATATATAAGCAAAAGAAAATTGTTTTCTGTGTTAAAATATTTTAAATATAAGCTTTCAGACTTAATCCTCAGCATTCTCTTTTGATTTAAATTCTAGTCATTAAGAGTTAGACCCTTCTCTTGACTGTCACTGATTGCCTGCACAGCAGTGCTTGTCAAAAACTAAGTCCTGCAGGATACCACTGACTATAGCAATGAGATTATGCTAGTCTCTCCCATCCGTCTCTCCACAGATTCTATTTCCTTTAACCTAGTCCTTCTGGGACCTCTTTTAGGGGATATTTTTCCATGAGTTATCCTTCTAAGAGCACTCCTTGACAACATGGGAGGTTATATATTCCTTCTGACTTACAGAAAGCCACCTATCTTTGTGTGTATTTTTGCCACCATCACTAGAGATCTCATTTTGTGGGCTTACACCAGAGTCAGTCTTTCAGTTTCTCTGAAGGGTAGGCTTCGTGGCTACTCCGAGTTTTCCTGAATTTGCTGGCAGTACTTCATTAGTTGTCCAAAGTTCCCCTATCTGCTTAGAAGAGATCAAAATTAAGCCAAAATCATTCCTTTCAGTAGTCTCCCGTTATTATGTTGTTGATGTTTCACCGGTCTCTGAGAGTGGCCTTTTAGATAAACTAACAGTAACCTCTGCTTTTGCGTCTCTTGAGCAGAAGAGAGAGACTGATGGAAAGAATCAGACTCAGTGCTGACTCTGGTTGAATCCAGTAGCGTTTACCCTATGCAGCATTTACATTTTCTTAGCATTATAGACTCTCATGGTCAAGTGTCAGTATCTGTTCATAAATTCAACCAATGTTTACTGACCCCTACTGTGTGTGATGGGCACTTTGCTGGATATAGAAGGTAAAATAAGCAATTTGATAGAAATGATTCCTGCCTTCATGGTGTAGAGAAACTTTCATTACAACCTTTATATAACTTTAAAGATTTTTTTTGAAGAGTCCTGCCAAGTCTTCCTCTCAAGAAAGTCAGTGTGACACGTAAAAATCCATGTTTTTCGACTCTAGTATTCTTCCTCACTAAACTAATGAGGTGCAGAAAATGCCAGCAACCTCCAAACAAATTGTTTGGAGTCATCGTTAGAGCCCTTTCCTAATAATCTGAGCATCTGAAAATAGTCATCCCTTCACTAAGGATCTACACATCTCATCTCCTTCCTTGAGCTGTCTTCTCCAGACATAAGATGAACATGACCTCTGAATCATTTGCATACAGATTTTCTTATAGAAAACAGTTTAAACCCCCTGTTTTATGCCATTTGTGGTATATAAAAAGTTCATTAAAATCTAGATATAAAATAAATTCCATAACCACATGAAACACATTCTTTTCATTTCAGTGTGATTCTAAAATTTTATTGTGCTTCACATTTACCTAGGAGCGTACATTAAAAACTCATACACAATAGTTCTTGGCTGAGCTTAAGGAACTGACATCTTTATTTTAAATTTTTGCATTTTTACGGTAAATAGTCTATGGATCAACCCTTGAGAAATATTACTTTATGTCATACATCCCATAATTGTGGAGATAGAATAGCTGGTAGGATATTAATGTTGACATCTACTTATTAAAGTATTTAATAAGGATGATATATTTAGAATGGATATATGCATTCTAGGGACATAAATTAAGGCAGAGTCTAAGGCAGAAATGTTAAATATATTATGGCCATATATGTTCTTAGAAAAATATGTAATATGTTCTTTATAATATGTATTTGGTTATTTCCATTTCCAAGACCAGCAGTACTAGTTGACACCCCCACTATATAATACTCAACATTAATATAATCTACTAGATTCATGTTTAGATAAAACTTATACTAAGTGGATAATTTCATATCTATAATGACATCCATGTCCCTTTATGCATCCCTTTATGCCAAAAGGTGTCAATAGAACAATTTGTTCTCCAACCACTTTCAAGACTAAAATTAAATATGGAAAGAGTTTTTGTTGTTGTTGTTAAATGACAGATTAACTATGTACATTTGCTTTCAACTTCTCTCCAACAACTCATTAAGTGTGGATAAAACCAATGGAAAATTTGGTAGCTATGCTAATAGGAAAAGAGAATAGGGTGGGGAACATGGGAGCAATGATTTTAAGAGGATGAGAGCAGATTTAGCTGCAGTAACATTTGGGAGGCTGAAAACCACAGAGGTAATTCTTAATTTAGCAAAGCAAGAAAATTGGATCCTAAATAGGAATAAAGAAGACTGAGGGTAAATTTAATCTACAGGGAAGACCCCAAAGGTTTGGGATCTGGCAGCAAAAGATTCTCCAAAATTGGGCTAAGTGCGGGGTCAGAGGGTAATATAGGTAGATCGCTTGGAATTCCGTTTAAGAAATAATTAAATAAACAGCAAGGTCCTGCTTATAGTACAGGAAAATGTATTGTATACCTTGTAATACCTATAATGAAAAATAATCTGAAAATGTATGGATAACTGAGTCACTTTGCTGCACACCAGAAACTAACATAACATTGTAAATCAACTCTGCTCCAATAAAACAAAAAAAAGTAATTAGAACATCAGACTCTCCTGCCTTCTCTACAACCAGATGTCTACCACTTTGTATATCATCAGAAGAGTTAAGGTTTATTACCTGTAAAGGATAAAGCAGAGACTTTCTGACTGGGGGATACCAGGCACAGTTGAGAGCGAGAATAAATCTTCTAAAAAATCTAGTGATAAAGAGAAATTTTACTAGAGCATGTTAAAATTCTAGCTCTCTTTCCCCCTGGGCTCTCGGAGCCTGGCACTAAGCTAGACCTAACATAAAAAGATTTAAAGAATCTTCTGTGATGAATGAGACTAGCCCAAAGGTAAGATCCTACACTTCCTTAGAAAGTTGCCAAACAAAACCACCCTGTGAGCCTATAGATGAAAAAAATGCCACCTACCAAATTAGAACTTCTAATCAACTTTTTAATGTCCCAGTCTTACATGTGAGCAGACAGCCTTGAGTCTCAGCAGGTAGTTGAGGAAAGACTTTGATAAAGAAGCCAAATTGTTATTAAAAAAAAAAAAAAGAGGTTATGCAAGGAAAACAGAGATAATGCAGAAGCAATACAACTATGCAGACAAAAAAGAAATCCATTGATATCCTCAGAGATAAGAGGACTTGTGGCAGTCATGAGGCAACACAGGAATACTATTTTTTAAACTTAGAGAAAAAAAGAACTTTCATGTTGAACAAGTGATAGTTGCATCAGTTGATAAGTTGGGCATATGATTAAGGAAATCTCGGTGAAAGAAAAACAGATTAATGGAGATACTTTCTCAGGAAGATAATAAAAATGTGTCCTACTACCCAAGCAAAGAAGTAAACCAAGAAAGTAAAATTCTTGGGATCCAGGAAACCAGTCTTCAGTATAAAAGAGAAGGAATTAGTCTTCAATAAAAGAAAGATGGCAGGGAATTCCTAGATGATTGTGAAGAGAGACTCCCCAAATAATATTTGTGTGGCTTATTTAGACCAGATAAGACAGTGAGTTTTATTCAGGAAGGTAGAGTTAATTTTAATGTATTGAGAGACTGATAACAACTGTGAAAAAGTTCTGAGATACAGCAGTGAGAAATCCATAGGAGAAACAACAGGAAGATAATTATTCCAGAGGTGGGAAATTATGAAATCATAATATATTATGTGGTTCAGCTGTCAAAAATATATAGTTATAATAATAATGTAATAACCAAATATAATACCACAAAAGAAATGACAGCATATATCCACACAGAAATGAAAACATGTGTCCACACAGAAACTTGTACATAAATATTTATAGTAGTAGTATTCATAGGAGCTAAAGGGTGGAAACATCCCCAAATGTCCATCAAAAGAAGAATGGATTAACTAAATGTGTTATGTCAGTACAACGGAACAAAGTACTGATACACGCTAGCTACCACTGGATGAAGCTTGAAAACATGCTTAGTGAAGAAAGCCGGTCACAAAAGTCCACATACTGTATGACTCCATTCATAAGGAAGTCCAGAAAAGGGAAATTTACAGAGACAGAAGATTAGTGGTTGCTTAAGCTGGTGACCTGGGATTAGGGGTAGGGGAGAATGCAGAGAGCTAGAGGGGTGATAGCTATAGGGTATGGATTTCTTTTTGAGGTAATGAACATGTGCCAAACTTTACTAGGGTGATGGTTATATTTATCTGAGAATATACCAAAACCCATTTAATTATACTCTTTAAATGGGTGAATTGTATGATATATAAATTATATATCACTAAAATCGTGAACTTCCAGATGTTCAAGCTGGATTTAGAAAAGGAAGAGGAACCAGAGATAAAATTGCCAACATCCATTGGATCACAGAAAAAGCAAGAGAATTCCAGAGAAACATCTATTTCTGCTTTATTGATTACGCCAAAGCCTTTGACTGTGTGGATCACAGCAAACTATGGAAAATTCTTAAAGAGATGGGAATACTAGACTGCCTTACCTGCCTCCTGAGAAATCTGTATGCAGGTCAAAAAGCAACAGTTAGAACTGGATATGGAACAACAGACTGGTTCCAAATTGGGAGAGGAGTACATCATGTTCGTATATTGTCACCCTGTTTATTTAACTTATATGCTGAGTACATCCTGCGAAATGCTGGGCTGGATGAAGCACAAGCTGGAATCAAGATTGCCGGGAGAAATATCAATAACCTCAGATATGCAGATGACATCACCCTTATGGCAGAAAGCGAAGAGAAACTGAAGAGCCTCTTGATGAAAGTGAAAGAGGAGAGTGAAAAAGTTGGCTTAAAACTCAACATTCAAAAAACTAAGATCTTGGCATCTGGTCCCATCACTTCATGGCAAATAGATGGGGAAACAATGGAGACAGTGACAGACTTTATTTTGTTGGGCTCCAAAATCACTGCAGGTGGTGACTGCAGCCATGAAATTAAAAGACGCTTGCTCCTTGAAAGAAAAGCTATGACAAACCTAGAGCATATTAAAAAGCATATTAGAAAGCAGAGACATTCCTTTGGAACAAAGGTCCGTCTAGTCAAAGCTATGGTTTTTCCAGTAGTCATGTATGGATGTGAGAGTTGAACTTGAAGAAAGCTGAGCACCGAAGAATTGATGCTTTTAAACTGTGGAGTTGGAGAAGACTCTTGAGAGTCCGTTGAACTGCAAGGAGATCCAGCCATTCGGTCCTAAAGGAAATCAGTCCTGAATATTCATTGGAAGGACTGATGCTGAAGCTGAAACTCCAATCCTTTGGCCACCTGATGTGAAGAGCTGACTCATTTGAAAAGACCCTGATGCCGGAAAAGATTGAAGGTGGGAGGAGAAGGGGACGACAGAGTATGAGATGGCTGGATGGCATCACTGACTCGATGGACATGAATTTGGGTAAACTCCGGGAGTTGGTGATGGACAGGGAGGCCTGGCATGCTGTGATTCATGGGGTCGCAAAGAGCTGGACACGACTTAGCAACTGAACTGAACTCAACTGATCCTCTGTATTGTGGAGTGTTTAAAAGCATTACTGACCTCTACCCACTAGATGTCAATAGCAACCCTCTCTCCCCTCATTTGTGATAACCAAAAATGTCTCCAGACATTTCAAATAGCCAGTGCAGATGAGATTGGGGGCTTGGTTTTCCTTAGATAAAAACCACTGCTCTGGGAATTGGGAACTGGTGTAGGGGAGGGCTGCAATGTGGCATGGCTATTTTTCATGACACATACTAAAGAAATGTTTGGTTAAGCTATGAACATGTATGTCTTAGTTCAGACTGCTATAACAGGAAACACAGATAGGATAGACTGAGCAACAGAAATCTATTCATTTCTCACAGTTCTGGATGCAATTAAGATTTAGTTTCTGGTTAGCACTCTCAGGCTTTTAGTTGCTTCCTTCTCTTTGTGTCCCCTTACATGGTGAGAGGTAAGAGGGAGATCTCTCACTCTCTCTTCCTCTTCTTTTTTTTTTATCCTACTTAAAAAATTGAAGTATAGTTTACTTACATGTTTCAGGTGTACAGCAAAATAATTCTGTTATGTATGTATATACACATATGTGGCTCAGTGGGTTAAAAATCTATTTGCAATGCAAGAGATGCAGGTTTGATCCCTGAGTCAGGAAGATCCCCTGCAGGAGGGCATGGCAGCCCACTCCAGTATTCATGTCTGGTGAATCCCATGGACAGAGGAGCCTGGCATGCTACAGTCCACAGGGTGGCAAAGAGTCAGACACAACTGAAGCAACTGAGAATGCACACATACATACATATACATATCTATTATTTTTCAGATTCTTCCCCATGATAGGATATTTCAAGATATTGAATTAGTTCCCTGTGCTATACAGCAGGTCCTTGATGTTTATGTTCTTTTCTTTTTATAAGGCTACCAATTCTATTGGGTTAAAGCCCACTCTTATCAGTTGCTCTTAATTTAATTACCTCCTAAAGGCTCTGTCTCCAAATACAGTCACTTTAGGGGTGAGAGTTTCAAAATACGATTTTTTTCAAAGAAGGGGCAAAATTCAGTCTAAAGCAATGTATAATTCTGAATAAAATAGAAACTAAAT
This sequence comes from Okapia johnstoni, assembly GCA_024291935.2. Classification (NCBI taxonomy): domain Eukaryota; kingdom Metazoa; phylum Chordata; class Mammalia; order Artiodactyla; family Giraffidae; genus Okapia; species Okapia johnstoni. The sequence goes on along the minus strand of CM044312.1, from coordinate 75,723,089 downwards.
ACTGGATATTTTCACTGGAAACCTATGATCAAATTAGCCATTAAAGTATTTACTGTTACTGGAGATGCTATTAACTATAATAGGAATACTGTTTTTCTCTTGTTTGGTTTTTGGATATTTATATTCATTTGGCTCTTAGGTGGCTTCCCAGGTGGCGCTAGAGGTAAAGAACCCACCTGCCAAGGCAGGAGAAGAGACAGGTTCAATCCCAGGGTTGGGAAGAACCCACTCCGATTTTCTTGCCTAGAGAATCACATGGACAGAGGAGCAAGGTGGGCTACAGTCCACGGGATCCCAAAGAGTCAGACACCACTGCATGCATGCATGCACGTTGATTTGGCAATAATCTTCCCAAATTACATTTGTGGCAGTTTTTTAAACTACCTTAATAGATCCATTTATTAAATAATTGTTTTATAAGCAAGATTTTTTGATTACTTGCTTTACTTGTTTTATTTTCCTTTAAGTTGTCTTGGATATAAATATTTACCATATTTTTCAAATGATTCAAGAGAAAAAGTGACATATAAATGAAAGATTAACTTAATCATTCTTAAAGCACTTTCATATAGGACTGAAATATATAGGTGAAAGTGAAGGTCGCTCAGTTGAATCCAACTCGTTGCAACTCCATGGACTGTCCATGGAATTCTCCATGTCAGAATACTGGAGTGGGTAGCCCTTCCCTTCTCTAGGGGATCTTCCCAACCCAGGGATCGAACCCAGGTCTCCTGCATTATTACATTATTTTTATAAATTGTTATTCAAAGCCCTAAATATGATATTAGTAATAGATAGTAGTTTTAATTCTAACCTAAGATGTTATCCTGGTAAACTAAAATTATTCCGTGTTGTGGTTAATTTCCTGTATGTTCAATCTTTTGAACAGGGATTCAGTTTAAAGATTTTATCTGGTCAATTTGTTTAAAAGAATCAAATCTTCTTAGTCAAAGTGATCAAAGCTTCATTTAGATATTTTAAAAATTAATCTGGGTTTTACTATGTACATTCATCAACATATTAAAAAGATGGAGTAGGTACTTTTGAAAGAGTTACCCCATTTATCAAGCTGACATTTTGGCTGCTTCACAAAAAAAGCAGATTCCATCACTGGTGTATATAGAGGCAAATTCAAGTCAAATCATTTCTTCCACTTGGGGATGTTTGATTAATGATATCCTGCTTGGTTTTATTAATCTTTCTGAATTCTTCACATCTCACTTTGACACATAACCACCTTTTGGAAACCACCTTTATTTACTTTATAATGCAGATTTAACCATAATTTAGGTTTAGAAATTTTTTTCTTTAGAAGTCTTTTCATAAAGTTTCATAAGGCTTATAGGACCTTTATTTGTAAGCTTATAAACATTTATCTACTAAACTACATGTTGTGAAGGTCTATGTTTTCTAACCTTGGTTAATAAAACCCACCTGGTGAATAAAATAAAACATTAAAATAATTAATTGAGACCTTTGGCCTCAAGCATATTTTTCTTACTATACCTTTTAGAATATGAAAAGATAATAAAGAAAAGCAGCTTTAAATGATAACATCAGAATAGTAAAGCATTAGTAATCATTCTCAAGGTCAACAAGTTTTTCAGTGCTATCTTTGAAGCAAGCATGTAGAATCCAAGTTGCCATTAAGAACTTTGTGGTTGCTATGTTTGCTTAAAACAGAACATATTTGATATAGATGAATAGTGTAAATGTTTACTGTGTCAGTTTGATGAATGAATTAAGCATTACCTGCTGAAAAATAAAAGTAGCTTTTTTCTTTTTTTTTTTAAACTGGTCTTTTGACCACCTTTAATTTAATGGGCTTACTGTTTATTTTATGTACTGTCAAAACCCAGCAGCTTCGGGCAAGAGGCATAGTTGATCCCCAGCACCACCTCTCCTTAGAGAGCAGAGGAAAGTCACCTTTTTAGATGGCGCCAGAATGCCCATGGAATACAGTCCAGAGCTATGAAATCCTCTGATGAGACTCAGGCAGGAGTCTTTAATCTAAAAATAGGAAGGAGGTTATAAATTCCAGCAGTTTCACAGTCAAAGAGAAGCAAAGGTTAAGTGTACATTTAGAGGATTCACAGGGAACATCAACTATTGGAGTCTAGAAATACACAAGGAATAAGACCTAATTTCATCCCTGCCTGATGCACTCTATTTTCAAACTTTCAGAACCCAGCTGGAGACTAGAAACAGTGTCATTCTACATGGAAATGGTTCACTATTGCCGCCCCCCCTTTTCTAACCCATTTGCTTCTTACCCCAAATCCACCCCTCCTAGAGTAAAATACTTACTTTATACAAGGTGGGTAGGCCAAACTTTTTGTAAGTCAGGTAAAAAATAGCTAAAACTTTGTGGGTCATAAAGCCTCTGCCAAATTGCTTCAACTCTGCCATGGCTACAGAAAGCAGCAATAGACCGTCCATTCAAAAGTAGGAATGGTTGTACGCCAATACCACTTTATTTACTGAAATAGGTGGCAAACCTGGTTTGGTCCATGGCCAGAGTTTGCCAACTCCTGCTCTATATCAGTTGCTTATAAATTATGTTTAATAGAGGACTCACAAGGGCTTCCCTTGTGGCTCAGCCGGTAAAGAATCTGCCTGCAATGTGGGAGACCAGGGTTCGATCCCTGGGTTGGGAAGATCCCTGGAGAAGGGAAAGGCTTCCCACCCCAGTATTCTGGCCTGGAGAATTCCATGGACTGTATAGTCCACAGGGTCGCAAAGAGTCGGACACGACTGAGCAACTTTCACTTAATAGTGTACCCGATCAATTTTGTAGGTCTTATGATATAGGACTTAAACCGCAAATCACACAACCATTTTTTTTTTTTAAACAAGGTGAACCCTGATCCTCAGGAAGGGCTATTGGGGTAGCGTTTCTGGTAGCGAATAGCAGTTCCCGAGTCTCCCAAGTTTTTGGTTTAGCAGCGACAGGAGTCAGCCACCAGCACGATCTGGTCACACTGGATGAGGATATCTTTGCTCTCCTTGTTGGAAGACTCATCCATCAATTTTTGGTGCTAAGCCACCAAGGCTTTGGAGATGCAGCAGCAGATGGTGTAAATCTGGGCCAAGAGACCACTGCCCTTTACACGCACATGCACGACCACGCCCCCCGAGTCGTTGCTTGTTGCGCAGAAGCAGATCCAGTTCCAGTCGGTCTCTGCGCAGCAGCCTTTGCGGCTCCGTTTGTGGCTTCTTGTTTCACCTCCGTGAGGTTTGCAGTGAGCCAGGTTTGCAGTGGCTCTTTTCTCGCCTCCGAAGATCTGTACAGACTGCAGAGGGCCTCTGGGCCGCACGGCTGCCGATATAGACAAGAGTTCCTCACTGTGCGGCTCCACAGCCAGTAAAGGCCAGTTTTGTTTAATAGATGCTTGTTTTTATTATTATTCAACATTGTTTTAAAAATTCTGGGTAAAACAGTAGGACAAGAAACAAAATTAAGAAATGCAATGATTGTAAATGAAAAGAAAACTATTGTTTATAAATGGTAAGACCATATTTCTCAAAAATTAAAGCGGATCACCTAAAAGCCCTTTAGAGTGGTGGTTCCCAAAGTTCCCTTTGATTTCCCACATGATAATCACCTGGGAAATGCTAAAAACAAACAAACAGAAACAACTTGATGCCTGGGTCTTAACCCCAAGAAATTGTGATTTAATTGGTCCAGCCATTGTTTTAATATTAGATTAAAATAATCAGTGCGTATTGCATATAGAAAGTATTGTTTTGTGAAACCTTGTTTTAGGATATGTGTTTGACATGAATGTGTCTAATGGCTACAAAATGAAATCTGTTTACTTATGGGTGTGTTCTGAAAACTTTGAAAGCTTCCCTGAATTGCCTGGCATAGGTATGAAGTGGGAGCTGTATTGTCTCCGCTTGGAATATATTACATAGAACAATACTGAGTTGTTAATATCTCTTGGAGTGAAGAGAACTCCAGAAGCAAGAAGCCCTTCCGGAAATGAGTCATGGAAATGAGTGAGGAGAGTGAGCTGCTCTTCAGGACAGTGGCAGCAGGGAAGGATCTTCCCCAGCCTCAGTGCCTCCGCAGTCTAACAGAGTAGAGTAAGTCACTACTTTCCCTCCTCCTCCTCTTCTTTAATTACTAAATTCTCAGCTAAGGGGAGTAACAAAAGGGAAGGAAATTTCAGCTGGAGGTAACTTCCATTTAGGGTGGAGTAACCCTGGCTGAGGCACAGTTAGAAGCAGAAACCACTCATCTCCCTGTCTTGTCTCAAGTGAAAGATCCATGTGGCATTTAACTGTTCCTTTTCTCCTGCCTTAGGACCTTGCTTGTTTTCTTTCCACTTGCCTCAGACATAAATTTAAGTGAGAAAGGGGAGGTTCCGTTTTAGGTTGTAAATCCTAAGACTGGACCTGATGCCTGAAGGAAACTCAGGTAGAGGGGCAGTTAGACATGTGCACAGGCAGGAAGTGGAGGGAAATGTATGAAAGGACTTGGTGGTAGCTTAGCTTATGGGATTTTATTGGTATAGTGAAGCTATTTCTGTTTCAGGGGTAGAGAAATCTTATTAAAGATTTGTAGTGGGCAAATGAGAAGACCATGTAAAATTAATCCATTTACATTCGAGATTTAGTATTTATCTTCATTAAAGTTAAAAGACAGATGTTCTAGTGAGAGTTCTTTACAGTTCACATGGTAGTTCATCAATGAATGAACATAAATAGACAAAGCAAGACTGTAGTTTCACATTTATTTTATTTTTTTTCAAACAGATCATAATTTCACCTAGATTGAATCTAAAAATGGGAAGGACTATCCCCTTTCAGGTTATTTATTTTCTTATTAAACAGAAGTATTGAGAGTAAGATAGTCAAAATAACTTAAGAAATTGATCCCAGGTTTCAGGATTCCTGGTTAGAGTGTTTCCATCAAAGCAAACGTCTGTTTCCTCATAAAGAGAAAGTTACACCTTACTATATGTTATTATGCAGTGCGTTCATGCATTGATTCATTCATCCTTTCAGAAATTTTTGAATTCATGTTTTGTGCCAGTCACTCTACTAAGTGCTTCTCTCTAAACGTAGAATGAGTAGAAAATTCATGCTCTAGTTGGGGAGAGAGACATTAAATCACTTTGAGAATGTTCAATTCTGGAGAGGAAAGGAAGTTGAACACAAGTTTAATAAATTCTTATATCTGTCAATGTTCATTAAATATCCTGTTCTCTAGAGTGTAAGAATAGCTTTCTAGCTTCATTTTATGTCCTCAAAATGAAGTTTAAAAAGTCAAAGACTATAACAAGAAAAATAAAGATGTGATAGAATGAAGAAACTTGACACTCTAAAAAGACCCCTAATTTGTTTTCTTAAATGTTGTCTTAAATTTTTGCATTGAAATTTCTCCTTCGAGATTTCCTTAATTTGTCCATTCTTTTACCCAGAAGAAATAGCAATCAGCAAACACAGGCTAATTTTTAAAAGTCACGTTTATCACGTATTGGTTTGAGAGCCAAAAGCCAAATGTCACATCTCTTGAGGATGCCCATATGGAACAGTGGAATGCAAATATTTGTCTTGAAGTTATTTTTGTAGGTGCCAACCTTATGTCTTAAGGTGGTTCAAGTTAACCCAAGAGAAAATAAACAATTCTTTCCCCAAGATTTTTACAATGACAATGAAGAAAAATATTTGATAAGTAAAATATTTTGGTATCTTTAAATGTATGCACTTTCATACTTAGAATCTGTTCTAAATTGGAAAACAGAGGTAAACAAATCTCATATAATCATGAACAAAACTACATATTTTTGAAGATATTGATATTAAGAATATTCTAGCCAAGAAGCATACACACACAATGACTTGTTTAAAATAAAGTAGGATAGGCAAGTGTTCTCAACTTGTTTGCTTCTTCTTTGATTTTCCTACAAAGAAGAAATAAATATTTATACTGGAATAAACAAAATGATAGCATTAGATTCTCAATAATAATTTTAATATTAGGCACATATTAGGAGAAGCTAATTCTTTTTTTTTATTGATGTACTATATGTCAAAATAAAACTTTTCATATAACAGTAAATACCAAGTTTCCTTTCTTTAAGAAAATCCATGGTAATTTCAGGGATATATATATATATATATATTTTTTTTTTTTTATAGACATGTGTATGAATCCAAAGTACAGTATAAACGTGAAATATATAATTTATAATAATACACCTAATTTAATATGTATTTAATTTGAAACATATATTTCCACAGACACCTTGGATTCATTTTATGCTGATTAGAATGTTGAATTACATACATATATTTAAGACATGCATATATGTCTTGGAAATGGTTTTACATATGACAAGACTTCCTCCTACTTTTCATGGCTATATAGTGTTCCATCTTAAGGTACAGTATCAAGTTTAGAACTCAGGAAAGAAATGAGAATTAGAATAATTAATGTATCACTGAGGGTACTGCATCAGTGAAATGGCAAAAATGCTGACCTATAGAAAATGTGTGATTTCCTGAATTAATGTCATGTAAGCAAAATTGTTGAGGCAATGAAACTAAAACACAGAAGACTTAGAAGAAGGCATCAGTGAACCTCAGGGAGCACACCCCTCAGGCATCAGTGAACCTCAGGGAGCACACCCCTCAGGCATCACCTGAGCATCAGTGAGCACACCCTCCCATCCCCAGTGGGTTAAGATATGATCTACATGTCAAATAACTTATAGATACATTTGTAAATTTCACTTAGGCAGCTGGGTGGTTCAGTTTTGTATAACAAAATTACTGTGTGACCCATCATTCTCCTTTTCAGTGGAATTATTATTAGTACTTATATTTATACAATATTCTTTTTCAACATATTATTTGATTTCTTATAAAAACTCTAAAGTTATAAAAAGTAGATTGTTGATGTTACAGAGGAGAAGTTGAAGCTTGTAAGTTAGATGATGTGCCTAACACAGTGAAGATAACCAGGACTAGAAAACTTCATCAAGAAAAATCTCAGTGTTTGTTGTAATACTTCCTCTCAACCAATACATAATACACTTAAAAAATTTTAAATTGTAAATATTTTGTGCAAGTCTTATTTCTTCCATTGTGATATCATGATCATTTTTATTTAGTGCTTTTTTTTTTATTGTTAGTGCTGTTTTGAAAATTAGAAAAACCAAAAAATAAATAAGAGCTATTTTGATCTTTTTGAAAGACTTAGAAATCCACTTTGAATAATACTCATTTACTTTCCAGTTAGAAATGGCAGTATTTTCTGTGGAAGAGAAACAACTATCATACAATTATTATATTTATGAATACAAGATTTAGTAAATATTTAAAACATTTATCCAAAACAAATATTTAAAGTAGTTCACAAATAGGCATGAAACTTTTCACTTACAGTGATCCAAATTGATATGTATAGTTGCTGTGCTCTGTTGCTCATCTCTTGGGGATAATTAAAAGGAAAAAAATGTAGGGAGGACAACTCCTGTGCCAAAAATTATACTGTGGAATAGTTTAGAGGCACCAAAATGACCTCAGTTCAGTTCAGTCGCTCAGTCGTGTCCGATTCTTTGCGACCCCATGAATCGCAGCACGCCAGGCCTCCCTGTCCATCACCAACTCCTGGAGTTTACCCAAACCCATGTCCATTGAGTCGGTAATGCCATCCAACCATCTCATCCTCTGTCATCCCCTTCTCCTCCTGCTCCCAATCCTTCCCAGCATCAGGGTCTTTTCCAATGAGTCAACTCTTTGCATGAGGTGGCCAAAGTATTGGAGTTTCAGCTTCAACATCAGTCCTTCTAATGAACACCCAGGACTGATCTCCTTTAGGATGGACTGGTTGGATCTTCTTGCAGTCCAAGGGACTCTCAAGAGTCTTCTCCAACACCACAGTTCAAAAGCATCAATTCTAAGCACTCAGCTTTCTTCACCGTCCAACTGTCACATCCATACATGACTACTGGAAAAACCATAGCCTTGACTAGATGGCCCTTTGTTGGCAAAGTAATGTCTCTGCTTTTAAATATGCTATCTAGGTTGGTCATGACCTTCTTTCCAAGGAGTAAGCCTCTTTTAATTTCATGGCTGCAATCACCATCTGCAGTGATTTTGGAGCCCCCCAAAATTAAGTCTGACACTGTTTTCCACTGTTTCCCCATCTATTTCCCATGAAGTGATGGGACCAGATGCCATGATCTTAGTTTTCTGCACGTTGAGCTTTAAGCCAACTTTTTCACTCTCCTCTTTCACTTTCATCAAGAGGCTCTTTAGTTCTTCTTCACTTTCTGCCATAAGGGTGGTGTCATCTGCATATCTGAGGTTATTGATATTTCTCCTGGCAGTCTTGATTCCAGCTTGTGTTTCTTCCAGCCCAGCGTTTCTCATGACGTACTCTGCATAAAAGTTAAATAAGCAAGGTGATATTATACAGCCTTGACGTACTCCTTTTCCTATTTGGAACCAGTCTGTTGTTCCATGTCCAGTTCTAACTGTTTCTTCCTGACCTGCATACAGGTTTCTCAAGAGACAGGTCAGGTGGTCTGGTATTCCCATCTCTTGAAGAATTTTCTACAGTTTATTGTGATCCACACAGTCAAAGGCTTTGGCATAGTCAATAAAGCAGAAATAGGTGTTTTTCTGGAACTCTCTTGCTTTTTCGATGATCCGTCGGATGTTGGCAAAATGACTTAGAGATGTGGAAATCAGGACCATAAAAAGTGATCCTAGGATAGCTAGGATCAATTCTACAGGAAAACAATGAATATAGTAGTGCAATGAAGTATAGGAGAGCACTTTGTAGCATGAAAGAGTGAACACAGAGTCACCCTTTGCTTCTGTTATCTTTTGATAGAGTTGCATCACATTTATGCTTCATAAATAAATCTTATTTCTATTGTGTTCTCTGTGACACTGAACCATAACCTAGTATATATCCATAACCCATTATATTTTATGTCATCTGTAGGGTTTCTGTCCCAGTGGAACAGACTTTGGCACTTGGGATTAATAGTGGAGAGTATTACAGGTTGGGTTCCCTGAGAAACAGACTCAGAGAGGTTGGCCTGCAGGGAGTTTTTTAGAGAGTGCTTTTTAGAGGGACACATATGGGAGGAGAGGGGGAAACCAAGAGTGGACTGTGACAGCAAGTTGGATGGAAATACTCTCTTAACTGTAGCCTCAGCTGGATGTGGGGGAAGCTCTGAGACTAGGATGATCCTTCAGAGTAGATCTGCATTTTACCTGCATGTGTGTCAGGCATAGGGTACAGGCTGAGGGGCTGGACCTCAGACAAGGTGGCTATCTTTCTCTTTTCAGCTGGGACATTTCCCTGGATGGGCTGATAGCTGAACCCTGTTGACAGTACACTCACCAGTGGTGGAAATAAATTCCCTTTGATCAAGGATATAATTTTCTAGTTATTTGAAGAGCTGCTTCTACTGGCAGTTATAAAATTCTTTAGTTACTATTTAAAACACTTACGTTACATTCCAGTGACCACTATGTGAATGATTTGAAATACTCTACCAAAAAGATAACCTTTAATGAAGGTAGAATAGGCAACTTGAGTGCTCTTCTCTTCTCAGACATGTCTGGAAGATTTTTGTAAGGAAACAACACTCTCATTATCTAAAAAGTATTTACCTCTCCACTTGAGCGTATTTTTCACATTTTTAAACCCTTTACAGTATGATTCATTAAACAAAATTTAAAAGAGTCTCTGAAGCTAGAGAAGACTAATAAATCACTGCAATTTCATTTGAATTTTATTGTAACTTCTTATCCTTATAATACTTTCTGAAAATTATTTGCTTTGAAGATTTTTTAAAAGAACTTCAGAACTTAATAATATCTTAATCATGTTAAATGGATATTTATTTTATGGGTCATATGTTGCAAATGGAGTTAGCAAAAATGTTGAAACAGTTAAAGATCTGGATAGGAGTAGATTCTATAATGAGGTCTTGGATTTTACTTACTCGGCTTTTTTTTGGTTTTATAGATTATTGAGTATTTAATTTGAAAATGAATAGTTAATTGAAAGGATTATGAAAAAAAAAGTTTGGGTATAATATTTATCTATGCCAAATGTTGTGCTTTTATAATAATATCTTAGTTCATAGTTAGCAGCTTATTATTTCACCCATTTTCAAGGCCCAATCAGTGGTTCACTCCAACTAGTTTTAAAGTATGTTCTTAGTTTCAACAAAGCTCCTATCGATCCCTGATAATATTGTAGTGTAAGTCTGACTTCAGTGAAAGATATGAAAATGTTGGATATTATACACTTGTGATTTTTGATATTTAGTTTTTTCATCCTTCGAGGTTTTTTAAAATTTTGAAAATGCTTAAGAACTCCTTTGGTAAAGACTAGTTTTACAATGAATATTATAAAAAGACCATTTGTACTTTATTTATTTTCCATATAAATTCCATATTTATATATGAAAATATTCCATATTTTCCTTAACTTAGATGACAATTAGAGTATTACCATAGCAACTATGACAAAAACCATATATAAGCATATAATTACATAAGTTCTATAAATAAATATAAATTAGAGAGTAATTTTCATCATATGCATAGGCAGGAGTTAAAAGTTGTTTTTGTTTTAAAGGTCTCTGTCTCATCACAACTTATTTTTTTTCCTTTTTTTTTTTTAACCACTCACATCTATATTTACTCAATTTCTTTAGCAGGAAACTTAGGTTCAAGATATAATCACTGTGAAAATGTTTTTATTATAATTACCACAAATGATATAGCTTCTATCTTCCCATCACTATTACCAAAAGTAAACAAATATACTCATTGCTAGGGCTGTGTAAATATTTATAATATATTTGATTTTGAGAAAAAAATTATAATACAAATACTGTCTTAGCTCAGGGAATCATTGAAATTATTGGTCTTGGCTACCAACTAAGACTGAACTCTAAATTTCAAGGGTGAAATATTTAGATCAAAATGCTGCTATTATATTTCTGGCACCTGTAGCTTTTCAGTGTTTAAGCACAAGTAGATGTGAACATATATTTCTGAGGCCCTTGGAGCTAGAATGTAGTTGTAACATTGATTCTTGAATGCCTGAGATAACTGGGCAATGTAGGCAGGAGAAGGCAACTAAACATCATATACTCCATTGGATCAAGGTTTAATATAGGAGGGGTTTTATGAGTGTGGATACCCTAGTATTCCTTTTCTCTCTTTGCCTAACTCACTCCAAAAAAAAAGAGTAAAGCACAAGCCTTGGGGGCAGACTGTTGGAGGTTATGTTAATTTTCTAGAGCTGCTTTAACAAAGTGCCACAAACTGAGTTTCTGTAAACAACTGAAATTTATTCTTATAATTTTGAGGCCAGAAGTGCAAAAGCAAGATGTTGGCAGAGACACGGATTCCTCTGAAGGATTCAAGGAAGCATCGTTCCTTTCCTCTTCCTAGCATCTGATGGTTGCTGACAGTCCTTGGCATTCCTTGGCTTGTATTCCTTGATTTCCATTCTTCTTCATTGTCACTTGACATTCTTCCTTGCATCTCTGTGTTCAAATTTTCCTCCTCTTGTATGAATACTAGTCATTGGATAAGAGCCCACCCTAATCCAGTATGACCTAATCTTGCCTTGACTGCATGTGCAAAACCCAGTTTCCCAAATAAGGTCACTTTTGAAGCTGTCATACTGTAACTGCAAATGTTTAATTAAAAAATAGTCAAATATTGATAGCAGCATATGTGCCTATATTTTCATCTGTTCCCCAGTCCTCCATAAAATCACCATAAAAGGATTTTAAAGGCACAAACTACTACACAAAAAAAGGGGACAGAAAATAATAGCAATTCAATTTTGGAAAATGAATAGCACATGGGTGAGTGTAATTGACTTGGCATAACCAAGAGAAGCAAATCCTAAGCCAACAGAAGCACCAGTCAAGAAAAACAAAAAAACTGAGTCATAGCTTAGAATCCTCTGAAACATCAGGATTTGGAAGCATCAAGTACCTATGAAAGTGAAGGTGAAGACTGGATTCAGAACTTTGGAAGTCTGTTTAATAAACATTATATCCCAAGATCTCCTGTCTCATTCAGTATAACCCTGCCACTTCCTCTCCCATATCTCTGTAAAGATTGAATTTTTTCTTTGGAGTATGTGAAACAGAGTGTCTCTGCACTGATGGAATGGACTGGAAACAGAGGAACCAGGTGAAAAGCTAAATATTAATTAGTAAGACCTGCACTGTGCTGGTATATGTTCAACAATCAGCTCTCTACTTGATTTGCTGCATTTGCTGATTTCTGTGGTATGTATATCACCACCATGCTTAGTTTCAAGCTATCAACATGATTTTCCTCAATGTAAAGTTTCAGAAGATACATATATACAGTCAGTCCTTCTGATTGAGGATTATCAGCTCCAGCCTAATACTACTTGAAAAATGCCTTTTTTCTCTTAAGACTTTAGATTTCTGGCAGCCTTCCAGGGGCACACTTGGAATATTCTTCTTAGAGGAATATGACCAGTCTAAAGAAACATACTGATATTTGGCTTTCTCAAAGAAATGATCTGCTGATCCTCTCTATAGCAAAGGTCTCAATTTGCAAGGCCTATTCATGTCTTAGGCCACCCATTCTTAAGCCCCCTCTTAAATGTAAGCATTGAATTCAAGACTACTCGACAGCTGAGGAAAGCTTCTAAGATAAGTAGAGATAAAAAACAGTAACAAATAAAGGAACTTAGAGGGAACAGAATCTATGCTGAGAGAAAGAAAAGATCTTGATGAAGATCAGAGAAGATATTGCATCCATGGAACAAGATCAAGTACTGTTTTTAAAAGGGACAGAAAGTAAAACAGCTCCTTGAATTTAAAATCTGATATGAATAAAAATTGTAAAAGAAATTTTGAAAATTAAAGGTGCAGAAATATCCTAGATGTAGAGTAAAAAAGAGAAGGTGCGTGGAAAAAGTAAGGGAGATAACAAGAAAATTGGAGTCCAACACAGAAGGTCAAAAAATAAGCATTGAAGAAAGACAAAATGAGATATGTACAAAAGAAATCATCAATAAAGACACTGAAGAACATTTCTTAGTATTTAAATTATTTCTAGATTGAGAGGGTCCAGTACAATGGATGTAAACAAACTCATACCACAGCCAGTCAGCATAACTTTTTAGACCAGTGGTGAAAAAATAGAAGACTCTGTAAAGTTCCAGAGGAAATGAGCAGATTATATGCTTTTCAGAGATTAGACATGCTTTGTTCTTTGTAGCTTCAATTCTAAAATCCAGGAGGCAACAGAAAAATGCTTTCAAATTGCAGAGGAAAATGCTTTCCAACATTGAATTCTATATCTAGCCAAAATATCAATTAATTTTAAAGGTTGAATACATTTTAGGCATGGAAGTTCTCACTTAAAATTGATACACCATTTCTTAAGAAACTGAATAATGCTCACCAAAACAGGAGACTAAACCAAGTGAAAGAAAGTGAAAATGAAAGTCGCTCAATTGTGTCTAATTCTTTGTGACCCCATGGACAGTAGCCTGCCAAGCTTCTTTGTCCATGGAATTTTCCAGGCAAGAACACCAGAGTGGGTAGCCATTCCCTTCTCCAGAAAGTGAAGTGAAGTCTCTCAGTCGTGTCCGACTCCTTGTGACCCCTTGGACTGTAGCCCACCAGGCTCCTCCAATGGGATTCTCCAGGCAAGAATACTGGAGTGGGTTGCCATTTTCTTCTCCATGGGATCTTCCCAACCCAGGGATCAAACCTGGGTCTCCTGCATTGCAGGCAGATGCTTTAACCTCTGAGCCACAGGGGATCTTCCCAACCCAGAAACTGAACCCAAGTCTCCTACATTGCAAGCAGATTCTTTACTGTCTGAGCCACCAAGGAAGCCCTGGTAACCTAAAAAGAGGGTTAAATCTAAAAAGAAGTGATACAAACCAGGAAGTAAAGGAAATGCTTAGTGTAAGAGAGATGGGCCATCTCACAATGAGAGTGTGCACCAAGGGAGGACAGCCAACCCAAGAGGCTTGTGGGCAGAGGGTTCAAGAGAGACTTCTTTGGGGACAGTGAATCTGATGGACTACCAGATACAGCTGAAAGTACTGAAATAAAATTAAAATAGCTGGTGTGGGGGGTGGAGTTTGGATTTGTGCTATGCGTATAGAAAGTAAAGCAAATTAAAAAAAAAATCAGACATAGAATATTAAATCCAGTGATTAAAGGAAGACCAGAAAGAAAGAAAATATATTCCTATTATGAATAACTGTGTTCTAAGACAAACTTTAAAAAGTCCCAGTTCTGTGTTACATACAATGAATGACTGGATAAATTCAGAAAATAGAGCACCTGCTTCTAGGAATGTGGCATGGCCACAGCACAGACTGTGTTCTCTGCATTCCTAGAAGTGCTAACTTGGTGAGTAATGAAACAACTTAGAATTGTTTTTTTCCCTTTGACTGAGTGCTCAGAGATACCAGACATTTCTTGGCTTTTGGAACTTTAAGTCCAGGTTTCCTGAAGATAATTTTGGCCCTTATATTTCATTCTAAGGTAGATGATTTGAGAATGCCCTTTCTTTTAATGTGCCTCAGCTACCTGATTCACAGAAAAGATTCACAGAAAATAAATGCATTAGAGATTCTATAAATTTCTGTGCTAAAATGACTTCTCTGTTAAAGGAGAAGGAAAGCTATTCTTGTAAGTTACATAAGACAGAGGTGGCTAAGGATGAATCAGAAATGTAACTTTTTCTCAAAGCTGTATTCTCCTTGTGCAAAGGCAATTTGGTTGGTTTACAAAGCTTATAAAATAATAGGTAACACTCTTTTATAATAGTTAACACAAAAAATAAGATGTTTTCATAGTTCTCTCAATGATTAAACAAATATAATGTTCCTAATTATGGGAGATTTAAATATGACTTTAAATCATTTTCTCAAAAGAATAGTGTATGAATTATTTTTGATTGTACGTTATTTATTCACTCAGGTCTCAGGCAATGGAAATAAAGATAAACCATAGAGTTTGCACTCATAGTGTAATTTTTAGACTTAAAAAAGAAAAAATGCACCAATATTATTCCGTGTAATTTGATAAAATACTTTTGAAATCATACATGTAATGTAGGGACAGCAAAAGAAAATATATATGATGAAAGACCTTAATGATATCAGTGTTTGTGGGAACACTGAAGAAGAAAAATCCAAAGAGACAGAATGATTGTCCAGAGAGGGTGAAGAACATCTAAGAAGGTACCAGGAAAATCAAGGACAGACACAGTTCAAGATGGCAGAATGGCTCACCAGGAAAAATGCCACTGTGAGGGAAAAGAAGATCATGACAGGAGAGCTGACGGTGAATTTGACAGGACAGAGTTATTTGATTACCTTCCTGAATAACACCTCCATGGACTGGTCTGATTGAAACACATTGTGGTGAATTCGTATATTCATAGGGAGTTTATATGTATATTTGGCTGCATTGGGTTTTAGTTGTGGCACACGGGATATTTTGGTTTGGCACACAGGCTCCGTAGTTTCCAGTCACAGGCTTAGTTGCCCTGTGGCATGTGGGAGGTGGGATCTTGTTTTCCTGACCAGGGACTGAACCAGCACCCCCTGCACTGCAGAGGTGATTCTTAACTACTAGACCCCTGGGGATTTCCCTATTTATGGGGATTTTTAAAGTACTAACCCTGTGAGTTTCCCTACCCCGAATCACTGACCTCTTAGCTGTATCCTCTCCTCCTCAACTAAAAACCAGTTCTCTTCTGAGAACGTTCTCTGTTTAAAGCTGAGGTCAGGAAGATGGCGATCAGTTTTCTGAGTGTTCTTCCTGAGGTCAGGAAGGTGGTGGTCAGGCCTCTGAGTCCTTATTAGGACTGCTAATAAAGAAGAGGTGGAGCCACCCCTGAGCCCATAGTGTGTACACGGAACAGGAAGTGTGAAGACTCATTTCCTTCCTTGTGCTCCCTCTAGCTCTCTTTGCCACCACCATCTGGCAGCCTCCTGTCTGTGTTCTTGGATTCATCCCTTCTTTATGCTGGTGTTGCAGTTAACCTATGTTGTTCAAGTCTCTGTTACTAGTCAGTCAAACAGTTCAGCCTGACACTTACCCACCTTCCCAGTTATTTTTCCATCAATCCTGAGAAATGTGCTTTGTAGTTCATTAAGGATAACAGGACTGTTAGGGAAAAAGGAGGAAACTGGGTGAAACAATGTGTTTCACACAGGCTAAGCAAAGTTTAAGGCAAAAAAGTCCTGGGTGAGATGGTGAACCAAAGCATGAGGAATTGAATTTGAATTGCTAAAAAAAAAAAAAGTTAGCTAGAAAGATGTAAGTATAAAAGATGGTTAACATTTGACATCTCCTATTTATCCCTTTTGTATCCTTTTGCTAGTGTGATAGATGTTATTGCAAGTGCTTCTCTGATGGCTCAGATGGTAAAGTGTCTGCCTGCAATGCAGGAGACCCGGGTTCGATCCATGGGTAGGGAAGATCCCCTGGAGAAGGAAATGGCAACCCACTCCAGTACTCTTGCCTGGAAAATTCCATGGACTGAGGAGCCTGGTAGGCTACAGTCCATGGAGTCACAAAGAGTCGGACACGACTGAGCAACTTCACTTTCTTTCTTTCAAGTGCTTTCTGAGGTTGCATTCTCTAGATGACCCTAAGATAAGTATTGATGTGCAAGGGATTTATTAAAGAGGTGCTCCCAGGGGAGACTGGTAATGTTGAAAGAATCTGGATGAGGAAATGGGGGACATAAATGAGAGTAGCTTCAGCCTGATCCCACAGGGAAACTTTAGATTCTGAATTAACCCTTAGAGGTACCCTGACCAAAGCAAGGGACCTGGGCTTTCATATCCATGCATGTGTCACATACTGGTCAATGGCTGACTGAGAAAATAAATTCTCAGGCACTTCTGATTCTCTGTTGGTAAAACAGCTGCAGTAGCTGAGGGCAGTGATCTGAGGACAGCACAAAATGTTAGAAATAAAAGCCAACTGAGTTAGAGGACAGAAAAATAAAAAAAAGGAGAAGGTGATTTGAGGGGATATAAGTAGAACAGTAATAAGTATCTTTGGCTAAAATTATTGCTTAAGGTAGCATTGAAATTTAGGAGCAACATGATTTATAATTTCCTAAGAATCAGCCAGTACTCTTGCCTGGAAAATCCCATGGACGGAGGAGCCTGGTAGGCTACAGTCCATGGGGTCGCTAAGAGTCGGACACGACTGAGTGACTTCACTTTCACTTTTCCCTTTCATGCACTGGAGAAGGAAATGGCAACCCACTCCATTATTCTTGCCTGGAGAATCCCGGGATGGCGGAGCCTGGTGGGCTGCTGTCTATGGGGTCGCACAGAGTCGGACACGACTGAAGCAACTTAGCAGCAGCAGCAGAAAGAATCAGCCATGCTACATCTCTAAGACACTGAGTATTGCATCTTTATAATGTTTCTGTATAAATATCTTTGTAATACCTTCATAGAACACTTCTATTTTTTGTCTCTTTCCTAAGTATCATCATGGCATTGCTACATTAGGTAACATGTGGCTTGGTTTTTTGTAAAGGTATCTTTTATAGATTGAATTGTGCACTCCCAACACCAGATACATTCATCGAAGCCCTAACCTACAATATGAGCATATTGGAGTAAGGAAGCCATTAACATTGACTGAAGTCATAAAGTTTGGGCCATGGTAGGATTAGCATCCTTAAAAGAAGAGACTGCAGACAGCACACTTGCTCTCTGCTGTGTGAGAACACAGACATCAGGCCAGAAGAAGTCCTTCACCAGGACACAAATCAATCAGCACGTTGATCTTGTACTTCCCAGCCCGAGAACTGTGAGAAAGAAATGTCTCTTGTTTAAGCCACCAAGACTTTGGTGTTTTGTTATAGCAGCTAGAGCAGACTAATACATTACCACATCCCTGTACTCATCTTTAAACGTGTTTTATTTTCTTTAGGGAAAAAATAAAACTAAAAACAGAATTCCAGAGAGAATGTTTCCCCTTTTAACACCATCTTCTCCCTAACTAGTGACCAATAGTGCAATTTCTTAGTCTTGTATAGGTAATTTTCATACATTCATTATTAAAAATTGTGCCTCTTTAGGATAGAATTGTGCCTAAATTTGCTCTTGGATCTTTCAGGCTGAACCTACCTGTTGCTTGCTTGTCTTAGTAAAAGTGTTCTTTCCATGTTTAGAAAGTCAGAACCTACACCTGCAGAGATGGGTTTCCAAGAACCACAGGAAGGACTAAGATTTGAAATGAAAATGTTCCTTGGCAAGAATGGCTGCGTAGGTCTCTATAAAACTTCCTCTTCCCTTTTTGTGCATCTCTACACTGGCACCAAAGTTACTGCAGATGGTGATTGCAGCCATGAAATTAAAAGACGCTTACTCCTTGGAAGGAAAGTTATGACCAACCTAGATAGCATATTTAAAAGCAGAGACATTACTTTGCCAACAAAAGTCCATCTAGTCAAGGCTATGGTTTTTCCAGTGGTCATGTATGGATGTGAGAGTTGGACTAGGAAGAAACCTGAGGGCCAAAGAATTGATGCTTTTGAACTGTGGTGTTGGAGAAGACTCTTGAGTCCCTTGGACTGCAAGGAGATCCAACCAGTCCTTCCTAAAGGAGATCAGTCCCTGGGTATTCATTGGAAGGACTGATGTTGAAGCTGAAAGTCCAATACTTTGGCCACCTGATACGAAGAGTTGATTCATTGGAAAAGACCCTAATGCTGGGAAGGATTGGGGGCAGGAGGAGAAGGGGATGACAGAGGATGAGATGGCTGGATGGCATCACTGACTCAATGGACATGAGTTTGGGTAAACTCTGGGAGTTAGTGATGGACAGGGAGGCCTGGCGTGCTGCAATTCATGGGGCCGCAAAGAGTCAGGCATGGCTGAGTGACTGAACTGAACTGAACTGAACACAGGTGCTTCCCAGAAGAGGACCAAAGTATCTATTAACTGCAGTGAAAACCTTCTGTTTACATGCCTGCTGCAGAAGAAGTGGGAAACCCTGTCGTGGATGTCACATTCATTCCACAACATAAGGCCCCATCCTCCCAGGGCCCCACACAGCAGAGCAAGAGAGGTTGGTGTTGGAAGCTGGCCAGCAAGACCTGGCAGCACTCCAGCTTCTTTTCTAGGGAGGGTGTCTATAACTCGCCAGGCACAAAGAATTTGAACTTGCCCATCTGCAGTGATTGATAAGTCTAAGTTTGGTTTTAAATTATCTTTGAGTGGCTGTGTGTTTACATGGACTCATCAGTAACTACTATCCTATCTCTCCCCTAAACAGTATTTGAATTGGAAATGCTAAATTTGTGTCTTTTTTCTTAAATTAAATAGAGGTTAGCAATCCAATACAGAGGTAGGTTTTGTTCCCCATGGAGTTTGCAGAGCCAGCTTGGAACTTGTTTCATGTTCCTTACACTTTGCTCAGCCTCCCTCTGAACCCACACTTTTGAATTCATCTCATTTAGGACTGGTAGAGTGACAGTGATGGGAGGTGTCAGAGAAATCAGATGAACTTTTGTGCTGGCTGATAAAGAGAGAAGAAAGTATAAATGGGAAAGGAAAAAAAAAAAACTATCATTGATTCTGTTGCCAAACATTCTCTCCAAGGCCCTCTCATTGGTGAAGGAACTTGGTAAGTGAGCTGGGAGCAGATGTCTGGCCAGGCCCCTTCTTGCAATTGCCCTATCTCCTAATGAATGTAATTTTCTAACTGTACTCTCTCAGGCATAACTTAAGAGAAGAGTTGTAAGTGGCACTCAATAAATATTCAAATGCATGCAAGCTCTCTGTTGCAGAATGAGAAGCTTTTTCTACATAAAGAGATCAGGAGATTGCCTGAAAGAAGGTAGCAGCCTAGCAGTGCCAATGCTAGAAAAATATCAGGGCTGATTTTATTGTAAGTTTTCTTCAACTGTGGCTTGCATGTTTATTCATCTTTTACACATTTATTGAGCACCAACTGTTCAAAAAGATTTGGGGTTTATTGGTTAGTGTAGTGCTTAGCAGACTTGGACAGCTCAAACAGCTTGGTTCATGGCCCAGTTCTAACACTTAAAAGTCTGTGACTTTGGGAAAATTAGTTCACTTCACTATGGCTTGGTTTCCTCTGCTATGAAATGGTGATGATAAAAAAGATACACATCCCATAGGCAAGTTGTGTAGCTTGATTATGTCTAACACATGGTAGTAGCCTTTAATGGACTAGCTGTTGTTGCCATGTTTATGCAGATTCTATCCATGCAGAAATCAAAAAGATAAAGCTTCCAATATTCTCATAGTTTGGTGGGATCTAAAGAAAATTCATGATGAAAACTCAGTGTACTCAGCGCTGTAACAGAAGATATGTTCCAGATCTGTGGTACTCTCGGGGGCTGGGGTTCCCCTCTTCTGAGTAGAGGGAGATGACTTTAAGGACTTTACCAAGGAGACAAGAGGATGAGGTCTACAGAGAAGATACAGAGCCATGAGAAAATGCAGTACCTTCTAGGAATCTTACATGATTTAGCACATCTACTACTGAAGGAGTCACCGAGGTCATATTAGAGAATGAAGTTGGGGTTAGAGAAAAGGCCAGGCCATGCTTAATTGAAGCATGTAAATTATCATATGTGAAACGAATCGCCAGTTCAGGTTCAACGTATGAGACAGGGAGCTCGGGGCTGGTGCACCAGGATGACCCGGAGGGATGGGATGGAAAGGGAGGTGGGAGGGGGGGTCTGGAAGGGGAAAACATGTACACCCATGGCGGATTCATGTCAATGTATGGCAAAACAAATACAATATTGTAAAGTTAAAAAATAAACTAAAATTAAAAAAAGTGTCACTTTTTTTGCAGGACATTAGTCAAGTCAGATTCTAGAAAGTTCACTCGATTTAGGTCTAGTGCGAAAGATATAATTGAGCTGATAATTCCTAAAGCCAAGGCAGGCTAGAAATTTATGAGAAAGAAGAATGGAGTAGAGGGTTTCGCTATGCTGTAAAGCAGAGAAATAGGCCCTGGTGGACAAAAGGTAAATTCAAGGCTTGTGATGTAATAGGAAGAAGTGGGGAGCTTGTCTGAGAGGCAGGGCTGCACTAGCATCTCTGGGCATCACAGAGGAAAGGAAGAAATGCAGGACAGGGAACCACGAGCATTGGGGTGCACTGAGATTTCTTGTTGTACCATTATCCTCCATTTTTATGAATTACCATAGATTTCTGCTATTTTGTTTTATATAAATTATTTAACTCTATGATAATTCTATCAGGTAAGTGCTATATCTTTATTGTATGAATAAAGAAACTGACACAAAATGAAAAGAAATGATTTGGTTAAGATAATACTAGTAAGAAGGTGAGCTTAGACGTGAACTCAGGTCAGACTGATACCAAAAGCAATTTCTATAGAATTTTTCTGAACTGTGAACTTCTTATTTGATTATATGTCCTCTTACCTCTTTCTAGTCCTGAGTTTCAACCACTGGTACTACTATCACTGTGGATTTCCTTGTACCTTTTCCTTTCCTTCCCTATGAGTTATAAGTGCTCACCCACCTGCTGTGTCTTATTTCTCGACTAATGAACATATTTGGCAAAACTTACACTTGCTTATTTATGTCCTCCAATTTCAGCTGTATCCTTTCAGACTGTTTTCTATATGCATCTTGTCCATTCTGTGACCTATTCCCCATAAAATACCTCTCAAATTGAAACTATGGTCCTGATATACTAACTACAAGTCCATCCCCAACTCATAGATGTCATACTTTTTTCCTTTCATGAAGAAAACCAAGATCATCATGTGTACCTGTTCAAATTTTTATTTTTTCTGTATATTGTCTTCTTCTTACAACCCCCCCATACTTTTATGTGCCTCTAATGGAAACAAGAGCTCTAGAGTTTGAAAACATCTAATGAAATTAGCTTTAGTAATTCCCTTTCTCACCCAGAATCCCCACATCATTTCCTATCACCGTGGTCCTCATTTATGACTTCCATATGAATACATTCTCATTTACCCTAAAAATGTACCTGTGCCTGCTCTTTCAAATTGCTTTTGCCTCAGCCCTCAATAGTGGTTAACAACTGGAAAAATCTCATTTTCCGTTGCATGACAGTTATGGGGTGAATGGCCAACACCTGACATTGGCTCTCCAAAGGTATTTTTGTTTATATGTTGGTCTCTTTTCCTCATCCCCTGCTTTCCATTTTCTGTCCTCTGTTTCTATCATTTTGTTATGCTAAGCTTTAACTCTCCCGCTCCCTAACCTTCACTCCATTCTTCATGGTAAGGCAAGGTAATAGCTAGTCAAGAAAAATATTCTGTTGCCTTAGAAGTGGTTGGAGTGACAATGGATGGTGAAGTTCGTATTTTTCACAGATAATGCTGAATTAGTATTTTTATTTATTCCTGGTTTGAGGGAGGATAGCAAAAGCAGCATTTTCTAGAGTATAATTATAGTTAAGTCACAAAATAGGAATAGTTTTTCTTCTTGTAAACTTTTGGGTAACTAAAGTTGATGTATTTAGAACAAGCCCTGGAAGCAACAGTGCTTCATTTCCCGCTCTTCCTCCGCCTCTACAAAGCCAACTTGTGTTTAGAGAGCAGAATGCATAAAGGCCATGGAGCAGAGTCTTTCATGCTCTGTCTAGCATAAGGCAGCTGCAAAAACACATGATTTGGAGCATCAAGGCCATGGCTGAAGTCTTTCCTTGTCAATGCAGATGTTCAGCTTAAATGTATGTGCTTGTAGACCCTGAAAGGAATAGGGTTGCTCTGCTTTCAGAACACCAAAGATGTGTCTTTCATTCTGATACTGACAAGAGTATATTGAGCTTAAAGTTGTATTTCCTGAAGTAAAACTTTGTATCTAATGGATGCAGTATTCTGACAGTCACAAATTTCCTTTATATGTATTATGTGCTATATGCTATATATATTCAAGACACGCACTCATGATGCCTGTGATTCTACATCCTTACTTTTATTGATAAATTTATTACTAGAAGTTACTATTAAGAATTAAACTCTCTCAAGCATGTCTGGCTTGTGTGATATAGTTAAAAACAATGTGGCAGGTTAAGAAACTATCAAATTTCTACTGTTGCTTAGACACCATTTTGTGTTCACTGAAGTTGAATATTCAGATTTGGTGATATGTGGATACATTGGATTTAATGGCTATAATATAAGCATATTTTTCCCTAAATAATTTAACCTTACTATGAATTTTTCCTGAGTACAATCAGTGGTGAAAAAAGTAGAACAAACTATATTTGCATTTTTATACCTCTGTCAGACAGTGTTTAATAATTACTATAATTGACTAAATGCCTGTTTAGAAAGAAATTATTTTTACTTTAAAGGAAAATATATGTTTTATTAGGAGGGAAACTTCTGTGAAGCCTGGGCCTATGATAGTTTCATGCATCTGTATACCCAGAAATTAGTGCCATGCATAAAATACTTAATGAGTAAAATTGCATTGAGAAAAATTAATTTGGGAAAAATTAATATATAGTTGATTGTCATATGTTATAGTAAAGTACCAACTTAATGATCAGAGAGAATCACTGACAACTATAAATATAAAAGCTCAGTATTGGGGAGAAAAAATATATCAAAACCAATTTTTTTTTAATAGTCTAAGGGCCTTGCCATTCATTGCTGAGGTGACCTGACTTTCCTAGAGATAATCACTATTTCTGTAGTGAACTCTAAGGAGGAAGCAGATGGATTAGCAGTCATGGTACAGGCAAAGCTTGGGCTCCCAGAAGTACTTTACGATGGGGGGATCATGTACAGTAGGAATATCTCAAACTCTCCCCTCTTCCAAGCAGTAGAGGAAGGATGGCGGAGGAGGCAGTAGGTTATAGGCATCAATATAATTTTCTGCTAGTTTTCTTAATAGTTGATACTAATATTTCAGATCATCTTTACTACAGAAGAACAGTTCATGCTTAATGCTCCAAATGCTTTGTAACAAGGTTTGCTTGGAATTCAGGACAGTTCTTCTTCTCATAAGCAAAGCCTTTTATTGAGTTTAAAAAGTACCACACAAAGTAGAACACCTGCAGGGCAGAAGGTTGCCTGAGAGGCCCCCACCCCCTGCCTGGAGGCCTGAGGATGAGAAGATGAGGCGGGAGAGGGGAGGAGGCCCTGGGGGGGGGGGGGCTGTTACAAATCCATTGTTTCCCCCCTCTCATCTGACCAAGGCTGTTGCTGAGTTTAATTTAATCTCTTTCTTGTCCTGGCAAGGACAAAGCGCATTTCAATTAGTCAGGCTTTTGCTGGCAACAGTGGTCGTTGTTTCAAGGGGGAAGAGAAAATATTATGTGGGAAAAAGAATTTTTTTTTCGGTTTTTATTTTCTGTGTAGAGCATCTGTGGGGGAAACGTGCATGCCTGTAGGCAGGTGAAGCATCTGAGTAAATATAATATTAAATCATTACGCAAAATAAGATTGATTTTTTCCCCCCCCTGTTCCTCTTCCTGACTTTCCTGATGCCTTAAAAAAAATCTTGAGTAATGCAGGCGAAAGCAGCATATTTCCATGTAATTATTCACAGTTTGTTACAGAATGTCTGGTTAATGATGACTGTGTAAACCTAACTTTACTTCATTAATCTTTTTTCCTCCTTAGAATAAGAATAGGAATGTTTTTCTCCTGTTACAGCTAGGTGGTTTCCAAATGAAGACAGAAACAGAACCTAGATTGTGCATTAATCATGATATCAGATCCACCAATACAATATATTTAAAATAACCTTTGGTGTGCAGTTACCTTCAACAATGAAGCTTTTGTTATTTTTCTTTATTTTCAAGAAAACACAGTCTTCAAGAGAAATTACAGAAGCTTTAAATCCTGAATTTGAATGCTTGGTATATTTATACCAGAAATTTTCTAAAGATTTTGACAACTCAATCAAAATAGTATGGCATTAATTTGAAACATATATAATTATTTAATGATATTTGAAAACCAAATTTTGTAAGTTCTAAAAACACAATGTATATTGGTTTCCTAAAAGTGTATACCAAAGTCACCGTATTAAATCATTTCTCTTGTAATAGAAAGTATATGTGTATTTTTAAAAGAAGATCCTGTGATAGCTTTGCCATTAGCAGGAAAAGATAACCTGAATGTAGTCTCACAGACTTTTAATCCTGTGGCAAGTTCACCTTCACTATAAATGATGTAATTAAATTTATACAATTTTAAAATGTGTTTGTGCATTCAGCTTCGAACAATCATTGTATGAACTAATTTGAGAAAAAATATGTACATTTTTTTCCTTCTATCTTAAAACATTTATGGCATCTCTGTGCTGATTCTCCTGGGAACCCTGTGCAGAGCGTTTGGAAGCGTTGTGGGAAGGGGTAATTATGCTGTCCAGGGAATTTGTCAGGGAACAGAGCTGTGGGAGATTAAAGGAGATGTGATGGTTGCAGGGGTCACAGCCTTGATTTTGAGCCAAGACTCACTATCACTTTTTTAATTGAGTCTGAAAACTAGAAAGCTGTGATGTGGTAGCCACCTATTACCAGGGAGGACACAGCTAACTAATTGGAAGTGAGTGAGCATGGGGCTTAACTCCAAAAACAAAGAACCAGAACAATCAAATATGAATGGCCGTTCATTACAGCAAATACTCTGATAAATAGAGACTTTCATATTATAATTGAGGTGTACCCTCTCTTTGCTATTTAAAAAAATTATAAATTCTTCACTATCTGTATTTCAAAACATACAAATAGTTTAACCTCTATTCTAGCTTTAATCTTTATGTAAGAAACTGAGTGAAATGCTTTGTTAGTGGTGAAGCTTTGAGTTCACATCACTTTTGTTTTTATGTATTAAATGAAGTTAAAAAATGATACTGATAGTATTAATGCATCATATTATGTATGTTTCTGTATCATACCAAAATTAAAAAGCAGACATAATTTACATCACATTGTCACATTCAAAGTACAGAAATAGCTTGTGTTAGGATATTTAAAATACCTTATTTACCTAATTTAGTACAATTGCCTTTGTATGGCTCTAATTCCTTTTCAACACATTGCTGTGCATATTCAGAACGAATTGCTAATTTCAAGCACTATTTAATAAGGCTGTTTTGTAATAGCAAAATAACTTGCAGTTATAAAGAAATTTGGCAAAGCTTTTATTCATTCTTGTTAGGCTTAAATTAATATTAAATACAAATATCTCTAAAAATAATTTTCTGACTTTTTTTCCTGCTTCCTTTCTTGAGAACTTACAGAGTATAAGAACAAAATGTAATGTCTTTTTGCATGTAAGACTTC
Source organism: Okapia johnstoni (assembly GCA_024291935.2). NCBI lineage: Eukaryota > Metazoa > Chordata > Mammalia > Artiodactyla > Giraffidae > Okapia > Okapia johnstoni. The sequence continues at coordinate 75,696,754 of CM044312.1, read as the reverse complement.
TCCCTTTGCCTCATCTTATCCAGTGTTTAGGAAAACAGTAAAATGAATGCAACTAATCCATAGCCTGTATTTCAAGACTTCTCTAGTCTCTGAGTCCTTATAAATGGAGACTCAGATCAAAAGCTTCAGCATAAGTAATTGAACAGTGTTCACATGGTTTCTTCAGGGTTGCCAGCCTGAGAGATATGCTAAATGTACATCCCTGTCTGAAGACTCTTCCTTTTTCGGTCCAGGAAGTGTATTTACTTCCTCCAAGCACACGATTTTAAGGGAGCAGTATAAGTAAGGAATTGGGAGGGCTAAAGAAATCAGTGTCTTGGATGATCACTTCAGTTAAATTAGCTGTGGGAATCAAGTGAGTGAAAATGTTAGTTGGAAATTTCTGGACAGATTTACTGTTATGGGCTTAAACAGTTTCTACCATTCACTTTCTCATTTCATACATATGATGTATACATATGTTTTATATTATATGAATATATTCATTTTTATCAGGTAAACAAATGAAATTAGGACCTATATCTCCTATACTGAGATAATACTGACATACTATGCTTCTTCCTCAGAAAATACCTTTCATGTATTGTAACAGCTAGAATGTGTGATCAGTTCAGTTCAGTCACTCAGTCGTGTCCAACTCTTTGCAACCCCATGGACTGCACCACTCCAGGCTTCCCTGTCCATCACCAGCTCCCGAAGCTTGCTCAAACTCAGTGTCCATCGAGTTGGTCATGCCATCCAGCCATCTCATCCTCTGTCGTCCCGTTCTCCTGCCCTCAGTCTTTCCCAGCATCAGGGTCTTTTCCAGTGAGTCAGCTCTTCGCATCAGGTAGCCAAAGTATTGGAGTTTCAGTTTCAACATCAGTCCTTCCAATGAATATTCAGGACTTATTTCCTTTAGGACTGATGGGTTGGATCTCCTTGCAGTCCAAGAGACTCTCAAGAGTCTTCTCCAACACCACAGTTCAAAAGCATCAATTCTTAAGTGCTCAGCTTTCTTTATAGTCCAGCTCTCACAGCCATACATGACTACTGGAAAAACCATAGCTTGACTAGATGGACCTTTGTTGGCAAAGTAATGTCTCTGCTTTTTAATATGGTGTCTAGGTTGGTCATAACTTTTGTTCCAAGGAGCAAACGTCTTTTAATTTCATGGCTGCAATCACCATCTGCAATGATTTTGGAGCTCCCCAAAATAAAGTCTCTCAGTGTTTCCACTGTTTCCCCATCTATTTGCCATGAAGTGATGGGACTGGATGCCATGATCTTATTTTCTGAATATTGAGTTTTAAGCCAACTTTTCACTCTCCTCTTTCACTTTCATCAAGAGGCTCTTTAGTTCTTCTTTGCTTTCTGCCATAAGGGTGTCATCTATGTATCTTAGGTTATTGATATTTCTCCCAGCAATCATGATTCCAGCTGGTGCTTCATCCAGTCTGGCATTTCACATGATGCACTCTGCAATTAAGTTTAGTAAGCAGGGTGACAATATGCAGCCTTGACGTACCCCTTTCCTGATTTGGAACCAGTCTGTTGTTCCACGTCCAGTTCTAACTGTTGCTTCTTGATCTGTACACAGATTTCTCAGGAGGCTGGTCAGGTGCTCTGGTATTCCCATCTCTTGAAGAATTTTTCAACAATTTGTTGTGGTCCACACAGTCAAAGGCTTTGGCATAGTCAATAAAGCAGAAATAGATGTTTCTCTGGAATTCTCTTGTGTTTTTGATGATCAAGTGGATGTTGGCAATATGATAGCTGGTTCCTTTGCCTTTTCTAAATCCAGCTTGAACATCTGGAAGTTCACAGTTCCATACTGTTGAAGCCTGGCTTGGAGAATTTTGAGCATTACTTTGCTATCGTGTGCAATGAGTGCAACTGTGCCCAGGACTGCTGCATGCAGAGCCCCTGCCCCTGCGGCAGGCCACTGCTGACCCATACCTCTGCAGGACACACTCAAACACTGAAAGACGTGTCTAGCTCAGTGTCTGTGGGGTCTTCTGGTGCACACAAGGTTTTGTTTGACCCCTCTGAGCATGTCTGCTGGGTATGGGGTTTTATTCTAAATGCGATTTCCTCCCTCCTACTGTCTTGCTGGGGCTTCTCCTTTGCCGTTGAATGTGGGGTATCCTTTTTTGATGGGATCTGACATTCTCCTGTCGATGGTTGTTCAGCAGTGAGTTGTAATTTTGGAGTTCTCACAGGAGAAGATGAGTGCACGTCCTTATACTCTGCCATCTTAGAGTCTGTAGTAGAATGTGTGGTAGTCTTGTTTTAATGTTGCTGTTAGAAAAGAGAGGGGGACTTTCCCCGTGACCCTAACTAACCTCCGTAGATGAATGGAGATCTCATGCATTCTCTATCCTTAGCCCTTAGAAGCATACTTCTGCTGGTGGATTTTTGTGTTTATTCCTTTTTATTGACTTGAGAAGGTGTCTTATGGAGACAGATACAGGATTCATTACTTGAGAGGTGTCATGGAGCTGCTGCATGTCAGCAAATGGTGCCATGAAATATGTACAGACACACCTAGAAGCAGCTTCCTTTGCTTCAGTATCAGTGTATTAATACAGTGACATGATATTCAAGTAAGGTTTTTTTCTCACCATTCTTGGTCTTGTCTATAATATCAAGCAGTGACTATTGACTTAGAATTGGATAATGACTGGAAAAGTTTGGCAAGTTTGGCATCCTGGCAATTCTTTGTAACTAACTCCCCAAGATTGTAAAACCTGTGATTATGTGCAAATGTTCGCATCTTGTCTAATGGCTGATCTTCAGCAGAATCATTCTACAGCAGAGGTTCTCAGTCTTTACCTGGGAAGGTTTTTAAAACATACCAGTGCCAGACCAAATACACAGCCCTCTCTTGGCGAGGGACCCAGGCATTAGACTTTTTAGAGCTTCCAGGGGATTTCAGGGTGCAACCAAGGTGGAGAACCACTGTCCTAGAAGAAACAGAAACAGAATCAAAATCAGCATGAAGAAAACCCCCTTCCCGCACTGAACCCTGGATTTACCATAAAAATAGTGTTTTTCTGTTAGTTTGATGGTTGCCAAAGTAAATTTTTGAACAAATTGCTTAGACTTTTGTGACACTGTTGAGACACACCCTCATGTGTCATGGAGTGTGTTTGATTGCCTCCAGACAGCTAGGGCCAAAGTGAACAATTTAGTTAGTTCTGCACTCCATGTATTGGCAACGTAGCAAAGCTGTGTGCCTGGACTGGAGACCTGGCCTGCTAGTGTGACACTAGGAACACTGTATCGGTGTCAACCTCCACACTCCTGCTCCTCCCCACACACCCTAACTTTATATTATCCCTTTTTTCCACATGAAAGACACCTCTTCTCTAGGTTCATCCAATGGTGTATTTATGCTCGACTCAGTTCTAGTGTTCAGACAAAGCTAAATTACTAGTTGACGAAGGTTTAAAGTATAATCCCTCCCAGAGGTTCTACAATTTTAATAACGTCTCCTGAAAGCTGGAAATATCAAAGTTGTAAAACTTTAATGACAGTAGTAACTGGGAGAGGATTAAATAATTGGACTCAAAGGACCCTCTTCATTACCCCTTTTCAAATTATACCATATAGGCAGCTTTGCTTGTCAGATTAGCCCCTCCGGAAAACATTAAGCTTCTGTTCATAGTAAATTCAAAGAACTCACTATTACCCATTCAAAAAACAATTTTTGGTCTGTTTGGTTCCAAATATGATGTCTTCTTGGTCATATAAGTAGGGTATCAATTATACTAGAAATTAATTAATTATTATTTTATTCAAAGTAATTTGCCACTGAAACTCTGTGTGATAATTGGTTGCCTTCAAAAATTTAATTTACTTCAGATAATTTATTATCAAAAAACACCTTATGAGATTCATATGTACTATGCTGTGTCAATGAATATTAAAGACAAGAATGAGGTAATTAAGGAATTTTAAATGTTGCAGTTGACATTACAGGACATTGTCTGTTAAGAATCTTGTCTTTGACAAAGAAAATTGTGTTATCAATTAATCACTTAATTTTTATGCTCTTTAATGTCTTCACTATAACCATTTTAACAATTGGAGTGCATTGATAATTTAGATAGAGTATATATGTTTTTATTTCTTGTGTGGAAAATGAGAAGGCTCTCTTGAGGGCTGAAATTGATATGTTCTACAAAAGCAGGCTGGAACTTGATAGCTTTAAACACCTTATTAACATATCTGTTAATTTATGTTATTTTTAGCAGTATGAACTGTAACCAAAATGATCACTTCTTGATGTTATTTGCATCACTTTTTTTTTTTTTTTTTTTTTTTCAGCTTAGGGCCTATTTTATTTTATTTTATTTTATTTTATTTTATTTTTTTTTTTAATTTTATATATATTTTTTTATTATTATTATTTTTTTTATTTTAGTTGGGGGCTAATTACTTTACAATATTGTAGTAGTTTTTGCCATACATCGACATGAATCAGCCATGGATTCACATGTGCTGCCCCTCCCAAACCCTCCTCCCACCTCCCTCCCCCTCCCATCCCTCAGTGTCATCCCAACGCTCCATCCCTGAGCATCCGTCCCATGCATAGAACATGGAATGGTGTTCTGCTTCACATATGACAATATACATGTTTCAATGTTATTGTCCCAGAACGTCCAACCCTCACCTTCTCCCTCAGAGTCCACAGGACTGTTCTATGCATCTGTGTCTCTTATTCTGTCTCACATATAGGGTTACCATTACCATCTTTCAAATTCCATATACATATTTGCATCACTTTTAATTACCTTCTTTCTTGTTCTCTTTCCCCTGTTGCAAAGTGAGTGGAAATGTTGATGGGAAAGCTTTTACACCTCCTGCTTGCCTCTGCTTGCCACCTCCCCACAACTACATTCACATCCTTTAATTGTTCCCTTTCTCTTTCATACACATGCACACAGCTCTGTTTTATGGTGATGAATCCTAGCAGTCACTAGCGACAAGCATTCTGAAAAACTGCATCATCATTTTAAAAGCTGTTTGCCAATAAGGGAGTCAACACATTTGCTCCCTTCCAGAGGCAGAGGCTATCTCTGCCTCGTCATGGTAAGAAAAGAAAATTGACCTCCTGTTCCCAATTTTATGTGGAATTTTTTTTCTGAGATAGGGGCTGTGACCTTGCCAGAAGGATCCAAGTACATGTAAAATCATATTTGACTTGATGATGGATGGCCATTTACCTGGGTGCAAGCATCTGTTCTGATACAGTTGAGGACCTGGGAACAGGGCAGCTACACGTTAATGCATTTCACTCTTGCCTCCAGCTGGCAGGAATGATATTTTCAGAAATTCAGTTGATTCTCAAAGGAAATGGTTCTATCATAAAATGTAGAAAAAGGAGCTAATCTTGAATTTCATGGCAGAACTTAAGTTTGTTTCTTTCAACTTGGTCTACTAATGAATTACTTGTCTAGAGTTAATTTTATACTTTAACATTTCTCCAGTGAGTTCTATGAAAGACATTTTAATTTATCCCATAAAAATGTCTTCCAAGATTCCTATGCTTTTTCTTATTTATCATTCATACTCTTGTTCTCAGCATGTAGAGCAGTGTTTACATTTGCCAGGTTATTGGTTTCCTGAGTAATAAGATTTGGACTTAAGTGATTGCATTGTAATTTATAAAGGTTTTGTCAAATCTTTCAGTTTTTCTGATTGTAGCATGACCTAATTCATGTTTTCTCAATAAGTGTGATATACCAGTATGAAACTCGAATGTATGTGATTTATTGCTTCCCCCTTATATTTAGAGCATATCAAAAATTATAGTAAACAGATCAATAGAAATACACTTCTTGTTTTTTTTTTTTTATCCATAGTAATACCTTTTTTGACACAAGAACTCAACAGATATGAAATTGTATCTTCACTATAAATTTTTTTCTTTCCATACAGCTAGAAGTAATTCTACAGTTCTCATGGTTTATCAGTTCAGTTCAGTCACTCAGTCATGTCCGACTCTTTGTAACCCCATGGACTACAGCATGCCAGGCTTCCCTGTCCTTCACCAACTAAAAGCTAACAAAACTAAAAAATCCTAGAGGCATCCTATGGATACTTCTGATTTATGGTTTCCCCAACTGGAGACAGTATAGTTTGTGATGTGATATAGTTTGTGAAACTACAGGGAACCATAGTGATGATCCCATCCACCTCTCATTCCTGCAAATGGGGCACTTAATCCCTTATAAATGGTATATTCAGTGATAAAGTTGGGAATGAAACACAGATGTCTTATTTTTTCAAATAATTTTTATTTTTCAGAACATTAGCTCCTCTAACTGATTGGAAGTTAAGAGGTATATTTTTTATTTGCTTCTGATCTCTGTGTTGTCTGACCCTCTGGGTCACATTGTTTTCTGTTTGTTGGTATCGGATTATGTGATGTAAACATGGCTGACATGAGAAAGCCTTTAGGATAAGTGAGACAAATTACAAGAAAAGGCTGAAAGGCTGAGGTATAGGTTGAAACATTGCTGACCTCCAGAGTTGTCTGTGACCATTATTATGGATAAGTGTTATTAGATAAATCCATGAAACATGGGGAACACCTGTAACGTACTCCTCAGAGACTTACCTCGCTGAAAACCTATGACTTACTTGAGGCTGTGAAGAAACTGTAGTTATACAGACTCTTCTGTTATGGTCAAATACACAAAATAAGCAAAATAATGTTACTAAATCCAGAGATACTGACCCTCAAATGATGTGTGACTTTGGGAAGTTTTTAAGTTTCTGTGTGAGCTTCTGTTTCCTAATCTATAAAATGGGAAGGGTTATCCATCTGTTGGTGGAGAGATATGAATGGCAAATGAAGTTACACAAAGTGGATATTTCACTCAGTTCCTGGGACTCAAGAGCCTTTCTGTGAATGTGTGTTTCCCTTCCTTTCAACTTTCCGAAGAAATCACAGGTGGTCTTTTTAGGTACTGTTTGCCTTGTGACAGGTTATAAACAACAGTATTTTCTGGGAAGTGACTCAATGCTTATTGAAGGTTGCAAGGAAAGGAAAACAGAAGTTTGTTAGCAGCTTAGTCACTAAGGTGCCATTTTGTGAAAGTCATCAGTGAATTGTACACATAGCATGCATTTGTCTTTCCTTTTCACTTTCTTTTGAGTTAGCCACATCTGAAGAGAACCCACCTACCAAGGGGGGCTATTACCTATTAAGGAGCTTCCGGTTCACATGGCAGCAGCTACAATAATTGAGGGATGTAATTTAAGAGCAAATGACCTTTTAGTGGTTGTCTTGCATTTCCAAACCTATCAAATGATGGCCAATAACACACAGCCTCATTTCTATATCAGAAATACATCTACTAAGGATATTATTTTCTTGTCATAATGTGGATGAATAGATTGTTTCCATTTAATTCGTGCAATATCAAAAAAGTATAAAGTTGCCTTTCATTCTGCCCAGATATGAAATTCAGTCATTATTCTGTCCCTATTGAAATTATAAGGAAAATGTGATGTTAATAGAGAAAGTATCCAAATTACACAGTAGTCACTACTTTATGGTAATAAGTCAGTCTGGAAATGACATGTTTTTAAAGGTGCAAATGTTCAATGTGTCAGATTATCAGATTCCAAGCTCTTCAGACATCTGGAAGTCATTTTTCTCTTAGAAGGAATGTTTTATGGGATTAAATTATATGGGTTGAGAGAAGGCTTTATTTTTATAAAGATGAGACTAAAGATCTTTATTAGAGGTCAAAAGAGGAGAATGCAGAGGGTATTTAGCTGAGATGCTTTAACACCATGTCAAATCACACACCTGTCTAAAACTTGACAACTCTGTTCTTATAAAAACAAGTACCAAATTAAATACTGAAAATCTCATAAACATCCAGTATTTAAGAGTAGTAGCAAAAATGTTGAAAAAATGTTTGCCTGCTATTCTTCTACTTAAAATTTAAGTTTCAGGGGTGAAATAGAGATAGTTGAGTTTAACATATTTTAGATTGAGCTTATAAATAAATGGATGATAAAGAAATAAAGCACATTTTCCAAGGAAATATTCTCTTGCAAGTGGAGATGGATGTGGATTGAAAAAAGTAATAGAAAGCTATCCCAAACTATTCTTGATAGGAAAACAAGATTTTAACTTAAAATACAGAGTAGCTGTTTACACTGATCATAGTAATCATGTACTTAGAAAATTTCCTATTTCACTTTAAGCCTATATAAAAAGCCTAGAGAGTACATATGTCCACTTGATAGAATGTAATTAAGAAAAGCCTATTTCTATAGGCAAAATTACCATTCATACCCTTTGCCAATAATTTATCAACAGCAAAAGAAAGGAGAAAGAAACCCATATATATTGACCATCCATTAGGTTCTAGGAGTCGTTTGATTCTTATAGCAATGCTCCTAATTTGTTGTTATCTCCAATTCACCCTTGAGGAAGTTGAGATTCAGAGAAGTTCATTCATTTCACATACCTTTACCGAGTGTCTAGTAAACAAATGGTTAGCACTGGCCTTGACTCTAGGGCTATCACAGTGACCAAGATGGAAAATGTCACTCCTCGCATGGAACTTCCTGTCAGAGGAGGGAGAAAATACACAAGTTAAGAAAAATTCAAAACCAAGTAGCATGTATGCAATGTTAAAATAGTAAGAGGGAGTGATGCAGCTGGGGTTGGCAAGGTGGGAACTCCAGATTCCTTAGTCTGGGAAGACTTCACAGAGATAAGATCCAACTGGCAGGAAGAGTCACAATGTGGAGGTCAGAGGAAGGCATGGAGCAGGTGGAAAGAAGAATCAAGGCAAGGCTCTAAAGCCTGGGCCCTGGAGCTTGGTGAGCAAGGGAAAAAGTGTAGCAGTATCAGGGTTAGTATTGCAATATTGGCAACCATACATCATGCCACAGTTGGAGTATGGATTTAACCTAAGGACGTTAAGAATTAGTTGGAGGGTTTTATGTGGGGGAAGGAACGTCATGACCCACTTAATATTTTTAAAGGAATAGTCACTCTGGCTACTGTGAGATAAACCAATTGGCTGGTAAGAAAGAGTGGAAGCAGTTAGGAAGCCCTTTCGTTGGCCCGGTTGGGTAGTTATAGTGGAGATGTTGACAGATATTGAGGCATTCAGGGGAAGGAGAATCAGGAGGAACCCTACATTTTTGGCAAGATACAAAGAAGAGCTTACTGGGAGTGAGTCTGAGAGATGAGTTAGTTTATAGTTGAAAATCAAAAGTTTATTCTTCACTTGCTCAATTGGAGAAGCTTGTTTGTTAGACTCTAGGAGAAAATAGCACATAGTCACTTGACTAAACAAGTATGAATTTGGAGGTCAGTATAGGGAATAAGAAATTGAGCATCATATTACTTTGAAGAATTTCAGATATCCAATACTTGAACGAATATATGATGAAGTAAAAATACAATTCTGATTTTAGCTAATTTACTGCTTTGTTGTTATATGATGGATTATTTATGAGAGAAAACATTATAGACCAAATATCAGTAAACTTGTTGTTATAGAAAGATGGGATGACCCAGAGGGATGGGATGGGGAGGGAGGTGGGGGGGGCTCAGGATGGGGAACACATGTAAACCCATGGCTGATTCATGTCAATGTATGGCAAAAACCATTACAATAATGTAAAGTAATTAGCCCCCAGCTAAAATAAATAAACTTGTTAAAAAAAAAAATAAAGACTAGGAGGTGCTGTCTAAAAAAAAAAAAAAAAAAAGAAAGATACAGAACTTCAACAAAACATAAGATAAAAATTGAGAGGTGGGGAAAATGGATGAATGTGTTCAAAAGGTACAGTCTTCCAGTTATAAATAAATAGGTTGTGGGGATGTAATGTGTGGCATGGTGTACTGTATCATGTTTCTGCAAGTTGCTTAGAGAGTAGGTCTTAAAAATTCTCATCACAAGAAAAAATAACTATGTAATATGATGGATTAACTAAACTGATCATGGTAATCATTTTGCTATATATATATATAAAATCATTATGCTGCATACTTTAACAGTGTTACATCTCACTTTTATCTCAATAATATTGGGGGGGAAAGCCTATAAATGTTTATGCTATGTACCGGCATGTTATATTGGGCTTCCCTGATAGCTCAGCTGGTAAAGAATCCACCTGCAATGCAGGAGACCGTGGTTCGATTCCTGGAGAAGGGATGGGCTACCCACTTCAGTACTCTTCGGCTCACCTGGTGGCTCAGACAGTAAAGAATCCACTTGCAATGTGGGAGACTTGGGTTTGATCCCTGTGTTGGAAAGATCCCCTAGAGGAGGGCATGGAAACCTACTCCAGTATTCTTGCCTGGAGAATGCCCAAGGACAGAGGAGGCTAGCAAGTTACAGTCTATGAGGGCACAGAGAGTCAGGCACGACTGAGTGATGCAGCAGCGCAGCATGTTACATTACTCTAACACTAAAATGGTCAATTGCAATATGAAAAATATGCATGATAGACATATTCAGCTTCTTAGTGTGACTTAAATTCACTTAAACATATATATTATAAGCAGTATATTAGCTTTATAGCATAGAATATTTCTGAATGAAGATAATATTAAACTATATTTAGAATTTAATAGCTGTTTGCAATTGTGTATACCTTAGCCAACTTTGAAAATCAGAAGTGTCTTACAAATTGCATTTTTTGGTGGGGTATAGACAGAACAGTGGAAGTCAGGATTGTTAAATGTGTTAGAGGAAATGAATTATGAAGTAATATTGCTCATTTGTTTTAAACCTAATTCTAAAACAAAATATAATGTAAATATATAGAGCAGTTGATTTATTATTCAAGTTTTAAATATTAAATGATAACCAATCCATGCTGAAATGACATAATCCAGAAAAAGTGGCTTTTCAGATATTATAAAATGAACACTATTTATACATGTCTAACATTTAGAAATAAGTAACAAATAAATGAAAACAAAGCTTTATTGCCACAGATAATTTCATAGATTGTATGAAAATAATCTGAAAGGAAGATGCTCACTTGATGATCAAACCTAGAGCACACTATTATAATACTAGGAGCACTTTGTTGGACTTCTAGAAATGTGTTTCCTTTCACTGCTTCCTCTCGATAAGTTTTAAATCACTAATAGTATAGAAAAACAACATTACAGTATTTCACACATATTCTTGGCTTCATTAACTTTTGCTTTGACTGAACATTTAAAACATAGAGGAAGTGTGAAGGGGATTGAAGTCTGAAGAGGCCAAATGGAAAATGTGACCCTGAAGCCAGGGAGAATGGATGAGAAAAAATCTGGATCAACTGTAGTGTCCTTAGGGAGGACAGTTTCACAAAGGCCTCTGGTTGTAGGACCACTGTCACATCCCAACAGTGGCACCTCCACTGTGGGAGAGGCTCCTCACTTCTGCCCCACGTGCCTCCCAGCTGAACAGCTCTGCCTAGGAGTTTGTTGACTCCCAGTTCACCCTCGGGGAGACTGAGCATGTTCCCTGATTCATAACATTTTTTTTTTTTTTTTTGGTAAATTGTTAATGCCAAACTTGTATATATATATATATACATACATATATATGTTCTTTTACATATTCTTTCTATTAGAGGTTTTTATGAGATACTGAGACTAGTTCCCTGTGCTATACAGTATGTCCCTATTGTTTATTTTAAATGTAGTAGTTTGTATCTGTTAATCCTGAATTCCTAATTTATCCCTCCTACCTTCATAGTTTTCCTGGTTCTGAACTCTAAAAAGTATTTTCTAAAAAAAAAAAAAAAGTGAACAGGCCTGATTTTATCTAGTATGTTAGCATGGAAAAACTTACCTCTGAAATTAATTAATAGAAATAGAATGAAGAATGCCAAAATCTGATTTGTGTTATATAGATTACACTGATTTCTAATATCCTTCTGACATCCCAGATATAGTACATAATGCAGAGCATTTCAGTACATACTGAATGCTGCATCAAAATGAATTGCAATCTGTTATCCCAATCCTAATCACTTTAAATTGAGAAAAAGAAAAATTTTTACCGTATTGTGTAAAATTTGATGCCTAGCTTTCTTTTATTTAATCTTGTAGGCCTCTACCTCTGCAGTACATCTTGCTTTGTTACTATCATTCTCATATGCTTATTAAAAAATAATTCTTCAAACCTCCTTTTATTCAAGTTTTGCCCCCTGCTGACAATTACGCACATCAAAACCAGTTGCTATTTTAAAGATAAATCCAGTCATACAATTGCTTTTAAAACCACTGAAGGCCTTTCCATTACATTTAGAATACCATATCCTAGTTACAAGGTCCCAAAGGAATGCTGAATGAAGGACACACTGCTCGCAGTTCAGGGTCCCTTTGCCCTATAGGCTCAGCTTCAGAAGCTGTTCACATAGCACTTGCTCCTTTGACCTCCAATGAAACAAACTGTAATTCAACATTTAGGAGACAATCACAATTGTTAAATCGTTGACTTTCAGAAGGTAGCACTTTGTATTGTATGATTTTGTTCGATTTGGTGATTTAAATATGAGTACTCACACACATGTACAGTATATGCATGGACAATGATTCTGTGTAACCTTGTCCACTGGTGATCTTGTGTTCATGGAGGAGTTCAGAGATCTCATGTGTAATGCTAAATAATGGTAAGTTATATAATATAGGAACATAAGGAATCTTAAAATTCTGACACTATTTTTTTCTTGATTGAGGAAATAAAAAGCTACTAAATGCCTAGGCTGTTCATGTGTGCTTTTGAACTCTTTTTGCTTTTGTTGGAAGCAGTGTATGATTAAAAGTTGGAATACCACAGTGCCTGTTTTGGACCTTTGACTTGTTATAAAGATAGAAATCTAAAAGTTCAGAGGGTAGGTGAAAGGATGACCACAGTCCACTGCTGGAAGACCAATTAGTAAGCCCTGATTACACTTTAAAAAAGTTAATTGCTTATTTCTTTACAACTCTGTTTCAACATTATTATAAGCTATTAGTGAGCATTGATCAGATCTGTCAAAATCATCAATGCATGTTGTAAGGACATTTCCTTTGGACTTGTTAAAAAGTTGAAGAAATTTCTAACCGTTATTTATACACTTCATTTCCCTTAACAATGCTTACTTTGTGATTCAGTATTTTATTGTTGAGTTAGCTTTAAGGCATTGAATAAAAGAATTGATTTGGAAAATAAGGAAAAATTTTAAAGTCCTGGGTCTCAAAAGTTACTGCTGTGCAGGTGACAGTGGTAGGAGTGTGCATTGAAGAAGAAAACGCCCATCCCTTGGAAATCTATTTTTTTGTTTGAAAAGTGAAAAATATATCCTCCCTCCTATCCCATCTTACACATGGACATGCGGAATTTAAATATATTTTGACAAAGTGAAGAGAATTGTCTCTGTAATATATTGAGGTCGGTGAGTTTTAAAACTGTTTCCCTTGCAGTTTTAAAAGAAGGACCATGAGAGGAAATGACTAAATCCTCTGCGTATATCTTCACTGACAGCTGATAATTAGCAGGCAGCCTGGCAATAATAATTAGTTCCCTCTTGAGATAATTTCCGGATGAACCCTGAGTTGCCGCATCTCAGTTGTCTTGTTTCTTTGTCCACTGCCTCCCCCAAGTAATTCGTGTTATTTTTAGAGTAGGAAGAACCAAGATGAGCTCCTTCCTTTTACCCGAGTCAGCACTGTCCATTATTTGTGCTGTGTTTTCTGGAGATTACCTGAGATTAAAGTTTCTTTTGTCCTCCTCTTCCTGTATATTTTCTGATTCTTTCATCTAAGCAGCTTGCAGCAGTGCAGAGGGATAAAGAAGTTAGCCATTGCTTGGTAAATACTCCGTGTCTGTGGACTATAATTTGGTGCTAAGACCCTATTATGACTTAAAATGCTGGCTCTACAACTAAAAGGAGAAAATATTCTTAAAGAAGGAGGAAAGCTTCCTGCTTAAGGTTTTTGTTTTGTTTGCCTAAGTGTGTACCAAAAAAAATATTTAATTCATTTGAAAACTATAGCAAGTTAAGTACAAAGATTTCAGGTTTTTAAAGTAAGACATATAAAATTGAGGATGTCACCAATTCATAAAGCAACATGAAAAATGCAATAGTTATTTGAGATAGTTTTTTTAAATTTATTTATTTATCTATTTTTTACTTTACAATATTGTATTAGTTTTGCCATACATTGACATGAATCCGCCATGGGTGTACATGTGTTCCCCTTCCAGAGCCCCCCTCCCACCTCCCTCCCCATCCCATCCCTCTGGGTCATCCCCGTGCACCAGCCCTGAGCACCCTGTATCATGCATCGAACCGGGACTGGTGATTTGTTTCACATATGATAATATACATGCTTCAATGCCATTCTATTTGAGACAGTTTTTAAAAACAAATGAAAGGTAATTAAAATTAAACTTGATATTAACCTGAGTTTTCTTGTTGTAAATGCTGTTGAATTATTTGAATTATGTCAATTTTAACAACTGAATATTGGGAAACCTTCCATTTTATTTTATTATGAATAGGAAGCTCTGCAAAAAAATGTATTCAAGTTCAGAAATATTATAATCCCTTAATAGACTAGACTTCTCTGTGATGTTATTGTTCAGTCCTAAATTGTGTCTGACTCTTTGCAACCCCGTGAACTGCAGCATGTCAGGGTTTCCCTTCCTTCACTATCTCCCAGAGTTTGCTCAAACTCATGTCCATTGAGTCAGTGATGCCATCCAACCATCTCATCCTCTGTCGCCACCTTTTCCTCTTGCCCTCAGTCTTTCTCAGCATCAGGTTCTTTTCCAGTGAGTGGGGGCTCTTCACATCAAAAGAGGTCAAAATATTGGAGCTTCAGCTTTAGCGTCAGTCCTTCCAGTGAATATTCAGGTTTATTTCCTTGAGAATTGACTGATCTTCTTGCTGTCCAAGGGACTCTCAAGAGTCTTCTCCAGCATCATAGTTTTAAAGCATCAATTGTTTGGGGCTCAGCCTTCTTATGGTCCAACTTTCACATCCATACATGACTACTGGAAAAACCATAATTTTGACCGTATGGACCTTTGTCAGCAAAGTGATATCTCTGCTTTTTAATATGCTGTCTAGGTTTGTCATAGCTTTTCTTTCAAGAAGCAAGAGCCTTAATTTTATGGCTACAGTCACTGTCCACAGTGAGTTTGGAGCTCAAGAAAATAAAGTCTGTCACTGTTTTCGTGTTTTCCTCCTCTGTTTGCCATGAAGTGATGGGACCAGATGCCATCATCTTATTTATTTATTTTTTTTAATTTTTGAATGTTGTGTTTTAAGCCAGACTTTCCCCTCTCCTCTTTCACCTTCATCAAGAGGCTCTTTAGTTCCTCTTCACTTTCTGCCATTAGTGTGGTATGATCTACATACCTGAGGTTGTTGATATTTCTTGTGGCAACCTTGATTTCAGCTTGTGCTTCATCCAGCCCAGCATTTTGCATGATGTACTCTGCATGTAAGTTAAATAAGCAGGGTGACAATACACAGCCTTGATATACTCCTTTTCCAACTTTGAACCATTCCATTGTTCCATGTCCAGTTCTAACTATTTCTTCTTGCCCTGCATACAGGTTTCTCAGGAGACAGGTAAGGTAGTCTGGTATTCCCATCTCCTTAAGAATTTTCTACAGTTTGTTCTTAGTTCCTTCCATAGGAAGTTTTAGATGTAATGGATGACGGAGTTTATAAGGAACAAACTTTTAACAAATCAAACCGTCTTGATGGTGTTTGTCTCTGGGGACCAGAACTGGGGAAGACTTAGCTGTGTGCTGCACAGTGGTGATAGACACCCCATCTACCATGGATAATTAATAGCAAAGCTCTCCATTCACCTTTCCTTATTTAAATTTTGGCACCAGCAATGACCAAATAACCTTACCTGTGTGCTGTGCTGTGCTTAGTTGCTTAGTCCTGTCTGACTCTTTGTGACCTCATGGATTGTAGCCCACCAGGCTCCTCTGTCCATGGGATTCTCCAAACAAGAATACTAATGGGTTGCCATGCCCTCCTCCAGTTATCTGTGTACTCAATCTCTTCAAAGCCTCCCTTTTTGCATTTGGGAAACAGGAATAGTTGTAGGTCCTACCTCTTATAAGTAAGTGCCACATGATTAAGTGAGATGTTTCGCCAAATATCTAGACAACTGTGATCCAGTCGAATTGAGACATAAAATTAATCATCACATCAGGCAGTGCTCTTAAGCAATTGATATAACTTTTCTCTTATATTTTAGTGACTTTGGATTATTTTAGAAGCCTGGGATCAATTTTGATATTCACTTTAACGTCGTGTTCGATATTAGAGAATGACTTATACTTAATAAAATTTATTCCAGACCTCTCATTTTGTTTTTTATTTCCCAATATTTTAATACCCCTAAATATATATTTATTTATTCAATTGAATATTTGCATGAGTCATCTCAGATCCTTTTTGGAAAGAAGCAAGTAAAATAATCAAATAAAAGTAGAAAATTAGAGTTAATGTTAAAGCATAAATATGTACAACCTTTAAAAATGTTTATGTTATAGAATTCCTCTGTGTCCATTATTCCAAATATACATCTGAAGCACAAACATTTACACATAGTGGATACTTTTGGCCTTCCTTGACTTAGAGCTCAAGATGTTGGAGAGTCCCAGACAGGAAGGAGGATTTGGGTCTCAAAGTGAATTAAGGATCACAATTGGGACTTATCTCTGTGGAAGTGGACAATAAAAATATAAACCATTGAACTGATAAGTTTTGGTTAGTACCTTGATTCTGAAATTTCTGTTGATAAGCCTGAACTTGTTAGAAATTAGTCATCAGCGCTATTCTGTTGTACTGGTCAAAGTAGAGAGTTACAGAAGCATTGAATGCCCACCCCTCGTATAGGGAACATGTTTAAAGAAAACTACAATCTATTTATTAGATCTTATATTTAAAAAAAAATAACTTCAGAACTATCCCAGGAAGTGTCTTTATAAGTGAAATGAAATTTCTTAACTTACTGCCTAAGGCATGTACATCATATTCAATTTTATGTATCCAGGCATATCTTGACAGCAGTTTTTTCTGAGGCAATATGAATGAATCAAAATAAATTAGATTCAAAATTCCTGATAACCTAAAAGTATTTCCTGACGCTATAATATTTTAAATATATGAAAAGTCATAAATTAATGTTTTAACTACTTCCCTTTAGGCAAGTTTAAATATGGGTCATCAGCTATTTAGAATTTTTCATTGATCACTCCATTTTTGAAGATGTCAAAAATATAGATTCAGCACTATACTTCGAAAGACTAAAAATATCTGTCTTTGGATTTGTATATTTTTAACAATGTTTTATCACCTCCATTTTACAAATGCAATTTTGGCAAAGAATTAATAATTTTGAGGACAGAAGGGTGATTAACATATGAGGAAACCAGTCTAAAGAGGTTAAGTGGTTATTCAAGGTTACTCAGGTAATTAATGGCAAAGCCAAGACCAGAACCTGGCTCCTCAGCTTCTCAGCCTACAGGACTTTCATAATAGCATATACATCTGTTGTACTTTAATTCTCTCTTTCTCTTTTTTTTTGGTGATTTTTTGTTTTCATTGTAATAGTATATATCTGTAGGATAGTTCTCTCTTTCCCATTTATTCTCTGGGCACCTGAGTTTCCTCATAAGTCACTTAAAGGACGGTAGTAATTCACACTGTTACACTGTGGTTCTTTACTGTGGTGGAAAAAATCGATAAATATAAAGGCCATGAGCAAGGAACTTGTGAAAAATCTGCAGTTGTTGGAATTTTTCCCTTTGCATTTCCCAAACTATACCTCAACAGAAACATAAGTTCATCTTTGTTATCTCATGGGATAAACTTGGTCATATAGATGGAGGATGGGTCAGAATAAAATCTGATATATTAAAAGAAAATAAGACTGGTGGATCATTAGTTCCGTTCAGTTCAGTTGCTCAGTTGTGTCCGACTCTTTGCGACCCCATGGGCTGCAGCACGCCAGACTTCCCTGTCCATCACCAACTCCTGGAGCTTACTCAAACTCATTTCCATTGAGTCGGTGATGCCATCAGTATTCACTATTAGATATCACAATTGTATGTCACTATTGGATCAGTAGTTAATCTCTTATTATTGAAAAAAAAAATAGGAACTACCACCTTTATGCTATAAAAATTAGAGTAAGCATAATAAGCACTGCAGAAGTTGGCAAGTCATAAAAGCAAGTAGAAGTTTTGATGTCTATATCTCTAGGTGTATATGGAGGTAATGAGGCTCTAATGACTTCACTGGGAAAAAGCAAGGTCATTCCATCCTTACTGGAATTCACTTATGGAGGGCCTCCTTTACTGGTGAGGCTGCTTCTCTTTCCAATTCATACTTTTAAAAATTTGCAGTGAGTACTCAACTGTGGCAACACTTTGGGGTAGGTTTCTCGTATTTGTTTCCTTTCACGACCTTCTCTCATTTTCCAGCCAACTTAGTCTCCTAAACTCTGTACCTTACTGTTCTTGATAAGTCTGTAGTTTAGAGATCTGTTAATTCTACTTAGCATATACCCATTCTTTGATCAGTTAAATATGTTCAGATAATGATTTCACCATGCTTTACACTTGAAGAATTTTAGAAATATATCAGAATAACTGAGGAGCTTTTTCTGCAAAATAGTTTGCTGATCAGACCTGATGTAAACCCTTAAGTGATTACATATAATGATGAGGTATAATGGCAGTAGAGAACTTTGATTTATACTTTTGTTGTGGTATTGAATTCCTAAAAAGTGCATCTCTTCTGTGAATGCCTAGTAAGAAAGGAAAATAATGTGATTCTACCTTGACAAAATTACTAAGTAGGAAAAATTTGTCTTCCAGGATTCAAGAACCCCTAACTCCATCAAATTCCTATTTTAATCCTCCCTAAATAAAGCACCTTATTATTTCCATCTCTCCCTCAAAAGTTTAAGTTCTTTATTTAGATGAATCATTTGATAAAATGATTCAATATCACAAGTTTTACCTTTGTAAATGATACTTTGATGCTAGCAATATTGCTTGTTTTAAGCTTAAAGATTTAAAGTTAGCCCTATCCCATGAAATGTTGGGCATCAACAGTTTCAGAGTAGAGAAATAGAAGTTAATACAGTCTTAATAGAGGGGAAAAGATACTTCATTTCTCTTTTCTCAGAAATAGTGTAAGAGTGGACAAAATGCTGTAGATCTGTCATATTTCATGTTGCTATCTGGATTTGAGAGTTTTGGTTACCAGTATTTAACCTTCTCTGTCAGGTGCATTAGGAACGGATTTTTGGGAAATGAAGTTATCTGTTAACTTGTCGATATTTCCAAGGAGCCTCCTTGGGAGTTTTCAGCCTGCAGGGTTTTCCATATTGGAGTCATATTCTTTCTCATCCTCAAAGTCTCTCATATATCATTTACCAATCATAAGTAATGAACCACCATATGCAGTGAAATAGCTTCAACAAACAAATAATACCACAGGTCTGCCAGATACTGACTTTCTGAAGTAAGTTCAGTTCAGTCACTCAGTTGTGTCCGACTCTTTGCGACCCCATGAACCACAACACAATAGGCCTCCCTGTTCATCACCAACTCCCGGAGTCCACCCAAACTCATGTCCATTGAGTCGGTGATGCCATCCAACCATCTCATCCTCTGTCGTCTCCTTCTCCTCCTGCCCTCAATCTTTCCCAGCATCAGGGTGTTTTCAAATGAGTCAGCTCTTCGCATCAGGTGGCCAAAGGATTGGAGTTTCAGCTTCAACATCGGTCCTTCCAATGAACACCCGGGACTGATCTCCTTTAGGATGGACTGGTTGGATCTCCTTGCAGTCCAAGTGATTCTCAAGAGTCTTCTCCAACACCACAGTTCAAAAGCATCAATTATTTGGCGCTCAGCTTTCTTCACCGTCCAGCTCTCACATCCATACATGCCCACTGGAAAAACCATAGCCTTGACTAGATGGACCTTTGTTGGCAAAGTAATGTCTCTGCTTCATCTGCAGTGATTTTGGAGCCCAAAAACACACAAAAGTCAGCCACTATTTCCACTGTTTCCCCATCTCTTTGCCATGAAGTGATGGGATTTGGTGCCATGATCTTAGTTTTCTGAATGTTGAGCTTTAAGCCAACTTTTCCACTCTCCTCTTTCACTTTCATCAAGAGACTCTTTAGTTCATCTGAAGTAAGGGTGAATGCATAAACAGTAGCCTAAATCACAGTGGTAGACAGTAGATCCCTGTCAGTTTTAACAGCTATTCCCACTGCAGTGAATACTACCATGTTTTACTACATTGCATTCACAGCCTGATAGTTCCAGACTTGGGTGATTTGATTTTGGACATGACTTTCAAAACCAGTTTCAAGTGGAAACATTTTTTCTGAATTGGTGTTCATCTGGAATTAAATGGACTTGTTTTGGGGATATTTATTTTAGAATTGGGATTTTTATTATACATAGAGAAGTGAATATAAAAGTCATAGTGTGATGACTTTCCTGTGTAGTGCTTTACATTAAAGTTTGTGAAAAAATAATTCTATATTTAAAAGCATAGGCTATTTACTTTACATATTTAAGTTGTGTCAAAGTTTTTCTATTCATAAACCTAAAAAAGATTTTAATTTGTGCACATTGTAACTTATTTCCATTATACTTATTTTTAAATGCTAAACAATTTTTTTTTCATTTTTAAAATTATAGTTGAACTATAATGTTGCATGAGTTTGTTTACAACATATTGATTTGATATTAAGTCATATCAAGAAATGACTATCCCAATAAGTTTAGTTAATATCCATTCCTTTGCATGGTTAGAATATCTACTATTTTAACAACTTTCAAACACACAACCAAGTACTGACAATGTATTATTTATTTTTAATCTTTCTGAACAGTAAATTTTAGAGTTTGTATTTATGATAAAATGAATGAGTGTTAACTGCACAGTATTAATACTTATGAAAATAGAGCCATGAAAAAAGTGTTATAAAGGTATTTGCATTTTCTCTGTGTTTAGGGTACATTTTGTTTTGCATTTCAGAGCTCTTGGATCTAAACAGAACATCAGTCTTTCATAGCCGTTTTGGATTTCTTGACCTCCAGACAATGCTACTGGATGAATATCAAGAGAGACTCTTCGTGGGAGGCAAGGATCTTGTATATTC
Organism: Okapia johnstoni; assembly: GCA_024291935.2. Lineage (NCBI taxonomy): Eukaryota > Metazoa > Chordata > Mammalia > Artiodactyla > Giraffidae > Okapia > Okapia johnstoni. The sequence goes on along the minus strand of CM044312.1, from coordinate 75,675,576 downwards.
CCTCAGCTTAGAACACATCAGCAGTGGCTCTCGAGAGGTATGAAAGAGTAAACTATATTTCAGGAGAGAAACAAAAGGAGTAAGGGAAAAATCTTCTTGAATGAGTGTTACTTGAATTAGATTTTTCATTGTCTTGACCATGTGAACATTCTGAGTGATAATGTTATTGAAAGAAATAAAATATACATTAAAAATAAAATCATTTTGAGAAGATTTATAAATAATGCAGAATGAACTTTTCTAGCATGCCACTGATCCCCAAATCCCCAGAAGACTTCTGATTGATGCATTGAAACTTTCTCTTGCCCAGTGGCCCTTGTACCACACCCACTCTCCTGACACCTAGGTTTGCATATTCTGATTTAAAGTCCCTTTGGGCTTTATTACTCCAAAAATCCCAGCCTGAAGAAATATGGATGTGTGAACTCAGTGTAGCTGACTCATGTATTTCTGTTGGTAAGATCACTAATTCAGATGGATGCGCTTTAAACCTAAAGGATTAAAATATATTACAATAGGCAAGCACTCAACTTTTTTGAGAAAGGTTAACTATAAGAAGAAAAATGGTTCTTACAGTCTGTGCTTGTAGAGTTGAATTAATATGTTTCCAGAACTATACCAACCTTACATAAAACATTCAGAAATATGTAGACTATAGCATTTTTTGACATAAATGTATATATTACATAATACATTTTCTTTATAACTTACTTGTATATTTTTATGTTTGCCAAAATGAACAATGTCCATATTTTTTAAAGTCATTTTAAAAAATTATCATAAAAAGCAGAACACCTTCATCCCAGCCAATTCTTAATCTCTAGAGGAAATCGTTTAAAACTCGTTTTTTTTCTGGTGCTTATCTCCATATGTCTAAATGACATTTGTGTACTGTTCTTTCTTGATATCATTAGTTTTAGACAATATCTGTTGACTTGCTGTAAAGGAAGATGAGGATTTTTGATTCCTTTTCTTGCAGTGATGTGGCTAAAATATCTGCACAATTTCAGCAGCGACCCCTACTCATCTGCCCTGTCATCTTCCTATTATAGCTGTACCACAATTTTTATCTAAGTAGTAACTATATGCATTATTATAATTAGGAAAATAGATCACACTTCCTCCCCCTCCCCCAGATTAAATGTCTTCTCTTTTTTTTCATTTGCTTGGATTGTTGTTGTTCAGTCACTAACTCGTGTCCAATTATTTTGTGACTCCATGGACTGTAACCCACCAGGCTTCTCTGTCCATGAGATTTCCCAGGCAAGAATACTGGAGTGAGTTGCCATTTCCTTCTCCAGGGGATCTTCCTGACGCAGGGATCGAATTCAGGTCTCCTGCACTGGCAGGCAAATTCTTTACCACTGAGCCACCAGGGAAGCCCAATATCTGTTACATAAAATAATAAATAATGTAAATATCTTAGAAGGCATAATAGTTAAATAAATACCTAGAACTCACCGGCCAACTCAAGAATGACAATATCACCATTCCCACTGTGCCTGCAGTTACCTTTTGTCTCCTCCCTCTTTTCCTCCTGTGCCTCCAGCTGCCTAGAAGCCATCACTCTGATGGATTTTCAGTTTATTTATTTATTGTTTTTAAATTTTAAAGAATTATTTTATCATAGTGAATGTTTCCCTATACATTATATTGTTTAGAGTTACTTGTTTTAAGCTATGTAAAAATGATACACAATAGTTTATTGTAGACTTCTGGGGTTGCTTTTTTGTTTTGTTTTATTCAGTATTAGTTATTAGATTCAACTGTGTTACTTGTGACTGTACTTCCTTTGTTGTAGGTGTATGAAGATTGAATGAGGAACACAAGTTAGATTTTTAGTTCAAATCCTGGCTTTGCATTTGTAGCACTCTGCAGATTCCTTAATCCCTTTATTCTTCTGCTTTCTCATTTGTTAAAGGGGACATATTAGGATATTCACTGAAAAAAATCTGCATGTAAGTGGACCTTCACAGTTCGAACCCATGTTGTTCAAGGATCAACTATAACAATCAGAACTTGTACTATTATACACACATTAGACTAATTTTTCCTGTGCAATTTTGAAATAGGTAAGAACTTACCATTTACTGGGCTTCCCTGGTATCTCAGAAGGTAAAGAGTCTGCTTACAATGCAGGTAGACCCAGGTTTGATCCCTCGGTCAGAAAGATCCCCTGGAGAAAGCAATGGCTACCTACCCCAGTATTCTTATCTGGGAAATCCCATGGACAGAGGAGCCTGGTGGGCTATAATCTGTTGGGTCACAAAGAGTCAGACACGACTGAGTGACTAACACTTTCACTTTCACTACCATTTAATAAATTTAGTTAGTTTTTTTAGATACTGACTTTGCTTTATAAATTAATTCATAGCATTTCCCAGACTATGTAATGATACGTTCACCCTGAATTCTGTTCTCTTGTATCTATGTCACATTCATAAAAGTCCCGTGACCTTCACTCAAAAATGGAAGAGTCAATCCTGGTGGTAACACTGTAAAATTTCTACCCTTATTATTCCATTTGTTTTACCTCATGAGAACCTCCTACCTGCCAGAAAAAAAATTTCTTCTGGAGATTACTCTCTTGAAAAGTCTATAAAATCCACAGATAACATGATACTTAGCTTAAACTCTGATTTTATTAGGAGCTTCCTAAGAAATTTATTTAAACCATTTTTTTTTTCTTTGTACTTTTGTCTAAAGTCTTTTGGTGCAAAACGGTTTGGACTGAGCTAGACGAAATCATTTTTTGGGTGAAAATATTAAAGTATCTTGAGATTCTGATCATAATGTGACAACATCAGGACACTAGTATAGATAGAAGACTTGGAAAGAGAAAAATATGAGGAAGGTATGGCAACCCACTCTGTTCTTGCCTGGAGAATCTCATGGTCAGAGGATCCTGGTGGGCTGCAGTCCATGGGGTCGCGAAGAGTCGGACATGACTGAGCGACTTCACTTTCACTTTTCACTTTCATGCATTGGAGAAGGAAATGACAACCTACTCCAGTGTTCTTGCCTGGAGAATCCCAGGGATGGTGGAGCCTGGTGGGCTGCCGTCTATGGGGTCTCACAGAGTCAGACACGACTGAAGCAACTTAGCAGCAGCAGCAGCAGCAGCAGCAGCAGATAGGTGAGGTGGGGGCATGTGGGTGGGAACAGGGTAGAGTGATAATTAAGGATGGAAATATGGTTTAGACCAGATCCTGAAGAACACTGACCACTGAGCTGTTGAAACTTAAGCAGTGCAAGGGCCAGTGGGAGAGTCTGAGTACTTGTATAACATAATGAGAATGATAGTTTAGGGTGATTGCTTTAGCAGCAGCATATTGGGTAAATGGAGAAAAGAGGAGAATAAGGCCACGAGGCCAGTAAGTAGCAATTAGAACTTAAAACCAAGATAATTTGTCTCAGAAGCCTAAGCTATTTCTGCTACACCATAGAACTGAGAACCAGGCTGCTACTTTGGTGTGAACTGCATGTCTTCCAAATTGGTCTTCAGCTTACCGTTAGTTCTGCCTTTTGTTATCAGGTGTTTCTTTCCTCTTGGTTCTTACTGCCTTTGCATCACTAGTGTTTCCTTTAGTGATGGTTAATAGACTAGTGAAACAGTTGTTGGTGACAGAAGCGGAGGAAAACCAATGACAAGAACAAGAAGGAACTGTTTCCCCTTTGTTAATTTATGGCAAAGGTGAGAGTCCAAGGAGACTCTGGTATTCAAAGGCAGCACAGGGACTAGCTTCTCTGGGTTCTGTTGATGTAGCCTCTTGCAATCTGTGCACATTTGAGAATTACCAAGGCTTCCTGAAAAATAAAGTTATTCTTGGGGACATAGCAATACTATATAGTTTGACATATAAAGTCTTCTTTTCTTTTTTCATTTCATAAAGAAATCAAAAGTGGAAATATTGGTTTATTTAAGCTGTATTTTATAGGACTTCATGTGCTGTGCTTAGCTGCTCATTCGTGTCCCACTCTTTGAGACCCCATGGACTGTAGCCCACCAGGCTCCTCTGTCCATGGGGATTCTCTAGGCAAGAATACTGGAATCGATTGCCATGCCCTCCTCCAGGGGATCTTCCCAACCCAGGGATTGAACCCAGGTCTCCTGCATTACAGGTGGATTCTTTACCATCTGAGGCACCAGGAAGGACTTCATTGGATATTCTATATTTAGTAATAAATTTTTGCTTTAACTTTTACCCATGGCTTTTCTGTTTCTAAATTTCACCTTTTTTCCTTCTAAAATTATTCTTACCGCTGTTATTTAAAGCTAAAGTTACACTACTTAATTTGGATATCTATAAATAAAGTTTAGTCACTTCTATTTGTAAAAGTATTTATACTTTTCTCACTCAAGTTTATTGAATCAAAGGTGAAAAAAATTCTTCCATTTTAGAACTTCATTTTTTTTTAAGTGGGAGAAAGGCATTAAAATATAATTTGTGTATAAAATGGCAAATGGTGTTTCACATTAATGATAGCAATTTAGTAAATTTCATCCATTAAAAAGGGCATTTGTTGTTCAGTTGCTAAATTATGTCTGATTCTTTGCGACCCCATGGATGGCAGCACACCAGGCTCCTCTATCCTCCGCTCTCTCCCGGAGCTTGCTCAAATTCATGTCCATTGGGTCAGTGATGCTATCTAAGCATCTCATCCTCTGCTGCCCCTTCTCCTTTTGGCTTCAGTCTCTCCTAACATCAGAGTCTTACCAGGCCAGAAATGTTTGTGTCATAATAATAGTGTTCTAATTCAAAAGCTTTTGATTATCAACATTTCAAGAACAAATTTTATCTATAATGCAGAAGATTATAATTCTGGTTATAAAGTATTTGAATAATGACAGTCATTATAACTAATTATAAAAGGATAAACAGTAAGAGGGAAGTGTGACATGTTAAAACTACCACTTACAAACCATTAAGTCTCTTTTAATGTGTTATATTCAAAATATATTTTTTTGATTTTAATGACATTTGTAGGACCTTTAATTAAAATATGAGTTGATGGGCACTGGTACTATATATAGATGTAAAGTATAGAAAGAAAAAACTAAAATATAAACAACGCTTTTCATTAGAATAATAGAATTAGGAAGAGAATATTAGACAAAGTTATAATAGTGTCTTAGTCACGTAAATATATTCCAAGAGAGATTTACATTTACTGGATCATTTTATTTAATCTTTTTCAACAAAAAAAGGAAACAATGTTTTTTAGACAGTTAAATTATTACTTTTTTGTTCATTTGTTTTTGCTCTCCAAAATCTCTGAGTGTTCTAACATCATGTAACAATAGAATTGTTAAATTCTTAATCCTGGTATAATTAGGAGATTCAATAGGGAGTCCAGAAAAGAATACTTTGTAATTTAATTTTTATTTTATTTTTCTCCTTTGAGCCATACAAGAATAGTAAATGGCCTGTTAAAATGCATTAGAGCAATTAAATTATACAGTAGGAGTATTGTGATGAAATCATGTGTTTTTAACCTTTTGCTTTTTGTACCTTTCTTGGTGCAGAGAATTTGGCAATGTCATTACACCCTGTTGTTTAACTGCCTTTAAAAATGTTTTATGCAGAACAGATAGCTTAATTTTACGACTTTTTGTTGATGCTATACTTTGGAGCAGAACCAAAAGGCATCCTGACTGCCAAAACAAATGAAGAAAATCATTTCCCTTACTGTCTTGGCAGAACATCTGTACATGATGGCTTAAAAATAACTTTTGATTTCCAGTGAGATCATTCTCTTATCTTTTCTCACCTGAGTGGACATTTGAATACAGTCCTGAGCCTGTTAAATTTTGTTAAAAAAACAAAGCAAACTAAAGTATAAACAACAATAGAAGCAAAACTCAAGTATATTATTCCTTAGGGGAGTTCTGATGTGTTGGACTTGAGTGGTTAAGTGTTCGTAACTTAATCTTCTACTTCTTTCCCTCTGAACCCCGAGTGATCTGGTTAAGACCGTTTTCTCTGCCCTCAGAAATCCTGCCAGTCTTTCACACTCACTAAATTCTGTAGGATTTCCTCCCTGATTAAACTGGAAAGTGTTGCTTGTCTCATTTACTTGACACGGATTGCAGCATTTTCATGTCAGTGAATCTCTCTCTCAAACTGTATTGTAGGCTCCTTTAGTGAACTGACTTTTTGAAGAATGTGATAAAGAAATGTTGACTGATACAAATCTGTCAGTAGCCAATGAATAAGCAGTGATGGCATTAAAGACACTGTGCCAGGTAGGCATTTTAGGGCTACAGAAGTAAGTCACTGCCTTGCCCTCTGTAACTTACAGCTTAATAAGAGAGCTAAAATTGAATACACATACTGTGATATCATAGGAAGAAAAAGGAAGAAAAACAATTCAGAGCATTAAAGGAGGGACAAATGCCATCTGTTGAAAGTTATCTGGGAACATCATTTAAGATGTGCCTGAAGTAATGATTTCATTATTTCTAGAGCAGCCGTCACTATTAGGTTTGCTGCTAGAAATAACACATTCTGGCAATCCTAGAAGAACCACATATTGTCTTCACCACCACAGAATATGTTATTTTTTATTTGTGTCAAGAACTGTGAATTTTACCTTGCTTTTAGACAAGTCAGCCCGTCATAGTTTCACTGATGCTGGCGGAAGACAGGAGGCACCTGGGCTAGAGACCGAGGACTCTGTCACTCCCAGTACAGCAGACTGCGTGAGCCTCGTCTTTCCATCAGTTGTCTTTCCTCCTCAAGTCCCACAAAGCAAAGCAGCCTAAGGAGACGTACACACAGTGAATATGTGTTGCACCCACTTTACCACCTTCCAGCTCAGAATACTCTCAGTCTTAAAAGGAGTTTTCTAGCAAACCTGTCCAGCCTTTGCCCAGAGGGAGACATTATCTTTATTATCCTGATCAAGAAAAAAATCTATTTGCCCTGGAAGGAGGATCTATCTCTATCTTCCAAGGCTGTTTGAAAAGATAGCTGAAAACAAAGTTAGTCAACAAAATATAGGAATCCTCTAGAGAATTGCTCCCCCAAAACAATGTGTTCAAATAGTCCCAGAAATAATCCACATAAAGCCAATGATTGAGGAGAATGAGGTAGTAAATTGAGGTTATTCTCTTGTCTGGATACTGTTTCAACATAGAAAAGCTGAACTTTGGTATTTTTCTCCAAAGAATTGGTTATCAAATACTTTGAAATTGTAGAAATATAGTTTAAATAAGTCTCATTTTACATAATGATGAAAAGTGAATAAAAAAGGGTGTTAATGTTATAAGAAGAAAAGCCCTGCTTCTTGTAAATTAAAGATGCTAAGAATGTTAATCATTATGATTGATGGGTTAGGTATTCTCTGATTTACTCATATTAATAAGCAAATTATCTTTCCAGTGATGAATAATCCTAAAATTAATTTTTATTTTGAGTTTGTGTTTACACATGTACACACATACATTCTAGCATATCCTTTTGAATGATTTATGCATCCATAGTAAAACTATAATTCCAAAACCAAATTGAATCTCAAATTAGAATATATTTTAGAAGTCATATGAGAAAACCTATCCCTCAGTGTCTGAATTTTTTCCAAAAAAGGATCAATAAAGTTTATAAATTCAACAGTTTCACTTCCAGGATCCTTATTCTGTAGTGGTGTTAAGGACCCTCTTCAGGCTGATGCAAGACTGCAGTTGAACCTGGCATTGTTACCTTAATGTGATATCTTTCCTGAATCATATATGCTCCATCGATAGACCTACGATATAATGAAGAGCATTGATTCTAGGCTTTTCTCTGTGTGCTTTTGGCTTTTAACTGGCTTTCTTTTGTACCCCTACTTGTTCTTTGTCTTTTTTATGTTGCAACATAAGAAAAAGTGCTCATGTGTTTCTGTTTGTTGTTGTTCAGTCACTAAGTCGTGTCCAACTCTGTGTGACCCCATGGACTGCAGCACGGCTGCAGGCTTCCCCGTCCTTCATTATCTCCTGGAGGTTGCTCAAATTCATGTCCATTGTGTTGGTGATGCCATCTAACCTTGTCATATTCTACCCACTCCCCTTCTCCTCCTGCCCTGTCTTTCCCAGCTTCAGGGTCTTTTGCAGTGTGTTGGCTTTTTGCATCAGGTGGCCAAAGTATTTAAAAGTTTATATACTGCACTGTAAAAGCAAAGGACCACATGATGCTGAATATTGTTAGTAAGAAACTTAGGGGGCCTGTTACAGTAATAACAATATTAAAGTAATGTTGTGTTCCTATAGTTGAAACCATGTAGTGCTTATTCCTATGATAATAAATTTAATCATAACAAGATCATCATAATTAAATGCTATTGTCACCACTTTTATAAGTCCCCAATATTTTTCATGTATTAGGGCCTGGATTTGGCTCCATAATATCTGAGTTAAGTGATAAATCTCTTGATCTTCTCAAAGAAAGAAATAAAACCAACAAAAATAAAATAAAATATAAAGTATTGACTTACAGAAAAAATAAAATGGGTTTTCAGTGTAATTTATTTTTATATGTGTTTGCATAATAGTGCATTATATTTTATTTCAGATACACTGGCCAAGTACAGCACTAAAAACAGAAGAATGCATAATGAAAGGAAATGATGCCGTAAGTATTATTCATTGTAAACTAAACATATCATTAATTGTAGTCCTGGTCAGTGACAAAGGTCAGTGAATCTCTAACCTGTTATTTGTTCCTAAAAAGCATATATAGAATTGATGTAAGGAAGAAATATACATCTCTAGATAAATACACATATATTATATATACATACATATAGAAGGTGAAAGAGGAGAGTGAAAAAGCTGGCTTAAAACTCAACATTCAAAAAATGAAGATCATGGCATCCGGTCCCATTACTTCAGGGCAAATAGATGAGGAAAAAAGGGCAACAGTGACAGATTTTATTTTTTTGGGCTCCAAAATCACTGTGGACAGTGACTGCAGCCATGAAATTAAAAGACACTTGCTCCTTGGAAGCAAAGCTATGACCAACCTAGACAGCATATTAAAAAGCAGAGACATCACTTTGCCAACAAAGGTCCATCTAGTCAAAGCTATGGTTTTTCCAGTACTCATGTACAGATGTGAGAGTTGGATCATAAAGAAGGCTGAGTGCCAAAGAATTGATGCTTTTGAACTGTGGTGCTGGAAGATACTCTTGAGACTCCCTTGGGCAGCAAAGAGATCCAAACCAGTCAGTCCTAAAGGAAATCAACCCTGAATACTCATTGGAAGAACTGATGCTAAAGCTGAAGCTCCAATCTTTGGCCACCTGATGCGAAGAGGCAACTCATTGGAAAAGACCCTGATGCTGGGAAAGATTGAGGGCAGGAAGAGAAGGAATTGGACAGAGGATCAGATGGTTGGATGGCATCACCTACTCAATGGACAGGAGTTTGAGCAAACTCTGGGAGATAGTGAAAGACAGGGAAGCCTGGAATGCTGCAGTCTCATGGGGTTGCGAAGAGGCAGACATGACTTAGAGACTTAACAACAACAACACACACACACACACACACACACACACACACACACACACACACACACACACACACACACACGGGGCTTCCCAGGTGGCACTAGTGGTAAAAAACCTACCTGCCAGTGCAGGAGATATAAGAGACGTGGGTTCGATCCTTGGGTTCAGAAGTTCCCCTGGAGGAAGGCATGGCAAGCCACTCCAATATTCTTGCCTGGAGAATCCCATAGACAGAGGAGCCTGGCAGGCTACAGTCCATAGAGTTGCAAACAGTTGGACATGCCTGAAGCAACTTAGCACAAACACACACATAAACATACACATATATTCAATATATACATGTACATTGTCTATGTGTACATAATTACTTAAAAATTATTTTCATTGTGGAGTTAGTGTAGGGAACCAAGGTATCATCTAGACCTTGGTTTTATTTTCTCTTATTATATCTTACTATGTTTTAATCAACTCAGATTTATACATTCTTATAGTAATGTTTATTTCCTATGTATTAGAAAAAATAATTTCAGGTAGTATCTTAAAAATAAGCTAAGCACCTTCTCTGCGAGACTTTGTTTGACTTTGGTTAGTGAATTAGAAACAAATGAAGAAGCTAAAGGAGAAAAAACCAAAACCTTGATAGAAGATGGCAAAGGCAGTAGACATGTTTTATGTATTCCACATGTTCTGAGAAGATAGCCTACTGAAGGAATCAGTATTGCATTTCTCCATAACTTACCTTTAGTGTGTGAAAGGGAAGAGGTGGTGCAGCAACATCAGCCCTATTCCATAGTTCTGAGCACATGAACACATGAGTGAAAGGACTTTTCACATGTTAGGTGTAACCAGCTGATGACACAGTTCACAACTTTGGAAGAAGCATACACATCTCCTTTAGAAAGTTAACTTGTTCTTTTTTCTGTAAGAAAAAAAAGCAAAAACATGTAAAAAATTAACGCACATTCTACCAACACCTTATTCTTGTGTAGCAACTGGGTAACAGTCAAGGAAGGCAATGCCAAAGAATGCTGAAACTACCACACAATTGCACTCATCTCACAATCTAGTAAAGTAATGCTCAAAATTCTCCAAGCCAGGCTTCAGCAATACGTGAACAGTGAACTTCCAGATGTGCAAGCTGGTTTTAGAAAAGACAGAGGAACCAGAGATCAAATTGCCAACATATGCTGGATCATCGAAAAAGCAAGAGAGTTCCAGAAAAACATCTATTTCTGCTTTATTGACTATGCCAAAGCCTTTGATTGTGTGGATCACAATAAACTGTGGAAAATTCTTAAAGAGATGGGCATACCAGACCACCTGACCTGTCTCTTGAGAAACCTGTATGCAGGTCAGGAAGCAACAGTTAGAACTGGACATGAAACAACAGGCTGGTTCCAAATAGGAAAAGAAGTACGTCAAGGCTGTATATTGTCACCCTGCTTATTTAACTTATATGCAGAGTACATCATGAGAAATGCTGGGCTGGATGAAGCACAAGCTGGAATCAAGATTGCCGGGAGAAATATCGATAACCTCAGATATGCAGATGACAACACCCTTATGGCAGAAAGTGAAGAAGAACTAAAGAGCCTGTTGATGAAAGTGAAAGAGGAGAGTGAAAAAGTTGGCTTAAAGCTCAACATTCAGAAAACTAAGATCATGGCATCTGGTCCCATCACTTCATGGGAAATAGATAGGCAAACAGTGCAAACAGTGGATGACTTTATTTTTCTGGGCTCCAAAATCACTGCAGATGGTGATTGCAGCCATGAAATTAAAAGACGCTTACTCCTTGGAAGAAAAGTTATGACCAACCTAGATAGCATATTAAAAAGCAGAGACATTACCTTGCCAACAAAGGTCCATCTAGTCAAGGCTATGGTTTTTCCAGTGGTCATGTATGGATGTGAGAGTTGGACTATAAAGAAAGCTGAGCACCGAAGAATTGATGCTTTTGAACTGTGGTGTTGGAGAAGACTCCTGAGAGTCCCTTGGACTGCAAGGAGATGCAACCAGTCCATCCTAAAGGAGATCAGTCCTGGTTGTTCATTGGAAGGACTGATGTTGAAGCTGAAACTCCAATCCTTTGGCCACCTCATGCGAAGAGCTGACTCATTTGAAAAGACCCTGATGCTGGGAAAGACTGAGGACAAGAGGAGAAGGGGATGACAGAGGATGAGATGGACATGAGTTTGGGTGGACTCCGGGAGTTGATGATGGACAGGGAGGCCTGACGTGCTGCGGTTCATGGGGTCACAAAGAGTCAGACATGACTGAGTGACTGAACTGAACTGAACATTCAAGGATTGAGTCTTCCTTGCTTCCTCAGTCTGCAGCGTGTTGCTGACTAACTGAACACATTCAGAGGCTGTGGCAGTCTAAGCCCAGCAGAGCCAGAATATGGTCTCATTGGCCCCTCAAGATGTGCCCATTTCAGGAGATGAGAAGCATGTGCTTATAGCAACATGAAAATAGAATATTAGATTTTCCCAACTATATGGGTAATCCATAGACTAGGATGCTATGTTAATGGGAAATTAAAGAAATAAATCTCAGTACTCCAAATAATCTGTTTATTAGTGCATTATTTGTTCTTGCCAAGGGAATGCTATAATCTCAGTCATGTATGGTATGATGGCTCTGTTGGCTTTTTCCATCCCAATACTGTTATATGAGAGACTTTAAAAATCAGAATCTGTCTTTATAAAATATCTTTTACTGACTATTGCATCTACTAATGTCAAAGTAATATTTAGCAATAAAAGGGTTTTGTATTTCTCTCATAATTTAAATGCACTGCTGATGCTGCTGCTAAGTCACTTCAGTTGTGTCCAACTCTGTGCGACCCCATAGACGGCAGCCCACCAGGCTCCTCCATCACTGGGATTAATTTGCCAACAAGGTATTCGCTAAAATTTAGTTAAGTTGGTTTGAAATAGTTTTAGAACGTTTTTTCATTCAGCATACTCACCTAATGATTGATCTATTAAAACTTTGTTGAGTGTGGGCTGCGTATTAGGTACTGAGTTTGATTAACTATGGAATATAAGGATGTGCAAAACTGAGATTTTGTTTTCTGATAAGCTTACAGCTGAATCCCATTTTAGACAAACTAGAGATCTGAGGCCCAATGTGACCTGCCGTAAATGAAGTTTTCTTGGAACATATCCATATCCATTTATTTTTCTGTTGACAATGGCTGCTTTTATGCTATAGCTGCAGAAGTTAAGTAGTTGCAACAGAGACCAGATGGCCCATCAAACTAAATATATTTACTCTCCAGTTCTTTATAGAAAAAGTTTGCTGATCCCAGGACTGTAATCTTACAGTAATAGGTATAAAATGTTACTTTTACTCGTTAGTTTCCTTCTGTTTACTTGAAAATTCTCTTTGAAAGTACTTTATATGAATTTATGAGTTTGAAAATACAGGACTTACTTTTCCAAACATCAGAACTCTTTGTGCCCTGAAGTCTGCATATGTTTCCTTGAGGGTAATGAAACTACTTCTACTGATTGGTCTTCTGACTTTATGTTGATTTATATGTACTTTAAAAAATAACAGTATTGTTAATAATTTAATTACCTCGTGAAACATTGCCTTGGAAATCTACACCTGAATACACTCATGACCAGTGCTTTTTTAAAAACACTCCTCAATTGTGTACTAGAATGCTTCATAATGATGCACTCCCATTATTGATTGTAATTGATACCTCGCTATATCCGTCTCCCCCATCTCTTTTGCTGGTCATTGTCCTCTTTTCATCTGCCCCCTTTGCCTTCCCTAACCAAGAGAGGCTTATATATGAGATGTCTAGGGTTAGGAAAAACAACAGTCAAAAAAACAAGTTAAACATTTTTATTACACTAACCAATTCCTTCTTTTTCTCCCGGTTTTAGAATGAATGTGCAAATTATGTTCGGGTTTTGCATCACTATAACAGAACACATCTACTGACCTGCGGGACGGGAGCTTTTGACCCACTCTGTGCCTTCATCAGAGTTGGATACCATTTGGAGGTATGAGTTTCATTCATTGCTCTGAATGAATTATCAAAAGTAATGCTTAAAATAACTTTGTTTTAAAAGAAAGGTTATGGCATTTCTTCGGATAAAAGAGAAGAGCATTTGTGATCTTCTGAATTAATTTGCTTGAGTGAGAGGCAAAAAGATTTCTTGTCGGTTACGAAATCTGTGAACCAGTTAATTCTTCACGCATTCCTTCACTGAAGAATTTAATTTACTTAATTTGTCCACTTAAAAATATTTCTTAATATCAAACTGTGTTCCCTATTGTGTTTTTATATGATTTGTATTGGTATAAACACCAGAGTAGAATGAATGTATTTATGTATATATGAACATATATGTATTTACACACACACATGTGTATGTATAAATAAACTTATATAAACAAAATTGCTACATACAGTATCTTTTAAAAGACTTGCACAGGCTTGTTGATCCTGTAATAACTCCCTTTCTTGGCCAGGTGAGGTAGGGAGGTGGAGTTGAGGTGGGGGGCAGATGCAAACTGACTTAAGATAAATAATAGCTGATGAGAGCTATTCATGTCTTCCCCTAAGACCCCACAACTAGGTGATATGGTATTATTTAAGCAAATCCCAACTGAATTCTGCTACTTGCATATATGAAGTAGCAGGCTTGATGATCAGTCATATAACTGATTTCAACAGGCTGCGTAAACTACCTGCTCTCGTTTATTTAGGCACATTTCAAGCACTTTAGATCTCAGTTTCACTGTGAAACATACTAAACAATGTTCTGATGTCAGGATCTGTTACCTTTCCTTGTAATCAGAAGGCAGAATCCTACATCAAGATGGGACACAGATAAAACAGAGCTCTGGGTGATCTGTAGCTAAGCAGCTAGACGCTCTCTCTCTTTTTTAAAAATTCTGATTCATTTACAGTGTTATGCCCGTCTCCGCTGTGTAGCACAGTGACCGAGTTATACACATAGAGACACTCTTTTTTTAAATGCTCTCTTCCGTATGATTTATCACAGGATATTGAATATAGTTCCCTGTGCCATATAGTAGGACCTTGTTGTTTATCCATTCTATATGTAATAATTTACATCTGCTAACCCCTTGATTCTTGGACATTTATGAAAAGGCAGCAGTGACTGTAAAGTGTTTTCAGCCACCATGTATGAAGAACAACATTCATTTCACTGATCTTCCGGAAAAATTATTTCTGATATTCCTGATACTAGTTAACACTCAGGTGCACACATAATTAGCAGTATCTGAAGTGCTAACTCTAAGTGCCTCTAGAAAGTGCCCCTGATTGAGGCACTTCAGCTGGTAAGCATCCTTATAGGCAGATTTTTGATTAACATATTTTAAATGTTAACAAACCACCTCTAGTTGTAGATTAAAGTTAAATAGCATACACAAACACATCACAGTGTACTCTAAATTATTGTAGAGTAACAATGCAAGTGATAAAATGGGAGAACTTAGGCAGAGATATAGAAGGCAAGTGAGCCTAGTGCAAAGTCAGAATATTTACATGTATACAAATATACCAAGTATACATATGTATATACATATGCAAATGTATGTTTGTGTGTGTATATATATATATATATATATACACACACACACAAACACAGAAGTATACATATATACAGTTAAGAATGTAGACAATTTGTGGTGCAGATCTCTTGTGAAGAAATCCTCTCAGTTTTCATTTATCTGAAAATGACTTTATTTCATCTTTATTTCTGGAAGATATTTTCCCCGAGTATAGAATTTGGGGTTAACAGTATTTGTTTTGTTTGTTTCTTTAAGCATCTCAAAAATGCCTCATTGTCACCTAATCTCTTTCTGATGTAAGTTCAGCTTTCATTCATATTGATATTACCCTGTTTGTAATTGCTTATCTTTCAACAGTTTCTCTTTATCTTTGGTTTTCAATAGTTTTTCTATACTGTGCCTATGTGTATGGTGGTGATAGTGGAGAGATGGGTATTTTTATTTCTTGGGATACTTGATAAAAAGTTGATATTTTTATCTCTTTGGATACTAAGGTTTTTTTGGATACAGAGTTTATATTTTACACCAAATTTTGACCATCAGGTTTCCAAATAATACCTCTTCCTCATTCCTTCACTCTTCTTCAGGGACTTATAGAAAGATGAATATAAATAGATAGAGATAGATAGATTGACTTTGGGGCCTTGTCCCACAGATTGCTGAGATTCTGTTCATTCTCATTTAATCTTTTTTCCCTCTGTTTTTCAAAGTGGATAAATACTTTACATTTATTTTCAAGTTTCAACCCTTTCTTCCAGCATCACCAATATGCTCTTAAGACCACCCTGTTAATGGTCCATATAAATAGTGTACTTTCCAGTTCTAGAATTTCCATTTTATATATTTTCCATTTCTGGACTGAGTGCTCCCTCCTCCCCCATACTTTTATTTATTATGACTCTTTCTTTTAAACTTTTGAACATATTTTAATGGCAGTTTTCAAATCCCTGTGTGCTAATTTTAACATCTGGGTTACTTTAAGGTGAGTTTGCATTGACTCATTTGAAAAGACTCATGCTGGGAAAGATTGAGGGCAGGAGGAGAAGGGGACGACAGCGGATGAGATGGCTGGATGGCATCACGGACTCAATGGACATAAGTTTGGGTAGCCTCCGGGAGTTCGTGATGGACAGGGAGGCCTGGCGTGCTGCAGTTCATGGGGTCGCAAAGAGTCGGACACGACTGAGTGACTGAACTGAACTGAACTGGTTTTTCTCTTGACTGTAAATCATGTTTTCTTTTTCTTTGCACATATAGTAATTTTTATTTTGTACTGTACATTATAAAATAGATTATATACTTTAATTCTTGATTCTGAATTCTGTTACCTTTGAAGATTTTTGTTCTAGCAGTTTACTTGGCTGCATTCCCATTGAAAACTGCTTTACAGTCGGCAACAACCACAAATTGCTTTCAAGTTTGCAGCCACTGCTTTCATGATCTGCTTCCATATGCAGTTCAGGTGTCAGCTAAGGACTTGGGAGAGAGTATGTTCACATATTTCAGGGCACCTCCTTCAGTTTCTGGATATACCTTCCCACTTTTAAGTTGATGTGATACTTTAAATCTCTGCCCTGTGTCTTTCCAAGCTAGAAGATCTCCAGCTTTCTGCTTGAGTTCTATCCATTCCTCCCCACATTAATCAGGAGATTGAGTGAAAAACTCTCATCTTTGTCTGCTTGTAACTGATTTCCATTGCTTTCAAATAATTGTTTTTTCTTTTGTGTGTGTGTGTGTGTGTGTGTGTGTGTGTGTGTGTGTGTTTACTTACTTAGTCAGCATTATTTGTGGAAGTTAGTTCAGTACAAACTGTGTCATTAGTAGAAGTGAAACTCCATGTAATTCACCTTCATATACATAATGTTGAATATTTTTCTCTTATAATTATCTAAATACTAGGTCTGATTAAAAACATATTTTGAAAAAAAAATATATGTTTCAAAAAGGAATATGTGGCAGATGATAATAAGGGCAGTGAGAGATTTATTCCCAAAACTCTATTTGGAGGCTTGATAAAATTTCATATAAGGGAGTGAAAATTACAAATTGCTATAGGCAAGAAAAAGGGTTAAAAAACACAAAGATAGCCACATAAGGAATAGGTTCATAGACATTAGTTCAGTTGGTTGGGAAACAACAGAAGATAAAGCTGGGGCAAATTGGTGGAGGATTTTAATGCTAGACAGTGGCATTCTGTGGTTATTTCTAGAAACAGCACAGAGACGGTGAGCAGTTTGAGCAGAGTGTTTGATTGACATGTCATTAGTAATATTTAGAATTGATTCAAGTGGAGAGGGATGAAAGGCAGAGAGAAATTGAAGGAAACTGCTGTTAAGAGTCTTCGTGAGAGATCACGAGGATATTTGAGTGTTGTCACAGTAGCAAAGGAAAGGAAGTGTGGGGCTGATGTGAGAAGACACTCAGCAGGAGTTTATATAACTTAACATTTTATCACATGCTGCTGACAAAAAGGAATCAGAAAGCAATTCCAATTTTATTTCTTGATGATTTGGAAGAAAAACAAAGTCTAATAGCAAGAGAGAATTAAGAAGCTAGAGAACATATAAAAATACTCAGTGTTTCTCAATTATAACTATTTTATTTCCATGTATAGTTATTTAAAATATTGATCCTGGAGCCAGGATAGCGTGTTGTCAGAATAGGTTGAGTTATTGAACCCTAGGAAGTTAAGGATCCCTGAAGGATTTTCTTCTTTCTCTCTCTCCTCTATTCTCTTATTTTCTTCTCTCACGTCCCTTCTCTGCAGTCCACTTTATCCAGGTATTTAACTTGGAAAATGGCATTTTTTTATATGACAGAATGTTTAAGGAATATTAATGAGCAGATTGAGCAGAGCAGTGTAAGGCAAATCAGTTTAGTGAAATTAAAATCATTTTTAAAAGGAACAAAATAATAGACATCATCCGTGCTACAGAGAGGGCAGTTTTGGTAAAGGGATGAGTAATTAGAATGTAGATGAAGAAGTGACGGAACAGTGATAAAATAAAGGCAGTAATATTGCCAATTTAATCCAGAAATAGAATTGTTAAGGAAAAGAAATATGGAGAAGGATATAAAACTGGAGTGTTGATCAGACATAGAGATCAGACTTGTGGTTGCTGGATTGGGTGGGGGGCAGAGGGAAGGATTAGGAGTTGGAATTAGTAGATGTAAACTATTATATATAGAATAGATAAACAACAAGGTCCTACTGTATAGCAGAGGGAACTATATTCAATGTCCTGTGACAAACCACAATAGAAAAGGCTTTACTGTACAGCAAATTGAATCACAACATTATAAATCAACTGTACTTCAATACAATTATTAGCCTTTATTAGCCTTTGCCCTGCTTCATTCTGCACTCTAAGGCCAAATTTGCCTGTTACTCCAGGTGTTTCTTGACTTCCTACTTTTGCATTCCAGTCCCCTATAATGAAAAGGACATCTTTTTTGTGTGTTAATTCTAGAAGGTCTTGTAGGTCTTCATAGAACCATTCAACTTTAGCTTCTTCAGCATTACTGGTTGGGGTATAGACTTGGATTACCGTGATATTGAGTGGTTTGCCTTGGAAATGAACAGAGATCATTTTATCGTTCTTGAGAGGGCATCCAAGTACTGCGTTTCAGACTCTTGTTGACTATGATGGCTACTCCGTTTCTTCTAGGGGATTCTTGCCCACAGTAGTAGATATAATGATCATCTGAGTTAAATTTACCCATTCCAGTCCATTTTAGTTCCCTGATTCCTAAAATGTCGATGTTCATTCTTGCCATCCCCTGTTTGATCACTTCCAGTTTGCCTTGATCCATGGACCTAACATTCCAGGTTCCTATGCAATATTGCTCTTTACAGCATCAGACCTTGCTTCCACTACCAGTCACATCCACAACCGTGTGTTGTTTTTGCTTTGGTTCCATCTCTTTATACTTTCCGGAATTATTTCTCCACTGATCTCCAGCAGCATATTGGGCACCTACTGACCTGGAAGGAGTTCATCTTTCAGTGTCCTATCTTTTTGCCTTTTCATACTGTTCACGGGTTTCTCAAGGCAGGAATACTGAAGTGGCTTGCCATTCCCTTCTCCAGTGGACCACATTTTGTCAGAACTCTCCACCATGACCCCTCCGTTTGGGGTGGCTCTACACAGCATGGCTCATAGTTTCACTGAGTTAGACAAGGCTGTGGTCCATGTGATCAGATTGGTTAGTTTCCTGTGATGGTGGTTTTCAGTAGGTCTGCCCTTTGATGGAGAAGGATAAAAGACTTGTGAAAGCTTCCTGAAGGGATAGACTGACTGAGGGGGATACTGGGTCTTGTTCTGATGGGTGGGGCCATGCTCAGTAAATCTTTAATCCGATTTTCTGTTGAAGGGTGGAGCTGGGTTCCCTCCCTGCTATTTACCTGGGGACAAACTATGGTGAAGGTAATGAAGATAATGGTGACCTCTCTCAAAAGATCCCAGGCATGTACTGCTACTGTGCCCCTTAACCTGCAGCAGGCCACCACCAACCCACGCCTTCGCTGGAGACTTCTGGACACCTACCGGCAAGTCTCCTGTGGGGGTCACTGTTCCTTTCTCCTGGGTCCTGGTGCACAAGGTTCTGTTGTGCCCTCCAAGAGTCTATTTCCCAGCCCTTTGTAAGTTCTGGCAGCTCTATAGTGGGGTTAATGGCGACCTCCTCCAAGAAGTCTTCTGCCATACCCACACCTAGAGCCCCTGTCCCTGAGGCAGACCACTGCCAACCTGTACCTCCACACAAGACACTCAAACACAGTTCTGTCTCAGTCTCTGTGGGGTCCCTGGGTCCTGGTGTTCACAAGGTTTGTTTGAGACCTCTGAGCTTATTTAAAAGCAGAGACATTACTTTGCCAACAAAGGTCCATCTAAACAAAGCTATGGTTTTTCCAGTAGTCATGTATGGATGTGAGAGTTGGACTATAAAGAAAGCTGAGCACTGAAGAATTGATGCTTTTGAACTGTGGTGTTGGAGAAGACTCTTAAGAGTCCCTTGGACTGCAAGGATATCCAGCCAGTCCATCCTAAAAGAAATCAGTCCTGAATGTTCATTGGAGGGACTGATGTTGAAGCTGAAACTCCAATACTTTGGCCACCTGATGTGAAGAGTTGACTCATTTGAAAAGACCCTGATGCTGGGAAAGATTGAAGGCAGGAAGAGAAGGGGATGACAGCAGATGAGATGGATGGATGGCATCACTGGCTCAATGGACATGAGTTTGAGTAAACTCCGGAAGTTGGTGAAGGACAGGAAGGCCTGGCATGCTGCGATTCATGGGGTCGCAGAGAGTTGGACATGACTGAGTGACTGAACTGATAAAGGGCTATTTTTTCAAGAGAGAAATAGAACTAGAAATGTAGAGTTTTAACAGCCTATATATATGTGAAAGCTGAGCTATTTAGGCATGATATCATTGGTTAGGAAGAGAATTTGAGTGAAAAAGAGAAAATAACTGAATATAGAGCCCAGAAACATCAATATTTGAAAGACTAGTGGAGGAAGAAAAACGAATCTATTGAGAAGTTGACTAGGAAGCTCAGGAGGAAAATAGGAGAGTGAGATAACACAGAAATGAGGAAGTGATCACCACTGTTTGAAGTCTCAAAAAGTCAGTGTCATTGTATCTAGAAAGTCTTTGGAGACATTTATGAAAGGAATTTCAATAAAATTTGGATGCAAATTGTGGTTTTCTGGCTTAAAGAATAGAAGCCAACATTCTCTTGAATTACGCTGATCTTTTTTTATTTCAGTATTTGTACTTTTTTTTACTGAAGTATAATATAAATTTAATAAGTACACAGAATGTGAATGTATTGCTAGGTCATTTTCACAAATTGAATATCCCTGTGTAATGGACACCAAAATCAAATAATTTCTTTTTATTTTTTAATTTTATTTTCACTCTTTTTCTTTCCTCATGAATTCTTGGTTTTGTTTTTTTTTTTTGCTATGCCTCTTCTAGTTTAGTCTTTCGTTTTAGAGTCCTTCCTGAATTCTTTCACTTCATTTTTTATTTTTTCTAATTTTGATTTATGTTTTCTTTTATTGCTTGTATCTTTCTTTAATTTATTTCAGCTTGTATTGAAATATTATGTTTGGTTCTCATATCTGTTTTGTAGTGTGCCTTTTTAACAAGCTTTCTGTGACAATGTTTTTCTATTTCTTATTCTTTTATAGTAACATACTGGATTCAGGTGGGATCTTTTTCTAGTGCTCATTTTTATATAAAATTAGTTTCCCTGAATTTTTAAAAAGAAAATATGGACCAGAATAGATGTATGTCTAGGCTCACCTTTTAGAACTCACCATTCTGTTTTGTCAAATGTTAACAAGTATGGAGATAAAGATATAGATATGGATATAGATACATAATATAGATGTGAACATGGATATAGATATAGATATAGATATTCTTCTAGCTGTTCTTTCTTCCTCTTTTGTCTGGATATTGCTTTCCCTTCACCTTCTTTATCACTTTTTTGGACAAACTACATTCTACTCATAGCAGTTTCTACTTGGAAGGGAAGCAGGCTAGTTAATTTTGGGGATTCAAGGTCTCTATTCTTCCCACAGGCCCCTTGAAATCACCCACAGATTTAATCAGCAAGAATTCCTCTCAGGTTCAGCTGCCATTCTAAAATGATGCTATACTACACTACTTACTGGAGATATGAGAGGTCTTATCACATTTGACAAAACCTGATTGCTTCTCTCTGCTTCCTCCTGTGTGTCTTATAGCTTGCTATAGTTCATCCACACCTGCTGGTAACTTGGGAGCTCATGAAGATGTCTTCATAGTCACTTTGCTGTAGGTGTTGTTTTGGCATTTCTGCTTGATCCATCTGTTTTCCTGGGAGAATTTACAGAGAATAAAACATATGCCTCTGCTGCTATCCTATCAAAAATCTAATGATACTGAGTTCAGTCTCTTACTGTTTGCTGCATGATTGGCCAATAAATGGGAAGACAAGTTATTGAGGCAAAGAATAGTGACTTTATTTGGAAAACCAGCAAACCGAGAAGATAGAGAACTAGTGTCCCAAGGAACCATCTTACCCAAGTTAGATTTAGGCTTCTTTTTTATCCTAAAAGGGGAGGGCTGTAACTGGTTGTCAGAAACTTCTTGGCGCAGGAATCTTTTGTTGTTGCAGCTATCCATGTGGGTCTGGTCACATGTTCCTATAAACCTCCAATAAAGCAAATGCTATTCCCTGTCCTAGAACTTTTTCTCTCTGTATGAATGGACTCTTAAAGGTCAGAACCCTGAGAGTACAGAGTAGGCTGTCCTATGTATTTCAAGCTATAGGAAACATTCTTTTACGAAAAGTGCAGAGCTAGCGTGGCTATGGAGAAGGCAATGTCAACCCACTCCAGTACTCTAGCCTGGAAAATCCCATGGACGGAGGAGCCTGATAGGCTGCACTCCATGGGATCGCGAAGAGTCAGACACGACTGAGTGACTTCACTTTCACTTTCCACTTTCATACATTGGAGAAGGAAATGGCAACCCACTCCAGTGTTCTTGCCTGGAGAATCCCAGGGACGGCGGAGCCTGGTGGGCTGCCATCTATGGGGTCGCACAGAGTTGGACACGACTGAAGCGACTTAGCCGCAGCAGCAGCAGCATGGCTAAGCACAAGCAACAGAGCACGAAGGTTAGAATTAAAGGATGAGATCCAATATGGAGTTAGATTTGTTTTTCTCTGTTGACACTAAGAACACCTTTCAAATAGTAAATGCTATACAAATATAAAGTACTATAGGTTTTTATCTACCTCTAATTTTATTCACCTTTCAAAAAAAATGGAAATTATGGGTTGAATAGGGAGGTTCAGACAAAAATATCCCAGAGGTTCAGCTATAATATATAGGTTTCTAGAGAACTGGCAAAGGCCTTGAACTGTGGCAGAATGGAGATTGTTTTTGTTACTAAACAGACTACGTTTCTCTTAGAACACAGTGATTTGTCACAGTGATATTAGTGTTTTACTATTTGTATTAGTTTTCTGTGTTGCAAACACATTACCAAAAGTTTGGCAGCTTCAAACAGCACACATTTATTATTTCACAGATTCTGTGGGGCAGGAGGAGGCCAGGCATTGCTTAACTAGCTTCCCTGCTCCATGGCCCTGAATACTGATATCAAGGTGTTGCCCAGGTTGCCTCTTGCTGCCACTCAGGATCATTTCCCTTGTGCTTGTGGTTGACAGAATTCAGTTCCTTGCAGTTGTAGGACTTCAGTTTCCATTTTCTTGATGGCTGTCACTCAAAGACTGCTCTCAGCTCCTAAAAGGCCCACCAGCAGTTCTTTGCCATATGACCCTATCAAATCATGGCAATGTATGCCTTTGAAGGCAGCAGGAGAATCTTTCTGTCCAGTTTACTCAGAGTGAGTTATATAATGTAACCCAATCATGAGAATTACTATACCATCACCTTATAAAGTACTATAATCTAAAGAGGGCTTTTCCACCATGTTGGCAGTTCTTGCCCATATCCAGGATGTGGTAGTTATTACTGAACATCCAACTGTAAGAGGAAGAGGCAATGTTAGATACCATTAGTATTCTCCCTACCATGCTCTCCCTTACAGATGTTCATACAAAACGAAGATCGTATTAATGCAAGTGTTTTCAGTTCAGTTCAGTTGTTCAGTCGTGTCTGACTCTTTGCGACCCCATGGCAGCATGCCAGGCCTCCCTGTCCATCACCAACTCCCAGAGTTTACTCAAACTCATGTCCATCAAGTCGGTGATGCCATCCAACCATCTCATCCTCTGTTGTCCCCTTCTCCTGCCTTCAATCTTTCCCAGCATCAGGGTCTTTTCCAGTGAGTGAGTTCTTCACATCAGGTGGCCAAAGTATTGGAGTTTCCACTTCAGCATCAGTCTTTCCAATGAATATTCAGTGTTTTAAGAGGACGTTTCTCCGTAAGCAAGGCAAACGCACATAGCAAATGGTGAGAAATAGTCGTTTTTTTCTAAACCTTTTCCATGACTCTCCTCTTAAAAGAAACTTCTTTTCCTCCTTGTAAGAATTATAAAGACCAAGGAATGAATATGTGGGCCTGCCTGCCCAAACATGGGAAAATCTGATTGTCCTCGGGGCTTTAACATTTGAATAGGAATTACTGTAGTATTTCATTGTTGTTGTTCAGTCACTAAATAGTGTCTGATTCTTTGCAACCCCATGGGCTGCAGCATGCCAGGCTTCCCTGTCCTTCACTCTCTCCCACACAGCACTGGACTTTACTTTCACGACCAGACACATCCACAACTGAGCAGCATTTCTGCTTTGACCCAGCCACTTCATTCTTTCTAGAGCTATTAGTAATTGCCCTTGACTCTTCCCTGGTAGCATATTGGACACCTTTTGGCTAGGGGTTGGGGAGGGAGCTTATTTTCTGGTGTCCCATTTTTTTGCCTTTTCATACAGTTCATGGGGTTATTGTGGCAAGAATACTGAAGTGGTTTGCCATTCCCTCCTCCAGTGGACTGCTTTTTGCCAGAGCTCTTCACTGTGACCCATCCATTTTGGGTGGCCCTGCATGGCATTCCTCATAGCTTCATTGAGTTACGTAGGCCCACCACGATAAGGTTGTGATCCCTGTATTTCATTCAGTTTAGCTCAGTTCAGTCACTCAGTCGTGTCCAACTCTTTGTGACCCCATGACTACAGCACGCCAGGCTTCCCTGTCCATCACCAACTCCCAGAGTTTACTCAAACTCATGTCTATTGAGTCAGTGATGCCATCCAACCATCTTACCCTCTGTCATTCCCTTCTCCTCCTGCCTTCAATCTTTCCCAGCATCAGGGTCTTTTCAAATGAGGCAGTTATTTGCATCAAGTGGCCAAAGTATTGGAGTTTCAGCTTCAACATCAGCCCTTCCAATGAATATTCAGGACTGATGTCTCCTTGCAGTCCAAAGGACTCTCAAGAGTCTTCTCCAGCACCATAGTTCAAAAGCATCAGTTCTTCGGTGCTCAGCTTTTTTTATAGTCCAACTCGCACATCCATACATGACTACTGGAAAAACCATAGCTTTGACTAAACGGACCTTTCTTGGCAAAGTTATGTCTCTGCTTTTTAATATATGTCTAGGTTGGTCATAGCTTTCCTTCCAAGGAGCAAGCGTCTTTTAATTTCATGGCTGCAGTGACCTGCAGTGATTTTGGAGCCCAGCAAAATAAAGTCTGTCAGTGTTTCCACTGTTTCCCCTCCCATTTGCCATGAAGTAATGGAACCAGATGCCATGATCTTCGTTTTCTGAATATTGAGTTTTAAGCCAACTTTTCACTCTTCTCTTTCACTTTCATCAAAAAGCTCTTTAGTTCTTCTTCGCTTTCTGTCATAAGGTTGGGGTCATCTGCATATCTCAGGTTATTGATATTTCTCCCAACAATCTTGATTCCAGGTTGTGCTTCATCCAGTCCAGCGTTTCTCATGATGTAGTCTGCATATAAGTTAAATAAGCTGGGTGACAATATACATCCTTGATGTACTCCTTTCCC
Source organism: Okapia johnstoni (assembly GCA_024291935.2). Lineage (NCBI taxonomy): Eukaryota > Metazoa > Chordata > Mammalia > Artiodactyla > Giraffidae > Okapia > Okapia johnstoni. Next base: position 75,649,986 of record CM044312.1, on the reverse strand, counting down.
AATTTGGAACCAGTCTGTTGTTCCATATCCAGTTCTAACTATTCCCATCTCTTTAAGAATTTTTCAGAGTTTGTTGTGGTCCACACAATCAAAGGCTTTGGCATAGTCAATAAAGCAGAAATAGATGTTTTTCAGAAACTCTCTTGCTCATATTTCATTAGTATAGCATAAATTTTCTCAGTGTATTTTTATTTAAAGTTTATTATATCAGTTTTTAAATTTGCAGACTAAAGTCATTATGCAAATGTGTTTGGCACCAAGACGATAATGTGCTTTTTGATTCTCAGTATATGGTTTTGACACACATTTCATCTAGTACAGAAAGTAGCAGCTCAACTATTCAAATTGGGATACTGTCAGCTTCAAAATCAAGAATTATACAGATACCTCATCCAATCTAAGTCTCTTTGAAAATATGTTAGAAACTCTCTCAAGTATTGTTTTTATCAAGTTAATCTACATTTGTACTTCATAGACTAGAAATTATATAGTTTTCTAATTGTTTGTATTCCCTAGTTAAATATTTTGTGATGTGCCAGTAAAAGATTACAGTTTCTTGCCTTTATAGAGTCATATATTTTGTAATATTATCTTGTGGTTCCTTTTGAGCTTGAACCGTTTATTTTTCAATAACTATTAAAAATATCTTTTCAGGCAGCAATACTTCAAGTCTCAAAAATAGATTGAAATACCATATTATGAGCACATGGATTTTTATCAGATATATTTTCCTCACAGGTACTTAATAGTTGTTCCTTAGCAGATTAAGGGCTTCCCTTGTAGCTCAGCTGGTAAAGAATCCATCTGCAATGCAGAAGACCTGGGTTCAACCCCTGGGTTGGGTAGGTCCCCTGGAGGAGGGCATGGCAACCCACTCCAATGTTCTTGCCTGGAGAATCCCCATGAACAGAGAAGCTTGCAGGCTCCAGTCCATGGGGTCACAAAGAGTCAGACACTACTGAGTGACTGACACGCGCCGCAGATTAAATTTTAGTTTCGGCCTGTAGTACAGAATCAAAATTCCATTGGGAGAGCCAACAAAGCTAATAACAGTTTCTAGAAGTTGAAAAAGTTACCCATTAGGCTTACATGACTGCTATTAATAGTTTGTTTTACACAACTGAGATCAGTATAGCCATGCATTTGATATTTTTTGTGTTTTTCACAAAGAAGTGTGCATATTTTGATTTTACAAATTATTTTGTTCACACAAAAGTTGGGTCTTCTTATACCCAACTTTTAAACATGCAAAATTTCAAAGATTTCCAGATTTGTTCTCTTAAAGGTTTTCTGTTATGTCCCTATTTATTTCTATTTATTTACCTGCAGTTATTTTAACAGTCGGTGAAAAAATGTTGAACGTAATAATTTTAAAGTAATTTTATAAAAATCTAGGGTGGGCACTAGCCATTTGAATAGAATAAATACATGAAAATTTACACTTAGCAATATTTATATTGTAAGATAAGTCTTATATGTTAAATTTGCTGTTGGTTAAGAAAAATGTCCAGATCAGAATTTGCACCGAGATGTTTTTATAAATCTTATTGCTTTCATGTTTTCATGGGCAACTCTGGCCTATAATTTCTTGAAAGACATGTGAAAATAATATATAGAAATATTTTATTGATTTAAAAATTATGGTAGTTTGTTCTATAACCTATTTCAAATAGGTGACTTAAAGGTCATATGTATGCCCTTATAAAATCATGTTTATGTTTTGTTCTGACCTCAGTCTATGAGGTTTTCATTCTGGAGACCATATGCTATATAGGTATTTTTGACTGGAGGGGTAATGGAAATGATAAGCAATAAACATGGTGATTACCTAACAATAATACTTTTTATTGAAGCAGGATGAGTGGAAATATTTTATTCATTGAAATAGATATTAAAATTTAAATGTGAAAAAGGAAATTATTTACACTAATATGGTAGTTGTCAAATAAATACAATGTATCAATAGTTCTTTAAAAAAAAAAGATATCCTGAGTTCTTTTCAGAAGGAAAAATACTTTTTCTTTCTTTTCTTTTGTATCTTAAAAAAAAATACATTTTTTGAGTAAGTGAAGACGGTTAATATAAATTTCATAGCAAATTGTATCAAGATTTTTTTATTTAGAAATCAGCATTTGAAGACTTAAATAGCAATTAATATCTTAAAAGAAATTGTATATCTTGTCCATTAGGTGCTCAGTCATTTTCTACAGTGTTTTTCTGCTTTCTTTACTGCAAATCAAAAGATGTTTTTCAATGCAACTGGTAGAAAAGGCAATTGTTATAATCCCTGTTACATAAGAAAGTGAGCATGACACTTTCTCCAGGAACTTTCAGTCTATTATTTTTATGAGTTTTAACATCCCTAAGGTTATTTAAAAATGTCTCAGGTATAGGGATTGTTCCTTCAGGGTCTTTCTCTTCTGTCATCCTTAATAGTGAAAGCTGGTTACATGATCTTCTGTTGGGAAGGAAAACAGGATTCCTTAGGCTAGTTTTTGTCCAAGAATGATGATATGAAAACTTTTGGAAAGGCAGACTACTTGAAAAACTTCCCTTACAGCTCATGCTTGTGCATGCACTGCAGGTGAGGCAGTGAGTGAGAAACCCCACTCTCTAGCACCACATACCTGGGATCAAAGAGAAGGTGCAGAGAAAAGCAAGTGAAACTATATTGCTGAGCTGCTTTTCTAATGGTCCCTGGGGATGACGGACTAGGAGAGGCATGGACTCTAACTAATTAAAGATAGCAGGTCAGATCCTCGGGGAGCATTGAGTTCTACCATATGGGCTTTTTTTCCCCCACAATACATAGAATACATGGAAAAAGTCAATAAAATTAAAAGTGAAAATGTTCCAGTGCCACCTTTTGCCCACCTCTTCTGTAGCATCCCTCTCTGTTAATAGTTTGATGTTTATTTTTCCAAACACATGTGTATATATGTGTGATAGCAAAACATGTACTCTATTTGAAGTTCTGATTTTGTTAATTTTTGCTCAAAAATATTTCACAGATATTCCTATTTATATATTTGGACATAATAATTCTATCTCATTCATTTAAATGGTGCATATCATAGCATACATTACACTTCATGTAATTAAGGGATTGACCTTTTTTCTTTTTAATTTATTTTTTTATTGTAGGATAATTGCTTTACAGAATTTTGTTGTTTTCTGTCAAACCTCAACATGAATCAGCCATAGGTATACATATATCCCCTCCCTTTTTCATCTCTCTCCCATCTCCCACCCCATCCCACCCCTCTAGATCGATACAAAGCTCCTGTTTGAGTTTCCTGAACCGTACAGCAAATTCCTGTTGGCTATCTATTTCACATTTGGTAATGTAAGTTTCCATGTTACTGTTTCCATACATCTCACCCTCTTCTCCCCTCTCCTCTTGTCCATAAGTCTATTCGCTATGTCTATTTCTCCATTACTGCCCTGTAAATAAATCCTTCAGTACCATTTTTCTAGATTCCATATATATGCAGTGCTGCTGCTACTGCTAAGTCGCTTCAGTCGTGTCCTACTCTGTGTGACCCCATAGATGGCAGCCCACCAGGCTCCCCCATCCCTGGGATTCTCCAGGCAAGAATACTGGAGTGAGTTGCCATTTCCTTCTCCAGTGCATGAAAGGGAAAAGTGAAAGTGAAGTTGCTCAGTCGTGTCCGACTCTTAGCAACCCCATGGACTGTAGCCTACAAGGCTCCTCCATCCATGGGATTTTCCAGGCAAGAGTACTGGAGTGGGGTGCCATTGCCTTCTCCGATATATGCATTAGAATACGATATTGATCTTTCTCTATCTGACTCATTTCACTCTGTATAATAGTTTCTAGGTTCATCCACCTCATCAGAACTGACTCAAATGTGTTCCTTGTTATGGCAGAGTAATATTCCATTGTGTATAGGTACCACAACTTCTTTATCTATTCATCTATCAATGGACATCTAGGTTGCTTCCATGTTCTAGCTATTGTAAATAGTGCTGCAATGAGCAATGGGATACATGCGTCTTTTTCAATTTTGGTTTCCTCAGGGTATATGCATAGGAATTGGGATTACTATGTCATATGATGGTTTTATTCCTAGTTTTTAAAGGAATCTCCCAACTGTCTTCCTTAGTGGCTGTATGTTTACATTCCCACCAACAGTGCAAGAGGGCTCCCTTTTCTCCACACCCTTTCCACATTTATTGTTTGTAGACTTTTTGGTGATGGCCATTCTGACTGGTGTGAGAAATGGAGTAGCCATCATGGTCAACAAAAGAGTCCGAAATGCAGTACTTGGATGCAATCTCAAAAAGGACAGAATGATCTCTGTTCATTTTCAAGGCAAACCATTCAATATCACGGTAATCCAAGTCTATGTCCCGACCAGTAATGCTGAAGAAGCTGAACTTGAATGGTTCTATGAAGATCTACAAGACCTTTTAGAACTAACACCCAAAAAAGATGTCCTTTTCATTATAGGTGACTGGAATGCAAAAGTAGGAAGTCAGGAAACACCTGGAGTAACAGGCAAATTTGGCCTTGGAGTACAGAATGAAGCAGGGCAAAGGATAATAGAGTTTTGCCAAGAAAACGCACTGGTCATAGCAAACACCCTCTTCCAACAACACAAGAGAAGACTCTACACATGGACATCACCAGATGGTCAACACCGAAATCAGATTGATTATATTCTTTGCAGCCAAAGATGGAGAAGCTCTATACAGTCAGCAAAAACAAGACCAGGAGTGGACTGTGGCTCAGATCATGAACTGCTTATTGACAAATTCAGACTTAAATTGAAGAAAGTAGGGAAAACCACTAGTCCATTCAGGTATGACCTAAATCAAATCCCTTATAATTATACAGTAGAAGTGATAAATAGATTTAAGGGACTAGATCTGATAGACAGAGTGCCTGATAAACTATGGACAGAGGTTCGTGACATTGTACAGGAGACAGGGATCAAAATCATCCCCATGGAAAAGAAATGCAAAAAAGCAAAATAGCTGTCTGAGGAGGCCGTACAAATAGCTGTGAAAAGAAGAGAAGCGAAAAGCAAAGGAGAAAAGGAAAGATATTCCTATCTGAATGCAGAGTTCCAAAGAATAGCAAGGAGAGATAAGAAAGCCTTCCTCAGTGATCAATCAAAGAATTAGAGGACAACAACAGAATGGGAAAGACTCGAGATCTCTTCAAGAAAATTAGAGATACCAAGGGAACATTTCATGCAAAGATAGGCTCGATAAAGGACAGAAATGGTATGGACCTAACAGAAGCAGAAGATATTAAGAAGAGGTGGCAAGAATACACAGAAGAACTGTACAAAAAAGATCTTCACGACCCAGATAATCATGATAGTGTGATTACTCACCTAGAGCCAGACATCCTGGAATGTGAAGTTAAGTGGGCCTTAGGAAGCATCACTACGAACAAAGCTAGTGGAGGTGATGGAATTCCAGTTGAGCTATTTCAAATCCTGAAAGATGATGCTGTGAAAGTGCTGCACTCAATATGCCAGCAAATCTGGAAAACTCAGCAGTGGCCACAGGACTGGAAAAGGTCAGTTTTCATTCCAATTCCAAAGAAAGGCAATGCCAAAGAAGGCTCAAACTACCGCACAATTGCACTCATCTCACAGGCTAGTAAAGTAATGCTCAAAATTCTCCAAGCCAGGCTTCAGCAATACGTGAACCGTGAACTTCCATATTTTCAAGCTCGTTTTAGAAAAGGCAGAGGAACCAGAGATCAAATTGCCAACATCTGATGGCTCATCAAAAAAGCAAGAGAGTTCCAGAAAAACATCTATTTCTGCTTTATTGACTATGCCAGAGCCTTTGACAGTGTGGATCACAATAAACTGGAAAATTCTGAAAGAGATGGGAATACCAGATCATCTGACCTGTCTCTTGAGAAACCTGTATGCAGGTCAGGAAGCAACAGTTAGAACTGGGCATGGAACACAGACTGGTTCCAAATAGGAAAAGGAGTATGTCAAGGCTGTATATTGTCACCCTGCTTATTTAACTTATATGCAGAGTACATCATGAGAAATGCTGGGCTGGAAGAAACACAAGCTGGAATCAAGATTGCCAGGAGAAATATCAATAACCTCCTATATGCAGATGACACCACCCTTATGGCAGAAAGTAAAGAAGAACTAAAGAGCCTCTTGATAAAAGTGAAAGAGGACAGTGAAAAAGTTGGCTTAAAACTCAACATTCAGAAACTAAGATCATGGCATCAAATCCCATCATTTCATGGCAAAGAAATGGGGATACAGTGGATACAGTGTCAGACTTTATTTTTTTGTGCTCCAAAATCACTGCTGATGGTGATTGCAGCCATGAAATTAAAAGACGCTTACTCCTAGGAAGAAAGGTTATGACCAACCTAGATAGCAAATTTAAAAGCAGAGACATTACTTTGCCAACAAAGGTCCGTCTAGTCAAGGCAATTGTTTTTCCAGTAGTCATGTATGGATGTGAGAGTTGGATGGTGAAGAAAGCTGAGTGCCAAAGAAATGATGCTTTTGAACTATGGCGTTAGAGAAGACTCTTGAGAGTCCCTTGGACTGCCAGGAGATCCAACCAGTCCATCCTAAAGGATATCACTCCTGGTTGTTCATTGGAAGGACTGATGTTGAAGCTGAAACTCCAATACTTTGGCCACCTCATGCAAAGAGCTGACTCATTGGAAAAGACCCTGATGCTGGGAAGGATTGGAGGCAGGAGGAGAAGGGGACGACAGAGGATGATATGGCTGGATGGCATCACCAACTCGATGGACATGGGTTTGGGTGGACTCCGGGAGTTGGTGATGGACAGGGAGGCCTGGCGTGCTGCAGTTCATGGGGTCGCAAAGGGTCGGACACGACTGAGCGACTGAACGGAACTGATTCTGACTGGTATGAGGTGATATCTCATTGTAGTTTTGATTTGCCTTTCTCTAATAATGAGTGATGTTGAACATCTTTTCTTGTGTTTGTTAGTTATCTCTATGTCTTCTTTGGAGAAATGTTTGTTTAGGTCCTTTTCCCACTTTTTGATTGGGGTTTTTGTTTTTCTGGTATTGAGATGTAGGAGCTGCTTGTATATTTTGGAAATTAATCCTTTGTCAGTTGTTTCATTTGCTGTTATTTTCTCCCAAGTGATTTACTTTTAAACCATTAGTTCTCAGGCTACAGCAAAGCAGAGAATGAATGTGGTGCTTGAATGGCTGGGCTCCTTACATGCAAATCAGCTGCTCATGGCTGTAGCCCAGTAAGCATTCATGTCTCTTTAGTTTGGTCAGATGTTATAAACTGGCAGCCATATGTCTGATTCAGCTCACAGATGTGCTTTGTTTGTCACAGTGTTACTTGTTTGTTTTCTTTCAAAGAGCCTACAGTTGGTTTCACATAGTAAATTGTGATTTCCATTGGATGGACTTGAAAAGAATCAGTGGGTGCTTAGACGTTGCTGCCCCAATCCTCACATAAGGGCACGCTGCTTAATAATAGTCCACAGCCCCTGCCACTCACATTCGGCTCTGCTAGTTGGTCATCTCCACCTGGCCCTAATGGGCATTTACATTTGTTACCCAAGCACGGGAAGTATTGTGAACCTCCTCAAAACCGTTTGCATGGAAAATCCCATGGGCGGAAGAGCCTGGTACACTGCAGTCCATGGGGTCCCGAAGAGTCGGACACGACTGAGCGACTTCACTTTCACTTTTCACTTTCATGCATTGGAGAAGGAAATGGCAACCCATTCTAATGTTCTTGCCTGGAGAATCCCAGGGACGGGGGAGCCTGGTGAGCTGCCGTCTATGGGGTCGCACAGAGTCGGACACGACTGAGGCAACTTAGCAGCAGCAACAGCAAAACCGTTTAGTGCTTAGAATCTCATAACCAGTAAGCATGGGATGAATGAATGAGTGAGCAAATGAATTAATGAGTGAATGGATTTTGTTACATTCATACTTTGATGAAACATTCTAACCATCCAAACTGAGAAATTTCTGGACATTATTTTGATACTTGAAAGTTTTAGTTAGATTTGGTGAGTCTCTGCTTTCTTGTGAGGTTTATAAGTTTATAATTTTTTGTTCTTTAGTTTTATTTGATTCAATTGGTGAAAGTGTTTATAAGATAGACTTTACCTTATAAATGCAATAATATACAAGTCCCCTCTATACACATACTTGTTTATTTTAATTATTTGGATTCTGCCAACTCTTGAAGAGGTTCAGTGATAATGTAATAAATATTTGTTTTTACTTTTCTTGCCTTTAGAATATAAATTCAGAAGCATTACAGACAGCAGAAACATTCTTAAAGTATACTTTTTTGTTAACTTATAAAGAAAAGTATACAGGTGAAAAAAGAAGTATCCATGTTCAGTTTCACACATTGAACACATCTATGTAACCACCATCTAGATCAAGAAAGAAAACATCACCAGTAATCCAAAATATCTGCTGTGATCCTTTCCAGTCAGTATCCACCACCTTTCCCCACAGCCAAGTTAACCTGATTTCTATCACCATAGATTAGTTTTGCCTCTTTTAGAATTTTATTTGAGTGAAATCATAGAGCACATTATTTCGTGTATGACTAGCTTCTTTCGCTTAATAACATGGTGATATTAAGCTGTGTGGTGTATAGTCACAGTTCATGTCTTCTCATTGCTGTGTAGTGTTTCTTTGTGTGGGTACACCTCAATTATTGACCCCATTCTGTCTTTGCTGAGCCTTTAGCTTGTTTACAGTTGCAGTGCTGTTATCATGCTGCCATGAACATTCCTGTGCATGTCTGTTGGTAAATGTGCACGTGTTTTTCTTAGTCTATTCTGGGAGTGGAATTATTGGGTCATAGAGAATGTGTATGTCCAGCTTTAGTAAATCCTGCCAAACTGTTTTCCAGTCATTGTACCAATTCCATGCCCTCTGGCAATGTATGCATGTGCCAGTTACTCCATACTCTACAGACAATACTTAGTGTTGTCTGTTCTTTTCTGTTTTGATGAATGCGTAGTGGTATCACACTGTGGTTTTAATTTTCACTTTCTTGATGACTAATAAACTTGAGCAGTTTCACGTATTTATTGAGGCTTATGAGTCACTCTTGAGTTAAGGTCTTCAGTTTGCTGCTGAAGAGCTGTTTAACATTTGCCAAATAGGTTTGCTGGGGAATTTTACAAGGAAGAAAATGTGAAATATCCAGTTTAGCGTTGGACACAGATAAAATAGTCAGTGAAAGTTAATTCTTACAGTGACCATTTTTCTTTGCCTTTTGAAACTGATAGAAAATTAAAAACAAGGGTCAGAAATACAATTGGGCGAACACGGTAGAAGAGAACAGTTGGATTCAGTACAAAGAAGTGGTGAAAAGAGGAACAGAGTAGAATAAAATCAATATTTCCTAATTATGATAATTGACTTTCTTGGCAATCAGTGTAGATCTAGGAAACAAGTGTTATAGTCTCATCAGGAAGGAAGAATGTAAAGATTCATGACAAAAGCCTAGATATAGGAGTACCACAGTTTCATTTACATGTATATATGTGTATGTGTATATATGCGTATATAATTGAACATAAAATATTTTAAATATGAAAATATAGTAAAAATCATATATGTACATATATATATAATTTATTTCAATAATGAAGTAGTACCTTAATGAAAACTAGCTATTTTTATTAATTTTTCCATATTTTAACTTTGAGGTATAATTATGACATAATTCTTTATATAAGAGATACTAACAAATACAATGGATAGTGTCTGTAAGTTCATTATTTAGAAAAAAAGCAGAGACTTTCTAAATATGGAATTTTGTACCTCATGTCAAAATCTTAGTGTCATCATAGTGTATAACTTTTCACATTTATAATTCTATGGCAACCAGGTGATTTCTGTTCCTTATCCAGCTGAGTAATGGTGAGTGTTTTGTAGTAGTTGCTTTAGCCTGCTTTAGGTTAAAAATTCTGTCAAATGGATTCACTGTTTGCATATTGTCTTGAAAGTATCTAGAGAAATTTTGAAAAAAATACACCTGAAAACGTTTGGTTCTCTAAAGATACATTTGACATTCACGACAATAGTGACAGTAGGGATAAAACATGCTAACTTGGGACTTTCTTATTTTCAAGAATTTTTTCACTAAGACATTTGAACAACATTAGATGATTAAGTAATATTTTGGCTCTTTGCAACTAATTTGAATCTTATTAGTGGACTTAAGTTAAATTAGTTATAAGTTCAGTCACATGTTGTACTGTTATTTCATGAACATGATGTAGAGCAGATGTTGTTAGTCGCTAAGTTGCATCCTAGTCTTTTGCAACCCCATGAACTTTAGCCCGCCACACTCCTCTGTTCATGGGATTTCCCAGGCAAGAATACTGGAGTGTGCTGTCATTTCCTTCTCCAGGGATCTTCCTGACCCATTGATTGAACCCATGTCACCTGCATTGGCAGGCAGGTTCCTTACCCCTGCGCCACCTGGGAAGCCCCATAGAATAGATGTACAGATCAGTTCAGTTCAGTCGCTCAATCATGTCCAACTCTTTGCAACCCCATGAATCCCAGCACGCCAGGCCTCCCTGTCCATCACCAACTCCCGGAGTCTACCCAAACCCATGTCCATGGAGTCAGTGAAGCCATCCAGCCATCTCATCCTCTGTCGTCCCCTTCTCCTCCTGCCCCCAATCCTTCCCAGCATTAGGGTCTTTTCCAATGAGTCAACTCTTTGCATGAGGTGGCCAAAGTATTGGAGTTTCAGCTTCAACATCAGTCCTTCCAATGAACACCCAGGACTGATCTCCTTTAGGATGGACTGGTTGGATCTCCTGGCAGTCCAAGGGACTCTCAAGAGTCTTCTCCAACACCACAGTTCAAAAGCATCAATTCTGTGGCACTCAGCTTTCTTCACCATCCAACCCTCACATCCATACATCACTACTGGAAAAACCATTGCCTTGACTAGACAAATCTTTTTGGCAGAGTAATGTCTCTGCTTTTTAATATGCTATCTAGGTTGGTCATAACCCTCCTTCCAAGGAGTAAACATCTTTTAATTTCATGGCTGCAATCACCATCAGCAGTGATTTTGGAGCCCAAAAAAGTAAAGTCTGACACTGTTTCCACTGTTTCCCCATCTATTTCCCATGAAGTGATGGGACCAGATGCCATGATCTTAGTTTTGTGAACGTTGAGTTTTAAGCCAACTTTTTCACTCTCCTCTTTCACTTTCATCAACAGGCTCTTTAGTTCTTCTTCACTTTCTGCCATAAGGGTGGTGTCATCTGCATATCTGAGGTTATTGATATTTCTCCTGGCAATCTTGATTCCAGCTTGTGCTTCATCCAGCCCAGTGTTTCTCATGATGTACTCTGCATATAAGTTAAATAAGCAGGGTGACAATATACAGCCTTGATGTACTCCTTTTCCTATTTGGAACCAGTCTGTTGTTCCATGTCCAGTTCTAACTGTTGCTTCCTGACCTGCATACAGGTTTCTCAAGAGGCAGGTCAGGTAGTCTGGTATGCCCATCTCTTTCAGAATTTTCCACAGTTTATTGTGATCCACACAGTCAAAGGCTTTGGCATAGTCAATAAAGCAGAAATAGATGTTTTTCTGGAAATCTCTTGCTTTTTCGATGATCCAGCGGATGTTGGCAATTTGATCTCTGGTTCCTCTGCCTTTTCTAAAACCAGCTTGAACATCTGGAAGTTCACGGTGCATGTATTGCTGAAGCCTGGCTTGGAGAATTTTGAGCATTACTTTACTAGCCTAATTAAAATACTGACAATTAAAATGACTTGCTTATTCCACAATGGCAAATTGAATTTTCTCGGGTTTTATTTTCCAAATGGAAATTTTAAAATGTATTTTAAATTAAGTAAACTCAACTTATTGAGTTAACTTTTAAAATCCTACATTGTTGTAGATATATTTTCCAGATAACTTTCTTATTAGTATTTGCATACATGTAACCACTGGGCAGAGAAAAGAAAGAAAAGTGAAGAAATTTGATATAAATTCAGGAATTTTAATGTACTGCTTATTACCATTATCTTCTTACAGGAAAATGAAGGAAAAAAGTAATATAAGACACTTAGAGTGGAGCTCTTTTATTATCGTGATGTTGGGTAAACTATCATTTGACCACTGTACCTCCTTTTCCTGATTTTACTGTCTCTTCCTACACTCACTATATCCTTAGTGCCATGGGAGAGTGTAGATGCCATAATTTTTCCCTCTCTTCCTAGATGACTTTACTGTTTTAGCATTTGAAGTAAATAACCTTCTATGTTCACCTAACCCCCTTTTCTCCAATAACAATCTTCCTCCGTCTTCTAAGATTAGAACATTAAATATGGTCTTATATGTCTATCCATAGCCTCATAACTGATACATTTGTAAGACCTTGGTAGTTGGTCTTGATTAATTGATCAACATGTAGATTCAGTTTGATTTCTAGAATAAGATTCTGATCATTATTAACAAACTGTTACACAGTAATCTACATCCACACTCCCTATGCCTACTGGACATATGGAAAAGAATTTTCTGGAGACATTGTAAGGAAAGTTTCTTTAATAATAAATGCCTGAGAATTCAGGTTGACAAAGGAGGGAGAATCTCATTGGTGGGAGGAGGAGGAAGATCCTACCTGGCGGTCATGACTACCCTGATCCTATGGGACCAATGAGACAATCTCAACATTTTGTGCCACGTCTTAAAGACACTGTATTGTCTCACTTGCTCATGTTTTTTTCACATGAGCTGATTCCTTTACTTGAGGATCTCTTATCCTTATTCTCTTTTTAGAAACTCTAAATTCATCCTTCAAAACCCAGTTCATACATTACCTCCTCTGTGATGGCTAGGTTGACCTCTACCTAGTGAAGTTAATTACTTTTCCTTTGGATTTTTATTATACTTAAGGCAAACATCAGATATGAATTATTTCTATATGAATGCTAGAGTGTCTATAGGGTAGACATTCTCATTCCTATCTCAGTTTCTTCCTGGTCCAACATAATCCTGGCAGTAGTCATTGAAATCATTCACTAAAAAGATGTAATAAGCTAGAGATTATCCTATTAAGAGAAGTAAGTCAGAGAAAGACAAAAATCATCATATGATAACGCTTATATGTTAAACCTAAAAAAGTATACAAATGAACTTATTTATAAAACAGAAATAAACTCACAGACATAGAAAGCAAATTTAGTTTATCAAAAGGGCAAGAGGGTAAGGGGTAAATTAGGAGTTTTAGGATTAACAAATACATACTGCTATATATAAAGTATTGAAACTACAAGGACTTACTGTATAGCACTGGGAACTACATTCAGTCTCTTGTAATAATCTATAGTGGAAAAGATTCTGGAAAATAATTTTTATCTATATAAATATATATTTATATAAATTATACATATATCAGAATCAGTTTGCTGTATACCTGAAACTAACACATTGTGAATCAACTATACTTCAGTTAAAAAAGAAAGATGTCCTAGCATATATGTTACTGACCTGGATCCTTAAACTCTGTAATTATTATAAATCGGTAAGAGGCCACACAAGGAATCAGACAAGGCTTTATCAGGATTTGTGCTGCAACATATGGGAGCAAGAATAAGAAACAGGTTCACTTGTTTGAGGGGAGAAAACTGTTTCCTTAAATGGGGTGAGAGTAAAGGCGGATCCATGGGATGGACTGGATGGGCGGCTTAGGTGGTCTGTCCACCCCTTGATAGTGCTGTGCGAAGAAATTGTGTGCAGTACCCTGCTCTTGCTCCCAGCACCTCAGAGGTGGCAGTTGGTCTGTGTCCTTCTTGTATCCTATTGTTCATAATTGCCCAACTCTTCTTGTGTGCTGTTCCTGTTAGTCCCTTATATTTACTTTGTATTCTGTTGGTTGAGGAGATGTTTGTCCAGGTTCAAGTGCAGGGGTCCCAGGTCCTAGCCTGTCTCATATGTTTCAAGCTCTTCATTTTACTTAACCTCATTTTTTATAGCCTACTATTTGCTAGAACTTCATATTTGTTGAATCAATATGAATCTAAAAAAGATGTTTCTGAATAGAATTGAGTGTTGGATTGACATTTTAGAGTCCAGATGTGCTGTACTTAGTTGCCGACTCTTTGTGACCCCATGGACTGCAGCCTGCCAGGCTCCTCTGTCCATGGGGATTCTCCAGGAAAGAATACTAGAGTGGGTTGTCATGCCCTCTTCTAGGAGGATCTTCCCAACCCAGGGATTGAACCCAGGTCTCCCACATTGCCATTGCAGGCAGATTCTTTACCATCTGAGCCACCAGGAAGCCCCAGAGTCAAGATGAGGTAAGAAGAAACATTTGGACATTTGACATCTTAAAAGATTTTACCAATATTTATTGATAATTCAAGAAGATCACACATATGTATATATGATGATTATTTTCAGCTTTTTGGATGGTTTTTTAAATGTTTTCTCTTCCATACTACTAAGTTCATAATCATCAGTTAGATCTTTACTTCTTATATAGTACCTAGAGTGAATTGCCTTGATTTCAGCTGTGCTCGTCTCTCTGTACCCTCAGTTAGAATCCATTGCAGGCTGTCCCTATCTGAGGCTGTGCATATAAACCTTGGCTTAGCTCAGATTAGCAAAGTCTTGGTTGAGTAAGTCATAGGAAGCAGCATCTAATCTGTCTTGCTGTGGTTCTGCTCTGACCTGTGCCAGTTCATACCATGGTAATGCTTTGGTTGTATGATGACACTTGATACATTTCTTCTGTGATGAGTAGGTCTCCAGCGGGCTCTTTGGTTTGGATTTTTGTCTATGAACTGCAGTTAAGCCCTTGGTATCCTCCTTCTAGTTTTGTCTCCAAATGGCAACCCACTCCAGTATTCTTGCCTGGAGAATCCCATGGACAGAGGAGCCTGGCTGGCTAGAGTCCATGAGGTCACAAAGAGTCAGACACGACTGAGTGACTGTCACTTACCTACTATCTTGCTTCAATGTCTGCATGTGTTCTGCACTTTTACCTGCTCTTTCTCCCTTCATGAATTTACTAACATTCTGGGCAGTAACTAGATGTTGCTTTACTACAATGGCCTTACTCTTTTATTTGGGTCTCATCTTACATTTTCTGGCTTTACCATCATACATGGCCTCAACCATGGGTCTCAGCTCTGGCAAACTCATCTCTCTGTAATTCCCTTTTGTTTCCTCAGTCCTTCACATCCACATCCTTACTACAGCTTCTGATTATTCATTATTGCCTGATACTATCTGTCCATTATTGTCCTATGCTATCTGGCTTCCCTTGTGACTCAGCTGGTGAAGAATCTGCCTGCAATGTGGGAGACCTGGGTTCAATCTCTGGATTGGGAAGATCCCCTGGAGAAGGGAAAGGCTTCCCACTCCAGTATTCTGGGTTGGAGAGTTCCATGGGGTTGCAAAGAGTTGGACACGACTGAGCGACTTTCACTTTCAATTTCATCTGTCCATCAGTTTCATCTTAATCTTTCTTTTTAGTCTTGGCCTTTGTCTAGGCTCAGGCTGATCAACTCAGCTTTCACTCACACTGAAGACTAGTGATGTTAGACCTACAAGTTTCCACTGCTCCTTCTTCTGTTCAAAAAACAAACATGCTCTGCCTCTGTGCTAGAAAAAGAAATAAAAAGTTTCTGTTAACAAGCTGAATACTAAACTTGATCAAAGAGATAAATTATCAAGCATAAAAACTTGCAAGAGCATACTTGTGATTAATTTATCTCCTCCGCAGCAGGGGAGGAAAAAGTCAATAAGACAAAAAAAAGGCAAAAGGAAAATATTGATATGTTTGGATTATATTAGATAATTCATAAAAATTATACATTTAAAAATGTATCATAAATTGACTCAAAATATGAATAACAGAATGAAGAAATATTTGTAACAGGTAGCAAACATTAATATCCTAAATTCTTAGGAGTGTCTGTAAAGCATTAAAAGTATGCCAAAACTTAATTAATTAATGGATATCAAGATAAATTTTCAAAAGATTGAATACATATACTACTAAATATATGGAATGGGCAACTCATTATAATTAAATAAATCCTAAACAAAAGAGATTATTTCTGTTTGCATGCTAATTTGCTTCAGTTGTGTCCAGCTCTTTGTGACCCCATAGCCTGTAGCTCGGCAGGCTCCTCTGTCCATGGGATTTTCCAGGCAAGAATATTGGAGTGGGTTGCCATGCCCTCCTCCAGGGGATCTTCCCCACCCAGGGATTGAACCTGAGTCTCTTACATCTAATCTGCCTAGGCAGGCAGGTTCTTTACCACTAGCGCCAACTGGGAAGCCCTAACTTTTAAACATATTCAGTCAGTTGTGGTTGTCTGGACTCAGGAACTCTTACACATACTTCTTTCTGGTGGGAACATAAAACTGGACAGGCTTTCTGCCTGTTGCTCTTAAGCCATCATTATTATTTAGTTTTGCATCCAATATAGTTCACTTTTATTCAATAAATGCATTTTAAATTTATTTTGTGTATTTTGTCATGTGTATTGAGTCTGACAACTGCCACCACTAACAGGATTTCCAGTCAAGCTTTCTGATCTCCTTCTCAGACTTCAGCAACTGTTACCTGTCTCAATAGTTTTGTAAGTTTGAGAATGCCATTTAAAGGGAATTACACAGAAGGCAAACTTTGAGATTGGCTTCTATCGCTTAGCATAAATTGTTTGAGATGGATCAAGTCATGTGTATATCAATAGTTTATTCACTTGCATTACTGCGGAGTATTTCATAGCATGGATGTATCTTAGTTTGCTTATCCATTCACATTTTGAGGGACATTTGGGTCATTTCCGGTTTTTGGTGATTGTGAATAATGTAGTTTGTGGTGGGCAGACCCATGCTCTGTTTAATCCCTTTCCCTTGAATGGGCAGGACCTGGACCTATAACTTGCTTCTCCAATAGAATATAACAAAAGAGATATGATATCACTCTCCTCATCATGTTATGTGACAAAAGGGAATTCCATTCTGGGGGTGTAATTCTTTAGTCCTTAGTCAGTTGCCTTTAAGCTGCCGGTTGCTAAACTTGTGTCAGTAGGGTGGTGCTGCAAGATGTTTCAGAAGAAAAACGTGGTCCTCGTTGATTCAGGTCGTGCTTGGGCTGGGGCCCCTTCACCAGGCTCCTGGAGAAGGCACCTTTTTCTCCATTCCGCAGCCTCTTTGTTATTCTTTAGTGTGAAGTGCCCAGAGGACACAACTTTCCCTTACATCTGGCTGCAGCTCTCAACTCAGACAGGAGTGGCATGGGAGAGCGCATGTGGGGCTGCCCCAGCCCAGGCTGAAGCGCTGCTTCCCCACACCTTTTCCTGTCCGGGAGCTGGGGGACACACGGGGCTGGGCATCCCATGAGCCACACCCACACCAGCACATCAGGTTCTCTGGCTCCATGTTCCCTCTGATACTCTGAACTCCAGTGGTTTTCTCTGTGTGTCTGAAGGTGGTTCCACGTGCCTGGAGATGTTGAGCAGAACCCTGACCTGGACATACCACAGGTTTCTCCACTGTCCCCAGGCATGCAACCACACATCCTTCAATGTGTGGAAATCCTTCCCAGTTTGTCCTTCCTTAGTCCTCATTTCATCTTTATGCTTAATCTTCTATCATCACTTAATATTTGTTTATGTTAAATGTCCTCTGTTTAAATTTTGTGGGTTTTTTTTTTTTTTTGGTCTCTTGATTGGATCCAAGCTGATAGTAGGCCATAACCTACTTCAAGTCTTAAGAACCACCTTCTTGCTGATTTTCTGTTGAAATTACTAGAAAGATTACATCAAAGAGGAGAATGTGCATCAACATTTGCTACTAAGGACAAGATGCTACTGTATGCTGGAAAATCCAGGGACATTTTATTAGCTGTAATGCAGAACCAGATTGGAGGAAGGCACTTAGGGTCATAGTGCGACTTAACAGAGCAGTGCCTCCCCAGGGGAAGCAGAGAAGTTTCTCGTAAACTCTCAGGACTTTACCAGGACCATCTGAAGAGATGCTAGGTGACAACATATGACTTACATGGTGTAGAGGCTGGCTGGAACATAAAGTTGTATGCAAAAAGGCTATAAAACAGGACAAAAACATGCAAAGAAAAATGTGACCTGCAGTGTAACAGCTTTCACAAACACAGGAAGGAAGAAAACAAGTAAACCATCCCTGCACAGACGGTGTTTTCCTTTTAGGAATTTTGTAGGTCTGCCATCCCCTTCCCCTCAGGTGGCTAAATCACTGTTGAGATGATATGGTGGCTGAATATGCGAGAGGACACAAGTAACAGGAGCCCAAAGGACACTGAGATCAATACGTGGAGACTTGCGTATCTCCATGTTTCATGATAAAAACCAGCCTGGTAGACATCTGTTCACTCAGTGTTATTTATGGAAATAAAAATTAGCGAATGCCAGGGCTGAAGAAAAGTTTCTGCACATCAGGTATCATATCACTGGAGACTGAGAAGTATTCATTAAGGAAATGGAGATAGAGCTCCATATTGTGTTTTGGACATCCAAGTGAAATTCAATATAACATGCGCTCTATGAAATAAGATATCAAAGATGCTCTAAAGACGAGAAGGAAATATAACAGCTTCTCAGTGGTTCTCCTTAAATAATCAAATTATGAAAATTTATTGTTTTTAGCCTTTAAAGATTTATATTCTACATTTTTCTCCATAATTATATATTGATTTAATATGTAAGTAATGACATTGTTTCAGTCATTTATCGTCGTAAATGTCATTGCCTTCACCTTTATGAGGTAGTCAAAGGACAGAGATAAATTGAAAGTGTTTCTTCAACATTTTCACAGTCTCCATCCCTCCACCAGACTAAGTCACCACTAGCACTTTAGGCTGTGTCTTTCAGATCTCTCTTTCTCTCTGGAAGGCCGCAGACCAAGCTGGTGGTAGTGGTTCACATATATATATATAAAATAATTCCATACCTCTAGGCTTAATCCCCAGAGAAGGCAATGGCACCCCACTCCAGTCCTCTTGCCTGGAAAATCCCATGGATGGAGGAGCCTGGTAGGCTGCAGTCCATGGGGTCGCTAAGAGTCGGACACGACTGAGCGACTTCCCTTTCACTTTTCACTTTCATGCATTGGAGAAGGAAATGGCAACCCACTCCAGTGTTCCTGTCTGGAGAATCCCAGGGATGGGGGAGCCTGGTGGGCTGCCGTCTATGGGGTCACACAGAGTCAGACACAACTGAAGTGACTTAGCAGCAGCAGCAGCAGCAGGCTTAATCCCAGTCTTTTATTGACTGTGTAATAATTCAGAGCAGGTCACTCTTCTCTCCATGCCTCAATGTCCTCTTACATAAAATTGAGCTAATCTCATGTATAGGGTTGCCCTGAGGATTGGGTTAATATAAGTAAAGCACTTCGACTAGTGCTTGACTGATGATAAATATTATGTAACTGTCAACTGTCAAAAGTAGTGATGGCATCTTCAGCCTCATTCCTTTAACTTCTCCAGTGATATCAACTGTTTACAAATCTGAACTCCTAGTCCTGACACATCTTTTGATATCCTATGTCAAGTTTCTGTTATTTCCTGTCATTGTTTACAAAGTATACAGATCAAAGGGTAAGGTGGATCATGTATGCTTCTAAGGGAAAACCAATAGCCAGGAAAGTCTTAGAAATAGGAAAATGACAAGAATATTTTGTTACTGATTTAAAAGGACAATCGTATTCAGCATAGTCTGCAAAGTAAAAATAATACACAACCTAAAAAAGGATCCAAATCAATAATCAAACACATTCCTAATGTGAAATTTATCGTTTCCTAAAAACCTATTCCTTCATTCCTTTTCACTGAGCTTTTATCACAGTTAAAAGATAATACTTTTTTTCTTTTCACTCATGCATTAATACCTCTAGCTTTCCTCCAAGTTAAGTCAGTAGCAGTATCCTTTCAGCTGTATAGTTAAACTCTCTTTCCAATCCGTCCATTCCTCTTTATGTTCCTTCTGCCAAAATCTTCACTTGCTCCTCAGTCTTGCTGTATCTCAGCCTGCTGTCAAATTTAACCTTGCTTGAAAATAAGTCTTTTCAAAATATGTATTCCTGATTCCCATTACGCACTGAGGGAAGGAAGTCCAAACGCCTTGTCTCAGCATCCTTTACTGTCTAGTTCTAATGTAGTGTCTCAGCCCTCTCTCCTTCCTGTTTATTGAACTTCCTCATTAAACATTTGATCACAGTTAATCAGGGCTACTTGCTTCTTTCATACATATTCTGTCATCATGAATTTTTCTTTTCCTCCTTCTAGGATGCTTTCCTTTTAAGAGAGTGGTCAAGAGACTATTGAATTATATCTTCCTGTTATGAGCTATGTGAATTTGGATACATTTTTTCAGGTATCTGAGCCTCAGAAATTTTATTTGAAAAATGATGATAAAATGATCTCTTAGGGTTGTAGTAATCTTAAGAACAATGAAATAAATAAGCAATGTTCTTAGCACAATATCTGAAACACAGACAGTATTCCAAGTATAAATTCCAATGAACTGTTCTTTTGTTTCCTTCAGGAAAAGCATCCTAGAATATTACCATTCCTTCCCTCAAGCCAGACAGAGTACTCTACCCTCAGTACTAGAATTAGGTTCCAATTTACTGTCCTCAAAATATCAGTAAAGGACTTTTTGACACCGAGGCACTTGTTACATTAATTATATTTCCCTATCTAGAGCCCAGAAGACACAGTTCCTTCCTGTACGATGTTCTTTGAAGGATCACTGTATTTAAAATAGGTTAAATATCTATCTTAAAGACTTGAGATAAGCAGTAAAGAAGAACATGTAGGTAAAAGTGTTTTGTATCTTTGTTAAGTGCTCTTCAGAAATGATTATTAACTTGCAGTACCGAACACAGTGCCCTACACAGAAGAGTGAAGTGCTCATTGAATTCAAGTGCACATTGAAATGATGTCCTCTGAAGTGCATGTTAGGCCCCGTGTTTGTCCTCCATTCTGTTATCATTGACCATGTGGCCTTAGGGTAACATGCTGATTGTCTATTTTAATTGTACTCTATTTCTGTTCTACTCTATGTCTACAGGGTATGAGCCTCCAGAATAATGATATAAAAAGTAAAGCATGCTAAGGATGTGTTCACATGCCTTTTACTTCTGTGTGATAAGCCAACTAGGAAGGTTTGAGGAAGGAAGGACTCAGATGCAAGAAGAAAAAGAGAATGTATACTTTCACACTCAAGACTAGATCATGGAGCAGACTTCCCATTTGAGGCACAGAAAGTGGATTAGTGTGTGTAATGGACTTCATAAAATCAGAACGGGTTCAATTATTACCAGCTTTGAAAGTAATTTTGGAATACTCTAACTTGGTAGGAAGACTGCAATGTAGGTACATTTCCTCCTTCCCTGAGAAAAAGCCAGTTATCCCCTAACCTAGACCCTTCTGATAACCATCAAAGACTATATCTATTAACCCTATTTTTCAAAATTTCCTTTGTTGACACTTTTAACTCTGAGAGCTGCATGGCTCCAGCCAGAGCTGAATGACAAATCAGCTGTTAGAGCAAGCATCCCTTCCCTTGCAGCTGTCCAGTCCTTGCTGTGCAGATGGTGGATTTCTTTCTCCTTTTACCAGCAATTCTTTTCTTTCTTCTCCTCACAGGACTGGGATCCTTTGTGATCATGTATGAGTCAGTCAGCAGTAGGAACACTCATAGGACAGAAAAGTTTTCAAAAGTGTCCAAGTGAAAGGGAACAAGGACTCAGAAATGAGGGATGGCTCTGCAGGCTGGCTGCATACTAAAAAGGGGCTATGACTTCCTTCTCATGAAAAGTAGATATTCATAGTTTCATGAAAAGCATCTTTGTTCTCAAAAAAGAATTTTTATTCTTGCTTCATTGTGTGTGGTCGGAATAACAGTGAGAGTAGTCAAACCCCAGAGAAGGTGGACAGGAAGAGCAGTACAGAAGAGAAACCCAGATCTTTAAGCTAACTTTAGTCAAGATGGCTTTTCTCTTGCCATGTGTAAACATCTAGATAATTATCTCCATCCATCAGTTGCATAAGTACTTATTCTGGATTATTTCTAGCTTTCATCTATTTAATTTTTATATTAATAAATTAATAGTAAGGGATATTTAATAATAATATCCTCTATTTATATTTTACATGTTAAAATATATAATGTTTATATTCTTATATATGTAGATTATCCTATATGCTTGTATATAAATTAGTAGATAGCATATGTTTTATCCAGGAAACAGAGTTTAATCCAATTGCTTGTTGGTTATGTTATGCCAGTTATTTTATCATACAGTGTATAGAGATTACCAGAAGTTAAACACCTGTTTACACTGAACAAATATTTACTGCAACTATATTTTCCTACAAATTCACCCTAAAATATCTATACAGTATAGCACATCCATACCTGCTCAAAAATATAGCCATAATTACTTAACTAAATTTTATAGCATTCTATTAAGCAGCAGCTAGATTTCATAATCTAGGCTGTAATATCAGTTACTACAAAATTTTATTTTCTTCAGGATTTTTTACATATAGATGCACCTGCTTTAAGTATTGTGTAATTTGTTTATGTAAAGAGACTCCAAGTAAGCTGTTTGAGTAATTTGTTATGGAATGCTATTTCAATCTCAGTGTAAGTTCAAAGTCAGTTCAATATGTAAATTTGAAGTCAGATTAACTGGGTAGTTCAGGCAGGGACTGACTAGACATATGTGATGGATTTTCTATCACATTAAATTTGATTTTTTCCAAAATCAAACACAGATGATCATAAGGTAAGTGAATCAAATCAGAACCCATGTTATAATTATAAGAAAACAGGCTGTGTGCATCTTTCAAATAATTAAAACACCAACATTCTTAATCTTAGAACTACATATTTAATTATAATAGGATAATTACTAATATGGCCTTTTATGATATTTCCAGAAAATGTTGCCAGTATTAAGCTTTTTATATTCTTAGGCTGTTTAGGCTTATTTCAACTCTTTGCAGTCATTATTCTTGTTGCTCAGTGGATCGTCCCATATTTGTACAGTAGATACCTTGTTAAGTTGACATCTAAGTGTTTACAATATAACCCTAATAGTTTTGATAACTTCCTTTGCTTTCTAGAATGAAATGGTATTCCATGCCTACTTTGTGTATCTGTGACCCCAGAGCATTTTTCAAAGGTTGATTTTGTGACATTTTTTTGATTTGCATAAATTTATTATAAATTAAGGAAAGTAAAGGTCTTGTTTTTTTGAGTGAAAAATGTTTGTTTTCCATATAGAATTTTTCATAATTTTTCAGTCATATTATTTATCAGTCTTTCTTTTAAGCCTTCTGAATTTTGTGTTTTATTTTAAAAGTCCTTTCCCTGAATCCAAGGTTATATACAAAATTTTTATGTCTTTCTCTATTCCCAGTATAATCCGATTTCTTATGTTTAAATTGTTGATCAGTCTGAAATTTGTCTACAGGGCGATAGAACATGAGGTAGTAATCACGCTTTATTTTTTTCCAGATGGCAATCCAGTTGTCCAAACACTGTTTTTTGAATAACCCATCACTTATCCACTGTGCTTTGAAATACTATCCATATTAATATACATTCTTATACCACTTTGGCATTTTATAATATAGAAGAAGGCTTTATAAAGTTCACTGTAGAACAACAAAAACAAATTGCTGAATGAATTATGCACTATTGGGTTGGATATAAAATACTTGGTTGCAAAGATCAGTTTTATTTTCATATATGGTTTTGTCATATATTCATATGTTCTAGTTCCTGTAGCTTCTCAGTGGCCTTTACACCCATTTACTTCCTCTGATTGTCACAAAAGTTGTAGGAGATAGCAGCATAGAAGTATTATTTATTTTTTTTTTACAAGTAATGAAAGTGAGGTTGAAAGAGGTCTTGAGCAAGATCAAATCAGAACCTTTCTTATCTCCACTTTGACAACTTTATTTGGAAAGAGTCTTGATTCTTATTCTAGTTCTTATTCCAATTCTAATTTTCTTTCTTCCTCTTCACTTTTTTTTCTTTTCACTAATTTATGAGAAGAACATATCAGAGACCTTATTTCATTTCTGCCATTGAAATGATGTATTTATCTAATATGATTCAACAATTACAATGTATTTATTATTGAAACACAGTTAATATATTGGTTAATGACCAAAATTAGCCTACTATATAGTACTTGCAGTCACCTGTTCATTTTTGTTAGCCATTTGTTAAATTAATGTTTATTATTATTTAAAATTTTTAGACTTAAAAAATTAAACTAAAAAACTTAAACTAAAAAAAGGTATAGCTATGTTTCCTACCCCCACTCCCTGATTCTGACTAGCACCCATGTATTCTTTGTATCTATGAGTATCTATGAGCTTGTTTTCTTTTCTTTTCTCTTTTTTTTGATTATGCAATAAGGGAGATCATATGGTATTTGTCTTTATCTGACTTATTTCACTTAGCATAATGCCCTCAGGGTATATTCATATTGTTACATATGTCAAAATTTCGTTGTTTTTATGACTGAATAATGTTATACATACATATATGTATTATGTATATGTATGTGTGGGTATATATATGTATATATATGTTTATATATATATATATAAAGTGAAAGTGAAGATTGTTTAGTCGTGTCCAACTCTTTGTGATCCCATGGACTGAACCCACCAGGATCCTCCATCCATGGAATTCTCCAGGCAAGAATACTGGAGTGAGTTGTCATTCTTTTCTCCAGGGATCTTCCCGACCCAGGGATCAAACCTGGGTCTCTTACATTGCAGGCAAAGCCATATATATATGTGTGTATATATACATATATATGTGTGTGTGTGTGTATACACTGCAGCATTATTAACAATAACTGAGATAATGGCAACAACCTACTTGTCCAATAGATGAATGGATAACAAAATTGTTAGGTTTTTGCCATTATCTAGGTTATTGTTAATAATGCTTCAGTGAACATGGAAGTTCCTGTATATTTTTGATCTATTGTTTTTGTTTTCTTTCCATATATACCTAGAAGAATTGCTGGACATACAGTAGTTACATTTTTAATTTTTTGAGGAACCTCCATACTATTTTCTATAATTGATGTACCAGTTTACGTTCTCACCAACAATGCATAAGGGTTCCCTTTGCTCTGTATCCTTGCTAAAACTTGGTATTTCTATATTTTTTGATAATAGACATTTTAACAGGTCTGAGGTGTTATTCTGATTTTGCTTTGTATTTTCCTAAGAATTAATGATGTAGGGATCTTTTCGTATATCAATTGGCCATCATATATCTTCTTTGGATGAATTTGTTTTTTCAGATCTTCTGCTCATTTTTTTTTTAATTAGATTGTTGAGTTTTTTCCTATCAAACTGTATGAGTTGTATGAGTACTTTCTATATTACACACACACACACACACACACACACATATATATATATGTATTCAGATGCTTTTTCCGAATTTATTTAGATGATAATATGACTTTTATTCTTCATTTTGTTGATGTGGCACATCACATTGACTGCGAATGTTAGACCATTCTTATTTGATCCTTTTCATGTATTATTGAATTTAATTTGCTAATATTTTGTTGAGGATTTTTGCTTCTAAGTTCATCAGGCATACGGGTCTATAATTTTCTTTTCTCATGCATTTGTCTGTTTTGGTATCAAGGTAATGCTGCCTTACAAGATGAATGTGGAAGAGGTCACACCTCTTCTGTTTTGGAAATACTTTGAGAGGGGTTGATATTAATTCTTCGAATACTTGGGAGAATTTGCAAGTGAAGCCATTTGGTCCTGAACTTAAATTTGTTGGGAGGTTTTTTGATTATGTATTTAATATCCTTACTAGTAATATATCTGTTCAGATATTCTGTCACGTGATGATTCAGTCTTGATAGGCCATATGTTTCTAGGAGTGTATCCATTTTTTCTAGGTTGTCCAGGTTGTTGGTGTGTAATTGTTCATAGTGGTCTCTTATGATCCTTTGTATTTCTGTGATATCGACTGTAATATCATTTTTCATATATTATTTTCTTTCTTTGACTCCTCCTGCTTTTTTTGATTAATCTATTTAAATATTTGTCAATTTGGCTTATCTTTTTACAGAACCAGTTCTTAGTTTCATTGATCTTTTCTATTGTCTTTTTAGTTTCTATTTCATTTATTCCTGCTCTGATGTTTGTTATTTCCTTCCTTTCACTAACTTTGGTTTTGTTTGGTCTTCTTTTTCTAGTTTCTTGAGAAGTAAAATTAGGTTACTTGAGACTTTTCATGTTTCCTGAGGTAGGCATTTGTTAGTATGAACTTCTCTCTAATATTCCCTGACAGTTAGGTTACTTTACTTAATTTTATGGTATTTAAAAGGAGTAGCATGAATCTGCTTCCTAAATTCAATATTTTCTGAATGATTGGAACATAGGCTTCTGAAATGTTTGTGGAACTACTCAAATACACATCATCACAGTGCAGTGAGGATAATGCTGCAAGAGATTTATAGCATAGGCCATGGGAGAAGTTTTGCTTGGAGAAGTCTTGGAGAATATCAGTGACATAATTTTTCGGCATCATTTGGTCATTATTAGGAGTTAGTATTGTAAAGAAAATGAAGGATAAAATTCTCTTTTCCCAAAGGGAAAAGTGTAATCAGAGCTATGGATGTTTTTGATGCAAAAAATTTGAAGATAGTCATCTCACACTGCTGGAGTTTTGATTGGATGGTGAAAATCATAAAGGATAAAGCCTTTATCAAGCTGTGAAGATTCTGAACTACCATTCTAGAAGTTAGACTTTATTTCATGATAATGTGGAGGCACTAAAGATTTTTCAGAGGGAGAGCGACATGATTATTTTGAAGAAGATGATAAGGAAGATGTGGGAGGCAAGAGTGATGCTGTTTTCTAGTAAAAGCAGGATTCAAGACAGCATTATAATTACAATTTGAAGTGTGTTTGCTTCTAATACTCTAAGTACACCCTGCCATACATATCCAGGAGACAGAGATATCAATGTGAAATTTAAGATAATATCGGCATATGATGAAGGCACTTAGAATGACGGGCAGAACAGAAGTCATAGTTAAAAGATACACAAAAGAGGGGGAAAGATGATTTTGCCTTCAAATAAAGGTTAAAGCAAGTCTTTTTAAAAAATTGAATACAGGACAATTGAGTTAGAATTTTACTTAGATGTGGTACATAGTTTTAAAAGATTTTAGTGTTTTTGCAAGCTATTCCAATAATATATAAGGAAATAAAACCTGTGGACATGTAATTGAATAAATAAATAAGATACTTGTCTTCTTTAAAAAAATCTTAATATACATTGTAAACCTTGATTATACATTAAATATCTTATGAAAAAAAAAACAGCCATGCCTGGCAACACAAACATACCCATACTCTCCTTTTACAATGGCAGGTAGGGTAATACTGTCAAATAATATGGAACAAGAAGACACTTGTTGAGACTCACAAAAACTCATCTTGTCTGTGATTCCTCACTTAGAAAGTAATATTTGTGAACAATACTGTTGACCCTGTCTTAGTTTACAGATTTATTTTGAGGATGAAACAATATATGGAAGAATACTTATTAAATTTTAAAGTATTTTACGAACATAATGCATTATTTTTGGGAAAAATGTAAAGAAAAAAGCAATTAAAATGCAAAATTAATAGCCTTAAAGTCAAAACATTTACTTACAACTTCACTCATTTTGCAGTTTTTTCAACTTATTTATTTAGCCTTTGGGAAATCTGTCATATTCTTTAATAAATGATTTTATTGCTTGGCAGAAGAAAAGGAAAAAATAAACAATATAGTAAATCACATTCAAAATTAACTTATGATACAGACAACTGAATAGCTATTTTTTTGTGTGTGAAGAATTTAATTGCGTGTTATGTTATTTATTTTGGGCATTTTTGTACCAAAACAACCTTTGTTGATGAATACATGAGTGTGAGTCTATATATTTTGCTTTTTTTTTTTTCTATTAGAATAGCTAAGAAAACAAGTGGTTACTTGTTTATCTTGTGTTTATAATGTTCTAATTTACTTTTGACATCTTTCAGAATATCTCCGTGGTGCTGAGGGCAAGAATAGTATTAGTTCACAAAGCTGATTTATTAATGGGGAAACTCTCATTTCATTTAATTGACATCACGTTTAACACCTGAACTCAAGCAGAAATTCCAGCTGTTAAAACATAGATAATGGAAAGCCAGTGTAAGTAGTGACCAGCATTCTCAGTAGGGTTAAACACCAGCATTACACATTACTTGAACCATAAACTCGATTGCTTTGGGGTCATTGACAAGGTCATCATGACTCAATTTTTCTGGTTGGTTTGGGTGCTGCAGTTTACTTCAATGGAAGTAAATTATATTACTTGCTTCTTAGTGTTTTATTGGATTGTGCACTAAATTTAAGAGCACAGTGAATTCTCAAAATAATGTGAAAAAACTTCATTCTTGAATTGGTAGCTAGTTTTGAAGTTAGCTTGACCTATGCAAAACAAAGCAATAAAAGTTTAGAATTTACCTGTTTTCTGTCATAACTTCAATACTCTTCTGTCTATGGTATTCTTCCTTCTAAAAATTTCCACATCTCAGGGTAAAGTTGCTAAAATAATATATAGAATTCTGAGGAATTAAGATGACTTGGATCAATATATTTTTCTGTCACATGTAGCTTAGCAAGACAAAGAAAGCCTCTCCTTTAAAATCATGGAGCATAATACCAATTAGTTCATTAAAAACTATTGTAAAGTTGGTTGTTAGATAAAAGTTAAGAACTCAGTCTTTATTGTCATTTCAGTTTTGAAGTTTCATGACAATATACCACGGTATCAAGAGAATACCTTTCCTCATTAAAAAAGTCATGTGGAAAAGGGGAACCTTATCTAAGAAGTAACTGTACCTCCAAGTCACACCTCCATAGTACTTCAAATTGCATTCTATCATTAATAAGATCTTTGAAGATAAAATAAGTTGTCTCTAGAATTCTTCAGTATTTGATATTATTTTTAATGACTGACATATTATATTAAATTATGTTATATTCATCCTAACCTTTAGTTTATTAATCCTGGCAAGAGTTTATCATAAATTGTCAACATATTTCTGAAAATATATGATCGTCAATAAATAGCTGAGAAAAAAAAACACGTTTATTTTTTCTTTAGTTGTTTTAAAAATGTAGTCACATTTACTAAAGCCAAAGGCAATCAAAATGTAGAAAAAATAGAATGATGATAGTGCCGTATGCGAAGCCCCAAGAAAGCATGTGCAACATAGTATAACATTATTGTTTGTATAGATTGTTTAGTTTTCAACCAACATGCCTATCCACAGCTATGTGTTATGAATAGTTTTAGATCCATTAGAAAATAGACAAAGAGCACACAGCAAAGGAGATAAACTATTTAGAAAACGTGAACAGTTGGGCATTTATTATGCGTCAGATATTTTATTTGATACGGGGAATCAAAGACAAATGTCATATAGGCAGTTTCCCCAAGAGGGCCTCACAAACCAGTAGGGAAGAGAATCAGACAATTATAACACAGAGAAGTAAATTATATAAAAGAGGGGTTTACATGATGCTTCAGGAGGACACAGAAAGGGAAAGAAATCATATTAGGGCAGGCAGAGGCGTCAGATCAGGATTCTTGAAAGTGATAAGGTCTATGCTGAATTTTTAATGTTGTGTGGGCATTAATATCCTAAACACATTAACGAGCCCAAGTAAGATGAAAAAAACTACAAGCAGTCAGAGTGGTTGGTACTCAGACTGTAAGAGTAGCATTTTAGAGGTGAAGTACTTTTGTATAAAGTCCCTATGTTAAAAACGCTAAGGGCTTTAGACTTTGTTCTCCAGAGACTATGGGAAGTCAATGAAAGATTTTAACTAGGGAGCTGATGAGAGGAAATTCAGAAAGAAGTCTTTGGCTACAGAGTAAAGGTTTAATGGCTGGGTCTGGGGACACTGCTCAGGAGGCTGTGTTAAAATTAAGATGATAAGTAGTCAAGGCATCAATTAAAGAAGTGCCATGGTGTGGGCAACAGCATCAAATATCGCAGATAAATACAGTTAAAAAAAAAAGGGGGTGGAGGTGGGGAGGGAAAGTCTATCGGGGTAATTTTATGAGGCCAGTAGACTGATGAGGCTTGGGGTTTGTTTGTTTACTACTTTGTTATCTGTTCCAGGGCCAGGACCTGGCATAGAGGAAATAGATTTTTTTGAATAATTACATAATTAATGGAAACTAATTTTCTCCATCAGGCATAAGGTGTGAGATTGTCTGCTGACTGTCAAGAGAGATCACGAGTCAGGCTAGCTGAGCATATAGCTGCTCAAACGAGTTATAAAAAGACATGACCAGGAAAACATATTAATACATTCCTTGGCAATTTTGAGGGCTGAGCTAAAATCGCTGATTGTAAATGTTTGCTTTATATTTCCGAATGGTTTGCTTTAGCAGCGTCACTATTGTAGATTTATAGAAATAGGGAAGGTAGACACATGGATGAGAGTATAGGAACAAAGTGAGAGCTGACTAAGAAGGAGAAGATGAGAAGGGACCTTCCTATCTTGAAAAGAAAAGAAAGGGTTTCAACTTTGTATTGGATAAACAATATTGTAATTAATCATGTAAAAGAGCTGGAAGGATGAGAAACTGTATGGGACAATATCCTCATAGGAGCTTCATTCTTTTTTTCTTAAGGCTGCTGTAACAAATTACCACAAATTTAGTGGCTTAGAATGAAACAGATGTTTTATCTAATAATTCAGTAGGTGAGAAGTCTAAAATGATTCTCCTGGAATAATATCAAGATGTCAACAGAAATGCATTCCTTCCGTAAAATTTAGGAGAATCCAGGTCATTCTTTTTTTCAGCTTCTGGAGAACCCCCCACATTCCTTGACTCCTGGATCCCTTCTTCCATTGCCACAGCCAGCAGTGAATGGTAGGTCTAACTTTCCCCACACTGCATCGCTCTGGTTAGTTCTTGGGCTATCATCATCAAATCTCTATTTTTAGGATTCATATAATGACATTGGGCTCACCTGAATAATTCTTGGCAGCATCCCTATCTGGAGGTTCTTAATCATATCTGAAAAAGCCCTTAGCTATTATGCAAAGTGAGATATTTATAGGTTCCAGGCATTAGGACATGAACATGAGGCTCCATAATTATGCTGAGTATGGGAGCTATGACTTAATTAAGGCATGGAGGTATTGTAAATTGAGTGTGGTCTTAGCATTTTACTTATCATGAAATGGGCTTCCCTGATAACTCAGTTGGTAAAGAATCTGCCTGCAGTGAAGGAGACCCTGGTTCAATTCCTGGGTTGGGAAGATCTGCTAGAGGAGGGATCAGCTACCCACTCCAGTATTCTTGAGCTTCTTTTTTGGCTCAGCTGGTAAAGAATCTGGCTGCAACGCCAGAGACCTGTGTTCGATCCCTATGTTGGGAAGATCCGCTGAAGAAGGGAAAGGCTACACATTCCAGTATTCTGGCCTGGAGAATTCCATGGACATGGGTATAGTCCATGGGGTCCCTAAGAGCTGGACATGACTAAGCGACTTTCACTATCATGAAATAAGGATTTCAGAAGGCATGGTGAAAAGTTTTCAGAGAAGCAATAAAATTAGACCAGAAATATGGTTTTAGTAATCATCTTATCTCCAGTAGAAATTAACTTTCTGAACTGGTTCATCATTTATGATTTGTCCAATGGAAATCTCATACTTGTTATCAACAAAGATTGATATGACAAAAATTGGAATTTTGAGTATGTTCGTAAAAGCAGCAAACCATTTTTAGGTTTGATTAGCTTTCACCACAGGCAGATTTTTTTTGTTTGTTTTTACCATGTCATAAAACATTGATTAGGTGTGAGATAATTTTATCTTCTGAGTTTTTCTGGCATTGCTTTGTCTGTTTAACTTCTCTAAAGTGTCATCTAATTATGCTTTAAGGTTGTGATTGTACATAAGGTGCTAAGATAAAATTTACTGAGGCCATAGCTGCGATGAAACTATATACCTTGTATCAGCAAACAACTGAATCAGTTGCACAGTTGTGTCTGATTCTTTGTGACTCCATAAGCAGAGTGATTTAAATAAGTAATATTGACAGAATCCTATATTATACTTCTAAAGAAAGGTATGTTCTGATTAATAAAAATAACTATAGAACTTGCTGTACTATGTACTGATACCCTAGTTTAGTAATTAAAAATGTTCATTTAACAACTAGCCAGGTGTGGGGACAGGGTCAAAGATGGTAGGGTCAAAGTGATAAGACAGGAGTTACAGAACTTTCAGGTGTTCAAAACAACCCTTCATTATTTTGTTACAAGTATTATAGACTTCAAACACACATTGCATAGTCTTCAAATTTAAAATGTATGTATCACAATTTACAATCTTGTTACCATTATCATCCATTTTTGTATTATTTGACTCCTGGGGTCTTATTAACCAAGGGTTATGTATGGATGAAATGACTGTGTCCTCTACAGATTTGAACCTTTCTCCTTTTTAATAAAGATAGTGATCCTTATCTAAAGCAGAGATATTCCAACTGTTTATCTTTTTAAAAAATCAGTAGTGGGCTGAAAAACAACAAATTATGGAATATATGATTTTTTCAGCTTTATTGAGATCTAATTGACAAAAAAATTGCAAGATGTTTAAAGTTACGTCTGAAGCGACTTAGCATGCACACACACGTGATGATGTGATAAATGTGTGCATTGAGAATACAAATTTCAAAAAATTAGAATGATAGCTGTGCCTGTGCTTTAAGCTATTCAAGAATGTGGATTTTTAATACTGATGTGAGAAGCAGGCAAAAAGATTTAATTTATAACGTTTTCAGGTCGTTTTAGGTGTTAAATTAATTAGAGAGAGATATTTGAAGAATTCTGGAGAAAGTCAGGAAGAGTTCAGTTAAGCTACATCTGAGTTTGAATTTGAGGTGTAGATATCTGAGAACATATGAGCATTTAGTATTCAGTATTGCGTTTTCAAATTTGAAGTTTCATAAAAGACTTATGTCCTTTTACAGATTCAGATAGATTTTATGTATTGCACAGAATTTTGCTTCATCCATCCTGGGTTCCACTTATTTGTTTTCAGAATGTTAGGGTTATATGATTTTGTTAATATAGTTTCTACTTGATTTAGTTTACTTCTCTTGACTGATGAAGACATGCTCTGTTAGATATTTGATATCTCAGAAACATGCCGAAATTCACAAATCAATATTGGCCTCAGAAGACTAGATTATGATTTCTAGTTTTAAAAATCTATGACTTTTCTAAGATTGTAACTTTATTTCCTTCATTTAACTCAGTGGTTCTTTAAAAGTGAAGATTCTCTTGATCTTAGCATTCTTACACTTTGCATTTTCTGTTTAACTCACTTGATAGTTTAAATTTAAATAAATTTGTTGTAATTCCTTGAATAAATAAGGAATGTATTTGTCTTTCTCTTGCAGTTTTAATTTTAATGTTTAGGATATCTGTATCTGATAGCTAAATCAGCTTCATCAGTCATTAGAGACAAAAAATTAAGCATCACAGAATGTTGAAGCTATAGAGAGTCTTGATTTAAGAAAGCCTTTCAGTATATTTCTTCAGCTGCTTTCTGTGACCAAACATTTGGACATTTGACGATATTAGAATAAGTATAGTATGTATACCCTACCTGTTTTCACCAAGTATTTACCAGTACAAGGTGGCAGTCACTAAAGGGGTATCAAGTACTATATTTATATTCACTCCCTTCTCCATATATATAATGCTACGGATCTGTTTTACAAATGTAGATGAAACCCTTTCAACATAAATGTTAGTTCGGCAGACCAATAATTCTATCTTATTTCAACAAATATTTTCTTTTCATGTCATTGCAAATCTATCATCTATGGGAAGTGAACACAAAAATGTCTTCAGTTATTTATGGCCATTCTTGCTCTCTACTGATTAAGTGAAGTGTCTAAATTAATAAACTTTTTTTGGCTTAAAATATCAATTTAGTCATACCTCTATGACTAAAAGTGGCATTTGGAGGCCACTTTTGTTCCATAGTGGTGATTGTTCATTCATTCGCTAAGTTGTATCTGACTCTTTGTGATGCCATGGACTATAGCCCTCCAGCTTCTGTGTCCTTCATAATCTCTGTTAGTTTCTTCAAACTCACGTCCATTGAGTCGGTGATGCCATCCAACCATTTATCCTCTGTGGCCCTCTTCTCCTCTTGCCCTTATCCTTCCCAGCATCAGGGTCTTTTCCAATGTTTCAGGTCTTTACATCAGGTAGCCAAAGTATTGGAGCTTCAGCATCAGTCCTTCTAGTGAATATTCAGGGTTGATTTCCTTTAGGATAGACTGGTTTGATCTCTTTGCTGTCCAAGGGAATCTCAAGAGTCTTTTCCAGCACCACAATTTGAAAGATCAATTCTTTGGCACTCAGCCTTCTCTATGGTCCAACTCTCACATCCATACATGACTACTGGAAAAACGATAGCTTTGACTACACAGACCTTTGTTAGCAAAGCAATGTCTCTGCTTTTTAATAAAGACTAGATTTGTCATAGCTTTCCTTCCAGGCAGCAAGCATCTTTTTGAATGTTGAGTTTTAAGCCAGATCTTTCACTCTGCTTTTTCACCCTCATCAAGAAGCTCTTTAATTCCTCTTGGTTTTCTGCCAATAGAGTATTGTCATCTGCATATCTGAGGT
This sequence comes from Okapia johnstoni, assembly GCA_024291935.2. NCBI lineage: Eukaryota > Metazoa > Chordata > Mammalia > Artiodactyla > Giraffidae > Okapia > Okapia johnstoni. The sequence continues at coordinate 75,615,175 of CM044312.1, read as the reverse complement.
TGTTGGTAAATCTCACAGTCTCTTGATTCCAGCTTGTAAGTCATCCAGCCTGCATTTTGCATGATGTACTCTGCATATAAATTAAATAAATAGGTTGGTAGTATACAGCCTTGACATACTCTTTTTCCCAGTTTTTAACCAGTCCATCACTCCATGTCCTGTTCTAACTGTTGCTGCTTGCCCTGCATACAGGTTTCTCAGGGGACAAGTAAGGTGTTCTGGTATTCCCATCACTTTAAGAATTTTCCACAGTTTGTTGTGATCCATACGGTCAAAGGCTTTAGCATAGTCAATGAAGTAGATGTTTTTTTCTGGAATTCTCTTGCTTTCTCTATGATCCAACAGATACTGGCAATTTGATCTCTGATTCCTCTGCCTTTTCTAAATACTGCTTGTACATTTGGAAGTTCTCAGTTGACATATTGCTGAAGCCTAGCTAAATGGATTTTGAGCATTACCTCGCTAGCATATGAAATGAGCACAATAGTGCAGCAGTTTGGACATTCTTTGGCGTTGCCCTTCTTTAGGATTAGAATAAAAACTGACCTTTTCCAGTCCCGTGGCCACTGTTAAGTTTTCCAGATTTGCTGATATATTGAGTGCAGCACTTTAACAACATCAACTTTTAGCATTTGAAACAGCTCAGCTGGAATTCCATCACCTGCACTAGCTTTGTTCATAATAATGTTTCCTTAGGACCACTTTACTTCACACCACAGGGTGTCTGGCTCTAGGTGAGTGGCCAGGCCATTGTGGTTATCCGAGTCATTTAGACTTCTTGCTACCTCTCTTAATCTCTTCTTAGCCATTTCTGTCCTTTATTTGCCCATCCTTGCATGAAATGGTTCCTTGGTATCTCCAGGTTTCTTGAAAAGATCTCTAGTCTTTTCCGTTGTTTTGTTTTTCTTTATTTCTTTGCATTGTTCACTTAAGAAGGCTTTCTTCTCTCTCTTTGCTGTTCTCTGGAATTCTGCATTCGCTTGGGTATATCATTGTCTTTCTCCTTTGCCTTTCACGTCTCTTCTTTTCTCAGCTGTTTGTAAGACCTCCTCAGACAACCACTTTGCCTTCTGGTATTTCTTTGTTCTGTAGACTATGGTTCATTTCCAAAGACAAGACAAGAAATTTATAGGGGTCAGGTGATCTCTACACTTACTAGAAAAGTCTTGGAATGGCAGGATTAATGACTTTAGAATATCAGAGAGAGAGACAAAAGTTGAATAACAACAACAAGAAAAGGACAGGATAGATAATGTGGAGTAAATGAACCGGTTATTGGGAAGTCAAGATGAAATTGTAGAAAAGTGTATGCAACCTTCATAGGGTCCTCAGAACTTTGGATTGTGTACAGATTCATGATTTATAGATGAGCAGGGCTATTTATAGATGCTGCAATGGGGAGTAATGACAACATTCTATTGCAAAGTAGTTTTTCCCCTACAGAAGTTTATATATTGACTTTAATTGTCACTTTCTCATTCTATTGTTTTCCTCTATTTCTTTGCATTGATCGCTGAGGAAGGCTTTCTTATCTCTCCTTGCTATTCTTTGGAACTCTGCATTCAAATGGATATATCTTTCCTTTTCTCCTTTGCTTTTCACTTCCCGTCTTTTCACAGCTATTTGTAGGCCTCCTCAAACAACAATTTTGCTTTTTTGCATTTCTTTTTCTTGGGGATGGTCTTGATTCCTGTCTCCTGTACAATGTCATGAACCTCCATTCATAGTTCATTAGGCATTCTAATGTCTATCAGATCTAGTCATTTAAATCTATTTCTTTCTTCCACTGTATAGTCATGAGGGATTTGATTTAGGTCATACCCGAATGGTCTAGTGGTTTTCTCCACTTTCTTCAATTTCAGTCTGAATTTGGCAATAAGGATTTCATGATCTGAGACACAGTCAGCTCCCAGTCTTGTTTTTGCTGACTGTATAGAGCTTCTCCATCTTTGGCTGCAAATAATATAATCAATCTGATTTCTATGTTGACCATCTGGTGATGTTCGTTTGTAGAGTCTTCTCTTGTGTTGTTGGAAGAGGGTGTTTGCTATGACCAGTATGTTCTCTTGGCAGAACTCTATTAGCCTTTGCCCTGCTTCATTCTGTACTCCAAGGCCAAATTTGCCCGTTACTCCAGGTGTTTCTTGATTTCCTACTTTTGCATTCCAGTCCAAGAAAATTAGAGATACCAAGGGAACATTTCATGCAAAGATGGGATCAATAAAGGACAGAAATGGTAGGGACCTAAAAGAAGTAGAAGATAAGAAGAAGAGGTGGCAAGAATACACAGAAGAACTGTATAAAAAAGATCTTTATGACCCAGATAATTACGATGGTGTGATCACTCACCTAGAGCCAGACATTCTGGAATGTAAAGTCAAGTGGGCCTTAGGAAGCATCACTACGAACAAAGCTAGTGGAGGTGATGGAATTCCAATTGAGCTATTTCAAATCCTGAAAGATGATGCTGTGAAAGTGCTGCACTCAATATGCCAGCAAATCTGGAAAACTCAGCAGTGGCCACAGGACTGGAAAAGTTCAGTTTTCATTCCAATCCCAAAGAAAGGCAATGCCAAAGATGCTCAAACTACTGCACAATTGCACTCATCTCACACGCTAGTAAAGTAATGCTTAAAATTCTCCAAGCCAGGCTTCAGCAATATGTGAACCGTGAACTTCCAGATGTTCCAGCTGGTTTTAGAAAAGGCAGAGGAACCAGAGATCAAATTGCTAACATCCACTGAATCATTGAAAAAGCAAGAGAGTTCCAGAAAAACATCTATTTCTGCTTTATTGACTATGCCAAAGCCTTTGACTGTGTGGATCACAATAAACTGTGGAAAATTCTGAAAGAGATGGGCATACCAGACTACCTGACCTGCCTCTTGAGAAACCTGTATGCAGGTCAGGAAGAAACAGTTAGAACTGGACATTGAACAACGGACTGGTTCCAAATAGGAAAAGGAGTACGTGAAGGCTGTATATCGTCACCCTGCTTCTTTAACTTATATGCAGAGTACATCATGAGAAACGCTGGGCTGGAGGAAGCACAATCTGGAATCAAGATTGCCAGGAGAAATATCAATAACCTCAGATATGCAGATGACACCACCCTTATGGCAGAAAGTGAAGAATAACTAAGGAGCCTCTTGATAAAAGTGAAAGAGGAGAGTGAAAAAGTTGGCTTAAAGCTCAACATTCATAAAACTAAGATCATGGCATCTAGTCCCATCACTTCATGGCAGAATGATGGGGAAACAGTGGAAACAGTGGGTGACTTTATTTTTCTGGGCTCCAAAATCACTGCAGATGTTGACTGCAGCCATGAAATTAAAAGACGCTTACTCCTTGGAAGGAATGTTATGACCAACCTAGACAGCATATTAAAAAGCAGAGACGTTACTTTGCCAACAAATGTCCGTCTAGTCAAGGCTATGGTTTTTCCAGTGGTCATGTAGGGATGTGAGAGTTGGATGGTGAAGAAAGCTGAGCGCCAAAGAATTGATGCTTTTGAACTGTGGTGTTGGAGAAGACTCTTGAGAGTCCCTTGGACTGCCAGGAGATCCAACCAGTCCATCCTAAAAGAGATCAGTCCTGGTTGTTCATTGGAAGGACTGATGTTGAAGTTGAAACTGCAATACTTTTGCCACTTGATGTGAAGAGCTGACTCACTGGGTAAGACCCTGATGCTGGGAAAGATTGAGGGCAGGAGGAGAAGGGGACGACAGAGGATGAGATGGCTGGATGGCATCACTGACTCAATGGACATGAGTTTGGGTGGACTCCGGGAGTTGATAATGGACAGAGAGGCCTGGTGTGCAGCCATTCATGGGGTCACAAAGAGTCGGACACGACTGAGTGACTGAATTGAACTGATTGTCACTTTGCCAAGCTACATTTTTTTGAACTGAAGCCACTTATAGCACACTTAATGAAAATTAATTTTAGAAATGCACATTAATGAGAATTTTGAAATCTGAGAACACTTAGGAAAAGTCCTGTAGTTATGCAGTTGCACTAGGAACCAATAAAATAGTAGTTTTCTAGAGTATGTTCATTTTGAATATCCCATTTGTGTGAAGACATACTGAAATATTGTTTATAATATGACATGACATTAATTTCCACATATATATGTCCCAGTGATTATTTATGTTGTAATCATTCTCTAAATTATTGAATATTAGATGTCTATGCAAAGATAATGTGATAAGGAATAAATATGATTAAAATAGATATTCCAAATTATTGACAGAACATGTTATATTCTTTTAGAGATTATTCAAAAAAATCAGTAATGGTTTTTGTAGAATAAAAGCCCATTTCCATGTTTATCAATGAGTCTCCTTTTTACTAACCTTATTTCCCCCGCCTCAAGTCTCCGTTCATTTGGAATATTTTAGGACATCTCAACATAGCTAATACTGTGTGGTGAAATGATAAAAATTGTGAATTTCAGAAGCTTCATCCTTTTTGAGAGGAGTGAGAAAACCATGTGGGCCTTAAAATCCACATATTTATTTATAACATCCAGTTTGTTCCTAAATCCCTTGATGTTTCTCACTGAAGCCTTATTTACAGTACTTGTTTTGTAAATAATCAAGGTGGAATGTATTTTTTTCTGAGAAATTAACTTCTTATTCAAGTTGGCAGATACATAATGGCTTTTCTGGTTTTCTGGACAGGCTCCCCTTTTTCACCTGGAATCGCACAGATCTGAGAGAGGAAGGGGCAGATGTCCCTTTGATCCCAGCTCCTCCTTCATCTCCACTTTAATAGGTAAATTTCATGGCTGCAGACATCATGTGGTATCATATTGATTATGAAACTTCAGTTAGAGTCTTTGGTATTCCTTCATCTACGTTGCTGTGTCATATCTGTTTATTGGTGCTGGGAGCAAGGATATTAATTTTCAAGGCATGCTCACTTGAGCCAGCTTTACTCGTGTAATTACGGTGCTATGAAGTTACAGGGTATGTCATCTAGAAAACACAAATTGTCAATACCTGATAGAAGGTGTTTTGTATTATAATTTATTGTTCACAAAATACAATTATGTAAGTACTTTATAAAAATACAGCTAGAGAAACTAAACTATTTTAACATATGTCTATTCTTTCTGTTTTAATTATTCCTTTTGGGAATTCTAATAGTCTTTTCCTGGTGCTTTTCTCTGTATCAGTAGAATTCAGCAGAAAGTCATCTCAATTTAGAACTTGAGTCACTTATTTAGATTCCTGTTATTTTAAAATGTAGGCCATAGAGGTTGACTGACTCAAACCATGTCCACATTGGAATAATAGAACAAACTGGCCATGTCAGATATAGTTTTCAATTGGGTTTCAGTTAACTTAGATGAGATTCATGAAAACCTCACTTAAATCTCAAAATAAGACTTTTTCTTTCCCCACTGATGAATCATCAAAATATCTTATGCTTGTTTTAGAGCTGATGCAAATGTTCCTGGATATTCTAGAGACAACGCATTCCCTGAATTTACTCCAGACAGTTGATTCTGATTGGCCTTGCACCCCATTCCCCCTACCCCACCATGCCTATCATGGTACTCAGGTCCAAAGAAGTACAGCTTTTACATATATATGTATTTACTTGTAGAACAAAAATGTTGTTAGCTTTAATCAGTAGGGAAGTTTAATTTACTTCAGTTTCATAATTTGAAAGATCTGTTAATGAGAATTTCACAAAGTAATTAGCTCTTCAGGAGCTTTAATTAAGAGGTATTTTTAAAGAATATAAAAATTTAAAGAAAATACTAAGATACCCTGAGTTCCTTGACTTACCTGTGTGTGTGTGTGTGTGTGTGTGTGTGTGTAAACACAGTATGAAGAAGGGAGATTTTAAATATGGGAATAGAGTTCCTTAAGTCAGTTTGGACTTAGTTGGAATCAAGCCTTAAGAGTTCCACTTTCGGAGAATGCCAGATCCACAAGTGTTAGAAATTCCTAGTAGGTTGGCAGCAGTTTCATTCTTATCTTTCTTTTACCATACAATATATCACACAGAAGAGTCTCCTATAAATATTCTTGTTTAGTTGCTGACTCTTTTGTGACCCTCATGGACTTTGGCTTGCCCGGCTCCTCTGTACATAGGATTTCTGAATGAAATATAAGTGTTCCTAAACAAACAAACCAAAAACAAATTAGAGGATAGTATTCACAAGAACCTTATAAAAGGTATTGAAAGTCAAAAATTACACAGTAGGCACTCCTTCTCTGGTAAAATCCTAGGACAATTAGAACACCATTTATTTTTAACATTTTTTTTACATGGTTAAAAGTAACTTTTTTTTAGCCATCCCACCACTCACCACTCAGCCTTTCTGGATCTTGTTTATGCATGAAACCAGAAATTTAAAACTGAATTTTTTAAGAGGGGAAATATTACTGGAGGGACATTTCCAAGTGAGTTTCATCGGACTTCCAAATCGAATTACACTGTGCTAAAATGTGAAGTGTTTGCCATCTGAGTGACTGTTTCACTTATTTAGAAGAAAAATAGGCCCTGAAAGAAAAAACATACTCACGAATCAGAATTTCTCATAATATGTTAACTTTAGATACAAATTTCATTTTATTTAACTTAAATTCAGTTGACTTAAGATCACATGGAGTAAAAGCTTACTGAAAAACCGAATAAGGAATAAACATTACTTGCTAGGTGACAGACAAGTTAATGAACATTTTATTAAATTTACAGTCTAATTTAGAATGGAAACGTTAGTAACTGAAAACGATTCTGTGTGAAGCAAGATTTAAGGAGTAAAACAAGCTCCTTATTGAGCCATGTTCTGTATGTTCAGAGGCCAATCAAGATGAAATCATACATAAATTAGGCTTGCTTTTTAAACCCTACTTTGTATTAGCATAATTTATCATGGTGGCATATAAATTCATATCACAGGTGCAATATTTCTGTATGTTTAGCCACATTACCCCCCTACTGTGGATCACTAATATTAACATATAAAAGGGTCTTAAATAAATATCTGAAGAAGGCAAGGCATTACAATATGGTTTTAAAAATAGTTTGTTGAAACAATGAATTACTTAGTAAATTGAATTGCTGTATTACTTGTCTGTACCTTTCCAGTCAAGCAAAGATACTGAGAACTTACCTTGCCACTAAAAATTATTAGGTTTGCTGGCTGGCCAGCCAGAATTCAGGAAATATTTTCTTTGTGTCATATGTTGTTTCGGTCAGGAAGTAAAACCATTAGCTGGCTTCTTTTTTTTTGCATCAGTTTACATTTGATGTGACATTGCAGTATTCTTTTTATTAAGTAACTTTGGAATTTCTTTGATAGTTTGTCCACTCAATTCTACTGCTGTTTTTTGTTTTGTTGTTTTTTTTAAACTTTTCATTCTGACTCAGATTTTTATTTCTAATTCTAGGTGTAATTTAATACATACCATACTTGAAGTGTATAAAGTATACTAATGTCCATGGTACTAATGTTTGGGGAGAACCACTTTGATTTGTCAGGTACCTTTTCACACTTTGCTTTGAAAGTGTTAGCTTTGTTGTTAGAATTTTTTAGGATACTTTCAAGTTAAAGACTTACAAATTTTATGTCGACAAATAATCATGAATGAGATATTTCACAGTCTCTGAAATTTTCTTTCCACACTCTTTACTTCCCATGTTACATTTTTCAGCAAATAAGATTATGCGAGTTTATAGCTACTGAGATTTTCTTCCCACACTACTTTCTATCATGAGACCTTTGTGAATATATCCTCTCATTACAGATTCTGTAAACTAAAGGTCAATGTTGATTGAAGGAAAGGGAGTCAGAATTCATTCAGGGAAAATTTAAGTGATTATTTCAAGCTCTTAATATTATTAAAACTTTTTTTTATAAATAAATGCTTCTATTTGATTAACTGTATATCCAGGGTAGAATTATAAATGAATAGTTCTGGCACAAAATAGGACTTCATAAATATTAGAAAAATAAATGAAATAGAGATGAAGGTAAAATATGTCTTTATGATTACAACCTCTATAAACATAATAAGCAAATGTGCTGATTCATTTCTTGAATTCAGCCCAACTGTGTAGAAATCCACTTCCTTACCATGTTCCTGTCCCTGTCCCTAAAGAGTATCTGTAATTTTTTATCCAAGACTACTGTGCTCTGTCATTTGGTTGAATGCCTAGCATCCACAGGCTGACTGTTGCTTCTGGACATCACTACTAGTTGCTAAAGGGCTATTTAACTACTTGGTTATGGTTTCCTCAAAACAAACAAAAAATCAAAAAAGATAGCAGAAAAATAATGTCATGTTCAATTCCCCATTGACATTCTTCCCCTTAGAAATCAGGTTTGACCGTGCTGGCATCAGTGTCATTGGTTTGCTACCAAGGAAACTTGCAGTATTGTCACAGATGCCAGAAAATGCGAATAAACAGATTCTAAACACATTTTTCTTTTTCCTTCATGCCACAGAAACAACCTTAACATTGATAGCTAATGTTTTTTTCTAAAGCAAAATCAAAGAATAAGTCCAAACAACAACTAAGTAACTAATAAAAGGATCTGCTTTTTCTGATTTCTTTTCAGTGTTCTCTGCAGACTGTGTGGACTGGGAGGTTGGAATCGATAGAAGATTCTTACCAATCCTCATCCTCCCAAATGCATTTTGTTTGTAGTTATGCGTGTCACAGTCACTCTGTGAAATAGTGCCTCTAAAATAGAATGATTTTCTAATAAAATGATAATGATCAATTATAAAATGATACAGTTAAGTCTGTCTTTAGCCATGTCTTTTCCATGAGGCAGATAGGTTTCACAAATTATGCAGATCTATTTACAACATAAATAGGAGAAATGCTTGAGCAAGAAATAAGAAAATGAGGGCATGAAAAACTACTGTGAATTTTTCTCCCTATACAATTAAAAACCTATATTTACAATATAGTGAGTAAAAACTCTAGTTGATTAATAATACTGTCCTTGAACTAAGCTCTTGATAAGTTTGATAAAATATTAAGGGGATGAAGTATGTTTCACTAAAACTTCAATTAGAGTTTGTATTGTAAAAAAGGAGTTGTGTAGAAAAGTATTTTAATTATGAATTTTAACTTAGAATTATTTACAATGAATTTGTTTTTGTATTTTTCCAGCTCAAATGATATTCTTTTCTTTCTTACAAACAGTTATTTGTAGACACAGTCTTTGGGGCTGAAACTTTTAGGGACAGATACTAGAAGAAAACAGAGTCTCTATGTTCATAAATTAAAACTGTTAAATAACAAGCTTCTTGAGGAACAAAAATGCAATGAAATTCATATAAAGGCTAATAGTTATTTTTTTCTTTTGCTATTTTTTCCGTGAAGCGTTTTTGAAAAATTAGTATTTCATCCTGAAGTTTTCTTTAAATTGCATTTCTTGGTTTTCATAAACTAAAAATTTTAGACATATTCTCTTGTTAATTCATTATGTCATTCTTTGGTTCAACAAATGCTTATTGAGCATCTGCTGTATTCTAGACACTGTGTAAGATATTGGTGACAAAAGAATATAGCAACATCAAGAAGTCTGCAGTCTAGTGAGAAATAATGTCAAACACAGAAGGAGACAAAGTATAGTGCTATAAGAAATATGATAGAAATAGGCATGGGGGCTGTGGAGGTACTGGGAACTACAAAAGTAACACAAGTTTGGTCAGGGAAGACTTCATGTACCTGGGCCATGGCCAGATAAGTGGGGATAAAGCGGGAAGCAGGGAGGTACAGAATTCCAGGCAAAAAAACAAACGAATTAAAGGGCAGCGGAGAGAAGAGGGGACTTCCTAAGTGGTTCAGTGGGTAAAGAATCTGCCTGCAATGCAGAAGATATGAGTTCGATGCCTGGGTCAGGAAGATCCCCTGGAGGAGGGCACGGCAACCCACTCCAGTGTTCTTGCCTGGAGAATCTCATGGACAGAGAAGCCTGGCAGCCAGCTGCAGTCCGCAGGGTAGCAAAGAGTCTTACAAAACTGAAGCAGCTTAGCGCTCACAAACAGAGATGCGTGACAGCCTCAGGAAATCATTCGTATGTCTCTCTGCTGAGGCAGTGAGATTCTGAGGTTGTGAACTCACTGTGAGTTGGCAGTGAGTTGACCACAAATCGCAGATTTGGGGCTGGGGGCTTAGGTTGCCAGGTTTCCAGCGCAGAACTGTTTCCACTCTTACCCTGTCTGTACACAGAGACTATTGTTGAACATGACGATGATAAGTTACAGTCACCTGTCAAAATACCCTGCAGATGTGTTTTATTTTTTAATTATAACCAAACTTGACCAACTAAGATTAACATAGCATCAGTTACCACAGAAATCAGTATTACAACAATGAAAAATAATACATGGCTCACAAATTAAGTTGGTTATTTGTATTCAGAATATCAAAATAAATGCCAGTTAAATGTATGGCCAAGTTCATACATTTATTAAATGTTTCCAAAGACACAGAAAACTGAAAATTTGAGTAGTTCTGTCCTCACTGAAGCTCTAAAACATATTTTACTATTTGTTAAACATTTTTTCTTTTTAACTCATGAAAGTTTGAATTATCCAGATACTATTTTTATGCTCTATAAAATAGCAGAATATTGAGTCATAAATTTTCTCTATACCAAACGGTTATGATTATCAAGTTTTCAGCTAGAAATTGTATATTTGCTATAAATAGTATCAATATTTATAATAATACCAAGTATTTTTGCTCATTTAATTACTATTAGTTAACATTTGTGCCTAAAGCTTTATTCTAATTTATTATTTTTCATTAAAGTGTTTATATTTTCTTGGGAAAGTATTTTACCAAAAATCATTATTATCTGTTACTATGAATTTATTTTGTTCTTCATAGTGATAATGTAATATGAAAGGAGAATCTTTCCATTCCGAGGAAAATCTAATGTTTCTAACAGAAACACATTTGTTTCAGTTTATATAGCATATAGTTTTTAGCACCTGTCTAGCTTCTTTGAAGTTTAAATCATACAGTTCATATTGTGTTCACAAGCCATTTTCTTTTATCTAAATACAAAAAGGGAAATTGGGTAAAATTGGTAATATATCATCTTTTCCTTTGCAGATAACCTGCCCTCTGTATGTATGCATGCGTACACACATGCATAGACACACACACACAATTTGGTATCATATGGCTCCATCTAGTGGCTGCATGTGAAACTTATTTGTTAAATTTGTAGAATTGATTAAAACGAGTATTTATAGAACTTGGAAACAGTGTTCAAATTGGGATAAGTGCAACAAAATTGATGTGAAATAAAATAAAGATTATTTTCCATAATAATGTTTTCACATATAAAAATTCTATAAATATTTTAGGAAATTAAAGTACATTAAAGATTAAAATCTTAAGTATATAACTGTCATGATTTTAAAGAAAAAAATTTTTTTGGTGTCTGTTATGCGTTAAACATTCACCCAGGCCATATTAGAAAAATAAGTTCTGTTTAGGACAGTTTTACAAAATGATCTTTATAGTTTATTATTATTATTTTTATTGAAGTATAGTTGATTTATATACATGTATATGTTCTTTTTCATATTCTTTTCCATTATGAGTTATTACAAAATACTGATTATAGTTCCCTGTGTTACACAGTAGATCCTTGTCATTTATTTTGTATATAGTAGTGTGTGTCTGTTAATCCCAAATTCCCAATTTATCCCACACCTCTTTCCCCTTTGGTAACTATAAATTTGTTTTCTATGTCTGTGGGTCTATTTCTGTTGATAAATAAGTTCATTTGTATCATTTTTTTTAGGTTCCACATATAAATGGTATCTGGAGAAGGCAATGGCACCCCACTCCAGTACTCTTGCCTGGAAAATTCCATGGACAGAGGAGCCTGGTAGGCTGCAGTCCATGGGGTCGCTAAGAGTCGGACACGACTGAGCGACTTCACTCTTACCTTTCACTCTCATGCATTGGAGAAGGAAATGGCAACCCACTCCAGTGTTCTTGCCTGGGGAATCCTAGGGACAGGGGAGCCTGTTGGGCTGCCATCTATGGGGTCGCACAGAGTCAGACACGACTGAAATGACTTAGCAGCAGCAGCATAAATGGTATCATATGATATTTATCTGTGTCCAACTTACTTCACTTTATATGAAAATCTCTTAAGTTCATCCATGTGAAATGGCCTTTATATTTTATAACCAAGTACAATATTTGTTTTTAGTTTCAGAAAAATCCCTGCTCTGGTGGTTCAGTAGTCAGTTAGCTCTTTTATGGGTCAACTCATTCATTTATGCTATCCAGTTGATGATCCCCAAAGCCTTTTAATGAATTCAGCATGACTCTCTTTTATCTGTGTTCAAGTAGTACAAGAATCCCATGGTTCATATCTGTAACCACTGAATGCATTTTATCTCAAAATACTCTTTTTCCACATATGGATATGAAAATTCTAGTGAAGATAACACTGATTGAATTTGGTACAAATTATGTTCTTCTTCCCACCCCTTCTAGTTCCAAAGAACTTGCTTACCATGTGAGTTCTGATATAATTCTTTTCTACCAAATTATATTTTCTTAAGTCCAGATACAAAGCATCTTTATTTTTTAGCTTTTGTTATTTTTCTTATTACACTTCTCACTTAGCATACATTGAATATATGGGATTAACTCAAAAAATACAGCTCATTTTTAAGTTTGTTGTCTTGAAAATTTTCAAACCCAAAGAAAAATTGAGAGCGGGGTAAAAATTTATACCATTTACCCACCAACTGTTAATATTCTACCACATTTGCTTCTGTCTCCTGTCTCTTTCTCTAATATAGTATAATATAATATGATATAATATGAAATAACATAATATTATATATGTATAGAGTTTAAAGGTGAATTCCTTTGTGGGAAAACTGAATTTTATTTGATTGTATCCTAATATAATTTTAAAGTATCCATAGGGGATTTTGTGAACCAAACAAAACCATTTATGGTGTTACTCATGTTTTTGTAAATGAAAACTAGTTTACTATAGTTACATTTATAAAAACCTATTTTTCTTGTAAGTTTTAAAATTCAATTTATACATCAGTTTTCTTTTTATAAATCTAGTATAATAAAAGCAAGAATCTTTACTTTTAAAAAAATTTTAAATTTTTGGCCATGCCCCACAGCATGTGGGATCTTAGTTCCCCAAACAAGGATCAAACCCGCACCCCCTGCATTGGAAGCGCAGAGTCATAACCCTGGACAACCATGGGAATCCCCTCATCTTTGTTTTTAAACTTCCTTACAATGTGCCCTATATGCAATTCAGGTGATTACTTTCTCAAATTTGAAACCATAGAAATATATTTATTCTGTTCAAATATTTTAAAGTTTTAAAGGCCTTAATTTAGAGAAAACGCTGTATATATAGTGAACCAATTTTAAATATAGCAAGTGAAGTTTATAAATATGACACTCAATTTTTCTTAAATTCTATGAGAACTTGATCACATTTTTATACCTGTAACTTTAATAATTCTAACTCTAAAATGAGTATACAATTAACTTTATTAAATTGGAAATAAAATTAATTTGAATTATCTTAAACTTAAAAGCACTTTAAATAGCGTGTGGACACATTCCAAATTTAACAGAAAAGCATTCATACTTTGAGTTTAGTATACTTATCATCTCTATATTTTAAAACCTGACCAGAGTTACGTGATGCTCATTAAGGAAGTAATTTTATCACCCTAAATGGAGGTTGTTATTCCAGTGATCTGTTGCTATCATCTGCTTCATGGCCAGGGATTTTTGCCTAAGACAAAATTCGAGCTGCATATGCCCAGGACAATCCTTCTGGCCTCAGCTGAAGGGCACACTCATTACCTTTTGTTGTCAATTTGACGAAAGAGGACTTCACATGCCTGTGCTTGAGAGGTTTTGATCTTTCTGGAAGCCTAGTTTTATCTCTTTTTTTTCCCCTGTTAATTTATTTTTCTCTTATTATGAGCATTTTAATGTCTTTTTTTTCAGGCTGGTCGCAAAGACATGCAGTCATTTCTTGAGATCCTGCATATATTTGTGTATTCCTTGGTGTGATTGATTTAAGTCTGTGAACTTCACCACATGTTACAGCTAGCTTCATTCATTCTGTTGACTGCCTGATTAAATCACAAACTCTTTCTATCATTTCTATCTAAATGAGCCACACACTTACAAATTAAATGACAACTAATTGAATTATATACTACTTTGTCAGACTTTGTGGTTCCTGCACTAAAGTCATGTTAGTGGAAGCAATTTCTTACTACAAGAAGTATTTGAATTAACTGAGTCACATATAATACTAACACTAATACCCTGATGATATGAAATTTGAAAGAAGTTTATTAAAATACCATAAAGTCAGCTTATTTATCAACTGATCATATAGATCTTAGCATATGCCCCTGCTCTTCTAAATGCTTTACTCTTAACAACAATTTTGGGTGCTGTTCCTATTTGTAAATGTGGAAACTGAGGCAAAGAGGTTAAGCAACTTATCCAAGGTCACACATCTAGTAAGTGGTAGAGTCATGATTCACACCCTGGCTTTCTGACTGCACCATTCCTGCTCTGTACTGTAGTGTTGAGTTTCTAAGGCCATATACACGGTAAACCTGGATATGTTTATTGCAGTTGTGGTTTTACACGTTGTCATCGGGCTTCCCTGGTAGCTCAGCTGGGAAAGAATCTACGTACAAAGCAGGAGATCTGGGTTCGATCCCTGGGTTGGGAAGACCCTCGGGGGGAGGGGTTGGCAACCCATTCCAGTATTCTTGTCTAGAGAATCCCCATGGACAGAGAAGCCTGGCAGACTACAGTCCCTGGAGTCGCAAAGAGTCAGACACGACTGTGTGACTAAGCACGGGACAGCATAGCATGTTGTCATCAGACCCAGAAACACTCACTTCTCTTTCACTGATGTTTTCACGCAGGTAGTGAATTGTTTGCTGGACTCTACAGTGACTATTGGGGCAGAGACGCTGCCATCTTCAGGAGCCTGGGGCGACTGGCTCAGATCCGCACTGAGCATGATGATGAGCGCCTGTTGAAAGGTGGGCTCGAGGAGAAAAGAGTTTGTGAATCAGAGCTGAAAAGCAAGTACAGAGCTGATGAGAAACTTGCCATTTTGATAATGATAACAATACAAATGTAATTTATAGGTTTTGCAAATTTCTGCTTTTTTTTCTTAGCAATATTCCCAGAGTAAAATATTATATGATATATGCATATCATTTTATATCTAAATTGATCAGCTTTATAATAAAACCAAATTACTCTCAGAGCAATACTTAGAAATCAGGATTTTAATGAACAAAGCAAATGTATGCAGAATGAAAACCCCTATCATCCAATAAGTTGTTGTCTCTTGTCAGTTGGTAGAATTTTGCATGAAATGATCGCTTTGCTTGTTTAATAGAATCACAGTGTACTTTAGAGACAAATAAAATTCTAGGAACATCACTAGGCATTCATTTACATAGAATTCTTTGTAAGAAGTCATGTTTATATTTTGGTACATTGGTATTTCTAAGGGCTAAAATCTTTTTATAGTGATTAGTTTCATTATTTTCAACCTTTTTATTAAGCTTTAGGGTGCATAGTCATTATTGGCAGCATTTTGCCATTAAAGTAT
The DNA here is from genome assembly GCA_024291935.2 of Okapia johnstoni. Classification (NCBI taxonomy): domain Eukaryota; kingdom Metazoa; phylum Chordata; class Mammalia; order Artiodactyla; family Giraffidae; genus Okapia; species Okapia johnstoni. Next base: position 75,599,517 of record CM044312.1, on the reverse strand, counting down.
TTGACATTCTGTATCAGTCAAAGTTCATTCACTCAGATCCATTTGATTAGAAATACAAAAACTTAAAGTGAATTTTCCACCTTAAAATTAAAACGATCTTCCATGAGCAGGACTAGTAGACAATTTATGAATTAAAAAAAAAGTAGCAATAGACTTCTTTACTAAAATATTTGTCATATATTTATATTGACTTTATATGGATAGAGAGACAGATAGGAGATTTATGGAGAGCATCATCATATTGCTCTTAACCTATTCTTTTTTGAATTCATTTCAAGTCTATAGTGTATGTTGTTTGAAATCAGATTATTTTCCTCCTTGACTCAGTTAAATTTTAAATCCTCTAACACTTCCTTAAAACTGTTGATTTGCAAAGAACACGGAGATATCTACATGATATTAAAATTGAATACAAAATGTCAAGGAAATATTTTAAGTTTGTTGTAATAACTATTACATTTTCTTCTATTTTTTCACTTATCTAGAACCAAAATTTGTGGGTTCTTATATGATCCCTGACAATGAAGACCGAGATGACAACAAAGTGTATTTCTTTTTCACGGAGAAGGCTCTGGAGGCAGAAAACAGTGCCCATGCAATTTACACCAGAGTGGGGCGACTCTGTGTGGTGAGGACTGTTTTCCTCTCTCACTAAACTTGCTTATCTCACAATTTAATGTCAGGCCTTTGCTCATTTTATAATAGGTTTCTACTTTAAAATGTTTTATAGTATTCTCTTAGGCTCCCTAAAATTGATATTTAGTGTCTAATCTTTAGACTTCATATCTACTAAAGTTTAATCTGAAAAGAACTTCACATTTTGTGTTATCTTTCCCATTTTCAAAGCCCTATTAAGAAGTAATGGTGTATAATTAGGCTATACTTCTTCCCATACAGAAGTTTAAGCTGCATTTTAAAAAGTTAATTTTACCAAAATCTTTCTAGTTTCTGTCATCCACATTCTAAATAATTTACATAACTATGTTTCAACAATTCAGATGGTTGATTCTGTAGGAAAAAACATCTATAGTTTGTTGGAATTCAGACAAATGATTTGGTGAATATTCAAAACCAACTGAAGTAGCCTTATATATTGAGAGAATACTAATAGTATTATAAATGTAAAGTTATTTTGATATTTAAAAAGATACTCAAGAATAAATTTAAGATGTTCATATGTACACATATGGATGTACGCACAGCCATACATATACACATGTATGTATTTTGTATATGTGTGCAAATATATATGCTTGTTACATGTATGTATGCATGTGTGTTCATATCTCAAGCCTTTTTCCATAAAATAAGAAAAAGAGATGTGTCTATATTTCTGAGATAAGCAGATTATTTATCAATAAAATAATAATAAAAGTTACTGTATCATAAAAGTTAGTATTTATTTGGGGGCACCTACTCAACTATCATTTTTTCATACCTGGAAACTGTATTAATGGGCCATTGTGAAAGCACACTGACAAGACAGCATGTGTAAACCTAAAAACAAAAGAAAAGTTTTATGAGGAATTGCATCTTTAATATTATTTGAGGAGTATTCCAAAATTTCTACATAAGTAAAAAGGTGTAACTCTTGCCTTCTTCATGTTTAATAATACAAAATCCATTGTTGGTAAAAGTTCTCTGGGTCCCCATTTACCTGCATTTTGTTTTTCACAGAATGATATGGGAGGACAGAGAATACTGGTGAATAAGTGGAGCACTTTCCTGAAAGCTAGACTGGTTTGCTCCGTACCAGGCATGAATGGGATTGATACATATTTTGATGAATTAGGTAAATATTATTAGGAGAGTTAAATCTTCCTCTTGGATATATATGCTTCTTTGTGTAACCCTCACTGTTTTTAACATGCATAGAAAACTTGCTTTCCACAGTCATTGACTTCTAACTTAGAGCAAGTTTTTTTTTTTTTTCCCGATAATCTTTGTTATTTAATTGGAATGTTAAGCCTTTAATAGTTGATGCAATTATTGATATGATTTGGTGCAAGTTTTTATTCTCATCTCAGCCGGGTCCACGAGTTGGGGCAAAGGAGCTGCAAAAGCAAAAAGACCCCTCCTTTTAGTTTAGAGTCAGCACCTCTGGTTCCTTCCTTCAGGCCCAGCTCAAAGTCATCCTCAACAGTTCATCCATCTCACTATGTTGTGATTTGGTCATGGCTGCTTAACTGTATATGGAAATTTATATCTTAAAATATATCATGGGTTCTAAACTACTTTATGTCACTGTATTTTCTTTACGTGCCTTGAGGGCTAAACATATTAAGTTAATGCAATGATCTTTAATGTTTCAGAGGATGTGTTTTTGCTGCATACCAGAGATCATAAGAACCCAGTGATATTTGGACTCTTCAACACCACCAGGTAAGAAATTTATATGGTTAGTCAAAGTATCATGAAACAAGAGATGCCTCCTCCCTTCACTGTGGATGTAATTGAAAATACTACTGACCAATCTGTTGTTCTCACTTTCTGTATTTTATAAGTCACCAATTTCCTTTCATTCTTCTGTATTTGCAGTTGTACTTTTTTAAAACCACAATCTCAATCCAAATCCTTATTTCTTTTTGTTTGAAGTACTAGCATCTTCTTCTGCTCAATATCCTAAGCTCTTCGCCCCCTGATCTATAACAGAATGATATTTTTCTTCCTATACGGTTTTTTGTTTGTTTGTTTGCTTGTGTTAAGGGACTAGTTCCATGCTATAAAGTCTAGGATCATTCTTTCAGTTATTATATACAATTGTCTGGGTCAGGCTTTCAAGTCTTTCTATCCACTATTCCCCACTTAAGATTGGAAGTTTTTCCTCTAAGTTCCCTCAAACTCTGCTTTTGACAAGATAATAACCTGTCAGAATCCCAATGTCTGGTTTGCCCATCACTAGGATTTGTTTTATCTACTTTCTCTTCCAGTACTTGTCAATTAACATTTCATGAAACACTCCCCGATTCCTTCATCACAGAGCACTTAGCTCACTTCCTCTGCTCTGGTTGTCCTGCCCCTGTGGATTCTTAGAGAACACACGTTTCTGATTTGCCCTCCATGCTTTAAATTTAAATAAACTACTCAAGTTTAGGACTTATGATCTGATACTTTTATGTTTTTGTGTTATGTATACATTGAAGAGTGCTGGAAAAATGAATCAAAGATCATTTCATGTGTCTGATACATGAATGAATATATGTTATTAGAATCAGTTTGAGCTGAAAGTTTATATATATAATCCCCTGAGTGTCTTTCCAAATAAATCAGAGTGGAGATGAGATGGTTAAAATAAGAAATAAAGAATATACTTCAATTCTCTCGATGGGGATAGGAAAATATTACTCAGTTCCTTGTTTGCATTACATTGGCCTTAAACTTTTATGTTTGCTTAGGATCTCTCCATAAAATTTTTTTAATTAATTTTTATCGGCGTATAATTGCTTTACAATACTTTGTTGGTTTCTACTGTCTAGCAAGGGTTTCCCAGGTGGCTCAGTGGTTAAAAAATGTCCACTTGCCAATGCAGGTGACGTGGGTTCTATCCCTGAATTGGGAAGATCCCTTGGAGAAGGAAATGGCAACCCACTCCAGTATTCTTGTCTGGAAAATCCCATAGACAATGGAGCCTGGGTTCACAAAAGAGTTGGACACAACTTAGCAACTAAACTATAACAACTGTACAGCAAAGTGAAATAGTTATATATATACATAGACCCCCTGTTTTTTAAATTTCTTTGCCATTTAGATCACCACAGAGCACTGTGTAGAGTTTCCTGTGCTGTACAAGTCTGTTTTCATCTCTATTCTCTATATAGATAGTGTATATATGCCAATCTCAGTCTCTCCCCCACCTTGGTGTTGCATTAAGTTTTTGTTTAGTTTTTCAGCAGGTAATTTCTTATTCTCACTTTGAAAAAAATAATAAAACTCTTTGGATAAGCATCCTGCTGTCCTAAAGGGGCCTTTTCTTTAGCACAAAAGCATGGAGACAATTTTGCTGTCAATTATTCCTTGATGCAAGAAGAAGTAGTTAATGTAGATTGATAGTTATCACAGTCCATGGAAAATCCCTAACATTTTTTTTTACACTTCATCTTCTCTGTTATGCCAGTGAAGAATTTGTACATTGCATGATAATTCCATGGCATTATATGATAAATGTAAGCTATAGAATAGTATAGATTTTTTAATGAGTTAGAATGATTAGCTTATAAGCTATTTTCATAAATAATAGCATAATTGATCTGTCTGAGATTTCAAAAACAGAGCATTATTTTCTTCCATAATTTCAATTTTGGCTGTTCAATTTATGCATAATTTTGAGGAAAGGCTTCCCAGGTGTTACCTGACGTAAAGGTTGAATTGTAGCATAGTGATCAAAGGTTTACTGCCACGTTAGTTGGAAGACTATCTCTGGTTTTCTCACTGTTGCAGACATTTTCAATTGCTTCAAGTTGTGTTATAAAATGTGAGAACTGATGTCCTTACACAATAACATAACTGCTGTTCTACAGGTGTCTCATAATGTAGGAAATGTTATACTTTTAAAAAACTTTGCATTTTGCAGAGCACTTTCACAATCTAATTATTTTTAATTCTTACAGTTAGGAGGCTAGAGAAATGTTAGACTTCATTCAGATTATGCCAAATTAAGAAATGTGGCCTAATCTTTAAAATAAATAATTTTAAAATGTTCTTTCACAGAATCTTATTTTAAATACTCACAATAAAAGTTGCTATATCTTTATTTTATAAAGAAAGCTCAAATGCTGTTTTTATCCAAGATAAGTAGAAATTTTTATCAAGAAAATAATTTCAACTTCTTCTAGTTCTTCAGGTAAAGAATCTGAGTTTTGCATAGTTTAACTCTTTTTCTCAAAATTAATCTGGTGCAGCCCAGTCATCTTGCCACTGTAGCACTGTTTTCAGTGACCTGGAGGGAGTAATATACAGTAAGCCAATCATTGTTTGTGTGACAGCCAAGCTCAAGAATGGAACAAAGCCCCTAATTCTCTTTAGACTTTAAATTATTCTTCAAATCATATACACAAAGAAAAGTAAACAATTTGAATAAAATTTACAACAATATTAACAGCATGGCAAGAAGAAAAACTCAGTATACCTGAAAGAGATGCAAGGAGATAAAACCTTCCTCAACTTGAAAATGAATCTTTAAAAATATTAAGACGAAATCTTCCTTAATAAAACATGTAAAACACAAAAGGATATATTTACATATGTGTGTGTGTGTATGTGTGTATAGTTCACCTGAAACTAACACAGCATTGTAAATCAATTATAGTACAATTAAAATTTTAAGGTTCAACTGGAAAAAAAAATGAAATGACATGACTGCTTTTGTGATTCTAACAATGTCATTTTTAATTTGCTCTAATAAATAGGCAAAAAACAGTAAGTTTGGAGTTTGAATACTTGGAATATTGTAGTAGATAATATCTCTAGATGCCTTATACCTAAGAGATTGCAACTCTTTCACCTAAAAGACTTCCTCCTTATCAGGGTTGTCTATAGGGTTTGACTAGATGACCTCCTAGTCTATTGCAGAATAGTAATTATCTTTTTTTTCCCCAGTAATATATTTAGAGGCCATGCTATATGTGTTTATCACATGTCTAGCATCCGGGCAGCCTTTAATGGACCATATGCACATAAGGAAGGACCTGAATACCACTGGTCTCTCTATGAAGGAAGAGTACCTTATCCAAGACCTGGATCTGTAAGTTTAGGCATTTAACAAAGTATTATTATTTTTGAAAGGCTTTTTTAGTAATATTCTGTTCATTGTTCAGATGCTTTATTAAATTTGCATGAAACAGTTAAGAAATTCTACAACTAAAATTCTGCTTGGTTACTTGCATGGCAAAGAAATATTACTTCTTACATCTAGATGTATGCTTGTTATTTAATGAAAAGAATGTAATCTAAAATGGATACATCTGAGCATTATAAAATATATGTTATTGTTGATATTTTGGCTATCTGTGTGACTCTAACTAAATTTTTATTTTTTTATTTTTTTTTTTTAATTTTAGTTGGGGGCTAATTACTTTACAATATTGTAGTAGTTTTTGCCATACATCGACATGAATCAGCCATGGATTCACATGTGCTCCCCCTCCCAAACCCTCCTCCCACCTCCCTCCCCCTCCCATCCCTCAGTGTCATCCCAACGCTCCATCCCTGAGCATCCGTCCCATGCATAGAACATGGAATGGTGTTCTGCTTCACATATGACAATATACATGTTTCAATGTTATTGTCCCAGAACGTCCAACCCTCACCTTCTCCCTCAGAGTCCACAGGACTGTTCTATGCATCTGTGTCTCTTATTCTGTCTCACATATAGGGTTACCATTACCATCTTTCAAATTCCATATACATGCATTAGTATACTGTATTGGTGCTTTTCTTTCTGGCTCACTTCACTCTGTATAATGGGCTCCAGTTTCATCCATCTCAATAGAACGGATTCAAATGTATTCTTTTTAATGGCTGAGTAATATTCCATTGTGTATATGTACCACAGCTTCCTTATCCATTCGTCTGCCGATGGACATCTAGGTTGCTTCCATGTCCTGGCTATTGTAAACAGTGCTGCGATGAACATTGGGGTACACGCGTCTCTTTCAATTCTGGTTTCCTCGGTGTATATGCCTAGCAGTGGGATTGCTGGGTCATATGGCAGTTCTATTCCCAGTTTTTTAAGGAATCTCCACACTGTTCTCCATAGTGGCTGTACTAGTTTGCATTCCCACCAACAGTGTAAGAGGGTTCCCTTTTCTCCACACCCTCTCCAGCATTTATTGCTTGTAGACTTTTGGATAGCGGCCATTCTGACTGGTGTGTTAAATTTTTATTTTTAAAGGTACTGGTGAATACAGAAACATCAGTAAAATGAGCATCATATTCCTCTCAGCCTCCTTAGAAGAATTAGTGCCACAAGTGGTTTCCAAGCAAGAGAATGTTACTATATTGTTATATATTCTGATAATTGAGTCAGATTCTCAGTTCCCTAGACCTGACTTTATCCCAGCTTCTCACTTAAGCATATTGAGAGGAAGCTTTTTCTCTGGCTCTTCAGAATACTGAGCAACCCATTTGCCAGGAGGAAGTTCCACCATTTGCCTCTTAACTGGTGTTACCAAGATTCTCCCTAACTTGTCATTCAAACTTTGCTTTTAATTGCACACATGATGATAGTAATGATGAGGAGGATTTTGTATTATGTGTCCTGTACACAATTAGGTTGGGAAAAGGTAGCATCATTGTATCTGCTGTTAATGGAGAACGAGCTTGTCATGCAAGTCAGTCTACACCATTATGAGCAGCTGGTGAAAACCCATCACTATGCTGATTCCACAAGTACTTGCAAGCCAGTAGAAATCATTTCTGCAGAGCCACAATTCAAAGTGGAAACAAACCTTACCTCAGTTAACAAATGTAAGGCTTTACCATTTCAATCACTCTCTCTGACTAGGTTAAAATTATTACTTCCAATAAGGCATAAGGTATATTTTATTTCACTCTATTGATTGAAATTACAATTTAAATGGAGAAAACCTACTCCTGTGGCTTTTCTGGAAATGCTTCTTGAAACCACATGGTATTAAAGGAGATTTAGAGGAAGTGACTGGTTACTGAACTGCTTCCAGGCTGGTCTAGAATGTTTCCAATTATATATCATGAAAGTACACTCACGTGAAATATTCATGCCAAATTAAGAAATATGGCCCCAATTTTTAAAACAAACCATTAAAAATGCCCTCTTTGCAGAACAATTAATAAACTACTGTGCTTATACTCTAAAGTGGAAAATTTTTATCAAGGTCACTGTTACAATTGCTGCTGGTTCTAGAAGAAAATATGTGAAATGAGGGAGCACTAAATAACCAGCATGAATCAACATAGTTGTAGGTATTCCAAGAGGTAGCTTAGGTACTGCTGAACATTTATTTTTAGAGGCATTGATTTTAAGAATTGAGACATGTTATAGCAGGTATTTCTGGTTTTTTCAAATTATTGTGTCTGATTCATACAAAAATAATATAAATTCATACAAATTACATTAGAACGGAGAAGGTCTTTTTTTTCCCCTTAATTAACAATGATGGAATTAAAAGAGGTGTCTGTTATAGCACTAAAATTCTATAGTGAGTGAGACAATTGAAACTGTCACAAATCAGTGTCAGTAATGGGAAATTGTGTGGTTGTAATTCTTAATTTGGGGAGAAGATTTAGCACAATAACAAGTCACTTTGTTTTGCTATGAACAATACATTGTTTACTTTAAAATTTAATTTGCAAAATGGAAAATAAATTTTAGAAGCAGGAAAATAATTAAAATATTTTAATATTATGTTTGTACTATCTCCAAACTATATATACTTTATTTATTTTTCAGGATTTCATGATTGTCTATTTCTAGTGCCACATTTTTAAAATAATTCAGCCTCACTATGCAATTTGTAATTCAAGATTTTATTTCTGTATTAAAGAACATATGGTTACTAAATATTGTTAAATACATAGTTGATTAATTGAACATACTCAGTTTTTATAATTCTCCTTATAATTGATTATAAATTTGCTCTTTAGATTTCATGGGAAAAATATTCTCTCATCCATTTGTATTTCAGTGTGCCAGCAAAGTGAATGGAGGGAGGTATGAAACTACCAAAGACTATCCCGATGATGCCATCCGATTTGCTAGAAGTCATCCACTTATGTACCAGCCCATAAAACCTGCCCATAGAAAACCAATACTAGTGAAAACAGATGGAAAGTATAACCTGAAACAAATAGCAGTGGATCGAGTAGAAGCTGAGGATGGCCAATATGATGTCTTGTTCCTTGGGACAGGTAATGAAATTAGAAAGTACTCAGACATTTAAATTGAACCTTAAAATCAATAACATTACATTAAAAATCCCTGCCTGTCAACAAAATCTCTGTTGACCCATTTGGCTTTCTTACATACTGCCTGTCCACTGCAATGGAAGAGAAGAATTTGGGGCAGTTACAGCCTGTAATTCCTGATACATGGTCAATATTTAATACATTTGAACAAAATGAATACATTAAGGAATGAATAATTGATGTTAATAAACAATGTTGGTTCCAGAAAAGAACTCAGAGCAGAAGTAGGGGGCCATAGCAAGGATAGTTCTCATCTGTTAATCCCTCAGGGCCACTGCTTCCCTCGGCTTCTCAATAAGGGCTCAAGATTTTTCAGTCTTTAGGTAAAGTTGAGGTAATTTCACCTAAACCTGTAATCTCAACTGTGCTTATCAGGCCCCATCAGAAATAAGCTATGTGAAATGAAACAAGCTAAATATTATACATTAAAGTGAAAGAAAGTGAAAGTCGCTCAGCCGTGTCTGACTCTTTGCGACCCATGGACTATACAGTCCATGGGATTCGCCAGGCCAGAATACTGGAGTGGGTAGCCTTTCCCTTCTGCAAGGGCTCTTCCCAACCCAAGGATCGAACCCAGGTTTCCTGCGATGCAGGCAGATTCTTTACGAGCTGAGCCACGAGGGAAGCCCAATGTTATACATAATGGAGATAAAATTTTAGACTAAAGCTATAATATCCTGCATTATTAAAATAAAGTATAATAAATATGCTAAAATTCAAAATGTAAACTAGATCTGTAATTTCAATTAGTGCCATTCATTAGATCTAGCTTATGGAGGAGAACTTGGAATTGTTTAGCGTGCAGGGTAATATGTGTCAAATTCTGTCAAGTACTTTGAAATTATATAGTCATTTAAAAAATCATTAAAATGGTCATTTCTTTTTTTTATATGCATCGTCGTAATTGCTATATCAGATCCTATTTAGAAGAGTAAGCATTCTACTATATATAATTTTCATCATTGACATATTCTAAAGAGACGTTACATATGCCCAGATGAGGAATTAGTATATAGTATTAATGGTGCTTGAACTTTCCCACTTATGCTTTTTGAAAAAGCAAAGGAGGTAATTGTCTGATTTCCAAATATTGATGTCTCTTGAAGGCTATATTTTATTCATTTCAGAGGTTAGTAATATGTTCTGCTGGAGAAGGAAATAGCAAGCCACTCCAGTATTCTTGCCTGGAGAATCCCATGGACAGAGGAGCCTGATGCACTACAGTCCATGGGGTCACAAAGAGTTGGACATGACTGAAATGACTAGGCAATATGTTCTGCACCGTGGGTTCAAGATTAACAAAACATCACATTTCTTTAATAAAGTTAAAATTACCTGGCCATGAATTCACTTATAGTGGTATCCAACAAAGTTAAAAAAAAAAAGAAAGAATTCCATAAGCAACAGTAATATTTGATAAAATTAATCACAGAAAAAAATCATGTTGTTTTTAACTGCCTTGGAAAGTAGAAGTCATGTATATAAATCCAAGAATGTTTTCAGAAATACTCTTTTGTTAGATTGACCAAAGCTATTTGAGAGAATTCCAGAAATATATAAGGTATATACTTAGGCTCTCATGTAACCTATGTTGAGCTTAAAGATATCATCATATTGAACCACAGCTTTTCAGCACTAAAGAACATATTTGATGAATGTGTGACGAGTACAACTTTGAAAAATCCCACAAAATAGTTATTTTTCCCCAAATTTACCAGACACATGCTTTAGTACTATATATAGTAGTCCTTATTGAAAACTCACTAGTTGCAAACTGATAATTTGAGTTCCTCTTTGCTTTTTTACTTGATATAATAATTGTGGGATATTTATAGTGTGTGCTTGATATGATAATTTTGTTCCTTTTGGTAATTTTTATTAGTTTTAATTTAATTACATTATATTAAGCCAATCACACGATTTCATATTTTTTAAAGAAATTGCATAAGTACCATAGAAACTCCAGGATCAGAACTTCCAAAGTGCTTTTTTCCCCCTAGTTATTTCTAGCACTATACTAAATTGTTCTTACAGTCAAATTAGTGTTTTTTAAATTTTCATTGGAAAGAACAAGTTCAGAATATCAGGAATAATAAAAGCAAGGTAGGATTTTAAAATGTAGGTATAAATTTATTAAATTATTTATAATTATATAGACTAAATGATTAGTACAAGAGGACTCATTACACTATTCTCTTTATAGTGTATACTTGAAATTTTTATTGAAAGTGTATATAACAATACTTGTGGTTACTGGAGGTGAGCAGTGGGAGAACTGGATGAAGGTTGTCAAAGATACATCTTTCCAATTATGAGATAAATAAGTACTAAGGATATAACATACACCATGACGAATATAGTTAACAGTGCTGTATGTTATAATGAAACGTTTTAAGAGAGTAAACCCTAAGAGTTCTCATCACAAGGGAAAAAAAAAACTATTTTGTATGATTAATGTTCACTAAACTTATTGTGATAGTATTTCATGATGTATGTGCTCAGTCGTGCTGACTCTTTGCGACCCCATGGACTATATAGTCAATGGAATTCTCTAGGCCAGAATACTGGAGTGGGTAGCCTTTCCCTTCTCCAGGGGATCTTCCCAACCCAAGGATTGAACCCAGGTCTCCTGCATTGCAGGCAGATTCTTTACCAGCTGAGCCACAAGAGAAGCCCATGATGTATGTAGGTCAAATAATTATGCTGTATACCTTAAAATTATGCCGTGTTGCGTGTCAATTATATCTCCTTAAAATTAGAAGGAAAAATGTAAATGTATAGGTATAAATATATTCTATTTATATATCAATATGTCAAGATTTCCATTGTGTGTTGCTTGGAAGGTTCCCTAAGATTAAAGGTATAGTTTCTTAACAGGAGGTAGCTTTAGGTGAAAAATATTCTTTCATCATATTTCATAGAAAAAGCTAGAATAATTTTCTTTCTGTCTTCTATTTCATTAATTCCAAAAGACATCTTGATTTCTGAACCTTTAATTGGGTTTTTGAATCGAATTGTTGAAAAATAATTATATATTATTTGTTCTTATTCTTTGACCACGTACACAAAATTGATTTTTTGCCAATTTAAAATATGAATATATAAATAGCCATATTGTTTTAACTGGCAATGATTAAATATTTTATATATTTAGATTTCAAATCTTATTTAAATTTATAATAATCTCTCCATGGTTTGTAATTGTTTGAAAACCAGATTGTGACAAAGCTTCTGGATTTTCTCTTCGTTTTCTTGTAGATAATGGAATTGTGCTGAAAGTAATCACGATTTACAACCAAGAAACAGAATCAATGGAAGAAGTAATTCTAGAAGAACTTCAGATATTCAAGGTATTTTTAGTGAAACATATAGCCAACATTTATGTATTGTAGACAATTGCAAGTGAAGTATAAACAGGAAAAACACTGCATCAGGTTTTTTTTTTTTTTTCTTAATCAGTATGTTGTAAATTCAGAGTACTTTGAAGTGAAGAATGATTTAAAATTCTGGTACATCTATTTGATTATCGTAGACTATTCACTATTCAGATAAAGAGGCCAGTATTTACCAAGCATGAAAAGAATTTCATCATATGAACTGGAACATAAATGACACTTATCCCACAAATGAATTCTACAATCATTATTACAATCATCATCTTAAGCAAATGTACTATCAATAAAAGCAATTTAAAAAATAGCAGCGGGTTTCATATTGTGGGCATTGTCGTGTGATAAGTAGATTGCCTTTTTATCGCATGCACTTTACACAGAGAATTTGTTAAAAGAAAAATGCACAATGATAATGGAAATATTAAACATGACAAAAACAGTTGTATATATTGTCTCTCTTTTTTACACACACACATACACACCCATATATACACAGTAAGTCTTGAGATCTATAGCAGTTATGGTCTTTGAACACTGAATTAATTAGTAATCATTGCTCCTAGGGGAGATGCACACTGCAGTCCATAGGGTCACAAAGAATCGGACATGACTGAGAGACTGAAAAACAAAGAGGAGATACAGCATTAGGTTCCTGAGAGTCTCTAGTCACAGCATTTTTGTCAACTGATTGATATATAAACTTGTTTTTTTTGTGTTTCTCTTTAAAGACACCTTATTTAGTATATGTTGTTGTTGTTTAGTCGCTCAGTTGTGTCCAACTCTTTTGCCAACCCATGGACTGTAGCCTGCTCGACTCCTCTGTCTATGAAATTTCCCAGGCAGGAATACTGGAGTGGGTTGCCATTTCCTTGTCCAGAGGATCTTCCTGACCCAGGGATCAACCCATATCTCTTGCACCGCAGGTGGATTCTTTACTACTGAGCCACCACGGCTATCCTTTTGATTAATTAAAATTGAACTTACGGCTAATAGCTCTAATAACTCCTGCCTGAACAAGGCTTATTTAAAACACATATTTATTTCATAAGGCACATTATAGCCTTTTGGAACTTAGGAACACAACACTTCAACACTATGCTTAGGGGCCTTTTAAACAGCACATCATTAACAAAAAGGACAAAAATAAAAATATGGTACTAAATGGAACATGAAGATACTTGTTTACAGTATGAGAGTTGAAACAAGAAGGCAGGGTATACCTTGATCAACCTCAGCTGGGAATGTACATATTGGGCAGCTCAGATTTTTTTTTTTTGCCATTCTGAGCACGTGCATGGCTGTGAATGGCAGCGAAATACCAAAAGTATTGATATTGGGGTTGCAAATAAATTTTGGCAAGTAAGCAAATGTGCAAGATCACAATGTGCAATAATGAAGATTGTGTATGTATGTAATGAATGTGTACAGAAATACTTTTGATGAAAACAGTTTATTTCACCTTTGCTGTTCAGAAGATTAGATTCCTCATAGGTTCACACAAAGTTAACCACATTCTTATCTCAACCAGAGCAGCTGTTGTTGTTTAGTCGCTCAGCCATGTCTGACTCTTGTGTGACCCCATGGACTGTAGCCCTCCAGGCTTCTCTGTCCATGGGAGTTTCCGGGCAAGAATACTGGAGTGGATTGCCATTTCCTTCTCCAGGTTATCTTCCTGACCCAGGAATTGACCCCATGTCTTGGCGTCTCCTGCCTTGCAGGTGGATTCTTTTACTGCTGAGCCACTGGAGAATCCCCAGAGCAGCTATACCTTTGTTTATTTTGCATATTGGGCCTCTATAAGATTTCATTTCATGTTAGGAATCACAGATCTCATATTAAGGGCATTCATCATAACAATGTCTTATTCACATAAATCCTTAAGAAACATTTTTTTGAATGAATAAATGCATGCATATGCTTCCCTTGTGACTCAGCAGTAGAGAATCTGCCTGCGAATACAGGAGACGTGACTTTGATCTCTGGGTTGAGAATATTCCCTGGAGAAGGAGATGACAACCCACTCCAATATTCTTGCCTGAGAAATCCCATGGACAGAGGAGCCTGACGGACTACAGTCTATGGTCGCAAAGAGTCGGCACGACTCAGTGACTAAACAATGACACGTGAATAAAGCGTTCTGTAGTTTTAAATATTTAAAATTCTAATATAGATGATCAAATTTTTCTCTTTCAAAAAATAACTATTTGAAGGATAATTATCCATTAATTATCCAGGAGTGTATCCCACCTGCCTGTGATTTCTCCACTTACAGAAATGACTGAGTTTGTGATGTCCTTAGAAATATTCTTGTCTTAATCACCACCCCTAGAATTACACAGAGGAGCTCAAAACTATCCTGTAGATTGTCCTTCCTCTGGTGCAGTTCCAAGACATTAATGATGATAATGCACATTTTTCAGAACATTCTGGATTAATGGAGATGGAAAGAAAAATATTCTGTTTTGTTATTGTACAGTTGCTAAGTCATGTCCAACTCTTTGCCACCCCATGGACTGCAGCACACCCAGCTTCCCTGTCCTTCACTATCTCCTAGAGTTTGCTCAAACTCATGTCCATTGAGTCGGTGATGCCATCCAACTTTCTCATCCTCTGTTGCCCCTTCTCCTCTTGTCCTTGATCTTTCCCGCCATCAGAGTCTTTTCCAGTGAGTCAGCTCTTTGCATCAGGTGGCCAAAGTATTGGGCCTTCAGCTTCAGCATCAGTCCTTCCAATGAATATTCAGTGTTGATTTCTTTTAGGAGTGATTGATTTGATCTCCTTGCAGTCCAAGGGACTCTCAAGAGTCCCCTAGCACCATAATTTGAAAGAATCAATTCTTTGGCACTCAGCTTTCTTTATGGTAGAACTCTCACATCTGTGAGAAAAAGCAATGGTTATAGCTTTGACTATATGGACCTTGTTGGCAAAGTAACCTTTCTGCTTTTTAATATGCTGTCTAGGTTTGTCATAGCTTTATCGTCCAAGGAGCAAGTGTCTTAATGGCAGAAAGAGAAGAAGAACTAAAAAGCCTCTTGATAAGGGTGAAAGAGAAGAGTGAAAAAGTTGGCTTAAAACTCAACATTCAAAAAGCTAAGAAAGATCATAGTATTTTGTTTAAGCCTGAGTTAAAACAATTAAAGATCACATGGTTTCTTGGTAATAAGACCTATTCAAAGATATAACTGTTTTCCTTCTAACGGTTCAACTTTCTTTATAAGAAATACCACTCTGACTTTACTATTTAAAGATAATTGAGTTCCAAAACATGAGTAATACTCAAATGCAAACACAAAAATTATAATGCAGAGACAAACTGAAAGATAGATTATTCACTACTTTTCTCATCTATATTTTGTCCTACTCTATTAGAAAATATTTTTTGAAAGAAATCGTATTTTATTTCATTGTATTTTCCTTTTGATTTACTAAAATGAAAGCTATATACTGCTTGACAGAGAACCACTCACATATCTAATATTATTACAGTTAATTTATAACCATACTAAGGTATGTTTCTATATTTTTATTCCTAAATGTGAAAGTTATTTTTTTTTAATTTTTCAGGATCCAGTTCCTATTATTTCTATGGAGATCTCATCAAAGAGAGTAAGTTGTATAGGTGTCTCTGTGTGTGCATTCTATGTATCAGATAAGGTCAAAAGATAGAAAGCTTGTGTAGGTGTTCTTATATGTTAACAAGTTACAGCTTTACTCCGACAGAAATACATAGTGATTTATAGATAGGTAATAGATTTCTTCATATTCTGTTTCTAGAAAAATATACAAGAATAGATTTACCTGTACAATCATAATAGAACATTATTCCATGTTTTTTTTGCTAATATTTTTGCAAAAAATCATGGTAATGATAATACAAGGGAGTGTACAATGAAAAATAAACCTCCTTTCCACTTTACTGGAACCAATTTCTGGTGTAACTTTGAGAGTAGCTGTTACATATATTGCCTCATTTATTTATAAGTAACCTTTTATGTTAAGGCAGATAGGGACATATGAGGTTATTGTTCTGCTACTTATACTTTTTACTTACTAACATATCTTACAGTTTATCCCACATCATTCTATGTATATATCTGTATCGCTTTTTTAAATGTTATATGTCAATATGCACTGTTGGTGGGAATGTAAATTGGTGCAGCCACTGTGAAAAACAGTATGGAAGTTACTCAGAAAATTAAAATTAGAACTGCCATATAATCGAGCAGTTCTACTTCTGGGTATCTATCCAAAGGAACCAAAAACACTAATTCAGAAGGATATATACACCCCCATGTTCATTTAAGGTTTATTTATAATAGCCGAGACATGGAGATGAACTAAGCATCCATCTATGAATGACTGGATAAATAAATTGTACACGTACACATGTACATACACACACACACAGTGGAGTGTTAGTCAGCCATAAAAAAGAAGGAAATTCTGCCCTTTGCAGTAACATGAAAAGATTTTGTGGGCATTATGCCAAGTGAAATATGTCCAAGGAAGACAAATACCATATAATGTCATTTATATGTGAACTATTGGACAACAACAACAAAACAGGCTCCTAGATAGAGAGAACAGATCTGTGGTTGCCAGAGGCAGGGGCTAGGTGAAATGAGTATATGTTATTAAAAGCTACAAGCTTTTAGTTATAAAATAGCTAAGTCCTGGTGAGGTAACATACAGCATAATGATTATAGTTAACAATACTGTATTATATATTTGAAAGCTGCTAAGAGAGTAGATCTTGAAAGTTTTCATCACAAAAAAATATTTATAGATGTGTAGTGTGAGATGAGGGAGGTTAACTAAAATGATTGTGACCATTTTACAATACATACAAGTATCATATAATTATGTTGTACAGCTAAGACTAATATAATGTTATATGTCAATTGTATCCATTAAAAATGCAAAAAAAAAGACCATTTACTTTTTCACTCTCCTATTGAACAGTCCTGTAAACTTTTTAAAAAGACCTACAATGTTAGATGACAAAAGAGTCTTTCTACTTTGATAATGAAAGTATAGTCAACTTGAGATTTTTGTCAGCCTCACTCTAGCACTTTTGTCCTTCAGGCATACAAGTCTGTAAAAGTATTTCAGATCTTGGAGAAAACAAAAGTGTTAGTGTTCCCTCATCAGTCCTGAGTAACTGTAGTTATTTAAGTGAATATTCACAGAAATGATTACATAGAAATGTGGAAATGTAAGTGTAAGAACTCAGTGAGAATTTTGTCCATTTCTGCTAGTGGCCTCTCTCTTCCTTGATGTCTGTAGCAACAGCTCTATATTGGATCTGCTTCTGCTGTGGCCCAAGTCCGATTCCACCAGTGTGACATGTATGGAAGTGCTTGTGCAGACTGCTGCCTGGCTCGAGACCCTTACTGCGCCTGGGATGGCATCTCCTGCTCTCGCTATTACCCAACAGGCACACATTCAAAACGGTGAGACAGTTCTTCCATGGGACCTTTCGCTTATTTAGAAAAAAACTAATATTATGCTTTTTTGTCACTTTCTTTCTGTACCCATTCCATGAAAATAACCTTTTCTTTTTTAAGTGATTTTCCATTTATTCTAAAGTAACTTGAGCTTTTGTTTTTATATTGGCGTATAGGTGATTTAACCATGTTGTGTTTGTTTTAGGTGTACAGCAACTTGATTCAGGTATCCATAGATATATCCCTTCTTTTTCAGATTGTTTTCCCACAGAGGTTATTACAGAGTATTGAGTAGAATTCCCTGTGCTATAGAGTAGGTCTTTGTTGATTATTTTATGTATAGTGGTGTGTATATGTTAATCCCAAACTCCTAATCATCATAGTCTTAATTTGTTCTTAATATAAACTTTGAAAACCTCACTTTTTCTGAAAAATAACTTCCATTGACTACTGTGTAGAGACAGGCTGAGCTTGCTTTCTAGGGCTTTATTTTTCCTCCAAGTTTGAATCAACTCTTTTCCCTCCGAAACTTTTACTGCAAGACATGAAACCAGTTTAGATAAGCTTAAAATGTGGAAATAGCAAGTAAATCCACACATGAGGAATTCAAAGACTTAAAAGGAAAATAAATAAATTCTAAAATACATCCTGCATTTGCCTCAAGTTCTCCCGACCAGCTGGTTTTCATTTATTTCATTTTGAAAGTGAATATTTTAACTCCTAGGCAAATACATGACCTGTGTAATTAATGAAATGTGCGATTTAATTCAACACAAATGAAAGGTACTTACAGACCTCCAAACTCTAATATCTACAATTCAGTGGGGTCATTGCCACTAGTTAGAGAAGGTAAATCCTACAATTCTTTGAACAGATCTTATGGCACAGAAAGTATTTTGAAGAATAAGAATCTTTCTTAAGTCATAAGAAATTATGCATTCTTTGGGGAAAAATAAAGGAAACTATATTTATTATAGAATAAGCAATTATCTTCTTCTCCTGGTAAAGTGGCTAAAGATAATATAAAGCAAAGATATAGAACCATATACAGTTTCCCTGCTGAAAGCAACTTTTATTAATTTCATTTCCTATTGCTCGTTCACTTTGGCTACCTTTACACCTTTTTTCAAAATCTAATTTAATCCAATTAGTACAATTGTTATTTTTATAAATTCACATGAATAGTAGAATCTCATTTTAAAAAATAGTCACTAATTCAAACTTTTACTAATTTGACCTTACCTAAATTAACATTCCAATGAGTAAATAAAGGATATATTAAGGAGATAGTAAAAAGATACTTTGAGGGACATTTATGAACTAAACAATGTATCAACTGTTTTGAAGAATTGAGTGAGTCAGTTGATTTTCTACCCATGTTTATTGATATTGAAAATCAATTTTTGAAGAATACAGCTGTGTTACTAATTGAAAATATTATTTTATGCTTTATTCACTCATTCAGTCTAATTTTGTACTATGTTTGAGGGGTAGGAAGAAACAATCCCAGTCCCCTGTCCATAGGAAAACAGAACCAGAAGTGAAGAATAGAATTGTAAATAAAGATGATAGCTCACCACTGAGCACTTACTATGTATAAGTCACCAGACTAAGTGCAATACACATAACACATTATTTGATTCTCAGAATAATTCAACATTTGAGTTCAATCTTGAAGGCAAGGATATAAGGAGATTTCAGTTAAAGAGAATCAATTGTTTCTACAGAGGCACAGAAAAATGCTCTGAGAAAACCGTGTAGTTCCATAGGTTAGATTTGATGTAGTAGAATCTAACGGCAGAAAGGTAATTATACCAAAAATAATAACATTAATTATCCTAATGTTTTTAGCAGCAACAAAAATATTTATAAGCCTTCCACCAAATACTTAATGAATAACAAGCTTTTTATTAGGCATGCAGCATTTATGATGAATTTAACTGAGAAGTTTCCATAGCTAAGTATTTCCTGGTATATGGTGCCTCTTGTAAAAGTGTATATTTTTGTTTTATGGTGTTTTATAGGGTGGACAAAAGAGTTCTTTAGGGAAGTTAAATGAATGGGCAAAATCATAGACAGGAAGTAGTGAGATGCTGGAATCAGGAGCCATGCTTGTGAATAAATTAGTTCAGTGCAGTGACATGAAATGCAGATCTTTCAGTAGTGTCAGATTCTTTGAAACCATCACCCACCCCTGGAGGAGAACATTTTGGATAAGTTCCAGCACATAAAGTTTGCTTTTATAGCAGATCGTTTTAGCTTCAGACCTGACTAGCAGTAGAAATTGAAAATTGGTCATTAAAATAAGTACTCTTCTGTTCACAGAGTGAAAATGAGTCAACAGAGGAAAAACATCTATTCACACTCCAAACCACTTGTTTAAAGTAGCCTTCCAAAGTACACTATAATTTATAGAGCTAGGTCTTTTTCTTCCCCCTTGCTCTTGTATTTTGTCTTGTTTCCAGCATTCTCTTGAAAAGTTTCCAAGGGGTAAGAGATATAAGAAAAATACGTGACTTTGAGAGCTTAGCTTTTCTAATATTCTTGATCCTAATACCTTCTTTTTTAAATGCTGAAATAAAGGACAACCATACTAGGATAGTATAAAATGAACTGAAGTCTTGTTGGAGAATGTGATAGCTGTCTTTTTAAATGCATATTTCCAATGATTTTAAACAAAATTTTTGCTCACTTACCCACAATGCTTACCTAGAATTAGCTGATTGTAATTTGCTTTTTCCTTACATTACTTGCATAATAAATGTGATACAATATCCTTTCTGCAACGTGTAAACTATTTCCCATTTCATTAATTTATTCCTGTTTCATTATGCACTATTGCTCAGCAGACCTGAGATTCCCAATATCAAAGCAACACTCAGTGAAGTGAGGAATTAACCACAGCCATTTAATTGTCATCCAGAACTTCTATCAGTTACATAATAGAAGTACACACTAGCATAAAACAGTATAGGAACATGAAACCTTTAAATTTTGCTCCTCTTTTGTCAATTTCTATTTTTGGTTTAGCTCTATAGAATGATTCATATGGCAGTTTTAATCTTAACTTCATAAAATCTCAGGTCTTTGAGTAAGGTTTTCTGATCAACAGTCTGATTCTTTTAAATAGACTTTAAAAATTGCTTTTGTGCACAGACCATAACCCTAAAAATTGACTGGAAATATTCATCTGTCATAGCATTCAATATAAGGAAACACTCAAAAGATTAAGTATTGAGCTCTTAACTAAGATATGAACTCATTTATGAGAAAGCACTCCATTTCTTGATAACATTCCAATATCACTATTTGGTGGGCATGAGGAAAACCTAGAATGAGAAAAAAAAAATGAGACTGGTAATTAAGTGTCAGTTAACCCAGCTTCCTTTACAAAAGAGGACGCACCGAACCAGGAAAGACCAGGGATGAATATAAGATCGTGCAGCATTTTAGTGGTGACATTGGGATTTGAACCTGGGCCCCTTTTCAAATTTGACCATTGCATATAGGAAAAGCATCTCTTTCTCACTTGGGAAGTTTTGCCATCTCCCTCTGGCATAAAAGTTCTGTTCTGCCTTCTGGTTTCCCCTTAGTGTTGAAGAAATGCCACGATTAGAGAAGCAAGTGGTATTTTCTACCTTTGTGTAGTATTTCTGTTTCCATCTCAAATTTGAGTTAATATGCTGAAGATCTTAATTTTAGCATTCCAGTACTAATAAGGATAAATTCCATTATTTAATTCCTGAGAAAGATGCCTACAAATTTGAAAAATGGTATATATTCTGGAGGACTTCCTTGGTGGTTCATTGGTAAAGAATCTGCCTGACAATGTGTAGGAGACATCTTCCCTGGGTTGGGAAGATCCCCTGAAGAAGGAAATGAATACTTCAGTATTCTTGCCTGGGAAATCCCAGACAGAGGAGCTTGTATGGCTACAGTCCACGGGGTTGCAAAAAGCTGGACACGACTTAGCAACTAAATAGCAACAATAACAACATATATTCTGGAATTCTTTCTCCATGGATAAAGACTATTATTATTTGTCAATCATATGTCTAATCAACTAGAAAATATGAAAATATACTGGAAGTATATTTACCTGTTAGAGGCAAATTAAGGAAAAATACAATATTTCTTGAGGTCCACTATTATGTAAGACATTCTGTTAAATATGTGTAATGCACCATCACATTTAATAGAGGCATATACTTTTTAAATATTATAACCAAATAAAAAAGTAAACTGAGTATATTATCAGTTTGTTTTTATTAACAATCACATTGATCATGATTGCTGTAGAACAAAATATTTGGATCAAAATAGCTTTACATAATGCACTTAAATATATATGGGAATTTTATCCATTTTTTACTCAAAGAGGTAATCTGCCTCAAGTCTCACTATCTTTATCTGCACATAGCCTTTACCACTCAAGGTACTCATTTAAAACCAGAAGACTTCCCTGTTGAACTAAATTCCTAATGAAGTGTAAATAGAACTTTCTTAGATTATTGTTTCAGAATCCATAATTCAAACTCATGTGACCATTTAAAAAACAGTTTTATATAGATCTTATCCATTGAATAACATTCAGTGGAAATATGGAAAACTATGAAACTTGGATTTTATCCTTATTTTGTATGACTTATCAATTTTTTCAGTAGCAGAATACTACTTGAAACTTTAATGAGGTTGGCAATATTTTAAAGTCTGGAAAATTGAAATCTGAACATCTCCTAAATGCATTTACTTTCTTTCAGGCGGTTCCGCAGACAAGATATTCGGCATGGGAATGCAGCTCAGCAGTGCTTTGGACAGCAGTTTGTCGGTAATCCATAGAAAATCAATTGCTGTGGGTATTTAGAGTGGGCATTGAAGATAAAATGCAAACTTCTTTCAAAGGGTCCTTGTTTCTTTGTGATTGATATATACTAGAACAACATTCCTGAAAGTGTTCTGTGTAGTTAAAATTTTATGGATTATAAATTTTCTTAGTTAAGAAAAATTTTTATATAGCCGGCAAGCATTATTAGACCTCAAAAAGAGGACACTTAGAACAGAAATGTTGTATACTTTAGGTGGCAGATGCCATAGTAATTTTCAGGATTTATCTCACCAGCTAAACCCTGGGAATATCTTCACTGTGTTTTTATAACTTAATTTTATCGAGAGTGATCTAACTTGAATCAGGTTTCCTAGTGAGCTTTGGATAGAAAAGTGAAGTACTTTGACTCTTTCACTAGAATAGAGTAAGCCCACAACTGGGGTTGGTGGTCCAGACATGCAGTTTTGACAAAAGGTAGTGCGTGGCCCAGTGTGTAAAGAAAGAGAAAATGTCAGCTTTAGGCAAACGTAAGGAAGTCAAACAAGACAGAAAACCGCTGACCTGTCTCTTCGCTCTGTGATGGTCGTTGGTGAGCAGACTGTGCTCCTGATGATTGAGAGACCAGAGCTGCTTATACACAGGTACAGAGAGTGTAGTCCAGGATCAGTTTGCTAATCCCCAGACTGGCTGGGAATTTGATGCAAAATGTAAGCCTCTGAGAATATTGGCTAGAGAAAGGTGGGATTCTAATTTTAGAGAAACTCAGGGATCTGTTTTGAAAGCGTGAAGGACTCAGATGTAGGAAAAAAGCCTGGAGTCTAGTATTGAATGTGATCTTGGTTAAAACAACTAAAAATAAATCCACTTGCTTTGATTCTCCACTGCAGTTAGGTATACTTGCCTGTATGCATTTTAGGTTTCAGGTTCAAATAGAGCCTTTCTGGGCCAAAATGCAGATTATAATCAAGTAGCTCTGGTTAGCACAGTCTTTGGTTCAGTTTCATGTGTTTTTCTTCCCACAGTATCTGGATAAGTGCAATCCATTGTCAAGATATCACTCACACTTGTGTTTATATAGAGCCATATGTCCTAGGTTTCCGCTTTCTGTTTCTGTATGTAGCCAACAGTTTGAGTCCTATGTCGTGTTTGATTTTTGGTGCTCACCTTCTCTTGCCTACTTTATCAATGGATGTTGTCACTGATTTCCTATTAATTTAACACTGACATACCTTCTGTTTTGACCCATCTTTTGTAATCAAACTCCTAGTTACTTCTTTCTCACTCCATAGTCTGCTGTGCATTTTTATTGTCTAGATTTTAGTATGCCACTCTTTCTAAATAACTCATGTATATGACCTTGTATAGATATTAGCAATAAAACCTGTTCACTTTGCTATAGGGATCTGAATAAGGAATCATTTAAAAATGTTATTTACCAGTAAAATGAAATTCTCAAGCCTGATGTTAACACTTATGTTACAGGGGATGCTTTGGATAAAACTGAAGAGAGATTGGCCTATGGCATAGAGAATAACAGTACTTTGCTGGAATGTACCCCACGATCTTTACAAGCAAAAGTTATCTGGTTTGTACAGAAAGGACGTGAAGCAAGAAAAGAGGAGGTAATTCATAGTTGCACATTCACACAATAGTGACTTGCATATAGTGCATGATTAGAAAATAGATGATGATTTATTTGAGTACTTAAAATTGAAGTCTTTTGTACTGTACCTGCTTTTTTATTATGTGTGATTTAGATTCATATAAATATATATGTGTATCAGTCTAGGTGTTTATACATGTGTGTGTATGTGCGTGTGTGCTAAGTTGCTTCAACCATGTCTGACTCTTTGCGACCCTATGGACTGTCGCCTGCCAGGCTACTCTGACCATGGGGATTCTCCAAGCAAGAATACTGGAGTGGGTTGCCATTTCCTCCTCCAGGGAATCTTCCCAACCCAGGGATCGAACCTATTTCCCTTACGTCTACCTGCACTGGCAGGTGGGTTCTTTACCACTAGCACCACCTGGGAAGCCCATATGTATGTATATAAAGGTCCTAAAATACATATACACAAGATTTTTATATATATCTGTATTAATATACATATAAAAACAAATGTTGTATATATGTATATATAAAATTTGGAACCTAGACTTAGATTTTTTAGTGAGGAAGTGCTCATTGTGTTGTGATTTTAGTGTTCTGTCAAAATGATGTCTTGAATTGTATTGCCCAAGCCAGTGTTTTAGAAAAATAGCAAAGTTAAATACCATTATTACCTATATCTTAGACATATGGATAAGAGAATGAAAACAACATCAGCAACATTAAAGCAGTTGATATAGTTATTAAGTTACACATGAGACATCTACTATGAGGTTCCAAAGTTGTCTACTGGGAACAACAAAAAAGATGTAAGTTCTTTTGTCCTTCTAAGCAGGTTTGGTAGTGGAAATTATATTTATTATAGGTATCTAGATACTGAGAAATGAATGAATTAGACTGCTTTTATAGATGGAAGAATTGTTGTTGCTCAGTCGCTCAATCATGTCCAACTCATTGTGACCCCATGGATTGCAGCACAGCAGGCCTCCCTGTCCCTCACCATATCCTGGAGCTCGCTCAAACTCATGTCCATTGAGTCGGTAATGCCATCTGACCATCTCATCCTCTGTTGTCCATTCTCCTTCTGCCTCCAATCTTTCCCAGCATCAGGGTCTTTTCTAATGAGACGGATCTTGGCATCAGGTGGCCAAGGTATTGGCGTTTCAGCTTTAGCATCAGTCCTTCCAATGAATATTCGGGATTGATTTCCATTAGTATTGACTGTTTGATCTCCTTACTGTCCAAGGGATTCTCAAGAGTCTTCTCCAACACTGCAGTTCAAAAGCATCAATTCTTCGGCACTCAGCCTTCTTTATGGTCCAACTTTCACATCCATACATGACTACTGGAAAAACCATAGCTCTGACTAGTTGGACCTTTGTTGGCAAAATAATGTTTCTGCTTTTTAATATTCTGTCTAGGTTTGTCAAAGCTTGTCTTCCAAGGAGCAAGCGTCTTTTAATTTCATGGCTGCAGTCACCATCTGCAATGATTTTGGAGCCCAAGAAAATAAAATCTGTCACTGTTTCTATTGTTTCCAAATCTATTTGTCATGAAGTGATCGGACTGGATACCATAATCTTAGTTTCTGAATGTTGAGTTTAAACCAGCTTTTTCACTCTCCTCTTTCACCTTCATCAAGAGGCTCTTTAGTTCCTCTTTGTTTTCTGCCATAAGGTTGATGTCATCTGCATATCTGAGGTTATTGATATTTCTCCCAGTAATCTTCATTCTAGCTTGTGCTTCATCCAGCCCATCATTTTGCATGATGTACTGTGCATATAGTTAAATAAGCAGGGTGACACTATACAGCCTTGATGTACTCCTTTCCCAATTTTGAACCCGTCCGTTTTTCCATGTCTGGTTCTAACTGTTGCTTCTTGACCTGCATACAGGTTTCTCAGGAGGCAGGTCAGGTGGTCTGTTATTCCCATCTCTTGAAGAATTTTTAAGAGTTTGTTGTGATCCACACAGTCAAAGGCTTTAGCATAGTCAATGAAACAGAAATAGGCATATTTCTGGAATTCTTTTGCTTTTTCGATGATACAGTGGCTGTCAGCTCTGCCTTTTCTAAATCCAGCTTGAACATCTAGAAGTTCTCGGTTCATGTACTGTTGAAGCCTGGCTTGGAGAATTTTAAGCATTACTTTGCTAGCATGTGAGATGAGTGTAATTGTGTGGTAGTTTGAACATTTTTTGGCATTGCCTTTCTTTGGGATTGGAATGAAAACTGACCTTTTCCAGTCCTTTGGCCACTGCTGAGTTTTCCAAATTTGCTGGCATACTGAGTGAAGCACTTTCACAACATCACCTTTTAGGATTTGAAATAGCTCAACTATTTCAGAAATAGCTCAGCTGTTTCAGAATTCCATCACCTCTACTAGCTTCTTTCATGGTGGCGCTTCCTAAGATCCACTTGACTTCACACTCCAGTATATCTGGCTCTAGGTGACTGATCTCACCCTCGTGGTTATCTGGGTCATTA
The DNA here is from genome assembly GCA_024291935.2 of Okapia johnstoni. Classification (NCBI taxonomy): domain Eukaryota; kingdom Metazoa; phylum Chordata; class Mammalia; order Artiodactyla; family Giraffidae; genus Okapia; species Okapia johnstoni. The sequence continues at coordinate 75,572,819 of CM044312.1, read as the reverse complement.
AGATCTTTTTTGTGTGTAGTTCTTCTGTGTATTCTTGCAACCTCTTCTTAATATCTTCTGTTAGGTCCATACCATTTCTGTCCTTTATTTTTCCCATCTTTGCATGAAATATTCCTTTGGTATCTCTAATTTTCTTCAAGAGATTTCTAGTCTTTCCCATTCTATTGTTTTCCTCTATTTCTTTGCATTGATAACTTAGGAAAGCTTTCTTATCTGTCTGCTATTCTTTGGAACTCTGCATTCAGATGGATATATCTTTCCTTTTCTCCTTTGCCTTTCACTTTTCTTCTTTTCTCAGCTGTTCGTAATGGAAGAATAGGTAGCATTTAAAACACACATACAGAACAGTCTGGAGACAGTCGCTAGACAGATGAATGTAGGTCTAGGTTGCTGGCTGTATGTAGGAAAAGGTCTAACTAGGATGTGAAGCAGATAAATCTTAGAGAAGACAGATAAACATTGCTGATGTTGATATGGGCTTTGAACTCAATTTTAACAAAAAAAATGGTATTTAAAAGCAGAAAATAGAAGAAAATTTGGTTATATTAAAGGGAGATAGATCTTGGTGAATATTGAAGAAATGGGCCTTAGTAAAGACATTACAAGTTAAATTGGGTTAAGGAATTTTAGAGACCTGCCTTAGGACACAGAGGACAGCTGATAGGTACTCACCAGATAGTGAATCCAGGAAGTCTCTACCTCATTTGATAGTGAAAACCAAACATTTGTCATTGGAAGTCTAAATGACTGATTCTATGTGTACAGCACAAAGACATTTTTTGCCTCTTTCCCCCTAGCCTGTTGTGAAACTTAAAAACATGTTTTTTGTTGAGAATCAGACAGTACATTCTGGGAGATGACTAAATGTGTAAATCCCAGGTTGGGCTAGCTATTAGAGAAGAAGGAGCTTCAACTTAACATAGGCTACTTAGAGATAACATAGAAAGGCAATCAGGAGAGGAGAATTCTCCTAAATTTTTCATGACATCATGAGAATAAACATGTTTCCAAAAATGATACAGTATATTGCACTGGAATAAATTATTAATGTAGTGCTAAAGTGTTTTCCATTCCATATGTCTGTGATAAAACTGGCTTTTGAATTTTGTCATAACTCACTTGGCAGGAGAAGGCCTGGGAATATTCTATTGTTCCTCCAGTTGAATGACTTCAGAAGACAGGAAAGTTAATTCTTTCATCAGTAGTTTTCTTCACTCAGTATGTTCTGTTTCTGATTTCGAACTCACTGTAATCTACCTCATTTGGAAATCTTTACCAAGTCATTTTGACATGCTGTATCCAGCAGTGTTCAAGTTTAAGTTTCTTTCTCAGACTGTTAATATAATGTATTTCTTTCCCCAAAATTTTGGTCTGTATTTTCAACTAAATTCAAATTTCCCTAATATATTTACTGATATTTGAAATTTTGAGTTTATGCATTATGGGCTTCCCTAGTGGCTAAGACAGTAAAGAATCTGCATGCCAATGCAGGAGACGTGGGTTCAATCCCTGGGTCAGGAATATCTCCTGGAGAAGGGAATGGCTACCCACTCCACTCTTCTTGCCTTTGCCTGGAGAATCTCATGGACAGAGGAACCTGGTGGGCTACAGTCCATGGGGTTCAAAGAGTCAGACATGACTGAGCAACTAACACTTTCATTTTTCATGATGCATTATATGTTTTATTATAATCAGATAATCTTGGTTTTTCTCTAGATATAGTGAATAAATTAGATTTATTCATAATCTGAAACAAAACACACGGTTGCTAACTTCATCGAAAGCTAAATGTGCATGTTGTGTACACAAAGCAAACTGACTCTGTGTTGTATTCTTCAGAAGTATTTAGAGTCCGTTTATAGTTGTCTTAGAGCTTAGAAGTTAGTTTTGAAACATTTTTTTTCGTTTATTGTATTTACTATAAAACATAAAAGGTAAATTTTATCATTACAATCTTGACCATTGTAAAGGATGTTTACGGTCACCTATCCAGTTCTTTACCTCATGTGTAATCTTTTTAGAGCATCCTTGACAGTGGCCAACAAGGCACATCCTTGATAATGCAACCACATTTAGACCATAGCCTTTGAAAAATTTTTGATTGCATGTCTTCTATTGAACTGAAATTTTTGAGATCTGGAAGCTGCTTATAAGTCCCACTCTCGACCCTCTAAGTGGGTACAGAAACCACTATTTTCAGGAGAATAACATTTTGGATCAAATGAAATCCTGTAGAAATGCTCCATAACCAGATGTCCCTAGAAAGAATCTAGCAGTTCAGTTATCTAGTTACAAACTGGATTACTTCATTTCTTTCAAATATGCACTTAAAGGTTTCCCGTTTTCCTGCTTCCTTAAAATAACATATTTATTAAATGTAAACTATACATTTTATAATTCCAAAATGTTATGATAAAGCCTAATTTGTAAGTCCTTTATACGGGAGCATTTTCCCTTGGCTTGATACCTGGTTAATTATGGTGTGTGTGTCCATTATAATGAACATTTGTGGGAAGAAAACTTCAATAGAAGGGACTTGAGAGATGAAGCTGTCCTTTTTTTCATGTTTATCTACTACATATAGGAACTGGGTTGGCCACCTTGCCTTATTATTCCCATATCTCACAACTGCACCTTAGGCATAATAATCCTCATCTTACAAATGCAGAAACTAAAGTCAAAGAGGTAGAGCTCATAAACAGAATCAACTACAGGCCCAAGGTTTTTGGGCTCAAGATTCCTGACACGTATAAGCTGAGCATGCTTCACATTTCTTCATCAGCCAACTAACTTAGGAATTGCTATATGCATTTTAATAAAATATGCCTAATTAACTATAAAAGATGTGTATTTCGATGAGATCATTGAGACACAGGATGTTTAATCACTTTCCTAGTTATTCCACCAAGCTAGTGACGTAATCACATCCAGGTCTTTTAGTTTTTATCTACTTAAATTTACACACCATCTGAAATAAGATTCTAAATGCAGTTTCACATGCTCTGGTATAAACATGGGCAATATGGAAAAACATGCATAATTTTTTCCAACAATGTATAGTGTAGTATGACACTGTAAGCTTTGGTCAGAGGTATTATTCTCCATGTTTAGATTGTGTTCTAGACCCCTGCTAATAATTTAACACTGACACCAGAAATCAACATTATACAGTTCATGAAAGTGAAAGTGTTCTCGCTTAGTCGTGTCTGACTCTTTGTGACCCTATATGGTCGTCCATGGAATTCTCCAGGCAAGAATACTGGAGTGGGTTGCCATTCCCTTCTCCAGGGGGTCTTCCTGACCCAAGGGATTGAACCTGCATCTCTTGCATTGCAGGCAGATTCTTTACTATCTGAGCTACCAGGGAAGCCCTATAATGCACCTCTTTTTTTTTTAATTAATTAATTTATTTATTTTAGTTGGGGGCTAATTACTTTACAATATTGTAGTAGTTTTTGCCATACATTGACATGAATCAGCCATGGGTTCACATGTGCTCCCCCTCCCGAACCCTCCTCCCACCTCCCTCCCCTTCCCATCCCTCTGTGTCATCCCAACGCTCCATCCCTGAGCACCCGTCCCATTGCAAAAAAACATGATTGGTTGTTCCAACTGTCACCATAACATATAAATACATTTTCAAGGTTAATGTCCAGAACGTCCCACCCTCACCTTTCTCCCTCAGAGGTCCACAGGACTGTTCTATGCATCTGTGTCTCTTATTCTGTCTCACATATAGGGTTACCAATTACCATCTTTCAAATTATATATACATGAGCATTAGTATACTGTATTGAGGTGCTTTTCTTCTGGCTCCTTCACTCTGTAATAATGGGCTCTACCAGTTTCATCCATCTCAATAAAACCCGATCAAATGTAATTTTTTTAATGCTGAGTAATATTCCATTGTGTATATGTACCACAGCTTCCTTATCCATTCGTCTGCCGATGGACATCTAGGTTGCTTCCATGTCCTGGCTATTGTAAACAGTGCTGCGATGAACATTGGGGTACACGCGTCTCTTTCAATACTGGTTTTCCTTGGTGTGTAAGCCAAGCAGTGGGATTGAGGGTCATATGGCAGTTCTTATTCCTCAGTTTTTTTAAGGAATCTCCACACTGTTCTCTATAGTGCTGTACTAGTTTGCATTCCCACCAACAGTGTAAGAGGGTTCCCTTTTCTCCACACCCTCTCCAGCATTTATTGCTTGTAGACTTTTGGATAGCAGCCATTCTGACTGGTGTGTAATGGTACCTCATTGTGGTTTTGAATTTCATTTCTCTAATAATTAGTGATGTTGAGCATCTTTTCATGTGTTTTGTTAGCCATCTGTATGTCTTCTTTGGAAAAATGTCTGTTTAGTTCTTTGGCCCATTTTTTGATTGGGGTCATTTATATTTCTGGAATTCAGACTGCAGGAGTTTTGCTTGTATATTTTTTTGAGATTTAATTGTTTGATCATGTTGCTCTCGTTTTTCTATATTTTCTCCCATTCTGAAGGCTCGTCTTTTCACCTCTCCCTAGTTTCCTTTGTTGTGCAAAAGCTTTAATTTTAATTAGGTACTCCCATTTGTTTTATTTTTGCTTTTATTCCAATATTCTGGGGTGTCATTGGAGATCCGCTGTATTTATGTCGGAAGTGTTTTTCCTATTTTCCACTAGGATTTTTATAGTTTCTGGTCTTAACATTAGATCTTAATCCATTTTGAGTTTTATTTTTGTGGTAATGGTGTTAGGAAGTGTTCTAGTTTCAGTTCTTTTAACAAGGGGTTGACCAGTTTTTTCCAAGCACTACTTGATACAAGAGATGTCTATTTCTTCTCCATTTTCTACTCATTTGCCTCCTTTGTCGAAGACAAGGTGCCCATAGGTGCGTGGGTTTATCTCTGGCCTTTCTATTTTGTTTCCCATGATCTATATTTCTATCTTGTGCCATACCACACTGTCCTTGATGACTGTGGCTTAGTAGTAGAGCTTGAGTCAGGCAGGTTGATTCCTCCAGTTTCCATTTCTTCTTTCTCAAATTGCTTTGGCTATTCGAGTTTCCTTATACTGTCCATACAAATTGTGAAATGATTTTGTTCTAGTTCCTGTGAAAAATATCATGGTAGCTTGAGAGGATGCATTGAATCTATAATTGCTTTTGGGAGTATACTCATTTCACTATATTTAATTCTTCCAATCCATGAGCACGGTATATTTCTCCACTTTTTTGTGTCCTCGATTTCTTTTCATCAGTGTTTTATAGTTTTCTATATATTCTTTTGTTTCTTTAGTAGGTATATTCCTAAGTATTTTATTCTTTTTGTTGCAATGTGTGATGGTATTTTTTCCCACTTAATTTCTCTTTCTGTTTTCTCATTATTGGTGTATAGGAATGCAAGGATTTCTTGTGTGTTAATTTTGTATCCTGCAACTTTACTATATTCATTGATTAGCTCTAGTAGTTTTCTGGTAGAATCTTTAGGGTTTTCTATGTAGAGGATCATGTCATCTGCAAACAGTGAGAGTTTTACTTCTTCTTTTCCTATCTGTATTCCTTTTATTTCTTTTTCAGCTCTGATTGCTGTGGCCAAAAAACTTCCAAAACTATGTTGAAATAGTAAGTGGTTGAAAGTGGGCACCACCCATTGCCTTGTTCCTCGACTTTAAGGGGATAATGCCTTTCAGTTTTTTAAACCATTGAGGATAATGTTTTGCCTGTGGGTTTGTCATATATAGCTTTTATTTATTGTTTGAGAGTATGTTCCTTCTATTCCTGCTTTCTGGAGAGTTTTTATCAATAATGGATTGTCTAAATTTTGTCAAAGGCTTTTTCTGCATCTATTGAGATAATCAAATTGTTTCTTATTTTTCAATTTGTTAATGTGGTGAATACATTGATTGACTTTGGCGGATGTTTAAAGAAACCTTGCATTCCTAGGATAAAGCCCACTTGTGTCATGATGTATGATCTTAGTTAATATGATGTTTAGGATTTCTGTTTGCTAGAATTTTAATAAGGATTTTTGAGCATCTAAGTTCATCATTGATAATTGGCCGGTAGTTTTCTTTTTTTGTGACATCCTTTGTCTGGTTTTGGAATTAGTGGTGATGGTGGCCCTTTTTCCATAGAAAGAGAGTTTGGAAGTTGTACCATCTTCTGCAATTCTCTGAAAGAAATTTGAGTAGGATAGGTGTAAGCTCTTCTCTAAATTTTTGTAGAATTCCGCTGTGAAGCGTCTGGTCCTGGGCTTATTGTTGCTTGGAAGATTTATCTGATTACAGTTTCGTTTCCGTGCATGTGATGGGTCTGTTAAGATCTTCTATTTCTTTTCTTCCTGGTTCAGATTTTGGAAAGTTATACTTTTCTAAAATTTGTCCATTTCTTCCAAGTTGTCCATTTATATTGGCATATAGCTGTTGGTAGTAGTCCTCTTATATCCATTGTATTTCTGTGTAGTCGTTGTGAATCCTCTCCATTTTCATTCTAATTTGTGATCTGATCTTCTCCTTTGTTTTCTTGATGAGTCTGGCTAATTGCTTGCCATTTTTTTATCGTCTCGAAAAAACCAGCTTTTTAGTTTTGGTTGATTTTTGCTATGGTCTCTTTTGTTTCCTTTGCATTTATTGCTGCCCGCAAATTTTTTAAGATTTCTTTCCTTCTACTAACCCTGGGGGTTCTTCATTACTTCCTCCTAGTTGCTTTAGGTGTAGATTAGTTTATTTATTGATTTTTTTCTTGTTTCTTGAGGTAAGCCTGTATGCATGAAACCTTCCCCTTAGCATTGCTTTTACAGTGTCCCATTAGGTTTTGGGTTGATTGTGTTTTCATTTCATTCGTTTCTATGCATATTTTTGATTTCTTTTGATTTCTTCTGTGATTTTTGGTTATTCAGAAAGCGTGTTTTTAGCCCTCCATATTTGGAATTTTTATTAGTTTTTTTTTCCTGTAATTGAGGTCTAATCTTACTGAATTGTGGTCAGAGAAGATGGCTGGGATGATTCAATTTCTTGTGGAATTTACCCAGGCTAATTATGTCCCATGATGTGATCTATCCTGGGAAAGTTCCGTGTGCACTTGAGAAAAAGGTGAAATAGCTGTTTTGGGTGGAAAGTCCTGAAAATATCGATTAAATCTAATTTGTCTTATATTATCATTTCAAAGTTTTTGTTCCATTGTTATTTTTCGTTAGTTGATCTATCCATATGTGTGGAGTGGGAGTATTAAAAAGTCTCCCACTATTATGTGTTATTGTTAATTTCCCTTTCATACTTGTTTAGTATTTGCCTTATAAATTGTGGGTGCTCCTATGGTTGGGGGTGCATATATATTTATAGATTTGTTACATCTTCTTCTATAGGGATTGACCCTTAGATCATTATGTAGTGTCCTTCTTTGTCCCTTTTCACAGCGCTTATTTTAAAGTTCTATTTTACTGAAATGAGTATTGGCGACTACCTCTTTCGATTGGTCTCCATTTGCATGAAATATGTTTTTCCATCCCTGCACTTTCAGTCTGTATGTGTTACCCCCTAGTTTATTTGAGGTAGGTCTCTTGTAGACAGCATAATGTAGGGGTCTTGTTTTTGTATCCACTTCAGCCACTCTTTGTCTTTTGGTTGGGGCATTCAACCCATTTACATTCAAGTAATTATTATAAGTATAGTCCCGTTTACCATTACTTTGTAGTTTTTTAAGTTTTTTCCGTGTTTAAACATCCTTTCAGTGTTTCCGTTTAGAGAAGATCCTTTAGCATTTGGATGGAGAGCTGTTTGGTGGTGCAGAATCCCTCATTCTTGCTTGTCTGTAAAGCTTTGAATTCCTCACTTCGCATATCTGAATGAGATTCCTGCCGTGGGGGGGGGGGGGGGGTGGGGGGGGGGGGGTGGGGGGGTGTGGAGGGGGGGGGGGTACAGTAATCTGGGTTGTAGAATTTCACTTTCATTACTTTAAGTAAGGGGGGGGGGGGGGGGGTCCTGCCATTCCCTTCTAAAACCAAACCGCTTTTCCTAGCCTGAAGAGTTTCTATTGAAACATCAGCTGTTACCTTAGGGATCCCCCTTGTGTGTTATTTGTTGTTTTTCCCTTGCTGCTTTTAATATTTGTTCTTTTGGTTTTTGATCTTTGTTATCTGAATTAATATGTGTCTTGGGGTGTTTCGCCTTGTGTTTATCCGTTTGGGACTGTCTAGGGTTTCCTTGGACTTCTGTGACTATTTCCTTCCCATTTAGAGGGAAAATTCAACTAATACTCCTCGAGTACTTTTCAGGCCTTTCCTTTTATCATCTTCTCTGGGACTCCTATGAGTTCGAATTTTGGGGCGTTTCAATTGTCCAACAGAGGTCCCTGAGTTTTCTTCATTTCTTTTGATTCTTTTTTCTTTTTTCCCTCTCTGCTCTCGTTTATTTCCACCATTTTATCGTCTACCATCACTTATCCTATCTTCAGCCTCTGTTATATCGTACGTTGGTTCCCTCCAGCGTGTCTTTTATCTCTCCTTTATTTCATTTATTCAAAATATCTGACTCCTTTTTATTTTCTCTAGGTACTCTGGTAAACATTTCTTTGCATCTTCTCAATCCTTGTCTCCAGGCTATTTATCTGTAACTCCAATTTATATTCAATATTTTGGATCATTGTTACTATCATTTCTAAATCTTTTTCAGATTAGATTCCCTTATCTCCTCCTCTTTTTGTTTTGGTTTGGTGCCCATTTTCTCATTTTCCTTTACATGTTGGAGTATTTCTCCTGCCTTTTTCATCTTGTTTAGATTGCTGTGTTAGGCCGTGGGCCTTCTGCGTTATTCTGGTAAGTTTGAAGTTCCTCCTTATTGTGGAGGTCCTCACTGTTGGGTGGGGTGGATGGGTTGGCTTGTCAAGGTTCTCCCTGGATGGGAGCTTGTGTCGGGTGTTCTGGTGGTGGAGCTGGATTTGCTTCTCTTTAGAGTCAATGGAGTGTCCGTATTGAGTTTTGAGATGTCTATGGATTGGTGTGCCTCTGGGGCAGCCTTTAATATTGATGCTCAGCTTATGTTCTGCGGTTGCTGGAGAGTTTGCGTGGTATGTTCTTGCTCTGAACTATTGGTCTCTTGGGTGGAGCTATGGTTTCAGTGTATAATGGAGGCTTTTGGAAGATCTCTTAATTAAATTAATGTTTCCTCTGGCCTTTCAGTCTTATTCTTGCAGTAGCCTCGTCAGACTATCCATCCATACAGCATGCAATAATAAACTTTTAGGTTAATGGTGAAAAGAATCTCCATAGGGACAGTGAGGGATACCCAGAGAGGTTCACTGAGTTTACATGAGAGGTGACGGGGAGGGAGTTGTTGAGGAGACCAGGAGGAGAGGAGGGGGACTCAAACGGGGGAGAGCAGTCTAAGCCCAGTAAGCACTTCCCTCTGGGGCTCTCCACAGTCCTGAGCCCTCAGAAGGTTCACAGAGATAGCATAGAAGAGGGGGGAAGGAAGTCCTTAGAGGTGAGGACTAGTAGAAAGGGAGGAATCCAAGAGTTGAGAGAGAGATCTGGGCGTAATTCTGTTCCTGAAGTGTTTTTTCCAGTACCAGAACACCTCCATAGATTCACAGAATTGAGTTGAGAAGAGAAGGATGAGGGTGGGAGATATATGTTCCCCTGGGGGAGAAGAAAGAGCGTCAGTAGAGGGAGAGAGTATCAAGCCAGTAATCACACTCCAGATTAAAAAAGGGTACTAAAGATTGTATTCTTAAATGCACAAAATTGATATCTAATATGTAAAACAAAGATTAAAAATCTAGAGTAAGGTTAGACTCTTATAACTCATACAAATATAAAAAAAAAGGAAAAAAAGAAAACAGTATAAAAAGAAAAAAGACAGTAAAAAACAGTAGAACAGTAAAAAAAAAAAGAAAAACAGGAAAAAACAGTAAAAAATAAAATAAAATAAAATAAAATAAAATAAAATAAAAAGAAAACGCAAAAGTATAAGATATTACTGTAAGCAGTTTGGTTTTTAAAAATAGGTTTTTTTTTTTTTTCAAGGTAGTAGTGGTTATGAGAAGAAAATTAAAGTGTAATAAAGGTCTTAAAGAAAAAAGAAAGAAAAAAAAATTTAAAAAAATAAAAAAAAATAAAAAAATGATAATAGTAAGAAGTATATATCCCTGTCTTTCTCTGAGCAGTGTGAGCCATGTGGGGTCTCTTCAGTTCAGATAAATCCTAGTTCCTGCTTATACTTTTCAAGATCTATAGGCCCCCTTTCAATGCAGTCAGTGTCAACTACAGGGAATTTAATCGTGATGGCCTGTCCCTTCCAACGCGCTTCTCCTCTGTTTTATTTGGCCTTTTGTTTGGAGGTCTCTTCAGTGTCTAATTTCCGCCCGCCGCCACAAAGGTCGGAGGTGGTCTCCTTTTGGTTCACTTGCTCTGGTCCTGCTGTTGGGAAGAGGACCACTGCAACAAATATCACTGTCGTGTGTGTGGAAGAGCTCGCAGTGTCCTCGGCCACACTGTGGGTTCGCAGCCCCGCTCACACGTCGTGTGTGGTGCTTTCCGCCATCTACCCCGCTCAGGCTTCAGGTAACCGGCCTTGGGGTGGGCCCTGATATGCGCGCACTTTCCGTAGGTTTAAACTGCTCAGGTTCCAAGGTTCCCGGGTATCCACAAATGCGCAGACTGGTTGGTCCGGCGGTTTGCGCCGTTCCCGGTCAGAGCAGCTCAGGCAGCCAGGAGTTATGGCGAGCGCTACTCTCCCCTGATGGGGCGAGCGGCTTATCACCTCCCTTGTCCCCGCAACATTTACGGGCGCGCTTCCCGGGTACCCACCGAGGCGCAGACTCATTGGTTCGCGGTTTGCGACTTTTCCCGAGTCGGAGCCGCTCAGCAGCTGGAGTTTTGGCGAGCGCACCTCTCCCCTGACGGGGCAGTGTGGCTTATCACCATCCCAGGACCCGCCTCGGTTTACGGCGCCGCCCGGCCTCCCGGCTCCGGTGTGCTTTTGTTGTCGGTTTCTGGGAGCTGGTCTCTGGCTGCTACCCCTTCCCTGGCGATGTAGACCCTCCATTCCAGGAGTCTTTGCTATGGCAACTGGGAGCCTGTTTGCAGTTGGGTAGGGGAGCCCTCTCTGGAGCCGAGTTCGCCCCTTTTTCGGCTCTGGCTGGTCCCCGCTGCCCACGTGTCCGCGGGGGAATGGTGCCGTGGTCCGCAGCCTGCTAGCTCTTCCCTGTATCGCTCCACTCCTTTGTTCTGTGAGTGGGCAGACAGTGCCTTTAGCTTTGGGCTTTTCCCGCGGGATAGTTCTGTCTCTCTGGCTGTCCCACATTTTAGGCTACTATCTCACTTAGCTCCCTCCGATTGCTCTCAGGGCATTCGGGCCCCCGTCCTTACCCCAAGCAGTGCCGCCGCTCCTCTCCGTTCAGCCCCCATTTGCTGGTGGCAGGATGCGGTGCCGTCTGGGTTTCTTACTGGAAGTTACCTTTAGGCACGTAATCAGTGGGTTTTTTATTTATTGATTTTTTTTTATTTCTCCCATTATGTTTGCCCTCCGAGATTTCGAATCTTCCCCCAAACCCGCCGGTGAGAAGGGTTTCCTGGTGCTTAGAAATTTCTCCTCTTTTACGACCTTCCTCCCCGGGACGGGTCTCTGGTCCCTGAACTTCTTTTGCTCTCATTTTTATCTTTTATAATTTCTCCTACCTCCTTCTGAAGAAATGCTCTGACTATGATTAATGTCTGACGTCCTCGCCAGCGTTTCAGAAGTAGTCTGTGAACTTTTGCTCCAGCTTTCAGATGTTTTTCGATAAATTTGTTGGGGAGAGAGTGGCTCCTCCGTCCTATTCCTCCGCCATCTAGCCCCGCCTCCAATGCACCTCTTTTATTGTGACTTTGTGGACTGTAGCATGCCAGCTCCTTCTGACCATTGGAAATTCTCAAAGAAAGAATACTGGAGTGAGTCATCATCCCCTTCTCCAGGGAATCTTCCTAACCATGATCGAACCCTGTCTCCTGCATTGCAAGCAGATCTTGTACTGTCTGAGATACAATGCATCATCAGTGCATTTCCATTGTCAAACTGCTTTTCAGGATTTTACTGTATGCCAGTTGAGTAAGAAGAAAGATTCTCGATCAAAATCAGTGTGCTGTATCATTTGAGCCTGTGTAGATAAAAAACTTAGAACTATTTCTACCATCATTTCCTTTTTTTTAACTAAAATAATCTCTAATTCATTTAGTTTTCGAAATTTATATAATGAGCACCTATTATGTCCTTATTTCCATGAACTTATACTCTGACACAGAGAAAGATTAGTAATAATAATTATATGACTAAATAAGAACACTATGTAATCTGTCAGGTGATGGTAAGGAAAAAATACAGAGAGGTGACGTGCAGGGAATGTTGAGAAGGCCATACTAAGTGAAGTTCACCAACAAAGGTGGACCCTTGGAAATGACCCTGAAAGAGGTGAATTGTAGCCATAGACAGTGTTGGATAACAGCTTTCTCAACACTGGGAAAGCACATGCAAAGGCCCTTCACATGCAGGAGGCCCCTGATATATCCAGGGAAAGAGTGGAGGGCAGCATGACTGGAGGGGAAACAGCAGTAAGGAAACTAAAAAACCTGAGTCAAAAAGTGAGATTAAGGGCCAGCTCATGAGGGAATTGTAGATCCTTATAAAGGGCTTTGGTTTTTGCTCTGAATTCAAAAGCCATGAGGTAGTTTTCAACAGAGCTGTGATATGATCAAAATTTGATTTTAAACAGATCACTTTGGTTATTGTATTAAGACTATAGTGAATGGGGATAGGTGAAAGTGAAAGCAGGTTATAATTGAGGTAGGAACATGCATCTCTATGTTCAGTGACACAACTGTCCGCATACCCTTAACCTGCAGTGTCAAAGGGTCGGCAAGTGGCCTCCTCATACACATGATAGCAAATGCTTCACATATACTCTTTGCTGTTACTGAAAACCGGAAAGGCTATTTACCATCTCACATAGAATACTTTTTCAACCTGTTCTCCTCCCTGTTTGTGTGTCTAAATTTAGTGTTTTGCTTCGACAAATACTCACTCAGAGCCTACTTTACTAGGTGATGAACGAATCATCGCTTTAGCCCTTTTGAAGCCTATAGTCTTACAGTGAATATAATAATGTGAACAGATAAGTATAATATATTGTATTTGTTACCGTATATTATGCAATATATTATCTTTTCCCCTGTTTGTGAATCCAGAGGAAAAGAAAATTGTCTCAACTAATAGGTCAGGAGTGGAGGTGTCATGATGGACAGCTAGAAAAAAATTCAAGGCAGAGGTGACATTGGAGCCCTGTGTATTAACTTATCCATTAGGATAAGTAGAAACCAACTAGCGGGGAGAGGGGCCGAAGCATGTGTGCTGGAGAGGAGACACAGCCCCGTGATGCCGCTCTGCGGTGGTCAGGAGAACGCACAAGTGAGTAGATCTATCGAGGGGTCACCTCACTTTGTCATTAAACCAACGAGAATGCCTTAGACAAACTGTTTAGATACATTACTCTAGAAGCTAGCTTACTGGGTTGAAGGATAAGCAGGGTGTCAAGAAGAACATTTAAGAAGGCGTTTCAGTATGCAGATGAAAGATTTGCGACCAAACTAAACAGTGGTAGTAAGAAGGAAGAAGACACATACTACTTTTTATGAGTTAACATTGAGTGTATTGGATATTTGAGCGAAAAAAGAATTCACCTGTTCCAGGTTTGGGTGTTTCTGTGGTTGATTGTGCAAAGACGTGATTCCAAGAATATAGGGAGGAAAGGTCGAGTTCAGTTTTGGCCGTATTGCATTGGGGGCCCCTGTAAAGCATGCAGACAGAGCTGTCCTTCTGGTATATCCATGATTGGGAATATAAAGCCCGAAGAAAAGATTTGGAATGGTAGGAGATGAGTGAGAGGCCTCAGCAAAGAGGCAATGAGTTCATGGAGATAATAAAAGTAAGAATAATATAGCAACAAGCATCAGCATTTCAAAATGGCTTACTGTGTACCAGTTACTGTCCTAAGAATTTTACATATAGTTGTACTTTTAATCCTTGCAACAGCCTTATGAAGTAGTTAGTACTATTGACCCCACTTTAAGGAAACTGAAGCACAGAGAGATTGAGTTACTTGCATAATCTCACATAGCCTGTGAAATCAGTCTGAATTTGAGCCAGACTTTCCGGTTTCAGCTCTAGGCCTTAGTTACAGTGCAGTAGGCCCTCCAACTGCCATAGCCTACATTGGAGAATGAGTGAATGAGAAGCATGTGAACTAAGGCTAGAAGCAAGGGGGAAACCCCACATATAAGGAAAAACTAGGAGAAGAAAAAATTCTGAAAGATGAAGAGTAAAATTGTTAAGAAAAACAAGTAATGATTTTAGTTAACATTCAGTTAGTGCTTATGTACCCTGTTCTATTAAGTGCTGTATGTGTTGTAGTTTATTTAAAACTTATAACGTTTTTCTGTGGCAGTTAGTGTTATTCTGTGCATTACGGAAATGAGAAGTAAGTAACTGATGGAAAGGACAAAATGGTAAGCACCACTGGAGTGGTATAGCTTGAGGAGGTATAGACAGTGGAGTTGGGACTGTGTTATAATAGAACTCAGAGAAAAGAACTTGGATAAGGATGAAGTAACAAACAGGACCCTTGGAAAAATTCAGAAAATAAGCACCCAGGCTCTAGTGAGAATGTTCATTGGAATGGTTAATCTAGGAGCCATCTAGCAACAGGTTAAGTGATGGCGCTAAATGGTTTCAGCATGGGGCTGTGTGAGATTAGAAACAGCTAATATAGTGTTCACCACCTAAAGGTTTGGATGAGAAATTCAAGAGAGATCAGCAATAGGAGATATAGTTGAAGAGAACTTGTGCCTTTTCTCGCTTGGTCATGTTTGGAGGTTGAAAGGAAGTATCCATAGAGAAGAAAATGTATAGCTAAGTGATAAAGCAAGATGAAGAGTATAGGAGAGAGAATATCACCTCAAACAAAAGTGACAGGATGGATTCTAACGAGGAAGTGGAAAAACCCCCATTCTCTGAACTGGGGAGAAAAGAAAATATTTTATGTGTGTGGATAATTTCATTCACAAAATCCAAGTTTAGCTGTCTGATAGTCCATCTGTAGTTATTTGAATTAGGTATTCATATATATATTTCTGCATATAGTTTTAATTTGGAACATAGCACAAATCTTCCTTATAGGAAGAGGGTATAAAGTATGTTTGTGTGATTACCAAGGAAAAAAATACTGTTAGAAACACCACTAAATCACCCTGAAATGATATACCCAAGTTTATGAACTCTCAGTTTCTGCAATTCCATGTATTTGTATTTACAAGCTTCCAAAATGATTGAAAATTTTGATTCTTAGTAACATCCCAAAGGAAAAGCATTCATACTTGCTAAGGCATGTGGTTGTACAATTGAATTTTTTCACCATGCATTTCTCTTTCTCTAAAATACATGAGCATTATATTTTAAAACTAATAATTGAGGAAAAATTTAAATATGCATTGATTTGCTTAGATTAAATATTTATTAGTCCACTGTGTAATTTTCACCTATCATGACAAAGTAAGCCATAGTTTCTTTAAGATATTCAGAAGATTAGTATAACTGCTCACATTATTATGATCCTTATTTTGAATGTTGTAAGTTTGGAATATGTTATTTCTAATCTGAAAATAGAATAGTCTTTTAAACTTTTCCAGTGATTTAAAGCAGAAGTTGGCAAAGTATGACCTGGGAGCCAAATCTCAGCCTCTTTTATAAATAAAATTTTATTTGAAAACTGCCATGCGGATTTGTTTACCTAGCATCTATGACTGTTTTCATGCTCTAGCTACAAGGTTGAGTACTTATAACAGAGACCACCTGACATATAAACACCACAATCTTTACTTTATAGCTCTTTATAGAAAATTTGTTGACCTCTGATTAAAGAGATCAAAGGAAAATGTATACAAGTAAAGCCTTATTAAGTATCTCTGTATTTTGGACAAAAATATATTTTCATGAAAAACCAAGCCCTCATTTTGTGCTGAGCACTATAATTTTATTGGAATGAGTTTTCAGCAAAGCCAAACAAAATGAATATTTTCTTGGAATGTGTTCTTTTGGATTTTATTCTTTACTGACAAAACCAGTGTGCTTCCCAAAGACGCTGTAAACAAGATGGAGTTATAGGAAGCATATCATAAATCCTCAGTGAGGAAATCTGGAGCAATCCCAAGATACATAAAATATTCTTCACTTCCATACCAATGAGGTATAACACAGGCCAGTAAACTGCTGGTCCATAAGACCACCATCATAATTTATCCATTGGTGAGCATGGAAGGCTTATTTTCTCCTTAATCCTTTTTGATCTTTCCATTGGAGTTTCTCTGTTTAAGAGAAACCATTTTTGTGTGTTTGTGTTTCTTGAAAATAAGATGTCAGTTGTATGCACTGTGTAGATTGCCTAAATAATGCTCAAATGTACATGTTTTTTATAGAAAATTCAAGAGAGGATGTAAATTGACATCAAAATTCAAAAACATCAATTTGACTTCACTCTCAATTCCTTTTTTACTCTGTGCCAGAAATTGTCACTTCTCAGCTTTGTCTTTAGACCAAGTACTGAGTATGATAAATTCCTCAGTCATTTTAAATTTTGTTGAGAAATCTGAGGCATGATTAACCTACCAATCAGTAGTTCTTTCCAGGTAACTTAGAGTTCATTGCATCTATACTAAATTTGTACTGTCTCTATGGAAGCATATTTTTATTGATGATCCATACCTTATGGAGACAGCATCTCTTGAGAAAACAAAAGAAAGAAAAATACATAAATTACATCTTTTAAATGTTGCAGTTACATTATGTCATCAAAACTAGGAGACTTGAAGTAGAATCCTATCTTCATCCAGCTATCTTGTTTGCTAGATGACTCATTTTCTTGACTTTCACCAGTGCTAGCTAATCCATGGCACCCCACTCCAGTACTCTTGCCTGGAAAATCCCATGGACGGAGGAGACTGGTGGGCTGCAGTCCATGGGGTCGCTAAGAGTCAGACACAACTGAGCGACTTCACTTTCTCTTTTTCACTTTCATGCATTGGAGAAGGAAATGGCAACCCACTCCAGTGTTCTTGCCTGGAGAATCCCAGGAGCAGGGGAGCCTGGTGGGCTGCCGTCTATGGGGTCACACAGAGTCGGACACGACTGAAGCGACTTAGCAGCAGCAGCAGCAGCTAATCCATGACAGGGATCAATGACAGCCATAAGTTTGCATTTCTATCTTTATTTACATGTTTTGAAAGCATCAGATTTGTTCCATGTGAATATTATTTCTTTGTTTTTCTAGCTGTCATGACATTAAAATGCATGAACTCTTTGCCTCATTTGAAATATCTGTTTAATAGTTTTGATGTTTATACTTCAGTTTATTAAAAAATGTGTTCGTCTTTTCTAAACTAACAACTCTTTACAGGTAAATATTCAAAACTTGTGTTTTTTAGCCTTGACAAGCATGTTTTTATAACATCATATGCCCCATATTTTAGTTCTGGAGTAATTAGCAATATAGCTTCTTAATTTTATTTTTTCCTTTGCAATGGCAAAGACACACTTTCTTTTGTATGGTAGGAAAATATAAAGTGACTTTGTGATCTTAAGAATAGATCTAGAATAACTCTCTTCTGTTAATTTTCCAAGATAATGCTAAACATCTTTGAAAATTAAACATATCTTTTAGATCTATGAAATCAGATCCGGATCTATTTTATCCTACTGAGACCAGTCTGACTCTGGACATCTGATTAAACAAAGGAGCATGGCAATGCAGAAAGTAATTTCAATAGTATATTTTAGAGACATTTTTGTCCCTGAGTTTATCATACTTTCCTCTTTCCTTTGATCACTAGGAAATTTAGTTTTGAATTGATACTCCGATTAAAGTAGCTTTTGAGTGCCTTATGCTGTGCATTTTTGTGTTCAAACATTATCTTTACTTTTATCCCCTGTCCTCTTACTCCCTGCATCCTGATCATCCTGTTATTCTTATTTATAAAAATTTTCAATAAAATATTACTCTTAAACTGCCATTTATTTTCAAGCAGTATTTGTAAAAGTGTATGATTATAGTATTCTAGAGCATGAACGGATCTTATAGACAGCTTAGTTTATTGCTTGCCAAACCAGGATAATCATTACCAAAAAACTGGAGTTTTTATTTGTTTTGGTTTTTGGTTCTTATTTTTTGACTTCAGTTGCATAATTTATTCATACTCCATATTTTAGGGCACATTGTCATCATTAATCCACACAAATCTCCTCTCTTGTTTGACTTTTTCTCCACTTTCATTCTTGTTCTCCACATGCATCCACTCTAAGGACTGGACTAAGCCCAATATTGCATTTGTATATTGAACAAGTATATAACATTTTTAGTATATGTGAGCTGTGAAAATAAATGTATTTTGTTATAGCTCTTATTCTGCTTCTACTTTTTAAACTCAGCACTATGTTTGTGTGGTTTATCACTGTTCTATGTACGTCTCTGTTTCATTCTTTCTGACAACTGCTCATGCCACAGCGTGCATTCATTGCTCCAATTGATGCATTCCCCTACAAGTAGGCTGAGTGTCATTAATTCCCAGTACCACATCTTTAATGGTCATCTCTCTAGATAACCCTTATAAATCTGAGTGCGAATTTTTCAATTATTATCTGTCAATATCCTTCATTTCGGTAACTATTGTCAGCTTGCTTTCCAGAATTAACACACCATCTGCACTCTCAAAGCAGTTCATGTGGGTTCCCATTTGCCCATATCCTCACCTATATTTGGTATTTCCTAATTTTTGCCTTTCTTCTGGGTACAATGTAGTATTTGGTTTAAATTTGCATTTCTAAAATTACTAGTAAGGTTGAACATTGACATTTCATACTTATGAAATACTGAAGTTTCTCTTTTTCTGAATTACTTATTCATAGACTTTTTCTCTTCACTTTTTACTTCCCTTTGTTGACTTTCAAGAGTTCTTTGCATCTTCTGTTTACATTATTTCATTATTGAATATAAATATTCAAACTTCTTTGATATAGTTGATATCTTGAATACAACATTTTTTCACAGAATGGCATTCTTATTTATAATAACTTTCTTCTCAGCATCTTCTTGTATTAGATGCAAAGTTTATCCATTTGGGTTTTAATTACTGAAATATAAATACAACTTTATTTATTCTTTGTACAGTGTAATAGGTTTCTCCAAATGAGTTACTAAGTAATTCACCCTATCTCTATTGGGGAATCATCTCTATCATATAGCAAGTTCACACTGGAAAGTGTTTTAAATAAAAGGAAATTTTTTTTATATTACTGTATATCATATACTTTCTGTAAGTCAAATGAATTTTTTTGTTTATACTGTTGTATATCATATATTTTCTGTAAGTCAAATGAATTTTTTTGTTTGAAGGCAGGCCAGATAAACAAATAAATACATAAACTGTTGGTCTTTATCACGTGACTAAAACTGATTTCATTGTTAAATATATTCTGAACTAAACCATTTCAAGGCCTTTGTCTATCCATTTCCTATAAAAAGTATGGAACCATATGGTTGATACACATGGAAATCACTGCTTCTTCCTGACCAGCTACCAGATGTGCAGGGTTCTTTGTTCAGTTACTTCTTTTATTCGACATTATGAAACATATTGAATCAATCTTTATAGCTAACAATATTAAAACCATTTTCAGTAAGAAATTTTGTGTTTTTATAGATTTTCAATAAGAATATTTGATAAAATGGTGTATTATGTACCATCTTCTTGACCAAGAAAATCTGGTCTGCAGACAGCACAGCTGAATAAAAGCAATTCTGTAATCAAGATATGATTGTTGAAGGTATCCATGTTAACAAAAGTGAAAAGATTAAGTTGTGGAAAGACTTCAAATACAAAATTTCTAAGCCATTTTTTTAAATTTTTAGCTATTTGTAGGCCATTGTTAACTTTCAGAGCAATTTAACCTACATAGTGTACAGTTGTCCAGACTCAAGAGTTAAAACATCTTTTATTCCTGAATTCATGATTCACTTAACCAGGAGTGGAGACCACAATTGTGAGACAAGCACCATCTACAACATGCAAATAAATGGTGTAGGACTTTCCCACTGTAATTGTTGTGCTTCTATATTTTTGAACCAGTCTGGACTTTATGGATACATAATGAACTGTTTCTCAAACTTGGGTTTCTGATTATGAAATAAACATTTGATTTTTATATCAGAATTGGAAAAAAAAGCCCACAAAAATACTTCTTATTCAGTAATGAAATATTTGTATTTATTTATATTTTTGCTTTTTCGTTTTATTTTAAAACACTTTCATAGACTGCTTGCTATATGCCAGAAACTAAACTAGGTGACTTTCATGTTTTCTCATGTATTATTCACTCTCATAAGAAGTGTGGTAGGGAGGGGACAAAGGATCATATTTGTGATAATGTTTCTATGCAGATTCTTTTCAGGAAAAGACTGTGTCCTGGAACTGTTTTTCCTATTGTATCTGTGGAGGATAGCCTTCTTCATTAGTTGCTAACTGTTCCTGAAATCATGCTTGCTTCCTCTCTATCCAAATCTTTATTGAACTTACCTGAAAAAGTGAATAACTTTTGAATTTATCTTTACTGGTATGCCCTATTGCCTGGTATGTTTGTACACTATGAACTAATTAGTATGTTCTCATTTTTCACATGTTCTGAGCACTCAAAAATATGCGGAATGATTAAGATATAGGCCGTTGCTCTTTTGAAATTTAAAATATGGTCAAAGAGATAAAATTGTATGGAAAAATAATTTGAAGAAGAATAAAAATACTAGCTTGTATGCTACAAATGTGAATGTTATTGAGTTACAAATAGGCAGCTCTACATGGGCTGTTAAGAGAGTACTCATTTAAGAAGGGAAAACTTAAGCCTAGAGAGAAATTTTTTTTAATGGATGGGTGAACAACAGAAAGGCGTTCAAGTAGTGGAAAGAAAGAAACACTAAGACCAAAATAAGACCTAGGAATGGGAAGTAAAGAGGTAGTACAGAGAGCAATAGCAGCAGGAGCTGTGAGGCCTGGAAGATTCGATTCTAGTATTGTATAGGTTGCCCCACCACCACCACCTGCCCTTAACAGTACAATATTTTCTTTGGCTCATACCATGATTTATAATGTTTATTAAATATTCACAAGACTGAAATAGGAAATGCATTCTTTATGCTCATAGCTTTCATTCAAATATAGAATGAAGATAAATTTACAAACTAAATGTAAACAAATGTAGGCATCATTTAAATGTTTAGTTGATATAATGATTTTTTTTCCACTGAAATAAGGTATCTCCATGAACATATTATGGGATACAGGCTACCATGTATGTGTGTGTGTAAAACATCTATCCATAGCATCTTGTGCCTTATGATGACTCAGTCCCCCCACACTTTTCTCAAGTGACTTCAAAATTTTTTATGTGCATTAGTACGTAGGGGTGTTGTTTGGTTTTCATTTGGCTGGAATGTATCATTAACATATTAAATCCATCTTTCTCCTGCCCAGCTGGAAACTGCTCAAGCACTGAAAATAGCTCAGGATCAATGATAAACACAAACACTCACCAGGAGGTTGATCTTCCACATGATCCCATATAGCTTATTAATTTATATTGATTATCATAAAAATAAATACATTGAGAAATCCTTCTAGAAAATTCACTCATCTCCTGAAATGCACCTCTTCTACCAACCCTAGTGAGAAACAACACATGAAGCTGTTTTGGTGTAGAGAATTAGAAAGGCAACGTATAGTTAACTGAGCAATTCTTACTTGCTCAGACAATGTGTTTAGCTGCTCAGTCGTTTCCAGCTCTTCACGACCCCATGGACTGTAGCAGCCCACCAGACTTCTCTGTCCATGGAATTCTCCAGGCAAGAATACTGAAGTGAGTTGCCATTGCCTTCTCCAGGGGATCTTCCCAACCCAGGGATCGAACCCAGGTCTCCTGCATTGCAGGCAGATTCTTTACTGTATGAGCTACCAGACAAACAATAAAGTCTGAATAAGTTCCAAGTCAGGAATGTTACAAAAGGGAATGGACTTTGAAGAGTTAAATGGTACTCATGGACAGAGGAGCCTGGTGGGCTACAGTCCATGGGGTCTCAAGATTCAGACACGACTCAGTAACTAAACCACCACCCACATGTTCAAATAAAGGGGAAAGATACCAGTCAAAAGAAAACTCATTACGGGACTATTATGTATTTGCACGTAATGTTGCGGGCTCAGATGTATAAATGGTAATAGGTGAAATGAAGATATTAAGGGAGAAAGGATACTTTCACTTGGGAGTGTGAAAGAGCCCTGAAGAGGTGACATTTAGTTCATTCTTTGGGATGAGAAGGAGCCAGTTGTATTGGAGTCCCTTCAGGACCTGAAACAGAATCAAATTGGGCATGAAAGTGGGAACAGAAAGAAGGATTTGGGGAGGTTACTGCCATGAGATAAGGTCAAAAAAAAAAAAAAACAGTCATGAAATAGAAGAGTCTAACATGTAGCAAAAATAGTGAAATGGAAGGGGTGTTTATGCTGGTCAGCACTGAAGAAATGTTGGTGAGAATTTGATGTATTTCCTATATGGATAGAGCAATGATAGTGAAATACAGATGATCAGCAGTTGAGGGTAGGTTCAAAAATAATGATGATATGGCCAGAAAGAGAGAATTTAATAAGTGGGAGGGGAGTGCAGTTTGAGTGGAAAGACACTGAACTATAGTTAGTGAATTGTCATATACTTAGTCCTGGTCAGTCTTTTATAATTAATAAGAAACACAAAATAATGGATTATTTATGTGTAAGATGCACCATCTTAGGGAAGTTGATCAAAATGAGAAAATAGAAGAATTATCAACAGATGCAAATAATATGTGAGATAAAGGAAGGACAGAGGCTTATACCTCTGAAGGAAAGAAAAATCCACAGAAAGACCAAGGAGAGAACCAGTATAATGGCATGTACTACACAGAACAAAAGACATTTAAGGAGTCAAGTCCATCTGTGTCCAAGGAAGCCACTAATTTAAAAGCAGTGGAGGATGTGTTTCAAGACAGTTTTTTATTGTCAGAGGCATGGTGTGGTCTCAGCTATGTTCCATGGGTCATGAATTTGTGGAAAAAGCTAGTGGTAAAGAAGACTGCCAGGAGGGCTGGGGAAGATGAGCAGAGTGGCACAGAGTCCTTTGAGTTATTTTCTGTGGCAGATGAAAACGATACATTCTCAAGGATAACAAAAAGTTTCTATATAGTGAAAATGGTTTTGTTTGAGGGCTCTTCCTGGCTCATCACTGGAGAACTTCCTGAGTTAATGGCTATCATATTCTGTACACCAGGACATGGTCCTGACATGTCAAGGAAGCCCCTGTGAAGGATTCCAGGAGCCCCTTTTATCACTTGGGTCACTATGAAGCTTCTGAATAATTGGCCTTACATGGCTGAAAAGAATAACGGCTGGGAGCCTTGTAATTTATCATTAACATCCCTATTTGGCTTGCAATCTCTTTTGTTGTTGCTTACTTGCTAAGTCATGTCTGACTCTTTGCGACCCCATGACTGTAGCGCACCAGGCTCCTCTGTCCATGGGATTCTCCCAGGTAAGAATACTGGAGTGGATTGCAGTTTCCTTCTCCAGGGGATCTTCCTGACCCAGGGATTGAACCTGTGTCTCCTGCATTGGCAGGCAGGTTCTTCACCACTGAGCCACCAGGGAAGCCCTATAGCCTCTTACTATACAACTAATACCATTTGTTACATTATTCACAGATTATATAAATGGCCACACAGGAGTAATCACACATGAGGAGTACCACTGCAACTTAGCTGTGCCCGAACTGATTAAGCCTCGAGAGAGCTGAGCCTGGCAGGTCTTGCCCTGACCTAACACTGGAACAAAAACTGTGCTTGTGGTAATGGCCTTTCCTGCCAAAGCAGTAGGGGGGCTTTGTACCCCTCTTGTATTGACAAAGGTTAATGTGATTTTTGTCTATATTCAAAGGGGAAGTCAGCCAGTGTATTTCAAATCACCTTTCTCCCATCGTAATAGGATCTTAGGCCATGTGAAAACATACTAGTTTGTTTTTAGCTAAAAGAATGGACAGGCGTCCATTTTATTGGACTTTGTTTTGTTACTATTGTGTAGATATTGTGCTGTTTACAATTTGAAGATTTGTGGCAGTCCCGAGTGGAGCAAGTCTCTTGGCACCATTTTTCCAACAACTTCTGCTCACTTTGTGTCACCTTTTGATAATTCTCACCATATTTCCAACTTTTCATTGTTATTGTATTTGTTATTGTCGGGGCAGTGTGTAATTTCCTCGGTTCTGTCTCGTCACAACAAAAATTTGAAGTGACAGACTAGCGTTGAAGCCCTCGGACAGATCAGTGTTACAGCTCAGTTTTATTTAAAAGATAAAGGAAAATACACCCTCGAGGTGTGAGGGCATGCCGACCCAAGAGACACGAAGAGGGGAGAGAGAGAGAGAGAAAGAGCAAGAGAGAGAAAGCACGAGAGAGTGAGAGAGAGAGAGACTCCCAGCCCTTTGGCTTCTCTTTTTATGTTTTTTCTCCTCCCCCCGGGCCTGCTCTGTGTAAACTGGGCCAGCCAGGAGTGCTGTTTGTTCTACCTGAGATCCTCACTCCTGTCCTTGGACCTTCCTTTGTTCTATTTTCATGGGCTTTTCCCTTCCTTGTCTTTTAGCCACCGCCATTCTGGACTCCTTTTTCCTATTCTAACTACCTAACATTATGATCTGTGATCAGTGATATTTGATGTTGCTATTGCAAAAAGATTAATAGTTCTTTGAAGACTCAGATGACAATTGACTTTTTTAACAGTGTGTTTAATAAAGGTATATCCATTATTTTTTAGACATAACACTATTGCACACTTATTAGACAACAGTATAGTAGAAACATAAATTGTATATGCACTATGAAACCAAAAATTTGTGTGACTCCTTTATTGTGATATTAATTGTGGTCATCTGGAGTGAAACCCACAATAAAGTATGTCTGTATATAGGAAAGGTAAAGGTAAGTATTCATAGCTCTGTACACAGTATTCTCACTTGTGTTATTTAAACTTCACAGCAATCCTTCAAGTTACATTAGAATTATTACTTCCATTTTTATAGAGAAAACGAACACAGGAAATATACATCAGTGACCCTAGACCACACAGTTAGTAGATGGTGGTGACAGTATTTGAATATAGCTTTGTCTAAAGTCAAATCATTCACTCACTAGTACAACTATTACTGGTAAAATATTAGCTGTTTACTGAAAGCCTTACTGTGCTCTTCTTACCCTGAATTATAATTATTTACCAATAGAAATAATGTGTGTAATTTATTACATCACAAACATGAAAAGAAAATAGTTGAGTACTGAAGGTTTATGCAGACTTAAATTTACTAGACCTGTGAGGTTCTTCAGAGCAGAGTCTGGACTTTTGTTGTTTATTTTTTAGTCTGTTAAATGGACAGAATTGTAGGAAGTGCTCACTGAGTTAATGAATGGATGGATTCTTTTTGATAAGGAGAGAGAGTGTAGGTATCACAGCTCTCCCAACACAGGGCCTCATAGATTGATCAGTGTGATCTGGGAAACATAAGAACCTCTGAGCTAATAATGTGAGAAATTGCATTTATTCTGCCATTAAAAAATTATATTTGACAGATCTTCATATCACTCAAAGCTTGACTACTATACTGAACTGGACATTTTTTCTAATGGGTAAGGGAAATCATTAGGGAGAAAGCCCTCTCAGTTTGCTCTTAACAATCCTGATGTAAAATGACCTCTAAGTCTTTGACACGAAGTGATCTCAATATAAATAAGTTTAGGACAAACACATGTGTGCATAGATACACATGTTCACACATGCACACACACCTAATCTAATTACTTAGCCTCTTTCTCCTAGATATTTATAATATATATAGCATAACAATATAAATATAAGATAAACATGTATATGTTAAAATATGAATATGTAAATAAAATATTAACATGTTATATACATTTATATAGTATATTATGGGCTTCCCAGGTGGTGCTAGTGGTAAAGAACCCACCTGCCAATGCAAGAGACAAAAGAGAGGCAGATTTGATCCCTGGGTCAGGAAGATCCCCTGGAGGAGTATGGCAACCCACTCCAGTATTCTTGCCTGGAGAATCCCATGGACAGAGGAGTCTGGTGAGCTACATTGCATAGAGTCTCAAAGAAGTCGGACCTGAATGAAGTGACCCAGAGTGCATATAATATATCATATATTATATAGTTAATATATTCATTATATATGTATAATATATAATTATGTATATATGACTTATAAGATTTCATCATATGATTGCAAAAATGAAAAAAAAATTCTAGATAGTGGAAAGGTGTAACCTGTTATTCTTTTCTCCTGGATAATACTTCAGTGCTTTTGATTCTCTTGTTCTTGTACAGGTGAAGACAGATGAGAGAGTGGTTAAGATGGACCTCGGTTTACTCTTCCTAAGACTACGCAGAATGGATGCTGGGACCTATTTTTGCCAGACAGTAGAGCATAGTTTTGTTCATACAGTCCGTAAAATCACCCTGGAGGTAGTGGAAGAGGAGAGAGTGGAGGAGATGTTTAACAAAGACTTTGAAGAGGATCGGCTTCATAAGATGCCTTGTCCTGCTCAGAGCATCATCCCACGTGGGACAAAACCATGGTACAAGGAATTCTTGCAGCTGATTGGTTATAGCAACTTCCAGAGAGTGGAAGAATACTGTGAAAAGGTATGGTGCACAGATAAGAAGAGAAAAAAGCTTAAAATGTCCCCGTCCAAGTGGAAGTATGCCAACCCGCAGGAAAAGAAGCTCCGTCCCAAAACTGAGCACTATCGCCTGCCGAGGCATGCGCTGGACTCCTGATGGGGGTGAAACCTTCTACTGGCTTCTGAAAAATTTATATTTAGAAACTAAAAAAAAGAGAGAGAAACCATATACTTTCTTTGCATTGCTTAAAAAGAGTTTTCTGTAATATAGAAAGGACTATAGAGGTGATACCATAAATTGTTCTATATGCTCATTTGACTGGTTAACCTCACATAAAATTAACTAATTTTTTTTGAAAACCATGGATTGCTCAATGATTTCACATTCTGTTCATCACAAGATGACCATAGCTGTAGCTTTGAGTAGTTGGCTGATTTCCATGGCAGTTATTATTTTACTCTTAAGATTAATGCAATATTGCTGAAAAATTAGATATTTTCATAATCATGGCAAAAATAAGTGTTTTAATCTTTATGAATTTTGCCTTTCCACCACAATGTAAAATATATAGGTTATCACATACTTTAAAATTCTCATGTGAACTATCTGTACTCTTAAGAATTAATGTAGTAGTGTTGTCTAAGCCATGAACTTTATGAAGTAAGTCTGTTGTAATTATTGTAAACTATGAAAGAAAAATTGTGGTCACTTTGAGGCTTGTGTCCTTTCTAAAACGTTCAATAATAAACCACACTCACAATAGTTCTGTTTCAGAATGAAAACACATTCTTTGAATTTCACTCCAGGGCAGAAAGAAGAAAGTTAAGTTAACATCTCAAAGACAGCAAAGAATGTCAAGACAGATGGAGTGACAGAAAACATTTTTGCTGCCCTCTTGTGGTAGAAAAGGTATATTTTCATATCTTTTTTAATTCTATAGATTGTCCAGTAAAGATTTAGAACCAGTTTTTCAATAAACACATCTAGGTCATTTTCAGAAAGAAAAAAAAAAAAACTAAAGTAAAAATGTGATTCTTAAAAGATAATGTTTATGAATAATTTATTACCTCACAAACCAAAAATGAAGATACTAAAGCACTGAAGCCCTATTAAAATTTAAATTGTATGTGTTTTAAATAATCTTCCCAGAAATCTAAAAGCTATTCCAGAAACATGTTTTATTTTTTAGAAAGTAAAATATTCTGCACTCAGATATCAATATTTCCTTTTAATTTTATATTAAATAGGAAAATTGTTTCATGAGGTTCAATTAACTACCAAGATGTTTAGAGCATCTTTACTTGTTTCTTATAAATATTATCAGAGGTTTTTATATTTGAGAATGATTATTTCCTGAAGTTTTTTCTCTTATTTTATTTTGCTGTTAATTTTCTAAAGTATGAAATTCTGAGAGTTTTCATTTAACTGAAACTAAATGCAAATGAATTACACATAAATAATTATGAATATTTATTTAAATTTATGTTTGAATGACATTATTCTCAGTTTTTAAAATTAGCTTATAGGCTATAGTTGATAATATGATGGTTTGCAATTTCATTCAAGAATTAACAAATTTAAGAAAGTTTGGATGGTTCATTAAATAAGTTGCCAAGCTCCAAAAGTCCTAAAGGAAACAAATAGTTTAGAAATTAACATTCTCTGAAATGCACAGTTGTTATTTACCTAAAAATCCACTGGAGGTCATTACTGTCCATTTCAGTACTAACGGAAAGCAGTACGTATTTCAGTAAAGGCCTACCCAGTGTGGAGAAAGAGAACCCTAACCCCAGATCAGAGGGTCCTTAGCAAAGTTTGTGTCTGCAGTACTCAAAGTGAACAGATAAGGCAAAGCACCATTGAAAATATGGTTCTGTTAACACAAGAGAAGGGAAAGTAGGATTTTCTCCTGTATTCATTTTTTTTTTTTTAAGTAAGGCAGGTACAGAATGAGTGGCTATCACTTTCGTCTCAATAACACACCCAAAAGCAGTTAATGAGAGCAGTGATGTTAATTGTAAACTAAAATATTTTGTAGCTGAAGAAATAAAACTGAGGGAAATAACTTTTCTGTTATGTAAATCTTAAGAATTAAATGATTCTACGAGCTGTTGCAACTAAAATGAGATGATTATTTTAATAAGACAAAAAAAAACTTTTTAAAATGCTAACTGCTAGAAGCCTGATAAGAAAATATTGAGGACACAAGTTCACAATTTAGGGAGAGGACTAAATTTCATATATACTTATCTTTCCATCTTCTTACTTTCTGTCTCTCTCCCACCCTTTTTTCCCTCCTGTATTCTCCCCCATACATGAGTGCAGCATACTGTCACACACACACACACACACACACACACACACACACACACACACACACACACTTTTAAGATACTACCTTCTCAAAAGACAAACCAACAGCCTATGCTGTCCTGTCCTTGAGAATCTGAAACATACCACAAAACATATTCAGCTTTTTGTTCTGTTTGGCATTAGAAATAAAATTTAGAATCTCATTTGAGAAATGAGCAAACTTGGAAAATCACAAGTGAATTGATCCTTTTTATGCCCCTTTTCTTGAACTCAGGAAGAACACATACTTAGTCACCTACCTTGACCCCAGCACATTTTCCCCAGACATCATGCCCTCTGGGAACACACAGGTGAGAAAGAATCATAGCCACTCATCCTAAGGGACATCTCCATGTAAGTCAGTCTCCTGCTTCTTCAGATGTCCTTTGTGATATTCTCTGGGAAGGGGGAGGACCTGTGAAGAGAATGAGCTTTGGCATAAAATCATGTGCACCTCAGTTTTCAGTCCTGTGTCACCTGCTAAGCTAAAGATGGAGATTTGTTAGCTAGAAGGACTATAACTTGAATGGAATTTATGATTTGTGAGGTCTCTTACACATCTAGCCTTTTATATGGTTAATGTTTTCTTTTGTGTTTATTACTGAATATTTCAGTGCAAAGTTATCAACTTGGAGAAACAGAGATTAAAAATAGAAGTAAACACTAACACGAGCTCTAGAAAAAAAAGGGAACAGAAAGTCTTTGCCGGCTAAGTAAGTGGCAATTCTATATATATATATACATATATATATTAGAGGTTTTTTTTTTCCTTCCTAAAGTTAGTTAAATACTTAGGAGATTTTTATCGAGTGTTTAATATTTACTATAGGATATAGGGTTTTGTAAATCCTCATAGTGATTATGGACATTTGTAAAATTTGTAAAATACAGTAAATCATTTTGAGTGCTTGTGTTAAGCATGAATCAAACACAGCAGCTGTTGTCCTTAAAATGCATTGTCTTCAGCTTGACAGATACATTAAAATATTAAAAATATTACCTAGCCTTGAATAGGTATTTGAGATCCCAGGAAAAAGTGTCACAGTCATAATGACAATAAGAAGTTGATGTTCTTTTTCTTACCACAGAGAATCACATTGAATTACTTCTTCAAAAACAGTGAATAGCTGTCTTCCCTAGCTCTGGGAGTTGGTGATGGACAGGGAAGCCTGGCATGCTGCAGTCTGAACTGCTGTTTTTAATAAGAACTTGGGGAGGTCATTTAATGAGATTTAATGTTAAGTGACTCCTCCTTTTGGGATTTTTGTTTTCAAGGCCAAATTTATTGTATCAGTAGGTAATTATTTCCAGTGTATTAAAGGAAGAATTTGGAAGCAATCTAGAACACTGTTTCTGGCAGCTTTGTGATGAGAGTGCCATTAAGGATAACTGTTTATACATGTTTCACACTTGCATGTATGTATAATACAGGACCTACTTTTATTGTAGTATTTGATGAACCCATTGAAACAGATTTTTAGATACATGTTCAGTCATTAGTTGAGGGAAAGCAGGGAAACAGTTGTGAGGATTAGACATCTCGTACTTGTTATTCAAAGGGAACACAAGTATGCACCCATATTTTTATTCAAAAACTGTATGCCAGGCAGTGGATAGTTGCTTAATAATGCCATTAAGTTATGTAAATTAATAAAACTGCATTGCATTGTTCTAAGAGCATGTTTTCACGGGAAATAGTCCAAATCTGCATTTTACTCTGTATACTAAGACCCTCAACAAGAGTGTAGCTTAAATTTTTTTTTTCGAGTGTTTGGAATGTTGTGAAAAGTACTTCTAGATATGAATCTTGGGACTTTTGGTCAGGATGACATTAAAAAAGCCACACTTTGATTCAGAGGAGCTGCAATGATGTAGCAACGATAGCTGGTACATAGAAAAAAAGAAAATAGTAATTTAACAAAAAAGAATGAAATAGAAACATGCAAAAGGAGCCTATGAACCAATATTCCAAGACTTTCCAAAATACCTGAAGCTAAGTGAAAAGTGACATCTGGGAAAAGTGATGAGAAGTGGCCTCTCAGCTGGAACTGTTGGCTTAGAGCAATCTGGTTACGGCATTCTTTGTGCCCTAAAATAGGTTTTGGGGAAAGGGGAAGACAAAATTATATAAGTTCAATGTTCAAGTAAAAAGCAAAATAGCTAGTGACAAACAGGATGATCCCTTAGAGAGTATTTGATAAATTTAACCTATTTTGAAAGAATGGTTAAAGAGTTCCTTAATTTTACATGTTTTTTTTTAAAGCAGCTTAAAATAATTCAAATTTATCATGTAATTTCTGTAAATCAGAAGTCCAGGCACAAAGTATTTCAGCTGGATTCTCTGCTTAGGATCTAAAAAGTTCAAAATCAGTGCATCAGCTGCCTGGGCTGTGGTGAAGAATCCACTTTCAAGTTCATTCAGGCAAATAGGAGAATTCTGTTCCTTGTGGTTCCAGGACTGCCCTGCCCTGCCCCATGTTAATAGCAGTGGGCTTATTGAGTCCTTGTCAGACTCAGACCCTCTCTGCCTTTCTCTTATGCTGCATTTTTCTGCCTCCATTTAGAGGAATATGTCTGTTTAAGGGTTTGTGTGATTAGATTGGGCCCACCCAGGTAAAGTTTGTAATTTTAGTTATATTGCTAATGTTCTTTTTGCCATGTGACAACATATTTTCAGATTCTGAAGATTAGGGTGTGGGTTTATTTCAAGGGCCATGTAAGCCCTCTTACCCCTAAAGATTCATATTCTTCTCAAATGCAATATACATTTACCCCATCTCAAGGTCTTCTAATGCTTCATCCTGTTATAGCTGCAGCTCAGAAGTCCTCAGTCTTCTCATCTGCTTCTAAATCAGGTATGAGTAAGGCTCTTGGTGTATCATCATTTACCCTTTGAGACACAATTCCTATCCATCTGTGGTCCTGTGAAACTAAGGGAACAAATTTTATGCTTCCAACATATAATGATGGGTCAGGCACAGGGTAATACTCTACAAATATTCTGGATTAAACAAGGAGAAAATGCCAGATGAAAATGGAGTCACCAGTCCAAAGCAGTTTGAATATTCAGCTGGGAAACCTCCATTAGGTTTCAAGGCCTGGGAATATTCTTCTGTGGCTCTTGGCTTTGACCTGTGAATCTCCACCTTACCCTGTATGCTCTCTATCCCAGTCTCTGGACTCTTTTTTTAAAATACCAAAATCAAAGACATAGCTTTTCCTAGATAACACTAATATGAAGTACACAGATAATAACCTCAACCTTGAATTTTAGAAAAAAAAATGTTTTATTTTATATTAGTACCAAGATGATGTATAACTGATAGATGAGATTGAATGAGTTAAGGCTGTATATAATATTCTACCAGTTCAGTGATAATGCTAAACTGACAATTATATTTCCTAAAAGGCTTATGGAAAAGTCAAGTGAAGATAGAATTTTAGGGAAAATAATAATAACAAATATTTTATATTCATAAATTGTTAAGTAATAAATATTTTCCAAGCATAATCTAACAGTGAAAAAAAAAATAAAGCCTCTTTGAACCAGGTATCTTTAATTACAGATGAGGAAGCAGAAGTAATCTATAGATCGTACAAACAAGAAAATAAATTAAACAATATTCACATGAAAGCCAAAGAAGTGGAACTCTGGGACCACCTGATGATGTGTGAGGGCTTCTTTCTATAATGATTATATAAATATCTCTTCACCTTTTTAATAGCTTTTAGTTCAAGCCTCCATTTTTTTTTCTTCTGGATTTTCATCATCTTCTTGCCTTCTGGTCTCCCTGCTTGTTGCCACCTTCTCATGCATTCTTTACCCAGAAGCCAAAGTCACCTTTCTAAAACACAAACTGGATCCTGTCCCACTTCTACTTCAGTGGCTTCTGTGTTGCTGATATGAAGCTCCAATCCCTTAACTTGACTTTGCATGCTTCTTGAGTTAACTTTGTCCAGTCTTCATGCCCTCCTATTCTCTTTATCTACTTGCTGTATTTATTTCTATTTACCCTAGTTCACCTATTACCTGGGGTCTTACCTCTGCTAGAATTCCCTGTAATGCTTTCTGCAAACTCACTTTCCTAATCCCCCACAGGCAACATAACTTAGACAATACAACTATGTAACTGCATAGTTCTCTGTAGTCTGTCTTCTGTAGAAAACTCGAACTCTTTAGTATGGAGGCCAAACGTCTTTCTCTTTAAACTTTTTATTTTCTGAGCTTTATTGATATATAGTTTTGTAAAATAAGCTGTACATATTTAAAATGTATAGTTTGGTTACCTTCTATACATGTATACATCCCTGAAACCACCACCATCAAAATAATGAATATATCCATTCTACCCCAATGTTTCCTGATGCTCCTTTTTAATTTAATTCTCTCCCTTTCTTGACCCCTGTCAAGGCAACCACTCATCTGTTTTCTAATGCGGTAGAAGAATTTGCATTTTCTAGAACTGTATATAAATGGAAACATATAGTATGTCCTCTATTTATCTTGCTTCTTTTACTTAGCATATTTTTAGATTCTTCCAGGTTGGTAAGTGTATCAGTGATTTGTTTTCTTTATTACTGAGTGATATTCCACTATAATGGTTATACAAAAATCTGATGGACATTTTAGTTGTTTCAGTTTTTGTCTCTTACAAATAAAAGTCTTTTGAACATTCATGTACAACTCTTTGTATGGACATAAGCTTTTATTTCTCATGGTACCTAGGTGTGGAGATTCTATATAATGTAGTTAGCATATGTTTATCTTTTAAAGAAACTACCAAATTGCTTTCCAAAATAACTTTACAATTTTTTATTCACAATATAAGAAGTATATGAGAGTTACAATTATTTTGGAAAGCATCACTTGAAATGTTCAGTCTTCTGAATTGTAGTCATTCTATCAGGTATGCAATTGTATCTCATTGTGGTTTTTATTGTGTTTCCTCAGTGACTAATGATGTTGAAGCACCATTTAATGTGCTTATATTTTATTCCTATATCGTCTTTGAGGACATGACTATTCAAATAATTTGCCCATTTTTATTGAGTTTTTGACTTCTCATTTTTAAGTTGTAAGAGTTCTTTATATTTTTTGGATATAAGATCTTTGTTAGGTATAAATTTTGTATATATTTCTCTCAGTTTGGGGGCATTTTCATTCATTGTCCTATGAGCAGCAGATGGTTTTTATTAAGTTCAGTTTATTGACATTCCAAGGTTTTTGTATTAAATTTAGGAAATTTTTGCCAAGCCCAAGGTCACTAAGATTTTTTTCAAATATTTTCATTCAGAAATTTTATAGCTTTAGCACTTACATTTAGTATTTGTGATCCGTTTGAAGTTAGTTTGTGTGTGCTATAGAGTATATGTCAAGATTTATTTCTTTCTGTGTGGCAGCTCTTCCAGTACCATTTGTTGAAAGAATGGCTCCCCAATTGAACTGTCTCTGCACCTTTTTTAAAAAATTGAAATGTAGTTGATTTACAATATTGTGTTAGTTTCAGGTGTACAGGGTAGTAACTAAATATTTTTACTAATTATATTCCATTATAGGTTGCTACAAGGTAATGGGCATAATTCCCTGTGTTTTACAGTAAAACCTTATTGCATTTGTACTTTGTTTTAGGGGACTTTTTAAAGTATTTATTTACTTATTTATTTGGCCATGTTAAGTCTCAGTTGCACCTCGTGGGATCTTCTTTACAGCACATGGGCTCTTTGTTGCCTCACACGAGATCTTCCTTGCGTCATATGGGATCTTCCTTGCATCATGCGGCATCTCACTTGCATTATGCAAGATCTTCATTGTGTCTTGCTGACTCTTTCCTTGCGGCGCATGTGGGTCAGCAGTTGTGTCGATTTGGCTTAGTTGCCCCACTTCATGTAGGATCTTAGCTCCCTGACTAGGGATGGAACACACATCCCATGCACTGGAAGACAAATTCTTAACCACTGGACCACCAGGGAAGTCCCTCTATTTTGTATATAGTAGTTTGTACCTGTTAAACACATACCTCTAATTTGTTCCTCCCCCATCTTCCTCTCCCTTTGGTAACTGCAAGTTTGTTTTCTATGTCTGTGAGACTGTTTCTGCTTTGCATGTACATTTATTTAGAATCCACATATGTGATATCACAGTATTGTCGTTCTCTGTCTGGTTTATTTCACTAAAGCGTAATGTTCTGTAGGTCCAACCACACTGCTGCAAATAGCAGTATTTCATTTATTTATGACTGAGTAACATTCTATTGTTTAAATGCCAAATCTTAATCCAGTCATCTGTTGATGGGCACTTGAGTTGCTTCCATGTCTTGGCTATTATAAATAGTACTGCTCTGAACACTGGGGTGCGTGTATCTTTTCAAATTAGTGTTTTCATTTTTTCCATACATATGTCCAGGAGTGAAATTGCTGAATAATATGGTAGCTCTATTTCTCGTTTTTAAAGGTACCTCCATACTGTTTTCCGTAGTGACTGCACCAGTTCACATTCCCAACAGCATATGCAGTTTCTCTTTTCTCCACAACTTCTCTGACATTTGTTATTTGCAGGCTTTTTGTTGATAAACCATTCTGACTTGTGTGAGGTGGTTCTTCTCTGTGGTTTTGATTTGCATTTCTCTAATAAATTAATGATGTTGAGCATCTTTTCGTGGTCTTTGCACCTTTTGATGAAGTCAGTCAGCTATAAAATATTTAGTTTGACTGAATCAGGCTAACCTACCAGACTTAATAGTATATTCCTGTCCCCAAATGTATATAACATTCTGTGTATACGAAAGTCCTTTAAGTCTTAAAAATGCTCTCAAATAAAGAATGATTTATCAAGCCACTTTCATTACAAATGCCAATAACTCTTGTAGAACTGAGTAGACTAAGTAGAATTAACATCAGCAATATCAGGTAGATCAGTCAGCCATCTAGAGTCATCCAAAATATTAAAATAACATTTTTTATGGAGTGCGGTGGGAGCAGGAAGTGAAGGGAGAAAAGGAACGAGCTATTTGGCTTTTTAGAATGTAACGCTCTAAGGAAAAGTTCGGGCCTTGATTGAAAAATTAGAGTAACAGAGGAGAAATGTGTACCCTAAGGAGTAAGAAAGATGAAAAAAGGAGATAAAATGACTTTATACAATTCTTCCTATATTTGTTTTGTTCCTTATTCAGGAAAAGGTATAAACTTTAATGCTTTCTATAATCCCCTTCTAGTTTATTGTCCACGGTCACGCACAGTTCCTGAGCTTTCAAACACCAGTGGTTCTTCCTCCTCTTTTCTGCTTTACGTGGCCTTAAATCTCAGAAAGCAGAGTTCCGGCTAGTTAGTAACTCAGGTGAAGTCTTTCAGGGACATATTGATTTAAAAGGTTCTTGTGACTTTCAAAGTAATTCAATAATTTTTTTCAACAGTATTTCCTTAAAGATGGTACATTTTTTGAGTAACCAAACTAGTATGCCAAAAAATGCAACTTATACCTTTGGTCAGAGCTTTCTATGTTACATCATCATAAAAAGTCATTTAATTCCTCAAAGATGTAATTGTATGCAAAATAATCTTAATACTAGTGTATTTTATTGAAAAATCATCTTCTAAAATTTTCAGTGAATATTTGTTTGTCATGTTTGTTATTAATCAGATCACTATAATATGTAGAATAATATGTCAAATATAAACTAGTTCCTAAAATTTGTGCATAAATGAGCATTTACTGAACACTTTTACTCTATCAGGAGTGACATTGCAGATATATTCTTGGTAACAAACTGAAAATTAGCTTGGAATTTATTTTTGAATGTGAGAATGTCTCATTTCTGAAACTAATTAATTCTGTTTAGTGAGTACACACATTAAAACACTGTGAATTTATTTTTTCCGGTTTGTCATATCTATATGTAGCCTAGCAGTCAGAGAATTTCTAAACAGGAGATAATAAAACTGTATTCATTTTATGATACAGAAAAAAAATACTACAGAATGTTTTCAGAGGATTCATAAATGAAAGACTGAGGCACTTTCCTGAGGAGAGCACTATTTTATGTGCTACGTTGATCTGTCCATCATCTACTTTGTTTGAGGCATGTGGTTGATATCGTATTTGATACAGTGCAAAGCTGACTCTGCATTATGTTAAAAATTATCTCTGCACCAAGGGACTGCCCCCAATTCAGGTGTTATTATCAATCTCCTTCCCTTGTCATTCTCTTTTCAGTCCTAGATAGATAGGCTTATAGATACATTTTATAATTGAAGGAACCTTTCCAAACAGCCTCACTAAATCTTTTATTGAAGTGAAGTGAAGTGAAAGTCACTCAGTCATGTCCAACTCTTTGCGACCCCATTGACTGTAGCCTGCCAGGCTCCTCTGCCCATGACATTCTCCAGGCCAGAATACTGGAATGGGTAGCCATCCATTCCCTTCTCCCAGGGATCTTCCCAACCCAGGGATCGAACTAAGGTTTCCTGCATTGCAGGCAGATTCTTTACCAGGGATTCTGAGCCACCAGGGAAGCCTAAGAATACTGGAGTGGGTAGCCTATCCCTTCTCCAGGGAATGTTCCCAACCGAGGAATTGAACTGAGGTTGCCTGCATTGCAGATGGATTCTTTACCAGCTGAGCTACCAGGGAAGCTTATTACCCTCCTAAAAATCCCTCCAAGGACTCTCTTCTTTGTACAGAATGAAGCCAGAACTCCTTACCCTGACATCCAAGGCAACTTCATTGTCTTGTGAGTTTTATGCTGTATAACAATTTAGCTGCTGCTGCTGCTGCTGCTAAGTCAATTTAGAAAACTTACCAAATATATGGAGCCTTTTAAAATATTTTTACCTTGTTACACTCAACTCCTGGTACTTTATAAAATAGAGCTGTACTCCAGTTACAACTTGGATATGCAGAAAACACTGGTATCTTTATTGTATTTATCAAACTCATGTGCTTTTCACAAGCTCTGAGAACCCAGGTATCAGAAAAAAAAAACAATAAAGACACACTTGAGCACTTTTTATTACCATTTGGTCTGATGAAATGACTGTGACAGACCTATAGGTAGGCCACAGTCCTTCTTGGACACTAATTCTCAGTCTCTCAGGTGGCTCTCTCCCACTCAAGGTCTCTCAGGCAGAAGTGGTGCAGGGCTATGTGGGAAGGAAGACATGTGATCTTGTGTCACTGTGAATGTACATGTCTTCATATCCAAGCGATGCCTAGGAATGTCCTTGGGCTCCTAGAGTCTTCAGTAGAATTATGATGCTATTAAAATCAACTCATTTTCTTTCAAAACCTTGATGATTCAACCTCACCTCCCAAATCCCTGGAGCTGTTACACTGGAATCTGGTTCTGCCCCTTATAAAGTGCTTAGCCCCCATTGTCTACCTCTAGTACCACTTCACCTTTTCTAGGAAGTTAGCTGGATGACACTCTTGACTATCTTTCACTTCTTTCCTCAAGCAGCACAAGAACTTTTGGTAATTTTATTCAACTCCATGTGTTCAGTGGAGACTCCTGTGTACTTTGTGAGCTGATATCTAGGCTTTGTTTACCTAATTTCTCATTGTGTCACCAGGTTTCTTGGTGAGATTTAGTCCCAGGTTAGTATATGGACCATTTATATTGTAGCATCCCCTAACTCTTCCAGGTAAGATGTGGGTTATTTTACCCACAGTGACCTCTTCTTGTTATCCACTTTTGTATGTGCTGGCATTTTAAAGGAACTGAAAGGGAAAAGGTGTCAAGGCCTGGCATTTTACCTCACTTACAAGTTATTGAGGTACTCTGTTATTGTTTCATAGATGCTGTCATAAGACACAAGATCCCTAGATAAGGGACGAAGGACTTACTACTCATAACACAGAGTGCATGAGTATGGTGTCAGCACTGTTTTCTCCTGTCCCCCAGGTTCCATGGAGGTGACACAGTGGCCCTCAGGTAAATATTGAATCCACTCTGGGTTTGATTCACTGCTGAAATGACTGATTTGGGGAAATCTGTTGCTTTTTATATTAAGTTTTGTCTTTGTTCTGCAGGATATGTTGCATCTTCCCTTATGGTTGTTTGCTGCCAATCCAACCCTGAGAAATGATCTAGGTAAGAAAAGTCAAGGCTTTGAATTCTTGCCACACTCAGCAGGAACATTCAGGAGGTCTTATGTCCCTTGGCAGAGTGCCTTTCCCAACAGGTTCATACATGTTCTTCACATCTAGCCTTTCTAACCTCTCACTCCTGTCCATGCTCCTCCAGACCAGGATGGATGAGTTTTGTTTTTGGCCCTACATAGCATCTTCCTTCTTTCCCATCAGTCCCTGATGCTAGGCCATTGTAGTGCATGGAAGTAGCTCTCCTACACTATGGAAGAAGTGTAGGATGTCCTACAGATATCCCTTCCCATCTAGCACTACAGTAGGAGCTGAGTCAGTTAAGATCCTCTGGGAAACAGACACCAGGATGGAATTAGAATTGCAAAGGAATCTTTGAAGGCAATGCTTTTGAAAAATAAAGGTGAAAGAAAAGAGAAGGAGCCAGGTAAATACTTTGAGAGTATGACACAGGTCTGCCACTTGTGGAAGAGATGGGGGAAGGAAGGAGTATTTGGAATGAAGAATCTCTGAATGTGATGTACCTATGAGGAAGTTGTAGGTTACCCAATGGGGAGTTATCTTTAGGGAAGGGATGACCAGTTTTGAGTTTCCCTGCTACACTCAGTTATCAAGTTGCCCTAGGACCAGACATTAGCTAGAGGCTGTCAACTGACTGTACTCTTTGTATCTGGTTCTCGCTCATAGAGGATTCTGAGCAGTGTACTTTCTTGGCTGCCACAGGGACCAAAGGAATTACCCATCTTATTTCTTTATAATGGCTTATTTTAAAGCCTGTCATCAAGCTAAAGAGCACAAATACCCTCCTTGTCTGCCTTGGAGCCATAATTGGCTTGTACTGGGAGATGGAAGATTGAAATAGCGGAAAGCAAAACATATCTTTTAATTAAAAAAAAAATCCGATTGCAGCTATTCTTTTATGTCTTAAGACGTTTAAACTTGCCTTTTTCAAAGCTGTTTTCAAGACATGTATTCTCCATAAAACTCTCTCAGAATTAGCCTAAATAGTAAGTATACATTAACATTTAGGGTATGAATAATCAAAATAAATGCTTAATGACATGCCTAAAGACCACTCATTTTTATTTCACGTTGAGGACTTCCCTACCTTCATGAAGGAAGCTCTAATGAAATCAACATCCTGCAGGTTCAGATCTGCCTCAGTTTATGAACAGATTCTCACAGAAGTAGGAATTTTGTTAGCACTCTCTGTCCCAGTTTCTTAAAATCAGGTCAGTTCCCCCAAACGGGATCTGTGGCCCAGATGCAGCCTATACCCCATGTTGTGTGTGTGTGTGTGTGTGTGTGTGTGTGTGTGTGTAAATATATATGTATATAAATATATTCATTTAATTCATATGTAGAGTCCATCAAAATTATAAAATTCATATTTCATAGCTCTTACATACATATGCATTTTATTCTTAGCAGAACAGTGGTAATACTGCACCAAAAACTCATGTGTGTTTTTCTTAAAGGAACCAAAGCAAAATAGCTTTCTAAGCATATATATAAACATATATATGCATGTAATATACAAAGTCAAAATTTTAATATGATTCAAAACTTCTGTCAGTATACACATGTTGCTGAGAGATTTTATCACAAATAAATGTTGAATGTTGTCAGATGCTTTTTCTGCATCTATTGAACTGATCATAGGACTTTTATTCTTCATTGTTAGTGTGGTGTATTGCATTGGCTGGTTTGCAACTGTTAGACCTTCCTTGTATTCCCAAAATAAATTCCATTTGATCATGATGTATGATCCTTTTACCATGATGATTGAATTCAGTTTTCTCATATTTTGTTGGAAGATTCTTGAATCTATGTTTATCAGAAATTTTTTGGCCTGTGATTTTCTTTTCTTGTGATGTTCTTGTCTAATCTTGTTATCACAGAAATACAGGCCTCATAAATTGAGTTTGAAAGAGTTCCTACTGATTTTTGGAATAATTTGAGAAAGATTGCTATTAATTCTGTTTGGTAGAATTCAGTAGAATTCTAGAAGAATTCTGGTTGGAAGAATTCAAGGATCTTCCAACAAAATATGAGAAAACTGAATTCAATCATCATGGTAAAAGGATCATACATCATGATCAAATGGAATTTATTTTGGGAATACAAGGAAGGTCTAACACTTGCAAACCAGCCAATGCAATACACCACACTAACAATGAAGAATAAAAGTCCTATGATCAGTTCAATAGATGCAGAAAAAGCATCTGACAACATTCAACATTTATTTGTGATAAAATCTCTCAGCAACATGTGTATACTGACAGAAGTTTTGAAGTCTTCTGGTCTTGAATTTTGTTGGAATTTTTTTTTAAAGTATCGTTGATTTACAGTATTGTGTTGATTTCAGGTATACAGCAGAGTGATTTGGAGATATACACATATGTGTGTGTATATATATATATATATGAATATATTCTTCTTTTTGATTCTCTTCCATTATAGGTTATTTCAAGATATTGAATATGTCAGTATTTCCCTATGCTATTCAGTAAATCCTTGTTGTTTATGTGCTGTAGATATGGTAGTGTGTATCTCTTAATCTCATATTTCTAAAATATCCCTCCTTCCTTCCCTCTTGTTTTCTATGTCTGTGCCTCTGTTTCTGTTTTGTTAATATGTTCATTTTACCTTTTATTTGAATTCCAAATATAAATGATATCATGTAATTTTTATCTTTCTGTGTCTAATTTCACTTAGTATGATCTCTAGATCCTTCATGTTACTGTAAATGGCATTATTTCATTCTTTTATATGACTGGGTAATATTCCATCATGGGCTTTCCTGGTGGCCCAGTGGTAAAGAATCCATCTGCATTTCAGGAGATGCAAGAGACATGGGTTTGATCCCTGGTTTGGAAATATCCCCTGGAATAGGAAATGCCAACCCACTCTAGTATTCTTGCCTGGAAGATTCCATGGACAAAGGAGCCTTGCAGACTACAGTCCATTGAATTGAAGAGTCAAACATGACTGAGCGTGCACACACACACAATACCCCATTGTGTGTGTGTGTGTGTGTGTATACACATATCACATCTTATTTATCAATCCACTTTTTGATTACTGATTGAGACTCCTACTAGTAATCAGCCTGTTCACATTTTCTATTTCATCAAGATTCAGTCTTTGTAGGTTATATGTTTCTAGAAATTTTTCCATTTTTTCTATTTGTTGGTGTGTATTTATTCATAATAGTGTCTTATGATCCTTTGTATCAGTTGTAATATGTGTTTAATTTCTGATTTTATTTATTTGAATCATCTCTTTTTCTTTGTGAGTCTAGATTAAGATTTGTCAATTTTCTGTAATTTTTTCACAGAACTAACTCTTACTTTGTTGATCTTTTCTATAGTCTTTTTAGTTTCTGTTTCATCTATTTCTGCTCCAATTGTTATTCCCTTCCTTCTACTTTGTGCATTGTTATTTTTCTAGTTCATTGAGATGTAAAGTTTGTTTGAGACCTGTTTCTTGGGGTAGGCATTTATTGCCATGAACTTTTGTTGCAAAACTGCTCTTGCTGTATCCCACAAACTTTGGTGTATTTCCATTTTTGTTTGTCTCAAAGTATTTTTGATTTCTCTTTGGTTTCTTCTTTGACCCATTGGTTGTTCAGTAACATTTTAGTTAATCTCCTTACATCTGTGAATTTTCCAGTTTTCTTCATATAATTAATTTCTAGTTTCATGCCATCGTGATCAGAAAAGACACTTGCTATGATTTCAGTTCTCTTAAATTTCTTGACTTGTTTTGTGGCCTAAGATAACTTATCCTGGGAAATGTTCCATGTGCAATTGAGAAGAATTTGTTTTCTGTTGCTTTGGGGTGGAATAGTATATATATGTTA
This sequence comes from Okapia johnstoni, assembly GCA_024291935.2. Classification (NCBI taxonomy): domain Eukaryota; kingdom Metazoa; phylum Chordata; class Mammalia; order Artiodactyla; family Giraffidae; genus Okapia; species Okapia johnstoni. Next base: position 75,529,686 of record CM044312.1, on the reverse strand, counting down.
TGTACATTTGTCTAACATGTCATTTAAGGTCAATGATTTTGCTTACTGATTTTCTGTCTGGATAATATATCCATTGATAAAAGTGGGATAATAAAATCCCCTACTGTTATTACATTGCCATCTATTTTTCCCTTTAGGTCTGTAAATATTTGGTTTATATATTTAGGTGCTCCTATGTTGGATATCTAAATATTTACAAATGTTCTATCGTCTTGATGAAACGACCCCTTTATATCTGTGTAACACCCGTATTTGTCTTTTATTACAGTCTTGTTTTAAAGTCTATTTTGTCTGATATAATTCTAGCTACTCTAGCTTTCTTTTGGTTTCCATTTGAATGGAATCCCTTCACTTTCAGTCTGTGTCTCCTTATTTCTAAAGTGAGTCTCTTGTAGACAGCATAGACATGGGTCTTGTTTTTTTTAATCTCTTTAACCATTCTATGTGTTTTGATTATAGAATTTAGTTTGTTGAGATTTAAAGTGATCACTGATAACTATGTACTTATTACCATTTTGTTAATTGTTTACTGGCTATTTTTGTAGTTCCTCTCTTTTGCTCTCTTCCTTTGTGGTTTATTGAGTTTCTTAATTTTTAATAATTTTACTAATTTATTTTTATTTTTGGCTGTGCCATGTCTTCATTGCTGTGTAGGCTTTTCTCTAGTTGCAGGGTACAGAGGCTACTCTTTAGTTGCAGTGCATGAGCTCCTCATTGCAGTGGCTTCTCATTGCAGAGCACAGGCTCTAGGGTGTGCGGGCTTTAGCAGTTGTGGCACAAGGGCTCAGTAGTTGTGGTTCCCTGGCTCTTCAGCACAGGCTTAATAGTTATGGTGCATGGACTTGGTTGTTCTGCAGCATCTGAGTTCTAACTGGACCATGTCTCCTTCATTGACAGGCAGATTCTTTACCACTGAGCCATCAGGGAAACCCTGCTGGCTTTCTTTAGTGATATACTTCTTTCTTGTCATCTTTTGTATATTTACTGTAGGTTTTTGGTTTGTAGTTATCATGAGGCTTACATATAATACCTTATATCTATAATAGTCTATTTTGCTGCTGCTGCTGCTGCTAAGTCACTTCAGTCGTGTCTGACTCTTTGAGACCCCATGGACTGCAGCCTACCAGGCTCCTCCTTCCATGGGATTTTCCAGGCAAGAGTACTGGAATGGGGTGCCATTGCCTTCTCCGATAGTCTGTTTTAAGTTAATAGCAAATTTAATGTGATCCCATTTTATATCTTAACATCTTTGATGTTTCGTTTACATGTGTCTCCCTTAACTTGATTGTAATCATAGTTTTACTACTTCTGCCTTTTAATCCTTATACTAGATTTATGCATACTTAATCTACTACTTTTACTAGTGAGATTTATTCTTTCATATGTTTCCTAGTTAGCAATTAGTGCCTTTTCTTTTCGTTAAAAAAGTCCTTTTACATTTCTTCTAAGGCAGACTTAGTGGTGATCAGCTCCTTTAGATTCACTTTTCTGAAAAACTGTCTCTTCGATTCTGAATGATAAGTTTACCAGGTGGAGTATCATTGGGTGAAATTTTTTTAGCATTCTGAATATGTTGTATCATTCTTTTCTGGCCTACAAAGTTTGTGCTGAAAAATCTAATAATCTTATGGGATTTCCCTTGTACATAACACATTGTTTCTCTCTCTCACTCCCTCTCTTCCTCTCTCCCCCCTACTCTCTCTCACCATTTCTCCCTCTGAATCTTTTTTACTTTCAGTCATACCAAAAATTCTTTTACTTATGGTAAAGTGATAATTTTCTGTATAGCCAGTGTAGAAATATCATTAAGAACACTATGGCATAAATTTATATTTGAAAATACTGATGTAAGAAAGTTAAAGAGGAACGTTCTATCTCAGGGACAGAAGGGTGGCCATTTGTAGCCTTTAGCAAGTGGAGTCATCCTGAATCAACTACTCTTAAGAATAATCAGACAAAAATGTTTCTCAAAAATGGTTGTCCTCTGAAAAGGGAAAAGTGATTCCTTTTGTGAGTTAGTAGTCATTGAAATGGAGAGGAAGATCTAGGGAATAAGGTCATAGGCGAGAGAAGGTTAGAGGACCAGCTCTGGAGTCCATAAAAGGGACTCAAAAAATTCTGAGTTCTTCTGGTCCCTTACACCTTGAAGTTTATGTCTTTCTCCAATTCCCTGTGTGTCCATATCCTTGGACTGCTGCTCTACTTTCCATAGTCTAATTTCTGCTCATTTATCATGCCTCATGCTTCAGCTAGTTACTGGAACTTTCTAACCTGGTGTAGGCTTCTGAGGTCCATTTTATTCCAGTGTTAGACCCTTTACTCTTTGGCCCTTATAATCTATCAGGGTTCACCCTTTAAGAAAAAATCTTATACCTTCTAAAAATCCCTGAGCCTAACCTATAATTTCATTCGTTTTAAACCAGGGTAGTGTTTCTTAATAAAAATCATGCCAAATCTAGTTTTAGGATCATTTTCCTTTCCTTTGAAAATTTACTCTTCTAAAGTTTTCAAATAGAAAGTTTCATACATCACTTCTAAATATATTATACCACTTTTTTCCCATTTAGAGATCATACATTGGAAATAGAAAGAAAACCTGGACTGACCTGAGCACAGGAACAAGAGCAGCCTGCATTTCAATGTGATTTAATCAGTGGGTCTGGCTGTGAATTTTTCTAGTGAGTAGGCTCTGTAATGAGCTGCTTATTTTCCCAGTTATCATAATAGAAAGGGCATGAACCAGAAACTGGTTCCAGAGGAGTGCCTCGTGACTGTCAGATTAGAGGAGGAGTTGCTCTGCAGAACTTGCCTCTGACTCAGCTCTGTGAAATTCACCAGCATCCTTCTCCCAGATAAAGACTTAAGTGGCAACATGAGAAATCTGTTAAAATCTCTTAGTAGAGAGGGAGGATTCTGAGAGGTGAACTTTCTCCTTTACTGAAGGGATGCTGACTGCTGATCTAGATAAGAATGGGCTGAACTGCTCTGATATTTATGAAACTGAGATTAACACAATTTATGGTCCTGTAGACCTAGGGGATAAAAAGCTTCTCTGGCTTCACATGTGGCTCCTAGGGTATGTGATCTTTCTCCTCTGAGCTGTAGGAACTGGTTGTGCTTTCTTGATGAGACTAACCATATTATACAATAATATGCCTCAAAATACGGCTCCCCAGGTGGCACAATGGTTAAGAACACAGGAGACACAAGAGACAAGGGTTCCATCCTGAGGGGTCAGGAAGATCCTCTGGAGAAGAAATGGCAACCCACTTTAATATTCTTGCCTAGAAAATTGTGTGGACAGAGAAGTCTGGAGGGCTACAAGTCCAAGGGGTCGCACAGAGTCAGACACGACTGAGCACACATACATACCTCAAAATAATTTTCATGTTCTAGACTGAATTCACTTTCTCAGAGTTTTCTGTGTCATACTTGTATTTCCCTGAGATTACTGTTGTGCACATAGATGTAAATATACTTATTGAATAATGAAGGGGAATGATTCCTCTCTTTCTTTCAGTTATTCTAAAGAATTTTCCCTTAGTTGTCCAGTGTTATTTTTTTTTGCTTCCTAGTCACAGACTGCTTAATGAAATTAATGAAATCCTATTTAGTAGTTTGTGACCTATAAGAACAACGACAGATATATTGTTCAACTTAAATTTTCCACAATTCAGAATAGTCCTAAATGATTAAATGAAAGTTATATTAATAAACTTAGTGTCATGTGAACTATGTATTACATTTAAAATTGCATATTTGAATTTCTGTGATTTGAGCTTCAGAACATAGGGCCCTAGATGTAATTTCTCAGTATTTTGGAATCTAAACACATAAGCTCTCTTTTTCTGTAAGAAACCTTTCTTTTTTCTTATTTATGCTCCACAGTTTATGTTCCAACCAGTTCCACTGGTTGCCACCTAGACTTACTTAGGCGTTGTTCTGTGACATTTATAAAACAAATCTAGCTTTATTTCAAGTTATGATGGTAAGGATTATTTTACTTTTGGTTAGTAGATTACATAAATATTAAAATCATAACTCTGTGGCATTATAAAATGTAAAATATTTACCCATGCACTTAACAAGCGTTGCCTAAATGTCCAACATGGTGGAGGTGTGGGCGCAGAGAGAACACTGTGAGGCTACAGACAGAATGAGATGCTCTGTATCCTGTCAAGGAATTTATAAAAAGATGAACAACATTCACTGTTCACATACCTTTGTCCCTTGTTTTTTGTTTTTATAGTATTTATTTATTTGGCTGCATGGGTTCTTAGTCGCAGCAGGTGAGAGCTTTCCTTGCAGTGTGGGCTCTTTGCGACACTCAGGCTTCTCTCTAGCTGTGAAGCACAGGCTCTGGAGTGTGCAGGCTCAGTAGTTGCATTGAGGGCTTAGGTGCCCTGAGGCATGTGGCATCTTAGTTCCTCGACCAGAGAACTGGCGTCCCCTGCATTGGAAGATGGATCCTTAACCACTGGACCACCAGGAAAGTCCCCCTTATTTCTTAAGTTATGTCATGAATCATTTTTTAATGATTTAAGCTCCCATTTGTTGGGTAAAAGAGCATCCTTTCGTCTTTTATCATAGTTACTCTGTAAGTAATTGTGACATAAACTGCGTGTACATTACTCTAAGACTGAGGTTGCATCATTAGGTCCCAATTTTTTTACTTCTAAGACTAGGCTAAATGAGGGAAATTCTTCAGGAACCAAATGCTGCTTTTAACTATAAGGGACTAGTTCACAGAGAAAAACTAATTAATGCTAACACACTCTTACTGCTTCCTCTTCAAAGCTATTAAAGAGCTATGAAATAAAGCTGTGAACATCCCCATTTGAAAGTAATAGAGGTGGAGGGCTCACTACAACAGGCCTGAGGTTATTTGCATGGCTGGCAGGTGAGCCTGTTAGCAGACAGAAGGGAGTTCATTACAACTGCCGGTGGTGTGGTAGGCTGCTTCTACATGGCTCCCCGTGATCCCTGCCTCCTGGAATTGACACCCTTGTGCAATCCTCTCCTTTAGTGACTTGCTTCTAAAGAAGAGAATACAGCAAAAGGGATGTCACTTCCAAGAGCAGTTTAGGAAACACTGCGGTGCTCCCTGTCAATCTCTCATCCGCATCCTCTGCTGAACCCAGCGGCTGCAGTGAGCTGCCCTTTGGAGATGAGCAAGTAGTTAAGGACCTGAGGACAGCCTGAAGACTAGTCAGTGCACCATCCCACAGGGAACCATGTGTATGAGCTTGGGAGTAGATCCTGTTCCAGTTCAGCCTTGAGATGACTGTGACCTGTGATAGACCCTGAGTCAGAGGAACCAGCCAAGCTGCTCTGGATCCCTCACCCAAACCGTGAGTTCACAAATATGGGATATTTAAAATTACTATATTTCAGGGTGATTTATTACAAAGTCAGAGACAACTGAAACAAATTCCTGTTTCCTAGGGTTGTAAAAGTAAAGGTTTTAGCTATGAAGTGAGATGGTGGAGAGAAATAGGAAAGAGAAAGAAAATTAGGATGGCTGAGTCAAAGGAGGGCAGATTAGACTCATGACCATAGGCATATTTTTTTTTTCTCTCAACCAAGTTTTTATGAGTGAAGGGGGAAAAGTGAGGAAAATAAAAGTAAATAAAGGCTTTATAGCAACTGAATCAGAAAAACTCCAGAGATGAGGTTAATCAGTGGGAAATCCATTTTATTGTGGCATCACACCGTATGTATGAACGTGATCCACTACAATGGCAATTATAGTTAACTTTTTAAGATATTCAAAGACTAATCAAATTATAAACATAACATACAGATACATACACATCTTGGTGACTCTCACAAGGTAGGGGGATTTGGGGAAATTATTTTACTCCCCTAAGCTCTGTTACTGTATGTGTAATTAGGTAGACTATACTACTCACACCCTAGGGTCATAGAAATGAGAACATGTACACAGATCATCCAGTGCAGTACCTGGTACAAGGGAGTTGGCTCCTCCCTGTATGGTCTAATTTTCCTCTTATATACTTGGAGTGTAAGAGTCCCATTCAATGGTTGTGACTACTCAGTGTTTAACTTGAATAAATGCTCACAGAACGCGCACATGCTCAGTCATGTCTGACTCTTTGTGACCCCATGGACTGTAGCCCGCCAGGCTCCTCTGTCCATGGAATTTTCCAGGCAAGAATACTGGAATGGGGTACTATTTCCTACTCCAGAGAATCTTCCCGACTCAAGGATTGAACCTGTGTCTCCTGCATCTCCTGCATTGGCAGGCTGATTCTTTACCATTGCGGCTCCTGGGAAACCCTGAAACAGAATTCTTTCTTTTTCCAAATAATCATGGAGGCGCACTTCCCCTCTGTCTCTCTCCCTCCGTCCCTCTTTCTTCTAGGGTTAGTGTCTGAAATATCACTTAATAAATATTTTACATTTTTTCCACATTACTTTTTCCCCCCTCTCTTCTGGCATCATATTTTGACATAAATTATTCATCTTTCAAAACAGCCATGTGTTTTGTGGCAGCTGATGCCAAGAATCCAAGTAAGAGAGGACAAAAGTTATTAGCAAATGAGTAACACTTCTTCCTGAAAAATGGCAGTCCTAGAATTACTAATTATTCTCTCCCTACCACATATAAATAAAATAGTTGGAAAGCAGCAAAACCCACCTCTGTGTAATTTAAGTTGGAAGAGGATTGATTAGAAGGATATGAAAGCACTTAGGACTGAAGGGAGGGCGGGAAAACAAGCTTGAAAGGAAAGGCACTTTTCACCTAGAGAAAGTCCTCAAAGCAAGAACCACTGGATAGTCTGATTCAAACACCACTCCTTAAATGAGTAAATAAATGAACAGAGTTTGTTGGGGGGGGGGGGTTGGTTTTCTCTTCCATTTTGGGATATTTTACTTAAATTTCAAAGTCCTGAGAGAGAATCTGGTTGGGGGAGCATAGGTCAGCTAGGCACGCCCATTTATACAAATAAAGGAAAATAGATGACAATGAAATAGATTCCCGGTCCCCTTAAGCTTCTGAAGGAGATGACAGAGCATCCTAACCCTAACTCACTTTCCTTCTGAGGCTGCACTTGTTGTGAAAGACATAATTTCTCAGGAAAATCTTGAGGTGCTAGTGGGAAGTAGAAATGGATGCTGGATGGCTTAAAAGACAAAAATTTATCACATGTGTTTTCTAAACACTCGGTTGACAGAAAGTAACCCACCTGAAATGCATTAAGATCCAGTTGGTAAAACCCTGTGGGGTCATCTTCAGGTCAAATGAAAGGCATTATTTCTTGGTGGTTTGGAACACAGATTCTATAGCCAAACTGAATGGACTAAAAGACCAGCTCGTTAGCCTGGTAACCATCAGACTTTAGCAAATTGTCTAACTTTTCTGTACCTTAATTTCCTTATCCTCAAAAAAGAATAGTAACAGTGCCTACCTGAAAAGTATGGCATAATGATTACTTCTGTTATTCTGTACTCAACAATTAGTAATTTTCAATTAGTGTTACTATTAAAATGAACAAAGTAAGATTAACAATCTAGAGTATGAGATCCAAGATGAGTCTGTGTTTTAAAATATAATTAATATACAAAAATATTGCATATAATTAACATATGCAATTGAGTGAATTTGGACATAAGTGTAAATTTGTATTACTATCACCACAATCCAGGTAATTAACATCTATCACCTCCAAAAGTTTCCTTGTGTCCTTTTGTTTTTTTTTTCTGTTTTTTTCCTTTGTAATATAAGGACACTTCATGAGACTTACTGTCTTAACAAACTTTTAAGTACACAATTCCTTATTGTTAACTATAGACATGTGTTGTACAGCAGGTCTTTGGAACTTCTCTTGTGTAAGGTCTTCCCTGATGGCTCAGCAGGAAAGAATCCACCTGCCAATGCAGGAGACGCAAGAGACGCAGGTTCAATTCCTGGGTGGGCAAGATCTCCTGGAGAAGGAAATGGCACTAAACAACAACAACCTTTTGTGTAACTGTAACTTCATGCACTTAGTCACTCAGTCATGGCTGACTCTTTGCCACCCCATGGACTATAGCCTGCCAGGCTCCTTTGTCCATGAAATTTTCCAGGCAAGAATACTGGAATGGGTTGTCATTTTCTTCTCCAAACTGTAACTTCATATCACTGGACAATGTCTCCCCTCACCTCCTTCCCCCCATCATCTGGTGACCATCATCCTACTGTCAGTTCTATACTTTTGCCTATTTTATACTTTGGCCTATTTTATATTCTTTAAAGGTTAAGTATCTGTAAACACAAAGATACTTTAAATTTGGGGAAAATAAGGTATTTGATAGCATTTCATTTCGAAAGACATATATAATTGCATTTTTGTGTCTACCTGAACAATGGGTAAATATTTTCATGTTTGAATTTGTTTTTTTGTTTGAGATATATATATATATAGTTTAGGCCTTGATATATGTGTCACAAAATCCTTTCTGTTTTTGCTGTTGATACTCAAGATTTTCATTTCTTCTGCATTTTCATGGACATTAAACAAACCTAATAGATACATTCATGTTCTTGGAGGGTATAACTAAGAAAAATATCTGGCGAAAGTTATATCCATTAAGTTGTTTGATTTTTTTATGGTAGAACTTCATTGAAAATACTAAGTTTAGATTAAGTTCTTTAAGCATCACTAGATTATATCAACTAATAATAATAGACTGCTTAAATTTTATGGATTGGTACTTAAATGGCAATACCGATTAGGTATGATTCAGGTACTTGTTAAAGAATATAAAAGGTAATGAGAAAAAAAAATCTTCATGAACACCTGCCTAAAGAACCTTCAGTGTCTGTCTAGATCGTCTATCATATGCTCCTATGTTAATCTAAAGCAGCATAACTTAACTTTTGAGGTTTATCCATTAACCATCATGTTGAACTGTAATAACTGGATTACCTGTGGCATCATGGCTTTGACTTATGCTGAGGTCCCATATGAGGATTTGTGTTAGGAAACACCTTTATAAAATTTCTCATTTTACTCTGAGGATATTATTTAGGACATATGTTGTTCAACAGGATCCTCCTGTGAGAACTGACAGAAGAAGTTAGGTTTTATTTTTAGCTTCTGAGGTTGCTGAGCATTTCCTGAATGGTTGATTTATCTTAAGGTTTCCATGAATTATGTAACTGAGCAAACTCCAAATTAAGATGACAATAACCAAGGAAAATTTTCAAAGTGCACAATCTCAGGCCTTTTCCCAGATCTGCTGAATCAGAATATGGAGGCTACAGGTCCTAAGAATTTGTGGTTTTAGTGAAGCTCTCCAGACGCCAGCTTGTGATCAGATGTTGAAAATCACTGAAGTAAATAATCAAGTTTTCCATTTCTCATTGCCAGTTAGAAAACTTGAGGTCAAGTTGTAATCTACACTTAATAAGTCCAGGTGATTTCATGTTAAGCAGGTGTTTTTTTTTAATTTTCTTATTTAAAATGTATCCTACTTTGATTTCTCTTTGCCTTAATTTTAGCATTATTTTCTACTTCATATTCTATCTCATTTTCTATCTGCCAACCCAGATATAGTGGAAGATCAGAGTATAACTTTACTACCAGCCCCCCCATCCCCAGTTCTGCATCCTGGGATTCAACCAGCCTGTGTGCATGTGTGGTGCATTAGTGCTCAGTCATCTCTGACTCTTTGTGACCCCATGGACTATAGCTCACCAGGGTTCTCTGTTCATGGGATTTTCCAGGCAAGAGTACTGGAGTGGGTTGCCATTTCCTTCTCCAGGGATCTTCCTGACCCAGGGATCAAACCCATGTCTCTTGCCTCTCCTGCATTGACAGGTGAATTCTTTACTTCTGTGCCACCTGGGACGCTCTCAACCAACTTGGGATGTTGGTAAATACAGTTGACCGTGGTGAGCATGGGTTTGAATTGTGTGGTCCATTTGTACATAGATTTTATTTTTTAAGTAAAAACAGTACTATAGAATTGGTAGTTGGTTGAATTCATGGATGAGGAATTGCACATACCCACTCTGGAACTTGAGCACCCTGAGATTTTGATATTGACAGCAGGTCCTGGAACCAGTTTTCTGTGGATACTGAGGGATGACTATAGTTCACTCCTTTTTTACAGCCAAATAGTAATCTATTTTCAAAAATATATCAAAAGTTTCTATTAATTTATCTGTTGATGGACATTTGAGTTCTTTCCAGTTTGTGTATTTTGAAGGAATGGTTTTGTAGAAGTCTTCTCCGATCAGTATTTTGATTTTTCTTAGGTAATATCCTAGGAGAAGAATTGTTTGGTCACAGAGTAGCTCTCTAACATTTTAAAAACTGCTTTTCCAAAGTGGTAGTATCATTTTACACTCTCACCCGCAAAATATGAAAATTCCACCTGCTCAATGGCCTTGCCAATGATTGAAATTTGTTAGTCTTTTACAAATTAGGAGATACAATAATATTTCATTGTGGTTTGAATTTTCATCTCCCTCATGTTTTAAAGATGCTGAAAACATTTTCATGCACTTGGTCATTTTATGTCCTCCTCAGTAACATGTCTTTTCAAATTTTTGTCAATCTTTATTCAATTCAGTTCAGTCACTCAGTCGTGTCCAACTCTTTGCAACCCCATGAACCACAGCATGCCAGGCCTCCCTGTCCATCACCAACTCCCAGAGTTTACCCAAATTCATGTCCATCGAGTCGGTGATGCTATCCAGCCATCTCATCCTCTGTCCTCCTACCCCCAATCCTTCCCAGCATCAGGGTCTTTTCCAATGAGTCAACTCTTCGCATGAGGTGGCCTAAGTATTGGAGTTTCAGCCTCAACATCAGTCCTTCCAATGAACACTCAGGGCTAATCTCCTTTAGGATGGACTGGTTGGATCTCCTTGCAGTCCAAGGGACTCTCAAGAGTCTTCTCTAACACCACAGTTCAAAAGCATCAATTCTTCAGCGCTCAGCTTTCTTCACCGTCCAACTCTCACATCCATACATGACTACTGGAAAAACCATAGCCTTGACTAGATGGACTTTTGTTGGCAAAGTCGTGTCTCTGCTTTTTAATATGCTATCTAGGTTGGTCATACTTTCCTTCCAAGGAGTAAGCGTCTTTTAATTTCATGGCTGCAATCTTTATTAGCTCGTTTTTATTTTATTACATTAAATAAGTTTTTTTCCTTTAATATATTCTGGATACAAGTCTTTCTTCAAATATGCCTTGTAAAGTATTTCTTCCAGCCTATGACTTGACTTTTGATTTTTCAATGTCATTTGAAGAGCAGATGTAACTAATTTTAATGAAGCCCAATTTTATATTTTTTTAAATTTTATTAGTGTTTTTGTGTCCAAAGAAATTTTTGGTGTATTTCATGTCTAAAAATATATTCCCTTGATATTTTTTACAGAAGCTTTATGTTTGTGATTTTTACATTTAAGTTTATAATCTATCTCAAGACAATTTTTTCATAAGTGTGATGTTTTATTTTGAGTTCTACAGATATCCACATATTTAAACACCATTGCTGAAAAGATGACCTCTTTCTTATTAAGTTACCTTGGCGTTTTCATTGAACACTATTAAATATATATGTTTAGGTCTAGTCATGACCTATTTCATGTCCAATTGATTTATTTCTTTATTTTATGACAATTACACAGCAACTCAATAACTGTAGCTGTGTAAGGAGGATTAAAGTCAAAGAGAATAAGTAATATTAGCCAATGTAAATATAGTAATCTTTTCAAGATTATTTTGGCTAAATCTTTGATATTTCCACATAGATTTTAGAATTAGACAAATTCTCCTAATAAGGTGTTATTTTGTTGAACCCATAAGCCAAATTGGGGAGAACTGACATCTCAGTAATACTGACTCTTTAGATACATGAACAAGGCCTATTTCTCCAATAATTTGGGCCAAATATTCTTCTTCCACTATTGGGTTTGTCTTATAGAATTTCCTGTTTAATTTGTTAGTGTGGTAAATTATAATAATTCTTTTTAAAATGTTGAGCCTCACTTGTATTTTTTTCATTTCTATTGAAGTGTAATGGACATATTAGTTTCAGGTATATGACATAATGATTCAATATTTGTATATATACAAGGTGATCACCATAAAAAACCTGCATTCTTGAGATAAATCCTACTTTCTCATGACATATTATCATTCGGTTTATTTTGGATGGACTTTTTAAAAATATTTTATTGCAGATTTTTCAGTATATTCATGAGCGGAATTTGTAGTTTTCCTTTCTTTTTGGTGTTATTTACAGCTTTTACTATGAGATCTATTCTCTGTTTTACTTTACTCTCCAGCTACCTCATCAGTACTCAAAGGAGATAAAAAGCTGATTATCTCCTGTTTCTGTCTTGCCAGGGTATATTAATTCCTAGGCTAATGTAAAAAAATTTACTACAAACTTGAATTTGATGGCGTAAAATAGCAAGTATTTATTTTGTCACAGTTCTCTAGGTCACACGTCTAAATAAGGCAACAGTGGGGTTGCACTCCCTCCAAAGTCTCTAGGGAAGAATCTTTCCTTGCCTCTTCTGGCTTCTGGTATATCCAAATGTTCTCAAACTTCTGGCTATGTAACTCCAGCTTCTGCCTCTGTCTTCACATGCCTTTGCATCTGTGTCTATGTCCTGTCTTCTGTCTCTTAAAAGGGATTAAATTTAGGGCCCACCCTGACAGTTGCGATCTTATTTCAAGATCCTTAATGTAATTATATCTGGAAGAGAAAAAAAAAAAAAAAAAGTTCTGCAATAGAAGGCCACAATCACAGGTTCTGGTGATTAGGGTGTAAACATACCTTTTTGGGGGGACCACCATGGAAACCATCATACATGTGTCTAAAAGGAACACTGTTGATGTGTATTCAGTTTTAAGCCCAAAGACTAGAGAATGTGTATGTTCTTTACTGGAAGAAATGTAGTTAATACACAAGTTCTCAGTGATGCAGGGATAAAGTCACTAATGCATTAGTTCAGGCCCTCTGAGAAAAGGAAGTTGAGAGAGAATTAAGTGCAAGAGTTTTATTAGGAAAACACCTATGAAGGAAATGGCAAGAGAGACAGACTAGATGAGGAAGTGCTGACCTGTGAAGAGAAAAGGTAAGGAAGGAGGATTGGGTCCGCAGTGTCTCAGATTGCAAATAGTTGTCAGAAAGTTTCATCCAAGTTGACTGGAGAATCTTTGAGCCAAAATTACATCAAAACCATTTTACGTATTAGAGGACTGGGTGTTTCTTAGTCATTGGCTAAGAGCAGCTCATTGGAAGTGAGGTGATAGGGAAGACACTCCACTTGGAGTGAAATGTATTTTGGCTTTCCAGAGGTGGGTAGTCAAATATGACTACAGGGAAAGAGGTATCCTATATAAAGCTCCACTGCATTAGAGGGAGAGGAACAGGCGGGGATATTTATAATAAGTTCTAATTTTTTAAAAGTCTGTTTTGCATTTCATTTAAAGAATGTTTAAATGGCTCAGTGGTTTCTCACCTGTAGTTAATTTAGACTCTTTATGAAGTATACATTAGATGGTACCTCTTGGAACCCTTTTAAGGTCTCCTTATCTCTCAGCAGTGGCTTTCCAGAATTTTCTCAATATCTCCCCTCCCCTGCCCACCTGCTCAGGAACTTCACTTGACTTACTAGTCTTGCAAACTGTTTGTTTGTTCATTGTTATTCATGCCATTGTGCACATGGAAAGTCAATAGGCACACTCTCTTCCCCAAAGACCGAAGGCATTTGGCCTTGACAGATTATGATAGCATATTATATTTAAAGCAGATACCTATTTCTGATAACTATTTAAAAATAAATTTACATTTCAGTCAAAGCTCACAGTCATGCTGACAAAATTGTTCATCCTGAGAAAGTGAAATGTTTCTCTCTCTTTCTCTATTGACGTATTGATTTAATCTGTACTCAGGATATAAGAAAAACAAGAGAGTGAGGTGGATCCCTCTTGGGAGAGCTGTTTTTAGCACAGACAGCAACTTTGGTATTGAAAATCTAGTATCATAATAGCTAGGACAGCTTTTTGCTCCCTGGGTAACCAGCCCTCTCCAAGTATTCTATAACACTTAGATCCCTTTTGTGGATTTGTACCTCTCCTGCCTTGTTGCACTCAAAAAGCTTGTATTTACAGACTGAAAGGAGAGAAAGGAATCAGAGTTATTGTGTTCTGTCAGTAGATAAGTTATAGTGAATGAAATGTAGAAAATTATTCCCACTTTTTGAACAAGAAAATTAATTTATAAAATATGTGACTTACAAATCTGTTACTTGGTAGACTTAAACACATAGAAACAATTAAAGATGTAAAAATGTATTTAGTATTTTAATCATGAAAGCTTTATCAATCCCACTGACAAACCATGCCGAACCATTTGTTATCTTCTACCATAAGCAGGGGGTTACCATTTATAGCACAGTCACTTGATACATTATCTCTGCTATGTTTGCTATATGATACTAATTTTTAATTTAAAAGAGACTTGAGTTCTCAAGGTTTTTTTCTGTTGTCACTACTAGGCTATTTGCATAGTTTACCATATATAAAAATACTGCTAAAAAATGAAAATCATATTTGAAGGATCTTGCTTGTTCTCGTTTGCCATTATGATGACTTTTTTCTGTTCACCATGGATCTTTAGTTTAAAAAAATACAATTGGGCCGTGTAAGACTACACAGCTGTTGTACTTTAAATTTCTCTTTGATCGGGAGAAGAGTTAAGTCGTGCCTACCTTTCTTACTCTCTGCACACTGACACAGAGGCTCCTTTCGCCTGTCTGGCTTCCAGTTGGGTTCAGACAATGGTAAGCAACAAAAACAGTCAGAGGATGAGGGTTAAGAGAGTGAGAGCACTTACTTTGCTTCTTTGTGCCCATCTTGCTGTAGTATGCTGTCCTGTCCTTTGGTCCTTCTTCCAGAGCTCAGCTCTTCTTGCTCTCATGGCACATCAGGCCTAGAAATGATAATAGGTTCTTGCCTCCAAATAGGTCTTTAATCATTCATACACTTGTGAAAATAGTCCCTTAATTGAATTCAGTCCAGTTAAACAGTTTTGGGTCTTTCACTTTCTAGCCATGGTACTGCTTTATATAGTATCTAGAGTGGCCCCAGGAAACAAGCATCATACTTGAGAATATGGTATTGGTTGGATCATATATGTAGTGAACTCACAGAAGAAATACCCATTATCTACAGTATGCCATGAGCATCACAATTAATTAAGGAACAGAGTGCTGGACAGCAAGTTGCTGTAAGATCAAGAGGTTTCAGCACTTAGTTGCCATGTCAAAGGTGATTGCAAAATTAAGGAAGTTGGATAACTTTTATTATACTGGGAATGATACAAAAAGAAAAAGATATGATTAGAAACTTGGCCTTCCAATTCAAAGCACAGGTAGAAAATAAGAAGAACCCTATGGTGACTAAGAATTGTGTAATCTGTATGACTCCAGGACAAGCAAGTTTGAAGATCCTGTTCCCAAACCTGATTGTATGGATTGCAGAGTTGTAATACCAGTTAAATATGCAATTTTACCATGTCTCTTGTACAAAAACAGCACTTCTCAAAATTTGGTCTTGGAACCACTGGAGATCCTTAAGATATACAGGGGGACTTTGAGGTCTAAACTATTTTCATAATAAAACAAAGATGGTATTTGCCGTATAATTCCAAGTCTCTAAGTTTTCAGTGGAATCTGGTAAAAGTTACATAAGTGAGATAAAATCACCACTCTTAAAGTTAATGGAAAATGTTTTGGTATATTGTACTAAGTTGCTTCAGTCATGTTTGACTGTTTGCAATTCCGTGGACTGTAGCCCATCAGGCTCCTCTATTCATGGGATTCTCTAGGCAAGAATATTAGAGTGGGTTGCTATTTCCTTCTCCAGAGAATCTTCCCAACTCAGAGATTGAACTCACGTCTCTTATGTCTCCTGCATTGGCAGGCGTGTTCTTTACCACTAAGCTACCTTAAAGAACAATTTTGTTTGAATATGAAATGTTAAATATCAAAAAATGTATTCTATGTACTAAACTGTCATGGGATATACCAATAACTTGTCCAAAGGTAAAGGGACCTTGAGACAAAAAGTTTGAGAACCACTGGCACCAGCATATGGGCATTTGTTTCCCTTGTGTTAAGGACTGAGTTCCTGAGGCATGTGATGAGAACATTTAGATAGATTTTGATGCTGCTGGTAATTAAAAGGTTCAAATTTGCTTGAAGCTTCTTTGCCAGTGAAAGCTGCCCTTCCCTCAGTATCTGAGGAAACTAAACTTCTAGTGCAAAAATACCTTTTCATTACTATTCTAAGAAGTTACCTGCATAAGTCAAAGACAAATACTGTGTGTTTTCACTTATATGTGGAATCTGAAAAATAAAACAGAACAGAAATAGACTCACAGAGAGAGAGTACAAGCTAAGGTTTAACAGGGGAGAAGGGTAGGGGGATGGGCAAAATAGGTGAAGGGGTTTAAGAGGTACAAACTACTAGGTACAAAATAAATAATTTACAAGGATATAATGTATAACACAGAAAATATAGTCAAAGTTTTATAACAACTTTGGAGTGTATTCAATAAAAATAACAAATTACCATGTTGTATATCTGAAACAATACTATTAAGCCATATATACTTCAATAAAATATATTGGAAATTTTTAAGAGAAACAAAAAAAGAAATTGTCTGCAGAGAATGACTCTTCTCAGCAACAGCCTCCCCCCTGCCTAACACAAACATATTCAGATATTTCTTATTCTCTTGAGACTTATTCACTGAAGATGCAGCATCTCGCCAACATGCATTAGTATAGAGGAATGGGGAGCATGGACAGGAAGGTATCCTGAGGATGTAACAGTAAGGAGAATGAAGTATTAGGTGGATCAGGCTAAATTAATTAATATGAATATGTCAATCCAGAATTCAAGATTGAACTAAAGGCCACCTAATAGTGACCTTAAATGTCTTTGTACTTTAAACTTGAACATAGTCTTGGCTACAGTAAAATTAGGATGAGACATCCTAGATACAGTAGAAGAAGTAGTGTAACCCTCAGGGTGATAGGACTGATGGAGTGGATACATTTCTATAGCTTGTTCAGCCACACCCTAACTATTTCCAATGAGAGGACTCAGAACCCTCCCTTTACCAAGGCATTTGAGAATTCATATAACTAAAGGAACATCAGCATCCAAAAAAGCTCAGTGTTATCTGACCTTTGTAACTGGAGATGAAGAACGAATTGTCACCACACGGTTGGTCTCCCTGGCATCAAAGAGAATAATGGCCATGAAAGTAGGACTGAAGACTGTGCTTCAGCTGGGTGGCCAAGGACATGCTCCCTCCCCAAGGCTCTTCTGGCCACCACTACTGATTATCCAATTTCATTTGAGTAAAACTCTTGGTCCCTGATAAAGCACATTTCCCAGGTGGCCCACAGCTACTCACTGTCAGATTGATTACACAGACCATTTTCATCAAATTTAGTGTTACAGAATTTTTTTTGTTGTTTGGTCACTCAATTGTATCCCACTCTTTGTGACCCCATGGACCTCAACTTATATTTCTTTAAATTGCTTTAAATTTAGTAGGGATATCAGACTATGAGATCTTTACTTTTACTATGTGCTCCATTACCTTAAGACATCTGAGCCATGTGCTTGTGCTTAGTTGCTTCAGTCGTGTCCAACTCTTTGTGACCCTGTGGACTGTAGCCTGCCAGGCTCCTCTATCCATGGGATTCTCCAGGCAAGAATATTTGAGTGGGTTGTTACGCCCTCCAGGGCATCTTTCCCAACCCAGTGATCAAACCCACGTTTCTTACATCTCCTGCATTGGCAGGTGGGTTCTTTATCACTGTCATCACCTGGGAGGCCCATCTGAGCCATAGAACCATGAAATTCCCTACTGGAGTCTCAGTAATGGCCCTAGCCATGGAATATCATCCTGTGAATTATTTATTGTAGGATGTAGTAAAACTGACAACAATTTATCATGGTTCCCCATTAAAATGAATTATTGGGTCTGGAAACTGATTAATATTACCCTTGATATAATATTTGTTGAATTTTCCTCTCTTAAGGAGACAGTGAAGACAATAGCAAAATAACAGAGATTAGAGAGAATGATTTTGGCCCATTATTTCTCTTCTTTCTCTCACTGCCTCATGAGGATTTTGTCATTGGCTGTTGTTCCTATATGTGTTGTTTAGTTGCTAAGTCATGTCCAACTCTTTTGTGATCCCATGGACTGTAGTCTGCCAGGCTCCTCTGTCCATGGGATTTCCCAGCAAGAAGACTGGAGTGGGTTGCCAAGTGCTGATCTTCCAGACCCAGCAGTTGAACCTGGATCTCCCACATTGCAGACAGATTCGTAACTGTCTGAGCCACCATGAAATTAAATCAGGTGGCTCCTGCTTTATAGTTCCAGTTCTCACCGGGCTCTGGCAACTCCATGCTGTTTCTTTCCATTTTCCAATAATGGCAACAGCTCCCCCAACTCCTGCCTGCAAGTAGTCCTTGATACTTAACCTTTGTCAGTTTATCTCAGAACTCTGCCTACACCTCTGTAGATAATTCCTGAAATGAATCTTTACTTAGAACTTTCCAGTGCTCCATCTGTTTCCTCCCCTTGCTCTAATGAATAGAATAAGGAACGATGTTAGGTACACTATGTTTACAATTTGGAATCACATACATAACCCATCTTGAATGAAATTAAATGTAGCAGAAGAAATAAAGCATGGCTTACACATAAAGCTATAATAAAATACTGAAAAGTAACTCTAACAGATACAAGTATTTAGATGTGGCAGAAAGTATTTACACATTTTAGAACAACAGGAGACTTCAGACATTTGAATAGGACATAGAAATGCTGTTCTAATTTACACTTGTGGTGAGTAGGTGTAGGGGTGAGGAATCATCCAGATGGAGCACCTGTGTGAGCAAATGCTTGGAGAAGAGCTAGTGTGATTCAAAGCATAGTTGAGTTGTCTAGACCACAATTGGGAGATAAAAGATTAGTGTGGAATATATTGGAATTTAGATAGCATGGATTTAACATATATTATGTTAAGGAAAAACAACTTTTCCAAGATAATGGAAAGAATGATATATGATTTTCTTTCATTTTTATTTTAATTTCAGAAAAGGAGAATGATAATTATCCTTAGGAGTTCATTTTGTGAAGCACTGTTAGGAAAAATATATACAACTTTCTTTCATCCATTTGCAAAGCATGTTAGAACCTATCTCCTCAAACAGCATCATTTCAAGTCATGTGTTTTTACTGACAAAAGTGCTGAGGACAATGGAAATAATGTTGGTTTATCCATTCATATAAAAAATGAGAAAATATTTTCATGGATTTTTTTGTAATCCTTTTTTTTGTGTGATATACTGTGAAGGATATTTAAGTTCTCTTCCTTTGTAGCTCAAGGCATCATGATGAGAAATAGAGAATTATCATGTAATACATGAAGATGATTTTTTTCTAAATAAGGAAGAAAAGGATAAAATAGAGAATCATGTTGCCCATAACAACCAAATGGTATATTATTGTTGCTGGGTGATTTTTTGAGAATTTAACAAGAGAGATAATGAAGAAATTGCCTTGAACTCCTTGGTGAGTTTGTGAACTCCTTAGGTGGTAATACAAAGTATTTCTCCTAACTGTTTACTCTCAAAAGATAGCCAGGTCTTTTTGCTCCTAAGGGTCAGTTCATTCAGTTCAGTTCAGTCGCTCAGTCATGTCTGACTCTTTGCGACCCCATGAATTGCAACATGCCAGGCCTCTCTGTCCACCACCAACTCCCGGAGTCTACTCAAACCCATGTCCATTGAGTCGGTGATGCCATCCAACCATCTCATCCTCTGTCGTCCCCTTCTCCTCCCGCCCCCAATCCTACCCAGCATCAGGGTCTTTTCTAATGAGTCAACCCTTCGCATGAGGTGGCCAAAGTATTGTAGTTTCAGCCTCAAAATCAGTCCTTCCAATGAACACCCAGGATTGATCTCTTTTAGGATGGATTGATTGGATCTCCTTGCAGTCCAAGGGGCTCTCAAGAGTCTTCTCCAACACCACAGTTCAAAAGCATCAATTCTGCGGTGCTCAGCTTTCTTCACCATCCAACTCTCACATCCATACATGACCACTGGAAAAACCATAGCCTTGACTAGACGGACTTTTGTTGGCAAAGTAATGTCTCTGCTTTTAAATATGCTATCTAGGTTGGCCATAACCTTCCTTCCAAGGAGTAAGCGTCTTTTAATTTCATGGCTGCAATCACCATCAGCAGTGATTCTGGAGCCCCCAAAAATAAAGTCTGACACTGTTTGCACTGTTTCCCCATCCATTTCCCATGAAGTGATGGGACCAGATGCCATGATCTTAGTTTTCTGAACATTGAGCTTTAAGCCAACTTTTTCACTCTCCTCTTTCACTTTCATCAAGAGGCTCTTTAGTTCTTCTTCACTTTCTGCCATAAGGGTGGTGTTATCTGCATATCTGAGGTTATTGATATTTCTCCCAGCAATCTTGATTCCAGCTTGTGTTTCTTCCAGCCCAGCGTTTCTCATGATGTACTCTGCATATAAGTTAAATAATCAGGGTGACAATATACAGCCTTGACGTACTCCTTTTCCTATTTGGAACCAGTCTGTTGGTTCATATCCAGTTCTAACTGTTGCTTCCTGACCTGCATGCAGGTTTCTCAAGAGACAGGTCAGGTGGTCTGGTATTCCCATCTCTTTCAGAATTTTCCACAGTTTATTGTGATCCACACAGTCAAAGGCTTTGGCATAGTCAATAAAGCAGAAATAGATGTTTTTCTGGAACTCTCTTGCATTTTCGATGATCCAGCGGATATTGGCAATTTGATCTCTGGTTCCTCCGCCTTTTCTAAAACCAGCTTGAACATCTGGAAGTTCACGGTTCACGTATTTCTGAAGCCTGGCTTGGAGAATTTTGAGCATTACTTTACTAGCATGTGAGATGAGTGCAATTGTGCAGTAGTTTGAGCATTCTTTGGCATTGCCTTTCTTTGGGATTGGAATGAAAACTGACCTTTTCCAGTCCTGTGGCCACTGTGGAGTTTTCCAAAATTGCTGGCATATCGAGTGCAGTACTTTCATAGCATCATCTTTCAGGATTTGAAATAGCTCAACTGGAATTCCATCATCTCCACTAGCTTTGTTCATAGTGATGCTTCCTAAGGCCCACTTGACTTCACATTCCAGGATGTTTGGCTCTAGGTGAGTGATCACACCATCGTGATAATCTGGGTCGTGAAGATCTTTTTTGGACAGTTCTTCTGTGTATTCTTGCCACTTCTTCTTAATATCTTCTGCTTCTGTTGGTCCATACCATTTCTGTCCTTTATCGAGCCCATCTTTGCATGAAATGTTCCCTTGGTATCTCTAGTTTTCTTGAAGAGATCTCTAGTCTTTCCCAATCTGTTGTTTTCCTCTATTTCTTTGCACTGATCGCTAAGGAAGGCTTTCTTATCTCTCCTTGCTATTCTTTGGAACTCTGCATTCAGATGGGAATATCTTTCCTTTTCTCCTTTTCTTTTTGCTTCTCTTCTCTTCCCAGCTCTCTGCAAGGCCTCCTCAGACAGCCATTTTTCTTTTTTGCATTTCTTTTCCATGGGGATTGTCTTGATCCCTGTCTCCTGTACAATGTCACGAACCTCTGTCCATAGTTCATCAGGCACTCTGTCTATCAGGTCTAGTCCCTTAAATCTATTTGTCACTTCCACTGTATACTCATAAGGGATTTGATCTAGGTCATACCTGAATGGACTAGTGGTTTTCCCTACTTTCTTCAATTTAAGTCTGAATTTGCAATAAGCAATTCATGATCTGAGCCACAGTCTGCTCCTGGTATTGTTTTTGCTGACTGTATAGAGCTTCTCCATCTTTGGCTGCAAAGAATATAATCAATCTGATTTCGGTGTTGACCATCTGGTGATGTCCACATGTAGAGTCTTCTCTTGTGTTGTTGGAAGAGGGTGTTTGCTATGACCAGTGTGTTCTCGTGGCGATACGCTATTAGCCTTTGCCCTGCTTCATTCTGTACTCCAAGGCCAAACTTGCCTGTTACACCAGGTGTTTCTTGACTTCCTACTTTTGCATTCCAGTCCCCTGTAATGAAAAGGACATCTTTTTTGGGTGTTAGTTCTAGAAGGTCTTGTAAGTCTTCATAGAACCATTCAACTTCAGCTTCTTCAGCGTTGCTGGTCAGGGCGTAGACTTGGATTACTGTGATATTTAATGGTTTGCCTTGGAAACGAACAGAGATCATTCTATCGTTTTTGAGATTGCATCCAAGTACTGCCTTTCGGACTCTTTTGTGGACCATGATGGCTACTCCATTTCTTCTAAGGGATTCTTGCCCACAGTAGTAGATATGATGGTCATCGGAGTTAAATTCACCCATTCCAGTCCATCTTAGTTCACTGATTCCTAGAATGTCAATGTTCACTCTTGCCATCTCCTGTTTGACCACTTCCAATTTGCCTTGATTCATGGACCTAACATTCCAGGTTCCTATGCAATATTGCTCTTTCCAGCATCGGACTTTGTGTCTATCACAAGTCACATCCACAGTTGGGTATCGTTTTTGCTTTGGCTCCATCCCATCATTCTTTCTGGAGTTATTTCTCCACTGACCTCCATTAGCATATTGGGCACCTACTGACGTGGGGAGTTCATCTTTCAGTGTCCTATCTTTTTGCTTTTTCATACTGTTCATGGGGTTTTCAAGGCAAGAATACTGAAGTGGTTTGCCATGCCCTTCTCCAGTGGACCACATTCTGTCAGACCTCTCCACCATGACCCATCCATCTTGGGTGGCCCCACACGGCATGGCTTAGTTTCATTGAGATAGACAAGGCTATCTAAGGGTCACATATCCTTTATTCAGGGAATGGATTATGATGCTTCCGGGGCTTCTATTTTTCTGTGTGGGCCATTTACATCTTCGTCTTTCAGATACTCAGTAAGTGCTATAATTGTGTTAAGAGGCTCAGGGAGCAAATTACAGTAACCTAAGAATTATTAGAGGAAGGAATTGCCAACCCACTCCAGTATTCTTGCCTGGAGAATCCCATGGACAGAGGTGCATGGGCAGGCTACAGTCCATAGGGTCACAAAGAATCGGACATGATTGAAACAACTTAGCACTCACAGATGAACTGTATATGTTTGTAGGACCTAGGGGAGAAGTGGGAAGTGCTGATACCTCTACTTTAGTCTCATTTAGTGCTCAGAAAATGAGAGGACCACAAAGGCAAGGGCAGGGCAGTAAAAACAAAGACCTCCTGAGCCTAGATCACAGGTCTCAATGCTGACAGGAGAGTAAGGGTGTCTGAACCATCTTATGTGTCTGTCTCATACAAATTTCAAGTATTCAGCTAGTGGTTATGTGTCCCCTTGACCACAGCATTTTTATCTGGCAATCCAGACAAGTTTTCAACATGAAACACAAAGAATAATGGGAAAGCAAAAGGAGAAAATATTCTCATGTCCACACCAGATATTATACATTCATAATATTTTTCTTAATTATTTAGGAGCTCCATCCTAAGTATCAGAATTATGCTGATTTAAAGTTATTCTCGGGCGATAAGTAATGCATCAAATATTTTTTAAATACTCAAGTTTTACAAATAATGGAAAAGCCTTGTAACAGTTGAAAAGTAAAACTGTACAATAACATCTAATTCCATGCATGAAGGCAAGAAGCAAAAAGGCAATGAACTTTTACAGACTGCATGCATATTACAGCTTCTGAAAGAAGTAAACAAATCTAGAGGAATATGTGTGAGTCAGTAGATGAAGCCACAAACAAAAGATGTCTCTTGTACTTAAAGAAAAATGAGCCAAACAACTTCACTTTCAAGGTTAAATGGTAAAAGATTAAAAACAAAAAAACCCTCCATTTTGCAACATGTGGTGAATCAAATCTTTAGAGCATCATTTCTCAAACTTAAGTGTTCCTGTGAATCACCTGGGGATGTTTTAAGATGAGCTTCTGACTCAGCAGTTCTGGGATGGGATCTGAGATTCTGCATATCTAACAATTTCCTAGATGCTGCCAATGTGATAGTCTATGGGATAACTAGATTCAATGCCGATTACCTGTGACTGTAACAGGAGCAGGCTATAGTCATACTAGATTTCAAGCACACTGGCATGAGCTACAAGTGTTCTACTACTGAAAATGTCATCTCGTAAATTTGTAGTCTGCCTTAAATTTTTTACCCTCAGAAAATGAAGACAATAATAATAACAGTTAACTTTTATTTAGCTTTTGGTGTATGTCATGCATTGATTTGAATTCTTTACATTTATTTCATTTAATCTTTGTAACAACCTTTAGCAAGATCCAAAATTTGACTTCTACAGACTAATAATAAACAAGAGAATCAGAAAGTAGCTTAAATAAACACGTTCCCATGTATGTGGAAATGGAGCTCTACACTAGTATCAGGTCAAAGCAATCTTACTACCAGAAATTCAGATTAAAAAAAGACATGGTCCCAGTAAAAAATCAGATATTTAACCTGAGCTTATAGTATGAGTTCCTTGTGAAACCAAAGTAAAAGAGCTGTATTACGTGTGTTATGGGATCTTAGATATAGCATAGAACAGGACAGCCAGAAATTAGAATCATGAACAAAATGGTGTACAGGCAGAGAGAGTAAAGCAAATTTTAAAGTGACTGAAAAACAAAAAAGACTTAAATGTGTTACAGTCACTCAGCTTTGAGGATAATCCTTTGGCAACATATTAATAATAAACTGGTTCAAGTTTTGATTCTAGAGAGTGAAGTAAATCCACCAAACTTTCAGAGATTTTGAGTCTTCCTGAAGGATTTTTTGTTTCCCTAATTATCTCTTACTCCAACTTGCGTTTTTTCCTGAATTATAAGTTCCCATTTCTGATTCTGTTTTATGAGACTCTTACCCTATTTCTATAATACTTTGCCCATAATTGGCCGCCATGCCTTCCCTTTAATTTCCTAAAGTACCATTAAAACAAGCCTGTTGTGTAGAATAACTTCTCATTCTGAGGGATTGAGGATTATTTCAGCATCAAAAATGTATGCTGTGCTCTCTAGGCATTTTAACATAAGGGGGAAAATAAAATGTATAAATGATTTCAAATTTAATTCCTTTTGGTTTTGAATAGATAAACCAAGTGTAGGTACATAATTTAAAGAGGGACAAAGATATAATATGAAGAATAATTCTTCCCACTCTGTTTCCCAGATTACAATCCTGTTGCCAGATGCAATCCCCATTATCTTTTTCTTGTATATTTTTCCAGAAGTAATATTACTTGAAGATTTTGAAAAATGGCATACTTATTTCTTTAAGATTATGTTCTTTGAATAAGAATTTCTTTAAAGATTGCTTTAAGCACATCCTTAGCCTGTCTTTTGGATAATAAGACACTGGTCAGAGCCCAGCCTTGAAAACAACCTAGAACTCACGTTTGACCTAACCATTCAAGTCATTTTGCCATTCCTAAAGAAGAAATATGTCAATGGGCATATCTGTCTTTCTCCTTGATATCTGTACCTTCCCTTGGGGTTCTGCTTTGCTAACTCATTCAGAATTCCCTCTTTTCAAGAGACCCTCCCTTTGCCATCAAATCCTTTGTCTCTCAGTCTGCCAGTTTAAATTTCCAAATATGTTATTATACAGAGAAATTTAACTACTCTTGTCTAATATGTTTCTTCCTATTGGCTCTTCCCAAGGAGGAGTGACCTTGCATAAACAAGAACAACACAGTTCTCTCTCTAGGAGGATTGTTTATTGCCTCTTAGGTAACCTCACAAACAGCAAGCAGCCATCTTTTAAAGTAACTCTCCATTCCCCAACTCCTATCAACTCGGTTATTTTCTTTCCTTGGTAAAAATTGTCAAGTCACTGGATAGCCTCAAGAACACAAATTCTTTACCCAATGACACAAGGGAGGGGAGGACAACATATTTAATAGGAGCCTAAGGAGACTAGGCTTTTAACTAAGTGGTGGGATCTTCCTTAGGCGATGAATGTGCAAGCCCGTGGGCATGGCCTATGCTCAGTACAGTGAGAACAGAGGGGAGACTGACATTAGAACAAATTTCTTCCTTTTCTCTGAGGTCACACCTCAGCTCTCCTGTTCAAATACTTCAGGACAATAATTTAAGAAAAGAAATTCTAAGTCAAAGAAAATATCTGGCTGAGTTCATGTACCAGGAACTGGGCAGCTCTCTTCTGCTGAGAGGTTAATAGCATAGGTTTGTTGTTGTCCTTCAGTCACTAAGTCATGTCTGACTCTTCATGATCCCATGGACTGTAGCCTGCCAGGCTCCTCTGTCCATGGGATTTCCCAGGTAAGGATCCTACAGTGGGTTGCCATTTACTCCTGCAGGGGACATTCCCAACCCAGGGAATGAACCTGCGTCTCTCTTGGGTCTCCTGCGTTGACAGGCAGATTCTCCACCACTAGCGCCACCTGGAAGCCCCTGTCTCCCAGAGTTTGCTCAAATTGATGTCCTTTGTGTTGGTGAGGCTATTTATCCATCTCATTTCTACTGCCCTCTTCTTTTGCCTTCAAAAGGCAAAGGTTTAGATGTAGCACAGGTTAGATGTGGCCAAAGAAGGTGAGTGGATTCCTCACATTTGTCAGCACATTTCTTCTACCCTCATCTTCTTGCCACCTAAGTGAGGAGAAATCGCCAACAGAAATTAAGCTGCCCACATTCTAAGATACTAGTAAATCAAATCCAACAGGCTATAAAAAATAATTTTAAATGGTAAATTAGATTTTACCCCAAAATAAAAATAATGTCTCATTGAATAAATATTAAACAATAAGAATTCTATTAATATAATTTATTGCATTAATAGCTTAGAGAAAATATACCGCCTTAAAGATGACTGAATTAATCAAATTTAGCACTCATTTCTCTTTTAACATATTTATTTTAAAATAATAATAATAAACTCATTAAAGATTAACAGATTATGTTTATAGAAATAGCTATTTTCCAAAACAAATAATAGAAGAATGGGATGCCTTTGTATGTTTGCAAGTCTTTTTAAAGCCTGCCTTATGGGATACAATTAAATTATTATATCTACTTCAGCATTCAATCTTTTGCAATATGTTACTTTAAACAAAATATATGAAAAAAAATGTGGCCTCACATAGGTATATAGTTAGAGAAGAAAGGACTTTATAAGACCCCTAAAAGGGCTTGTGAGTGTCACTTTAGTCATGTCCAACTCTGTGACACTTAGACTGTAGCCCACCAGGCTCCTCTGTCCTTGGGATTCTCCAGGCAAGAATACTGGAGTGGGTTGCCATGCCCTCCTCCAGGGTAAGGGCTTGTGAGACCCTCGCATTCCCCCAAATCATATTTGAGAATTAATGCCCTAGAGAGTCTGTATTTAAATCTTATTAAAATTGATTTAGCAACATTAATTCTGTATTAAATGAATCAAAACGTATAGGTTTGGAACTGAAAAAATTTTCCACGAGTTCTGATAAATAGCGAACTGTTTTTAACATAAACTTATAGTCAAACTAGTAAGTGCTATAAAACTTGGAGATACCTTTAAATAGTTATGTAAGTAGATAATAAAATAATTTGTGTTAATGAGCTGCTGTAGGTCTTTGGTGCACCAACTGTAAACTGAAACCTTCTTTATGGATATAATGTATGTGTCTATCTGTGTGTGTATGTGTTTTAGATACATTTGAGGCACTATTTGTGGGGAAGTTTCCTCTTAAATCTTAATCTCTGTCACTTAATGTTTTTAATTTAAATGATCTCATAGTTTTTCTTTTCATAAAAATGCACAAAGAAGGTTATGTTAACAGGATAAAGACTTTAAAACAATATAGAATATTGGATTGACTGAAAAGTTTTTTGGGTTTTTCCCTAATATATTACAAACCTGTTGGCCAACTGTATATATTGTGTATGTGTCATTGCTGTTCAGTCGCTCTGTCTGACTCTTTGTGACCCCATGGACTGCCGCATATCAGGCTTTTCTGTCTTTCACCATCCTCTGGAGCTTGCTCAAACTCATGTCCATTGAGTCAGTTATGCCATCCAACCATCTCATCTTCTGTCATCCCCTTCTCCTCCTGTCTTCAGTCTTTCCCAGCATCAGGGTCTTTTCTAATGAGTAGAGTCTTTGCATCAGGTGGCCAAAGAATTACAGCTTCAGTTGCAGCATCAGTCCTTCTAATGAATATTCAGGATAATTTCCTTCAGGATTGACTAGTTTGATCTCCTTGCAGTCCAAGAGACTCTCAAGAGTCTTCTCCAGCAACACAGTTCAAATCATCAATTATTCAGCACTCAGTTTTCTTTATGGCCCAACTCTCACATCCGTACATGACTACTCGAAAAACCATAACTGACTATATGGACCTTTGTCAGCAAAGTAATGTCTCTGCTTTTTAATATGCTTAGGTTTGTCATAGCTTTTCTTCCAAGGTACAAGTGTCTTTTAATTTCATGGCTGCAGTCACCATCTGCAGTGATTTTGGAACCCAAGAAAATAAAGCCTGTCACTGTTTCCATTGTTTCCCTGTCTATTTGACATGAAGTGATGGGACTGGATGTTTTTTGAATGTTGAGTTTTAAGCCAGCATTTTCACTCTCTTCTTTCATTTTCATCAAGAGGCTCTTTAGTTCCTCTTCACTTTCTGCCATAAGGATGATGTCATCTGCATATCTGAGGTTGTTGCCATTTCTCCCAGAAATCTTGATTCCCGCTTATGCTTCTTCCTGTCCAGCATTTTGCATGATGTACTCTGCATAGAAGTTAAATAAGCAGGGTGACAATATACAGCCATGATGTGCTCCTTTTCCAGTTTGGAACCAATCCATTGTTCCATGTCCATGTCTAACTGTTGTTTCTGGAATGCATACAGATTTCTCAGGAGGCAAGCAAGATGATCTGTTATTCCCATCTCTTGAAGAATTGTACACAGTTTGTTGTGATCCACACAGTCAAAGGATTTAGCATAGTCAATAATGCAAAAGTAGATGTTTTTCTGTAATTCTCTTGCTTTTTCTATGATCCAACAGACGTTGGCAATTTGATCTCTGGTTCCTCTGCCTTTTCTAAATCCAGCTTGAACATCTGGAACCTCACAGTTCACGTACTGTTGAAGACTGGGTTGGAGAATTTTGAGTGTTATTTTGCTAGCATGTGAAATGAGTTCAGTTGTGCAGTAGTTTGAGCATTCTTTGGCATTGCCTTTCTTTGGGATTGGAATGAAAGCTGGTCTTTTCCAGTCCTGTGGCCACTGCTGAGTTTCCCAAATGTGCTGGCGTTTGAGTGCAGCACTTTTACAGCATCATCTTTTAGGATTTGAAATAGTTTAGCTGGAATTCCATCACCTCCAGTTGCTTTGTTGGTCGTGATGTTTCCTAAGGCCCTCTTGATTCACACTCCAAATGTCTGGCTCTATGTGTGTGATCACACCATTGTGGTTATCTGGGTCATTAAGATCTTTTTTGTATAGTTCTTCTGTGTATTCCTGCCACCTCTTCTTAATATCTTCTGCTCTTGTTAGGTCCATACCATTTCTGTTCTTTTTTTTTGCCCATCTTTGCATGTGTATGTATATATGTAAGTATATAATATATATATATGTGTGTGTGTGTATATTGAAGGGGGGCAGTATAAAGTTGAAAAAGTCTATTATGATTATTTTTTTTTTAAGTTAATTTACTATATATATCCACTAATGTCAGGAGAATCTCCAGTGACTGGGCAGATATTCCTCCACTTGTCTAGCCCATGGGATGGGAGTCTTCTGGAGCAAGAAGGTGCTCTGGATTTGAAAGGAGGTTGACCATTTGGGAGTTTTGTTTATAACAGACCATAAATTCGGAGAGAATAGCAAAAGGTTTGAAAAACTGGAGATATATGAGTCTTGAATCAGATTAGAGAGTACCTAGAGCACAAGGGATAAAAGCTGGGGCCTTGACTGGCAGGTAGTGAATGACATAAACAGAGGTGGACTCAGTGGAATTTTCCTGATGGTCTCTTTAAAGAGTATGAAAGATAGGTTCTAATTAGAACTTCCTTGTTAAATCGCAACTTTGCTCTCAAGAAATTTCTAGTGATGAAGCAGATAGTATGGACCAAGGGAGTTGTGCCAGGAGCATTTAGAGGTTCATGGACCCTCATACCACTCTAGTGGTGAACAAGGTTCAGCTAGCAGAGGGACAGCTACCCTGCTGGAGATGTATTTAGAACAATATGTTCCATCATAAATGGTCAGATTTTTATCATTTCAATAGAAATATATTCAGTTTATTATTTTCTTATCCTCTCTACAATCTACAGTTTCATATTTGAAGATAATGTAAATCTCATTGGAGGCATTAATCATTTGACCCATTATTATAATTTCTTCCCACCACATTTACTTTTGTTATCTTATTTTAGGCCTTTTTAATCTTTTGTATCAAAGAGTTCTGCAAACTGCTATCAAGTCAGCAGAGCCTGATTACAACTTGTTGGAAATCGAAATTTCAGCATTTCATATATGAGGTGAATATTATGACTAATTCTGATTCATTCAGATGCTTCTGAATTTTAATTTAATGTAAATTAAAATAATTTAAATCAAATCGGCTGTTAGGTTTTAAATTTAATTTAATTTTAAATTCCTTACTTAGATGGTTTTCAATTTCAATTCAGAATTTTGATTTATCACAAATGAAATTAAATTAATTTTAAAATTCAGATGTCTTTCAAAGTCAGTCTGAATAAAAAGCATTTATTTTGATCTGTAATTTCAACTCAAAGAGTAGACTAATTAAAATTACTATTTTTTATTATATCTTTCTTTCTCACCCTCGCATGGCTTACCAGTTGCCAAGACAGGAAAGTAATTTGCCTAGGTCCAATAAGGAGGATATGTGTTGTAATCCAAAATCAATAATAACCTAACATCAGTCTTACTTTTAATGTCACAGTGCACCAGAAATTCTTAAAAAAATTGATAGATTCTTAAAAAGTGATGTTATTCTTCTCTGATAAAAGCTCTAAACAATGGTATTGGTTTTCATTTTAATAAGATAAATAGAAAAACCTGAGATTAGCATATTTTATTACTCATCTTTTCAAAAACTTTTATATATCAGTTCATTTGGAGAATTGCCAGTTATATTTGGACTCAACAAACATACTCATTTAGAGTCTAAGCTTACAATGGTTTCAGTTTAGTTCAGTCGCTCAGTCATGTCTGACTCTTCGTGACCCCATGAATTGCAGCATGCCAGGCCTCTCTGTCCACCACCAACTCCCGGAGTCTACTCAAACCCATGTCCATTGAGTCGGTGATGCCATCCAACCATCTCATCCTCTGTCGTCCCCTTCTCCTCCCGCCCCCAATCCTACCCAGCATCAGGGTCTTTTCCAATGAGTCAACTCTTCACATGAGGTGGCCAAAGTATTGGAGTTTCAGCCTCAACATCAGTCCTTCCAATGAACACCCAGGATTGATCTCTTTTAGGATGGATTGATTGGATCTCCTTGCAGTCCTAGGGACTCTCAAGCGTCTTCTCCAACATCACAGTTCAAAAGCATCAATTCTTTGGCGCTCAGCTTTCGTCACCGTCCAACTCTCACATCCATACATGACCACTGAAAAAACCATAGCCTTGACTAGATGGACCTTTGTTGGCAAAGTAATGTCTCTGCTTTTAAATATGCTATCTAGGTTGGCCATAACCTTCCTTCCAAGGAGTAAGCGTCTTTTAATTTCGTGGCTGCAATCACCATCAGCAGTGATTTTGGAGCCCAAAAAAATAAAGTCTGACACTGTTTGCACTGTTTCCCCATCCATTTCCCATGAAGTGATGGGACCAGATGCCATGATCTTAGTTTTCTGAATGTTGAGCTTTAAGCCAACTTTTTCACTCTCCTCTTTCACCTTCATCAAGAGGCTCTTTAGTTCTTCTTCACTTTCTGCCATAAGGGTGGTGTCATCCGTGTATCTGAGGTTATTGATATTTGTCCCGGCAATCTTGATTCCAGCTTGTGTTTCTTCCAGCCCAGCGTTTCTCATGATGTACTCTGCATATAAGTTAAATATGCAGGGTGACAATATACAGCCTTGACGTACTCCTTTTCCTATTTGGAACCAGTCTGTTGTTCCATGTCCAGTTCTAACTGTTTCTTCCTGACCTGCATACAGGTTTCTCAAGAGACAGATCAGATGGTCTGATATTCCCATCTCTTTCAGAATTTTCCACAGTTTATTGTGATCCACAGAGTCAAAGGCTTTGGCATAGTCAATAAAGCAGAAATAGACGTTTTTCTGGAACTCTCTTGCTTTTTCAATGATCCAGCGGATATTGGCAATTTGATCTCTGGTTCCTCTGCCTTTTCTAAAACCAGCTTGAACATCTGGAAGTTCATGGTTCACGTATTGCTGAAGCCTGACTTGGAGAATTTTGAGCATTACTTTACTAACGTGTGAGATGAGTGCAATTGTGCGGTAGTTTGAGAAATCTTTGGCATTGCCTTTCTTTGGGTTTGGAATGAAAACTGACTTTTTCCAGTCCTGTGGCCACTGCTGAGTTTTCCAAATTTGCTGGCGTATCAAGTGCAGCAGTTTCACAGCATCACCGTTGAGGATTTGAAATAGCTAATACAATGGTTTAGAACCATTCAAATTAGCTTTGGTTGTAATTCCTGTCTCCAACCCCAGTTGATAGTGTGTATTCCTAAATGTAAACACTAAATTAAAAATAAACAATGGGAATTACTGTAAAAAATGAAAAAAATTTTCAGTCACTTCAGTTAAGCCATTTTATTGTGACCACTTGGTTATTTCATATATATATAATTAAAACAATGAAAGAGAGCTCAAGATGCAAGATGTAATATTTTTATTTGGTAAATATCAGTTTTAAAATTTTTTAAATATTTCAGTAATAAAATATTTTGTTAAATTTGAATAATATCTTTTAAAATTAAAACTACTTTTTAAAAATTACTGCTCTTTTTAATTATTAAACCATACTGTTATTATTCATCACTATAACAGACCACAATATAGATGTAAGTTTTTCTCATTTTATGGAAAAAAACTGATTAGTGTAATTAAGAAGTATTAATCTAATACTTTGCTTTCCCTTTTTGTACTGTGATATTATTGTTTGTCTTATTATGGCATTGCTTTATATACACATATGTATCTCAACAGAAGATTTTTACTGCCTGTCTTTTTTTCAAGCCATTATTTTATTACTGTGTCATGATTGTTACTGAAAATACCTTTATCATAAAATGAGGGTTCTAAAAACTGATCTGCCCACCCCCAGCCCTCCCACCCCACACCCAGTGTTAAATACGCTAGGAATACCATTTTGTTTATCCATCTTTCTCCTGCTTCCCCGAACCCAGTATGTGAGGCTTTGTGTCTACTTTCGTGACTCTACTGGATCTAGAATAATTTTGCAGCATATCTTGTGTGCTCAGTGATCATTTATTATAGAGTAGCACTATATTATTCTAATTTTCTTGATTAAAAAAATATATTGGATT
Source organism: Okapia johnstoni (assembly GCA_024291935.2). Lineage (NCBI taxonomy): Eukaryota > Metazoa > Chordata > Mammalia > Artiodactyla > Giraffidae > Okapia > Okapia johnstoni. Next base: position 75,496,084 of record CM044312.1, on the reverse strand, counting down.
ATTTTGTGAGGATGAAAGAACAATTAAATTCCTGTAATGCTTGCTATGGGTTATAATATTATTTGGGATTCAAATTTACTTAAAATGTAATTATAAGAAAAATCTGTGTTTGCTTTGGCAGCACATGTACTAAAAAGGAAAATCTATAATATTTTGTTCAAAGAATAGAGTTGGCTGAGTAGAAAAGATTGTAAAGAAAAAGCATTAGGAAAAAAAAAATTACTGTTTTACTCTGTAAACTGAGGAGCTATAACAAATTTCCCAAATCTGTGACTATTCATATATTAAAGAAACTGTTATTGGATTCACACACTTAAGTTTAAGTTTTGTTGTTGCTGAGTCAAACAAATAGTTGGAGATTTCTCTGTACTCTAAAAACTAAGGCCAACTTTATGACTGCAGCACCATATCCATCACTGGAAATGAATCATGTGGACAGAAGCCCCAGATACAAGTACCTTTAAAAACTGCTTGTAAGGTGAACTCCATTTATCTGTATCCCCTACAAGCAAAGACTCGGGAGACAGCAATTTTGATTAACAAACAGTCGTTTGTTACACCCAGTGCCTTTGGAGAGTTTGCTTTAATATTACGAAGCATCTTACTTAGTTCCTCTTTTGCAAAACCATTTAGATATAACATGTAATTGTTAGTATTTATCTTGTTATAGTCTTGTGACTCATGGAGATGGACAACTACTACAATAAAATAAAGTGAATTGTTTTGTAACATGGTAATTGTTGAGATGATGATAGTCCTAAGAAAATACCAACTCTTATCCCAAAAAGATAGGGCAAGGACAACAGAACATAATGTTTTTTAAAAGAATATACCCAAGGCTACCTCCCAGGCACAAAATGACTAATCATCTTTTCTTCTGAGTAGTTTCTGTCCTTTACCAATGATATCTCCATTCTCTCTTCACACTCCCACATTATAAACATAAATAAGACACTGAAGTGCTAAATTGCCCCCAGCTCTTGATAACATCCCATCCATATCAGCCCTTATCCCTTCTTAGAATCATGTAGCACAAGTCTAAACCTTATCAGCATGACTCTAATGCCTCATTCTTATGATATGTATCTCATTCTGGCAGTGTCAATAAACCTTGTTTTTTTCTTTTTTTTTAGAGCTATAGATGTGTTCCCTGTGATCTGTAAGTCTGTGGGCCTTAAATTGTACTTTCTCTCAAAGAATATAAAAAACTATAGCAGAGAATTGTGCACACATACACACACAGACACACACACATACTTTTAATCTCTCAGTATCTTTCTACTAACTATACTATGTTCTATAATTGACCATAACCAGTCATTAACTGGTTATGAAGCAAGGAAGTTAAAAAAGACAGTATTTTGTCTATACTAATGTGACTTCAATATATCATAGTTTTCTTAAAAGTGTACTCTGTTAAATGCCTTAGAGAAAGAGAGAGATTTTACTCTGATTGCACTGCTCAGCAGCCTATAAATCATCTAAGAGATTAAATAAGAAACAACTTTTCTTTGTTTCTAGATTTATTTTTGCTTTAAAAATTACTGCTGGAACAGCAACCGTGGAAAAATGATAAACCAGGATTTTAAAATTTGTATATACTCAATTATTGTTTAAGCAGGCTATGAGCATGCATGGTATTATTTAGGAATGCACAGATTCATATTTTATGAAAATAATTAATTTTAGAATTGATAGTCTGTCACACTAGGAAGGATGCTGCCAGTACTCCTACCTTCCTTCTTTTTCCTTTGTGATTCTTCTTGACACAAGCGTGCACAATGGTCAAGGAAAACTTTGGTTCATGAAAAAAAAAAAAGTATACAAACAGCCATGGCTGTATAGTTTAAATAATATATCTGATGAAGAGTACCATTTAATGATTCTTTTGCTCTATTTTCTATTTTTCTCTTGAGTTTCTGGTTTCTTTTTTCTTTTATGTTTTATTAGGAATTTCCTCTAAAGTGCTTACACTTTTAGACTAATCCATAGGCTGAGCTCATCCACACTCTTACTACCTAGTGAAAATCACACAGGTCTATAAAATTTCAAGAATAAAGAAGTAATTTTGGCCACAACAGATTGAAGAATTCAAAATTGAGATGAATACCTCTAATCCACCACCACTTGTTCTAAATTCTCTCCATTTCCCCCCATGTAACACTTTTATTTGCATTTTTGCTGTATTTGATGATTGAGGAGTGGTATCAGGGTGGCAGGCTCACCATACTGTGAAATGAAACTCCAGAACATGCTAATCCCTCCATTAGATAAGCCCTCTGAGGTAACAAGGCTTGTAATTCTATTATGAATACTGATCAGGTTATTACTTAGCTAGATGCACAACTTACTCGAGCTTTATTGAATTTTAATCTGCTTTTGCCCTTCCAGCTGTTAAACAAAGCTGCACAGTAGGCCTGTATTTCTCTCTGAGAACGGCTGTAAAACTGAGAAAAATATCCACTGGCAACAGGAAGAACAAGGACCCATTATTTTTAAGTGTTGGCATTAAAGCTGAACCTGAAAAATCATCATCACTTTAATAAGTCAGAAGCTGAGTGAGCAACATTATTGAACCTCAGTGATTTATCATCAGTCTAGATTCTAGAACTAGGACCAGATGACTCAGAAGCAGTCACAAAGGATGCCTGGGAGCAGGGGGCTGAGAGAGGAACCCAGCCAACCTGCCATATAACTTTCTCACAGTGTACACAGTTACAGAAATTGTAATACTAATTTTACTATTATTGGATCATATTTTAAGTTTTAAATAATGTCCCCTGTAAGCATTACACATTTTTTTTAATCAGGCAGACTGTAATTCATTAAAAAAGGCACATTAGAAACTATTATGCCTTTTCTTTACCAGGGAATATTTGAAGTCCAGAGTTAAAACATAGAGGAATAGAATTCTTTTGAAAGAATAATAATAAAGTGGAGATGGGGCTAAGAGTCAGCATGAAAACATAAATTAAAACAATTCTATGAGAACATTATTTTAAATAGTTTTAAATTTTAGATTTCAATTTTTCAGCTGAAATCGAGGTCATATTTTAAATTCTCTTTGTTTATTCATTATCTTTCCTTATTTGCAAAAAACTTAGTTGTGATGTGCCATGGAATTAATACTCAGGAATTTATGCAACAGGAAGGGGCTAGAATAGTATCCAGTAGAAATATGTTCCAAATATATATGTGCTCTTGATTGTGGCAAAACCACATTCTGCAAAGTCAGAATTCTTTTTAATGTTCTAGAGTACTTCTTATTAATTAATGTGTCGCCAACTACTTCAAGTTTCAGCTTAAATAGCTCCCCCGAGAGGCCTTCTCTGCCTCACCAACCTTTATGAATTAGAACTTCGCTGGTATTTAATATGTCGGTTCTCTGCTTCCTCCACGGTGTGTGTGTTAGTTGCTCAGTCGTGTCTGACTCTTAGTGACACCATGGATTGTAACCCACCAGGCTCCTCTGTCCATGGAATTCTCCAAGCAAGAGTACTGGAGTGAGTTGCCATTCCCTTCTCCAGGGGATCTTCCCAACCCAGGGATCGAACCTGTGTCTGCCTCACTGTAAGCAGATTCTTTACCATTTGAGCCACCAGGGAAGTGCCACTGAGAAGCCCACTTCCTTCATTGATGGTACTAATATCTTCAAGCATTTATTTAGTTTCAATTTTTCCTTTTACTTTCTATCTGCTCACTGTAGTGTAAGCTTCCTGAGATCAGGGAGCAAATCTGTGTTACTTAACACTGTAACTCTTGCATTTAGACTCTGTCTGCCCCAAAGCAAGTTTAGTTCATCTTCACTTAAAGTTTTAACAAAATTTTAGTCTTGATCTTAACATTATTTTCAATTTGTTAATACCATGATGGAATTTTAAATTCTATTTCACTTGTGTTGAGTCACAACCAGAATAGGAAGTAAGGAAGAAAGGTAATATCTGTAAAATGTTTCTACATACTACTACTCCTCTTAAATAACAAAATTAATAAACTTTATTCATTATCAGATAAATATTCACTATAGAAAATTCAAAGATCAGAAGTAAATTTCACACTTTCCATTTTGAAATAATTATAAATCTCAAGAAATTACGAAGATAGTACATGCTCAGCTACCCTTCACCCATTCTCCCCAATGTCGTATTTTATATTATATACCTATAGTGTAGTATCCAGCTGAGGACGTGAACACTGGCACAATAAGTGCAAATTGTCCAATAGCATATTATCACGTGTAGATTCATGTGAATTAACACCACGACCAAAATACAGAACCATTCTGTCACCACAGAGATCTCCTTCATGTCACCCGTTAATAGTAGTCACATTCACCCTCCTCCCTACTGCCATTCCTAACCACTGCTGTGTTCTCTGTCCCTATGTAATTTTGATATTGTACAAATGGAATAATCTAATATATAGAAATTTCAAGATTGGCTCTTTCACTCATTATAATGGCCTTGAGATGCATCCAGATAGCTGATACATCATTAGATTGTTTTTTTCTTTATTGCTGTGTAGTATCCACTGTAGGGGTATAATAACATGGTTTGTTATATTATTCACCAATGGAAGGACATCTAGATTGTTTCCAGCTTTTAACTTTTACAAATAAAGCTAATATGAGCAAGTATGTATAGGCTATTATAATAAACATAATTTTCATTTCCATTTTTATATGAACATAAGTTTTCCTTTTTATCTCATATTATTTTTATTTCTATTCGTGAAGTAAGTAAACCTTGTATGCAAGGATACTCACTATAGAAAACTTAAAACTACAAAACATTTTTAAAGGGAGGAAAAGCAATCACTGACATTTCTGCAAATGAAAGTCAGTCACTATTATGATTTTGTATTTTTCTTTCTAGTTTTCTAGACACAAGATTTTGATTGCTGTTTACATCATTTTGATTATAATACATAATTGAAATTTTATATCCTGATTTTTTCTTTACTATTATAAAGTTTTTGCTACAAATAAAATGTAGGAAAACATGCACATATATATATATATATATATGTATATAAAACATATGTTTATGTGAAATGCAACATAATAGGAAAAGAAATAAGGCTTCTCTCAAACCCACTACCCAGTGTAAGATATAGTATGCACTATTACCACTAACACTCCCTTAGAATCTCTTTGTATTCTCTCTCTTTTTTTTTTTAAGGTGTGTTTTAGGACCTCTTGTCAAACATACTGTTGAAAACAAATACTATATTTTTAAGCAAAACTTTAAATGAAGAGAGGTAAGAGGCCCTTTGATTTTCTTCTTAACTCACAGTGTCTAGTAATAGGTCTACTTTACTTCCTCTGAATAAATTGTCCAAAAAAATCTCACTGGAAGCATCAAAACTTTGTTCCTGTAAAGTTTCTATCATTTAAATTTCTTCTAAGTAAAGGGCCCGTTAATCCTAGACTATAGTAGATCTTTATAAAACCGGGAAAAATTAAAACTATATCTGTGAGTATTTTTCAGAATTTGTTGTAGAGTAGCTGTTCAGTTTTTTTTCTACATTATTATTGAGATAATGCTCTTGAATTGTGAATATGGATTTTCTCAATATGCGTTAGTTTTATTCCATGTACTGCACCAGAAAGCTAATCTTTTAATCATAATTATGCATTGTGAGTACATGATGTTTGCTTAGTTCCATGTACTTTATCTTTTAGTCAATATCACAAAAGCTATGTATGTCAAACTACAGTTATTCCAATTCTAGGGAACTTTGAAATTGAGATTTATGCATATCTATCTTTTCTTCTGGGGAAGCTCTGGTGACTCAGTGGTTAAGAACCCTCCTGCCAATGCAGGAGATGCTGGGTTGATCCCTGGATCCGGAATATCCCCATGGAGAAGGAAATGGCAACCAATTCTGGTATTCTTGCCTGGAGATTTCCATGGACAGAGGAGCTTGGTAGGCTACAGTCCATGGGGTCTCAAAACAGTTGGACACAGCTTAGCAACTAAACAGCCACCTCTTGTCTTCTAACCTTGGTATCACTCTCAGGTTCTCAGTTATTCCTCAAAAAAACCTGCCATCATGCTATTTATTTAGAGCATGAAATTTAATTTAATATTAAAGTATTAATAAGGATTCAAATCACTCTTGAAATAATCAGAAATACCACAAAATTAGTTTTAGGAGGCTATATATAGAGAGATTCTAATGAGCTTTAACCTGTTATTGTCTGCTGGATATTCAGAAAATTTAATATGGGAAGATGCTCTATGGAGATGTGTGTCAGGCACAGCAGAAAGGCAGTGATCTATAGGTAGAAGGGCAAGCCTCCTGACAGTTTTCAGTGAGGCATAGGCATATGTAACAAATTCTGCAGTTTAAGCAATAATGCTTTCAACTGATCTTTGGCCTGCAGATTAACTTAAAATACAATCCTTCCTAGAAAAGCAATGCTAAAACAGTGACATATTGATCAAAGAAATTGATGGCACAACACACAAGAAAAAAATGGCAAAGAAAATGGTCAAGATGCTCCAAGATGAAAATCAATCCTCAGATGTAAGCCCCACCAGGGTTCCCCAGATGGCCTAGACTATTCATTCTGAGACTTTTAGGTCACATTATAAATATGTATATAAACATATACATACATATTTAATATTAATGAATAAATTATGTCAACTTTTGGTGGCTAAGATGATAAAGAATCTGCCTTCAATGCACGGGACCCGAGTTCAATCCCTGAGCTGGGAATATTCCCTGGAGAAGGAAATGGCAACCCACTCAAGTATTCTTGCCTGGAAAATTCCATGGACAGAGGAATTTGTCAGGCTGTAGTCCATGGAGTTGCAAAGAGTCGGACGTGACTGAGTGACCGACACTTCACTTTTAACCCTTACTAGTCTGACTGCTAGAAATTAGTTATTCTCAAAGCACCAGCCCATTGTTGCCAAGAGCTGTGTAAAGGGCTCCTCATATATATTCAGAATCAGTCTGTCAGCTGTGTTCACTCTAATATCCACACCAGTTTTATTTTGTTTCCCCCATTCTGGGTCTCACTGGTCCTTTAATCTTCCTGCAAAGTCACTGGATGATGCCCAGTTACTATTGGCTTTCCATGACAGATTTCAGATGCTATCCAGACCTCAAGGTAAAGGTTTGTTGTTTTTCCTCCACTCAAAACTACACTTTTGTCTCTAGGAACTGAACCAATTATTTTTAGTTCTAGATTAGTTCACATTTTTCCTGCTAAATCATGACTATTTCTTACCTGTATGCTTTCTAAGACTCAAGAAAACAAGAGAACAAAAAAACCCCCAAACCCCCTTTTTCTGGTCTGCTTATTTCTGGACTTTTCTGTACTAGCCACAGATCCTCAAGTTCAGTTCATGAGACCCAACAGAACAGAACAGAGCTATCATTCACTCCATTTGATTGTAAGTGACCTTCCTTCACATAGCCCCAGATATCATCTATGCATTTGGTCTATGTGTTAGTTTATACAAGGAGTTATTTGGGAAGGAAGACTATGGCTTTATCTACACTCACAGCATCTGAGACCTAAATTAGCAATCTGCTGATTTATCAAGTATTTATCAGAGCGTAAGTGAGTGAGAAAACACATGCATTTAAAAGTTGGAGGTTATGACAGGGGAAGAATATATCTTGGCAGGTAGTTGATGTAGAAGATACACCCTATTCACATAAGATACTCAGATCTCAGAGAAAAGATCCTAAAGATAAGACTTTGGAAACAGCTGAAGAATAAACATTTTAAGGAGAGGGCAGAGTGCTCTAGAAGAAAGTCTTGGTGGTCTCAAGAACAGAAATAAAGCAAGTGTGCTGGAGAAGTTTTTCCTGGGCAAGGAGTGAAACCAGATTCAGACAAGAAGGTCAAGCACCAAGTTATGGTCTAAGGGAAAGAAGAAAAATTGAGTAACTGCCGTCTATAGACCTGTTCTTAAATTATTAATTTTAAGAGAACGCTGACCACTAGGAGGCAGGGAAAAGGTAATGCTCAAATTTATGAACATTTTTCTGTATGTGAGTTTAAAGATGAAATTCTGAATGATGTACTTATTCTATTTCCATATCAAAATTATTTGTCCCTGCCTCTATTATGATGGGTGGTGATACCAATTCTCCAAAACAATGAGTACTGATATGTTTGGGATATAAAAAGACACCTCACTTCTAAAAATACCACTATTATTATTCTTTTATTATCATTTTATTGGTCAAATTTGAATATATTTTTATATGCTTCAGCCTATCTAGTTTATTTCTAATAATAGTTTTTGAAAACTGTCACCATAATAGGATTTACTTCGCAGCTGTGATGTGCTATATAAGTCCCTCCCTCTGTGATAATTTTGATATGGAAATAGAATAAGTACATTATTCAGAATTTCATTTTTAAATTCACAGAAGAATTTTCATAAATTTGAGTGCACCTATTAAAAATTGTCAGTGAATCAAAGTAAGTCAGGAAGAGGGGATTATCACAAGCTAAGAAGTATGGAGTATCAGTGAAATTAATTTTATGACATAATATTTTTCTACATGTTGTCTTTTACTTATCAACCTTATAATGTGTGCTTTTAGAATTGAATTACGTTTTTTAAATTCATTTAAGTATTACTTATATTTGGCAGAAGAATGAGTTGATTTTAAAATGACATTTAAGATTCAGAACAGCATATATAACCTTGTGTGCAATAAAGAGGAAAATACATATAGTATGTATGTTGTATTTATGTTTATGTATATAAGTAATAGAAACATATAACGGTATCTCTGGAAATATTTTTGAAATGCATAAGTTGTTTCCTCTAGGAAGGGAAATTGAGTAACAGAGAGTGAGAGGGACATTTTCCCTCTTCCATTTTATACCATTTTATTATTGACCCATTCAGAAGTAATACTAGAATATAAAATTTTGGAAAGAAAAAAAGGACCTGGAAAAGAGAAAGGAGGGGAGGTGAGGTGGCAGCGGAAAGGAGGGAGGATATGGAAATAACACATACTGATAAGTGAGTACTTGCTGCTTGTGTAGCTGTATTTAAAACCTATGGGTTTCTAGCCCATTTTAAAAATCTTCTAAGTTTGATGAACAAGCACTGGTGACTCTGAGATGTGTCATATTTATGGGTGATTGATGAAGAAGTATAATGAGCAATATAAGTTAGATAGTAATTTATATTAATAGTAACAGTTTCAAATGTTTGAGTTGGCAATAGCTTTCCTGTTTCTTTTGTCTTCAGTGGTTATCTACAAGGCCAAAAGAGATATATTTCCTTGTGATCACTCCTCTGGGGAAAATAAAAAATCCCAGTCTCTTATGGACCACATGGCTCCAAGTTGCAACTGTTTTCCTCAAAGTCACAAAAGTCCCATGTCATTGAAATTCCCAGTATTCAGTGCATAGACTTTCTCTTTCTTAGCCTCTCCTCTCCTGAACAATGCTGTGTGCATCCTGGCAGCCTCCAAATTTCTCCTTCCTTTAAGCTTCCTGAGGTTGTCTCTATTGAAAAAGCCTACCTTTCCTAGTATGAACAGCTCCCACCTTATTCACCTTTTATTTTAAAGACTGATTATGTCTTCATTAAAATGTTAACTTTAAAACCAAAAGATATCACCATGCTCTGTGAAATCAGTGATGGGTCAAAAGTGATCTCCTCCCTGAAATCACACCTTTAGCTCACAAACCTCTCTCTTATATATAAACTCAACATTGGTGGCAAATTGTAATAGAATGAAAACTTTCACTATATGTTATCTGTACTTATAGTGTATTTGTCTTCCTGAAAAGAGCTTTCCAAGATTAATGAGCACCAAAAATAAGGATTAGATAAGTTGATAGTTGTTCAAATTGTTTAACCCAATGGCTACAACTTGTGAGTTAAACTTATATATTGGCTGGAGAGTGACGGGTGGTGGTAACAATTTTCCAAAATAATGAGTCCTCAGATGTTTTGGATGTAAAAAGACACCACATTCCTTAAAATACCATTTTTATTATCATTTTATTGATCAAATTTAAATATGTTTTATATTACATGTTTCAGTCTATCTAGTTTATTTCTCATAATTGTTTTTGAAAACTATCACCATAATAGGACTTATTTCACAGAGGAAGGGACTTATGCAGTGTACCACAGCCATCAATCACCATAAACATGACACATCTCAGAGTCACCAGTGCTTGTTCATATACCTTCTGCAGTTGCCCTGGTTGTTATACCCTCCACCCTCGAGAAAATGGTCATTTCTATAACCAAGCCCCAGACTATCAGGCTTTTCAAACTTCAGCTCTCAACCTGTCTCTGTTCATTGCTTCCCACCCCCAACACACACACACACACACACACACACACACACACACACACACACACACACACACACACACACACACACCATTACAAATAGGTATGTACTGTGCATTAAATAACTTGAGGGATTTAAAACCTGTTGTTCTAATATCAAGTATCTCTTTACAAACCTTAGTAAGCACAGAGTCACTTGTTATTTAATGCAGACTTTTATGACTACTGTCAGAGATAATCTCATAGTTCTAGATGAAGAAATGGCATTTTCTAAAAGTTCTCCTGAAAAGTGATTCTGGTACAAGTAGTCTCAGAATCACACTTGGAGAAACTCTGGTATAAAGGAACCTGTTACAAAGTCTCTGCACACAGAGGCAAGAAGTTACCAATTCACAGTTTCAAATATTTGAGTTGGCAATAGCTTTCCTGTTTCTTTTGTCCTCAGTGGTTATCTACAAGGCCAAAAGAGATATATTTCCTTGCGATCACTCCTCTGGGGAAAAAATAAAAATCCCAGTCTCTTATGGACCACATGGCTCCAAGTTGCAACTGTTTTCCTCAAAGTCACAAAAGTCCCATGTCATTGGAATTCCCAGTATTCAGTGCATAGACTTTCTCTTTCTTAGCCTCTCCTCTCCTGAACAATGCTATGTGCATCCTGGCAGCCTCCAAATTTCTCCCTTAAGCTTCCTGAGGTTGTCTCTATCAAAAAAGCCTACCTTTCCTAGTAGTATGAACAGCTACCACCTTATTCACCATCTGGACACCCCCAGATTTTTATCATCAAGCATCGGCTCTTTGTGCCATGTACTCACACACTCAGAGCTTAGAAGAAACTGCCTACACCCTGACCTGGGGACCATTGTCTCTTTTCAGACCACATTTTAGTAGCAAAGAAAATTTTTCAATTATTTTAATATAACAGCTGAAAATGATTTTTTTGAAGTAAAACAGAAGAAAATATGGTTCCTGATCAAATACTCTGGTTATATACCCTATTAGAATATTATGATTACACACCCACATTAGAATTTCAAAATGCACATTCACATGTTTTCAGCAAAGTACTGAGGTTTTTTAAAAATCTTTAGTTTTTGCCTAACCAAAATGTATTTCACGTGTTTGACAGATTAACTTTTTTTTTTTTCAGTGTTGAACATTCTGTTAGTGGCCTGTAAAACACACTGGCAGATATTTGAAAAACTCTGGCAGAGAATAATAGCATGCTCATAGCTGAGCAATACTTCAATTCCTTGGTCATCAGCCAAGAGGGAATATTAAATTTAAATATGAATATGATATTTACAAAATCCTCTGATGATAAATGCAAGACTCTTCAAAACTAAAAGTTCACTTGAACGTGGCAGTTAGGGAATTATTACTAAGTTAGCCTTAGGGACTTGGTTTGTAGACAGTTGATCAAATTGCATAATTCAGCAATAAAATCAATCAGACGAAATTCAACTTTTTGTCTTCTTAATATTGGATTATTTATGTAAAATGATGTCTACTTCTTGGTATGAGTCAGAGTAGAGTTAGACAGAGGTGAGGCAGTAATATTCATAATATGATGTCCTCTCATCTATGAATTTTTTGCACTTTGGAAGAAAAGGTGGGAGGGAGTGGCTTATTGAATGCCTATCTGGGTGACAGGCAGTGTGTTATACGTGGAGGTGCTGAGGGGAAGGATGATAGTTGTTGTTCACTAGCAGCTGTCATAGGAGATGAGATCTAGAAGGAGCCTAGCGTTCAAAGTGCTCCTGTAGCTACAGGCATAGGGAACTATGCCATTTATGCCTTTATTAGAATGCACATAAGCTCGTCTTTATGGGATTATATTATGAAATGAAATCAGATTTTCTTTGTGATCATTTTTCTCTTTGGTAGGAGTGTGGGGTGTTATTTGTTTTTATTTCCATTTACAACCAGCTGAATAATAGGTGAATAGCATATGCAACCTATGATCAGAATCTGGAGTGACAGACATAAAGGGTAAAGCAGCTGACATTGAGATAAAAATAATGGAGATAGTGTCGTGGGTAAGATGTGATACTGGAAAGAGATTGAACTTATTTATGGCATCTTTACCAAATTGCTTGGTAAGCCAGTGATACAATTTTATTCGGCTGTTGTGAGAAAATTGTATTTCTTTTAATATAAAAAACTGTTGGCTATGCTTCATGGATTATGCTATTAAATAAAAAAGATTTGAGATATTAAGGCATCCTACATCAGGCAGAGTGGAGATGGGGGGGAAAAAAAAACTTGGCATTGGAAACAAAAACAGGAAATAATTTAGCAATATGGTGAATTAACTTGCCCATGGAACAGGGTAATTTGATAAGCTGTGCTGTCATGAGGGCATGCTGAGCATATGACTTCCTGACGACTGGGAGTTTTTAATTAATTAAAACTAGTGAGAGAGTGAAGCAGTGGACATTTTCTGTTGACAACAGGAGGGCATTATATCAGAAGCTCCCAGGGGCCTGTGGCCAACTTCGGAGATTTAGCTGAATAAGGATGACTGAGTCTCTGTGATAAGGCGGGTTAACTAGTTTGTGTAAGGTCGAGCAGCAAGTGAAATCTACTTTAGAGGCTATTTCATAAATGCTACTGGGTTGGAATAAACATGGTTCTGGAGATTTTCAGCCACTTGAGACACTGGCAAAAAAAAGTCAGGATTAAATATTTTGAGATTATTGATAGTTGTCAGTGTAGAATATTTCCCAAAGTATAGGCTCAGGACAAATAACCATCTGGTTCTTATCCTTAACTGAGCTCAACTCTATACTAAGCCCGATCATAGTGTCTTTCAGGCTAGAGCGTTTAACAAAGGCTCCATGTATTTGTTATGTATGTGAAGTTAGAGAAGTATATAGACAGAGACTCACATCACTGCATGTTTTCATTTGTTTAAATTTTGCTCCTTATTTTTACATCATGCAGAAAATTGTTTACTCAAACATACAGTTTGACTACTGAAGATTTGTATTTTGGACAAAGGCTTATTGCTCCAGATTCTACCAGTTGCCTACTGAATGCTATTTCTAACCATGTTAATTGGTCATTGGCAGAGGTCAACCCACACCCTTATTAAAAGCTGAAAATGCCAAAGATTCATTCTCTACTTTCAGACTGACCTGGATAAGGGGGAAGTGAGAGTTCTAGAGAGTTTCTTCTATAATACAAAGTAAAACTCCTTTTCCTTCCTCCTTTGAATATTTTGTGTAAGTTATGGGGCTTGGTGCTTTGGTCCACATCTTATGGACAGCAGATGAATGTTAAGAGAAGCCAGGGGCCTTACATGACTGAATCATATCTAGAAATATCTACTCTAGATTTCTTGTTATGTCATATATTAAACTTTTAATGGCCATTTTTAATCAGAAATGTGGTATTTGCAACTGAAATCATCTTCAGTGATCCAACCTGTACTCAGTTTATCTCATATCACCATGGAGAAATGTAATTTTCCTGGTCGCATTCTGAGTTAAACTTCTTCTCTTCTCTCATGCCACTGTTTCAAATAACAAATAACACACTCCAAAAAAAAAATGTATTACTTGAATACATTATTCCTATTTCACAGTGCTAATCAGTTACCATGACCATAGATGTGTAATGCAATTGAAAATAGAATTGTTTTTAAAACCTGCATAGTAGCAGAAAATGTATAAACTGAACTGTTTTGTAATAAAAGATATAAGTATTCCAGAGACTCTTCTGACTTAACAGTAATTCAAACTTAATTCTGACCCAATACAATTAACACTTCTGTCTCCATTTATCATTTCCCCTGTCATCTTAACATACACTGGCATATTAAAAATGTCTTTAAGAGAAACTAATAGACAAATATTAATATGCACAGATAAATTATAGAAGAGTTTATTTTTAAAACTAATTTGATTTAAAAAAGAATTGGGTGTATTAAACTTTCTTACAAATATGAGTCTTGTAGTTCACATACCTAACTGCATATTAAAACCTGAGGAGCTTTGAAAAAAAAATTTATACCCACAGAGATTCAGATTTAATTAGCCTGAGGCAGGACAAGTAGGTATATTCTCTAAATTTCTCCATTTGATTTTAATGAACAGTAAAGGATGAGGATCCTTGTACTGATCCTTCTTCATGGAAGCTATGAGTAGACTGGTCAGAATGGGTGGATGTGTCTCAGAGGAACTTGGGAATGCCCTGACATCTAAGCTAAAGTTTTCAGCCAGGCCTGGGGATTTGGTTCATACATTGGACACAACTGACTCCATCACAGAGGAAAGCAGTGAACTTGGAGGAGTTCCAGGTTATTTTGATTATTTTTCTCAGAGAAATCTGGAGGTGAGGGGCAGGTGATATGAGATGTCATTTTGTTGAAGAAAACTCAAGTCATCAAAGTACCCATGTTTCATATATATGACTTAACATGGAAAAGATATATAAGTAAAATTTTATCAGCATCAGCAAGAGATCTAAAACTGAAGTAATTAATAATATTGCACAACTTGGGTGCCTGCAGTATACCATGTATTTTCTTAATTATAATCCAAAGGGATGTGACACAAACAGCCCAAATCAAGCAATATCCATGGTGATAATAACAACACATTTATTTAGGTGAAAATGAAACAGATGCCAGGCAGGATCTTTTAAAATCATTGTTATAAAAACATATATATATATGTATATAAAGCACTGCCAATTAAATACAAAGATTAATAAATTATTATAAAGCAAACATCCTTTTAACTACCAACCAGGTCAAGAAATAAAATTTTTACAGCAAGGCTGCCCTGTGGTTCAACACAATCACAAGAAATTCATCCCCACAAAAGAAACTATTAATCTCATTTTATAACAACCACTTCTTTGCCTTCTTTTACAGTTTTATCACTCTAGTGTGCTTCCCTGAACATTGCAGTTTAGTGTTATCTGTGTTGAAAATTTGATATGCCTCTTTATTTTTTCAATTTCAGTTTTCCTCTCCATTCCTTTCGTTTCCTTACAATTTATCTGCTGATGAAACTGAGCCAATTAATCTTAGAATTTCCCACAGACTAGATTTTACAGATTGAAACTCATCATCCAGTTTAACGTACTGATGAGTCCTTTGTATTTCCTCATGATTGGCAGCTGGACCCAGAGACATGATTAGACTGAGATTTTGTTGCTTTGACAATGCTACAAGTGGTGTTATATTCTTTAATCAAGAACACAATGTCTGACTCTCTCTTTTCATGATAGCAGATGTTTATACTCAAAGCAAAGATGTGTTAAGAGTTAACAACTTGATGACATTCTAATGTTATCATTTCCTTATAATTTATTAGCTGGGAAACCTCTTTAAAGGACTCCTTCCCTCTTCTCTTCTCAGAGTTCAAATGTAGAGATGACATAAATGCTATGTTTCTCTTTTCTTTACCAGTTTGTAAGATAAAAATCTTCTTCCATATGCAACCAGTTATTTTATGTTATGGTGACCACATGGGTTTAAACTTTTATGCTGCATCCACTTCAATTATTATTATATTTTTAAAGCTCAAGTTGTGTTGTCTTTGTTCAGTGAGGTTTCTTGAAATTGACTCCTAAGTTTTTTTGATGTGACCTTTGGGGTCTGATGGCTCCTTTGCTGTTGAGTGTACCAGCATGTCCTGAGATTGAATGTCTTCTACAGCTGAGTAACAAATTACCACATATTTCAAGTCTTAAAGCGTCTGTGTTTATTATCAAATACTTGTGTAGTTCCAAAGTCCATCACTGTGTGGTTCTCTGCTCAGAGTCTCACAAGGCTGAAATTAAAATGTTGGAGGAGCTGCATTATTGGGAGACTCCAGGAAAGAATCTCACTTCAGGCTTATTCAGCTTTTCCAAAGATCTGGTTCCTTCAAGCTGTAGGACTGAACTCCCATTTTCTTGCTGGCCTTTGACCGGTGGTCACTCTTTGCTTCTAGAAGCCTCCTTCAGATCCTTTTCCCATGATCCTCTCTCCAGCTGCAAGCTAGAAATGGCATGACAAATCTGCCTTGTGTTTTGTGGGGTTTTGGTTTGTTTGCTTGCTTGCTTTTTTCCAGCTTTATTGAGGTATTATTGACAAATGAAAGATATTTAAATTGTACAGTGTGATGACTTGGTATACATATCCCTTGTATTTTGATTCTCTGATCTCTTATGCAAGCAACAGAAAACTCTGTGCTTTTAAAGTACTTATGTGATTAGGTCAACTAACCAAGATGCTTTCCATAACTTTTGGACTTTAATTATACCTGCAGATCCCTTCACAGGAATATCTAGATTAGTATTTGGTTGAATAGCCAAGATAAGGAATCTGGAGATAAATATACACACGTATGTGGGTTTGATCCCTCGATCAGAAAGATCCCCTGGAGAAGGAAATGGCAGACCACTCCAGTATTCTTGCCTGGAGAATCCCATGGACAAAGGAGCCTGGCAGGCTACAGTCGATGGGATAGCAAAAAGTCAGACACTACTGAAGTGACTGAGCACGTACACATATGTGATATATAGTATATAGTATCTATAGTATATATAGATATATAGTATTATACTGATATTTCTAATTCAAATGAGGGGCTCTAGGATTTTTAATTAATTTCATCTTACTTATGTTTGTGTCTCCATTTTTTAAATCAGAATTCTGGTTTTGAAAGACACATGATGAGAAGAATTAAGAGTTTTCTATAATCACTCACTGCTTTATAAATTTTACACACACAGCTATGTCAGCATGTAAGTGGCAGTGTACATACAACTATGCACACAACATAGTACAACTATGGCAGTAACAATATACAACCACCAATAAGCTATTGAAATGTTAATTTTTAAAAATTTAATAAAATACCTTATATATTTTCAGACCATCAAAATGTCGTATTATGTATATATTTTCAAATCATACATCAATTGCTACATTCCTTCTCTTTTAGTACTTGTTTCATCTTGAAGTTACCAGAAACTGTATGTTCAACACTCACCACCAGTTTTTATGTAGATGACTCTCTATTTCTTTTTACTGAAGATTTTTCTCTAGTAGATTTCTCAGGAGGATTCTTGAAAAAGATATTTCTTGAGTTCTTGCATAATGATAAAAGTTTACTTGTGCCCTTTATAATCAAGTCAGTTTTGCTAAATATTAAGTCCTTTGTCCACTCTTTCTCTTTCCTTTAGTTCTTCTCTTCCCTTTAGTATCTTCTGGCATAAAGAGTTGCAACTGAAAAGTCTGATGACAAGCTAATTTTATTTCCTTTATGAGTCACTTGCTCTTTTTGCAAAAGCAAAAGGCTCTTTTGACACCTAAAATAATTTTTTTATATCCGGTAATTTTATTGACTATGTCTTGGTGTTGATCAGTTAAATTAATATTCTTAACTATGCAATGTGTTCTTTCCTTAAATAATTAAAAAAAAAAACTTTTGAATTCAGAAATGCCTCCTTGAATTACAGTTTTTAATATTAGCTTGATTTTCTTTGCTTTTATTTTTTACCTTCAAGGACTTCTATGTTTCCTAAGTTGGAATATATATATATATGTATATACAAAATATACACATATATGTATATATACATATATATATACCTACACAAAATACACATGTATATGTGTGTAATATATATACATCTATATGTGTATATATATATATATATACCTACACATATATTATATATATACACCTACATAAAATATATACACATATATTACTTTTATCTCTTAATGTTTTCTTTCTTTTTTAAAATAAATTTTTCCATCTCTCTGACAGCATTATTTCTTATGTTTGATCATTATTATTTTCCTTATATTTTTAGTTTTAATATTTGAATTTTTAAAATTTCTGTCTTCCCTGCATTCCATCATTTCTGAGTTTTTGAAATTATTTTAAATATTTTTTAATAATTTTCCTAATATCTTCTAGTTCATTTGTTCTGTTTGTGGGCATGTCTTCTGGTGTGTTTTCATTAACTGTAGAAATGTTATCCTGTTTTTTAATTCTATTTTTCCTGTTATAACCATGTTTAGGATTAGGTATTTATACTTGATTCTTATTAGTTTTCCTAAACTTTTAAAAGGAGATTTGATTCAAAATAGCTTTTCTAACTTCACAGTACTCCTTCTTTTCAAGTGTTCACATAGTGTTGAAAATATGACAGCTTGCTTTCTGGACTTGCCTGGTTCTGTTACCCTTCCCTATTTTTGATCTGGACTTTTTCAAACTCAGGTCAGGTGAATTCACAATAGCAAAATGACTCAAGCACTTATTCTAAGAACGGGGTCTCGTTTTGTTGAATATTGTATGCGCTGCAGCTGGCACAGTAGCTGTCATATTCATGCTCGATAAATATCTGTGAAGATGAGAATAAATGAAAGTGTACTATTGCATGGGTTTCCCAGGTAGCTCAGCTGGTAAAGAATGTGTCTACAAAGCAGGAGACCCCGGGTCGATTCTGGCATGGCAACCCACTCCAGTATTCTTGCCTGGAGAATCCCCATGGACAGAGGAGCCTGGGCAGGCTACAGTTCATGGGGTCACAAAGAGTCGGACATGACTAAGTGACTAAGCACAGCATAACATACTACTGCATAGGCTTGCCAATCACATCTGCCTTAGTCTGGAATAACAGTTGAATCGAATTGATATTTAATCATCATCACATAGATAAAGTTTTAGTTTCTCATCAGTGATGTAGCAACTTCAACCTATTATTACTTATGGCATCTTTCAGAGATGGCATTAGATTAGGCGAGGTTGGCTACTTTAGTATTTACTCATTCATTACTCTGATAGGTGCTGGTATTGAAGAGTAAAAGTAGAGCCCTTGCCTTTTTCAAGTGTAATGAGAAACACAGGCGATGTGTGTTTTCCTAGAGTGAGTATACTCTTCTTAAGGATGTACGTTAAAAGTGTGGTCAAACCATTGCTTGATTGATTGAAGGTGGCAAGAAAGTCATTTCTCTTTTATGCCGATATCTCAAAGCAGAACTTGATTTTACATTTCACAGCTGAAGAGAAGAAAGAGACACTGAGAGGTGTTCTGGAGGAAAAATCTTGAAGAAAGCCTTGGAGGTAAGAGACAGTGCGCTAAGTTTAAGGGAAACTAAGACTTTGTCTTGGTCTTTAAGCCTCACAGTGTGTGTTCTGAATAGATACATTCATTTAGCATGCTTACCACATTCAGTGTAATTTAAGTTAGAGTGTTTTTCTTGTTGTTGTGTTGTTTTTAGTGAAAACAGTTGAGTATTGTCTTAGAGTGTTCAGATTGCTATAACAAATTACCGTAGAATGAGTGGCTTATAAACAAGATAAATTTATTTTTGACAGAGCTGGAGTCCAGAAGTCTGGGATCAGAGTGCCAGCGCTGTCAGGTTCTGGTGAGTACCCTCCTGGAGGGAAGTTGCATTCTGCCAATTCTTGCGCTCTTTTATGGTGGAGAGCATACCAGGGAAGCAAGTTCTCTCCTGGTAGTGGCATTTCAGTGGTTGTTTTGGGGTCCATGCTTTGCTGTTCTTTAAAAATTACATGATGTAGAAATATTAGTACAGAAAGGATTTTTCTGTTGCAAGCCTGTGTAGTTTTTTGTGTTGGTTTGATACTTGTTCTTAGAAGCAGTGGCTTTGGCAGTAGCGTTCAGTGGCCTAGTTGCAATTCCAGATACAATCTTCGTGTTTCTTCTCCCCAGGAGCTAGGACAGTGCTTTCAGTAATCCTGGGAATTATACCTAGGTCTCATTCTTGTGTCTACATTAGCTGATGCATTAAAATATAAGTTGTTTAAAGAAGAAATTGAGTATCTGTGCTTAACATTTTGAATTTTTATAGAAAATTTGAATGCAAGTAGTGAAACTAAGTACAGATTAAACACAGCTGTCCAGATGTCTGAGTTATCAAAAGACTTCATAAGTAAGCAGTTCTTTATAAAAATGAGCTCTTTTGTTCAATTCCTGTAGCAGAGTCCACATTTATTTGTATAGGAAAATTCCATTCCACAAATAGAGTAGGAGTAGAAATTAAGGAACATTTTAATACATGGATCACTTTTTTTCTGAGTCTAGAAAAGGTAAGCAGAGTCCAAGTGACTTATGGAAATGACTGGGGTAGATCTACATTAATTTATATTTCTTTCTTGATGTTAAAGTTGGTTTAGCCACTAAGTTGTGTCCAACTCTTTGCGACCCCATGGACTGCAGCCCACCTGGCTCCTTTGTCCATGGGATTTTCAAGGCAAGAATACTGGAGTAGATTGCCATTTCCTTCTCCATGATATTAAGGTTATTCAATATCAAATTCTCTTTTAAAAACCTATATTCTCTTCAAAAAATCTATATTATACCTGAAGTTTTATCTGGTGTCTCTTTCAGAGTTTTAGCCTACTTAAGCATTCTTTAGCAAAAATATATTTCTAAAATTGTAACATTTGATTGTTTATTAGATGCCAGCAGTTTAATTTACTCAGTCACGTATTTATTCTACTTCATTAGAAAATGGAGGAGGAAAGGAAAAATTATTTGGTTATTCCCAGCCTTTTTGGTCTACATTTTGAATAAGCTGAAGTCTCTCTTCCTCCTTGAGTCTATTTACTAAGCTGAGAGTAGATTTTATTCCTTCTAGTTCTTTGCAGGAGGCCACAGCAAGCTGAATTCTTATATTAGCATTTGAGAAATTTGTAACCAAGAGAGCAAAATCTAAAACATTGTTTTGCATAATGAATATATTAAACAATATTTAGCCAAAAAAAGTTTTTTATCATTTTAAAATAAGCTGTTTCTCTTCTATAGAATTCAAATATTTTCTGTACTTGTAGAATGTTTTCCAGATAAAAATGTTAAGTGAGGCAAGGTGCATGATAATAATGAAATTGAAACTTAGTGTTCAAAAGCATATATGTAGGAATTCCCTTTACTCCATAAAGTAATATATATATTTAGTTGAGAATAATTGTGTGCTATTAATCATGTATTGAAAATCTGGAAGGTAATTAATATATTAGCTTGCTAATAGAGGAGGGATTTTGGAAAAGTATCATCAATTCTACCCTTTCCAGCATAAGGTAATTTTCATTGAGTATCTAGAAACTTTTAACCTGGGAAAATGCTAAATATGTAGGGTCATCATGGAATCTCTGGCTTTCCTTTGCGTTGTCCTAATGTAATTTTGAGTACAAACAGGATAACCATTTCAAAAAAGTTTCTGAAAATTGACTAATCCATAAAAAAAAAAAAAATTGACTAATCCAAGAATTTATTGTTTTGTTTTTAGCATGACATTTTCCTAGAAAAATTAGCATAGCAGGATAGCACCAAGATACCCATATCTGTTCTCACTGGCTGCTGACTTTATAAAACGTCCGTCATTTTGTGTGAATTATGTAGAGCGTTAGATTGCAATATGCAGATGCTCTATTCACTAAAAGAAATTACTTTCTTTGTCACAAGATGGCGCTGCTTACAGTTCTAAATGGGCTATTCATCCCCTGGAAAGAAGTTTTACAGCATTCAAGAGAAAGCAGCATAGCCCTTGAAAACTCATACTTTGCTTCTGTGGTTCTGAAAAGTAAGATACGATGGCCAGACAGAAGGCAAAACCATTTTTCCAAACTCAAATTTGTGTCAAAAGAAATAGAATTTAAATTCATTATTGAGAATAATTTTAATGTAGAATAAACAAGAGAAAATATGTAATAACTATAATAGATTCTGCCCAAATAGATCTTTTATTCACTCCACTTTTGAATAGGACAGCAAGAATCAGGAAAAAACTGAAAGGAAAAGATGAAAAAAAAATAAGAGTATTAAAGTGGTGATTTTGAGTACTGTATACCTACTTTTAAACAATGTATGGGGGTATCAAAATGGCCAAAAGGAGAATCCCTTCCTCCCCTTTCCTTCCTCACTGAAACTAAGTATAGGCTCAGACCTGGCAAGAGAATCAAGTATCATTACATTATAGATATGCAAAGGTAAGCAATGGACAGAAACACCCATCTCTGGTTTTCATCACAGTCTGAATTTTTGCAGAATGACTATCACTTTTTTGCTTAAAGATCTTCAGTGGCTTTCCATTTTGCTCAAAATTAAGTTCAGGCTCCTGGAGTTACTCATAGTGCCAGATTATGAACTTTTTTGTTGTTGTTTTGCTATGACATAATGTACTTAAAACAGATGGAAAAAAATCAATCATGTTAATCATGTTATTAAAGCTGACCTTATCTTATCAAGACTTTCTCAATGAAGGAAGGAGCATATTGATTAACTATCAGCCCAAAACGACCATTTTTCAGCCCCTCTCAGCCACTTCTTCCTCTTTGCTTTTTCTGACCCTCTCCCTTGCTTCATGTGCTCAATCCATTTCAGCACCGAAAATGAATGAGTCAAGTAAGATTTCACCAGTAGGGCCTCTGTACATACTGCCTGTATTGCTGAACTGCTTCCTCTACATGACTTTTTTTCCTCCTTCATATCACAATTCTCATCTCACAGTGCTATTCCCAGGCCAGTTAGTCTTTAGTAAGTTAGCCTATTTCACAGCCTCGTGTTCTGTTCTTTTTCTGTCTCTTATCATAAATTGTAACTATATAATACATGATGTATAGGCTTTATGTTTCAAATAGATTTGAGAAAGGCATTTAATGGACCTCTCTAGTGAGCCACATTGCGTGTTAGGCTGCCATCGACGATGGGAAGTCCTATTCGAAGAAACTTACAGAGTTTTATTTAATTCAGAAATTCCTCAAAACACTTTTTAGCATTAATAGTCCAGGAAGCTATATGAAAAACTTGTTAGAAAACACTATTCAAATCATCCAAGCTCTGCATTTCATGGAAGAGGAAGCATGTTCACGTTGGTGATTGCCCATGCTATAAATTTAGTTAGTAACAGTTCAGGGCTCTTTTTGATAGACACAATCATATTGACAGTGGATTTATTTCCACAGAGTGATTGATCCACTCTTATCATTGTTACCTCTGTCTTACTATATCTGGGCTATTTTTACCAATCTTTTTTCCAGTAACTCTCCCAGACTAAATTTTAGCAGAATATACAAAGTACTTATTTGGATACAGGCATCTTACTTTTCTCTCCAAACCTACCTACAAAAACCTGTTATTCATTATTGTATTGCATATTTGGCAGGTCTCCATTATAGCAGGGGTCAAACAGTATAACAAAATTTTATTTACATCTCTCTACCCCCTCTCTAATTTGAACTCTTTAAGGGAAGAGCACTGATGTTAGTCATCCTTATATTTCAAATTTATTCAGGGCCCCCCAAGAAATAAATACTAGAGAATATAAATATGAAAACAATTTCTACAGATGTTTGAGGTTTAAAGGGGAGATTGACATAAATACAAGCAATTATAGTGTGTCAGGCTGTGATGTCTTCTGTGTCAGAGCAAAGTTAATTGTGATGGGGGGTTCTGGAATCACTTTCCAAAAGTGATCATATGTAAGTTAGATGGAACAGTGTTTCAGCATGTGAAGGAAGAGAACAAAGACAGAGATAACATGATAGCACAGTTGGCTGTTTCTCCATCTAGAATGCTTTACCCTGGATAAATGCTGTCAACCTTTAGGATTAGCTCTCAGTTCCACAGGAAAGGCTTTCTGGGATGCTTAAAAACCAAACCAGTGCTCAAAATGAGATGTCCAATCCCATAGTTTACTTTTGTTTCATAAATACCAACTTAACACTAGGTATGAAATAATATAATAATTTTAATGGATATATTTTTGCTTTATTGACTATGCCAAAGCCTTTGACTGTGTGGATCATGATAAACTGTGGAAAATTCTGAAAGAGATGGGATTACCAGACCACATGACCTGTCTCTTGAGAAACCTGTATGCAGGTCAGGAAGCAACAGTTAGAACTGAACATGGAACAACAGACTGGTTCCAAACAGGAAAAGGAGAACTTCAAGGCTGTATATTGTTACCCTGCTTATTTAACTTACATGCAGAGTACATCATGAGAAATTCTGGGCTGGATGAAGCACAAGCTGAAATTAAGATTGCTGGGAGAAATATCAATAACCTCAGATATGCAGATGACACTACCCTTATGGCAGAAAGCAAAGAAGAATTGAAGAGCCTCTTGCTGAAAGTGAAAGAGGAGAGTGAAAAGTTGGCTTAAAGCTCAACATTCAGAAAACTAAGATCATGGCATCTGGTCCCATCACTTCATGGCAAATAGATGGGGAAACAGTGGAAACAGTGTCAGACTTTATTTTTCTGGGCTCCAGACTCACTGCAGATGGTGATTGTAGCCATGAAATTAAAAAACTCTTACTCCTTGGAAGGAAGGTGATGACCAACCTAGACAACATATTTAGAAACAGAGACATTACTTTGTCAACAAAAGTCCGTCTAGTCAAGGCTATGGTTTTTCCATAGACATGTATGCGTGTGAGAGTTGGACTATAAAGAAAGCTGAGTGCAGAAGAATTGACGCTTTTGCACTGTGGTGTTGGAGAAGACTCTTGGGCGTCCCTTGGACTGCAAGGAGATCCGACCAGTCCATCCTAAAGGAGATCAGTCCTGGGTGTTCATTGGAAGGACTGATGTTGAAGCTGAAACTCCAATACTTTGGCCATCTGATGCAAAGAGCTGACTCATTGGAAAAGACTCTGATGCTGGGAACAATTGAGGGCAGGAGGAGAAGCGGACGACAGAGGATGAGATGGTTGGATGGCATCACCGACTCGATGGACATGAGTTTGGGTAAACTTTGGTAGTTGGTGACAGGGAGGCCTGGCGTGCTGCGTTTCATGGGGTCGCAAAGAGTCGGACATAACTGAGCAACTGAGCTGAACTAAACTGATGGATATTTCTTCCTAAAATGTAATCATTCCCAGAGGAAGACACTATATTTTCATTGGTGTACCTCTCAGCTTCCCAGGTGGTGCAGTGGTGAAGAATCCACTTGTCAATGCAGGAGATGCAAGAGACACTTGGTAGAACATGTGAAAAATAGAAGTAGGTGAATTACTTACTATGAGTTTTAGGAGGTGATAAGAGATTAAAAAAATGGAGAAGAAGAAGATTTTAAATTTATGCTGAAGCATTGAAATTTTATTCTATTGCTTATAGGAAGTCATTGAAGGTGTTTGAGGAGACAAGTAAACTGACCAAGTAAAGTGTTACAGTTGAGACTTTGTATTAGTTTTCTGACTCCTTAATGAACCATTCCACAGTAAAATCCATGAACTTGACAGAATATGCTATATGCTATACATATGTGTATGTGTATGTACAAGTATACACATTCTCATAGGGAGAGTCAAGCTTAAAGATATATTCTGTTAACAATATAGTTGTAAAATATAGTTATTAAGATAGTCATTAACAAGGTTCTTTTTAAATCTGAGACATTTTAAAGATGATCTTTATTTTTAAAATAGCTTACCCTAAAGAACGCTAGAAATCTAGATCTCATTAATTCTCACGTAGTCTAGACTAACCTGCATTATTAAGTTAGTGCTTGATTATTTGCAAGTGTTTAAAAACAGCCTTGCTGCTGCTGTTGCTGCTAAGTCGCTTCAGCCGTGTCCGATTCCGTGCGACCCCATAGACGGCAGCTCACCAGGCTGCCCCATCCCTGGGATTCTCCAAGCAAGAATACTGGAGTGGGTTGCCATTTCCTTCTCCAAAAACAGTCTTAGAGGGTAATAAATAATAAAACTATTAAATGTCCTTGAGCTATGCAGTCTGATGTGATAACCCCTAGCAAGATGTGCCCATTTAAATGAAAATTAATTAAAACTAAATAGAACAATTCCTCACTTATACCATATTCAGGCATGCTCCTTTGATCACTGCCAAAGGTTCTTTTGAACAGTGTTAAAGGCTACAGGGCAATAGTTAAAACATAAATACAAAACTTGATCATGCTAGCTTCCATTTTCCAGTACTATATGTTTTTCAGAATCCTTTGTTCTAGGAAGCCTTGCTTGACTCTGAAAATGAGCTGTTGAGGTAGGGTGTACGTGAATCATTATTGCTGGAATGAAGAAATAGGGAGAGAGCAACGTATAAGACTCACCAACTTCACATTGTTAGCAGCACCAAGGGTTAAATTGAATTTTGACTCAACTATGGACTTGTTTCCTGGGTGAGAGATTAAAAAAGAAACAAACACACAAAAAACCACAAAACCTCTTGGTCATAGATTCTGAGAAACCTCCATTCTAAGAAAGCCAAATGAAATAAGGAAAATGTGAGATAAATTTTCACCCTTACTGAAATCGTCCCTTCTGTGATTCTATGTGAGAATTTCTCAGCCACACGCTGTAAAGCCATATGACAGGAAAAGATGGTAGGGGAGATATATTCATTTTAATAAACTGGAGGAAATGCAGCTAGGAGAGTGATTGTCAGCAATAATGTGGAGTGAAGAGCTCCAAATCCCCTGAGTCATCCCCTGCAGGGCTGTTGATCTGATTGGCCATGAGGAGTGGCTATTTTATAGTGAGAGTAGCTTCCTAGCAACGTCCTTAGCGCCTAGCATCTCCCAGTCCCTCAGGCATCCAAGCAGCACTGCTGGTTCATTGTTCTCTATCCTACTTTTGTTTATATAAAGCAAATGAGGGGAAATAAAATGAGAAGGATATAGTAGCAGCTCTAGTTATGAGAATGTTCTTCGTAGTGTAGATTAACAGGAGAAATTTGTTTAACAGATAAAACAGATTGTAAAACCTTTGGCTTAAAACCCAAAGCTGTAAATCATATAAAATCCAAGCATGGAGTACCATGTGCTACTCATAAAATTTCAATTTGTAAGTGTGTGTTGCTCTTGGTCACACATAAAAGCACAAAGCTGCAGTACCGTTTCCGTAGGAGACTACTTGCATGACAGCCATCTTCACTTCACTTTCACATGTGGCCTGTGAAAGTTTTGGCTGAGGTCTTCAGGATGTGCATTTGAGGATGCTACAGACAGATCTGAGTCATGATGCTAAAAGGAAAATCTACTTGCTGCTTATTAAGTGTGGAAAAGCAGAATAAAGTTTAAATAAAATTGGATAAGATTGCTAGGTGCTTTACAAGTGAATATAAATGTTTGTTGAATGAATAAACTTTTCTGGAGGATGTCTTCTCACTTTTGACTTAACTCTTGCATATTCATTGTTTAAAAATATTTTTTTAATTTAAGGATAATGGCTTTACAGAATTTTGTGGTTTTCTGTCATACATCAACAATAATCAGCCATAGGTACACCCATGTCCCTCCCTCCTAGAACTCCTCCCATCTCCCTCCTCATTCTACCTTTCAGCCTGTCACAGAGCCCCTGTTTGAGTTCCCTGAATCATACAGCAAATTCCCATTGGCTATCTGTTTTGCACGTGGTATTGTAAATTTCTGTGTTACTCTCTCCATACATCTCCTCTTCTCCCTCCTCTCCTCGCACCTTGTCCATAGGTCTGTTCTCTATGTCTGTTTCTCCATTGCTGCCCTGAAAATAAATTCATCAGTGTCATCTCTTCAGACTCCATATATATGTGTCAGTATACAATATTTATATTTCTCTTTCTGACTTATTTCACTCTATATAATGGGCTCTAGTTTCATCCACCTCGCTAGAAGATTTAAATGTGTTCTTTTTTATGACTGAGTAGTATTTATTATTTATTATTAATCACAATAGAAAAAAGGCTTAACATAATAATACAATCCATTGGGTTATAAGCTGTTATTCATCATTCTCTCCCTCCTTCCCTCATCCCCTCTTCCTTCACTCTCTTCTCCTGTCCTCCTTTCTGAAGTCCTGATCACTGCAATTGCATTATTTGTACTATTGACTATTTGTACTATTGTACCGGTTCCAAATAGGGAAAGGAGTACATCAAGGCTGTATATTGTCACTCTGCTCATTTAACTTATATGCAGAGTACATCATGAGAAACGCTGGGCTGGATGAAGCACAAGCTGGAATCAAGATTGCTTGGAGAAATTTCAATAACCTCAGATATGAAGATGACATCACCCTTTTGGCAGAAAGCGAAGAATAACTAAAGAGCCTCCTGATGAAAGTGAAAGAGGAGAATGAAAAAGCTGGCTTAAAACTCAACATTCAGAAAACTAAGATCATGGCATCAGGTCCCATCACTTCATGGCAAATAGATAAGGATACAGTGGAAACAGTGACAGACTACTTTTTGGGGGGCTCCAAAATCATTGCAGATGGTGACTGAAGCCATGAAATTAAAAGATGCTTGCTCCTTGGAAGAAAATCTGTGACCAACCTAGACAGCATATTAAAAAGCTGAGACATTACTTTGCCAACAAATTTCGTCTAGTCAAAGCTATGGTTTTTCCAGTATGGATGTGAGATTTGGACTGTAAAGAAAGCTGAGTGTCGAAGAATTGATGTTTTTGAACTGTGGTGTTGGAGAAGACTCTTGAGAGTCCCTTGGACTGCAAGGAGATCCAGCCAGTCCATCCTAAAGGCAATCAGTCCTGAATATTCATTGGAAGTACTGATGCTGAAACTCCAATACTTTGGCCACCTGATGTGAAGAACTGACTCATTTGAAAAGATCCTGATGCTGAGAAAGATTGAAGGCAGAACGGGACAACAGAGGATGAGATGGTTGGATGGCATCACCAACTCGATGGACATGAGTTTGAGTAAACTCCAGGAGTTGGTGATGGACAGGGAGGCTTGGCATGCTGCAGTCCCTGGGGTTGCAAAGAGTCAGACATGACTGAGCAACTGAACTGAACTGTACTATTGACATGGTGAAGAACTAGTTGACTATTTTAACTCAGAAAATTTGTACTTTAACATATATTAGGAAATATTACTTTTTTGGAGAAAAAATTGGCAAATGAAGTTTTTCAATTGTCAATATACTCCCTAGTTCCATTATCTATTTGCAGACAAGAGGAAGATTACTTTTGCTATATGTGTTAACAGAGTACTCATCTTTCCTCTCATTAGCCATCCTTATATTTATACATGATTACTCACGCCTGTCAGTAAGGTGACCATATAACTTGTCTTCCAAGCCAGAAAATGTTTAAAAGTGAAAGGACAGTATTAATAATTAATAACATGGATGGAAGTATATACAGGAATAGTACCAGGCAAACTGTGATATATGTTTGCCCTACTCCTTGTCATGTAAGGGCATCGTCATTCAAAGCCCAGCACCTATATACTTGCTGACAAATGTAGAATATAATTGCTTGGTAATGAATACCATAGAGTACAAATGATACTTTTTTGCCTACATTTTCAGAGTCTTTCTCGGTTACCTCTTGGTAAAATGGATGATGTTATTTATTTATAAAATCTGAGGAATGAGCTAGTTAAAAAGCAGATTTCCTTTAATACATCTCTATAACCTTTCGCAGTGGTTACTAGTTTGAGATTGTGGGGCTCTCTTCCTCAATGGCCTTGGCCAATCCCGAACCGATATCACTTTTTGGTTCTACATCCCAAGTCTAAAAAACTTTAAGCATGGTCCTGGGTGTTTATTTCAAATATTCAACTTTCTCTCTGCTCAGCAGTACTAGAGCTATGTTATTACATGGCTGTCTTTGTGACTCATGTGTTATATTCTCACTGACTAGCAGAAGATAGAAATATAGCATAAAGGTTACTATTTGGTGATTTTTTTTTCTGATTCCATCTACAGTATCCCCAAACTATTTGGTAATTATAGAATGAGTTTCATAACTCCATTTCAAATGGATTTCAAATAGCACTTTGAGACTAGAAAGTGATCAGGCTTAATAGGAAGGTAACATAATCTGACAGGGCATTAATTAAGAAATATTATAGAGGTATCTTCATTATAATATAGACATATACTTGAAATAAGATAAAAAACTGAAGGCATTGGAACCCAGCATTGCGAGAAAACTAGGGAAGAAGACTACATATATAGATATAGATATATAGATATAAATATAGATATGGACTAAGAAACCTGATATATAATCAGCTTTGCTTACCTGTCCTTTTCCAGAAAATTTTTTATACAGAGAAATTCAAGAGAATTCTAAATAAATGAATACAAACCATAGACCAAGTTTAATTTTCAGCTTTTCTGTCTACCACCCCCTTCTTCTTCCCCGCCCCTCATTTATATCAGTGAGGATACTTCCAACTGATAGAAATAAAAAACACGAACCAAACTTACTGATACCTTAAGGGGGATTTTTTTTGTTGTTATATACCTAAAAGTTCCAAAGGAAGTGTGATGAGCAGGCATGGTTCAAATAGGGCTACAGGGTCAGCTTGCTGTGATTCTCTTGAGATGTGCACCTCCATGTGCCATCTTCAACCACAGCGGGCATTTTTCATGGCAGTAACATGGCTGATGTTTAGATGAAGGTAAACATTTATTATATGGTTTTCCTGACCAGAGTCTCAAGTTCCTTACTGATTACTTGAGCTTCGGTAACCAAAACTTTTTTTTTCAGTAAGTGAAATTTTCCTAGAGTCAAGGGTGAATTCAGTCTTACCTCCAACTGCATGGCTGTCACACCATTAGGCAAATGTGGTGAAAATGACAAATGAGTGTCAGTGTCACTTCCCCAAAGGGAACCTGGCTCCTAAGGAGGAGGGGCGAAGGGAGGAACAGACAGGCATGCAATAAATGCATACTTATTTCCACCAGATGCTCCTCTTTCATACCTTGTCATCTGTCTTTTACCTATGGACTTCTATGTTCTTGTGTTCTTTTTGCCTCAAGAGAGTTTGTTATCATAAAAATTTTACTTCAGTGGTGTGTGAATATATATCTTTAAAGAGGGGATTTATACAGTCGGCCAGAGAGATTAGAGATCTTTTTCTATTCAGCTCCTAACATTCAATCTGGCCTATTTTAGCATTGTACTGTTTTGTCTCCTGCCAATTGATTTTTTTCCCATTTATTCTGCAAGTGGATTGAATCCCATTCTTTCCATACTCTACTTAAAGAGGAGTGAAATATAGTTACTTAAAAAAAATAAAGTGCAAGCAACAAATCCAAACATATTTTCTAAAGTAACATTAGTAGGTTTAAAATTTATAGTCATGTTTTATTCCAACCAGATTAAAAAATGATGGAGGTAAAAATAGAATATTTTAGGTAATTACAAAAAAATACCACTAAAGTACCCTAGCATCTTTGCTTAGAGTGATGTCAGTAGTCAGATATCAGCAGTGAAAGATAAACAGACAAAAATATGGGGCATCCATAAAAAGAAATCTTGTGCAGTTATAAAAATGAAGAAACTCTTTATACTGATACAGAAAGATGTCCACAAAGTTTTAAATAAACTTAAAAATCCACAGAATAACAAGTATCTTATGTGTGTTTTCTTTTTTGTATAAAAATGAGAAAGATAATTTTTTTACTTGAGTGTGTGTGTATATATATATATATATGGCAGCCTAGGGAAGGATACATAAGCAACCAGGAACAGGGGTTCCCCATGCTGAGTGTCAGAGGAACTATTCAATTTTATGAAATCCAATTTTTAATTTTAATGTCAGTTTACAAAGAATCATTGAAGTCTTTATGCCATGACAATGCAAAGATGTAATAAACTTGGGAAAGAAGTCAGACTCAAAATAGTAGCCTGATTTTGCCAACTATAGCATATTTAATATAATGTGGCCTGATTTTTTAGATGTTTCAAAATCTTGAATTGCTTTCTATTTCTGAATATCAATTCTTATCTTACAAATCTCTAGAACAAGATGTTGGAGGAAACTATTACTCTTTTTCACAGTCGCCCTGCTGAATATTTCTTTATATTCAGATTTGCTTTATTTTTCTCGTTGCTTTACTGAATGGAAATTGCATGAGTTAGGGGTGTTTGTCCATTTCATTCACTACCATATCCCAGCATATAAAACAGTGGTTGTTATTAGTATGTAGTAATCAAATCATAAATATTCCTTAAATAAGTAAGAATATTTTTAATATAAATCTGATTCTATGAAGGTAATCAGTCACTCATAATTTCAGAAAAGTTTCTTTTGTGCCATTTTAAAAAGGTTCCTTATTAGTTCATTTTATATTTAATAACTTTTTGTTAGCAAAAGTTTATTTATTTATTACATTTAAGAATAACTATTGTAGCCTTTATTGACGAAACAGTTA
The DNA here is from genome assembly GCA_024291935.2 of Okapia johnstoni. Lineage (NCBI taxonomy): Eukaryota > Metazoa > Chordata > Mammalia > Artiodactyla > Giraffidae > Okapia > Okapia johnstoni. The sequence goes on along the minus strand of CM044312.1, from coordinate 75,463,675 downwards.
AGAAATCAAACCCAGAAAGACACAAACTAGAATTTGGCAAGTCTTCATATTGATAGTGTGATTTACTGAGTAAGCTATAGATTATTCTCCCCAAAATAAGCACTTATTATCAAGACAGTAACTGAGTTGTTATGGATTATAGAACATGGTTTAAGAACGTCACTGATGGACAAGGGACTATAAAAATATAACTGCTTGGAAACATAAGCTTACCCAATATTTTGATAACTCTACATATGGAAAATACCTAAAATATCTGCTCTGTCCACATGCTTTAGATTGTTTGGAAAATGCACTGAGCTAACTAATGAATCTAATTTTCTCTTGTAAACAAAGACTGTCTTGTAATAATATTCTTCTATTAGTGGTTATCTATTTATCTCTTCAGGATCTTACAATGATATTCCAAGTCTTGTTTTATAGACTCCCTAAAGGGTCATAATTAGTCATGAACATCTTTGGCAATTACTATGCAGGAGAAAATTTTCTTGATTTTGGATGGAAAGCTTACAAACCATGCATTTCTGCAATTGGCAATTTGTAGCATCTGCTCAATCTCAAGCCACATGGATTGATGCTGACAAAATAGACACGAATCATGATACCATGCTACATTGAATAGAAAACGTGACATTTATTTATGGCAAATGTCTTTGACAACCCATTTAAATTTAGCAATATTTTTTCATTGGTATATCTCAAGACCCCTCTTACATCTATAAATGATGCAGGAAGAAATTCGTTTGATCTCACCTAAATTGTTAACCATATTAATTTTATTAATGACTCAGAAAAAAATCTGAGCTACTAACCACTTCTTTAACTACTTTCTCTGAGAGCCTGAATATATCACAAGTTGTATAGTATCTTGTATGTTATAGTAAGCTTCAAAGCTGCAATATGAGGCCTATTTAAATATTTCAAACCATGGACTTTCAAAAAGCTAACAGGAAAATAGAGGGGATGAATGTAGAGTTAACAAAAAATACTCTAACCATATGAAAAGCTATTCACCATCACTCATAAAGAAAAGCAAATAAAATTATCTATGAGCTATTTTTGAGCAATGAACTGGCAAAAGATGAAATATTCAGTGGTACAAAATAATGCTAAAGATGCTGGGGAGAGTAATATTTATCCACTGTACACAAAGATCCTATAGGGCAAAAGCTTTTATTGCAGGTTTTAATGTAATAATAAGAAACTATTAATAATTAAAACAATTATCAGTAGGACACTAACTGTATAATACATTCATCCACTGGAATACTTTGCAGCTATTAAGAAGAGTAAGATAGATTTAAGTGTGAAGATATGAAAATATCCTCAATGTTTATCATAAAATGAAAAATTCAAAATGAGGAATTATAAGTACAGTAACCTCTGGACAGAGGAGCTTGGTGGGCTATAGTCCATAGGGTCACAACAAGTCGGACACGACTGAAGTGACTTGGCATGCACACACATACACACACACTCTTAAATAACTATCAAATGTTTCTGAAAGAATATATAGGAATATTAGCACAGTGGTTTTCTCAAGGGAGTGCACTGAAGCACTGTGATACAAAGGAGAATTTTTTCATTTTATTTTTTTATGCTGTTAAAAGTTTAAGCCAGGTGTGCATAATATCTTATTTTCTTAATAAGCAATTTATATTGTTTAAAAGTATAAAATCAGTGTTTTATTACCTATTCCATAGAACACATAAGCCTAGCATCCTTTTTGATTCATCTCTCTGATTCATGGAAAATGAGTTGATATTTAAAAAGTCTTAGTTATTAGCTTGTTTACAGGATGTTCTTTAAGTGATGGGGTGGATTGTTAGTGTTAACAGCTTCTCTTTGTTTCAGAGGAAGTCAGAAGGCAAGATGCCTTGTTTTAATGTACAGGGCAGGCTCCCTACTGAACCATCTGGGGCAGGGTGCACACTCTAATTTAGGAAGAGAAGTAACCGATGTATTGAGCTGCATATCCAATCCCACATTTTCTGATTGGATTCATTGTTAAAAATGAAAATGTTCATTGAAGTTCCAGTGGAATGGCCTTTATACTTTTTTCTTTTCTTTCTTTCTTTTTTAACTTAAAAGGAAAAAGTGTTACTTTTTGTTGCCCATTCAGAAAAAATCCAACTTTTCTTAACATGATGTATTCACAGTTTGTCTGGTGATCAATTTGAACTCGACCCCTTTGTCCTCCATCATTGGCTCAGGATAACCTCAAAGACATTTTTGCTTTTGGCAACAAAAACTGCTAACCTAAATTGCTGTTTTTCTAATTTTGAGAATCAACTGTATTTGAGGAGTCCTGCTTCCCTTTCAGTATTATGTTATTCTTAGTACCATGTTTCATGACATATAATTACATATAGATATTATGTAAAGTAGATATTACATTATATTGTATTTAGTATTGTAGAGCAAGATCTGAAGGCTAGGCATATTCTTCAGACTTAGACATAGGAAAAGTGCCTCTGATGCGTTGCCGCTGGGCCACTTTTAGAGAGACAAAACTGTATTTATCTCCACTTTAATCTTTCCTATTTCCTTCTTCCTGTTTTCTTTGACTTTGGTTTTCTCCTTTTTTTTTTTTTTTCTACTTCCATAAGGCAGAGTGATTTGAGATCTTTTTTTTTCTAAAATAGACATTACTGCTATAAGTTTCCCTCTGACCACTGCTTTGCTGCATCTCATAAGTTTTGGCATGCTGTGTTTTCTAATTCCTTATGATTACTTCTTTGATCCATTAGTTGACTGATCTATTTGATTTTTTTATGTTTGAATTTTCCAGATTTCCTTCTGTTATTGATTTTTCATATCATGTGGTTAAAGAAGATGTTTGAATTTTTTAAAAACTGTATTGAGACTTTTTTGTGACCTGGCATTTTGTCTATCCTATTCTATGTGCACTTTGATGCAATCCAGTCAGTAGTTAAACTGAGCTGGAGCTGTATTACTGCTATAGTTAATTTAATTTTACCTTCTGTTTCAAAAGCCATTAAAAGCTATGTATCCTGTGTATGTTAGAGAACCCTTTCTCAAGTAGGAAACTGAAGAGTTGGACAAACCTGAGGTTTGTCTCTTCTTCTTAACCAAGATCCTTACACTCGGTTGTACCCAAATTACTTCAAACTCTACAAGAGTCCCATCCAAGATAATTAAAATAAGTGTGAAGAGATCTAGCTCTTCAGCTAGGACTCTTACTCAGGCAAATCCTTTACAGTGGCCATGTGGCTGTTAAAAGTTCCTCTGGATTCTCTTTAATCAAGCAGATTTCCTCTGCCTCAGCAGGTCCAATCCTCTACTCACTTGGACCCAGTGACACAGTAATCACAGATCTTTACTAGTCCAAATAGGACTTACCTCTCACGAAGATTTAGTTTCTTTGTGCCCATGAACAGAGGAGCCTGGCAGGCTACAGTCCATGGGGTTGCAAAGAGTCAGATATGACTGAGTGACTGACACTTCCACTTTTTGTGCTTATTGCTCTTTGGTGCTTTTAATAAATACATGATTTTTTGTTTGTTTACATGTATATTTTTGGTTGTTCTGGCTGACAGATATTTTGTTTAGACTATGTCATCTCATTTGGAAGCAGAACTTTCCAAAGATTGCCTATAGAATGCTTAATTTATTACTGCATTAATTCATCGTTGGAAATAAATTGAAAACTGCCCAAAATCTCAGGATATCATCTTCATTTTATCAAATTCTGTTGAAGTACACAGACGTTAAAAATAATAAGACTCTCTAGTGGCATTTTAACTCTTCATTTCTGTTTTTGAAAGAGAAAATTACTAGGACATTATCAAAGATAAAACACTGTGAACATGATATTACCATATACTAACCTTTAGATCACTAAAGTTATTTTTATTATTTAATATAAAACTTACATAATATAAAGCTTATGCTACTTTTGTTTTAGTTTAAGAAGTCACTGAATTTGAGAATTATGTAACTCCAGCATTCTGAAATCTACACATTTATTTTAGAGGTCATTTTCTTTTCCTGCTTTTACTTTCAAAATTTACTACTTATCTAGCTTAGCAAAGACATTTCTTTTTTTTTCCCTCCCTTTTGTTCTTTTTAAATTGCTTCTTCATGAATCATTCAAATTCATTCTCTACACAAAAACAGCCGAAAATTTGTTTTGAACAGAATGGCTCAACCTTACCAACAAAATGTGTATTTAGTCCTTACTAAATTTCGAGAAAATTTTACCAACCTCAATTCAAACCATTTCCTGCTCAGTCAGCTTCCTTGCTGAACAATTTTCTTAGTTCTGTTAAGCATTCAGTCAGATCCTTTTCAACTAATATAATTCAAACCTGGGATAGGAGGAAAAAATCTGTTTTAAAATTTTATGGCTGTTGAATTTTCTTAGACTAAATTGATGATTCCTCCATCTGTGCCACCTGATAGACTCACTCTTTACTTTCAGTAAGTTCATATTAGAAGATATTGGTCCCCTTCTTCTATCAGTGAACCTCAGTCAGGCCCATCACAAAATATCAAAAGGCCCTAATAACTATGAACTGCAAAGGGAATGATTAAGGATCTTAAAAAGTTTCTTTAAACATCTTCCTTAACCCCTGATAGAAATAGCTATAATTTATTCAGCTGTGTGTATTTCCTTTTAATCTTCACAATAACCCTATGATGTAGGTACTATTATATCCCTATATTATAAATATGTAAACTGAGGGTTGAAGAATTAAGAAAACTGCCCTGAGTAATACATGTAGCTGGTATTTGGTGGCATCCAAATTCAGGAGCAATCTGACTCCAAAGCTTGTTCTCTTGCTCACTGTATAATGCTCCTACTTCACACTTGTCCATGTGCAATCTAAAATCCACTAAGCATATCAAGGAATATTGGCAACATATGCTCTGTCAATAGGTAAACAAAAAAGTTCTTTCCCTTGTTATTGCATTTATATAATAAGGAGCACTTAAATCTGATTTTATTACAGACATAGAAAATCTCTTTTCAGGTGCTTTGCTTATTCTAGTCAGCAGCAAATAAAAAGGTTGCCAAATTTTAAATGACACACTTTTTTGTTAAAAAATTACTTTTCCAGGCACCTTGTTATATGTCTCTGATTCTGGATTTCATCATCTGTGCATTCATGACAGAAAGAGATTGTTGAATAGATGAAACTTAAGCCAGAAGCAGAGAAGGCAATGACAACCCAGTCCAGTGTTCTTGCCTGGAGAATCCCAGGGACGGGGGAGCCTGGTGGGCTGCCATCTATGGGGACACACAGAGTCGGACATGACTGAATCGACTTAGCAGCAGCAGCAAGCCAGAAGCAATAACTTTATATAGGCAGGTGATTGTTGACAGTAAATACCAAATTACTAAAAATTGGTGGGTGTTTCCTGTCTTTTTAATTTAACAGATCAAAATATTTTAAAAATTGTTTAGTCTAGCTCTTTGTCCTCATCTCTACGCACATGAGGCATTCTTAGTCACAGTGGTTTGGGAATTGTGTTTATTCTAATGGGGATGGTCTTTTATCTCCTTAGGAATGTCATGTTAGGGGAGATTTCTGGCTGACTTAAGCACAGAGAAATTTATTGGAAGAGGTCTAAGGGAACAGACTCAAGATGGCCAGGAATTCAAGGAATCCTAGAAGGAAAGAAGCAGGACCTTCTTATTGCTGCTGCCACCAGGCTCACTATAATGAATAGTCTCAAGCATTCATTCCATTTCTGTGTCACCAGTTCAACATTTAGAGTCTCAGGAGAGAACATGTGGTTGTCAGACCTTAGTCTTGGGCCTACCTCCTGTTTAAATCAGTGTATGAGAAGAAGGGGGATCTGACTTCTATAATGAGGACCAAGTACGTGGAATCTTCCTCATGTCAAGAATAGACAAACCAGAAAAATTTTCTCAAAGACATACGAGGTCACTGGACAAACAAATGACTGCACAAGCTGCCTAGAAAAAAGAGAAAATCTGTTATATTTTAGTACATCACAGTTGTCCCTAATACTCTAGTTTCTGGTGGTCGTCTGCTTCCATGAAGGCAGGCAATTACACTACATTCTTCCCAGTGCCTAAAACTTGGCCTAAGTAGCGTGCTTAGGGCTTAATGTTGAGCCTTCTGAGATCCTGTCACCACCCAGAGACCTTGCAGGAGAATTGGGTCAAACTAATCTCTGCTACTTCCCAAGTGTGGGAAATGCACTTCCTCTCTCTCACCATGACACCCACCTTAACCCAAAAAAAGGCACTTCAGTTTCATCCCTTCCCTTTTAGATTAACTAATGCCACAATTCTCAAGCTTTTTTCCCTTGACTCTCCTAAAAGTCATTGAAGATGTCAAAAAAAACCTTGTGTGGGTTCTATCCTATTGATACTTACCCTGTGTGTGTGTTAGTAGGTCAGTTGTGTCCAACTCTTTGTGACCCCATGGACTGTGGCCTGCCAAGCTCCTCTGCTCATGGAATTTTCCAGGCAGGAAAACGAAATGGTTGCCATTTTCGTTCTCCAAGGGATCTTCCCGACCCAGGAATTGAACCTGGCTCTCCTGCATTGAAGAGAATCTGCATTAAAGAATCTCTGGCAGATTCTTTACCATCTGAGCTACCAGCAAACTGAGAAAATTTTAGAGCATAACAATATGCAAGCACACATTCTAGTAGCTGTTAACACAATATCACCTGCCATGTAAGTAGTAATAAGAAAAATTGCTAAAATCTGCAGAACCATACAAGAACCTCAGGAACCCCAGAGATCCCCAGACACATAGTAAGTACCAGTGAGTTAGTCTTTGAAGCTTTTTTTGAGAGAGGGAAGCTTTTATGCAGATAGTGAATTAAAGCGCTCTTATAAAAAGTTGTCTGCATAAGATTCTGTTTTCTGACTACCTTCATGGAATAGAGAAAGACAAAAATAAAATGAAACATAAATAATTAACATTTCTTAAATGTTTAAGGCAGTGAATATAGAATACAATTTAGTGTCACAATATCGTGCATTAAACTTCCTCTCCTGATAAAATCTCTGGTAGTGAAAGAAAAAACAAGGATCTGTTTTCAATTCATAGACTGATACTAAATGAGAAGCATTTTGCCTCTTTAGATATTGCTTCATTGCAAAATTTGAAATCATTGAATTACTTATGAATTATGAACCAAATCTGATAAAGAGTATATTTTTAGTTTAACAGTGTTTTAAATATATGAACTATTGTTGCCATTAAATCTTTAGGAAAATAAGGATGTTGCTTTGATTCTTATTTTAAGAACTGATATACACAGGCAGCTTTTCTGTATGATACTGGTGTTTTCTTTGGTATTTGAGAAGTATATGGTCACACAGATGGTGATTATTATAGGCAAAGAGGAAACTTGTGTCAAAGGCTACAAGATGGCTCACGCATATCTGGGAAGGAATTCTTAGATATAGATAAAAACAACTTGTAGATTTTTAATTAGGCAGAATTCCCTAATAAATTGTGACCCAATTTTGATTCTGATATTAGAATAAAAAGAGGTAAATAATAGAGAAAATATCTTTCTAAAACTTTTGTCAAAGGGTCATTTTGACCCAGAGATAATAGAAGATCATTTCTCCTTTGGGGATTTTTTCCTGATCATTTTCTTTCTCATAAGAAGGCTGCATATTAATTTTGCCATAGCATATACTCCCTAAACACAACAGGGAATTGCGACTTCTTGAGGTATTCGTAGTCTGCTTTCCTCTAGGACATTTTTTGAGAAGCTGCTAATAGTGTACTTTCATGTCTGTAGTCTCATTGTTTTGATTTATTAAAGGCTTTCTAAGTTCTTTTGAGAAACCATTTGGAAGTTTTAAAAAAAAGCAGTGGGACTGGACTTTTATGTCTGAGGATTGACAGTGAATGATTCATTAATCATGAAGTAGGGGTCAAGATAACTGCTATATTTTCCTGGGGGTAATGTGTATATATATACATATATATATTATATTATTACATATATATAACACATTAGCAAAACAGAATGAGACTTTTTGACAGTGTTTTTTATCTCTGTTTTTCTCCTGTGACATAAGTGGACATGTTGCTTAGTCACTAAGTTACGTCTGACTCTGTGATTCCATGGACTGCAGCATGCCAGGCCTCCCTGTTCCCCCACTGTCTCCGGAGTTTGCCCAAGTTCATGTCCATAGACATAGTATTTGGTTTAAAAAAGTCTACTAATAAAATATTAAAAGGTAACAGATTTGCTAATGTTTATCTCACTACTTAAGAAAAAAAGTTAACCTGATGCTGCCTTTAATGAATATTGTTTTGGTGGTTTCTGTATGTTCAAATAGATTGTGTAATGCTTTTCATTGATAAAAGCAGAAAGATGTGGGTTAACAAAATTTCTGTGTCTCAACACTTTAAATATTTTCAGTGGTCAATTTACCCATTACATATGTCTTTTTCACTATCAGGATGGGTGGATAGATAAAGATACATAGAGATAGCCCCTCTAACCCTATTTTTATTTACATAACTTTTTGAGGTTCAGTTCTTTCTCTCCAGCTACAGGTTTATATTCTCTAGATAGCGTCTATAGATACTTTCCCTATGTGGTGTTGACTTAGTTTTAATCAACAAATAATTCTTAGTGGTTTGTTCTACACCAAGCACTGTTCTCAGTGGGAAAAGGAGATGAGGGAAGAAATATGATTAAAGTAAGTCATTTTATCTTTCCCTGGAAGAATTTATTTCCTTCTTGGAAAACAAACATGCACAGATAACAACAAAGATAGGAACTAAAATGAAATTGTTTTCTTCATGGGGTTGGTAGGAGCAGGCTTTTGGTAGTTTCCTCATTAGAGCCCACCAGCATAGAAAAGAAACCTCATTTCCCCATGGATGCTCGTGGTAGATGACGTGCCACCCTGGACAAACCACGATTAGTATTTTCTCATAGATAAACTAGACTACAAGATACATGTGATTCAAGGAGGAGTAGATTGGCAGTTCTCAAACTTTTTGATCTTGGACACCATTACACTCTAAAAATTATTTAACAACTTGAAGAACGTTTTTCTTGTGTATGTTGTACCTTTGATATTTACCATATTAGAAATTACAACCTGTAATTTAAAAGCATGTTTGTGAATTTATTTTAAAATCACAATAATAAAGTCATTATATGTTTAGTAAAATAAAATATTTAGGTGAAAAAAAAGTTTAAGAATGATCATTTACCTGTGTGTAAACCTCTTTGAAGCCAACTTCATAGAAGATAGTTGAGTACTAATATCTGCTTCTGCATTCAGTATGTTGTAAAGTGTTGTGTATTTGTAGAGTAATAAATAAAATTCAGCCTCAAACAGATACAAATTTATAAAAGGAGAACCCTGAGGCCCTAAGGGTGCTGGGGGGCCACAAGGGTTTTTTAATCATATTTTGAAAACCACTATTCCAACTCTACCTCTTTCTCCCACTCAGAGAAGCATGTGGAAATATAAGAAATGAAGGCAGTAGTTTTAAAATAGGAATTTTAATTTCTTAAAGTGCAAACTTTACAGTATTCCATGACATCTAACCTCTGACACCCTTCACATCACATGTCACTGGCTTGTCAAAATACTTATACTGACCTTGGCTGTTAAAATGGGACTCTGTTTAAATCTTTGTTGTAGGTAGAGTTCTGCAGGCCTCATTTGTCTTTTGCTTATTTATTTCTCTAAAGCCAGTCACTCCTACCCTGCCAGAACAGGCAAGAGATAATATAGAATTAAGGCTCAGTGCTAATATTTAAATATCATTCTTTCTCACTTTCAGATTCTCTTGTTACTTAAATGATTTATTCCTCATAATCATATGTTACTGGGATAAAGTGAAATTCCAGGTTAAGATTAATCCTTGTATATAATCTACAATGGAGAGGATTCTTCATTCAGAATTTCTTATTCAGAAATAAGTTTTTCTACCCTCCATCCCTCCCATGAACTGTGTACCTTTTTCCTTCCTCCAGTCAGTAAGTACCTAAGGCCCTTTAAGCTACGCAAGCCCATAACTGCAGCAAAGTATCATACATGGGTCTGGCTTTGTTTAAAGCCAGGATTCCACGTTCTGAGTGTCTAGTTTCCCATAACCCCTTAAAACAACTATATAGAGTTCTATCCTTACCACCTAGAAGTGACGTGCAAATACTTTCTAAATAAAACAATTGCTACTTTAATAGATTAGTTTACAGAAGTTTATTGAATAATGTTACTTGACCATTTCTCTCAGCATCATGTACTTTTTAACATTACTACCAAAAAAAATTATCTTCGTTACTGCTCAACAATGCTTTCAGTTGTCTACTGTTCATTTTCTTTAACATTCTCTTGACTGTTTCTTCAAAACACCCTTCAGATTCCTAGCCTTACCTTCACCCAACAAGATGAAAGTATAGCCACTAAAATCAAAGCCATTAAATGGAACAACAACTATGTTTTTATACATCTTGAAATTATTCTGTACCGTCAATCTCTACCATGTCTTTTATCTCAAGAAAGTCTTCCTTTGATACTGCCATCTGTTTATGCTACCATCATATGTCTGTCCATTTGTTCATTCAACATGATTTGATGGATCAAGAAAACATTTTAAGCACTTTGAAAGATTCCTAGAGGGACATGTTTTCAAAGGCATATGTTTCTTTGTAGAAATCAAAATGACAAGGTATCCTGTGAATTAAAAATATGTAGTGATTACTGCCATTGGGTAGGGGAGGAAAGAAAGAAAGAAGATACTGTGGCATAGGTAGCCTTTTACAGGCTTGTGCTGGGTTGGTGGAACTTGGAAATATTGAGATGGGGGAAAGCAAGTATATTATTTTGCTGGGGCGTTCATAATAAAATAGTACAGACTGGGTAGCTGAAGCAGTGAATTTATTTTCTCACTGTTCTGGAGACTAAAAGTACAAGATCAAGGTGTCAGAAACTAGTTTGGTTTCTTCTAAGGCCTCTGTCCTTGACTTCCAGATGACCGCCTTCTTGTTGTGTTGTTACGTGGTCTTTCCTCTGTGTGAGCACATTCCTGGTGTTTCTTCTTTTTTTTATAAGGGTAGCATTCATACTTGATTAGGTCACCACCTTATTGGCCTTATTTTGACTAAATTACCTCTTTACAAAACTTATCTTCTAGTATAGTTACATTCTGAGTTACCACAGTAAATACTTCAACATGGATTTTGGGGGGACAAAACGGAACCTATAATAAGAAGGTTAGGGCATTCCAGGTAGAAGGGGCAAAGTAAAAAGTTACAAGGAAAGAAAATGGAAAAAATCAAGCGAGGATTGGATATATTCCTCGTTTATATATTTAAAAAAAATCTTTGTATTGCTTTGTGACCTGTGCATTCTAGTAAGTATTTTCTAATATTGATAATGATATGTATGAATATGAATGAGCTGGAAGGGTTGTCAGTGTCAATAAAATGTTAAATTGTTTTAAAATTATTATGATAAATATATTTTAACATGATCTTATTCATATTTGCAAAATTAACATAAAAGTTAAAAATACTTAAATATTTTTATTGGGGTTTTATTCAGTTTTTCTTACCCTGTTTTGAGTTTCCATCTCTTCAGTCTCCTTCAGAAGATGTTTATGATGAATGCATCATAAGCAATTAAGAGGCAAAGATACAATGAAATATAATATTTGATTGTAATTCAGTTTCCTGTCAAGAGTATAGACTATATATTAATCATAATACTAACCATTTCATCTTTCATTAAAATTTAATATTAATATTTTTGAAACTTATTAATATAAAATAATATAATATTTAACATTTTAAGAAAAAGATGTGATAAATATTCATTTAGTTAAGAATTTTATGAGATACATACAAATTCTCATATGTTCATATGTCATATGTTTATATGTACATATATAAGTATAATACACCTCAGAATCATACATGAACTTACATACTTGGTTGACTATTTTAAATGAATATTAACTTTAATATTTAGATTTATTAAATAATAATGAATAGATTTGTATTATAGTTGTTTTAAAATTTACTATAAAATATGTGTTCTCCTTAAGATAAAGGATTTGAAGTAGTACAAACCACAATATCTTTCCCATATTCCTTTAACTTGATGTAAGAAATCTTTTATAAGAAATGAAAAAGCAACTTATTGAATTAATAATATTTTACAGATAAGTTTTGCTAATTATGGTACAAATATACTTAAGCACCTAGTCAAGCCACTCTAAAGTCTACTAAACAGCTATTAGGTTCAAGCACCTGTTAGTCTCATGACTAGCCAGGCACTCTGGAAATATTAATTTGGAAGCAAATTAGATTTATCATCCTGTATTTGTAAAGTCAGTACTGTAAAAATATTAGTAGAGCACTCATATTAGCAGAACTACCATAAAATATACACAGTTGACCCTTGAACAATACAGGATTTAGGAGTGTTGACCCTCTGCATAATCGAAAATCCATGTATAATTTACAATCAGTCCTGTCAATCCACAGAGTCAATCAACCACAGATCATGTAGTACTGTAGCATATATATTGACTAAAAAAAAAAAATGTGTATAAGTGGACCTACTCTGTTCAAACCTGTGTTGTTCACGGGTTTTGTATACATGCTATCAATGAATTATAAACCTTACTTTAAAACGTATGCTTTTTTTTTTTCTTGCATCCTCTCCTTGCTGTAAGCCCTAGTGGCTGTATTCAAGTATTCGTCTTTTAAACAATAAGATTCATTAGAGACCATATTATAATAGATTTAACATGTTTCAGTTCATGTCAGATCTTTCAGTTATTCACAAGAAAAACTGGTAAAAGAAAATGCATTTTGGATAATGAAATAAGGCATTCCATTTTCTTCCTGGCATCACCTCCATACCCTCATCTTACCCTAGAATCTCTTTCTATTAAGCTTGCATGCTATTGCCTTTACTTGGTAAGGAGTTCATGATGGCTGAGCAGGAGGTGATACCTATGATTCAGGGCATGACTTGGACTTGCCTCATTCTTCCAGTTTAAAAGAAAATTAAATTTTTATTTTAGGATTTTTGACTTCTTGGGTAATAAGCTTCAAAAACATTATTCCTTTGGAAAGGAATTCAGAGGAAGATTAAATCAAACCTTACTTAAATCAAATTTACTATTTCAGGCTAGTACTTAGAGGATTAAAAAAAAAACAAACTTATTTGAGCAGCTTCCTGCTGTGAACATGTCTTATTTCCTACTGCTACATCTTTTCTACTACAGTTTCACTATATATATGGAGCCATGGCAACTATGCAACAATTGCTGCCCAGCATGGTCTTCTTTTCCTATTTTTTGATAACAAAATATATTTTGGAAATAGTGGATAATCATTTCCTGTAATTTGAGCATCACAGTAGAGGGGCAGGCACCCAGCCAATTAGAATGCCTGATTTTGATTGTCACAGTTAATAGTTCAGAGATTGGTAAATAATACAGATCAGAAAAAATACATAGAAGAGTAAACTGAAATTGAGTACTAAAATGGACTAATTAAACATTAAAAATAAGACTATGGGATGAAGACTGTTTTGTTCAGTTTTTAAAGTGTTTTTTTAAATTTACCTTTGTAACCAGTAATAAACAGGCATATTTCACAGGTGAATTGGTTCTTATGGACTGCATATTGGTTGAAAGGTAGAAATAAATAAATCCCAAGTTGGGGGTTGAGGGGAAGCATCCGAAAGGGAGACATGAAGGAAATAGATACCTTGGAAAATATCCTAAGTGTTGTGTATGCTACAGGCCCTTGTGCCTCGTGCTCATGCTCAGTCGTGTCTAAGTCCTTGTGACCCCATGGAATGTGTTATAGGGTTTTACAGTAAATATTTTGAAGTTGAAGATAGACAGCAGATGCCTAATAACCACAGATGACAAGGATAGAAGATAGACCTCCTAGTAATAGAGCAACCAACAAGTTTGAGGCAGAATAGACTGTGTTCTATTGATGATAAAGTACTAATAGAAAGACTCTGTATCTTCATAGTGAGTGAGCTGATAAACCCATGCAATTAGAAATGGGCATCAAGGGTGAAGAGAGCATTTTTGAAATTCTATATATACATACCAGCACCTAAATTATTACTGTTAAATATAGCTTTTTGTTAATTGAGCTTCTCACTTTATCTCGCATGTCAGGAATGTTTGCAAGATGATATAATACAGTTAAGGACCATTAGATTGAGCTATTAGAAGAAGCTATTAATGACACTTGGACTGTGATGGTTAATTCTAGCAGAATGAAATTAGCCTGAGACCTTCTACTGAGTAAGAATGCATCAGGCACGGATGTATGGTCAAAACATAAATCATACTGGTTAATGGTTTTGCTCTATATCATGAGTCTTGGAAACTTGGTGACAGTTTATATTGTTACTGAAAGGAGTTTGTGGGTCCAGCTGCTCGCCCCTCAAAAGCCAGTAAACAGGCCAGGTTTGTGGAAAGGAAAATTTGCTTTAGTTCAGATGCCGGCAGGTGTGGGTGTGTGGGTGGCGGACATCTGTCCAAAGGCCGAGTCCCCATCCTTAACCTCAACAAGCAAGGGGTGAGAGCTTTTATAGAGAGTGGGGTTGGGGGGGTGGGGGAGGTGGTGTCCATGCAGAAACAGCATAGTCATCTCTAACAGTCATCTTCAAATCAATCATCAGTTGTCTAATCAGCAGCATCTTGATTGTTTTAGGTACAGTTAATCTTCAGTTCCGGAGACCATTTGTTCACATTTCTTTGCAGGCAGTTCTCGAAATTGTGGCAGCTCATGTCCTGGGTACAGTCTGGTCATCATGTAGTTAACTTCTCCACCTGATGTTTTGGTATCTGTAAGACAGCTCACAGGATGGCTCAGAATATTATCTATAGCCTTTGAGAAAGAATGAAAGGTCCTTGACCATGCTTAATGACTACATTATTTAGTCTCATTTGAATGTTTTCGTTTCAGCATTTCTCACTTCTCTGATTAAACTTATGCTTTGACTAAACTTTTCCAAGGGCAAAAGGCAGGCAGAGGACATGGCAAGGGGGGCAAGGACCATTGGGTCCTGCTCCATTTCAGTATCAGCTTGTGAATATTCTTACTGATATCAGTGAGAATGGTGATTTGCAACTTTTCTCAGAAAGAGGGCTCTGTCATCAAGACTGGTTGTTTAATAGGAATATGCCTATGGGATATAAGAAAACCTAACTGAGACTCCATTTGAGCTTCCTGGTTTTGAGGTGTTTGGAACACATACCAGTGATTCCTGATGTACGAGTGAAAGTGTATCCAAAGTGATTTTTATGAAGGAAGACAGTTGGAGTTTCACTTCTAAAATGGAGCTTGGCCTCTCTAAATTCATTGCTGTGAGACAGCCATTAATTACAATGCATATCCTTATTTTAATGATGTTACTGAAATATATCATTTTCTTGTGATAAACTGTAGACTTGTAAACATCACATCAGATCTTCTTTAGTGGTTGAATATGGTCTTGTTAGCATGGCTAATTTCAAAAGTGGGATTCATAAGACTACTGATTCACTGTTAACTAAAAACATGATTAAACCATAATGATTTAGAAATAAAAATGATGAGTATGTAAAGGGGCTGAAATGAACTATTGATACTAAAGGTTTTAGAATCAATTACTTATAATAAAACTTTCCATTAGAACCTGGACATGGTAAACATGAACAACAGGAGCTATCAAAATGGATTAAGAAAAACTTCAAACTGATAGCAAATTGGCTAAAAAAAATCTGATTCCAGTCTATGGTTATTTCTTTCAGCACAATTCAAACCAGAGGTAAGCTTAAATCTTTTACTTGAGATTTTTCCTTTCAGGCAGGTGGAGCTCCAACCAAAAAATCTTGATAAGCTGCATTTTATAAATTAACTATGCCTATGAGACTAATTATAACTAAAATGGCAGTTAAAGTGAGGAAAGTTGATAACAAAAGGGGGAAAAAAGTCATGAACAAGAGGAGCACTAGAGTGAAGCAATAAATCACCTCCTAGACTTTTAGAAGCAACTCTCTGATAACCCAGAACTGCCTGTGAGTGTTTGAGGGTCTCCTGTGGAGGCGTGGATCGACAGTGGCTTGCCACAGGGACAGGGGCACTGGCGGCAGCAGTCCTGGGAGGTGGAGGCACATGTTGGTATGAGTCCTCTCAGAAGTTGCCAAAAGCCTTACCATACAGCCTTCAGACTCCAGGACTGGGTGGCCTCAGACCACACAACTCACAGGGAGGGAGCACAGCCCCACCCATCAGCATAGAGTTGGATTAAAAATGTACTGAGCATGGCCCTGCCCACCAGAGTAAGACCCAGTTTTCGCCACAGCCAGTCTCTCCTATAAGGAAGCTTGCACAAGCCTCTTCTCCTCATCCATCAGAGGACAGAGAGAAGAAGCAAGAATTACAGTCCCAAGGTCTCCAGATGAAAACCACAATCACAGAAAGCTAACCAACATGATCACAGTCTTGTGTAAATCAATGAAGCTATAAGCCATGCCTTTCAGGGCCACCCAAGACATATGGATTAGGGTGGAGAGTTCTGACAAGATGTGATTCCTAGCATAGAGCTTCTGAAACCCTTGGAATTCCCTAAGGGATGAGAGCAAGCATTGTGTCTTTTGCTATGTTAGTAAGGTGACTTTGGGAACGTCTAAGGATGGGTGCTTGTTGCCAGGAACAGCATATAACTGAATGGTTAGGACTTTCAGTCCCACTCACCCTCACTGCAACCTCCAGGGAAAGGAAAGGAGCAGGAGATTGAGTTTAGTCACCAAAGATTTAATCAGTCACACTGATGTGATTAAACCAACCTGTCCTGGGAGTGTGTAATTTCCTCAGTTCTGTCTCACAGCAAAGATTTGAAATGGGATCAGTGTTACAGCTCCCTTATAGCTCAGTTTTATTTGGCAGCAAAGGATGGTACACTCTCAAGGCACAAGGGCAGGCTGACCCAAAAGGAGAGGCCCAGTCCTGGCTCCTCTTTTTACATGTTTTGTCTCCTGCCCCTGAGCCTGCCCTGTGTGAACTGGGCTAACCAGGAGGGCTGTTTGTGTCACCTGAGGTTGTCACTCTGGTTCTCGGATTTTCATCTGTTCCATTTTCACAGGCTTTTTCCTGCCTTTGTCTTTTAGCCACCGCCATTTTGGACTCCTTTTTCTTATTCTACCTAACATCCTGCCCCCCCTCAAGAGATGGGAGGCCCAGTTATTTGGTAATGGGGTGTCGAGGTCTCTCTGGCTACTTCCTGCTGAGCTGAGACAGCAAGGAGCATTGGGCCTCCCCCTCTTGCTAGTCTAAAGCTTCAGAGTCCTTATAGCAGTGTCTCTTTAAGGGTGAGTGATATTTTCCATGGTCAGGAGTAGTTTTATATATTCTTGTTGAACTGGCACTGCATGTTGTAGCTTGTTGACCTGGGCAGACAAAATGGATTAGACAATTGATAACACATGGAGCAATCATAAACAACATCAATATGGTGATAACAGGGATTAGTAGGGGTGTGAGCCAACTCCAAATTCCCCTTCCCCAGGAGAAGGATCCCCCAAAGAGAGATAGTAGCCGCCCTGAGGACTCTCCAGCTCATTCTTTGAGATCCTATAGGATCTGAATGTTTTTCTTGAGGGCTGTGAGATTTTCTTTAACTTGGCTGGAGGTATTTACCCAGAAATGACACATCTCATTCAAGATGTCTCAAGCCCTTCCTTGTTCAGGGGTCAGGAGACCTATCTCCTGTCTATTTTGGATTACAACCTCTGCCAAGCTGTGTTGGCTCTTTAGAGCTCTCCTGAGAAAGCTTATATCCAAAAACTTAATTTTGGGGGTGTTCATTAGAATGGCACTCATTTGTAGTCCTGAATAGATATCTGAGAGCTCCCAGGGGCTCACGGGTGTATTGAATTTCCTCTTCTGTTTTCTTCCACAACTTGACTCATGAGTAGTGACTCTAGGAGTTGTGTTCTGGTACCTTGACTGCTGTGAGGGTAGAAAGTATTACAGGGTAGGGGCCCTTCCATGTGGGCTGGAGCTGAGCCTTTGGGGACCCATCTTTCCAAACTTTAATTAGGACTTGAGTCCCTGGAGCATATAGTGGTGGCTCTTTAGAATCTTTAGGGTCCTGGTTGACACGCCATAAGCATATATCTTGTTGTAATTGCCCAATGATCATGGTGTAAGACCAGAGGGTCTGAGCCTCTGGATCTAGGAAGAAGTCATTGACATAAAAGAAAGGTCTCTCATATAGCATCTCATAAGCACTAAGCATCCTACATTAGCAATGTGGGTGCAGACCAACTATTACCTCCTTAGGAGGTCAATCACTGTGGAATTGGTGGCTCAGAAGGAGAGGCACAACGAAGGTATTGGTAATGCCCAATGCCCAGACCCCTTCCTTCTGAGAGTAATGACCTGGGCAAACCAAATCTCCTGGGAGCAGTTTATTTACTACCTTTTTTTTAAAAGCCTCACCATGATTTCTATCATGAATTGGTATGGAAACTGGCATCTTTCTCTGGGGTCTTCGAGCTCTGGGAGTTCCTGAAGACTTCAACCCCTATTAGGTCATTGTTCTGTAATCACCATACTTGATTGGGAACCCTCGGGTGATCAAGTGGTCTCTTTCTTTCCAAATAACAGCATATGCATGTAGCACCAGAAAGGCATACTTAGAGTCAGTATAAATGGCTACTCTTTTTCCTATTCCCAGCTCTAAAGCTCAAGTCAGAGCTATGAGCTCAACTGGGCTGAAGTACCTGGAGGCAAAGGCTTAGCCTCTATAATCTTGAAATTGGAGACTACTGCATATCTGGCTCTTCCTTTTCCGTCTAAGACAAAGCTGCTTCCATCAGTGTATCAGATTTTCTTAGGATTGGTCAGAGGATCTTTTGACAATCCCTTTCAGGGTTTTGTCCAATGGTCCAAAGTTTCTAGGCAAGAGTGAAAGAGGAGAGAACCCATGGGGGTAGGCAGGAGGGTGGCTGTGTTAAGAACCTCTCAAGGGGATATAGTCAGGCCTGGATTTTCCATCAGCACTACTTGATATCTGAGGATCCTTTGATCAGACATCCATAAACAGCCTCTCCCATTTAGGAGTTATTTCACCTGGTGGCTAGTAAAAATAGTTTGCCCCCAAGAGAGAATTTTAAAGCATCTTCTGTCTGGGCTGAAATAGCTGCAAGATTTCGAAGACAGGGAGAGAATTCTTCCCAATAAAGGAGTAGGACACTCAGGGACCACCAGAAACTGGTGGGAAAATATTCATCCATCCCAGCAACAAAAAAGTGCTCGGGTGAATCTTTCTGTAATTGTTTTTCCTGTAGCACCCAAAATGGTACATGTTTGGGAGAAGAAGTCTCTGGAGTAGGAGATCAGGACTGAGTAGGCAGCCCCTGTGTCAACCAAGAAATTCTCGGACCTACTTGCCACATTCTGTTGCATTCTTGGCTCCAGCCCCATGATGGTTATCTGTGACAGGCAGGCTGAGTGGAGCAGGCCACTTCAGTCCTGTTGAACCATCGTGAAGGAAGGCTTGGCACTTGACCTTGAGGCTCTTGGGTCCCCAGGGCAGAGTGATGCCCATTGTCCTAATTGATGGCATTTGTAGCAAACCATTTTAGGAGACTTGTCACGGTTTGGACACTCTTTGGACCAATGTCCCACTTGTCTACAGATTAAGTGTTTACCTCATGCCTTGTCCTTCAAAGACTCAGGGTTTGCCATAGGGTTTCACTGGAGGGCCGCTGCCTTGTCTCTTTCCTTGTCTCCCTTTCCTGAGCCTTGGCCTCTCTCTCCTGTTCTCTGTTATAAAAGGTATTGGTGGCTGTCTGGACCATCTCATTTAAAGCGGCAGCAGGGTCCTATTGCTGTAGCTGTTGTAACTTTATCCTGATGTCTGATGCACATTGGGACAGGAATTTGTCCTTTAAAGTCACCTGTCCCTTGTAAGAGTCTAAGTCCAGATTGTTAAACTTTTGGAGGGACTCTTTTAGACTTTCCAGAAAGATAATGGGGTTCTCATTGGACTCCTGAGTTATTGCTGAGACCAGGCACATTCCCACAACTAATAGGCTTCCTTCTGTTTCCATAGGTGGACTTCCTTAGGGGTGAGTCTTTCTGAAGCTTATCCTACCCAGTACTGTTGCAACCTGAGAGCCGGGCATTTCTGGGTCAGGGTGCAGATTTCCAGGCAGGGTGAGGTGTGACAACCTCCTGGAGATAGAATCCCCAGGCAGGCTGAGGCATGTCAGCCTCCTGGGACCCCCAGGATGGAGTTGGGCATCCCCAAGGTCTGACTAGTGCTGGGTAGGATTAAGGGGTTGTAGTCTTAACTCATTGCTGGTTTGTCCACTGTGAATGGGAACAGATACCATGATGTAAAGCAATCCAAGCCCGTGCCCTGAGACTGGGAACCTGGTGAAATAGCCATAAACCTTATCCTCTGTTGCTCTGAGGGAATGTAAGTCACTGATTTCCTCCCCTAGTTCTCCATAAGAGCAGTTTAGGGTATTTCCAATGGTGAACATTACATTGTCATAGACCCACTTTAGGTAATAATAGAAGTAATAACAAAGTAGTGGGTTATCTGGTCCTGTTAGGGGCATTAAGGGTATTTTAATAATAAGTGGAGTGGAGTGATGTTGCCTACATGGGGGCAGGGTCCTGGTTGTATGAGTTAGTGAGTAGCTTAAGAACAAATAGATAAGAGGCAACAGACCAGATGTTCCATAAAAGTGGAGTGGAGGTTTGATCCATGGGTATGTTTGTAACTTTAGGAGAGGGATGGTAAGGGTTTGGGCCCAAACGGCCTGCAGGGCTAACTCCAAAAATGGCATTATTATCTCTGGAAGCCCAATTGCCCTTGAAGGGATGCCACCAACAGATGGACTTCTAGCAGGTTCTGACAAGCTCAAAACAAAAGGAAGTGGGGAGAATTTCAGAGAAAAGGAAAAGTTTGGTGAGAGTACGGGTGACTTGTGGATATAGAGGAGGAGGCATGGATAGCATAGAAGGGAAGGAGGAAGATGGTGCAGGAGGTGGCATTGGGCCACAAGGAGCCGAGGGAGAGACAGGATGGCACTTGAGACAGAGCCTGAGATAAAGAAGCCAAGGAAGAAGAACCTGAGGCTTTGGGGGCATTTTACGTTTCTTCAATCATTTGTTAAAGAAATGATTTAACAAATCATTTTGAGCTTGTCAGAACCTACATCTTTTTAATTAAGTCTTCTGAGAACCTATAGGCTTAATTTCTTATACTCCCTGGACTAAAACTCAACTGTTAGCAATGGTCAACTAGGATCACCATTACAATAGCTAGGATCCCATTTCCTAAAGAGCAATTTTTCCTCTAAAGAACAATTTTCAAACAGCTTAACCTACAGCACAAATGGCTCGATTCAAACAGCTTGCAAGCCTGTATACCAGCCAGTTGAAAGGAAACAGCTTCATCCCAGAAGAGCTGGGTCAAAGGGTTTTGTAGCCAGTTTCTAGAGCTCAGCCCTTTCCAAACGGGTAGGCCAATGGCTAAATCAGCACACTTTCATTTGAAGCAGTCCTTCCCCAAAGAAACTGGGTCGAGGGCATTTTCAGCCAGCTTCTGTTGAAATAATCTGATCTCAAGATCAGACTGAAGTACCAAATACGTGTTCATCTACAGAATTTAACTAGAAGATGCAACCTTTAAATAGATCTCAAATAAAATCTGAAGTGAAGTGAAATGAAAGTTGCTCAGTCATGTCTGACTCTTTGCGACCCCATGGACTATACAGTCCATGAAATTCTCCAGGCCAGAATACTGGAGTAGGTAGCCTTTCCCTTCTCCGGGGGATCTTCCCAACCCAGGGATCGAACCCAGGTCTCCTGCATTGCAGGTGGATTCTTTACCAACTGAGCCACAAGGGAAGATAAAACCTGGAGAGCTTCCAACACAAACAGGGTGTAAATTCAGATCCAGGGGAAAGACTTACTTTCAGTCTCTAGGGTCAGAAAGGAAAGCAGTGAGTGACAATAGACTGAATTTGTGAGTTCTGCACATGTTCACTCACCAGCCTTGGAGCTGTAGGGAGTCACTTCTGGTTCCATTATGGGCCACCAAAGTGTTGACCTGAAGTAAATAGACTGGCAGATATTGCTCCAGCAAAGATGGACATATTCAGGATCAGCAGAGACTAGCAATCATGGTCTGCCACTTAGGCAAACCACATGCAAGTCACTGCACAGCATGGGAAGGATACTTCTATAAAAGGGAAAAGGAAATTGGAAGGGCTATAGTGAATAAAGAAAGAGTCTATGGCTTTTCACTGGCTGAGTCCTTGCCAGAAAAAATAGGTATGAGAGCTCCCCTCTTTGGTCTCTCAATTCCATTTAATTGTGGTTTCTGTTTATTAACTTTTTTTTACAGTATATTGCAAATGCTTCCAGAGAGATTAGCCACAATAATTACCAGGTTCTTGGCTCTCCCTTTGGTCTTTTACTATGCTCAGTTCTTTATGCAATTCCTCACCTAGAGATAATGTGTCAGCCTAACTCCAGCCCTTCTATGCTCTTGCATCATTTCTGTCTGCTGCTTTACTTATCTCAAGGATATTTCACTCCAAGTTCACTTCACGTCTTCCAATTCTATCGTTTTTGAGCACACATTATGCTTTGAAAACTCTGTATCTGCATGAAGTCCTTAACTACTAACTGGTAGGAACCACCATTTTCAGAAAGCAAAAATACAGCAAGACTTCTTTCTCTGAAAATAGACTAGATACCTGGAGATAAACTCCTGGTATAGAACATCTAAATATGCTGGATAAATATCAAAAGGATAATTTTAAAAGCATGACTGAGAGAGAAGAAAAATAAAGCATACATGAAAAGTGAGCAATAACAAAGTGCTAAGCCAGAAAATTGAGAAAGTGAAGAATACACATTGTCTTCTTTGAGAGAATGTGACTATTCTTGGAGGCCAAGATAATGGATTTTAATGGAGTTGTTCATGAAACACAGGCCTGAAAACAAGGCCTGTGCCTATGTTAGACCCACTACAATAAAGCCTTAGAAAAAGTCCTTCATAAAATCACAAGGGAGAGTTTGAAAGTTGAGACCCATCAAATCAGAGGGACTTGGACTTTTCACAGATTCAGTTTCAAAAAGTCATAAAACCAAGCTTTTTCATGTTCAAGGTGATCCACTGTAAGTGAAATTCCTACTAATGTTGCATCAGAGTCTTTACAGTGTGTTATCCACAGTATCCAAATTTTTCAGTTACCAGTAGACATATAAAGAAAACAAGAACCAGTCAATAAAAACCGAATCCAAGATGGCACAGATGTTTGACTTAGCAGGCAAACTTCAAATTCTCTCATCTCTTTGTCTTGGTGTATCACATGAGTTTTGGATCCAAATCTCTTTTTTCCTATAAAGCCATTTTATTACTAGAATACCACTTTTATTAAAAGAAAAGTTCTGTACTCTGAAGAAGCAGCAATAAATGTGATTTGTTTGTGAAAGACATAGAGTACAGAGTGTATGATCATACTGAGGAATGAGGATTTTGAAAGCCCAGTAGCAAAAAAAACCAAAAACACAAAACAGAGTTTATCCCCCAAATATTTTGTGCACAGAAATAATTGGTTTAAGCAATATCCATTTTGTAAGCTTGTTCAAGATGTTAAGTAAGTTTGTTGTTTGTTTAATTAATGAACAAATCCTAACAGGAAACATGAGCTCTATTGATCAGAAAGCATAACATGTACTCATAGAGCATCATAGCAGTGTCACACCCCCAGTTCCCCATACACAGTGCAATGTAAGTCTGATGGCATTTGTGCCTGCAGTGGGGTTTGCATCACCTCAAATTTCTGAGACTTGGCCTTTTTGTAAGGAGACTGAGAGAGAGCCAGAGTAAGGGAATAAGGGAGACAGAGAGAAAGAGAGAAGGAAACAGGAAAGGAGGAGGGGAAGAGAGAGAGTAGAGAAGGTAAGAGAGACTACTTCTCTCTATAAAGCAGCATCCCCCAACCTCTTAGGCACCAGGGACCAGTTTCACTGAAGACAATTTTTCCACAAATTGTGGGCATGGTGGGGATGGCTCAGGCAGTAAGGCGAGTGATGGCAGATGAAGCTTTGCTCCTGACCTGCCGTTTACCTCCTACTATGAGTCTAAGACCAATACTGGTCTGCGGAGGGAATTGGGGACTCCTGCTCTAAAGGTATAATGTGACAAATCCTCTGCAGGGAATAGGAGGCCACAAATGCCCTGGAAGTGAGCAAAAACCTTTGAGGGAGAGGAAAAAGTCATCTCAATGTAAGCAGACAGCTTTGCGAGATATGCCTTAACATCTTTCCAGAGCAATTCCTTATCTTTAACTTCCAAGACTTGTTTACTATTCAATTATCCTTTCACTCATGCTGTCAGTAGTCTGCTCAGAAAGCCCAGATTGCACAGAATATGGAAATTACTCATAGAGAACTGTTTTCCTAACAAAGACTGGTTGCAAGGGAGTCGACCAATAGGTATGTAGTTAGGAATGTGCTTAACATTTACGTTTCTACAATATTATCTAGATACAGATCACTCCAGTGGGGATGAAGAGGGTGAAGTAGATATTAGAAGCATATTTTACAGAAAACTTGCAAGACTTGGTTGAATAAATATTAAGGAAAATGCAAATGATGAGTTGAAATTAGTATGTACTTTCGGATGGATGGTAGGAAAATTAACAGAAAACTTTTTTCAACAGAGAGAATTAGGAATGGATTTGAATATAAGATGTTTGAAACGTTGGGAATAGAATTGAAGCAGCAAATCAGACTTCACTCTTTTAAGCACTGTTAAAGTTAAGGAACTTCTGAGGTGGAAGTGTATGGTGTACGAAGGTGGAGAAAAGGATCTAGAAGGCAAAGACTTGTCAGTGAAATAGAAGGAATAATAAAATGAAATTTGCTGAAACAATATAAGGTCATGTGTTCCAAAGAATAGGCCATCCTGAGAGCAGATTGCACATGGCACAAATAATGCTGAGACAAATTATAAATAAAAGCTGTTTAACTTAGCAATAGGGAGGCTGTCAGCGACTGTGTGACAAAAATTTAATTAGAGTGACTGAGTCTGAAGCCAGTTACATGATTAGAGGAAGAGGTGAGTAGAAAAGAAATGAAAAGATAAATGCTTATAATTTCATTAAGCAGGGACCTCTCTCCAATTCGTGTAAATGAAATAATTCCTCATGGTTCTGACATTTTTGGCTTTGCTTCTCCCTTTCTCTC
Organism: Okapia johnstoni; assembly: GCA_024291935.2. Lineage (NCBI taxonomy): Eukaryota > Metazoa > Chordata > Mammalia > Artiodactyla > Giraffidae > Okapia > Okapia johnstoni. The sequence continues at coordinate 75,438,427 of CM044312.1, read as the reverse complement.
AAGAGAAATGCTACTCACTGCAGTATTCTGGCCTGGAGAATTCCATGGACTGTATAGTCCATGGGGTCGCAAAGAGTCATAAAGGACTGAGCGACTTTCACTTTTCTTTCAGTGATTCTGCTTCTCCCTTTTTCTCAATAACTTTACTCTGTTTCCCTCTGAGACCCCAAAATACAAGTGCATTTAGCAAACATCTGTATTGAATCAAAAGACCAGCATTTTCTTTAAATAGACTTACTGTGTTTTAGGATGAGCACTTCTGAGATTGTATGTGGTCTTTAGGATTATTTTTTATTAATTGCATTTATTAAAACCGTTACAATGAGCCACACTCCAGGACATGGTAATAGCTCCAGCAAACAAAAAATATGCATTTCACATGAATTAGTTTTAAATATAATTTTACCTGCAAAAATGTAAATATGAAGGTACACAATGGCACGTATTTTGTCTTCTAAATAGTGTCAGACTATTGAAGATATGTTACGGTTTAAGAGAAAAACTCCAAACAAATGTTATTTTAGACATCACACTAGAAAAGATTTACACATAGTATGTCACTAATATTCTTTCCATGAAGAATTTTGAGAGTAAATCATAGATAATCTGAGTTTGTATAGAACACATTTAGCAAGTCACTATGTCATGACTTAGTGAAAGACAAAAGAGAAAAGGAAAGACATATTTATCTGAATGCAGAGTTCCAAAGAATAGAAAGGAGACATAAGAACATTTCCTCAGTGATCAATGCAAAGAAATAGAGGAAAACAATAGAATGGAAAAGACTAGAGATCTCTTCAAGAAAATTAGAGATACCAAGGGAGCATTTTATGCAAACATGGGCACAATAAAGGACAGAAATGGCATGGACCTAACAAGAGCAGAAGATATTAAGAAGAGGTGGCAAGAATACACAAAAGAACTATACAAAAAAGATCTTAATGACCCAGATAACCACAATGGTGTGATCACTCAACTAGAGCCAGATATCCTAGATTGCAAAGTCAAGTGGGCCTTAGGAAGTATCACAACCAACAAAGCTAGTAGAGGTGATGAAATTCCAGCTAAGCTATTTCAAATCCTAAAAGATGATGCTTTGAAAGTGCTGCACTCAATATGCCAGCAAATTTGGAAAACTCATCAGTGGCCACAGGACTGGAAAAGGTCAGTTTTCATTCCAATCCCAAAGAAAGGCAATGCCAAAGAATGTCCAAACTACCGTACAATTGAATTCATCTCACACACTAGCAAGTAATGCTCAAAATTCTCAAAGTGAGACTTCAACACTATGTGAACCGAGAACTTCCAGATGTTCAAGCTGGTTTTAGAAAAGGCAGAGGAACCAGAGATCAAATTGCCAACATCTGTTGAATCATAGAGTAAGCAATAAAATTCCCTAAAAACATCTACTTCTGCATCATTGACTACGCTAGATCCTTTGACTGTGTGGATCACAACAAACTGTGGACAATTCTTAAAGAGATGGGAATACCAAACCACCTTACCTGCCTCCTGAGAAATCTGTATGCAGGTCAAGAAGCAACAGTTAGAACTAGACATGGAACAACAGACTGGTTCCAAATTGGGAAAGGAGTATGCCAAGGCTGTATATTGTCACCCTGCTTATTTAACTTTTATGCAGATTACATCATGCAAAATGCCAGACTGGATGAAGGACAAGCTGGAATAATCATGAGTATTCATTGGAAGGATGGATGCTGAAGGAAGCTCCTGTACTGTCATTCCCGATTGCTAAGAAGTTAGCTGGTATTGAAGGCAGGAGGAGAAGGGGACGACAGAGGATGACATGGATGGATGGCGTCACCGACCCAATGGACATGAGTTTGAGTAAACTCCGGGAGCTGGTGATGGACAGGGAAGCATGGAGTGCTGCAGTCCATGGGGTTACAAAGAGTCAAACACGACCAAGCGACTGAACTGAAGAAGTACTCATAGTAAGAGCTTATGCTGAAAAATTTTATTAATGAGGCTGCATTTTGTATGTTTTATTCCTATTAATTCATTTATTCTTAAACATCCTGACCTGTCCTTAACAATTTTTAGAGGACAGTTGGGTGCTTCTAAAACATGGAGATCATTTGCTCCATCTCCTCAAATCACTATCTCCCTGGGTTTTTCTTTTCTTTCCCATGACCTGGAAACTCTCTCCAGGCAGTAAGCTAGGGCAGTCCGTCCTAGGGATCTGTTTGTTTTCCTCTTCTAAAAGCTCTCTGTCTTTCACTGACTAATGTCTAACATCTTGACACCTAGTGATTTGTGTATTTTGTCTGCTTTTTGGTTATTTAAGACAGTAGCCTAAACCTGGTCCCTGTCCCTTCATCTTGGTCAGAAGTAGATGACCTCTTGAGTTTTAAAAAATATTGTATTGTAACCTCTGTTGTTACAGAATCAAAGACCACCACTTAGTATCTAAACAAACAAGACCACCACTCAGTTTCTAAAATAAAAAGATTGTTGAATTTATTGACTGTTTTTATGAAGGACAAATATACTAGTCAGATGCAGTGTCTCTGATCAGAGCAGATGGTGATCTCACACGCAAAGTTTGGGGGGAAGTGTGGAATTTATAATCAACAAGTTTCAAACCATTTTTGGTGGCTACGTGATCCCACTGCTATTGGACAATCAACTGTTACCTGGGAGAGTGAGAACTTCTATTTGTCATTGGATACACTTAAGTAGATAGCCCTGAAATACAAAATAAAACAGAAAATTGAGAGCATTACTAGCTCCTCAGAAACTCCACCTAGTGCTCTCACCCAGTTCCTCTTCCTCTCTTGAGAAAAGTTATTATTCTGACTTCTAACAACACAGATTAGCTTTGTCCATTTTTGTACTTTACATAAATGGAATTAGTATATATTTTTTCTGGTCTTATTTTTTGGCAGAACATTAGGTTTGTCTGGTCCTGTTTTTTGTTTTTTTGTTTTTTCCAGAACGTTAGGTTTGTAAGATCCATGTACATTTAATCTTAACTGAAATATATATGAAAGTATAGATGCTTTTGAGTGGGATTGTCGAATCATAGGGTATGCATATATTCCACTTTAGCAGATGTTGCTAAACCTTTCTCTAATGTGATTGTGTAAATTCATACTCCCATCATCATTCATGAGAATTTCAATTGTTTCTCATCTTCACCAACATATGCTATTATCTGATACATATGGTCATATCACATCATAATTTTAATTTTCTTTTCCCTGATGAGTAATGAGATTGAACAGTTTTTTCCTGCTGATCAGTATACCAACTCTGTCCATTTATTGGATCCCAGAGCCTCGGAAACTAGGTTTATACCCTCTCAACAGGAAATGTGAGGATTCTTCTCAAAGAAGTGAACAGAAGACATTTAAAGATACTGTTATTGTGGTATTCTCCAATATAATCCAGTTATTTTCTACAGGGAAACCATGTTTGACAAATCTGTCCATGCATACAAAGCTTCTACTCCATATTCTAAAATGCAACTCTTAATTATAAGTAGACAGCTGAAAGTCATTAAATATTTTAGAAACTTACCTACTTGAATATAGACCCAAATAAAAAAAATAATTTAGAGGCAATAACTTGTCAAATAAAAACACTTATTTTCATAATGATAAAAATGCTAGATATACGTTTAGCCAAAATTATCCTACAATTCTGTTGGGAGGATGTGTGTGTTGGTTGCATATTTGCAGTGGGTATGTGAGTACTGAGTATATATAGTGCATGCAAGTGTGTGATGGGTGTGGGGGCATTATGAAAATTATCTAAATTGTAAAAATTGTAAATATTATGAAAATGAAATGTATGTGTTTATATATCTTCATGTTTCCCCAGGAAATTCAATTGTGCAGCCAATATTAAGAACCAAAGATGTCAGCTGTGTTAAAAGATCATCTCATAGTGGGAGGTTTTCTTAAAGAAAATTGATTACCTCATAAAATGGATTACAGCAGAACTCCAAGCTCACCACATGTGCATATAATACATGCAATATTTTCATACGATATAGTGGAAATAATGTCCCTTGCAGTTGTCAGGCAGGAGTACTTAGGACTAGAAATTCAATTTTCTCTTAAAATGCTGCTGGTTTTTAAAACTTAAAATAGTGAAATTTCAAAATGATCACACCAGATTTTGGCTTAATATGAACATCTCTGGACTAGCTTCAGGAATCTGGCCATTTTCAATCATCCTGTTCATATGATGAATATTGATGTAATATCTGGGGGTTTGTCTCTTTGTAATGTCTCACTGTCTTATCCAGAACATAGAGTTCCCTTCCAACTGGTATTTCATTCTCTCCAGAACACTGGCTTTTAAAATGTGTTCTTATCTTGGGCACTTACTGAGTGTGTGGCTCTTCACCATAACTCACCATATTTGTCACTGTAATTTACTTCATTTTTGTTAAATCTTATTTGTCAGCTGAAACTTGTCAGCTAAATTTCAGATATTTCTTAACATCAAGTTGACAGTCCTTTTTTTCAACTGTTTTTCTGTCAATGATTATTTCTTGGTTTGACAGTTAATTGTTGTGAAAAAATCCAATACATAGAATAATGCAAATGGGTACATAAAACAATGCTAACCACGCAGTGACGCCCCAAGCTCTAAAACTGAGCCATTACCTTCCTTCAATGTTTCCTTTATTGTCTTCTTGTTTAATTTCTTTCATGGAAGGTAAAGGTTGTTGCTGAACCACAAAAAGACGCTGGGATTCTTGGCCTCCAGAGGAGAGGAATTCAATCCAGGGCCAGAGACGAGGCTTGATTGCTCAGAGCTTTTGTGTAATAAAGTTTTATTAAAGTATAAAGGAGACAGAGAAAGCTTCTGACATGGACATCAGAAGGGGGTAGAAAGAAGACCCGCCTGCTAGTTTTTAGCTGGATGTTATGTAGTTACTAGCAGTCTGTTAATGAAAGAAAGCAATGTCTTAAAACTCAGAGAATGGCACCAGGCCCCTCATCCATGGATGTATTTTGGGATAATCTTGGCACCAGATGAGTCATCCTCGGCCATAAAATGATTGACTTGAATCTTGTAGAAAGGCAGATTACCATACAAATAGTTTCCTTTACACAGATTAGGGGAAGATGTCTGAGTATAACATACTGGTTTGTCAAGTGGGTTCTGAGCCATTAGGCAGAACCGAGTTGAAGACAGAGTCTGGGGTAAATGCATAGCAGTACATTAACATAGCTTAAGACAAACATTTCCATGAGAAAAATGCATTGGTTAACTCAAGATTTGAGAAAACGTTAAGTTCAGGAGGAACCAGGTATCATTATGGCAACACAGTATTTTTTTTTTTTTAAGGCGGTAAATTTTTTGTTTTTTGTTTTTGTTTAATTTATTTATTTATTTATTTTAGTTGGGGGCTAATTACTTTACAATATTGTAGTAGTTTTTGCCACACATCGACATGAATCAGCCATGGGTTCACATGTGCTCCCCCTCCCGAACCCTCCTCCCACCTCCCTCCCCTTCCCATCCCTCTGTGTCATCCCAACGCTCCATCCCTGAGCATCCGTCCCATGCATAGAACATGGAATGGTGTTCCGCTTCACATATGACAATATACATGTTTCAATGTTATTGTCCCAGAACGTCCCACCCTCACCTTCTCCCTCAGAGTCCACACGACTGTTCATGGGCTCCAGTTTCATCCATCTCAATAGAACCGATTCAAATGTACTTTTTTTTAATGGCTGAGTAATATTCCATTGTGTATATGTACCACAGCTTCCTTATCCATTCGTCTGCCAATGGACATCTAGGTTGCTTCCATGTCCTGGCTATTGTAAACAGTGCTGCAATGAACATTGGGGTACACGCATCTCTTTCAGTTCTGGTTTCCTCAGTGTGCAACACAGTATTTTAAGAGAAATCTCTTTTTACATTTGTATAGAGAAGGGAAAAAAATATATCACTAGTTTGTTTCCTCCTGCCACTTGAGAGAGTAAAAAAAAAAAAAATGTCTGACACTTGCAGCCTGTTTCCTCCATTTGGAGACTCCTGGCCTTCCAGCCTGTTACCCTCTCAGAAGTAAGATACTATAGATGTAGCTAGAGTCTCTTCTCCCATCATTTTCCGTTTTTGCTCTCCCCAAAGTTTTTTCTGTAACTCTAATATATATTTTTGTATACTACCACATGAGTGTAATCATGCAACAGATATAGGATTTCAAGTAGTATACACAATTTTGCAACTGGGTTTACACCATTACCACCAGATATATAATGTGTACATGTTGATACATGTAGAACTAGTTCAGTTATTTTAATTGCCTTATAATAATATATTGAATGAATAAAGTACAGATTTTCCTGTTCTACTGGAGAACAGTTCATTTTTTAAAGTACTTTTTACAATTAGAAACAGTGCTTCTGGACTTCCCTGGTGGTCCAGTGGTTGGGACATTTTGTTCCCACTGCAGGGGTCCCAGGTTCGATCCCTGGTCAGGGAAGTAGACCCCACATGCCGCAACTAAGAGTTCGCCTGCCACAGTTTAAAAAGATCCTACCTACATGACATAGCAAAGATCAAAGATCCCATGTGCTACAACTGAGACCTGGCACAGCCAGATAAATAATAATAATAAAAAAAAAACGAAAAACAAAACCAGTACTTCTATGAACATTCATATAAATGTTTCTATTCTAATTCAGCCACCCTGTTCAATGCTTGGTGGCATCACACTGTGGCTTAGAGGGCTTCCCAGGTGGCTCAGTGGTGAAAAATCCACCTGCCAAGCAGAATATGTGGGATCGATCCCTGGATCAGGAAGATCCCAGGAGAATGAAATGGCTACCCACTCCAGTATTCTTACCTGAAGAATTCCATGGACAGAGGAGCCTGGCGGGATACAGTCCATGGGTTCCTAAAGAGTCAGGCACAACTTACCAGCAACCCAACAAGAATGAGTAGTACTCTGTGTGCTTATTGACCATTCAGGTAATTATCTTTTGTGAAGTGACTATTCATGTCTTTTAACTGTTTATTACTGTTGGTGGTGGTGGGTTACTTATTTTCTCATTCATTTGTAGGAATTCTTTAAATCTGAATATGAACCCTTGTCAGATAGAGGTATTTGGAAAGTTTTCACTCTCTTGATAATGTTTCTGATAACAAAATTTCTTAATATTTATGAGGTTCAGTTCATCAATCTTTTTATGGTTTGTGCTTTCTGTCTCCTGTTTGGGACATCTTTCTTTTCCCTAAAGTCATGCACATATTCTCTGTTTTTTCTTGAAATGATTAATGACTTTTCCCTCCACATGGAAGCTATGTGATTTATTTATTTATTTATTTTGTTACTGTGTAAGGTAGGAGTCAAGATTGATTTTTTTTTTCCATTCAGATATCAGTTCCTTTTATTGAAAAGACCATCTTTTCACCCAGTGTTTGCAATGGTAATGTTGTTATAGATCAGAAGATAACATATGTATACATTTCTTTCTGAATTCTATTCTGTTTCATTGATCTATTTCTCCTTAGAGAAACTGCGTTAGGTGTATACCTTGATCTCAGGTAGTAAAATTCCTTGACTTTGTTCTTACTGATGGCCTTCGATATTTATTCTAGATCCTATGTATTGTCATATAAGTTTGTTTGTGTATGTGTATTTGTGTGTTTTCATCTGCTGAAAATTTTGGATCATATATATATAATTATATAACATTATACATAAATATAATTTATAAATAGCATCATAAAATCTAAAATTATATAATAGACAGTACATATTTTATATATATTTATATTTTTAATAGCTACTTGGAATGAATGCTATTGAAGTAGTTTCCTGTTTGTTTGAATTGTGTTCTATTTTTCTGTACAGTAACATTTGGTAATCCTATGGGCAAGGGGTTGTGACAAACTTTGCAACTTACGTAGTTTATGGATTCATTTTCTTCAATTTTTATAGAATAGGACATTTTCTTTAAAATGGTGCATTTTATGTTTTTTTCTGTTCTGATTTTTTTGTATTATTTGTTTGAGAATTCTTTACATTCAACCTCTTTTTGCCCCTTCACCAATACATTTCCAAGAAATATGGTGTCTTCCAAGATGCTTTCTCTCACAGAAGTGTCTGGGACTGTCTTCCTGGGACTGTCACATCAGATCTTGTGCACTTTCCAAGACACTTCCCTTAGGTCCTTGGTATCCAAGGTATCAACTACCAGGTCTTGTAAATGATTTCAGTATTTTTTCTCATAGTCAGTCTTTTCCTTCTGGTAATAAAGCCTAACTGATATTATGCGTTCCATTGCTGCAGTCATCTGCTATACTTTCCTTTCTTTTGCCTAATCAGAATGCTAAAGTATACCTTTCATTTTTAAATAGCTCATTCCAAAATAAAGTGACACAGCATATCTATTTAGATGTCTTATTTCGCATTGACCCATTTTGTACTCCTCTCCATGGGGATCGGCATAGGTTTATCTATTATTCAGGACTCCTATATAAATTAGGTCACTATGTCATTCTTTGGACTGATGGTGTTCCTACATCAAAATACATAATGATTACTCCAGCAGCTTTTAAAATTCCATATCTGCCTCGAGTTTTTGGTCTGAAATGGTACCCAGTAATCCACCTTTTTAGGAAGCAAGTATTCTGAAACAGTTTGAATAAAAAGCAGTGTTTCTTGACATTTCTTATATACTATATGATGAGATTCTCTAAGCCAGTGTCTCCTTGGCAGTAATCATAACACCTTATACACCTTATAGCCTCTGAAATATCTTCAGGCATCGAAACCAGCCCCTGATTTAAGAGAGGGACATATAAGAATTATTCTTTAGGCTCAAAATTATCTGTGGAAAAAATTCAGAATTTCTGCCAGCTAAGTGCTCTCTGATCTCATTCCCAGAAATACTCCATGCTGAGAGTCTATTTTCTAAGGACTGATTTAAAAGAGATAAGGTATGATTCAGCAGGTTGTGCTCCATGTTCTGAATTATCTGATTTTTCAAAGTTAACAATAGCGTGGAGTTATATAAGAGCTCATTTGTAATTACTACCTGAAAAAAAAAATCCTCATATCATTTTTAGAAGTCTGTCAAGAAGTTATGACTCAAAAGAAACAAAAAAGGGCTTGTATCTGGATATTTGAATGTCTTAGCTTAAAGATGCGGGTCATGTTATGATCATAAAATGTATCTCTTCCTTTACTTTAAAAAACACTATTGTTTTAAAGTAAACTATTTATTTTTTAACAAAAATCCTCTTAATCAGTTTTATAATACAAATTTACTTTTTTACTCAAGAATGGAATAATTTGCTTAAATTAAATACAAGCTTTAAAGGCAATTTGTCATTGATACAGAGTAAGTTTTTTTTCATAGAGAAATATGGCTATGTATATGTGCTGTTTTACCTCAAGGGAAAGTGTAGTTAAATTCAAAGTTAAAAATCTTTAAAAAGGACTTGCCTATAAATTTTGTTCAACTAACTTTATTTTATTTTAAATTAAATTATTCAGTCTATTTATTTTAGGTTTCATTGGATCTTTGTTGCTGCGCAGCCTTTTTCTAGCTGTGGCAAGCAGGGACTACTCTTTAGTGTGGTGAGCAGGCTTTATGTTGTGGTGGCTTCTCTTGTTGCAGAGCCTGGGCTCTAGCGCTTGAGCTTCAGTAGTTGTGGCACACAGGCTTAGTTGCCCTGAAGCATGTGCTATTTTCCTGGGGCAGGGATCAAACCCATGTCCCCTGCATTGGCAGGTGGATTCTTAATGATTGCACCATCAGGGATGTCCTCAACTAATTTTGAATATTAGTTGTGTTCATTTATAAGATGATACCAGATATAAGTTAATGCCATATTTTTCTAATTGGACAATCCCAAAAAATGTTGTTATAAATTATCGTGGGTCTAGATAAAATTATTTTTCATTTTTACAAATACATTTAAAATCCTACTTATACATGCAACACTTTTCAAATAACAGTATTTCTATTTCCGTTCTTTATGAAACTAAAGTCTTCATACACAGCTTTGACACTAATACCTTTGTAATAACTAGAATCACTTTTGAACTCATCTAACAATTTCTAAAAACCTACTGCCTGTACTTCTGGCTGCCTAAATTGTTTAAATTGAGCACGTTTTGAATCAGCATAGAATGATAATTATTGGAAATTTTATACCAACCCAATTACTTATTCATATAACTTTAGGGTAGCTTGGGTTTTGCTTTTAACATTGTTTCCTGCGAGTATGTATTGATACTTCTAGAACATATTACTTAATACAAGGCTTTAGAAAGGATCTTTAAAAGGACTTTTTAATATCCATCACTTGCAATGTGAAGTCATAATTCTTAAAATTACTTGATCTGTTATAAAACCTCTATTTCACTGTCTTTCTCTTTAATCCACCGGATGTCCTCAATAAGCATTCAAAATACATCAACTAAGGTCATTGCAGCTTTCCTGGTGGCTCAGCAGTAAACAATTCGACTTCAAAGCGGGAGATGTACGTTCGATCCCTGGTTCCGGAAGATCCCCTGAGGAAGAGATAGCAACCCACTCTGATATTCTTGCCTGGGAAATCCCATAGACAGAGGAGCCTAGCAGGCTACAGTCCATGGGGACGCAAAAGAATTGGACATGACTTAACAGCTAAAAACAACAAAAAGTCATTGCAGGCTGATGTATCATTCTCAAGCAGTACTTTAAAGAAATATATATATATATATATATATATACATACACATATATATGAAAAATTCTTCTACAGTGGGAGGCTGTATAAGGACTTAAATATAAAGCAATTTCTTTCTCAGAGATGATTTTGGAAATGAAGCTTCCCAGTCATATAATCTATGTTTATTATTTCTACCACAATTCATTTCTTCTTAAGATGTTTGTAATATAGCATCAAATATAGTTCAATATTTTAAGCTCCCTTAAATTAAAAGATAGATAATTTAGTGCCTTTCCTTAGTTTAGAAGTTAATATTATGCCTTTTGAGAAGAAATAAGAAGGATTTTTTTTTTATCAGTCATTCAATGTAATATGTGAGAGTTCCTTTAGCAATTTCCACTGCTGCTTATCTGGATGTCAGCATGTAGTGTAGAAGGGGGCTTCTTAATAGCAGCCTGTGGAGGGACCACAATTCACAAGGGTTAGGAAATCACCCTACTCTGGTTCTTCCTTGATCCATTCTGCCATCCCCAAAATAAACAGCTAATATTTTAGATTATTTTTTTTGGTAACACCAGTATCCAATTTGGACATTCAAATATTTGATTGTCTTTTTTGTTCTTACCTGTAATTTTTTAATAATAAGTGAAACATTTTCTATTTTTTTCCACGTATTTCAATGACTCTTCTTTCCTAGGGAGAATGACCATCTTGACGTTTGTTCTTAATCAAAATATCAAATTGAATTGATAAAGTTTTCATTAGAAAACAACAGTTTTTCTAGTGCTCATCTTAGGTAATGAAACATGACTTTGCTTTTACATGCATGTAGAGCTGTCTAAATGAAGTTGGCATGAAAACTATACAGATTAGTATGGAATCCTTCAAAAGCACAGTAAAAGAATATTAGTACATTACCTGAAATTCCATAGAGAAATAAGTGATATGATAATAGTATTAACCCAGAAGCATATCTGTTACTTAAAGAAAAGCTTCTCTTTCCATTTATCATTTTTTGACAGTGCCAGTGAGTCACAACTTAGCAAGCCACTCTATATAGAAGATGCCATGAATGTAAATATAACTTATTCTAAACACATTTCTTGTTCATTATTAAGTATAAAAACACAGAATTTTTCTTTGAATGGCTGACAGCATTTTATGACCATGTGTATTAAGATAGATAAATAGACCACTTATTTAAAGGCATCATGTTCAGCTTTTGGATGTACAGGCACAGTTAAAGCTTCAGAGTTTAAAAAGTAGCCTATTGTAGTGAATTAAGTCCTTCACAGATTTCAATAGTACAATGATTGTTTCAGGGATCATTTTAAATGTGTGTATTTAGTAATAATTTAACTACTCAAATTTAACTATTTGAGTGGTTAAAATATTACTAAATACACACTTCTACCTCTTTGGTGGGCTTCCTTGGTGGCTCAGATGGTAAAAAAATCTGCCTGCAATGTGGGAGTTCTGGGTTTGGAAGATCCCCTGGAGGAGGGCATGGCAAACCACTCCAATATTCTTGCCTGGAGAATCCCCATGGACAAAGGAGCCTGGTGAGCTACAGTCGATGAAGTTGCAAAGAACCAGACACCACTGAGCAACTAAGCATACATATAGATACCTCTTTGGTATCTGTATTCTAGAAAAGCACTTCTGACTAAAATCCCAGAGAGAAAATGCACCACTCAGATTTCCCTTTCATGCAGCTGAGAAAGACTTGTTGTCTTTCCTGCTGTGAGTGTCAATAGGCACCCTTCAACTGTCAGCCCTTCTGGGATTCTGTCAGCTGAATACCACATCACTCACATTCAGTGAATTGCGAATATGACGGTTCAAAAGGGCCAGTCATCTTCCCTGAACTCAATACAACTTTGGAGGACCATTCCAGCACCAAATCTCCTTCCCTGAGGGATCCACTATGGCTGTTGCCGGTGAATCCTGCTTCTCTCCCCTTTCTTCAACAGATGTTGATCCCAATGTGCTTACTCACTCAGGTGTATACAACTCTTTGCCACCCCATGGACTGTAGCCAGCAGGCTCCTCTGTTCATGGGATTTCTCAGGGAAGAATACTGGAGTGGGTAGCCATTCTCTTCTCCAGGGTATCTTCCCAACCCAGAGATCAAACCAGGGTCTCCTGCATTGCAATGAATTATTTACTGTCTGAGCCACCCATAATAAACATGCAACATGCTCAGTTCTTTCTCAGACTTTGTTTTCTGGTGAACTCAATTTGCAAAAAAAAAATAAAATGTTGTGACATGTATGATTATATAATTTATGAGAGAAAAAGTCAGAGGAATAACCTACATGACTTATATAGAACAGTATAATGATATTTAAATAAATTTAAATTATATAAATGCAAAGACTATAGCTCACTTATGAGAAATTGTGTTAGTATATATGAATATGTGTGCATGTGTGATGTAGTAGAAATGAATATTTTAGGTCTGCGGCAAAGTAAATTTTAAGAAATATTATTTCCTCCGTCTTGTTTACTTACTGAAGTATCATTTTGTTCAGAGAAACACTATTTCTTATTCCAGGCAAAATACTTATTTTTCTTGCTTGTCTTTACTGTATAACATATTTCAGGTTTATGAGATAGAAGCAGCATCCTGCTCCCTTTCTTGTGAAATGGGAAAATGGGATCGGCGTGTCTCTTTTTATCATTGTTTGCGCCTAGAGCCCCAATGTGCTATCTGGCGCTCAAGCATACATCCTTTGGCTATGAGGAGAAGAAAAGAGGGCAAAGTTAGAGAGTCCCAGTATAGTGATCCTTACATCATTGAGCTGCTAAACCAGGCCTTGAATTAAATTTTAATCATAGGATGAATTTCTTGACTCTTAAGGAATATAAGAAAACCAGGTTTTGTCATGAAATTTTAAAAATCAATAAATCCCTTTAGCTCTGTTTTAATGTATTAAGAATAGATTAAAGCATCAATTTTTACATAAAGGATAAAGAGAGGAAAGTCAGTCTTAAGTTTTGGTGGGATATTGGGAATTAAAAGAGAGTGAGGAAGAGCAAGTGTATCAGAAGTCAAAGGTCCCATCCTTCCTCATCCTCTGCCTCCTATACACCTCCAGTTGGGTGGTGTAGAGGTGCCCAAATTTAACTGAGGGAGCACAGTGAGAGGGAGTCATCGGTGCTTAGGAAATATCTACTTTTCACTTCAACCATGTCAAAATGCCCCATCAGTATGGACATGACAGTGGCAGAAGAAAGTGGGTAACTGGATGAGCCTGAGGCTGTGGCAATGGTTCCTCAAAGCTTATTTGGCATATTGAAAAGAATGGAGTTAAATCCCTGGCCTGGGATCTCTTTCTAGGCTTTAGTAGTAGGGGCTGGGGATGTTCCTGGCAAAGAAAACAAGCAGGTACCTGGTCTAATCTTCTTGTAAACATGCTAATAGTACACCTGCTAGAAAATAAACCAGTATTTACCAGGAGTAGAATTTTATCTATTGAATTCTATTAGCAGGTGTTCCTTTGTTTAAGATTGCTTATGGTAAACAAATATAGAATCTATGGATTTTTGAAATATGACTTCAAACAGTGTCCTGTAGGCTGTGAAAATATCTGGGTTTAAAATGGAGCCGTTTGGTAACCTATGATGCATATGAGGGCCATCATATGAGAGGTAGACATGTGCATCTTATTAAAGAAAGACCTCATGTGTTATTCTGGGCCACAGAGGCCAGTTGTGTGACTGATGTGTGAAGAAGGGACCTGTGACCTAGTGTGTCCAGACTTCTCCCTTCTTCATCAGGTCTTGATTACTTGCATTCTTGACATTATTAGTAAAACTTGACAGTGGATAAAATATCTGACTCTTGTGTCAGCTGGATTTGACAGCCTGATCTTTGTGTTAGCTCACATATACAGGGCCCTACATTGCCTTTGGGGGGCTTCTCAGGTGGCTCAGTGGTAAAGAATCTCCCTGTAATGCAGGAGACATGGGTTCGATCCCTGGGTCAAGAAGATCCCCTGGAGAATGAAATAGCTACCCACTCTAGTATTCTTACCTGGGAAATCCCAAGGACAAAGAAGCCTGGCAGGCTACAGTCCACGGAGTTACAAAGAGTCAGATACGATTCAGTGAGTGAGCGTGCACACACACAAATTGTCCTTGAGACCTACAAAGTGCACAAAAAAGTGCCAGGGGGGTCAGGAAACTACTAAAGACCTTACGATGGAAAAAAATACTACAGTTCTCAGGGAAAATATGTTTGGTTTAATCCTGGCAAAGTTAGTGTGAACAAATAATTTCAATAGGATGAAAGCTTTGTAAGAATGGAGAATTCCCACCCCCCCCCCCCCGCTCAATCTATTTCTTATATGGGCTTCTGTGGGAGCTCAGACAGTAAAAGGTCTGCCTGCAGTGCAGGAGACCCGGGTTCCATCGCTGGGTCTAATATACTTACTAAATACACAGTAGATTCCCAATACATGTTTTAAATAAATGCATGATAATATATATTTAATAATTTAAATGAACTTTCAGGTAATTCACCCTCTACTTGAATGTCCCAGATGTGTGCTCAGTATTTAAACTCCCCTGTGCTCCTTTCTAGATGATGCCTATCAATATATGGTAGGAGTTTATGTAACCATCTAACGAAGGGGAGTGAAGGAGGTTAGTGAATTAATGTTGGGGTCTTTTGAATCTCCTGAGGTGTCTGCTGAAGTTAAAGTAGAAGCGATCTCAAGTTTCAGTGTCTTAGCATCAGATGTTGAGAGCTATAGTCCTAACTGTTTGCCTCCTTCCATAATGTCCTTAAATAAATTGGCTTCTTTGTTCACAGTCCATTCAGGCCCATGCTTACCCATTGATTGGTCCTCACAAATTTCTTCACAAAGTTCTATGTTGGAACTCCTAGTTTCCTTGTACACATTACAAAAGTCCAAGAGCGCTGCCTCAATGTAATTATATTTGGCTTTTAAAGACTTTCTTTTGGCTGTTTCTCCCATGCCTTTTTGCATAGGGCATGATTACTAAGCTGAAAATATGCAGGAAGTCAGGGGCTGCAGTGGGGGTTGTCTGCAGACCTCTGACTCTTCTCTCAAAGAAACACACCATTAATTATTATAGATGTGTCTAGGTTTTCTTGTGGTTAATATGATCTCAACTTGGAAATCCCAATCTATAATTCCTTGTTTTTCCTACTCAACTCTTCTTCTTCATGAGCCCCTCAAGAGGGAAGGAGGTGGTTTTTGTTTTTTTTTATTTCCTTTGTGTGATATCCTGCTAGTGTCCTAGAAGCTAGATTTCCTGGATCAGCCATCACATGAGTCATAGCCATCTTGCAACACTATGAAATAAAACCCATAATCTGAATTCTCCAGGCTTGAATATAACATTTTTAATACTTAAGTAATTTAGAGACTTGTCTATAAGTATTTTTTGGCATTGCTAACCACTACCAAACTAAAGCTGTAGAAAAATTCAGCCTCAGAACTCAAAGCTGACCAATGACCTTTTTGTTCTAGGTGGTCCCTATCTTCTTTGTTTAAATAATACACTATCTGATTGGAACTTGCCTTTGGAAGGCTGAAAGGGAACATGCTTTCAGGGCAAAACATAATCAGTGTTTTAATACTTGCAAATTATTGCCTCTGTTACCCAGAATCAAAAAAAGTCCTCCCACCTTCTCTTGTTTCCCTTCTGCTCTCCTCCACAAACCTGCTGCCTACAACACACAGCAGCAGAAAATGGTGCTTGGCTCCCACTATAGATTGGAATTCAAAAAGATGTTCAAGATGCAAAAGAAGCTGATAGAGAAGCTAAGGAAAGTGGTGAATGAAGACATGGAGAAAAGTTTGTTGGAGGGATATGAGGTGTATAAGAAATGGCTACTCAAGTAGGAGGCCCCAGGTTGTAGGTAGATGATCCAGGGGAATAGATCCTCCATCTAGACCAGAGATCTGTTCACACACTTAACAGACAAGGTCTCCTCCTCCACCTTTGATCAATGATAGATACTTGATCCATCATCACAGTAAACAACAGAAAAACACAGAGAGCAGATAGTGAAGGTTGGTGAGTGATCAGAGTTGATTAATAGTGCTGGGTGAAATCTAACGTTTGAAGGGTGAGAAAATCAGTTCAGAGAAACAGAATGTAGGTAGGCAATGAGTTCTGGAGAGTGGGTACAGATTGGTGAGCAAAACATTGGGGAAAAATCAAGAAAATAAGAGGAAAAGTAAGTGTTTATATTCCGATGACTATAAAATGAAAACAGAGAAGAACATAGTGGGGATTTAATCAAGTAGTTACGAGCTTTTTGTGTATAGCATTAGAAAGAGAAAGCATGTACAAATGAATTAATCTTCACTGTACTTACAGATAGAGTCACACAGGAACTGGTTAGGCCTATCCTGGGAAATGTCCAGGGAGAATTTGGGAGAGTTTGTGCTGCAGAGAAAGAGCAGTCTGAAAGTAACATATTTGAGTTTCATTAGTCCTCTCACTGAGAAAGATGATTTTGTGTGAGACAGGAAGACTACACAATTGCAGGGGAACCTTTGCTGGCTCTCTAATAGTATGTATAGAAAACCAAGGATCAGCACAATTTGGGAAATTAACAGCATGAAATAGAAAGACCAAATATAGACAATCAGAACAAATGACATGGAAGAGAACAGATAATTTAGGGAACAAAGGAAAGAAATTTTGATTAGTATTCTCAGAGGAATTATAGAGGATGCTGATTCTGAAAACAAGACCAGGCTTCTGAGAAAAGGAACAACCAGAGAAGAAGCAAAAGTTTGGGGAATATTAAAAATAGATCAAAAAGTTTAACAAAATCCATTAAACGTCTAGCTATTAGAAGTTAAATGACTATAGACCAAATGAATAATCTGGTAGGTAGAGTCAAAAAATGCTGCCTACCTTTCTAAAGAGAATGAAACCTTTCCACACCTTCCTAAAGAGAGTTACAGATGGAAACAGAACAAAAGACAGAAGTAGGGAAAAATCAAAGAAATAAGAAAACTTTTCTTTCCTTGAAGAAAAGCATATGTTTTCATATTGAAAGGATCTCTGTGAAATGAGCAATATAACTGAGAAAAGACCAGCACTTACATGGGCCTTTGGAAAGTGTTACAACCCCAAGAATATAGAAAGTCATCTACAATTTTTCTTTTTTATAGGGATAAAAGGATAAGTGGACTTTGGACAGTTCATCTTTAATAGTGGATACAAGGAGAAAAATGAAGTCTGTTTTCAAAATCCTAAAAATGGGTGAGGGAGAAACTTTAGTCACTTAGTCATGGCCAACTCTTTGCAGCCCCACATACTATCACCTGCCAGGCTCCTCTGTCCATGGAATTTCCTAGGCAAGAATACCAGAGTGGGTTGCCATTTCCTTCTCCAGGGGATCTTCCCAACCCAGGGATCAAAACTGCATCTCCTACTTGGCTGGTGATTCTTTACCATTGAGCTACCTTGGAAGCCCACCATGTTCAGACCTTCTCAAATCTTAAAAATTTGCTCAAGTGGGTAGTACTATATGTCAAAAAGTAAGTCCAACAATGCTGCTGCTGCTGCTAAGTTGCTTCAGTTGTGTCCGTCTCTGTGCGACCCCATAGATGGCAGCCCACCAGGCTCCCCCATCCCTGGGATTCTCCAGGCAAGAACACTGGAGTGGGTTGCCATTGCTGTCTCTGAAGTCCAACAATGGAGATAACACAATTGTGAAAAATCAGTGAGTGATTATTAAGGAAACTTACCTTTTACTCTGTCTAAAGAGTTTAGGAAGACACAAATTTCCAAAATGAAAGTGATCATGTTAACTGGGAAGGCTTGTCTCTTCCATCTGTGATCATCAGAAAGTTAGATTGCTCAGGACATGAAAGGTAGGTGAGTTTCAGTAGGTCTTCCAGGCCTCTGAACAGAGGACATGGTTTGGAGTGTAACAAATGGAGCGGCCACACTTGAAGCAGTGTTGGACAACATTTGGAGATTAGAATGGAAATGTCCATAAGAATTAGAGGAGTCTGGACAATGAAATTAACAAGAACAAATAGTGAACAAATTGAATGTTAATTTTATCAACATTAGGGAGTTTAGGAACTTCCTAAACTAAACCACATCACTACCACCACCTGAACATGGTAGGCACAACATCAACATCCTTAGACATCTAAAAATATACTTATTTTCCTCATATATTAATGATAATTTGCATGGATAATAATGTTGATTTTATTTTGTTACTAAAGGTGTTAAAATTATCTCAAAATTTTACCAAGTTACCAGTCTTCATGGATTTTGTTTTCTGGTCAGAAAAGAATACAGTTACAATTATGCTAATCAGTACTCTCTATATTAAATGTTTTTGTTCTTACATACAATTATTTTATCTTTGTGGTGATCTGACTATAGTCTGAAAGTCACTCATACAATTAAGATAGGTAGATAGTAGAATTTTCTATGCCTCCATAGAATAATTCAAATATTGCTATGGCTTATTGTGAACATGCTAATAATTAATATTATATATTGTTTGTATTAATTTAAAATAATAGAGCAGATATACAAACACAAGACGGGATTTTAATAACATACTTCAGCTGGCATGTGATGTGCAAAATTTGGTCTTACGTATATGAAGAATATGTGTATGGGACCCTGATAAATAATAATGTTACCTTGAGTAGCTTTGTGTTACCATACCAATAGAAAGTCGTGAGTGGAAACTTCCTAAAGATGTCTTTAAGAATGGTTGCATTGCTCTCAGCCTTAGCGCCATCTTTTGAGACACCTCTGCGCCATGAGAGTGAAGTGGAGGAAGTGGAATGCGCAGGCTGAAGCGCAAAAGAAGAAAGATGAGGCAGAGGTCCAAGTAAACTTGTGCACCCATGGAAGCCACAGAAGCATAAACAAGGGAAGCCAGAGGCCAGCGACACTGGTACAAATTGTGGACGGCATGCCTACTATCTAGAACTTCTCAATGGATCGGGAACATCTATGGCCATTCTGACCGCCTTGATCAAAGCTGTCCCTTTTGGTCCTTTGCCCCGGACCTGTGATAACTATGGACTAGTTCTCTTCTCAGTTGTGGCTGAATGTAACACGTACAATAAATCATCTCTTTTGCTGTCTTAGCTGAAGAAAAAAAAAAAAAAGAATGATTACATCTTAGTCATTACCCAGTAGTGATGGGTTTCATTAGATTACATTGGTAGTAGCAACCTTACTTTGTTTGGTTGTGTGCCCACTTATAAAAAGTCCATCAAACTTATCACCATGAAGGGGGAGTCCCAAGATGGTGGGGGAATAAGACGGGGAGACCACTTTCTCCCCCACCAGTTAATCAAAAGATCATTTGAATGCTGAACAGCTTCCAAAAACTACTTCTGAATGCTGGCAGAGGACACCAGCCACCCAGAAAGGCATTCCATTCTCTTCTAGTACAGCCACTATGGAGAACAGTGTGGACATTCCTTAAAAAACTGAAAATAGAACTGTCATATGATCCAGCAGTCCCACTGCTGGGCATACACACCGAGGAAACAAGAATTAAAAGCGACACATGTACCCCAATGTTCATCACAGCCCTGTTTACAATAGCTAGGACATGGAAGCAACCTACATGTCCATCGGCAGACAAATGGATAAGAAAACTGTGGTGCACACACACAATGGAATATTACTCAGCTATTAAAAAGAGTGCATTTGAATCAATTCTAATAAGGTGGATGAAACTGGAGCCTGTTATACAGAGTGAAGAAAGTCAGAAAGAAAAATACCAATACAGTATATTAATGCATATATATGGAATTTAGAAAGAGTAATGATGACCCTATACACAAGACAGCAAAAGAGACACAGATGTAAAGAACAGACTTTTGGACTCTGTGGGAGAAGGTGAGGGTGGAATGATTTGAGAGAATATCACTGAAACATGTGTATTACCATATGCGAAATAGATGACCAGTCCAAGTTCGATGCACAAAACAGGGCACTCAAAGCTGGTGCACTGGAACAACCCAGAGGGATGGGATGGAGAGGAAGGTGGGAGGGGGTTTGGAATGGGGGACACATGTACACCCGTAGCTGGTTCGTGTCAGCGGATGGCAAAACCCACCACGATATTGTAAAGTACTTAGCCTTCAATTAAAATAAATTAATTAATTAGTTGAAAAAAACTTATCACTGAGTGATATTACAAAGAACACTACAGAAACGTATTTGCAAATTTTAAAATCTACAATAAAGAGAATACAATTTTTGTATAAAATTTCCTTGCCAAGTTTTCCTTTTCAGTTTTTGTCTAAAAACTGAAAGGAAGGAGGGTGCAGGGAAGAAACACCAAAAAAATTGTTCTTTAATTTATTCATTAAAGTAAAACATTTCTTCAAATTATAATCTTGCTCGTTATCCTTAAGTGTCAAGGAGTAAAAATAGTTAAAGTAGATACTTATTTTTCTTCAAGGAAAAAACTGGATATTTTCTCTCATTGACCTTACTTTCTCTGTCACCTTGGGGCCTCTGAAAAGCAGATACCAATTTGGGTCTAGACATGCAAATGATTTATGGGAGAAATGCATGTAAAGATGAAGAGGGGAGGGAGCAATGGGAGACCCCTCAGATGGATGTGTCACTGATGCCTGACACTGGACACACATAACAGGAGGAAGAGAAGGAAGAATTGGGAAGGAGGAGCTTTCTACTGAGGTGGAGCCTAGGAAAGTCTTGGTCGGGCCTGTCTTTGAGCACTGGGTGCCCATTAGAGAAGTCCTGGGTACAGGCAGAAACGGGCCTGCTCTGTATTGGTGTTGTTCCCAGTAAGTGGCCAGGAACCATCCAGTGTGCCTGTGGCCTTGGCAGTTTGAGCTGATGAAAGGGAGAATATGGCTGCTGGAGGCTGTCCTGTCAGCAGGTAGCCACCTTGCAGCACATTCTTCTGAAGAGTTCTGAGTCATGTGACTCCATAACGACACATCTTTTTTTCTCACCCGCTCTTTTCGTGTTTTTTTTCTCTCTTATACTTATTTTGTATAAGTACCAGTCAATAGGGAATATTTTCTCTTTGTATTTATCTGGCTGAATATTTATAACCTCATCCCTCTTTTGGTTCATTGCTGACAACATAATATACTGTAGCACCCAGCCAAAAGGGGGATTTAATGGAAGTGATGTTTTAGATTTCTGGCTCACTTAACTTTGGCAATTTGATGGATATTTTAATGTGAAAAATGTGATTGGCTGACAATTTTCAAACCTTTGTTTCCCATGCCTGGACATAAATGCTTCTTCTTAACATGGGAATTTGTTACCACACACGTGTAGGAAGTAAATGGAGACTGACTGTGGTTGAGTTCCCTTAGCCTACATAATTACAGAAAAGCTGTTGAAAACAACCTCAGCCATGAAGTTGAAATAATTCTTTTACCTTGATTAAGTCTTAAATTCTTTAGCTTAATAACACATGGTATAATTTGATAAATGATTGTAATGGGATTTATAATTGACAAACTTTATGAAGGACTGTTAAGAAATATCTCTTTTGTAGAATTGCTGCAGGTTGTTGCAGGGGCTTTAATTTTATATAGAAGAAACTATGCATTATAAAAGGATTTATTACATGAGAGCTCTCAACTAAGGACAATGAAAAATCTTGATGGACCTAAACAGAAAAGCCTATGAAGGTTAAGATACCCATTTAAATAACTTGGGATGATTTGATTTTTAATCATGGAGAAAGAATCAAGAACTGTTTTTTGGTCCAACAAGAGGTTAGCTCTGAGATCTGAGAAAAACTACATGAAAATATTGAAACACACAAAAATTTTTGCATGTACTTGGAGTATTTTAATTGTTAGACGTAAAAATGGATAAGAATAGAGACACAATCATTTCTGGACAGATGATTCAAAACCTTGTGCTCTGCACATGTGAAAAGGATATCATCACAGAGGATATCTCTTTGCTTTCTTGGCAAATGGTGTGAATTTTTTGAGAAAAATATGTTCACTCATCTAATATTTAGGTCTTAAATCTTCATCAATACAATATCCAACAAGGTGTAGCCCATAATTCTCTCTCTGTTGCCCCCTTTTCCTCCTGCCTTCAACCTTTCCCAGCATCTGGGTCTTTTTCTAAATGATGATGATAATACTCTAAAATTTTGGGCAGTTGCCATTCTATGGACAAATTAGTCAAAATGTTTACAATATAACAAAATGCTCTACCCACTGCAGTATTCTTACTTAGAGAATTCCATGGACAGAGGAGTCTGGTGGGCTACAGTTCATGGACTCAAAGAGTCAGACACAACTAAATGACTAACACTTCAACTTTCATAATAAAATATGCATGCTGATAGGGGCAGTACCTTTTTCTTAGGTAAATAGTTAACTTATTACTACAATCATTATGAATAGCAGAATTCATGAATCTTATTTGTTAGACCATCACTGTATTTTGAGATAAGCAAATTAACTTTGAGATTAACAAAAAAATTCTATAAATACATCCCTACTACAGACTTCTTTCTTTATTTTGCTACCTTGTCAGTCAATCATTTACATGAAACTCTTAGAAGTAAGTCTCATTTAGGGGCCTGAAGAGATAAAAACAGGGAATTGACTCTGCCATCTAACTTATAACAGTTTCCAGTAGGTTTTTCATCTATTTTATAATGTGAGTTAAAATATGATGTCCTTCTTGCTGTCTGTCTGGTTCACTGAACTGTAAGTTTTTTGAAGAAAAGGACTAAGTTTTATATTTAATCACTGAATGATGTTACTTAACTGATTTTCTCGACTGATGTATAACCTTAAAGAGTCTGTATTTTAATAAGCTCAAACATATGAATTAATATTTATAAATATGAAATAACTAGGTAATTAAAATGGTCTAGAGAAACATTTGTTTAGATGATTACAGTAGTTCACTAACTCTACTAAATCACAATTTAAAATATCTATTTGGAAAATGACCAAATATTTTTCATAACATGGATTAATTCCCTCAACAAGAGAAGTCCTATCAAGGTAAGCATTTATTTTGTTAGGAATATCATTCTTAAATTTTCCCTAATTAGAAAAGAAAGATTTTGGTAAGACTATTTAAATAATTTGGGGTAAACAAATATTTGTCCGGTAGATTTAGGAATTCTTCTATAGCCAATCCCTATTTTATATGTATGTGTGTATATATGTGTGTATATATATATATATATATATGTATATATCCACCTCCTGTAACCATTTCTGTTAACAGCTTGAAAGTATATCTTCTAAAATCTATTCACATTTAAAGTTTTTTTTAAAAAATCCAATACTAGAAAGGAGATGTTGCACAGCATATTGTTTTGCAAATTGTTAAAAAAAAATCCTGATACATTGTGTCTTTTCTGACATTATTCATAACTCACTCTCATTCTCAGTTTTGCATGATATTGATTTTATGAGTCTTCATGATTTATTTTAATCAAATTCCTATTTAATGAGATATTGTTTAAATTTCATTTGGTTGAATGTAACTGACATCTGCATGGGGGTGGTTAAGGTAAAAGAGAATTAATTAGACTGTTCCTGAGATATCACATCTAATCCCAGGAAGAGCTGAAAGAGTCAAATCTAGGAAAATGAGAGGAGAGAGCTACTAGCTTTGGTCAGGATTGTGAAGCAGCAGTGTGATTTATAGCATCCAGTCTTCAATGGGCAGTTCTCCCAGAAAAGGGACTCACAAAACACCTAATAAGTGATTTTTCACAGTATTTAAATTGATTGCAATTCTTTTACTAATCCAGGCAATATTATAATCACAGATGCAATGAACATCAGATCAATACTGGCTACATAATTTGCATGGCCCATTGCAAGCAGAAAACGTGAGGCATCTTGTTGCTATGTTAAAAGAATTTCAAGATGGATGGCAAGGAAGCATTGACTAAGCCAGTTTCTAAACACAGAGTCCTCTGTGACAGTACAGATACATGCTCATGAAACTAGCCCTGGGTCCGAACTGTCTGCTAGAATTACATAAGATATTTTTATAAATCTTACTAAAAATTGAAAAGTAAAGAACAATAAGTAAAATTCATATGAGTTAGTATGCATTTATCTGTCCTCTTCGAAAATTATTTTTCTACACAAGCTTGAAACCGTTATACATAGGGCACTTTTTCTAGCTAAATAAGGCTTCACAATGGAAATTTAATATGGTAAAATAAAAATATTTTTCATTTTAAATTTAAAGTTTTATTTTGCTCATGCAGGTCAAAGTATATTTATTCCTAAGAGTAATTATCTCCCCAGTTGAATTCATATGTCATTATAAATCCATGTTGCCATTTGATAGTAAGTATAGGAGCCAATTGTATGATTTGTTTAGCCGATGAAATATTTAATAGCAAATTATTCAAGGCATGTGGATGTTCTATTGTTAGAAGATAAATACACCTGAGAAAACTAGTTCAATAATCTAGTTACGTTAGCTATTGTGTCTTTAAAATTCAGCCTATTTGTTTTTGTTGACAATCAGAGCTGTTTATTTTGCTTGAAAGTCTTATATATCTGTAAATTGAAAGCAAATGTTTATGTTAATCTAGGACGGGCTTCTGTTTATTAAAGACTGTTGTGGTGCCAAAACTCAACCAACATCTGGCTCCCCACACTCAACAGAGCAGTAGCACTGACATAGTGGGGATCTATTAAATGAAGGGCAACATCTGGAAACTGACTGAAACAATGATTTCTAGCGGGTGAATAATTAATTATCCAGATTTGGAGGTTTATGTGTGACTTTTTTTTAAAGCATTGAATTTTTCAAATAACTAATTTTATTTTTAATAACCAAATTATTTTATTTGAATTTTCTTTAGAAAATCTTTGCCTCTTTGTTTTCTTTCCCATGAATTACTTTCAGAATTCTCACTGAAAAGTAACAAGGTACTCGAAAGCAATAAATGAAATATTACTTGCTTAACAAGTTATACTTTTAATCAAGTTTAAGGAAATTATATGTAGTATATCTGAATCCTATATGCAATTTAAGTTATGGCAGTCTTATGTCATTTTTCAAAGCAACTCTTGAGAGGCAAGCAAATTAATACAACTTTGAAAAGCTATATTTTCTCTTTGGTTAGTATAGTGTTTTCTAGATGTGGCTGCTCTCTATGGAGATTATTCATATGCAAAGGAAATTTAGTATAAGTAGCAGCAGTTTTACAAAGAAAGAATGGTTTGGGAAAGTAATGAGAAAATAGAGAATTCACTAAGCTGCACAACATGGAAACATTGGTGTAAATATTTTAATCAAAGATCTGAAGATCATTCAATTCAGGTATCATTCATTTCTAGATCTTGGACAACAAAATATCATCTGTTGACTTAAAAATATAACGTCATGTACAATCACTGTTTTTATACATAGAATCAGTTCATTGACACCTGGTTCATTGCTACTCCTTCCTTCCCCAGCTTCCCCTCACCACATATATATGTGTGAGCTCGTTAGCAATGCATTTAGGACCCAAACCAAGGCTGCCTTGCATAGTTCCTGGAATATCAAGGGGCTAACAGCCTTTTTCTTTAAAGAAAACATTTTATAGCTGTTAATACAGAGGTTCAGCAAGGGTTAGGGACTTATCCAAAGGTGTGCAAACTATGTCTAACAAATAAATCTAGGGCCACTGCCCTGTGTCTCACTAAGCTGTCCTCTAGCATGGAAATCTTGACAGTTAAACAGTTACCAATATTGTATATGAGTCAAAAAGATAGGAGCTCAGCAGCACTAGGGGACTACCAGGCTTATCAACCATATAAATTCTGCTCTAGAACATTGTTGTCAGTGTGGATTGGAATCTCAAACTGTTTTTTTTTTTTTTTTTGCTAATTTGGATGAATATTTTTTTGAAGCCTTCATTGCATGCTAAGTATTCCTTAAGTTTTTTTCAAAAGTGAAAATTCTTTGTATTACCAAATGAGGTTGATATTTCAAAATTAGTTTACTTAATTTAACATAGTCAAGGTCCTAGGAAGTATCTTCCCTTTCAAGGTCATGTCAGATTTGATTCAGAAATCTGAATTTAATAAAAAATAAGATAATCTCTAAAAACTTCATTTTATGATTCCAGACATTATACAGTAGCTACTCTGTCACCAGCTTAGCAAATGTCAACACTTACCTATATTTATTATGTGAAAGGTTTTTGACATCCTTTGAACCATACTGGAATTTATATTATGACAGTAGGCAGAGTGTATAGTATACTCAACCGTAACATCATTTTGTGCAACTGTAAACCGAGGAGAAGAAATAGCGATCCACTCTCATATTCTTGCCTGGGAAATCCCATGGACAGAGCTGCATGGAGGGCTACAGTCCATGGGGTCATAAAACAACTGGACATGACTTAGCGACTAAACAACAAACTGAGGTGTTAAAGGTATAGATTTGTGGTTAAGAATGTAGGCTTTGGATGTGGATGACCTGAGATTAGTCTCAACTGCACTACTTGAGTGGACATGGAGAAGCAAAGTAACCTCAATTTAACCTCAATTTCCTAATCCATAAAGTAAGTCTCTAAGTTCAGTCGCTGCTGAGTCGTGTCCAACTCTTTGTGACCCCGTGTATCGCAGCATGCCAGGCCTCTCTGTCCATCACCAACTCCCGGAGTCTAGCCAAACCCATGTCCATCGAGTCGGGAATGCCATCCAACCATCTCATCCTCTGTCATCCCCTTCTCCTCCTGCCCCAATCCTACCCAGAATTAGGGTCTTTTCCAATGAGTCAACTCTTCGCATGAGGTGGCAAAGTATTGGAGTTTCAGCTTCAACATCAGTCCTTCCAATGAACACCCAGGATTGATCTCCTTTAGGATGGACTGGTTGGATCTTCTTGCAATCCAAGGGACTCTCAAGAGCCTTCTCCAACACCACTGTTCAAAAGCATCAATTCTGCAGCACTCAGCTTTCTTCACCATCCAACTCTCACATCCATACATGACCACTGGAAAAACCATAGCCTTGACTAGACGGACTTTTGTTGGCAAAGTAATGTCTCTGCTTTTAAATATGCTATCTAGGTTGGTCATAACCTTCCTTCCAAGGAGTAAGCGTCTTTTAATTTCATGGCTGCAGTGAAGTTTAAATGACATAGTGGTTCGAATGCGGGAATCCTACACTAGTGTCCCAGGTCGGCTGGCTATTTCTCCTCCTCAGTGATTTGCACAGGTTACAGAGCAGAGCTAGGTTTTGAACCTTTGTGTTGAAGCCCAAGATTGATTGGGCTTCTCTGTTACTGCTATTTCCGTCCCCCTTGTCCCAAGATTCCCGACAGGATTATGTATCCCCAGACATTTGAGGAGTGGGTTTCTGAGTACAGTGGAGAAGGAAATGGCAGGCCAGTATTCTTGCCTGTAAAATCCCATGGACAGAGAAGCCTGGTAGGCTACAGTCCATGGGGTCGCAAAGAGTCAGACACGACTGAGAGACTTCACTTTCACTTTCACTCTTTTGAGTACAGAATGAATCCTAGTTTCCTCATTAGAAGGGCACAGGATCTTATGGTCATATAAAACTGTGACCCTTCTATTTTTATTTTTTCTTTTATATATTAACCATTTTTTCTTGAACTATATTTATTAACCAATTTGAAGTATAGTTAATTTAAAATGTCTGTTAGTTTCAGATATGCATTCTGTTATCCATGTATATACATATTCTTTCTCAGATTCTTTTTCCTTATAGGTTATTATGAAATATTAAGTAGAGTTCCTGTGCTATACAGTATGTTCTTGTTATTTATTTTATATGTAAGTAGTGTGCATATGTAGAATTGATGCTTTTGAACTGTGGTGTTGGAGAAGACTCTTTAGAGTTCCTTGGACTGCAAGGAGATCCAACCAGTCAATCCTAAAGGAAATCAGTCCTGAATATTCATCAGAAGGACTGATGCTGAAGCTGAAACTCCAATACTTTGGCCACTTGATGTGAAGAACCCACTCCTTGGAAAAGACCCTGATGCTGGGAAAGATTGAAGGCAGAGGGAAAGGGGATGACAGGATGAGATGGTTGGATGGCATCACTGACTCAATGAACTTGAGTTTGCACAAGCTCTGGGAGTTGATGATGGACAGGGAAGCTGTGATGCAGTCCATGGGATCTCAAAGAGTCAGACACAACAGAGCAACTGAAGTGAACTGACTGATGTCTCATTACCACTAAAGTGGAAATCTCCCAATTACACATCTACACTGCCTGATGTCCATCAGATACTGTCAGATTCTTTCACAGTAGATTGTGACAGCAGTCTAATGCCCATGGCTAACCCTGGTTTCTCTTCAGGCTTGGAAGCGCTGTCATTCCCTGATTGCTAACTAGTAAGAAGTTAACTGGTATTGAAGGCAGGAGGAGAAGAGGATGACAGAGGATGAGATAGTTGGATGGCATCACCGACACAATGGATATGAGTTTGAGTAAGCTACAGGAGTTGATCATGGACAGGGAAGCCTGGTGTGCCACAGTCCATGCATGGGGTTGTAAAGAGCCGGACACGACTGAGTGACTGAACTGAACCTCATAAACTGAATAATATTTCAATATGGAACATGATATATACCAGATGATTGTTTCAGAAAGTAATACAGTAAGCAGGGTTGCTTTCATGAAGGCTGTGCATTTGAGAAGGTCCATGAAATTTGGCTAGGATTTGGATAGACTTGGATGGGAATAAGAACACAAGATCAGGGCATGCCTGAGCATCAGTGAAGAAAAAAGGTAATATGAGACATCTTAGAAGGGAAAGTGTTCATGTAGGAGACAAGGAGAAAAAGAGTCAGAAAGAGTGTGTTTGTTCTAGAGATTTTGCAGTATATAATTTGACAACCTTCAGGAAAGGAAGGTGTCTCAAGTGACTCACATATTTCTTACCTGGGTCAGATTTTTTTCTGAAATAGGTTAAAAATGTGTTATGGACTTTAAAGGTTAACTAGAATTTTATTGTAATATCAATTTATGACCAGGTATATGACATGTTAATTTTTCAAATTATCTATAAGAGATTTAAAATATTGCTATCTTCTCCCCAAAGTTAGTAAGTCCTGCAGAATTATGAGCTCCAGAGACTAGGGTTCATAAAAGAAGACAGCCAGTGTTCATTTTTGACCTCAAACAGAGTTTTAGAAATAAGAAGATTTACACGGAAAGCAAGTTCGTGTCTGACATTTATTATTTTTGGAGGGAAATTTCTGTGTGGCAAAAGGAAGAGATTCATTACACAAAAAAATACCTCCAGACACTAAGTTAGGAGGCTGACATTTCTCTCTTATATTGCCATCACTGCTTTTTTACCTAAACGATCGTTAATTGCAAATCTGACACATGCAGGTACACGGGAAGTTCAATCTGTCACTACTTATAATTCAAGCACACAAACAAATGTGGTCAAAGAAAAATCAGTGGCGGAATCAGTGGGTATGCAAAGGAGAAAATGTGGTTGAGGTGTATAATGTAATGCAGGTCTTGTTCCTTGTCTTTTAAAATTGTAGTTCACTTGACAGGTTTAAAATCAATTAGGAATTTCATAAGCCCTAGCTAGTTAACTCTAATTGGTAGAAAGATTATGTCCTCTCTTGGTAAGAAGTAGAAACTGGAATGGTCAAATACAAAATTTCTATAAGAGGCAGGCATGGAATATCAATCAACAAGTCAGATGGGAGCAAGTCTGAAGGAGAAACTGCCAGCCCATCACAGTTGATTGTTGCCAAATGAGATTGAGTTCACTGCTGTCAGTTTCCTTTTTACCTGGAAGCAAGAAATCTGAACTTTTATATGGGAAATCTCTCAGTTAAAAAAAATGTATCAAAAAATCTATGTGTGAGGAAGATAAAACATCTGTGGGCTACACTCAGTCCTCTAGTAACTGGCTTGTCATCATAGCCACTGTTGGTAGAGGAAATGGTGTGTGGTCACCATTTTATCCTGACCTATGTCTGGATAAGGGTTCCTTAAGCTTCTCAAAGGTTCTTGCCAAAAACCCAATTCTCAAGATGAATGTAAGGATTTGTTCACTTCCCATTTTTTGTTTGCTTTCACTTAATTTGTTTTCATACTGGCTCCACCATGATAATAAATGTTTTATGAGCAAATTATAATAGTGTTGCCAAAGAAAGAATAGACGGTTTAAAAAATTGTGAAAGATTTTAACAGCACATCTTCATGCACAGGGGCTTCCTTGGTGGCTCAGACATTAAAGAATCTGTCTGCAGTGCAGGGGACCCGGGTTTGATCCCTGGACTGGGGCGATCCCCTGGAGAAGGGAATGGCAACCCACTCCAGTATTCTTGCCTGGAGAATTCCATGGACAGAGGAGGCTGGCAGGCTACAGTCCATGTCATCACAAAGAGCTGGGACATGACAGAGTGACTAACACATACTTTAAGCTTAACATTAGAGTTTATCAAGGTAGTATAAAAGCTTCTAATCTTAAAAACATAGTTAAATTTTTTGTTGTTGTTTTGTCAATTATTTTATGACCACAATCAACTACTGCAAACCATTTTCTGTACAAAGCAACAGAAAATAGGTCCAAAGATCAAGGTACTCCCGTAGCAAGGCTGAAGATTTCAGGCTCTGGTATCTGGAATTGAGGCTGAAGTCCTGGTTTTTGGATGAATTATGGTGTGCATGGCACAGTCCATGTTTTTAACCAGATTTGAACAGGTGAATGGCCACCTGGCCCAGGTAGAAATAAAGTGTTTGATTTCATAACTACCAGAGTTCCTCCTCAGCTGCTGTGCTAAGTAGGGTTGTACTACTTGTCAAACTCTCTGCGGGTCACAACGTCCTCTCTGCTGTGTTTCCCCAACAGCTGAGTAGAGAAATCTGACATATCTGCCCTTTTCATTATGGTTTTCAATCTTACATGGTTGCCGTTGAACAGGGGTTGGCTGACCACAACAGTCTCTTGGGAATCTTTTTCATATTTAGCTTTGCTTGTCATGCCTTGAAGATTCTGTCCAACATTATGCTCAGTAGAATGATTACTGGTTCTGGGCTCAAGATACTGAATTCCAGTTACACCCCTACTATAATCAAATAGATGTTCTGTCTAAATGCTCACATTCTCTAAGCCAAAGCATTAAGTGCAGGGTAAAAACGAACTTTTGTAATACAACTTCCTTTCCCTGATTAACTTTATGCCACAGGATTTAAAAACATGTTGAAACACCATCTTTCCAAGTGCTTACATTAAAAGCTACCATGGGCTCTAAAATCAAAATATGTAGCATTCCAATCAATTTTCTTCTTTCTCTGATAGAGTTGCCACTTCTTTATTTTTAACATGCATACGAATCACCTAGGGATTTTGTTCAAGTACAGATTCTGATTCAGTAGTTCTGGAGTCAGGCTTGAGAGTCTGTCTTTCCACAGGCTCTTAGATGGTACTGATGTGGAAGGTCCAAGGACAACATGTTGACCAGAAATATCACAGACAGCTGTTACAATCTCTGGCTCAAGGATCAGTTGGGCATCTTTTATTACTCAGTGTTTTGTTTTGTTTAGTTGTACCCTTTTTAGTTTCCGTTTCCATTCTTCTCATAAGCTACTCCAGTCTTGAGTTAGATTTCAGCAGCTACCCTGAAACAATCTTAAATCTCAGAATTGGACTTCCTCTCTCCCAGGAAGAGCAGAAATTTTTAGAGGTCTAGGGTGAAAATCCCTTCTTCCAGATAAAACCTTTATATGCTTTTGCCTTCCACATAATGATCCTTAC
The DNA here is from genome assembly GCA_024291935.2 of Okapia johnstoni. Lineage (NCBI taxonomy): Eukaryota > Metazoa > Chordata > Mammalia > Artiodactyla > Giraffidae > Okapia > Okapia johnstoni. The sequence goes on along the minus strand of CM044312.1, from coordinate 75,406,018 downwards.
AGGCCACTTTAACATTGAAAACATAAAATTTGAGGCTTAAATTTTCCTATGTAGCTTAGGGAATCGAAAGAGAGAAATGATCCTCTTCTAGCTCACCCTTGCCCTAAAGCCCTTTGGTGTTCCAGCTTATGATTGGGAGGCTCTTATGTCAGACCCTTCACCATATGTAGACTCTGGGCTTTTATTTCAGTCCTCCTCACTGTACAAGGATGCTGAAAGGAAAGTTGAAATTTTTCTGAATTAGCAAATGCTCTCAGCCCTAAAGCAGCTTGCAGGTTCCCCTGCCCCTTCAGTTCGGGCCTGGTAATACCTCACCATAGAACTTACTTGGTGGTCCAATGGTTAAAACTCTGTACTTCCAATAATGGGGGCATGAGTTCGATCCCTGGTCAGAGAACTAAGATCCCGCTTGCTGTATGGCATGGCCAAAAAAAAAGATAATAATAAAAATACTTCACCATATTTTCAGATCTGTAGTGCATTTTAATATTCTTCTAAATGTATTTTTGACCAACTTAGTGTTTTTCAACAAGAGGGCTTGTCTAGATAATCTAGTTTGCCATTTTTGAAAATAAAATAAGCACTCTATAATCACTTTGAAAAATATCTGTCTCTCCCCACTACATGATACACTCTTTAGGCACAGGAACCAGGAAACCTGCTTGGATCTTTTGTATCACACTGTATTTCTAGCATCAACACATAGAAGCTTATCAGACTGGTTGCTGAATAAAGGAAGTCTGCCCCACTGAGCAAAGCCAGGAGGTCATCACTAGCCAGTAAGGCAGGCAAGCAGGAAAGAAATGATTCCAAGCTGAGCTTCTTGGCCATGTAAAGCAAATTGGTGGGTTGTGAGGCATGACCTTGTTTCTGGTGCCACATCATCTTTTTTCAGGATACATTTGAGAATGAAATGATACCTACAAAATGACTATAAAGAAACTATACTGTTCTCTTCAGAAGGAGACTTTCTTTGTGGAAAATCTCTCTACCAGCTTCTATTTGAGTCTACTATCTATGATTAAAAATAGACACCATTTCCTGCCAAGAATGGCAAAGAAATCAATAAAAGACCATGATTATCTATCTTGGAGTGTCATTTATTAGATTGATACAATTAGTTTTTTTCTTTGAAGAGATCAGATTTTGAATTTGTGGTTGGTGTGTCTTTGGTCTTATGAGATGGATGCTGAGAATAAAATGTGTGAAAAATTAACCTTCTCTAGTGGCGAGTGTAAATAACTCAAGAGTTAAGTGGAAACTGGCTCACTGATTCATTTCTGCAGCTTAACCACTTTTAAAACAGACCTGAGATGCTTATTGCAGTATGTATGGCTGTCAGATTTCGAAAGTTGGAGATCCCTGCAGTGAAGGCCATTAGGAAACAAGAGCTTACTACTGTTACTGACAGATTATGGACCATCTGCCAAAATAGACACTGATTTTTCAAAAAATATGTGTTAGTATGAAGTCGAATAGAGGAAGACATGGGAAGCCTCAGGCAGAACTGTATAAAATCCTTTCCACCCTCTGCTTGCTCATCAATAATTAACCTGGCCAATCTAGAGCTTGGCTGGAATAAAATTAAATGTTCCCTAAATGGCTCCTGAACTGGTGAACAATAAAATTCTCACCGTTATTTGTGGCAAAGACATCTAGCATTAAATGCCAAATAAAACATGATAAATTGATAATGATAAAGACAACTTTTAAAATTAAATTATCCTAGAAAATCATAATGCGAGTTTTATTTCTTCTTTTAAATATATTTTTCCCTATTCTTGGCTATATGGGATATTTCTTTTACAATTAAAATTCTATATGTAATTTTTAATTATTATACTTTTTGTTAAAGTATATGTATACTTCTAATATACTTAATGCATTAGCCAAGTTCCAAAAGTGGCCACAAGATACACCGTGTCATATGGACTCTTTAGCAGTGACTGGCTTTTCCTCATAGAAATGGATAATATTTTAATTTAAGTGAAGAAAGCAGTAGTTACAAGATTCAGATTGACTTAGGTTTGAATCTTCTCTTGTTATTTATTGGTTAATTGACCTTAAGAAATTTAAATAACTTTCTTGAATTTCTATTTTTCACTTACAAAATGGGCAAAACTGTAGTTAAATGACAAGACTATGAAAAGAATTAACTGAGATAAAAATAGATAAAATACCTAAGAGAGTACCTTGGTAATATACTAAATATATTATTTATGGGTTAAAAACTGTACCATTACTGATGAGGATTCCTTTATCTCACTGAAAGCATTTCCTTACCCCCGCCTTGTAGATACCTCTGCAAAATAACCTAATGTATTTTTTGAATTATTCACATTTTTAACCTCTGAAGACTCCTTGCTAAGTAATATATTTAATGTCTGTTGGTTTGAGCATTCACTGTGTGCACTTTACTGATAGGATTGCAAAAGAAACAAAAACATTGTTGCATCATTTCAAGACCTCAGTTTTGAAACAGTTAACCAAATAGAGGAAGAACTTATGTAAATAAATGTCAAATAGATAATAAGATTTTCAAATAATAATTGAGAACAATAGCAGCTTCACAAGAGGAAAAGATCTTATCATGATAAATGGACCTTGAGCTTGGCCTTGAGAAATGCATTGATGTACAGAGGTGGGAGGACAATTTTTCCAGATTAAAAAAGAACAAAAACTGGAGAACATGCAAGCAGAGCATTTTCAGGGTTCAGTGAGGCACCCAGATTTACCCATCCTGCTGTTTCAAAAGAAAAATGGAACCATGATCACTGATGTGGAATGGATAAGAGGGGGGTGTATTTTATTAATGTTAGTTTCTCCTGTATAGAATTACCTCTTGCTATCGTGGTTTGGTTAAGATAATGCTGAATACTTTAGGACCCCAAACAAAAAATGTACTGTGGTTCAAATATAATATATATATTGTCCCCTCATTTACAAAACTGTCCAAGAAAAGTGTAGTTAGTAGTGGAAGGCAAAATTCCACATGTGGTCATCAGGAAACCCTCCTGGAGCCTACCTGATGGCTCCGTCATCTTCAATCTATGAACCTGCTAGAGTAGACCTGTTGTCTCCATCCCTACCAACCACAGGAGGGAGAACACCAGAATTGCTTTGGGCTAGTCCTGGAAGGAGCACATTTTCATTAGGTGCAGCTGCAAGAGACATTGGCAACTGTGGTTTAGCTACTTGCCCCAAAGGGGAAAAAACAGATATTGGTGTAGAGTTAGCAACCGTCATCCTAATTTGAGATGTAAATAAAACCCATAAATAAATTATATCCTGTTTTTTTTGTTTCCTTTAAGCATGACTTTACTGTGTATACAAAAAGCCTCTCAGTTTTAGTTTACAAGATTTTGGTGAATATTTCGAATTCATATTCTTCAGTAAGAGGCTTCAATCTCACTAGATTCCTCCATTCAGACTTCTAGATTGAAGTGATTAATATTGCTTTTCCTTTAATTTGCTGTACCTTTCTAACTCTATTACACATTTTGAAAAATGCAGTGGCCAGAACTGTATATCACATCTACATTCCAGATGCAGATACACTACCATTTTGAACAGAATAAAGCTGTGTCTTTTACCTTTTTCTTCCATTTATTTCTGATGATGGCAACTATGCTGTGGATGCCTTTGGCTGCAGCTTCAAAGGAAAGTCTACATTGATCCCCAAGTGCCTCTTTCTTATCTTCAGTCTTGTAATTCTGATACTAAAACCCACTATCTTCTCAAAGCAGTAGTTCTCAACTCAGGCTGTATACTACAATCATCTGGGGAGCTTTAAAAAGTATGAATGCCACCCCCTTCCTCAACATTCTGCTTTAACTTGTTTAAGATGAGGTCAAGCTATTGATCTTTCTCAAAATGTCTATGTAAGATCCTTTCAGGGCTGTGAACCATTGTTGTAAGAGTAATTTTTCCAGGTAGACTTTACATACTGCTATTGAAATTTCCCTCTTCTTCTTGTATTCCAACAAGGGCAAAACTTTCCAGTTTTCTTCCGTTAGTTTGGAATGATCACATGGGAAAATTATGGGACTCTGCAAACCATCATAAACCTTGCACTTCAGCATGTATGATAATACTGACTGAAACACAGATATCAGATGTCCTTTGTCCTTCAGCTCCTGTGTATGCAAATGATATCTTATTGCAGATATATGTGTGTGTGTATATATATATGTACATATTTAGAAATAGTAATGTGTTATTTAGAAGTTTTAGACAGTTTAGCAAGGCTTCACCAGAGGTGCATTACTCAAGTTTTACAAATGTATCCAAATCAGTAATGAGTAATGTCCTTAAGCATGTAATAAAGAATATTCAACTTCCTTATTTTTGTTGTATTTAATCTAGGAGTTATTCCTGGAAAAATAATGAACCTTAGCATGTATACTAAATTGATTCACTTATTTATGTATCATATTCCACTAATTGAAAGGCATTTCTAAATAAAAATGTCAAGTCAAAGGAAATTATCAAAATCTTTGCCACTCTACATGGATTTGAAAAAAATTATACAATAGCTGTTGTATAGTGCTTATATTTTTAGTGTTTATCAGCTTGGATATAAAGCTTTGCATCTTTTTCTGTGCCATCTCTCACCTTTCAAAGAATCCACGTACAAATGCCTTAGAAACATGGACTTTTCTGGAATTTGCACATGAGAAGTAAAGCTAGTACAGTGAGAACATTTCCATTTCTCCTTTCCATAAAATAAGTGGCATCAAGTCCCCTCCTTCCCTTACGTATTTCTCTACTTTTGCCTTCTAATCCATGCTCCTCAGCCAATTCAAACTGCTGTCTCTTTATTCTGTAGAGTAATTCACATAAGCCCTAGCTTGTCTTCCAAAATGTCTGAACTCCAGTAGGCTGGACAAAAATAAGTATCCTTTAGTTGATGTGATCCTGACTCCTTTAGAAGTTAATGTGAAAGTTAACAGGTCTTCCTGGATATATATTAAAGGCATGATTATATAATGGGTAGTTTATGTATTATATTAATTTTATAAAATCCTAAAAATAACTTTGAACCTCTGATCCCAAGTGTTTAATTCTAGAATCTGCACTTCTGTAATCTAGCCACCATCTTGAATGGGACCTTGAGTGTCCTCCACTCCTGGCAATTTCCCAAATAAATACATTGATCTTCCTCCAGATATTCTCATGAATAGGTTTTCCATCTTTTCATATAACTTTACATTAGGGTAGCATTACCTAGTTAAAAAATCATCTTCCCACATATTTTCTTGTTTGAGTGTTTCACATTGCAAGCATGTAGGGCTGTTTTAGGGTTTCTCAGGTGGCTCAGACAGTAAGAATCTGCCTGCAATGTGGGAGACCTGGGTTCGATCTCTGGGTTGGGAAGCTCCCCTGGAGGAGGGCATGACAACCCACTCCAGTATTCTTGCCTGGAGAATCCCCATGGAACAGAGGAGCCTGGCGGGCTACAGTCCATGGGGTTGCAAAGAGTCGGACATGACTAAGCGACTAAGCGCAGCAAACAGCAGGGCTGTTTTATAGTTTAGAAGGGTGGAATTTGGAAAATTTTAACAAACAGCTCAAGTTCAGTTGGACAGTAAATGGGGTAACAGTCAGTAGCGTTTAAAGAGTATAAAGGAGATTGAGACAGTATACATAATGCTAATGTATAAAAACTAGATGATCAATTAAGTAGTTTAAGTACAATCCCCAAAACTTAATGATTTAAGATAATAATGATTATAATAACTATCACTTTGTCTCATGATGCTTAGGTTGATTGGGCAGTTCTTCCAGTTTCACTTGGTTCAATGGGGTGACTCTTGCTGGCAAAGTGCTCCACAGGACTCCAAAAGCCTTAGCTCAGATGGCTGGGGGTATGCCTTCTGGGCTTATTCCAAGCATGGAGGTCTCCTGGTATGGTAAGGGCCAGATTGCAAGGCTAGTCTGGGAAGTTACATGCCACTCCTACTGCATTCTTTTGGTAAAAATAAGGCAGGCGTTCATTTCTACTCAAGGGGTGAGGAAACAGACCCTACCTTTGATGGGACGTATGGCAATCCCACTGTAAAGGTCTGTGGACACATGAAGATGTGATTTATTGAGGACCAGTGTTGTAACAATCTACAACAGCTGTGCTAATGTGCTTCTTCATTTACAAGTGCATTCATGTCTTTTCTCATATCTCATTTTCACAAAGACCCTGAGAGGTAGAATATTATCTTCTCTATTTTTAGTTGACAAACCTCAAGTTCTGGAAAAAGTCAATGATTTACTAACCCCAAAGTAAATGTAAAATAGCAGAACAAAGATTTAAAGTCAAACATGGCCAATCCAAAATTCATAAAGTAAAGACATGTACACGCATCTGGATCTTTCAAAGAGTAGGTTCTGAATTTTAAAGCCTATTTATAAAATGGGTGAATAAGTAATACTGAATAATCTGTTATAACCTCATGACTTCTTATTAATTTTCAGTTTACAAAGTAATACTGCAAAGTGACATAGCAACTAATTTTATTCTTAATATTTTATACATTCTATGTCTATAAGAACATTTTTTTCAGGAAGATTGATTTTAAAAAATTTTTATTGGAATATAGTTGATTTACAATTTTGAGTTAGTTTAGGGTATACAGCAAAGTGAATCTGTTATACAAATACATATATTCACTTTTTTAAAGATTCTTTTCCCATATAAGTCAGAGTATTGAATAGAGTTCCCTAAACTATACATTCAGTCCTTTTAGTTACCTATTTTATATATAGTAGTGTGTATTTGTATATACATTTCCATTGTATATACAAATTGTATATACTTCCAAATTGTATTTATTTGGAAATGTATATATTTCCAAATTGTATTTGTCAATACATTTCCAACGTATTCCTCCTCTCCTGTATACCACTTGGTAACCATAAGTTTGTTTTCTACATCCGAGGTCTATTTCAGTTTCATAGATAAGTTCATTTGTAGCCCTTTTTCAGATTCCACATGTAAACAATATCATATATTTGTCTTTCTCTGTCTGACTTATTTCACTCAGTACGACAATCTCTTGTTCCATCCATGTTGCTACAAATGACATTATTTTGTTCTTTTTTATGGCTGAGTAATATTCCATTTGTATATATGTACCACATCTTGTTCATCCATTCCTCTGTTGATGGACATTTAGGTTACTTTCATGCCTTGGCTTTTGTAAGCAGTGCTTCAGTGAACACGGGTGCATATATCCTTTCAGATTATGGTTTTCTCTGGATATATGCCCAGGAATGGGATTGCTGGATCATATGTTAGTTCTGTTTTGAGTTTTTAAGGAATCTCCATACTGGTCTCCATAGTGGTTACTACAATTTACATTCCCACCAACAGTATAAGAGGATTCCCTTTTCTCCAAACCTACAGGAACATATATTAAATACAAGCAACTTTCTCATCTAAATTATGGATTTACTTTGGAAAAAGTATAAAGGGAAGGAAACTGCCTGATATTCCAGATGTCAAAATTCAAAAATATATTATTTGTCAAACTTTTGTCTAAAAGACTTCTCATGTTTTTTTTTTTTCTCAAAATTGGGAAACCAATTCATAATCAACTGTAATCTCACTTGAACTTCTATCACTCTAGCTACAAATCTCATTTTAAAGCAGAGCTCACAAAAATGACTGAGCCCAGCAGTTGAGAAAGAACTCAACCATAACAAAAAATAAGGCTGTACCTTAAGCCAGTGCATGTTCCTTCTCCACTCTATTAACACAATTCTCTCTTGCCTTCTATTATAGAGGGAACATTAATATATATACATATATACATATATGTATATATGTGTGTGTGTCTCTATATAAAAATGTCACATTTTCTATACTTACACAAACATAAATACATACATCCACACATACACTAGGAATGCATAGACTTTTAAATACAGAAAGTAACAGAGTTGAGTTTTAGCACTCATCATGTCACATGAAATCACTGTTAGGATATATACCACATCATTTTTTTTTTCAGCTTCTTCGAGGCATTTGTTACAAAAGACATTCATACTTTGGTTCCCTAGCTTAACAGGTTGTATTATTTTTGTTTAAAAAAAGTGATTAGTAATAATTACTAGTGCTCTTATACCATAAAAACCCTATACATTCACTTTAGAAAATTTGGAGAATATAGAAAATTCTAAAGAAAAAGTAAGATTCCCGATGGTCATTAAATACATATGGGCTGTGTTCACTGGCTTGTTTCCTATTATTTCTATATATTTTAATGGTTTCACTTTTTGCACATTTGAGTATGTAACTTTATGAAAATTTAACCCATATATACTTTGAGAAATTTTCCATGTTATACTGAGCTATTTAAAAGCATTATTTTAAGTAAATATCTTCATAAAATACGATCATCTAGCTGTACTCGATTTTACTTCTCTGTTTTTCTATATCAGGGAGTAATGACTGGTTTACTCTTTGTTGTTGTTCAGTTGCTCAGTCGTGTCTGACTCTGCAACCCTATTGACTGCAGCATGCCAGGCTTCCCTGTCCGTCACTATTTCCCAGAATTTACTCAAACTCATGTCCATTGAATTGATGATGCCATTCAACCATCTCATCCTCTGTCACCTCCTTCTCCCCTCCAGTCTTTCCCAGCATCAGGATCTTTTCCAGTGAGTCGGCTCTTCGTATCATGTGGCCAGAGTATTGGAGCTTCAGCTTCAGCATCTGTTCTTCCAATGGATATTCAGGGTTGATTTCCTTTAGGACTGATGGGCTTAATCTCCTTGCTGTCCAAGGGACTCTTTCAAGAGTCTTCTCCAGCACCACAGTTTGAAGGCATCAGTTCTTTGATACTCAGCCTTTTTTATGTTCCAACTCTCACATCCATACGTGACTGCTGGAAAAAACACAGCTTTGACTATACGGACCTTTGCTGGCAAAGTGATGTCTCTGCTTTTTACTTTATTGCTAGTGTAAATAATACTACAGTGAACTTTTTTTCACAAAATCATTTTTATAACTCAAATAATCCCTTTAGGACTGCTTTCCAAAAGTGTATCACAGATTAAGAATCGTTTTAAGGTTCTTGATAAGTACTGCCAAATTATTTTCCAGAAAGGTTGAATCTATTTTTACACTCAAATTTAGCTTACAAAACACTCACTAGCATTATTATAAAGGACTTAATAGGGAAGTAATGGGCATGTAATAAATAATCCAATACTCAGATTATGCTTGCGAGAATTTAATAAACATACACTTTTTAAATAGGTTTCATTAAAATTATATGACTCAATTGTATAATAAGTATAATAACTTCTTATAAACTAGTGAGACGACATGTTCTACAATATTTGATGAAGATTATTCTAACTTCATTTCTTGAGTCCCTTAACGCATTGGAGTATTGCACATATAGATACAAGGTAGATCTATTTTATTTTATCCCTGTTGAATGATATCTGTAAGGACTTGGGTAGACTGGGCCCTTTCAAGGAATCATGACCTACTTATATTCAGTTGTTAACTCCCACATTTAGATTGATTTTAATCTATTGAAATAGAAACTACCTGGGAAATTGAGACAAAAATTTCAAAAATATCTCACTTTCTGGAACTGAGAAATCATTTTAGAAAGATATCATGGTGGTATATAACAATGGAAGTTTTCAGAAACTGATTCATTTCATGACCTACCTATCAGGCTGGGTGAATGGGTGCTGAACTATCACTTGTTAAGTTAAATTGAGATTTGGATAAATGATCATTAGAGTAACTATATAATCAATAGGAAGCAATAAGCATTAGAATAACTATACAATCAACAGGAGGCAATAATCAACAGGAAGCTCCTCTGTGGACAGAGGAGCCTGGGGGGCTAGAGTTCATGGAATCACACGAGTTGGACACAACTTAGCAACTACACTGCCAACCACCATTAGTTAATTTGCAGAATGAAAGTAATTATGATAGTTTTCTGAGTAAACAAAGAGAAACTCCATAAAGTTACCCAACAGCCTTTTACTTGTCATCCTCATCCCCTTAGAATTCTGAGGGTTCACACAACAGGAATGCACCTGGATTCTGCTCTAGCATTTCTCTTTAAATCAGAAACACCTCCCAAGTATTGATACAAGCAACTAAGTCCAAATAAAAGACTGAAAAAAGAAATGTTATTTGAAACGCAACAGTTATCAAGTTCCCAAACGCAAAATCATTTGAAAAAGTCAACAACCAAAAAGTTTCCCAGTGTCACCATCATATCTCTTATTTTCATAATCCGTTTACTGGTCTTACCATATGTTCTATTTTCACATTTTCTGATGATATTTGCTCCTGGGAGACAGAAGGGAAAGAGAAAGTCAGTGCATATATTTGCTCAATGGGTTATAACATTCCCATCTTACAAATTTGTGCCTATAAACATTACTTTGCATATTGATTTATCAATTGTTATTACTTTATAAATTCCATTTCATCTAAATTGGCAGATAACATGAAGTTAACAATACACTTCCTTAGTTTAGATACTATTCTGAGGTTTTCCAGGTGGCTCAGTGGTAAAGAATCTACCTGCCAATGCATAAGACACAGAAGATGCAGGTTATACCCCTGGTCGGGAAGATCCCCTGGGGTAGAGAATGAGAACCCACTGTAGTATTCTTGCCTACGAAATCCCATGGACAGAGGAGCCTTGACGCCTGTAGTCCATGGGGTCACAGAGAGTTGACCACTACTGAGCATACAGAGTTTGAAGGGGTATTTATCTACCAGTTTAGCCTGTGGTTTGTGAGTCTGAATATATTTTATTCTCACAAAACTTGAGCATATTATGAGAAAACAGTCAGCATGTAAATCATCTCCTTCCTCACCTCCCTCTAGTGTTACTGATTCCTAGGGCAGCCTGGGTTGTGAAGCAGTTACTCATTTTGTCAGAGCAGGCATTATGATTCAGAATTGTATACCTAATTATCTCCTTTATTGAAGCAAACTCCTTCCCAGGAGGTATGACTGTGTGTATTTGCCCCCAAATGTAGCCACTAGAATGTCAGGTTGCCTCAGCTTGATTTGTTTGTATTAAGTGTCAGCATTCTCTTCTTTATTTAAATGAATTATTCTCTCTGCAGTTTTGACTTTAGAAGTCACTTCTTAGTATGTTAAGTTTTGGTAGGATCTCCACCAATAATACCTAATCTGATGACTAGTCATCTTTCAAAGCAGTAAATTTAGTACAAGCAGTTACAACTGTGCCATTACTTAATTTTGATATAAGTGGAATGCACAATAACAAACTATTATGATTATTACAAAACCTTGTAAACTTACTTTCTGAGCAGCTTATTCATTTGTTTGTATATTTATTCCCAGTTGTTAGCTTTTGAATTTATTCTCAACAACTGGGACATTAAGTCTACTTTTTAGGAAAGGTGGGTAGCAAAATTGGGGCTACAGATCCAGGGCTGAACTCAAACAGTCCTATCTAAAGAATGTAATAATAATAGCAAGAAAAAAAGAGTATGTTGGGGTTGGGTCTGAAAGAGTGTTAGTTATACCTCTGCTGCTAACCAGCTGTGTGACTTTATACAAATTATTTTTTTCTATCTGGGCCTACAGTTATAGAAAAAAAGGGACTGAACTCATGTCCCCCAAATTTACACTATTGTAACATTTTAATATTCGACAATCTGGTTCTTAACTACAGTATCCTAACCACAATTTCCCCAAATCTTTACTTTTGTGTAGTCCCTTTAGGGGAGAAGGCAATGGCACCCCATTCCAGTACTCTTGCCTGGAAAATCCCACGGAACGGAGGAGCCTGGTAGGCTGCAGTCATGGGGTCGTGAAGAGTCGGAAATGACTGAGCAACTTCACTTTCACTTTTCACTTTCATGCATTGGAGAAGGAAATGGCAACCCATCCAGTGTTCTTGGCTGGAGAATCCCAGGGACGGCGGAGCCTGGTGGGCTGCCGTCTATGGGGTCGCACAGAGTCGGACACGACTGAAGCGACTTAGCAGCAGCAGCAGTCCCTTTAGGAAACAACACAGTGTTCAAAAAGATTACCTTCTTACGAATACTGTATCTAAAATGCTAAAATAATTGTTCTGGCAAAGTTCTAAGTGAAAAGGGCCAGTTTTAGCTCCATTGGGGAAATTTGCCCCAAAGGTATCAGAGGTTTCTCTAGTTAATCTCCAGCTACCTGAAAACATTTCTCTAGTTAATCTCCAGCTACCTGAAAACATTTCTAGAGTCTTTTAAAACCTTGCTTTAAAAAAAAAAAAAACCAAAAAACTACAAATCCCATGAGTCAAAGATGGATTAGAAACGGACACCTCCCCTCCAAACCCTTCCCGGTTCCCTAGAATGTAGTCAGCTAAAACTCAGGTTGAGGCATCCTGAAATATGCCTGAAAGAAACGCCTGATGTTTCATCCCGGTTTTTAATCTGTGCTCTAGCTTGGCTCCTTTAAATCGGTGCTGAGAATAAGGAAGGAAAGCGAGCTACGCAGAGCGGGATGGGCGCGGGTATGGGCATCACCTGTTCTGAAAGGGGCATGCGCACTGGGAGGGCGCGGACGAGGAGGCGGGGCGCGGTGGGAGGGGCCGACGGCGCCTGGCTGGCACCACTCAGATCTGCTTCTGCCCGGCTTGGGGCGCTGAGGCGGTGTCGGGAGTTGCCTTCTGCAAAGGTTGCCTGGCGTTGTCCAACATGGAGGAGGCGCTGGCCTCGGGCATCACCTGCAAGAGGGACTAATCTCCGCCTGGCGTTCAGGGCAGCGGTGCTGGAGTTCCCGAGCCCAGGGACTCCGCCTGCACGCCCTGAGCCATACCCCTGCTCTGGTTGCTCCTCCGGCGGCGGGTTTCCCGGCGGGGACGCGGCGCAAGGAGGGAGCGCGGCGGCTCCGGGTTTCCTTAAGCCATGGGCAACGAGGCGAGCTTGGAAGGGGAAGGGCTCCCCGAAGGGCTGGCGGCGGCAGCGGCAGCAGCAGCCGGAGGAGGGGCTGGCGGGGCGGGGAGCCCCTTGCACACCGTGATCCCGGCAGGCATGGAAGCGGATCTGAGCCAACTGAGCGAAGAGGAGAGGAGACAGATCGCTGCTGTCATGTCAAGGGCGCAGGGGCTGCCCAAAGGAAGCGTTACCCCGGCCGCTGCGGAGCCGCCTTCCATGCACAGGCACGCACAGCATGATGTATATGTTCGGGCATATATGTACAGCTTCTCGTGCACATATGTGCCAGCCCATATGTGCCAGCACGGCGGTACATATATGTCGCTTCCGTTCATTTCATTCTTCCTAATGGGGTGGCTGTAAAGAGAACATAAGCCTTCTGTTGGGTAGAATAAAAATGATGCATTACAGAGTTTCTAGTGGGATAGTCAAGGGTTGCATTCTTGGAACTGTGATTTTAGGTTGTGATTTCTGGCCTTTTGGAACCTTTTCCCTCTAGGGTGGCGTGGAGAGACGCCCTCCAGTGTTTTACTAATCTGGAAGTCTTCCATTAACACAGAACGGAGGTGTTAGGAAATGGATAGAGCTGGGTGTTTACCTGTCTGTTTAAACCTCCTCAGTCATTTTGGGGTCTTTTTCTCTTTGAATAATATCTAAATATTTCTGTAGCAATACCTTGAGTTCTCTCAGAGGTGATTTGTCTTTCCTTCACACCCCACCCCCAGAGGAGAACAGGAGCTGTTTAGGTAGAAGGCATAGAATGAATACACCTTTTATATTCAGGGAGAAACCCTAAATTCTGTTGTGGCGTTAAACAGAGGGTTTGGTCGCAACAGTGCAGGTGCTGTACATGAATTTATGAATTGGCATATGATATTTTCTAAACCACTGCTATTTTATGTGGAAAAGCATCTTACAGTTTATGGAAGAATGTGTGAATCTGTGTTATCTTAAAATTAGTTTCCAGTACATACTTCTAAACACAGAGCAAATAACATCTTGCATAGGAAATTAAGAGCTGATTTGTAGTATTAATGTATGCATTTCCCCCTCTAGCTCTCTATTTTCCTACATCCCAATAAACTGGTTGTTTTCTAATTAGAGTACTTAGAGGGTATAATCATTGTGCCTGCCCTGCCTTTATCCTGTAAACAAATCCTTTAACTTCACACCCTTCCCTACAGAACAGTTCTCTGACCATGGTCCTGAAGCCACTCCTGCTTTATGGTAACCTAACAATTTTCATTAAAGATACTGGAAATGTGAAAAAATCTTGATGTAGGTGTAGGCTTTTATCCTCTACTTGATAAAATAAATGCACTTTACTTAGGAGCTATAAGTATATACATATAATTTTGTCAAGTAACTATATTTAATATAGGATAACTAACATTTTATGGATGATGACAATATTTTTCACATAAAATCTTAAATGCATAAACTATATCAGGTAAAACCCTATTTTCCTGAAGGGAAACCCAACACTACTGGTAAAAACTGGCTTTTTCATGTTGAATATGTTTTTCTGTGTTTTTTAAATTAGTGATGTATTGGGCTATTCCTTTGGCATAAAGTCTTTCTTATACATTCCCTTAAGAATACAGTTTATGATACGTACTGTTTTTCTCTACTAATTAAAACCTGACTTAGAAAAAGATTTGAATGTTCACATAGTAGATTTTTTTAGGATAATAATGAAGTACAGTACTTTTATTAACCTTTTAAAAAATGTATGCCAGCTCTACTGCAGTTTTCCTCAGAGCCACAAGCAACAGGTTTAGCATGCTGGTTACAGATACCAGGAAAAGTGAGAACTTTGATTTCTAAATTCCTTACTTCTATTTAGAGGGTGGCTAAAAAATAATATTTCAGCCCATGAAAGTATAGTGTTTTATGCATTATTTGTATCAGGTAGCATAATTTTAAAGCTCTCTACTGATAGTTTTGTTACCGTAGAATTCTTAGCAATAGATTTTCTATAGTCTAAACAGTTATTGACAAAAGCTTCATTCAAATATATAAACAATATGTGCATAATTTTGGCAGACTGTTTGCCTTTTACTGAAAGATTTCTATAAAAATCTATAATTTTGGAAAGTTATTATTCCCATGTGTGATAACCAAATAAATTCTTGGCTTATGATTTAGATTTTTAGAAACATATTAACTCAAGTATGTATAAGAAATTATATCCAAATAATTTCACATTTTAGAAGGTTACATGATGTGAGTTAGACGTGGTAGGGTTTTACTTTTTTTTTTTCTTTTAAGAAATAAGGGTTGACAGCCCAAAGACCTTATCTTATTTTTAACTGACTCATAGCAAATTATATATCCTTCACAGTCATATATGCCTAAGTTTCCTTACCTCTAAATAAGTTGATAATACTTATCTATTTTGTAGAGCCATTGTAAGGATCAATTAAAAATTGACAGGACCATTTCTGCTTGGATTTTAGTTTGAAGTAACCCTATACATATAAAAAGTAGTAATATTGCTATCAGCAGTGAATGGCACTGCTGCAAACAAGTTTGGTTAAATTATTCATTGTTATGAGTTATTTTGATATATCTATCATATATCTATATTCTTTTACGTACAGAGAAGTCAGTGCAGCATACTGGAAATCCTGTCCCCCATCCTCCCCACTGGGACTTAGGACTCCAGATTTCCGTGACTAACTAGTTTTATAACCTTGAATTAATATCTTTGCCTCTTAAATCCTACGATCCTCTACAATGTAAAAATGAATAGAGATTTCTAAAGTTGCTTATATTTCTATTATTATAAAATTTTATGACTCAACACTGTCAAGTGTCATTGCTTTTTGTGTTATATTTAAAAATCTTTTAGTATTCCGACTGCTTTTATAGTCTGACTCTTGAATGCATTTTTTTTCTCATTTGTAGCTGAAACATGTTTTTCTGTTAATATGTGAAAGAAAAACTCTAACATGAGGACGACAATAGTAAAATGAAAAAGAGAGGTTGTATAAAACTTGAAAAGTTAAAAGCTAGAAGTTAGAGCTTACAAATGAAATAGTGCTGGATTTTTTATTCATTGTTGATCCAGGGAAATGCAGTTTTATTACTTCTTCTACTCATTCTATTTATACCTACAGATGTGTCATATAGACAAACTTTCCTGAAAAATACTTCCGATTAGTAGAATTCTGACAATTCTGACTGAATTGATTATTTTCCTTAGCATTCCTTGAGGCCTCCCCTACTGGGTAGACACCTCCATAACTGTTTGTCTTCCTAGAGCAGCAAACTAAAATGCAAATGGAATGCTTCCATTTGTATCTCAGAAGACCAGTAGAAAAATTTAAAGTGAAAAGGACTCAAGAAACAGTAATTAACAAGGAAACAAAAACCTAATATGTTCATTCATTTGTTCTTTCACTGTTATTCATTCACTGATTCATCAAACATTAATTCTCATCGACTAGTTACAAGCTTTGTTTCTAGTGATGCAAAGATGAGTATAACACTTTCTCTCCCTTGGAGCTCATGATCTAGTACTCAAGAAACAGATTGCATTTTAATCATTCTTGTTTTTAACACAACTGTTATACCCAACAAAAATTCATCAAAAGACCATAGTTAGCTAAGGCCTCTTTTTTTTTTTTTTTTTTTTGCTCAGTATTAAGCCTATATCTTCTCTTAATGATTATCTCTTTCTCACTTCCAGACATCCATGTCTTATATTTATTTATATTATTATAGCAACTAAAACTAAATTTAGTTTGTCTACCTGTATAGATATTCTCTTACAGGGGACTTCTATAACATAATACAACTTAATATTTATAGGACACACACACATGCAGTTATAATTTCTAATGCAGGCAGCTTGCTTTAGCTTTTGATATTTATTGTTATCACAGATATTTGGTACTCGACAACATTTATATTTTGTTTTGTATAAATGAATGAAGTGAAACAATGTCACAGAAATAATGATTATGTTTAATAGTATTTTCAGGGCTTCCCTGGTGGCTCAGATGATAAAGCGTCTGCCTACAATGCGGGAGACCCGGGTTTGATCCCTGGGTTGGGAAGATCCCCTGGAGTAGGAAATGGCAACCAACTCTGCATAGTATAGTTAAGAACAGATTTTTAAGAACTCTGTTTAACTATGGATTTCTTCAATAAAATGCCTAAATAATTCTTTGTAGGATAATCTCTTAAGTTTGTGCCCTACAAGGGAGTGGTAAACTTTATTAATTGAATAAGTAACATTTCTAGAATAATGTGAAAATATAAACAGTGGAACTTTTAAAATACAATCTATTTTGGATTGTTTACCATGGCTCTTTGGCCAAACCTACTCCACTACTCTTGGCCGGGAGAGTTCCATGGACAGAGGAGCCTGGCAGGCTACAGTCTATGGGGTCTCAAAGAGTTGGACACGACTGAGCAGATAATACTCTGCCTTCATATGGAGCAAATGGATAATTTTAGTTCCTTTTTTAAGTACAGGCTTCAGAGACAAGTTTTTATAACTTTTTTTCCTGGAGGAAATTTTCAGAACTAAGAGTTCTGTTTATTAATCTTTTATTAGAAAATAACTTTTATTAGAAAAAAACTATACATTGCCATTTATAGTTTTATTTTCTTCTGACTCATTGCTATCTAGAAGTAATACATCTGTGTTGCTTCCTACCATGCCTTACATTTTTTTTTTTGAACAGAGAAATTTTTGTTACAGGGTCATGCAAGGAGATGGGTGGCTCATGCCTTAAGGACCCCAAAGTTACTAAAAGCTTTCCACAAAGCCCTTTTATAAGAAAGGTGAGGGAGGGACGTGGTTAGTTGCTGCAGACTTCTTGGTGTTAGATCCTTTGTTCTTGAAGTCAAGTCATGATCAGTCAATGATCTTCCTATAAATCACTACTGAGTGAATGTTATTCTCTGTCATCCTGGTCATAGCCAACAGGAGGCAGATCTCATTTGTATGTCTTACATCTTGATCTATCTTCAGATTTCTGTGCCATTAGGGCAAATTAAAAACTGTAATTCATATTAAGTACCAGATGACCTAAGATGAAAAAGTTATAGTCTGGTCTATTGGCAGGTAAATTTTTGACAACACAAGTTAAAACCTGTACAATGTTGTGATCATCTCATATTTTAAGTACTACTGAATCACTCGTTTATCTCGTTTTCTTTTAATAAAAAAGAAATCTTTTCGAAAATTAGCAGTTTACATATATCAAAATACAGCTTGATTTATCCCATAATTCTGATGCAGCATGTTCTTATTACTTGCAACTTTATCAGTAAATAGCTTATTTAGAGACTAATATATTTGATAAAAGTGTATATGAGAAACAAGTATTTTAATTATTTAACCAGTCATTTAGAATTGATGTTTCCAATTTTTTTAAAAAAAATCCATCTTGTATATTTGTCTATCAGTTAAAAGAATTTTTGCAAATTGCTTGTTAGTTTTTAAGTCATTGTCAATAATAATACCTAATAGTGGTAATAGTAAATGTTATAGAAGACATTAAGTAAAGAGATCTTTAGTTCTTTTCTTCCTCTGAGTAAAGTAACAGTACTTTTCAGAAGTGGAATGACAACCAGCTTGTTGCTCTTTGTATATCAAGCTGTGTCTCAGGATACTTTAAGCATCTTATTGTTACATTAAGGGATCTCAGATTAAGAATGCTATTGGAAAAATAATTGAGTGATGTAACACTGTTTTTCCACAAGAAAGAAAGAATTGTTTCTCAAAATTTTCTAATTAAAGTAGGAATTCGTATTCTACCAGTTTAATATGGATAATATTTGATGGATATTACATTTTTGACAAAATAGGGTAAAATTGAGTAGATGTTCAAGTTTCCAAGAGTACCTAAAAACCTCCTTTACCAGATCCTTTGATGTCATATTGTGTGTCTTATGTAGCTAATGTAAATTCTAATATTAAATAAAGAAAGAAAACAGTTGTTTTTAAAAATGAATATTTTCACTTCTTGGTATGCTAGTGTTTGGGAGACTAACATTTTTTGACCATAACCTTTGCTTAAAAAGGATCTATCCTGTGAACATGAATGTGTGAATGTACTGGAACATGTCTTTGCATTGTTTTGTTGAGTTAATATATTTAAATAGACTTTAGATATGGCCAGATTCTATTCTTAACTGTTAAGTGTAAATGTAAATTGTTTTTTGTTATAAGTAGTTTCTAACTAGATATTTTAATAGTTCATCACTTATAGTAGCAAGTATTGGATTTTTTCCCCCTTCTCTTCACCTCCATGTTGAAAATCTGAACCCATGTAAAGAAAATAACAGACATTTAAAATCTTATGTTACTTACAGGATGATGTAAAAATGGATTTTAGTTATATTTATACGATCAAAATTTTGAAGATGTAAGCAAGTAACAGCTTTTTCATATAATTTTGAGTTGGTATAATTTCCATTATTTTTACTTCTGTTTGTTTCGTTCTTCTAGGAAACAAGAGTTGGATAGTAGTCAACCTCCAAAGCAACCAGGAAAACCACCAGACCCTGGGCGTCCAATTCAGCCTGGTCTCAGTAAGAGTAGAACTACAGACACTCTGAGATCAGAGCAGAAATTGCCTGGAAGGAGTCCTTCCACTATTAGCTTGAAAGAATCGAAATCCAAAACTGATTTTAAGGATGAGCACAAGTCTAGTATGATGCCTGGCTTCCTCTCAGAGGTTAACCCTTTAAGTGCTGTCTCCTCTGTTGTAAATAAATTCAGTCCTTTTGATTTGATATCAGACCCTGATGCCTCCCAGGAAGAAGCCTCCAAGAAACAAAAAATATCTCAGAAGGAACAAGGAAAACCTGAGGAAGTCACAAAGCCTCCATCACAACAACAGTCTCCCAAGCCAGTTCCTAAGCAGCCAGGACCTGTGAGGGCTCCGCTTCAGCAGGAAGGTTCTCCAAAATCCGGATCCTCTCAGCCTCCAGAAAAAAGTAAATCACAACCTCCAGAAACAGGAAAGCCAGCTCAGGGCTTCCCCCAGGCTCCTCAGACAGACCAGGAAAAATTGCCACTTCAGAGAGATGTATCCAGGCCTCAGACTAAACAGACAGACCCGGGAAGGGGTGAGTCGGCTAAACCCTCACTGCAGATCCCCTCCAAGCCACCTATTCAGCAAGGAAGTCCTGGAAAACCTCCAGCCCAGCAGCCTGGGCCTGAAAAACCTACCATACCACAGCCTGGGCCTGCAAAGCCCCTAGCTCAACAACTGGGAACAGCAAAGCCCCTGGCCCAAGCTCCAGGGGCCTCAAAGCCTGGAGCTCAGCCTCCTGGGCCAGCAAAGCCCCTAGCCCAGCAGCCTGGGACTTCAAAATCCCTGGCTCACCAACTCGGGCCACAGTCTCCAGCTCAGCCGTCTGGGCCAGCAAAGGCTCCAGCTCAGCAGGTTGGGACAACAAAGCCTCAGGTCCAGTTGTCCGGGCCAGGCAAGACTCCACCTCAACAGCCTGGCCCAACGAAACCCCCTCCTCAACAGCCGGGCCCAGTGAAGCCCCCTCCTCAACAGCCAGGCCCAATGAAGCCCCCTCCTCAACAGCCGGGCCCAGTGAAGCCCTCTGCTCAACAGCCTGGTCCAGCGAAACCCCCTCCTCAACAGCCTGGTCCAGCGAAGCCCCCTCCTCAACAGCCGGGCCCAGTGAAGCCCTCTGCTCAACAGCCTGGTCCAGCGAAACCCCCTCCTCAACAGCCTGGTCCAGCAAAGCCCCCTCCTCAACAGCCTGGTCCAGCGAAGCCCTCTCCTCAACAGCCAGGCCCAACGAAGCCGCCTCCTCAACCTCCAGGTTCAGCAAAGCCCCCTCCTCAACAGCCAGGCCCAACGAAGCCCCCTTCTCAACAGCCAGGCCCAACAAAGCACCTTCCTCAACAGCCTGGTCCAGCGAAGCCCCCTCCTCAACAGCCAGGCCCAATGAAGCCCGCTCCTCAACAGCCAGGACCTGCAAAGCCCTCAGCTCAGCAACCTACAAAACCAGTAAGCCAAACAGGAGCTGGGAAACCTCTGCAGCCACCAACATTTCCATCTGCAGCACAGACTCCAGTACACGGCCTCCCTAAAACCATCTGCCCTCTCTGCAATACCACTGAACTTCTGTTGCATGTTCCAGAAAAGGCCAATTTTAACACGTGCACCGAGTGTCAGACCACTGTTTGTAGCCTCTGTGGTTTTAATCCCAATCCTCATTTAACTGAGGTAAGTTCAGTTTTTTCATGATGTTCATGCTTTTAAAACATATCACCGTCTTCCACAAACAGTGGTTAGTTTATCACTGATATGATAGGATGGCATTGTTTTTCTGTGTCTTTTCTTCTTTTCCTCCTCATTTCCTACTTTCCTCTTTTTCCTCTCTGCCAAATGTAAATTAGAGTTTTTTCAATGTTTCCTCCAGTAATAATATTTCTCTAAAACATTACTATAATTTCTGATAAATTTGACACATAAAGGAAGTATGAATTGATTTAAAAATGCAGAGCATTTACTCATTGCATTCTGGGTGTAAAGTCCACACTATTACATTACATTAACATACTACATTAACTTTTAAATTCATGCTCCTACCTACCTATCATATAGTACTCTTGATATGATATTTTTATACGGGATCCTGTTTATGCTGGGGAAAAAAGCAGACAAGGTTTTCAGATTCTAAATACAATTTTAATATAAAACAATACATTTTTTCAAACTACACATCTCTTTTCCTGCCAGTGATTTTGCCATAATCAATGAGAGCATGCTTCCCTCCTTAGTTAGAGTCATTCATAAAACTATAAATCACTTCATAAAGTGAAGTCATTAGAGCAGGTTCAACACTGATGTTTGTTTACATAGAAAGATCACAGTTTGTAATTCTAGGTCTTTGAGTGAGTGTTGCTGACAGACTGAGTCATGAACGGGCCAGTTGTGACACAAATGAGTTTAAGATTGTTTAATCTGATTCAGGTTAGAAAGGTTATTCTCAGCAAGCCAGTTAATGTTAACTTAGCACTTAAAGGCCCTGGATAAAGTAGCATATTAATAGGTAGAGATTTGGGGACCTTTTTGGGGAAGGGACAAAAAACATAAAACTGCAGAAGAACTTAGAAATTCTCTGGGGTGAAGAAATAATACAGTGAAGATGATATAATAATATAAACTGAGTGAGAATAAGAGGGGTTAGGATCCAAAAGAAGATGTTTTTAAAAGAAATGCAATAGTCCCTACCCGATGAGAAGGCACAGAAACCATTTAGTCCATCTGGAGGACAGCTGTTAGTGGGCTGTGTGTGCATGATGTCTGCGAACAGCCCAAGAAGGAATGGAGGCAGCAGTCATTGAAGGATTGTGTGATTTAAATACCTCCAAGAGTGGAGACTCATGTGCCCTCATTCTAACTGAAATCCTTTTTCTGCTAAAAACAACAGTGATGATTATTGGTAGCTGTTAAGTTCATTTGGATACTTACTGTGATGAAAGATGATAATGATGTCCATTTAAAGCATGTCAACCTGTGATTTTTTTGCTGAAGTATCTTTACTCTTTTTATCAGAAGTCATATTGAGTACTTTAACATTTTAGATAAGGGAATCTTTAATGGCAAAATTGGAATTAACAAGAACATTTATGTTGTGGAGGAGATCAGACTATAAATAGTTTGTTTATATATTTGTAGCTTTTTTTCATACCTTAAACTTTTCTGCATTCTTTTCTATTTTTTAAAAAAATTTTATTAAAGTATAGTTGATGTATAAAATTGTGACAAGTGTACAGCATATTGATTTACAAGTGTAAAGGTTATATTCCGTTTATAATTATAAAATGTTTACTGTGTTCTCCCTGTTGTACAATATATTCATATGGCTGGTTTCATATGTAATAGTTTTATACCTCTCAATCCTTTGCTTCCAAGCTTCCCCTCCCCCTTTTCTTCTTCCCACTAGTAACCACTACTTTGTTCTCTATATCTGTGTGTCTGCTTCTTTTTTGTTGTAATCACTAGTTGTATTAGATTCTGTGTATAAGTGACATCAGACAGTATTTGTCTTTCTCTATTAGACTTATTTCACTTAATGTTCTCCAAGTCCATCCAGATTGCTGCAAATGGCAAAATTTCATTCTTTCTTCTAGCTGAGTAGTATTCCATTGTATATATGTGTGTGTGTATGTATTTATAAATTTTGATAAAGATGTGTTTCTGCCCATAGTATACCATCTTCTTAGAAATGTATAGTAATAATGACTTCAAACAGTAAATGGTCATTTTATAAAATGTTAGTCATGACTTTGTGGCAGTTTGTAAGACAGAAACAGGTACTTGGACCTTCAAGCTAAATATATTATTTGAGTACCTACAAAGTGGAAGGTATTTTACTATATGTGTGGTAGGATATAAAGATAAGTAAAACATAATATTGATTTCTACATGATTCAGGTATACTAGGTTAGATAATTCATGCACAAGGAAATATAACATATGGTCAAATAATAAAAGCTGTGAAACACATGAGCAAACATTATGGACTGTAGGGTAGAAAGTGTCATTTCCAGTGGGTGAGATTAAGGAGAGATTTGTGAAGAAAACGGCATTTGTTCTAGGTATGTAAGGATGGATATTATTTCAACAGGTAAAGGACGTGACAGGGAGTAATGATTTGGTCTAAGACCTAGAGCCAGAGTGATGCAAATTGTATTTAGGAAATTGACATAACTCTAGGTTGGCTGAAGTGATGGGGAAGAAATGAGCAATGAGATTGGAGGAAGTTGAATTCAGATTTTGGCATTCCACATCAGTAGCAGTGAGCATTCTGCTTTTTTAAACTTACCTTGATTGATGTAGTCATATTTCCAATCCTTCATTAATTTTACAAGTGTGTATCAAATGCCTAGTTGTGAACCACTGACAAGTACTTTGATAGAATCAAGTATTTGTTAGTTATGGTGTTTTCCTTCAACCAGAAAATAGAAGAAATAAAAGTTGTAGATAAGAAAGGGGAAAAACAAATATATAAGGAAACTAACTTAATGTAGGGCTTTACAGTTCACATAGTTCTTTCCTATTTGTTTTATCAAAGTTAAATTTCCAACTAATTTTGTGGTTATATATTCTGTTTTCTCTGTTATATTTTCTTAATTATAGAGAAAATTGGTTTTCAAGTGATTATTATGGTTACTTTACTTGTTAGATCAACCTGATAGTAAATAACTAGAATCCAAACTAAATCTTCTGATTCCAAATCCATTTACTCATGGTAAGAAGAAAGAAAGGGCTATGAGATCAAATGAAGTAACCATGGCTGTCTGTAACAGGGTCACAACTCTCTTCATGGAAATACAAGTGTCTGATCTGGGAATGTGAAGAATGATAACTTGAACATACTTGACAGGAGCTTGGAATGTGGGGGCAGGTAGAAGATCTCACTGACTTAAAAAAAGAAAGCATCCCTATTATTAATGAGATGAGTGTAGGCAGATCATTTATACTTTATCAGTAACACCATATGAACAATGGAAACAATATGTTCTCTGCTGAACACAGTGAATTGTTAGGATTAACTGAACATTTGTATGAGAAGGTATTTTTCAATATGTGAAGTTCGTTTGAAGTTGTAATGTTATCTGCCATGGATAATCTGATATTTTAAACAGAGTTGACTTGGAAAGTTTACCCTCAAATTGTTTTCTACAGATACAATATCATAAATTGTTGGATTATGTGATAGCAATCAAGAGCCATTTGATCTACAGTGTTATAACATTTCATTTTAACTTTAATTTTCAGAAGGAAATGAAAAGAAGTAGCACTCTCTCCTACCACAGAGTAATATAAGGGAGAAAACAAATAAAGCATTTCCCAACCAGGAGTCAAATGCGCTAAATCTATTACCCTCCTGGTAAAGCTGTCCTTAATTTGGACACTGACCCTCTGCCATCGTATTTTCTCTCATTCAGTGGAGAAGCAGAACAGAAATAAATACAGAAAAAATTCTGCTAATTACCCGTTCTGAATGATGGAGACGTTCATTGTAAATGAGTGGTTTGGAGAGACTCGCTTGACATTTTAGCAATACCACCTCATGAAAGATCTAGAGGAACTAGTGAAAAACAAAACAAAACACATGACATCAAAAGAGAGCATCTACTCAGAAAATAAAAAGAACTTGTAAAATTCGTATGATTCGTATTACATCATCAATGATTAGTATACTCCAATTTCCGTGTGCTGACTTGAAGCTAAAAATGGGCCCAGTTGATGTTTTGGAAAAGAGAGACCCAGAATTTTCCCATCAAATTATCTAGCTACTTAATTGAGGACCTACTATGTTTCAGGCACTTTCTGGACTGTCCTAGATGTAAGAGTGAACAAAATAGCAAAAAAGTATGTATTGGTCAGAATGGCAAATAAAACGTACAGTGGGACAAATGGTAATAAGTGTTATGGAGAAAAATGAAGTAGGAGAAGGTTATAGCACAAACCAAGGGAAGATTGGTGATGTGGTGATGAAGTCCCTTCATTCCCTGTCATTTGGGGATTAGCATGTGGGAGTTGATGGATGACTCAGAAATCTGGAATTTTTAGTGGTGACTAAAGGTCTAATTTATGTGTATAGTTCTAACTGAGGCTGAGGGTTTAAAGGGGGCTAAATAAAGGAAAGGGTGGGAATGTACCCAGGAATGTTTAGAGTTCTGAGATCCCCCTCTTTACTCTTTCCTGTGGTGTTGTGGAGGCTGGGAGTAAGCATTTTATCTCCAGTATAGGGAGCTCTTTCTATGTGCCTGCCCGTGGAATTGTAGACATCTTGAGGAGGTGGATATCTGAAATACTGAGGTTCCCTTGGGACTCTGGGAGCTCTGGGGCTCTAAGAGAAATATTTAAAAATTATGGAAATTATATCTAAGAGCTTATTATTTCTAAGAGTTCCAGCTTATTATTTCTAAGAAATTATATCTAAGAGTTTCAGAAAGAAAGGATCAAGGCTATGGAGTCAAAAGGAAGTCTTCAGATTTTGATCCACCAGTAGTCAAGCATGATTAACAAAATGCCTAATAAATATATCCTGGTGAAATGATGTGATTTCCAAGGATAAGGAGAACATTTGAAAGAATTCTACAGAGAAAAAAATATCATCTACAAAGAGATGAAAAATCAGGCATCTGTATAATAGTCATTATCAACACAGAAGACAGCAGAGAGGGAACAATTTCTTTACATTTCTAGACATTGTGATATGATGAATTCTCTAAGTAAGCAATCGAGAGGGAGTGTGAGAGCAGCTTAAGAATTTTTTCATATTTAAGAGTCCATAAAAATCATTAGCAGTCTATATAAGTATATGTATACTTCCCTCATA
This sequence comes from Okapia johnstoni, assembly GCA_024291935.2. NCBI lineage: Eukaryota > Metazoa > Chordata > Mammalia > Artiodactyla > Giraffidae > Okapia > Okapia johnstoni. The sequence continues at coordinate 75,379,738 of CM044312.1, read as the reverse complement.
GCTCAGTTGGTAAATCATCTGCCTGCAATACAGAAGACCTGGGTTCGATTCCTGGGTCGGAAAGATCCCCTGGAGAAGGAAATGGCAACTCACTCCAGTGTTCTTGCCTGGAGACTCCCAAAGACAGACAAACCTTGCGGTCCGTTGGATCACAAGAGTCAGACATGACTTAACGACTAAACTACCGTACATGTGTACATAGGTGCACATATGTGTATATCACAGTCACTGGAGTTCTTCTATTAAAATGGAAAATGAAGAGAGTGGGATGAAGTAGCTGACCCCAGAAATGAAGAAAACTAGAAAGACATTATCATTTTTTCCAAAATGTAATAGTGTAATAGTAGTGGAATGTGAGATGATATTAGATGGTACTCAAATCAAAGTAAAAAGTTATGCATTATTTAACTGTGTGTTAAAATATTAATATATCAATCATATTTTTTTGGACGTTGCTTAGTGAAGTAAAAGACACTTAGCTGTGTCTGACTGTGCGACCCCAAGGACTATACAGTCAATGGAATTCTTCAGGCCAGAATACTGGAGTGGGCAGACTTTCCCTTCTCCAGGGGATCTTCCCAACCCAGGGATCGAACCCAGGTCTCCCACATTGCAGGCTGATTCTTTACCAGCTGAGCCAACAGGGAAGCGCAGAAATACTGGAGTGGGTAGCCTATCCCTACTCCAATGGATCTTCCTGACCCAGGAATCAAACTGGTGTCTCCTGCTTTGCAGGCAGGTTCTTTACCAACTGAACTATCAGGGAAGCCCTGTCATTGCTAAAGACAGTCCTAAAACAGGTGATAATATAGATAAGGTTGTTTTTTGAAAAAAATGTAGCTTTTAAAAGAGAAAATATACATCTTAAATTTATAAACCACAACTTATTATTTGATATTATAATGGCAGCCACAAGAAAACATCAAAGCAAAAGTTGACGCTGATTAATTCTGAAGAGTAAGACTTGGTGACCAAGAGACAGGCTTTTGCTTTTAATATCATATCTTTTTGTGCAATTTTTTAGCCTTATAAATCCATCTTTTAATTAACGCTTCAGTAATTTAAAATTTTCTTGTTTATCACATGATTGGTTAAACAATTTATATGAGGTGAAGGGAAGGATAAACTAGATTCTCAATTTTCACATCTTTAGCCTTGGCATCTACTTGGTGAAATGACAAGAATTTTTGGTTCTAAATAACAGTGATGATTTGAAATGCCTGATGACTTGAAATGCCTTATGCCTGTCATGCCAAATTTGGTCAGTTTTTTTCATTTCTTTGCTTGTCACAGCCATGACAAGCAAAAACTGGCACCATTTTCATATGAGCCCAATAAAGATAAATACAAGTCTCTTGATTCTAAGCATAAAGTTTTTATTTAATAGAAGATAAAGAATATTTTGGGTTTTTTGCTACTCTCTAATAATGCTTATGGTATTTTTCATAGTATTTAATACAAAAATACCCTGACTATAACAAACTTAATTTTCTATCTTAAGTAATTTTCTCATGAATTTAGAGGAATAGAAGTAATAATTTAAAAATCTGTATTACTTAAATATGTTCACAAATGCCATGTTTGTTTAGCTCTCACTTTCTGTGAGGTCCAGTGTACAGCATTTTCCTCATGACTTGGGTGTTCCTCATGTAAAATAAATATGTATTCCTCATGCTCTACCTATAAGTTTAATCTTTAGCACCAAAGCCTTTTTTTCACTTGGAGCTTTTAAATTACGAGGTGTTTCAGGTGTCTTTCTGCATGTCCAGCTTTTATATCTACTAAGCCAATTGCTACATATCGCAACTAGTATGATGATCTGTAAGAACAGATGTTCTGCCATAAAAGCAGATACCCACAACTAACAGAATCATTTATTGGATCAGTAAACAGTACAGGGTTAACTCGCTCATTGTTCACATCCCTTGAGAAATCACACATACCTAACACTCTCTCTCCACTGTTACCATATCTTAATTAGCTTAGATAAAAACAGACCCTTACACACATTTCAAAAGTACTGTATTAAAGGCAAAGATGTAGATAATCTATTAGAGGTTTATAATTTTCTTCCTTGAAGTAATGCCAATATCAGAAACATCAGTAAAGCATCAGTAGATCTGGATTGTAGTCCTAGCTCTGCCCTTTACACATCTGTACTCTTGCTGATATTACTATGAGTTGAGTTAAAAGTAGTCCTAGTTACCTTTGGTAAAGAAGCCTTTTTCTTACTTTACTGTTACTGTTATTCAGTCAGGTCACTGTAATTTTTCTGAGTGTTTGGTTTCCTTATTTATAGGGCTTGTCATATACTAAAAAATCACATTTGGCCGTATAAGTGGAAGTGCTTTGAAATTGAAATGAATAAATTATGTGTATTTATTGTTATTACTATTGCTATTATTGTTTATTCTAATAAGTATGGATAGTGCCATCATTGTTAACTTTGCTTCTCACTGAGAAACTGAGGTTAAGAATTTAAGTGGCTTGCAAGGTCACAGAGTTACTTGGCAATGATCTCATACAAGAAGCTAGATCTGAATTTAGTGTAGTTTTAAATAGGAGAGCACATTCTTTTTAAATAGATTTCTAGGTTACAGAAGGAATGTGTGCGTATGTGTGTGCACGCACACACATGAATGGAGTGGGGGAGTGAAAGAGAGAGAGGGGGAGAATTTTACATATTCTTAAAGTTAAAAAAATCAACCTTCTTGAGACTGACAGACACAGAGAACAAACTTATGGTTACCAGAGGGGAAAGTGGGGTAGAGGTATAAATTGGGGATTTGAGATTAACAGATATATACTACTATATATAAAATAGAAAAACAACAAAGACCAACTGTATAGCACTGTATACAGGGAACTATATTCAATATCTATAATAATCTATAATGAAAAAGAATCTTTGAAAAGAATATATATGTGTGTATATCTATATATATGAATCACTTTGCTGTACATCTGAAACTAACACAGCATTGCAAATCAACTATACTTCAGTAAATAAAAGACATTAATCTTTTTCGCAGCAGTTATTTTTGAAATTTAGTGTAAAAAAATTGAGGTCCTTATTTTATACCTTTTTGCTCAGTCTCATTCAAACCAGAGCTTTATATTGCTGAGTTTGTTTTGTTCTTCTGAGCCAGCCACTCTGTTAGGTTTGATAAAGTTGATAGCTTTGCTCATTGTTAAGAATAGAACTCAGTTTATAAGGAGAGTCAGTAATTTAGAAAATTCAGACTGAATCTTGTTCATAAAATAGAATGTGATAAAGATCATATAGATGAGGTCTCTTCTCACTTAAATATAAAACAATACCATCACCTTTTCATTCTTCCTCTCTAATCAAAGATTTTTAAATCATTTGCAAAACAAATGTGACATTTCTGTCATTTGTTCAGGAAGTAAGGCTTCAGTTGAATTCATAAAATAAACCTTAGGTACTTACATAAAACAGTTTGAAGAAGTCAGTGACAGGCTTCATCATGTGAACATATAGCTAGAAATTCTATAGTTGTGTTTGTTGGGAAAAATTTTAATACATAGGTTTACATGTTTTTTAACTTGAAAGAGGAAGGATTGAAAATGGTCAGAAAGAAATAAATGTAATGAGAAATAAAGGATCTATGGAAAAAAAAGGTAAAATGAAGGTAAAGTTGATGAAGTGTAATTTTATAGTCATGTTTTCCTTAAATACATTCTTGAAAATGCACATATACATACAATTATATAAAATTTAAATAAATTAAAAGGGACTCCCATTCACAGAAAGCTGAAAGAGACTGAAATCCCTTATGAAACTTTGTATTTTTACACATTGTAATATATTTTTTATATTTTGTATATGTGTTTTTAAAAGTACTTTTTTCCTTTCCAAGTTAACATATGAGTGATTTTCTTAATTCCAATTACCATCTGTTTGAATTAAAGATATGTAACTTTCAGCATACATATGAGTTCACAAAGTTTACAAGACCTTTGATTCTTTTCACTAATGTAACTTTTTTTCATTTTTAAGTGAAATAATGGAGCAATCAGTAAGCTATTTAAATAATTGCACAAATTTTGCCTACTTGGAATTCTTTGATCACAGGCTACAAAACTGTGTGATAGCTCAAGTTATTTGAGATATGAAAGTTTGAGTTCATCATGTGAGAGGCAGTCAGAAGTGTTAATATATAATATATGCAGTTCAGTTTACTGATTCAGGATCCTCTTCTCTTTGCATCACTGAGTATAGTACAAATGTATTTTCATGTCTGTGCTCTGTAATTATTTTGTAAATTATACTTTGGTTAAAGTGGAAATTATCTTTGTTTGTTTTGGAGTGCACTGACATATATTCAAATATCATTTTATCCAGTTTTGTGAAGATTTGCAGTGTCATTGCTAGCTTTTGGTGAACATTATTAGCCTTTATGAAGAAAACAGGGCATGTTAGGTTATATTGCACAAGGTGTGATAATGGTTTCTGCTTTATGCTGCTGAAATTGTTATCTACACAGTTTCAGAAGGTATCCATTCAAATTCTGGATGGATTGTCTTAAATAAAACTGTTTCTCCAAGTTGCTGAGCATGTTATAAAGGAATGCTAGTATCTAGTTTTTAACCAAAGTGTATTGTTTATGAATATGCACAGCTAAAGAAGTCAACTGCAGTGAGCTATCTATAGTCAAACTGCTGTCAGTAGGTAGCTGCCTCCATGGAGGAGATCATGTGGATTGGGCATTTCTTGCATAGCAGAAACATCATCTGTTATTAAACTTCAGCTTGAGTTTCTCTTTATAATATTATACATTATTATCTAATAATTATATTATTTAATTATATATTCTATGGCATTCAAAGTAATATGAATAACAGATATTTTAAAGAATTTGAGAGGTAAGAAACATTTATAATAATTCATTATTAAATAATATCTAAACTTTACTTGGTATCTAATACAGAGGTAAGAGTCATCATAAGAAGTGGTTACTTTTTTTAAGAGTGCATAAGGATAGGAGAAAAGAGGAATTAATTGGAAAAGAAAAGCAATATATGAGTCTAAATGCTGTGGTTCAAACTATAGTTGGGATAGTTGAGAAGTGGCAGACCTTATAATGGAGAATGGAATACTAAGTTATAAGGTAGAGAAGTCATCGTGGACCATAAAGTTGAGGAAGCATTTAGGTAAATGGAGGAGGAGTACAAATTTTGAATCATAACTCAGGTAAGAGAGAATGAGAACACTGCCTTGATGTAGTAAATGGTACATTTAGATGTTACGGTTTGCAGAAAAGTTTAGTTGTGATGCGTCAAGAAGTAAGAACCTAACAGATTTTAGTAGAAGGGCAGGATGAATGTGTGATTGAAGAAAATATATTCATAATGTGAATAGTATTGGACACTAGCAAATATAAATTCCTAATATTGTGTTCATCATTTTGTTTTTTAGCTGACTTTAGAAAAACTCTCAAGTTTTACTTATTTTTAAAAAATATTTATTGGAGTATAGTTGTTTTACAATGTAGTGTTAGTTTCTGCTGTACCTCAAAGTGAATCAGCTGTACATGTACATATATTCCTTCTTTTTTGGATCTCCTTCCCACTTAGGTCACTACAGAGCATTGAGTAAAGTTTGCTGGGCTATACAGCAGATTCTCATTAGTAATCTATTTTATACCTACTATCAATAGTGTATATAAAAACTATAGTGTATGTATCCCAATCTCCCAATTCATGCCGCCCCCCTTCCCCCCCTTGGTATCCGTACTTTAGTTTCTACATCTGTGTCTATTTCTGCTTTGTGAATACAATCATCTATACCACAATTTTCAGATTCTACATGCTATGTTGTTGAGCAGAGATTTCATTATAAACTTTATGTAGATTTTGTGTTTAAAATTTCCAGTTTGGGGCACATTGAAAGGTGGATATGCCTTCTAGACACTTTTTTTTTTCTTTTGAGAAACTTTCATTCTCTTTTGAAGCTAAATAGATTAATAATAGTTCCAAGTAGGAATATGCTTTAATTCTGGAACCCCAACATTTGCCAACTCACCTTGTTAGAGGTATTGTGTTAACTATCTTGAATTACTATTAAAGACATACCCTTAAAAATCAGAGTCTATTTTTCAGTACTTTTTTGATAGTGGCACCAATAATTGAAGGTTTATGTGAAATTCACGATAAAGCTTTTAAGCGGTACCTCTTGAAACATTTAATAATATTTTTATGATTATCCAGCAAAAGCCTTAGTCAGTGAAGTTGTATTACTATATTTCACATGACTCAGCTCTGATACATAACTCACCAAAAGGCTCAGAAGGGAACCCTGGGAGACTGGATTTAACAGGGAGATGTGTTAATAATTATCAGCATTCACATTAGAATACACAGTGACCTCAGCAGAAATCCTGGTTGAGTCCTTTCTTACCCCTATTTATGTAGCATATTAAGTCAGAAGACTGAATGAACAATTTTATGCCTTTTTTGTTCCTTTCCATAGAGCTAATTGAATTAGAGTAGTTCATTAAACAGTTGTGTCTCCAGTTCTTGAATTCCATTTATTTACTTGCTGTAAGCAATGTGGGGAAAGGAAGAAATGACTTATGTTTTTTTTTTTATCATTTGTCATATAAAATCTAGAATTTAGGAATAGTTAAAGCATGGCATACTTATCTAACACAAATGCTTTCATTTTAGTGCCTGTATATTGAAGGTAAGCTCTAATGTTCACATTGCAAAGAGACTTAAAAATTTACTGATAAAGCCAATGAATCTGAAGAATTTGGTTGAGAGCAGGTTGAGGGGGAACTTGCAGGAAGAAAATGAAAAAAAGGATTCATGAAAGGCCAGGTCAGAGACAGTGGCTTTGGAAATACTGCTACAGTAGAAGGCTCCCCTGGTATTATTTATTGCCTTTCTTCCATTTGTTGAATGGATGTGGGTGATTAGAGAAAGTAAGTACTACGCCTGTCAGGGAACCTGGGAAGTCGTTTATGAAATGTTGGTGAAAGGCTTCTTCTAGGTTAGGCTTGTCCTTGGAAATTGTCCAACTTCTTTAGCATAGGGAAGAGGGATAAGGACTAAAGTCTTGTAAGATCTACATTCATGGCTGCAGTGGAATGAAGACCCAATGATGCAGAACTAGGGGAACTAGCTGTATTATAGATATGGGTACCAAGTGGAATGGGCATCAGAGGTTTGAGGCAATGATGGTAGTAAATTCAGGTTTGTCTCTGCTCATAGTTACAGATAAAAATGTAATTTTAGAAGTTAAACAAGACAGTAATTCTCTCCAAGCCCTGAAAATATGTATGGTTAGCAGGTGAGGTAGTTATGGGGGGTTCCTTCAGTTTGAATCAAAATGGGAATATATGGTCCATGGCAAAGGTATAGCATAGGGAGAATAGCATGCCACCAGAAAACGAAGGCAGAAGCTTGTCATTCAGGCTAGATTAACAGTCGATATTAACAGAGTAAACACAGAAATACTGTAGCATGAACATCTTAACTTATTTAATTCCGACGACCTCAAAAAATATTTGTGGACATCTATGATGATTAAAGGTCAGACCACACACGTAGTGTTTATAATTGTTGCTGACAGTCTTTGGGGAGATATAGAGCTGGAGGTATCAGAATTAGGTAAGTGCTAACATAAGGACAGTAACAAAACTATAGATTTTATTTTCTTGCAAAAACCTAACTGTTCACAGCTATTGAAGAGTACTGACTTTTGATGGGAGACAGAGTCAACCTCTTCTGTGGTGGTTTGTTTTAAACAGGTTAAATTTGGTGGAGGTACAAAATATTGTGGAAATGACAAGGGCCAAATGAGGGACAGTGGCTTTGGAAATATGAGCAAGTGGGAAATTACTTTCACAAGCAACACAGACCTTCTTGAAGAGTAACTGAATATGCAGTAAAGATATTACAGGATTTTTAACTCAGATGACTGAGAGGGCAAAGGTGCTATTAGTACTTGTAACTCTCCCTCGGTGCATTGTGGAATATTAGATGGTGATTCGTGATGTTAATGTTGGGGTGGGTTGTGGACTTTGTAATTTTCTCAGTGTAATAAGAAAGATTTTTTTTTTGTTGTTTTCAGCTGAATCAGGCAATTGGAAACACTGCTGTGTTCAGTAGTAGATTAGGTTCTGAGATAAAACTCATTTCTAGTTTCAACAGATTTGGCCAGTAGAATTAAAAAGAGGCTCTTTCTGAAAAACCCTAAGAGGATAAAAAGCTTTTCACATTGTGAAAGCTATAGACAATGATTTTAACCTGTATTTTCACAATGAGGAGGAACATTGAGGGATCAGATGTCTTTTATGTATTGTGTATCAAAGTGAAGAAAATGGGGTCATGAAAAGGACAAAAGTTGGGCCAGTGGAGTCCCTTCAAAAACACAGTGTGTTAAGAGAAAAGCAGAATTATGTCCCTATGAAAAAGGGGCCTGTGTGACCTGTGACCTGTGTTTTCCACCCCTCTTTTCCTAAGCCCCCCTTGTCTACATATTTAGAGACTTGGTCATATACATTTATAAACTGCAAGGAAACATTTGCTTTTGGAATGAGGACAGTACAGAATTTGTGTCCCAGTGTTGATATAAATCATTTGCAGTGGTTCAGAGACCGGCCAGCTATGCATGAAGTTCCAATGTTCACATGGCAAACCGAGTTAAAATTTTACTGATAAAACCAAATGCATCCAAAGAAATTGGAAGGATGAGGGTTGAGAGAGAACTTGCAGAGGAAAGGAAAAGAGGACTTATGACAGCATCATCATCAGATACTTATTTTATAAGTAAAGAATTATCATTTTAATTATATTTTCTTCTTTCATCTTGTCTGACTGCATGATTATAAGGTGACATGGTATCGTTTAAGACTGAAAACAAAGGAGAAAAAGTAAATAGTAGAACAGCAGAATTGACGTTGGCATTAGGGGAGGTGGTTGAGTGGATACATGCATGTTTATGGAGAAATTTCCTTCCATCAAGAAGGGGACATAATGGAGTGGATTTCCTTACATTCAAGCTAACCCTTTAGTCATACAACTTACATTAGTAACGGTGGATTGATTATGTTTTGGGATTCAAATATCTGTATGTTTAAAAAATTATTTACCTTGTGAAATGCCTCAAACATAGAGAAAGGTAAACATAAGTACTTAATACTCGTATTGCAAATGAATGTAATAAAAACCCAAGTGCCTCTTACCTGTAGGTAACAAATGTTTTAATTTTGCTTTCTGATTCCGATTTTCAAACAAATATAGCTTGTCAGAGTTGAAAATCTCCTTCAACCTTCTCCAAACAAAAATTTGCTTTCCATGAGATTATAAAATAAGCCCTATTATACTGGCACCTTGGGCTTCCCATGTGGTGCTAGTGGTGAAGAACTCACCTGCCAATGCAGGAGACATAAGAGATGCGGATTCAACCCCTGGGTCAGGAAGATCCCCTAGAGGAGGGCATAGCAATCCACTACAGTATTCTTGCCTGGAGAATTCCATGGACACGGGAGCCTGGCAGGCTACGGTCCATAGGGTCGCAAAGAGTCGGACACAACTGAAGCATCTTAGCACACATGCATACTGGTACCTGAGTTTAAATAATTTCGATATCCTTTCTTTAAATTTTAAATTCATTTTAATGATTAAGAAGAAGATACAGAAGTTTTTTTTTTTTAATTTTAATTAAATGTTAACAGTGTAAACTGTCAAGTGGAAAAAATAGTTTTTAAAAGTTAGGAATGCTTAGTTCAGTTTTTTTACAAAAGGGAATTGTTTCAAGTAAGAGTATGTTGTTTGCCCACCTAATACTTTACAATTTTGTATTCTAGAGAACTTTTTTCATACTTATGCATCATATATTTAGTTTTCCATCTTGTAGAATTTTGAACAAAGAACTTCAGTGCTAAACTCATAACATTGGTTTCTTTGGGAGTTAAAGATTAGGTTGTATAGAATTTACCCTTCTAAATTACTTTGGTAATATTTAAAATTTTGTATAATGAGAATATATTATTTTAGAATAAAAAGTAAATGTTGAATATGCATTTTTAAAAATTATCTTCTAAAATATATTAGCACCAATTTCACCTTCTTTTAACAGTAAATATGGAAAAGAAATGCATTTATACCTATACATGATATATATATACACACACATAAATATATACATATGTATATACACACAATATGTGTCTTGCATATATACACATCTCACCAGTCAGATAAGTATATTGTATACATATACTGCTCTTTCCATTTATAAAAATTATAAGAAAGTAACTTTTCTCTTTTTGGTCATGCTACATCTATGATAATTTCAGGGGGTGCCATTATTTTTTCTTTACTTTCTTAAAAGAGGATGTTTTCTTTCCAACCCACAGTGGTTAATAGTTATGATTTTCTCATATTTGATTGTGTTGCCTTGGAGGGGAGAAGTGATTCTCTTGCTAATTTAAGAAATTAGCAATGTGTTAATAATTTTGACAAGCATACTCTGGGTTATATAACTGAAACCTGTTTATGAGCCATCAACAGAGAAAATATCCAACATAACTGATTTTGGAATCTAATAAGTAACATTAATAATCATTTTCTTTTATCATACGTGGTTTTCTATTTCTGGGAGTAATCAAACTTTGAGTAAATCAAAGGTGAAGAATAAAGCTAATGTTAGAAGAAAATTTTCTGTGTTGATTTATAATTTTATATTGCTTAAAATATAGTACTTACATCTCTCAGGTTCATTAGTTATGTTTTAGTATACTTAACTATATATAAATATATAATATATATCATATATAAATATATAAATTAACTAAAATTATTTGATCTTGATTTTATGTTTTGCATGATGAGAGACATAATTTCAAAAGCTACCAATGGAGTTTTAAAAATGCTGTTGTTTTTACCTTGTTATTACCTCGCTGACTGTTATTTTATGTTACTTCCAGATGAAAGAGTGGCTCTGTTTAAACTGTCAGATGCAGAGAGCTCTAGGAGGTAACCTGGTTCCAACTCCATCATCACCCCAGCACAAACCGAAGACTACTCCTGTTCCTGCATCAGCAGTGAGCAAGCCACCCGCGCCGTCACAGCAGGTTTCTCCAAAGAAAGATACTACACCCAAACAGGATGTCTCAAAGGTAGCTGAGTCTAAAAAGCCCCCACCACTAGTGAAACAACCAACCCTTCACAGTCCCCACCCAGTCACATCCCAGCAGCCTCCTGAGGCAGAGTCATCATCCAAGCCAGCCCCTCCCAAAGAGCCTTCTGTCCCGTCTGAACCGGCCAAGGTCTCCATGGCTGATGATAAACCAGAGCAGCCCAAGACAGGAAAGCCAGCCATAGACATTGTGTCTTTATCATCAATAGCAACAAGACCGGATATTCCAGGCTCCAAAATACCATCACAGGATCAAGAGAAAACAACTCCTCCTCTAAAACCAGACTCTGCCAAACCTTCTCAAAGTTTTCCACCAACAGGAGAAAAAGTTACCCCAGTAGCTTCTAAAGTCATACCTCGACCTGCATCAGATACAAAAATTATTTCACATCCTGGACCTACTCCAGAGAGCAAAGATCAAAAACAAGTTGATCCAATTCAGAAAAAGGATGAACCCAAGAAAGCACAAACCAAAATGAGTCCTAAGCCAGACACCAAGCCGATGCCAAAAGGGGCACTGACACCCCAAGGTCCACGACCCCCCACTGGACAAACTGCCCCTCTATCTCCACAGCCCCCAAAGCCTCAGGAGCAGTCGAGACGTTTTAGCCTAAATCTGGGAAGTATTACAGATGCCCCTAAATCACAGCCCACAACTCCTCAAGAAACAGTGACTGGGAAACTCTTTGGGTTTGGAGCATCCATCTTTAGCCAGGCATCAAATCTGATCTCCACAGCAGGCCAGCCTGGGTCTCATTCACAGGGTGGGCCAGCTGCCCCAACAAAACAAGCCCCTCCTCCTCCACAACCACCTACTTCTCAAGGGCCCCCCAAATCCACAGCACCGCCAGCACCTGCAAAGGTTCTACCTGTGAAAAAGGAAACCAAAGCTCCAGTAGTTGAAAAACTAGAACCCAAAGCTGAACAAGTTTCAACAGTAAAAAGAACAGAAACAGAAAAGAAGCCTCTGCCTACTAAGGACAGCAAACCTTCCACAGCTGAACCTCAAAAGGTTCTTCCCCCAAAACTGGAAGAAACCCCCAAACCAGAATCAGCCTGTCCTCTCTGCAAAACTGAGCTCAACATAAGTTCTAAGGATCCTGCCAACTTCAACACTTGTACTGAATGCAAGAAACAAGTGTGTAATCTCTGTGGATTTAACCCTACACCGCACTTGACTGAGGTAAGCAATAGTGGTATCACATATGAATGTGAGTATATGGTGCTAATTCAGAAATGTTTTGGTAGTCAGTTTTCCTAGCAAAAAATACATTTCTGAGTAAATAAAAACTGATACTGTTATCTTTGAAGGAGCTGTAATTACTTATTAGGTCTGGGCTTTCTTATTAAACATTCATGTAATTTATACTTTTCTGGCTTAATGTACCAAAAAGTAAGAAGATGAAATCAGCTGATAACTTAAAATAATGATTATCCCATTCTTTATGAATTAACATCCTATGGTTTTCACCTGAAAACACAAAATAAGAATTGTAATTTACTGTTCCCACTGTCTCTTATCCTTCCAGTCTCTTTCATACATTAAAAAGAGAAGTTTGATTGATTGCAAATCCATAAACTACATGAGGTCTGTTATTTTACAAAAGTTAAGAGCTTAGTGTAAGTTAATAATATTGTCTGCTAGAAAATATTGGTTCAAATATATAATACTTTGACTTTTTATAATCCTGTTTAAGCTGTTATCTGGCATAAATATAACAGAGCGCTTTATTAGGAACTGTGGAAAGAAAAAGGAGTTATATGAATTTCAGTGACTAACGTCAAGGATTTTTTTTTTTTTTAAATGGGAAGACCAAAACACTTCTTCCACAGTATAAAAAGCAGATAACAATTTTCTACCTAATACAGTTATAGAAGAATGAATCAATAAGCATTAAGACTGTGCTAAGGCTGTTAGAGTATTTGGATCTTAGGAGACTGAGGGGTTGAATGATTGCTACTTAGGTAAGTAACAGTGATATTTTAGTAAACATTTTGGGATTGAATTTAAATCATTGTTCATTATTTTTATGCAAGTCAGTAATACTTAAGGATTATTTTATTCCCCCTCCTTGATTTTGTAATTAATTGAAATGCAAAAAAAAATTGTATAGTTGGATTTAACAACTATACAAAAGAAGCTTTAGAGATTCTTGTTTTTGAGTTAAATTTTTTAAAAGAATAAGTTATAATTTTTGTTTTTACTTCTAAAAGTATTTGGTTGCTTTGACATGTTTAACACCATATGAAAGTATTGTCCCTGTAGACTTAAGCTGATTTTTATCCACTTTAACTGTGATGAATAATGTTAACCAGGAACTGTTTTAAAGGTAAAGAAAAAATATGGTTTTTCTCAGCACTTCTTGAGTGGTCACAAGTGTAATTATTACTTCCAGTATTTGGAATTCAGTACGAGAGCAAAACAACTTTAAATTTCTTCCATATTTTTAGAAGAATTGTTTTTCATTGTGTATTTATGAAGAGGGGAATTTCAGTTTTTCCATGACAATTGTATTAATTTCATACATTTGAGAAATTGTACCTTTTAATGAAGAGCTTTATGATATCAGTATTTAAATAGTTATAAAACAAACTGCAACACTAAAAACTAAAATACCCTGAAAAAGTTATATTTTGTACACACTGAAGAAAGGGCTATAACATGTATATGTGTGTAAACACCTATATGTATGTATGCTTTTGGGTCATAGTGATTATTAGAATTCTATAAGTGTTTGGAGATGTGAAGTGAGAGTTCTTGAGAAGAGGGACAATAAATCTCTCAGGAAAATCTTTGATTTTCTGTGTGGGCAAATTATATTTCAGAAGTGGTAATTTTGAAAGGAGATTTCTTGAATCAAGCAGAGAATTATTATCTAGGATGTGTGTGGAATTTCAATAGTTTGAAAATATAGATGGTTTTAAATTTTCAAATGATGCATGAGAACTCCTATTTTAAATACATCGGTGGAATTTATATAATCTGTCATTGTTCAGACTTTTTTTCTTTGGCCATTTCTTTGAATGTGGAAGATCATATTTCAGAGGAGAGAAAAATAGGATGTAACAAAAGCAGTTGACTCATGTTCTTGGCTCCACTTGACCATATTAATCTGAGGGAACTTTTTAGCTGGTCTAAGACCTTAATGCCGTCTGATCTTTAGGTAAAGTCCATTATCTACCCTGACATCAAGGGAGTGAATGAAGGTTACTGGAGTTAATCCGTGTTGCTGTAGTTCCTGCTCTTTTACCTAGAAGACTAGAGGACTGGCAGAAGAGACTGGTTGAAAAAGACACCCTGTGTTTGCTTGTGTATGTGGGTGCGTGTGTACATGTACGTGTATATTCGGGAAATTGTAAATTCAATGTATACGCTTTATTTGTTGTGCTGTCCCAGTGTTTATATTACTTACTAATCTCTCCTCATTTTGAGTGGTTAGCAAATATCTCATCCTTGATCCTTGTTTGCTTGCTTTGTTTCTATGATTTCTTTGTTCTGCTTGTGATAATTTTCTTGTGATCCAAAATTTTCTGCTGGGCTGGCACTGTACTTTGATTCTAGTTTGAGAGAGCACATCCTGAAAATACTCAGACTTTAAGCCTACGATGCAGAGAAATGGTATTCCTCAAGAAAGAATTCAGCTACATATTTCCATTTATTTTTCTAGTAAAGCACACATAACACTGTATGAAGCCTCTGCTTCTCCTCGTCTCTTCTCTATGAGACAGGATGTCTTGTGCTCCTGATGCCTCTCTGCCCTCCCCTTTTTCTGTTCTGTTCTAGTGGTGAGAAGAGCTGGTCCTGGTTTTTCATGGGTTGGGAACTATAAACAGTATCTCTCCCCTCCCCCATCCATTCATCAAACACACCCGTCCCTAAGGTTATTTCCTGTATGTCCTACTCAGCATCTCCCACAGCGCCCGAAGAGTGCCAAGGCTGCCTGCAGGGCCCTGGGGTGTCGCCAGGCTTCAGCCTAAGCCTTATGGTTTAACTGTTTTGTGCCCAGTGTGTACACATAGTGCTATCATCCATTAACCTCTGATAGTAAGGAATGGTTTTTTAGGCTTTAATTTCTGCCAAATCAGAAAATATTTTGTCTTTGAAGGAGTTTTATGAGGCAGCAAGGCTTTGTGAAAGAGCTAGTCTTATAGAATTTGGAAGCATGTTGAGGAAAACAGTGTAAATTGGCAATAAGGTTGCCTAGTGACTTTTAATTATTCTGGGTGTAAGTGCAGAAAGAAGTCAAAGTTACTCACAGTGGGTATTTTCTTGTTTGTAATGCTCTTGTGGAAAGGAAATTCTTACTATGAAAATACAACTTAAACTTGTTTCCACATGCTTCAAGAAGTCCTAGAGTCATCTTTCTGCTTCCTTAGTAAGATAATTATGCACGGCTTGAATGATGTTGAAATAGCGAGCATATATTTGTCACCAGGCAACAAAGAGACCTTTTGAGCTGATTAAGATCCAGCAGTGTAACTGAGTTGCCTTCGGATCTTTACTCTGTAGCCAAGGTGACTTCTGCGTTCTCTCTCAGACCCTCTCTCTGACCCTTCTCCCTCAGAAGGGCTGGTGGGGGTGTACTTCATTTCTTAGTTTAATAAACAGGTAATATCTTGGTTTAACTTTAAAGACCGTTGCTAAAAGTGTAAAAAATATATCTATTACTAAAATATTACTATCTTGTAGTAATATTTATTACTAAAATAGATATATACACACATACACATACATACATATATGAGCAATTAAAAATTAAAAGAATGATCAGAACTCAATAAGGAGAAAATAATTCTACCAATAATCAGTTTTTAAAGAATTCCATTACAGAGATAAATACACCCTCTGTGTAAAAATTTCTGGCATCCCGAGAAAAGAGGGACATCTGTTTGCACTTTTTGACTAACATAAGAGAACAGATAAGTTTGTAGAAATAAAATTTTTATTTAATAATCTTTAGAAGAAATTTGTTATTACCTTTTTATTAAGTGATATCTAGTTGAAGAAAAATCCAAAAATGGGTTTAAAATAGAGATATTTTGTTTAAAGAAATTGAAACAAGAGTAGATTTTTCATTAGTCTTTTTATCTATGCATTTTTAACTATTTCGCATTCTGCTCTATGTGGTAGTTCTATATCCTGATATTAAGATATTCCATTTTTAATGTGATTAAACACTTCTTAAATATTACATAAAATGATTACATATTATTCAATTCTGTGGTTCTTCGGTTTTATGTTTTTTCCATACACATTCTCCTGGTATTAAGGACTTAGGTTGTTTTCATTTTTTATTAGAAATAAAATGAATATTTTGGAGTATAAATATTTGCATTTTTAACTTTTTCAGAAAAAGCTTAGTGGTACTAAGGTTACTAAATCAAAGAATAAGAACCCTGAAGTTATCAAATTTTTTTTGGTGATATGATAGCAGTTGCCACAACCACTAGCATCTGTGATGTTTTTCTTAATGCAGCCTCTCCAAATTTGAATACTATCATTTATAATAAAATTGGTTAATTTGGAAGTTTAAAAGTACTATCATATGATTCCTTTGATTTGTATTTCTTTGATTACCAGAACTTTTATTTAGATATTAAATGTATATAGATGGTTCTAATTACAATTCTGACATAACGTTGCGCAGACATTGTAGGAAAAAGTAAACTGGTATTTGACTAAGTCTATGTGACACCCTTCCCAGGTGGCACAGTGGTAAAGAATCCTCCTGCCAATGCAGGAGATGCAGGTTCGATCCCTTGGTAGGGAAGATCCCCTGGAGAAGGAAATGGCAACCCACTCTTGTATTCTTGCCTAGAAAATCCCATGGACAGAGGAGCCTGGCGGGCTACAGTCCATGGATCACAGAGTCAGATGTGACTTAGTGACTAAACAACAACAATATGTCAAACATATTGTATCAGGCATTTTTTCACAACAACCCTGTAGAGTAGATTTTAGAGCTGCTTTAGAGATCAGGAGAATGAGAATCAGAGAGGTAGATACCAAGCCACAGAGGGATCATTCAGAGGCTGAACCAATGCTCGATTCCCTAGACCATGTTTAAGTAACATGGAGAGGGAGATGGTGGTGGTTTAGTTGCTAAGTCATGTCCGACTCTTATGATCTCATGGACTGTAGCCTGCCAGGCTCCTCTGTCCCTGGGGAACTGCATAACAAATGTCATTTCTTCTGTGCTTGTGTTGTGTCAGTTGGTAATTACTAAGACTTTGATATCAACAAATTTGCTAAGATGTGCATCAAACCAGGTAACATTTGGGGGCCACAGAATAATGGTGGTTGTGTTATATGGCTGAATTTAGAAGCATATGCAGATTAAGAGCTTCAGAAGCATAGAGGCTAGCATCATCCTTTTGTTTCTGGATAAGCCTTTCAACTGGTCAACTTTTATTTAGGTGAAAGCATATGACTGAATGATGAAATGATGTTCCTGCTTTCATGTATAGCACATGTAAAGGCAGAAAACATAGTTGCTCCAACTGTAAGAAATACTGTCAATATTATAGTCCTGTCAATGCATGCAGAGACTTTACTCCATGAAAATAATGTAAGTGTTCCATTGGTGATAGTGGTGGTGGTTAATCTTTACTTCTACCAACATTTTTGTATAGCCTCCTTTGTTACATTCCCAGGAGTGGGATTGCTGGAGCATGGGTTTTATATATAAATGCATGTGTTAGTCACTTAATCGTGTCCGACTCTTTGCGACCCAATGGACTATAGCCCTACAGGCTCCTCTGTCCATGGAATTCTCCAGGCAAGACTACTAGAGTGGATTGCCATTGCCATAGATATATATCTTAAACTGGTTCTCCACCATAGTTTTATCCATTTTTAGTTTGATTAACTTTGCATAGGTGCTACTGTTGTTCTAAAGATGCATTGCCTGATAAGATAGTCACTAGACAAACATGGCTAATGAGCACCATGGGTCAAATTAAGATTATTGAAAGTGCAAAAACCACATTAGTTTTTGAAACCTTAGTATGAAACTGTAAAATATCTCACTGGTAATTTTAATTTGGTTACTATTGTGTAAGACTTATCCTTAAATATTGCTATTATTACTGCCTTTTCACATGTCACTTTGCAGTTGCATATGCATGCACTACAGTATACTTCTGTGTAGGATATATGTTTTTCTCTTTATACAAGGAAAACACTATTACTATATTTATTGCTTCCAGAGCTTATTTTCTCTTCCAGAGCTTAATTCCCTCATATTATACAACATATCTGGTTCTCTTTCTGTGCTCTACTGAGCAAATAGTTCTTGGGGCTCTCATCACCAGGAGATAAACTACTGATACTAGCCTGGCCCAGCCCAGCCTGATGATCACTGTTCTAGGCCCTGCTAATCATCAGAATGAGATATCTGTACTATTGATAAGTGTACTGTGGTCCTACCAACCTTTAGCTCAAGATATCTTTTCTATTGACTCTTCTGGTTTCCTCTATTCTATTTCTCCAAATATTTCCTCTATTATTTTAATTTTTTTCAGAACTCTTGGACCTGTTTATATTCTTCCTGTGGCTTTGGGTGAAAATCATACATTTTGAGGTCAATTGCTTCTAGAAGACTCAGCAATACATTATGTTAGAATTTGAATGCATTGTCTGTTTTTTCTTCCTTCCTTTTCTTCATGGCCATTCATTTTCTTTTAAAACTCTATTTCAATAATTTGTATTATAAAAGCATTATTCCTTATAATAATCCACAGAGAACTAAAGTATCTGAAGAAGCATGAAAAGCTTCCTCTTCCCCTTGTACTTCATGTTAATGCTTTAGTATCCCTTTAGCCTTTTTTTTTTTTTTGCTTTTTATTTTATATAATGATTATACAAACAGTGAAATGTAGACAGATTTCAGATCTTTGAAAAAAGTTTTATGAGCTTGTGTTTTCAGAAATAATGTACTTATTTTGAAATGAACATGTGTTCTTACTATACTTATTTTCATTGAGTTTCTTTTTCACAAAACTTTGTACATTTGACATTCTTTCAAGTGAACTCTCATTGACTTGCCTAATTCTACTTATGAGGGAAATAACTCTGCAGAATCTCAATATTGATGGACATTCTCCTAATGAAAACTGAGAAATTGAAGATGTTTTGAGTTTCTATCATGTACAAACAAGGCTACAGTAAAACATCTACACATACATTTTCCCGTTATATCTTGATATATTAGATAAATTCCTTGAAATGGGTGGGCGAAGGTAAGACAAGTGATGTTTAACAGAGTTTCCATATTACCTTGGTTAAAAGAGTAGATTAGTTCTGCCAACAAACTGTTAGTGTCTCTAGTTTCCACACTGAATAGTAGTCCATAATTATTGGTTTCAAGAGTCAGAAACTAAGCAGTATTGTTGTATAATATTAAATTTCCATGCCTATTTTGAGAGTAAACATTATATATGTGAAAATCATGAGCTTATCAACTACTTGTATTTTTCCTTTTTTAAGTTGCCCATTTATACCCATTGGTCATATTTTCGTGTTCTATGTCTGTGTATTTCTTAAAATATTTTAAATTATTGAATTCTTTGCCATCGTATCTTGAAATGATTTTCCATGTTGATCACTTGGTTTTTTTTATGCAAAAAAACTTTATGAAATTTTCTTCTGTACATGAAATTTAAAAAAAAAAACTTTTATGCAATCAAATCTTTTAATTTTCTCTTGATTGCTTATTTTGCTAAAGAAGGCCTTTTCACATTTTTATTATAAAAATAGACTTCTACATTTGTTCCTAAACATCTGTAGTTTTATTTTTTACTTCTAATCACGTATTTATCTGTAATTCATTTTTTTTGGTACCGTATGAGGTGAAGTGCCTAACTTTATATGTTCAAAATGTATAGCCACTTGCCTACATGTTATTTATTAAGCAGCAGTTCATCATTTTCACTCTGGTTTTTAGTGTCATGTTTCACGTAATGAATTTTCATTAAGACACAGTTTGCTTTTCTAGATTCGTTCGTTTGTACTGTTAGTTATATATCTAATTTAGAATGGTTGCCTGTTGCACACAGAAGTTGAAGAATGGCCAAGGTGAAGGGCAGCTGGGGTCTTGTATTGTTGGCAAAGCCTTTAACGGATGAAAGTGCAAATGAGTCCCATTGAAATGAACATGTGGGATTAATAAACCAATGGTTTTAAAGCTTAAAATATTGTGAACTCCTCCCTCAAATAACATTAAATATAGAAACCATGCAATGCAGGAGACCCGGGTTCAATCCATGAGTCAGGAAAATCCTTTGTAGAAGGAAATGGCAACCCATTTCAGTATTCTTGCCTGGAGAATTTCATGGACAGAGAAGGCTGGCAGGTTACAGTCCATGGGGTCGCAAAGAGTCTAATGTGACTGAGCAACTAACACACACACACACACACACACACATACACATAGAGACCATGTGTAGAAAAAAGTGGAAGTTTAGATAAAAGTGGAAGTATGCTGGTTGAGGCCAGCTTCATCTGCTTAACTGGGGACTGGAAGCTGCTCATTTGGCTGCCTCTCTTATTCTTGGATCTGCCTCTGATCCAGCTCCATGATTCTCATGAAAAAAAGCTGCTTCTCAAACCTCATACTTTAAAAATGAAGCAAATCAGACTCAGGTAACTGAAGTTTTATGCTTATAGTTGGGATCAGATAGTAGTGCTTGTCAGTCAGTCAGTTCAGTCGCTCAGTTGTGTCCGACTCTTTGCGACCCCATGAACCGCATCATGCCAGGCCTCTCTGTCCATCACCAACTCCCAGAGTTTACCCAAACCCATGTCCATTGAGTCGATGATGCCATCCAGCCATCTTATCCTCTGTCGTCCCATTCTCCTCCTGCCCTCAATCCTTCCCAGCATCAGGGTCTTTTCCAATGAGTCAGCTCTTTGCATCAGGTGGCCAAAGTATTGGAGTTTCAGCTTCAACATCAGTCCCTCCAGTGAACACCCAGGACTGATCTCCTTTACGATGGACTGGTTGGATCTCCTTGCAGTCCAAGGGATTCTCAAGAGTCTTCTCCAACACCACAGTTCAAAAGCATCAATTCTTCAGTGCTCAACTTTCTTTATGGCACAACT
This sequence comes from Okapia johnstoni, assembly GCA_024291935.2. Lineage (NCBI taxonomy): Eukaryota > Metazoa > Chordata > Mammalia > Artiodactyla > Giraffidae > Okapia > Okapia johnstoni. Next base: position 75,358,466 of record CM044312.1, on the reverse strand, counting down.
CTCACATCCATACATAACTACTGGAAAAACCATAGCCTTGACTAGATAGACCTTTGTTGGCAAAGTAATGTCTCTGCTTTTTAATATGCTGTCTAGGTTGGTCATAACTTTTCTTCCAAGGAGCAAGCGTCTTTTAAAAATTTCATTGGTGCAATCACCATCAGCAGTGATTTTGGAGCCCCCAAAAATAAAGTCTGACACTGTTTCCCCATCTATCTTCCATGAAGTGATGGAACCGGATGCCATGATCTTAGTTTTCTGAATGTTGAGCTTTAAGCCAACTTTTTCATTCTCCTCTTTCACTTTCATCAAGAGGCTCTTTAGTTCTTCTTCACTTTCTGCCATAAGGGTGGTATCATCTGCATATCTGAGGTTATTGATATTTCTCCCGGCAATCTTGATTCCAGCTTGTGCCCAGCGTTTCTCATGATGTACTCTGCATATAAGTTAAATAAGCAGGGTAACAATATACAGCCTTGACGTACTCCTTTTCCTATTTGGAACCAGTCTGTTGTTCCATGTCCAGTTCTAACTGTTGCTTCCTGACCTGCATACAGCATTCTCAAGAGGCAGGTCAGGTGATCTGGTATTCCCATCTCTTTCAGAATTTTCCACAGTTTGTTGTGATCCACACAGTCAAAGGCTTTGGCATAGTCAATAAAGCAGAAATAGATGTTTTTCTGGAACTCTCTTGCTTTTTCAATGATCCACCGGATGTTGGCAATTTGATCTCTGGTTCCTTTGACTTTTCTAAATCCATCTTGAACATCTGGAAGTCCACGGTTCACGTATTGCTGAAGCCTGGCATGGAGAATTTTGAGCATTATTTTACTAGCGTGTGAGATGAGTGCAATTGTGCTGTAGTTTGAGTGTTCTTTGGCATTGCCTTTCTTTGGGATTGGAATGAAAACTTACCTTTTCCAGTCCTGTGGCCACTGCTGAGTTTTCCATATTTGCTTGCATATTGAGTACAGCACTTTCACAGCATCATCTTTTAGGATTTGAAATAACTCAACTGGAATTCCATCAGCTCCACTAGCTTTGTTCATAGTGATGCTTCCTAATGCCCACTTTATTTTGCATTCCAGGATGTCTGGCTCTAGGTGAGTGATCATACCATCGTGATTATCTGCATCATTAAGATGTTTTTTGTATAGTTCTTCTGTGTATTCTTGCCACCTCTTCTTAATATCTTCTGCTTCTGTTAAGTCCCTACCATTTCTGTCCTTTATTGAGCTCATTTTTGCATGAAATGTTCCCTTTGTATCTCTAATTTTCTTGAAGAGATCTGTAGTCTTTCCCATTCTATTGTTTTCCTCTATTTCTTTGCACTGATCACTGAGGAAGGCTTTATCTCTCCTTGCTATTCTTTGGAACTCTGCATTCAGATGGGTATATCTTTCCTTTTCTCCTTTGCTTTTCGCTTACCGTCTTTTCACAGCTATTTGTCAGTCTTCCTCAGACAGCCATTTTGCTTTTTTGCATTTCTAATGGTCCCATAACCTCATGGGAAATAGATGGGGAAACTGTGGAAACAGTGTCAGACTTTATTTTTGGGGGCTCGAAAGTCACTGCTGATGGTGATTGCAGCTGTGAAATTAAAAGACGTTTACTCCTTGGAAGGAAGGTTATGAACAACCTAGATAGCATATTGAAAAGCAGAGGCATTACTTTGTCAACAAAGTCCATCTAGTCAAGGCTATGGTTTTTCCAGTAGTTATGTATGGATGTGAGAGCTGGACTGTGAAGAAAGCTGAGCGCCGCAGAATTGATGCTTTTGAACTGTGGTGTTGGAGAAGACTCTTGAGAATCCCTTGGACTGCAAGGAGTTCCAACCAGTCCATCCTAAAGGAGATCAGTCCTGGGTGTTATTGGAAGGACAGATGTTTGGGGGCAGGAGGAGAAGGAGACGACAGAGGATGAGATGGCTGGATGGCATCACTGACTTGATGGACATGGGTTTGGGTAGACTCCGGGGATTCGTGATGGACAGGGAGGCCTGGTGTGTTGCGATTCATGGGGTCACAAAGAGTCGGACATGACTGAGCGACTGAACTGAACTGAATTGATTCATACAAATAATTGAAACTGTTTTGTTTTAATGTTAATATTGGAAGATAATATATGTGTATATATGTATGTGTGTATATGTATGTGTGTATATGTGTGTGTGTGTATATATACATAGTGTATATATATATGTATATATACATATGTTGTTTTTAGTTGCTAAGTCATGTCTGACTCTTCTGTGACCCCATAGACTGTAGCCCACCATGCTCCTTTGCTGTGGGATTTTTCAGGCAACAATGCTGGAGTGGATTGCCATTTCCTTCTCCAGGGGATCTTCCAGATCCAGGGGTTGAACTCCTCAGTGATCAAATCCACATCTGCATTTCAGGTGAATTTCTTTACCACTGAGCCACCAACGAAGCCTGTATACCTATGCATGTGTACATATTTTAGATCTAAAATTAGAAATTTCCCTGGGAAGAAATTAGGACTTAAAATACCATGGGGTTTAATTTTGGGAGATAACATACATGAAGTGTTATGTATTAACATGTAGAACTGTGAATTACATCTACCAAGTTTAAAAATGTTTAATGTCAGGTAGAAGTATAATCAGAAGAAATAAAAAATATGCCTTGCACATAGAATTAACCATTGGAATAAAAATAACCTCATATATCTGTGTGGAATGCCTAAATTTGGATTTAAATACTTTTTGCTTCTCTTTTGTAATTTTTAAAATTCCATGAGAAAAAAATGAAGAATCAAATGTTGGAAGATATGTCATTTTAACTTATCAATTTGGTAAACCACAGAAAGAAGGTATACTCATTTAAAGCATTTTTAGTTTTTTTTTGTTTTAATGACCATGAGAAGGGTTTTATAACAGCTATTAAAGATCACAGGAAAGATGGTTATGAGTTTATCTTAGTTGTTTTTAAATATTTAAATTAGATTTGTATTTACTTAGATTACCATTTAAGCATGTCACAATAATTAAATTAATGTATTTCACCCAGTTTATCTCACTATTCCATAACTTATTAAATAGAATAATGTTTTTCAACATACCACACATTGTCACTGCTTTTATCAGCTCAGAATACCATCACAGACAGTTTTCTTTTGCATCTGCTAAAAATAGAACCTCCCTACCTGAGCCACAGTTCTGAAGCAAAACTAATTAAAGCACTTAGTAAACAATATACCTTTTCAATGAATAAATGGTACGCAGGAATGTCTGTCAATTTCTTTTGCTATTTACTCAGCTTTCTTGAAACTGTGGACTTCTGGCATCTATTAAATGTCACGTATTCATTCTTACATTCTTGCTTAATTCAGCAACATACTGCAATACATGAGTAACCAGTGGAAAAGTAACTACTCTCCACTTAAAAAAAAACTCATATTCATACAGAAGTATTATGTAAGTATTATCCAAGTATATGAAAATCTTAATAATAGACTTAAAGTCTTAAATAGAAGAGAAATGTCAGCTACACCTTAAAAACAAAAGATTGAATGCTTTGTGACTTTCATAAAAAGAATCATCCTCTATTTAAAAGCCTCGCTCATTTGTGAAGTTCTAGATGACCTAGCGTCAGTGTCCTCAAGGCATTGTAATATAATGTAAAGATGTAAACTAAATGACACACCTGACACATTCCGGTAATACACCTGTTTGAATAATCTTCGATGAGTTTTTTTTCTTTTTCAAAAATGCATTTTATGTGAGTCCCATAAGATGCTACACTAAAAACATATCCCTCAATACAATTTGCAAATGCTTCATATTTAATCTCTTTTAAGGATATGAATTTCATATATTACTTATATGACAAGACTTTTTTAATAAAGAACCTTGTTTAACCAAGTATTAAGAAAATATGACTACATAGTCTTTTTACTTATTTGGCAGAACTAGTATTCTAAATGACACACATTGCTCAAGAAATAGTATTTTAAATAGATTTTAATTAATACCTTCATTTTCATATTCCTAGAAGTCTTTAGTTTGCTTCCAGAGACATAAATGACACTGTCTAGGGAAATTTTCCTGGAGAAGGCACTGGCAACCCACTCCAGTACTCTTGCCTGGAAGATCCCATGGACAGAGGAGCCTGGTGGGCTGCAGTCCATGGGGTCGCTAAGAGTCAGACACGACTGAGCGACTTCACTTTCATTTTTCACTTTCATGCATTAGAGAAGGAAATGGCAACCCACTCCAGTGTTCTTGCCTGGAGAATCCCAGGGATGGAGGAGCCTGGTGTGCTGCCGTCTATGGGGTCGCACAGAGTTGGACACGACTGAGGTGACTTAGCAGCAGCAGCAGCAGCAGGGAAATTTTCCAACAAGGTGTGTGACACTGCCTTCACATTCAACGTGCCCCATGTTGGAGTCATTTTTTACCCCGTGTTCTTCTTCATGTGTCAGACTGGAAGGCATCACAAATCCAGAGAGTCATTTCAGACTTTTCCTTGTCTGTCACTCGCCCAGAGTGGTAGCTTTCAACTATTGTCAGCTTTATTAATACTTGCTAAAAGGATCACTGTTCTCTCATCTTCTTAGCCTCACCATGAGAGGCTTGTTTGTTCTCTCATCTTCTTAGCCTTACCATGAGAGGCTTGTTTGTTCTCTCATCTTCTTAGCCTCACCATGAGAGGCTTGTTTGAGCTCTTGTTTGTCATCTCTGCTGATGAAATAGGCCCTGAATATTTTATTTGGGGAAACTCAGTGTTTTGAATTTCATTTTCCTACAATTTTCTGTGTTTGTGCCGTTTCCTCTTTTACCATGTTCTGCTGAATCCCTTAGACTTCTCTCATGTAGGACTAAAGGCCACAAACAAAGTGTATACTTGGAATCCTCTTTGTGCCTCAGTACTATGCATGTGCCCTTTGCATGTGCCCCAGTATTCTCCACTTTCCCACATCTTTATCACCTATCTGTTCTTTGACATTCATCTCATATACCTTTTCCTCTTGATTCCTGCTTCCTGTTATAATACTCCACTCAGCCCTCTTAAATATTTTGCAGCTGTCTCTTCCTGTCACCCCACAGGATTGTGACCCCTGGTGTACCATCAGTGCTATCAAAATACCATGAGGTGGTAGGTAATCAATACCTGTTTGTTCAGTGAAGGAAACACAGAATTTACAGAAAGGGCACACAGAGTAAAAGGCATGCTTTGTGTTAATAGCATCATAATTATAGTTAAAAATAGTGTGAAACTTTGTTATTTAGTTATATATTGTCTGCAAGTATTTTTAAAGATCTCTTAAAAAGCCTTACATACTAATATACATATATATATATATATCTTTGCATATGTTCTTAAAGTGAAGAAGTATTAGAAAGAAGGTGAGCTTTTTCTGCATGAAAAAATAAGAAATTTCTATCTTAAAATTATTTATTTAAATAGTACCTCAGTGAAGTTAACCTAGACCACTCTATTTAATACTGTAACCTGCCTCCACCTCCCATAATGCAGAAATTCCTTGCTCTACTCTCTTTTTCTTCTGTCCATAGCACTTCCTACCTTGTTACATAATAGTTCATTTACTAATTTATTATGTTTTTTTAAAGTTATCTCTTTGCCTTACTAAGTACAAGTTCTGTGAGTGCCAGATCTTTGACATACAGTAGACTCATAAATCCAGGTGACTGGCGTATGGTAGACTCTCATTAAATCTTTATACAATGAATGTGTTAGTCCTATATGTATGGTTACTACAGATGCAGTATCTGATACAATGTCCAATACTTGGATATTGGTTCACAATGCTGAGATCTAGTCAACCTCATATATTGTTAGCTGCAAATATTTTTAATGACTTTCTTACCTCACATTTTCCCACTATGCCTCATTTCAAAAGGTGAAAAGAAGACAGATGTACCACATATTTGGAAAACTTCCTGCATATAAATTCTCATTATAAAGTTAACTTCATAAGGGATAGTGTATCTTCTGTTATGGCTGAAGATAAGTGAATAAAACTGAGCTTCACGGAAAAGAGAATGAATTTGGTGATCCATAGTGAGGCAGCATAGCAGGGTCGCCAAGATGGCGCTTATGCCCCTTCCTAATGACTTGGTTTCCTCACCTCTAAAATGGCAGTGATGATGACAGGACCTACCTCGTGGGGTTGTTTTGAAGATTAGAAGAGTGGATGTCTGTTAAGCTCTAGGCAGTTCATGCGGCTGCACTTGGTAAAGCTCAATAAATAATAGTTTTCTTCCCACAATTGGCCAATCTAGAAAGACTGTTATATCAAGATATCCTTTTTGCTGAATAGACAAGTTAAAAATGATTCCTTCCTAAATGAAACTTCACTTCTAAGAAGAGTTAAGCTGTTTAGTGAAATGTGTTTTTATGCTAAATAGCTTTTGTGGGCCTTTACTGCAAGCTTGAAAGATTATTTCAAGTTATTTATATTACTTGGTAAAAAATAATGGGCCCTAACAAAAATGAAACACATGCATTGCTGTGTTCTTTTATTTGTTGTCAACAGTGCTTTTATTTTTACTTTTTTACTTATTTAGTGAAAATTTCTGTGATTGTGGCATAATAATATGGAATTTATTCTTTACATATGAAAAGAAGCAAAGTATCTAATATTTTTGAAAAGATTTTCATTGGGAGAAGCTATAGCATGAAGTTTTTTAAAATGAGAATATTTGTAAAGCCTTAGAAAATTGCTGATAAATATATTACCAATAAGAATATCTTAACATGAGATATACTTACTGAAAATTATGGCTAAATGACTTAATTCATGTCAACTGTGGCTGAGATTTATTTTCTTTCCTGATATTTAAATGAGTTCACAGTTTTGTATTTATAAAGAATTTGAATTAAATGATGGCTCTATATCAGATAATTTTTTACTAAAGTAAGCCTGGTGTCCAGAATTGTTATAATGATTTATCTTAGTTCATAAAAAACAACTGTGTATTTCCTGATTAAAACACTCTGTCACCCTCAGGGAAATTATAAATATACTTTATGACAGACAGAATGTTACTTAAGTTACACAGAAATAAGCAATCATATCATTTGTAGTTATAAAATGATGTTATGTACTCTATTTTTTAAAAAATTATGAAACATTGAAAGGAAGTCTAAATATAAAGTCGATTTAAAGGTGACATTAGTCTAAAGTCAAGCAGTAAAGACTATTTTTTTTTTTTCTCCTGCATGGGTATTAGTTTTCTATTGCCTTGTAACAAGTTGCCACAAACTTTGCAGCTTAAAACAATACTCATGGATTAGCTCACAGTTTTGTAGCTCGGAAGTTTGGTATGGCATAGTTGGCTTCTCAGAGCAGATCTTAAAAGACTAAATGAAGATGTTGGAAAGCCTGTGTTCTTATGTGGGGCTCTGCCAGAGAACCTGCTTTGAAGTTTATTCAGATTGGTTGCAGAATTCAGTTCTTTGGGGTTGCAGGACGATGTCTCTGTTTCCTTATCGGCTATCCCCTGGAGCCGCTGTTAGTTCTTGCAGGTTGATGGCCTTTCTTGTCTCAGAGCTTCTCCACCTTCAAAGCCAGTAACAAAGAATTTCACTCATGTGGAATTCATCTCACACTTTGTTTTTGGCTTGAAGAAGGACCCAGGCTTTCCCAAAAGATCACCTGGTTGAATTGAGCCTGACTGGGTATCATCTCATTAGATCTACCCAAAAGTCAACTGATTAGTAACCTAATCATTGAGAGATGCTCCATCATATGTACCATTTCCACCTATACTAAAGGGGAGGGGATTAAATAATGTGTAAACCAGAGAGCAGAAACCTTTAGAGATCCATCTTAGAATTCTGTGTAGCAAAGCAACTGAGTTATTGAACTTATTAAAGATAGAATGTTTTGTAAAGAACACACCTATTTATTTGATTTTTGTCATGGAGCATGGATACTTAATTGTACATGGGTACTTAAGTAACACCTGAATGTAAAGCAGAATTGCGTTTATTGTTGTTGTTGTTCAGTCACCAAGTAATGTCCAACTCACTGTGACTCCATGGACTGTAGCTCACCAGGCTCCTCTGTCCATGGGATTCTCCAGTCAAAAGTACTGGAATGGGTTGCCATTTCCTTGTCCAGGGAATCTTTCCAGACCAGGGATTAAACCCATGTCTCTTGCATTGCCATGTGGATTATTTACCTCTGAATCACCAGGGAAGCCCTAAAGCAGAATTAATTTATCTCAAATCCCATTGCAGAAAAGAGAGTGAGTTAGAGCAGTTTCAGAAGTAATTTTTATGGTGTCAGCTCTCCTTTAAAGCCTTCCCCCATGAAAATAGTGGGGCTTCCCTGGTGGCACAGGTGGTAAAGAATTCATCTGCAATGCGGGAGACCTGGGTTCAATCCCTCGGTTAGAAAGATCCCCTGGAGGAGAGCATGGCAACCCACTCCAGTATTCTTGCCTGGAGAATCCCCATGGACAGAGGAGCCTAGCAGGCTATAGTCCATGGGGTCGCAAAGAGTTGGACATGACTGAGTGACTAAACATGTATGCATGAAAATAGTAATGCATCAGACTTTTTCTTGGCAGTCCAGTGGTTCAGACTCTGCACTTTCACTGCAGGAAGCACAGGTCTTATCACTGGTCAGGGACTAAGTGCTACACGGTGCATGCTACGTGGTGTGGCTGGAAAAAAAAAGTACAAATGTATTATTCTATTTGGGATAGTAATGAGAGGTTTTTATTAATTTACAGTTTAATGCTTGACCTTATTTTGTAATAGCCCTGTGCTTTATGCTGTGAAACCATTGACATAATAACTGAGTGCTATTTGGAGAAATCATGTATTTATGATATTAGTTAAAATATGCTTTTGCTTTTTTATTGTAATCATTTACAAGATTGTAAAGACCATTCTTACATGAAAATAGGTGAATTAGAATGGTAGATTTACCAGAAATAAAAGTACCATATGACCTACCAATCCCACTACTGGGCATGTACCCTGAAAAAACCACAGTTATAAAAGACACAGGCACCCCAATGTTCATCGCAGCACTATTTATAATAGCCAGGACATGGAAGCAACCTAAATGTCCATTGACAGATGAATGGATAAAGAAGTTGTGGTACATATATACAATAGAATATTATTCAGCCATAAAAAGGAACAAATCTGAGTCAGTTCTAGTGAGGTGGATGAACCTAGAGCCTGTTCTACAGAGTGAAGTAAGTCAGAAAGAGAAAAACAAATATCATATATTAACGCATATATATGGAATCTAGAAAAATGCTTTTGATGGACCTATTTGTAGGGCAGCAACAAAGATGCAGACATAGACAACAGTTGTGGACACAGTAGGGGAAGGAGAGGGTGGGATGAATTAAGAGAGTAGTATGGAAGCAAATATATTACCATATGTAAAATAGTGGGAATTTGCTGTATGATGCAGGGAGAGCAACGCAGAGCTTTGTGACAACTTGGAGGGGTGGTAAGTGGGAGGGAGGTTCAAGATTGAGGGGACATACATATGCGTGTGTGCTTGCTAAGTTCCTTCAGTCATGTCCAACTCTGCAACCTTATGGGCTGTAGCTCACCAGGCTCTTCTGTCCCTGGTGATTCTCTAGGCAAGAATTCTGGAGTGAATTGTCATGCCCTCCGCCAGGGGCTCTTCTCAATCCAGGAATCAAACTTTCATTGCTTATGACTCCTGCATTGATAGGCGAGTTCTTTACCACTTGTGCCACCTGGGAAGCCCGGACTTATGTGTACCTATGACTGATTCATGTTGAGGTATGGCAGAAAGCAACACAACGTTGTAAAGCAATTAAGCTCCATTTAGTTTTTTTTTTTAAATTTTAAAAAAGAATGGTAGATTTATCTTCATTTTTTCTTTAAATTTTTTGTCTTTAATCTTTTAAAAGTATATGGAAAGAGAGTCTGTATAGCATCATGTGACAAAATCACCAGCTGAAACAGACATTCAAGCTGATAAAATTTATTCATTATGAATCCAGACAGCTAGAAAGATAAATTACATTAATATCAAGACCACAGAAAATAGAGATGAAAAGGAGCTGTAAGTTAGGGTTAGAGCTATTGAGAAGGTGTTGAAAGCCTATGGAAATTAGATTCATCCATTGGCAAGATAACTGAATAATCAGTTCAGTTCAGTCACTCAGTTGTGTGCGACTTTTTATGACCCCATGGACTGCAGCACACCAGGCTTCCCTGTCCATCACTGACTCCCAGAGTTTACTCAAACTCATGTCCATTAAATCAGTGATGCCATCCAACCGTCTCATCCTCTGTCGTCCCCTTCTCCTCCCTCCTTCAATCTTTCCCAGCATCAGGGTCTTTTCCGATAAGTCATTTCTTCACATCAGGTGTCTAAAGTATTGGAGTTTCAGCTTCAGCACCAGTCCTTCCAATGAATATTCAAGACTGATCTCCTTTAGGATGGATCGGTTGGATCTCCTTGAAGTCCAAGGGACTCTCAAGAGTCTTCTCCAACACCACAGTTCACAAGCATCAATTCTTCAGCGCTCAGCTTTCTTTATAGTCCAACTCTCACATCCATACATGACTACTGAATAATAAAAAGTTTCAAAAGATGAGAGTAGTTTGTTAGGGAGTGAATAGTGGTTCCAAAGTAGCAATGGAGAGTACAAAATATACAACTTGGGACTTCCCTATAACTTAGATAGCAAAGAATCTGCCTGCAATGCAGGAGACCTGGGTTTGATTCCTGGGTTGAGAAAATCCCCTGGAGAAGGAAATGGCAATCCACTCCAGTATTCTTGCCTGGAGAATTCTGTGGGCAGAGAAGCCTGACGGGCTACAGTCCATGGGGTCGCACAGAGTTGGACACGACTTAGCAACTAACACACGCTCACACACACACCCCTGACTCCATCACACTCCCATAAGAAAAATGTATAATTATGGAAACGCTGGCAATTCAGAAGAAAAATAGAGGGAAAAGTTATAGGATTAAAACATGGTTTGCTTGGGGGCATAATTAAAGTCTGTGAGAACTGCAGACACCTGTCTAGTCAATTGGGTGAGGTATAAGGTTAAGGTCTTTGTATAGATATGAATATGTGAGTTTGAGAGTTGTGGCAGGTAGTGAGATCTATGATTATTATTCACGGGCACAAAGACATGAGGGAATGACAAGAAGTTCAGAGTAGAGTACTAAGAACAAACTTTCACAGTAGTTACAATAATCATAGTAGAGCCATTTCAAGTAACCATAGTTGTTCTAGGTCCAATACATTTAGCCGATACAACCCTGATTCAGGTAAGAATTAATGAAGGAGGTTGGTTAACAACAGTGGTCATATATAATAATCAATTCTCTGCATGTAAAAAGCTGAAGAGGAAGAAGATATTTTGCAAAATAAAAACAACATAACTCTACCTAAAGTATTGAGCATTTATCCCTTTCTGCCTTTATTTACTAAAGGACTATGGATGAGTAGAATCTGTTTCAGAATTATGTACTTGAGTAAGTATTCATAAAATATTTTACACCTAATTTGGGTAGAATTTTTAAAAGGTAAAATTCGGGTATGAAATTGTATTTGATATTTTACAGCACATATAGTGGTAAATGGAACTTTTAAAATGATAGTTTCATGTTAAACTTTCCTATGAAGGTATTTCTATTTCTCTGGTAAATGTCTTATGATGGATAGAATGATAGATAAGAAGGTAGAAAGATAGTATATAGGCTAGGTTATGTGATATGAAAAATGATCAAATAGTTATGGACTTAGGTTCTAATGTACAAAGAAGAGCAAAGGAAAATAAAATTCACAACTTTCTCTACTAATAGTGATTTTTGCTTCCTTTTCTTTAGAATTAGTGACTGTTTTTTTTAGAAATGAGTTTTTTCTCTCAGTCTCACTATACATACCTACATGCACACACAAACTATTTTACATAAATTATATTTTAATTTACCAAAGAATATCTGAAATCTATTATAATTTGAAACTTTAGTTATTTCTGTGTATATAGTATGTGTATAAAGTACACATAATATATATAATTTGTGGATCATTAATTTGCAAGTTATTTTTGTCTTTCAATGAATAACAGTTCTAATGAATTCAACTGGGTATATCCATATACTTGAAAAACTTAAATAAAAACTAAAAGTGATTAATTTTAAAGGTGATTAAGGATTGAATTTTTAATATATAATTTAGTTAGTGTTAATTTTAATTTGAGTTAATTAAATCTCACTTAAGGCATAAATAAAGGAAGCATTATTGTATTTTGTGTATTTGACAAACGACAGAATAGTAGACTTGGGTGAAATGGATTCATGTTAGTCTTGACTGAATATTAAATTTTGTTATTCACAACACTAACCTCCAGCAGGTGCTAAATGAAATTCGTCCAGGCATGACTGTGGCCATGTGAAACTACTCATGTCTAGCTGTGTTTTCTTCCTGTTTCCTTGGTCACTGACATAAGTCATAGGTGTACAGTTGCCTGGCTGATGATAATACAGCTTCTTTAGTAATTCCAGCAAACATCAACATACACTTGTAATTGATAGATAGTACATTTCTTTCTTTTAAATGTTGCTTGTTTTATTTCTTTTCTTCAAAGTGGGATGGCTTTTGGTAAGAAATATATTTAACTGAATTTCAGTGTCATCAGTTCAGTTCATTCACTCAGTTGTGTCCAACTCTTTGCGACCCCATGGACTGCAGCAGGCCAGACTTCCCTGTCCATCACCAACTCCCGGAGCTTAATCAAACTCATGTCCACCGATGCCATCCAACCATCTCATCCTCTGTCGCCCCCTTCTCCTCCCGCCTTCAATCTTTCCCAGCATCAGGGTCTTTTCCAAGGAGTCAGTTCTTCGCATTAGATGGCCAAACTATTGGAGGTTCAGCTTCTGCATCAGTCCTTCCAATGACTATTCAGAACTGATTTCCTTTAAGATTGACTGGTTGGATCTCCTTGCAGTCCAAGGGACTCTCAAGAGTCTTCTCTAACACTACAGTCCAAAGCATCAATTCTTCAGCACTCAGCTTTCTTTATACTTCAACTCTCACATCCAAACATGACTACTGGAAAAACCATAGCTTTGACTAGACAGATCTTTGTTGGCAAAGTAATGTCTCTGCGTTTTAACATGTTGTCTAGATTGGTCATAGCTTTTCTTCCGAGGAGCAAGCGTCTTTTAATTTCATGGCGGCAGTCACCATTTGCAGTGATTTGGACTCCCCCCAAATACCATGATTTTAGTTTCCAAATGTTGAGTTTTAAGCCAACTTGTTCCACTCTTCTCTTTCACTTTCATCAAGAGGCTCTTTAATTGTTCTTCACTTTCTGCCGTAAGGATGATGTCATCTGCATATCTGAGGTTGTTTATATTTCTCCCAGTAACCTTGATTCCAGCTTGTGCTTCATCCAGCCCGGCATTTCTCATGATGTACTCTGCATATAAGAAAATAAGCAGGGTGACAATATACATCCTTGACATACTCCTTTTGCAATCTGGAACCAGTCTGTTGTTCTATGTCGAGTTCTAACATTTGCTTCTTGACCTGCATACAGATTTCTCAGGAGGCAGATATGGTGGAATGGTATTCAGTGTCATGAATATATACAAATGATGATAAAATATGTTAGTGAAATTTTTTGAAAAAGTATGGACTTCTAAAGAGAGTAATGACTAAGAATTTGATCTGTGAACTTTTAGTTCCTTGGTAACTTTTAGTCCTTAGGTAACTTCTATTTGTTTTAATTACTGGCTAATATAAGTACAGCAGGAAATATTCACTCAGGATGGAATATAAACCCCCAAAGAAGAATTTGAAATATTGACTTAGATTGAAAGAATAAAACTAGGCCCCAGTTGATATTAGATTGTTGTTTTTTCACCTAGTTATAGGTAGAATTCCACAGTACTGCAGCAAATGACTATATACATTAATATGATCTGTAAGGGTTACCAGAAAGAAAAAAATCACTTTGAGCACTTGAATCAGTGTATATACATACTGACCACTCCTTTTGTCTTTTAAAATGCAATGTGCCTCTGTTTGATGCATACTGTCAGAGTATTTAGGTGTATTTACTAACATTTGCTTAGTTTATCAAGTGTGAGAGAGGCTGGTAAAAATCCTCAGGCTAACAGATGATTTTTAAGTGATTCTAAAAAGCTAGGTAAAGTGACAAATCACACTAATAAGCAAGTATATGTAATAGATTAGATCATGTTGGTTAAAACAAAGTTAAATATTTTCCTTACAATAGAGAATACTCAGGATTTTTAATGTGATAGAGTAATACAATAAAGGGATGTTAATGCTTTTCTCATACTTTCCTGACTATGACTGGGGATTTCTGCATGTTATTTGAGACATACTTTTGGAAAAATATTGACCTAGTTAAGTTTATCATAGTCTTAAAATTGAATAACAATGCAAATTAAACATCTATGTTTTCCTTTTCTACTTGCATATTTTGCTATTTCATATAAAATGAAGTTGAAATTTTAAATGCTTTGGAAGGTTTTAGGAAAAAAAAAATTAGGACATAGCATCTAGCCTCACAAATAATTCAGTGAAATTGGAAAACCTACAGAAAAGCTTGAAATAGCTATAGTAGAAGTATGAAGAAAAAAAGACAGGTTGTAAAAAATGTAGAGCAATGGTGGTTTTGATGAGTAGATCAAAGCATTGTCTTTGCCAGAGTAGAATTTGAGCTGTCTTTGAAACTGAGCAGTTTTTTTGTGATGATATTTGCTGTGTTATTTTGGTTTTCCATAATCTGAACTTCCTTTCAGTTCAAGATCATGCTTTTTGGTGAATTTGGTGGGAAACATTGCCTTGGCTCAAACTATAGATGAGAAAGGCCAGATTATCCTTCTTCCTACTCCATGCAAGCTAAGGCTTATCTGTTGGGACTCTCTCCAGTGATTTGGCACCTGGAGGAATACTAAGATGTGGCAATGTAGAATTCACACGTGGCTTTGGGGGTGGAGGTCAGCCATTACAGTGGTGGAGTTATGGTTGGTGGCAGTGCCAGTGTGGCATTCTTCCCTGGCTGCTTCTGCATCTTGACTTTGATTCTGGCTTCTGTTGCTTCATCTCCTCACTTTGTGATCTTAGACTGTTTCTCTAGTGTCCTGCTGATTTTGTAAACTTAAACATATTATTCCACATAAAATCTTTTTTTTTTTTTTTTTGCCTGTTTGTCACAGTTAGATGTTTGTTACCTGCAAAACCCTACTAATTCAACTTTAAAAGTTGAATTTGCAAGAAAGGGTTTATATTGGCTTCTGTGGTACAAGTTCTGCAAAGACAAAGACACAAATACTGTACGTACATTGGTCTTTGTGGAACCAGGGAGGCAGGTAGATGGCGGGAATTCTCCAGGCCAGAATACTGGAGTGGATACCTTTCCCTTCTCCAGTGGATCTTCCCAACCCAGGGATCGAACCCAGGTCTCCCACATTGCAGGCAGATTCTTTGCCAGCTGAGCCAACAGGGAAGCCCAAAAATATTGGAGTGGGTAGCCTACCCCTTCTCCAGTGGATCTTCCCAACTCAGGAATTGAACTGGGGTCTCCTGCATTACAGACGGATTCTTTACCAACTGAGCTATCAGGGAAGCCCCTTAACTAATTTGACTAAGGATGTTACTGAAGACTGGTCTTGAATTTTGTTTCTTGACATTTCATTTGCTCATTCACTTATTCAGCTGACAGGTATTTATTGAGTACCTTTCAAAATTTTTCATATTACTGAGAAGTTTGTATGCGATGCCCAAGACTTAGAAGCCTTTGTCTAGGTCTGTGTTTTGATCTGTGCTATTGGTTATGTCATTCTTTTCTTGATATTAAAACAATAAAAATGTATAGTTTAATAAAATATTAAGTTGATAGATAATCTGGAATTCATAAGAATTTTTACTGTTTTGCTATGAAATTTAGGATATGCAACTCTAAATTCAGAAAAGAAGTGGATGTATTTTAAGGATAAAGTCAGCATCTTTTGATTGCTTATGAAAATATTAATAATTAGGGTTATGTAACTTCTGTTTCCAGGTGAAGAAATATTTCAGCCATGGTATGATTTTGTTTGGTGCTTCATTAATAGTCTTATAACTATAAATGAAAGCTATCTTAGGTAAAACTAGATGGAGCTTATGTGATATTTATATCTTAGCGAAGAATCTGGTTCATGGATTCATGTAAGAGAAAACAAACAGCAAGTGAAATATATGTGTATATTGTTAACATTGCCAAAATAATTTTTTCGTTTTGCTTATTCCTCCTGAAGATATTTTCCTTTAAAACACAATTAGGTATAAGGCCAAATAAATCTTTTGAAGTTACTTATGTATTCAAGTGTACACACACACACATTTCTATAGCATATATATAATATGATTAAAACTAATTCTTATTCTTTCTTGTCTTATTTTATCTTCCTATAACTAACACTTAACAAGACATTTCCAGATAACTGGAAACTAAAATGTGTGATTTCTTTTTCAGATTTCCTGTGCTGTTACTGTATTTTCTTAGAATGTGTGTTTGAGTGAACAAAAGGCTTTGAAATTGAGACTCTAAATGTGCCACTCAGTGAAGTAAAAGATAACTAACTTCAAAAAAAAAATATTCTTGGCTTAAAGGGCACAGTCACTTAGATGAGTTTCTGGCATCCATCAGTACTTAAATATATTGATAATCTTGAGGCTGTAATTTTATTTTTACTAAATATAGGCAAACCTCCTTATTTGGAGAAAATGAGATTCTCTTTGGGAAGACCCATGAAGAATTAGCTTAATACAATGAGCTGTTTTGTGACTTTATGATAAATAATGATGATGAGGAAGAATTTCTTGCATTTGGTGTTGCTTAATATCTTGTGGTTTAGTCTTTCTTGACTTTTGTATGACAGCATAATTAATACTATTTTGAAACTTTAGGATCATCATTTTTTTCTGTTATAAGTTTGATAAACAGGAAAGAACATAAAAATGAAATATTTATTATGGTTTGGCAGAGTCAGAAACTGACTTGCATTCAGTTGGGATTCCAATGTTGAAAAACAATCTCCAGGCTTTCTGTTCTATGGTATTAAGACAGATCTCATAAACACTGGAATACCTAATGATTTGTGCATAAATAGCTTTATTTTTTCCTTAAAAAAAATAGAGGTGGCTACTAGAGGGGCAAGGAGATGATCTTTGAAGGTCTTTCTAGTGAAAATTTTATATTGTGTTTCTTATATTATGGGCATTGTTCTAAGCACTTTATCCACTCATTAAGGTATTACTGACTGTAAGTCTTTAAAAAAAGATTTGTAGTAACAGAATTAAATTACTAATGTTTTACAATAGGAGTTCTCACTCTAGGTTTTGTAATTACTTGTGAGGCAATACAAAATTAATACATTTGAAAATAGGAGTTTCAAATGTAATCAGCCATCAGCTTCTAACTCTAGCAAGTAAAGCAGGCAAACACCTTCTTGCCATGGCAGTTCCAGGCTATGAGAAATACGAATACAGGTGAATTAATGAACACTACTAAAACAGAATGGTTCCCTGAAGGCTTTTTTGAGGTTGGATTGTTTTAGCTGAGACCAGTAAAGTGAGACCTGTCAAGGGAATGGGGTAGGGGCATGCAGGGCAATTCAAGCAGAGGAGATGGCCCCTGTAAAGGCCCGGATGTTAGAAGTGCTAGATAGTGATGTTGAACAGACAGAACCAGAGGGAAGTGTCATGAGATGGCACTCTGCAGATCATAGAGGACTAATATTTGTAGATAAATTTCATAAATAAGTAAATTAATGCAAATTAAAGTTTACCCTGGGTTAACCTCCTTATACTTATATGTTTTCTGATATACTTCTTTTGTGAGTAAAAATAGAGATAGGGTTATTAACTAGAATAGCAGAAGTTGCACTAAATTTGCTCCCTCTCATTTCTAGTGAGCAAAAGGTGATTTCTTTCCCTTTCATGTTTGTGGCAATTGTGAATTACTGTAATGCTTTTTTTTTTTTCAACCACAGGTAGTTTCTAGCAATGGCAACCCACTCCAGTACTCTTCCCTAGAAAATCCCATGGACAGAGGAGCCTGGTAGGCTGCAGTCCATGGGGTCGCTAAGAGTCGGACACGACTGAGCGACTTCACTTTCACTTTTCACTTTCATGCATTGGAGAAGGCAATGGCAACCCACTCCAGTGTTCTTGCCTGGAGAATCCCAGGGATAGGGGAGCCTGGTGGGCTGCCGTCTGTGGGGTCGCACAGAGTTGGACACGACTGAAGCGACTTAGCAGCAGCAGCAGCAACAGCAGTTTCTATAGTGTCCTTGGAAGCATGAATATGAATATCACTTCTCACATGTTTTCAGGTAGAAATATATTGAGAACTTATTTTTTGGTGGGATTGTGATTCTTACATCTCCTATCTTGAGCTCCTCAGACATCTCAGTACAAATTAGATACTCCTTCACATTGCAGTGCTTGCTTGTGCTAAATCTATCGTAGTCCTTGAAATGAATGATTTTAAAACAATTTTCAAATTAGGTAATATTTCAGATACAAAGAGAAATACCTAATGAACACCCCATCCAATCTTGTCTAATCTTAATATGCAGCCTTATTTGCTTTACACAAAGCACCCCGTGTACTCCTCTTTGATTCCATTATCAACCCTCACTTCTCAGAGAAAACTGTGATCCTGTGTTTGCCTTTTTTTTTTTTTACCTCAAATAGGATTTTATGTTTTCATTGTATATATATGTGATCATAAGCAATATAAAGTATCATTTTGCACTTTAATCCATGAGGATACGTGCATCTCTTTTGTCTTAACTGTTGGCTGGCTTATATTGTATGGATGTTTTTTGAATATTGCATACAGTTTATACATTCTCGTTATGATAAAAACATTTAGCTTGTTTCCAAGTTGAATTTTCTCTTAACCTCTATCTTTGTCCATTGGTTTATTTTCCTCTTATGTCATTATTTCTTCTCCCCAAGATTTTAAAATTTCTTTTTAAAAAATTATTTTTTGTGATAACTTAACCTTGTAGGCAAACATAAAAATATCTCTTAATTTTATTTTGAATTCATTTTTATTTTATTATTAAAATTGACTAGATTATACTTAGTATATCTTCTCAAAATCAATAATTGTTTTTATAACAATGGTAAGAAAAAGAATACCTGAATGGTCTAGTGGTTTCCCCTACTTTCTTCAATTTAAGTCTGAATTTTGCAATAAGACGGAGAAGGCAATGGCACCCTATTCCAGTACTCTTGCCTGGAAAATCCCATGGATGGAGGAGCCTGGTAGGCTATCGTACATGGGGTCGCAAAGAGTCGGACACGACTGTGCGACTTCACTTTCACTTGGCAATAAGGAGTTCATGATTTGAGCCACAGCCAACTCCCGGTCTTCTTTTTGCTGACTGTATAGAGCTTCTCCATCATTGGCTGCAAAGAATATAATCAATCTGATTTCAGTATTGACCATCTGGTGTTGTCCATGTGTAGAGTCTTCTTTTGTGCTATTGGAAGAAGGTGTTTGCTATGACTAGTGCATACTCTTGGCAAAACTCTAACAGAAGCAGAAGATACTAAGAAGAGGTGGCAAGAATACACAGAAGTATACAAAAAATATCTCCACCACCCAGATAATCACCATGGCATGATCACTCACCTAGAGTCAGACATCCTGGAATGCAAAGTCAAGCAGGCCTTAGGAATCATCATTATGAACAAAGCTAGTGGAGGTGATGGAATTCCAATTGAGCTAGTTCAAATCCTAAAAGATGATGCTGTGAAAGTGCTGCACTCCTTATGCTAGCAAATTTGGAAAACGAAGCAGGGGCCACAGGAATGGAAAAGGTCAGTTTTCATTCCAATCCCAAAGAAAGGCAATGCCAAAGAATGCTCAAACTACCGCACAGTTGCTCTCATCTCACATGCTAGCAAAGTTATGCTCAAAATTCTCCAAGCCAGGCTTCAGCAATACGTGAACCGTGAAATTCCAGATGTTCAAGCTGGTTATAGAGAAGGCAGAGGAATCAGAGATCAAATTGTCAACATCTGTTGGATCATCAAAAAAGCAAGAGAGTTCCAGAAAAACATCTACTTCTGCTTTACTGACTATGCCAAAGCCTTTGACTCTGTGGATCACCACAAACTGTGGAGAATTCTGAAAGATATGGGAATACAAGACCACTTTACCTGCCTCCTGAGAAATATGTATGCAGGTCAGGAAGCAACAGTTAGAACTGGACATGAAACAACAGACTGGTTCCAAAAAGGGAACGGAGTATGTCAAGGCTGTATATTGTCACCTTGCTTATTTACCTTATATGCAGAGTAAATCATGAGAAATGCTGAACTGGATGAAGCACAAGCTGGAATCAAGATTGCCAGGAGAAATGTCAATAACTCATATATGCAGATGACACCACACTTATGCCAGTAAGTGATGAAGAACTAAAGAGCCTCTTGATGAAAGTGAAAGAGGAGAGTGAAAAAGTTGGCTTAAAGCTCAACATTTAGAAAACTATGATCATGGCATCCGGTCACATCCGTTCATGGCAAATAGATGGGGAAACAGTGGAAACAGGGACAGACTTTGTTTTTTTTTGGCTCCAAAATCAGAGCTGAAACTTCAATTCTTTGGCCACCTGATACGAAGAACTGACTCATTTGAAAAGACCCTGATGCTGAGAAAGATTTAAGGTGGGAGGAGAAGGGGGTGACAGAGGATGAGATGGTTGGATCGCATCACTGACTCAGTGGACATGAGTTTGAATAAGCTCCGGGAGTTGGTGATGGATAGGGAGGCCTGGCATGCTGCAGTCCATGGGGTCACAAAGACTCGGACACAACTGAGTGACTGAACTGAACTGAACTGAACTGAAGAAAAGAATAACTATGTTTTATAAACCTCTAATCTTTATAAAGACAGTGGTGGTGTGTTTTTCTGAGGATAGCCAATCAGTATTCCTAATTATCACCTTTAAAAATTTTCAATATAATAAAGATTTCACATGCTATATTTTAATAGGCATATTCAATTTATGAATGCTATGTTATTACATTTATAAGGCATTTAGTTGCTTAATAAAATGAAAAATGCCTTTTTGATATGTGAATTAATAAAATATATGAGTTTTATTGAAATAGTAGTTTGTATCTTTTCTTCTACCAGATACACACACTCATCACTTAGATGGATTAAGAAGCTGCTATACAGTGCGCAATCAGAAGTAAGTAATTATTCTATGTGATTAGAAAAATCATAATAAACTATGTCAGGCTAATTTACAAGACACATAACATACTTCATTTCTAACAAAACCTTCCCCCTCCAGTTCATAAAGTACCAAATGCACTTAGAACTATTTCAGGTCTACTCATTTGCTTGATTAAAATCATTGTTCTTTTAGTTCTGAGTCACAAAACTGGTGACATTATCTTCTCAGAAATAAAGTGTGGGTTCATTTGAGTTTTATCTTTTATCAGTGAAGCACTTAAATGTCTGCTAAGAAATGTAAGATTTCATGATAATTCTGGGAAAGATGATCCCTAAATAAATAAACTTGAAATTTTTTGAATGTGAGGTAGGATTGCCTCGTGATTGGCAAAGTTAATTTTAGAAGATTTATTCTTAGAAGCAACAGATTTCAGCCATTGCTGCATTGAAATGTCACAGTTTCTTGTGCCAAAAGTAAAACATGTATCATTCAAATTATCCTTTACTTCCACATGTATTAGATAACTAACATCCGTCAACAGTGTGCCAATTAGTAGTCTTTGTCTGTGTTGATAATTATGTTTTCAATTTAAAGTTATATTTGCATACATATATTCTGTCTTGTGATTCAGAGTTCTAAGGAAATTTAAGTAGGGTATGTAGCTTAACATTACGTAACACTCAAGAACGATTTACCATTTTATGTGCAGCAAGATAAGAATCATCATCAAGGAAATAAACTATTAAGTTTAGGAAAGATTTGTCAGTGGATGTAATTTAAACTAAACCAAATCTGTCAAACAAAAGAGAGCTGAAAAAGTATGAAATTATTTAAATTTATGAAAGCAAAAGTAATATTTTAGCTAGAGATTAAATATTTCCTTAGTTTTATAAGTAGTAAATCTATATAGGTTTCAGTAAGAGATGTATTCAATGTATATTGATTATTTGCTTACTTTAGAACAATTACCTTAGGCATAGTTTAAAATATCATTATGAGTATTGCTGTTTCAATTGTTGAATGTCACAGATTTTTGAATAACTTGCTTGATATCACAAAGTGGTAGAAGTAGAATTCAAACCCAAATATTTCTAACTCAAGAGTCTCATATTGTTTCCTTTGAGTGCTCAGTTTGTGTGTTTGCAGCGTGTGTTTCAGTTTGTGTGTTTGGGGCTAAGGGGTGGGGGAATTACATAAAAGGTAGGAAACTGACTATTCCAATAAAATGCAGTACTTGACTGGAGCCAAATCACGCATGTAATTTACATTGAGTGGGTGGACGGCTCTTTCGTACAATTATGATTTTTTTCAGTTATGTAGATATTGATAAATATATGCTTCCTTTTAGCAAAGTCACTCAGTCATGTCCAACTCTTTGCCAGCCCATTGACTGGAGCGTACCAGGCTCCTCCATCCATGGGATTTTCCAGGCAAGAGTACTGGAGTGGGTTGCCATTTCCTTCTCCAATACATGAAAGTGAAAAGTGAAAGTGAAGTTGCTCAGTCGTGTCCAACTCTTAGCGACCCCATGGACTGCAGCCCACCAGGCTCCCTCATCCATGGGATTTTCCAGGCAAGAGTACTGGAGTGGGTCGCCATTGCCTACTCCGATGGAAGTCCTAGATATTGATAAATATATACCTCCTTTTAGTTCAAAGTAAAATATGTAAATAATTCCAGTGGGTGACAAGTCTGATCCTAAAAGCATTTTGGAATCTGTAGTCATCATAGCTAATAGCTGTATCTGTTTCATAGGTAATATCTGCTAAATAGGTTTAGTTACTTATTTATTACATTTATTTATTGTTATTGTATGTTTTTCTGCTTCAGTTCATGCAGAACCCAACTGAGCTTCAGCATACCTAAAATATGTTCTTTCACTGTCTGATTTATATTTCACAGTTCAAAGAAGTAAAAATGAAAAGTGTCATTTGTTGTACAGACTTGATATACTGGCAAGGTGATTACAGTTTTTTATTTTTTCTGAGACCTTAAAAAGGAGCTACTAAGTTCACATTCTTCTGTACTTTATAAGATTATATTTCAGTCCTGTGTGAATTTCATGTATAGACTTTAGATAGACTATTTCACATAAAAGTCAAGACATCAGTAATAGATATGTACATATTGCTACCTAAAACTAGCCTTTATTTCTTGAGTGCTAAGCAAAGTAGAATGTGACTTTGGTATGTATTTATCTGACAAAATTTTTAAAAGAAAATTCATTCTTAACTCTGGAGCAAATTCTTGAACATTATGATGCCCCAAATGTGGACTCATTGTATATATATCATTGTCAATAGGAGCGTAAATTTATAACCTTGTATTAAGAAAAAAATAATGCTAATGGTCTTGTGTGGTAACCGAGTTTACTGTGAGGCTAATGCCAGAGATGAGACAGATGACTTGCAGGTTCCTTTTTGAAAGTAACATCTGGTCCAGCCCAGATATGAGCTTTTCTCTCTTCTGAGCTCTCAGAAAGTGCTGTTTTTGCTATATCAAAGACTTGGTTACATTTTCAAGATTGGTTCTTTGGTATTTACTTCAGAAGCATATCTAAATCTATCACTTGAAGGTCTCAATCCTTCCGTGACAACATACACAAATTCAATCTCTGAGGTACCCTCACACCTTATATGTTCCCTCCATTGTAGAATTCTGCTCAAGTCTAGAAAAGAGATTCCATTCAGCTCAGAAATGGAACAATGATTGTTATGAATAAAAACAAATTTTTTGGTCCAGATGGGAATTTTGCTTATCACTGATTTTTGAAAAGAGTCTGACGCTTTCCATGGAACTTTATGATTTTTTACCAATGTTCAAGAGGCTGTTAATTCCCTCAGACACTGACAGTGTGGGAAAAACACATCTTCCTCCTACTTTTCTACTTTTCTTGGCTGCACAACCAAGCAAAAATCACAGTACTCTAAGAAAGGTATTTTATTACTTAAAATAAATGGTAATAGAATATTAAACATGATACTGTGTGTGCCTTTCTTGTGGAGTAGAAGAGAGGAGGATTTTTCAAATCACTTCTGGATTCTACATGCATTAAAGTATAAATTTGGCACCATGGTGTCAGGATGTACGAACACATCTCCTCTATCCTCATTCCTCACCTTCTGCACTCAGTTGCATTGAACTTCAGGGACCTGCTTTGGATGGCCAGGACTGTAAACACTAGTCAAATATTCTTCAGCCTCCATGCCACAGAAAATATGTGGGTGTGATGTATAGGACAGTCAAGTAGAAAAAAAGGAAGAGATGGAGGGATAAATTAGGATAAAAACTGGAGTTCTTCCCTCATTTTTGGCAAAAGAACTTCTTAACTGATGTAATTGTGTTAATTTTAGTTATACAGTCAAAGAAGAATGTCTCAGAATAATCTAGTTACTGTTAAAAAACTTCCAACTATTTACTATTTCTTATCAACAGTTCAGAGTTAAGTTAGTTATTCATTGTTGGGTAGTGAAATGTCAACATAGTTGTTATTGAGTGATCTTGGTCATAAAAATCCTAATATTGAGAAATAGAAGGGACATAGATCGACTGATCCATCCGTTTAATATTTCCTTCTGTTATTGTGCTCCTTGCTTCTTCAGAGTGGGAATCTGAAGAATGTAGAGGGTCGGAAATGAAGAAGGCCCTACCTTCATCTGTATTATCTTAACTGAGCTCAAACTGTGATACCTATTTAATGATCTGCCTGTGTTTCTTTGATTACCTATACTGATCCCATATGACCCTCCTCTCTAGACATCCAAGTGAGAGGGACATCCTTTTCGGGTTCTCTTTGAATCCTGTAGAATGCTGGAAACTATTTCTGATGGTTATGGTGAGACTTTTGTAGAATTAATCCTGCCTTCGATCCTTGTAGAAGGGTTTGTTCTGATAAATGATGAGCTAAACCTCAAAGCTAGGGTTACAAAGGCATGGGTCATGTCCAAGTCAGTGTTAAATATAGTGCAAAGGAAAAACTCATAGCATAATGTCTGTGGTCTTAGGAGACATACTAGTAGAAAGAATACATGCTCGCTTTATATTCAGGATCCAGTTGTCACATTCTTCCATGGCTGTTCTATTTTATACCACTTCCTGTTATATCAGGGAAAAAAACACCAGAATTTTCCAGCCTTTGTCTCAATAACTGAAGAGAGTCTTTGCCTCAGTCCTTCCTTGAGGTATAAAAACAGATAATAGTAATTTTAAAGCTATGCCAAAGAAAATGAAGTCCAAGAAAAGTAATTTTAGCAAAATAGAACTAGTTTTGTGAAAATAATTTTTATTCTATTAATCATGTTCTATCTAGTTTTGTTCTTTCTTTTTCCATTAACAGTGAGTATCCAACTAAGTAGAAGTACCGACTAGGTAAATCATTGACAATGAAAGGAATAACCAAGAAATAAAAAGAGGTATTACATTAATTAATTTTGTAACTGGAAAAAATCTATTTTTGTTGTTTAATAAAGTAAAAAAAATAGCTGTAAAGCAATGCTAAAATGCCTGCTTATTGATGTCCCTACAAATGACAAAATATTATCTTCAAAAGGTTACCCAGACATTTTACTTTTAGTTAAAAGAATTCAAAACTATTATAAAATGTGGTGAGTAAAATTTATATATTTTTATGTATATGTGTTGTTATTTTAGACTAGTTTTAATATTTAAAATGTATGAAGCAACTAAAGCATATCGTCAGTTGATATAAAGGTTATATTATATATGAGAAATTCATAGTTTCTAAATACCATGTATTTACATATGTGTGTGTGTGTGTGTGTATACATGCATGTGTGTGTGCATGCAGTCACTTCAGTCATGTCCGATTCTTTGCATACCTATGGACTATAGCCCATCAGGGGTGTGTGTGTGGGTGGGTGTGTGTGTGTGTGGGTGTGTGTGTGTACATGCATGTGTGTGTGCATGCAGTCACTTCAGTTATGTCTGATTCTTTGCATACCCATGGACTATAACCCATCAGGCTCCTCTGTCCATGGGGTTCTCTGGGCAAGAATCTTGGAGTGGGTTGCCATAATCTCCTCCAGGGGATCTTCCCAATCCAGGATCAAACCCGCGTCTCCTGCAGCTGCTGCATTGCAGGTGGATTCTTACTACTACGTCACCAGGGAAGCCTATATATATGTGTATATACAGATATGTGAAACCATAAAATAAACAATTGTATTTAATATAGTAAGTGTAGTAGATTTTAGTCTACTGTGTGTTGTATGTGAATGTGAATATTAAAGTCGCTCAGTCATGTCTGACTTTTTGCGACCCCATGGACTGTAGCCTGCCAGGCTCCTCTGTCCTTGGAATTCTCCAGCAAGAATACTGGAGTGAGGTTGCTATTTCCTTCTCCAGGGGATATTCCCAACCCAGGGATCAAACCCAAGTCTCCCGCATTGCAAGCAGATTCTTTACCGTCTGAGCTACCAGGGAATGATCTGTTGTATGAGTACCTTGAAAAAGATAGTGTGCTTTCTAATAAACTTCCTCACAATGGCTTTAGTATGTTCACACTTCTAGCCTTGTCTCAACCAATTTATGGAATTAGTGCTATAGTAGAAGAAATAGGAAGAATGGTTGGGAGTATTTTATGGAGATTATATAATTGTTTAGACCTGTATTTAATTAATATATACCTAAAATATTTGTAATCCTAGCAGATTTACAAGTATATTATACCGAGAGTAACCACCATTCTACTCTCTGCTTCTGTTCAACTATTTTAGGTTCTGATTATAATTTTCACATTGTATACCTTAAATATGCATGATTTTATTTGTGAATTCTATCTCAGTAAAGCTAGAAAAATTAATAAGTACTAGTAAAAAAAAGTTTACAAAATTTCTGTTCACTGTAGTCACAACATACTGTTTGCTTCTTCTTTTATGTTGTTTCTTTTTCCAATTTTTTTTTTCCTTTCATAATTGTTGTTTGGAGCCTTCCCACCTCCAGCCAGATTTCTCGTATACTCCCTTTGTCTTTAATACCTTGTTTGCGCTGCTCAGCACTACTGTCCCTCCTACCCTTCCGTCTACATGCCACCATCAGAACAAAGCATTGCTAGTAAACATGGGTGGCTTTCCTTTGTCTGTAGAAGATATTTGAAATTTATTAGCCTGAGCGTGCTGCAATTCATGGGGTCACAAGAGTCGGATACGACTGAGCAACTGAACTGAACTGACTAGCCTGATAGGTTGTCTATTAAATTTCTATTTAATTTATATGCTTAGTATTTTTGTAAGCTATTCAACTGATCTAATTTACCACCCCAACCTTCTAGGTATACTTCATTGGCCTTCAGATGTGCCTTGTGCTTTCCCACCTGTAGGCCTTTGTTCACACTCTTGATGTCTTAAATTCTTCTCTATATCCTTCAAGACCCAACTTGAATCCCTCCTCTTCTGTGCAATAATTGCTGACTAGTACAGCTCATTGCCTTTTCCTGTGCTGGTCTCCTAAAATCCATGTCACCTAAGAGACATAGCATTATATCAAGTCAGCAACAAAGTAAGGTGACGTGTTTACTGGAACATGGGAGAATGTTTTCTCCAGAGAATGAAAGACAAGTTTGTCGGGATAACTATCTCATTATGAGAATGTGTAAAGATGATCATGGGAAGAGCATAGGACATACTGATGCTTCTATGTACACATGCTAAGTCAAACAATAGGAAAAATTGTTTGGACTGTTTTTTATTTCCTTTATGCCATCTGAAGTTCTAATATTCAAAGATGTTCGACTGATTCATAAAGTTTAGGATTCATGGTTATAACCTGTGGTTGTCACTTTTGTTAGACTATAAACTTGGAGGGTAAGAATTTAGCTTTCACTTGCTGTCCAGCAAAAGGCTTTGTGTTTAGCACATGCTTAACTAATTTCTATTTTAGTGATTTGATTATGAACAACACACGTAATTTATATGGCTGTATGTGATGCACTTGAAAGATGGTACCTTTTAGGCTCACTCTGCAATATTTATCAAAAAGGATGATATTTCTTCCCCAAATTAGAAAATCTACTTGTAAATAATTTACTTTCAAGGGTGGATATGAATGATCTTTATTCTGATTATTTTAATTATTAAATTAGTAAACACCCAGAGAAGCTTTGATTCTCCAAACAATTACATCATGACGTGTCCCTAACCCCCTTGAAATTAGAAGGATTGCATTTACATTCATGTGCAATACGTGGAGAGACATTTTCCTTAGCTCAATAAACCTAATCTGTCTGGCTTGCATTTACTTTTACAAATACTTTCATTCATTTCTTTAATAACAATGTGGAAATATGAGGCAATCTAAAAAAGCTATTCTAATATTTATTTGGTTTTTTGTATTATTTTATCAGCAAACTATTAATCTGTGTCATTTATTACAAATACTGAGAGTGGGGGAAAACATATTTATCAAATAGTCAGAGCCTTGGAGAAATTTTTGTTTGTCAAACAAAGAACTTTTCTACATCTCATGGAGCATAGTATGTATAGTAAAGATGTTGAATTTTTCATGTTATACCAGAAAGAAAGAAAGAAAGTGAAGTTGCTCAGTCGTGTCCGACTCTTTGTGGCCCCATGGACTGTAGTCTGCCAAGCTCCTCCATCCATGGAATTTTCCTGGCCAAGAGTACTGGAGTAGGTTGTCATTTCCTTCTCCAGGGGATCTTCCTCACCCAGGGATCAAACCCAGGTCTCCCACAATGCAGGCAGCCGCTTTACTGTCTGAGCCACCAGGGAAGCCCTAAAGTAAAGTTGCTCAGTCGTGTCCGACTCTTTGTGACCCCATGGACTGTAGCCTACGAGGCTACTCCGTCCATGGGATTATCCAGTATACCAGACTAGTTTTCAAAAGATGATCATGCTCTTGAACTTCTGTTGTTTGTTGAAGTCATGAACTCTTTATTACCAAATTCAGACTTAAATTGAAGAAAGTAGGGAAAACCACAAGACTATTCAGATATAACCTAAATCAAATCCCTTACAATTATACAGTGGAAGTTAAAAATAGATTCAAGGGATTCGATCTGATAGAAAGAGTGCCTGAAGAACTATGGATGGCCATTCATCCATAGTTGAATGGATGAATGGCTTGTTCATGCCATTGTACAGGAGGCAGTGATCAAGACCCTCCCCAAGAAAAAGAAATGCAAAAAAAGCCAAATGGTTGTCTGCAGAGGCCTTACAAATAGCTGTGAAAAGAACAGAAATGAAAGGCAAAGGAGAAAAGGAAAGATATACCTGTTTGACTGCAGAGTTCCAAAGTATAGCAAGGAGAGATAAGACAGCCTTCCTCAGTGATCAATGCAACGAAATAGAAGAAAACAATAGAATGGGAAAGATTAGAGATCTCTTCAAGAAAATGACAGATACCAAGGAAACAGTTCACGCAAAGATGGCACAATAAAAAACAGAAATGGTATGGACCTAACAGAAGCATAAGATACTAAGAGGTGGCAAGAATACACAGAAGGACTATATGAAAAAGATCTTCATGATCCAGACAACCACTTAGAACCAGACATCCTGGAATGCGAAGTCAAGTGGGCCTTAGGAAGCATCATTACGAACAAAGGTAATGGAGGTGATGGAATTCAGTTGAGCTAGTTCAAATCCTAAAAGATGATGCTGTGAAAGTGCTGCATTCAATATGCCAGCAAATTTGGAAAACTCATCTGTGGCCACAGGACTGGAAAAGGTCAGTTTTCATTCCAATCCCAAAGAAAGGTAATGCCAAAGAATGCTCAAACTACCGCACAATTGCACTCATCTCACACACTAGCAAAATAATGCTCAAAATTCTCCAAGCCAGTCTTCAGCAATACATGAACCGTGAACTTCCAGATGTTCAAGCTGGTTTTAGAAAAGGCAGAGGAACCAGAGATCAAATTGCCAACATCCGCTGGATCATCGATAAAGCAAGAGAGTTCCAGAAAAACATCTATTTCTGCTTTACTGACTATGCCAAAGCCTTTGACTATGTGGATCACCACAGGCTGTGGAAAATTCTGAAAGATATGGGAATACCAGACCACCTGACCTGCCTCAGGAGAAGTTTGTGTGCAGGTCAGGAAGCAACAGTTAGAACTGGACATGGAACAACAGACTGGTTCCAAATAGAGAAAGGAGTACGTCGAGGCTGTATATTGTCACCCGGCTTATTTAATTTATATGCAGAGTACATCATGAGAAACGCTGGACTGGATGAAGCACAAGCTAGAATCAAGATTTCTGGGAGAAATATCAATAACCTGAGATATGCAGATGACACCACCCTTATGGCAGAAAGTGAAGAACTAAAGAGCTTCTTGATGAAAGTGAAAGAGGAGAGTGAAAAGTTGGCTTAAAACTCAACGTTCAAAAAACAAAGATCATGGCATCCAGTCCAATCACTTCATAGCAAATAGATGGGGAAACAATGGAAACAGTGAGAGACTTTATTTTGGGGAGGGGGAGGGGCTCCAAAATCACTGCAGATGGTGACTGCAGCCATGAAATTAAAAGACATACTCCTTGGAGGAAAAGTTATGACCAACCTGCTGCTGCTGCTGCTAAGTCACTTCAGTCGTGTCCGACTCTGCGTGACCCCATAGACGGCAGCCCACCAGGCTCCGCCGTCCCTGGGATTCTCCAGGCAAGAAAACTGGAGTGGGCTGCCATTTGCTTCTCCAGTGCGTGAAAGGGAAAAGTGAAAGTGAAGTCGCTCAGTCATATCCGACTCTTAGCGACCCCATGGGCTGCAGCCTACCAGGCTCCTCCATCCATGGGATTTTCCAGGCAAGAGTACTGGAGTGACCAACCTAGAAAGTGTATTAAAAAGTAGAGTCATTACTTTACCAACAAAGTGCCATCTAGTCAAAGCTGTGGTTTTTCCAGTAGTCAGGTATGGATGTGAGAGTTGGACTATAAAGAAAGCTGAGCGCTGAAGAATTGATGCTTTTGAACTGTGGTGTTGGAGAAGACTCTTGAGAATCCCTTGGACTGCAAGGAGATCCAATCATTCCATCCTATAGGAAATCAGTCCTGAATTTTCATTGGAAGGACTGATGCTGAGCTGAAACTCCAATACTTTGGCCACCTAATGCAAAGAACTGACTCATTTCAAAAGA
The DNA here is from genome assembly GCA_024291935.2 of Okapia johnstoni. NCBI lineage: Eukaryota > Metazoa > Chordata > Mammalia > Artiodactyla > Giraffidae > Okapia > Okapia johnstoni. The sequence goes on along the minus strand of CM044312.1, from coordinate 75,327,118 downwards.
CCCTGATGCCGGATAAGATTGAAGGCAGGAGGAGAAGTGGGTGACAGTGGATGAGATGGTGGGATGGCATCACTGACTTTATGGACATGAGTTTGAGTAAGCTTTGGGAGTTGGTGATGGACAGGGAGGCCTCGCATGCTGCAGTTCATGGGGTCACAAAGAGTCGGACACAACTGCGCGATTAAACTGAACTGAAGCATATGTTTTTTAATAAGAACAAACTGCTCTGTTCCACAGTTTTCTAAAGTAGTTTAAGGAGTTTGCAGTGTTAGAATATAAAATGTGTTATTTAGACCCAAATCCATTTAGCCGTGTTATTCTGGGTCACAGTTTATAAAGCATGATGGTGAAAAAACAGAGGGATAAGCACTTTAGACTATGAAAAAAATATTTTTTAAATACCAAAGCTAACCAGGCCTTTGAATTTACATTTTTAAGTTTATTTATCTTGGTGTTTTACTTTTATTATCTTTAAAATAGTGACAATGGAAGTCAAATTCGAGGATATTGACCTGCTGAATTTCATTGACTGTTTTCCCTTTTTTTCCCATCATAGGCAATATACAATCATAGCCAGCACAGGTAGCACATATATTCTGTCCCAGGCCCTGATATATAAGCTTGCTACTAGTATTAACTCTTTCAACACTTACAGAACCCTTTGAGGTACATAGTGCCATAATTCCCATTTTAAAGATAAAGAAACTGATTTAAAGGATTAGCTGACTAGTCCGAGTCACTCTACTAGTACTTATCAGAGTCAGAGTTCAAATCCAACCACTCTCCTATAGTAACTCAGACAGCAACTAAATTTCTGCAGTGCAGAATGTGAACCTGCGATTGCCTATATTTGTTTTGCATTAGTTGCATCAGCTTAATCATCAGCAAAAAAAGGAGATGTTAATCATATCCAGCAAATATTCCAGAGAGATGGTGTGAGGATCATGTTAATTACTATACAGGAAAGCACTCTAAAACTTGTAAAGAGTGTCAGTCTTTTCACAAATTAATAATGTATAAAGTTGGAGAGAATAGAGTTAGAAGTTTAAGATATATTCAATACCATTAATTTTTTTTAAACAAATGTATCTGGAAGGGAAGTGATGTAGAGCCCCTGCCATTTAAGGGTGTGCATTGTTGATGGAGAGCAGATTTATTTGGGGATTTTAAAACCAGAATCTGATAAATTCTGTTCAGCAACACCAGAATCTACTTTCTTTTCAAGTGATGATAAAACGTATTCTGAAATATGGCATATCATGGGTCATAAAACAAATGTCAACAAATTCAGGAAAAGGAAATAATATAGAGTATGTTCTCCAACCATGTGAAAACAAACTAACAATTAGTACCAAAATGATAACAGAAAAATTTCCAAACATTTTGAAATTAAATAATATGCATGTAAGTAATTCATGTGTCAAAGTGGAAGCCTCAAAGGAATTTTTTAAAACACATAGTACTGAATGAATATTAAAATATAGCATATCAGTATTTGTGGAACTTTTGTAACACTGAATGCATACATTAGGCGAAAATGTCAGAGTAGATCTCAGATCAGATCAGATCAATAACCTAAGCTTGCACCTCAAGAATCAAGAATAATAGAGCAAAATAAACCCAAAACAAGAAGAAGGGAAAAAAAAAACAGAAATCCATGAGACTGAAAATAGAGAAAATGAAACCGAGACTTGTTACTTTTAAAGTAACTTCATCAAGATTGACAAACCTTTAGCAAGATAGACAAAAGAGAGAAGACACAAATTGCTGATAAAAGTAATGAAACAGAGGATATCAATACAAATCATGCAGATATCAAAAAAGACAATAAAGGATTGATACAACTTCACATGTATAAATTTGATAACACTGACAGAATAGATTAATTCATTGAAAAGTACAACCTACCATAACTCATTCAATATAAAATAGATAATTTGAATAGCTGTGTAACTATTAAGGAAAATGAATTTTGTAATTTTGAAACTTCCAGAAAGGAAATTCCAAGTCCAGATGGTTTCTTTGAGAACTTGAACAAGAATTAACACCAATTCTACACAGTCTTTTCCAGAAAATATTAAATAAAGGAGTGCTTGTCAATTCATTTTGTGAAGTTAGTATTACCCTACATCAAAATAAAATACAAGAAAATAAAATGACAGACCAATATACCTCAACAGTGTCCCCAGTGTAGACACTGAAATCCTTAAAAATGTATTAGCAAAAATAATTCAGCAACACATAAATAGAAATTATACCATCTGGAAAAAGTTTGACAATTTCTTAAAATAAGTAAACATGTAATTACTGTATAACCCAATAGTTGCACTCTTGGGCCCTTAGTACAGAAAAATGAAAACTTATGCTCATACAACTATCTGTACACAAATATTTATAGCATTGTTTTCATAATAATCCCAAATGGGAAACAACCCAGATGTCCTTCAGTGGATAAATGGCTCAACAAACCATGATACATTCATACCATTGAATATTCAGAAAACATGAATACCAAAATCCCGAACTTGGTACAAACAACCTGAATACATCTCCAGAGAATTATGCAAAACAACTCAAAATGTTCCATACTATATGATTCCATTCATATAACATTCTTGAAAGGCCAGATTACAGAAATGGATAACAGATCCTCTTTTGCTTGGATCTGAATGTCCTGAACAAAGCCTGAGAATGTACCCTGGGCTCTGTTTGAATGCTGTCAGTAGATTTGGGAATTAAATTTGGAGGCTGACCCCAGGCTAAGTGGTAAAATAGATAAATTTTATATTTGATGCCACTCTACCTCTCTTTTTCTGAGCTTCTCCTTGTCCTGGTTCCTATTGTCTCTTTTTTCCCCAACCCTGTGAATCTTGGCTCTCAAGTGGTTGCCAACTCTGAGATGTATGTGAATTAGAGATAATGGCTTATGGTGTTTTATCTTCCAGTGTGTTCAAGTTTAGTTGAGAACTCAAGCCTGAAAAGCTTTAAGATTCAAATGGCAGATAATGAAGAGGGAATTTTGTTCAGGAGGCCTATATGGTGATTCAAATCAAGTTAGAGGTGCAGCTGCCAACTCGGGGGTATCCTAAATTATTCCTGACCTAGTACCTTTCACATGTTGCATCCGAGTTTTCTAAGTTAATTTTTTTTAATGAATGCATTGCTTTATTCCAACATTCAAAGGTAATCTTCAATAATCATATTAAATTCAGGTGGGGAGCAGAAACATTTTTAACAAGCAAATAAGAAAAGAAAATTGAAAGTGATGACTTACATATTGCTACAATTCAAGTGGTAACTTCAGAGTGATTTTTTATTATAGCATGTAGAAACTTCTGTCAATTTAAGTACATTTTCTGAAGTTGTTTTCTTCATTGAACCAAAAGCATTTGTTTTAATATGGCACATGGTTAAAATCTTCCAGATGTTTTTACAGGACTTGGTGGTACAATTGAATGGCTTTACTTCTTATATTATGAAACACATTTTTTCTTCAAGCTCTGGCCTTGTTTTTTCAAAATGCAAAATCAGTTGAATATTTGTTACAAGCAAATCCAAGATCTATATTAGTAGCTGAGGAGCAAAAATGAAGAGAAGAAATTTTGGAGCAATTTCTTCCCAAGCAAAACTCACACAAATTGGCAGCTGATTAGAGGTTTTAGGTCTTGTAATCACTTCAGTACTTACTTCTGAGATTATACCATTCTTATTCCATAATTCTCAAAATCAGAGTTTTATTCCTCCTAAGCCCTCATAATAGTGGCAAAGTACTAGGGGGAAAAGTCCATTTTCTTCAATTGGCTAGAGAGAATGATTCTATTTTCCATTGCTATTTTTGTCTCATCATTCTTTTGATACTTTGAAATGAGTGTTGTTTTCCATTCAGATATTCAGTTGGCAAGTTATTTTCTAGCTTTCAGACATGAATTGGCATTAAAAAGATGAACTTTTTTTCTTTTTAAAATCTCTTCATTCTTCCCTGTTTAGTGGTGAGGACTACATGCATATACATGTATATTTGAACTCTTTCCAGAGTCAAGATTCTATATTTAAAAAAAAAAAATTTCTGGGGAACTAAAACGGAGTTACTTGAATCAGCCTATTTCATTGCTCATTAAACACCATTTATGCAAGTGACTTACATTATATACAGATTGTTTCTCTAATTGGTTAAAAAAATGCTGTGTACATAAATTTATTTCTCAGAAACTAAAATCTAACTGTCTGTGACCCCATTCCTGTGAAAGACAGGTGACAATGATAGGAGGGTAAAATATTTTACATGTAGTATAGGGTTAATACAACTATTATTTATTTACTCGGATAAAAAAGCTATTTTCCTGAAAGCATAACTAAATGTTCCAGTTCCAAGTTATCAGAAAATGCGCAAGTTTTTAAAGTAGCTTTCAAGATATTTTAGTCTTAAAATGAAAATAATTTTCTGCTTGTAGGCTGTCTTAGTTCCTCCAGAAATGCATGTCTTTCCTTTGTACCCATCACAGGGCTCTGTGTGTTATTAAATTATGAGATTTTATATCTGGGAAAGAACCTTAATGAAAAGCAAGTTCCTTTAATATTGAGGAAGCCGAGACTTACAAGAGTTTAAATAGCATGCCTGGTTCACACAGATTATTCAGAACTCCTGATTTGAAGCTGATGATCTTTTATGTGAATGCAGAATGTTTATTCTTGGTGGAAGACCTTTTGGAATGTAGTCGTGCTAATGGCTTCCTAATTGATGAACTGTTTGAGCAGAATTAAATTTATATTGTTTTGGGGGGCAACAAATCAGTTCAGTTTAGTTCAGTTGCTCAGTCATGTCCAACTCTTTGCAACCCCATGGACTACAGCATGCGAGGCTTCCCTGTCCATCACCAACTCCCAGAGCTTACTCAAACTCATGTCTACGGAGTCAGTGATGCCATCCAGCCATCTCATCCTCTGTCATCCCCTTCTCTTCCCACCTTCAATCTTTCCCAGCATCAGGGTCTTTTCCAATGAGTCAGTTCTTTGCATCAGGTATTGGAGTTTCAGCTTCAGCATCAGTCCTTCCAATGAATATTCAGGACTGATTTCCATTAGGATGGACTGGTTGAATCTCCTTGCAGTCCAAGGGATTCTCAAAAGTCTTCTTCAACACCACAGTTCAAAAGCATCAAATAAATGACACCTTTTAACTTTTTCTGCTTCCTGGATTTTCTAACTATATGGATTTAAAAATCTTTATGTTTTCAGCACATACCAACAAATAAATCTACATTAGTTTGTATAGCTAGTGTCTATGGTTTTACTTTCTCTGTTAATTTGAGTAAGTTAGTTGCATGGTTTACATGAACACAAACTACTGAACATTCATGAGCTGAAAGAACTCCTGAATTCAGAGTAAAGTCCCTATACTCTGATCCTGATAAAGTGAGGGTAGGTGATTTAGAAGGCTAGGGGGCATTGAAGCAAGTCAGGGTAGATGACTGATGTGCTGTGGGACCCTGGCACACCAGGTTCAGCCTCAGTGACCTCAGGAGAGTACTCTTGTAAGGATAGTCATGTAGCAGACTGGTTCGTGTAAATTGTTGAACTGGGGAATGCATGAACTGTACATCATTATTAGTGTATAGTTTTAGGATCTTTAAGCCAACTGTGGTAAGCATGCAAGGGAGACAAATGAGTTTTCTTTCCTCTTCTTGGGCCAAGTTATTTTAGATGATTTCCCCAGTATGTTATAAAAAAGTTATAATGAATCAATTTCAAGGCAGAATGTCTGCTTTGGTCTCTGAAATCCCATTTTAGTGTGCTTTGTTGCTGTGGTTTTGATAGGTAAATAGGTATATCTCCATGTGTTGTCAACCCAAGTGAAATTATACTCACAGGTAAAAGCCAGCCCAAACCTTATTCCTGGTGTTAATTGGAGATGTGCCAGTATGTGCAAAATTGGTTAAGAGGAACACATGAGTAAATACCTTAAAATCTCCTCAGTTATCTTTAAAGTGTATGTGTGTGAGAGAGATAATATTCTGGAAAATAAGAATAAACACAAATGTAACTATAACTCCAGGGGTTACGTTGAAATTGAAAGTATTTTCTTGTCATAGGTAACAACATAACAGCATTTATGGGGCTTCTGGTCTTTGAAAAAATATAGTTTAATTCTGGGATGCTATAGAATGTAGCCTTTAATTATTATTTAATATTAGTTTGGTACCAACATACCTTAACCATAAAATATGCAAAATGAGACATGGTACTTTTAAGTTGGGATGCCAATTAAAAGTAATATAATGTAAGGCAGTTGTGAGTTTTAATGAATTATTTCATTAGTATATATTTGGAAAGATTCTCCCATTCTTCTGTTACAGGGCCTCAAAGACTGTCTGAACCATGGTGTTTTAAAACAGATATTTCATAATATTAATTATATATAGTTAATATATATAATGTACATAATATAATATAGCTATTCTTCTGTTCTTCTAGGGTGCTTTCACACTACCTCCAATTCAGGCTCCCAAATTCATAAGTATATTTGATACCAAACTTATTAAATTCACATTGTGCTATGCTTAGTTGCGTCCAACTCTTTGTGACCCCATGAACTGTAGCCTGCCAGGCTCCTCTGTCCATGGGGATTCTCCAGGCAAAAATATTGGATTGGGTTGCCATGCCCTCCTCTAGGGGATCTTCCACCCCAGGAATTGAACCCACGTCTCCTGCATTGCAAGTGGGTTCTTTACTGTCTGAGCTACCAGGGAAGCCCATGAATGGTGGAGTAGGTAGCCTGTCTCTTCTCCACTCCAGGAGAGTGTCCTAACCCAGGAATTGAACCGAGGTCTCCTGAATTACAGGTGGATTATTTACCAGCTGAGCTACCGCAGAAGCCCCAAATTCACCCTAGTAGCAAGAATATCATTATGCCTGAATTCTTGTCATTGAAAGTTTGGTGCCGTGCCTTTTCAGGATCTGTAATTCACAAAGTTGACTATTTGGAAGAGAGTACTTAATTATTCTAATCTCTTCCTCCAGCCTTCATCTTTCCCCTTAACCAGACTGCTCTAACTTCTGTTCCTCCCATAGAGGAGGTTCTCATGTTAACCCTGCCCTACACCTCTTTACGATTTGTTCTCAGGAAGAATTTGAAAATTATATTCACTAGGACAGAGGAGCCTGGTGGGCTGCCATCTGTGGGGTCACACAGAGTCGGACACAACTGAAGCGATTCAGCAGCAGCAGCAGCATTCATATTCTTACAAGTGACTGATGAAAGTTAAATGTGCTCCTTACTTCTAAAGATCTTTTCTTTTTTAAAGAGAAGAGATTTGTAATCAAAGAAACACATCTCTATTGGTGGAATTTAAAGAATCTGTTCCAGTTACTGGAAATACTTTTGAGGAGGTAGGATCATCACTAGCACTGTGTGAAATCGTGACATAGAACTGAATTTCTGCCTTTTCTACATGTAGACTTAGAGCACATACTTTTTCTTTTTATCATTTACTTTAACCTATTCATAAGTAAGAAACAGATGGAGTGATTTTCCATCTGCTTAAAATGGTGGGATCCAGCTGTCACAAAGGTGATTATAATTTATCCATGCAAATTTCTCTTCAACCTGGGAGTAATCAGAGAACATACAGAAGTACAGGTTAACAAAGAGCTAGGGAAAACAGATTGTCCAGATTAATTTTGTATATGCTCTGTGGTATAGAAGACCTCATAATATTTAGTTCTTTTTGCTCAATGTGAAGAGAAACCCTCAAAACACAAAAAGGCTAACATTTCATATCCACAGATGATTAACATTGTTGTTGAACTTTACTCACTTTCTTTACATATTGTTTAGTGAAATTGAGATTATATTTGATTTTGTGTGTTGCTTTTAAACTATTCAGGTATTCATATGTTAATAAAGTTTTTAAGCATTATAGTTATTTATCATATTATTTAGTTGTAACATACTTCACATTATAATAAATATACAATTGTTACTTATTTAAACTGCTTCTAATATAAGAAAAACATATTTCTCAATAAAAAATTGTTGTTTCTAAGATTTTTAACATTGATCACAAAATTATCTGATTTATTTGTGTATAGAATATAAAATGAAATTATAGTGGCTTTTTCAAATAGTTGTTTGCATCTGTATTCATTTTAAAGTAGCATTTTTTTACCCAAATGATTTATGAAAATCCTTTATCATACATGAAAGTACATCAGACTTTTTGATTTTCTTCTCGATATTCTATTTTGTTCTTTTTGATACATTTGACTCTTATTCATCTTTAGTATAGGTTTTAGGAAACAATAAATTAGATTAAAAATTAATATATTAACTAAACTATGGCTCATTCAAATATCTAGATACTCACAAAGATCCATCTTGTCAAAGCTGTGGTTTTTCCAGTAGTCATGTATGGATGTGAGAGTTGGACTATAAAGAAAGCTGAGTGCCAAAGAATTGAACTGTGGTGTTGGAGAAGACTCTTGAGAGTCCCTTGGACAGCAAGGAGATCAAACTGGTCCATCCTAAAGGAAATCAGTCCTGAATATTCATTGGAAGGACTGATGCTGAAGCTGAAAACTCCAATACTTTGGCCACCTGATGCGAGGAACTGATTCATTGGAAAAGACCCTGATGCTGGGAAAGATTGAAGGCGGGAGAAGGGGACGACAGAGGATGAAATGGTTGGATGGCATCACTGACTCTATGGACATGGGTTTGAGTAAGCTCTGGGAGTTGGTGATGGACAGGGAATCCTGGCATGCTGTAGTCTATGGGGTTGCAAAAAGTTGGACACGACTGAGTGACTGAAATGAACTGAAACCTTTAGTAGCTCTAAATGATTGGTAATTATAAGCCCATCACAGTATCACAGGAAAAATTGTAAATCTAACTTAATGTATTTTCCCTGTCACTTCACAGCAATAGATAGGAAAAAGTGGAAGCAGTGACAGATTTTATTTTCTCGGGCTCCAAAATCACTGTGGATGGTGTCTGAAGCCATGAAATTAAAAGACACTTGCTCCTTGGAAGGGAAGCTGTGACAAAGCTAGACATCATATTAAAAAGCAAGACATCACTTTGCTGACAAAGGTCCATATAATCAAAGCTATTGCTTTTCCAGTAGTCACGTATGGATGTGAGAGTTGGACCATGAAGAAGGCTGAGTGCCGAAAATTTGATGCTGTTGAACTGTGGTGTTGGAGAAGACTCCTGAGAGTCCCTTGGACTGCAAGGAGATCCAACCTGTCAATCCTGAAGGAAATCAGTCCTGTTATTCATTGGAAGGACTGATACTGAAGCTGAAACTCCAATACTTTGGCTACCTGATGTGAAGGGCCAAGTCATCGGATAAGACCTTGATGCTGGGAAAGATTGAGGCAAAAGGAGAAGAGTGCGGCAGAGAATGAGATAGTTAGATAGCATCACCAACTTAATGGACATGGAATCTAAGCAAACTCCAGAAGATAGTGAGATAGTGAAGGATAGGGAAGCCTGGCATGCTATAGTCCATGGAGTTGCAGTGTCGGAGATGACTTAGCGACTGAACAACATAGTATATAAAGTATAGAATATATATACTGTCTATAGAATACTGTTGGATTTATTTGACAAAATTTTGCATAGTATGTAAATTTAAAGGTATCAATTTAAATTTTTAAATATTTTTATATTCCTTATTTTCAAATGTTTGAATATAGGTCTTGCTATTTTCCATTTTCATCCAAATGATCTGACACTACGGTGATATGATTCTCAGGCTTTTTAGGATCTACTGTGTAGATTGTCTAAGCTCACTCAGTCATTAAATTCATCTTTACATTGCCAAATACATTGTTAAATTCCTGTATGGAATACATATACAAAATAATTTACCTCTCACTAATTGTAAAATCCATATTTGTCCATTAAAGTAGTTTGAAAACATTGATTTATTATGGGTCCTTGGTTTGTAGTCCAAAGCTTATTTGTGTGTTTATGTACGGTTTCGTTGAAAGAAAAGAATACAACATTGCAAAATGTGGAAATTTATCAGTTTTCTCTTTTGTCAAATTCGCCCTTTAAATCCTCAAAGCAAAAATCAATATAATGTGATATTTTAAGCCTGCATATATTTCTAAGGATATCCAGAAAAGCATTTAAAAATATGTTAACTAATACTTATTGTTATCCTTATTAAAAATATAACTGGTACAGAGGTAAGGATGAATATAAGATATAAGGATGAATTAAGCTAGGACTCCAGTGTTCTTGCCTGGAGAATTCCAGGGACGGGGGAGCCTGGTGGGCTGCTGTCTATGGGGTCGCACAGAGTTGGACACGACTGAAGCGACTTAGCAGCAGCAGCATGATATTAGGGAGATTACTTAGCAAAATAGATTTTTAAATTAGCTTTTATGATTAACAGTTTTGAGTTCATCTGTAGGTATATTACTATACTTTGAAGAAAAGTTAAGCACTGCATTAGTCATTACATGTAAAAAAGTTGTTAAATCCTCTCTCAGTCATATAGTTTTATTTAGCCTGAGTTATGTACTAAAGAGAATATGTACAGTGAGAAAACAGCTGCAGCCACTAACAAAAAAATGTGTGTAAGCATGTGTAAGACCTCCAGAGACCAGCCAGTTATTTTACTTTCAAACTCAACCATGTTTAGAAAAACTTGAAAACTGGGGAGAAGTGCTGAAAGAGAAGTTTGTTTTTGTTCTTCTTCATCTTCATCAATGGTTCTATCAGAGTTATTTCTGCCTTCTGAATAGCAGCATGGTAAGATGGGAGCTGATTATTCATCACCAGACCTATTTTTATTTCAGTTGACCTGGTTTAGAGATAAGAATAAAAATAATTTCTGGCTTATTCTTATGAGCCATTCTGCAGTTTTCACGTTAGGTTTACGTTAGCACTGGTTAACAATTTTGATGAATATATTGCTGTAGCTTTTGTCCGTATTATTATGATGTTGCTTCATTGAAATTCAGAAATACATTTTTATTGTTTCCCTAATTATTGTGCTATTTTCCTGTATATATGGCTATATTAGCAGCAGCTATATTTGCATTTGGAAATGCAAAATAATAATATTTGGCATTTAATTTGGTTTATATCTTGTATTAACTTTGCCTCTGCTATTTGGGTTGAATTTAGAGAATTCTGATGAAAATCTTTCAAAAATTTGCTTTTTCTGATCATCTCCTATGTATTATTTAACAGCAGTCATGGTTTTAAGTCAGCCTTATTAGTAAGATTTTATCTTTTACTTTGCTGGCACCAATTTATAAATGCCAACTTGTACTAAGTAGGTTTGCGTTAACAATTAATGCTAACAACATACGGAGTATTGTTTGACAATTTATTTGGCCAGACAGGATGGTTTTACACAAACTGCAAGATAAAGTCTACTTTCTTGTGTCATTGAATGAAGTTCTCTTTTGGGGGGTGCAGCTTCACAATTTCTATTTAAAAAAATAGGGCAGTAAAGGTTAACTTAGGCTATTTTGGGAATAAATAAGAGTTGGCTCAGAGGTACCAACCTAAAATTCTATTTGAAGATAACTCCTTGAAAGCAAAAGCTTGAGTGCTTTTTGTATCTTGCAAATCTCTTAGCTAAATGTCATCATTTTGATGTTTTAATAATGTATGTTTGCTGATTATAGGATAACAATGATAGATTCAGTGTCCACTTATCTGATTATATTTGAGAAATTAAAGATTTATTTCTCTTTGTAGCCATTATTAGGAGGCATGTGAGATTCAAGAGCTCAGAGGGCAGGGCAGAGCTTTTCCTGTGCCTGAGTGCTCAGAATGGCTGGGCTCGAACTTGTGTAAAATCCATTACCCATCTTGACCTCTGACTGCCCTGTCTTCCTTTTCTGTCAACTGCTGAGGTAATTGAGATCTCTTCCACTAAGTTTTGAAAGCTATCGTGCTTTTTGGTTTACCTGCTCTACCTCAACCATTTCCACCTGATGGATCTCATGAGTTGTGTTATCATCTCCTTCAGATAAATCTTTTTATCAGATGTTGGCTTCATATGAAAAATAGTAATCCATTTCGGAGACAGATTGATCAAGGTGCAGTTTAATTCCTTGTGAACTGGAACCTACTATAATCAGTACAAAAATGAAAAATTTCTCCTGGTGCTAACAAATAAGTGTTTTTATCTGGTTGAAACTTTGTCTAGGCTTGGTTGTGTTTTTTGATAAAAAATGCCACCTATTCCTTATGCATTTCTTCATGGGAAGTGCTAATGAGTATTTGTCTCTTTTTTAAATTTTATTGAAGTATAATTGATTTACAGCATTTGTTGATTTTCTGCTGTATAATAAAGTGATTCTGTTTCTGCTATATAACAAAGTGATTCTTCTTCATATTCTTTTTCATTGTGGTTTATCACAGCATGTCGAATAGAGTTCCCTGTGCGATACAGTAGGATCTTGTTGTTTATCCATTCTCTATATAATAGTTTTCATCTGCTAATCCCAAACTCCCAGTACTTTCCCCCAACCCTCATCTTTATGCATTTTTATCTGTAATTAGAGTTGTCAGTTGTTTTTGTGTTTTATAACTTGGCATTGAGTCTGATAGGACCTGGTTCCAGCATCCACATTTCTATTTTTTTGATGGTGCAGACACTCAAAAAGCCCAACAATAACAGCTAGGAGTCAAAAATAAGATCAGGGAAAGAGATTGCTGATTCCAAGAGGAAGAATTAGGGAAGGTTTATGAATTTATGCTGGCCCCTTGGAAACTGAATGCTGTTGTAAATGACTAAAAGGTAACCTTTTCCTATTCTGTCACTGATCCTTTGCAGTCACACAAGCTGGACAAGAGAAATTATAACAGTAGAGTAGCAGAATTGGGGAGAGGTTGCATCTGTTATTAAAAGGTGGCAGGACTCTAAAATGTAAAAATAAATGCCACTTCCTTGTTATATTCTATATATGAGATTCTGTAAAGTGGGCTCCTGTGTGCAGAATATAATCATATTTTAGTCCAAAGGGAGGAATATTAGATATTTTAAACTGTTAGTCATATGACGTGCACATACATGAATGCACACCAATTGGTATACTTTTAATTTTAAAATTATTATACATTTAAGATGTTTAAAGTATGTATCATGTTCTAGATATAGAAACAGTACATAAAAATACCTTGAGAGTAACTGCTCTTTACTATATTTTATCTAGACTAGACACAGATTCAAGAGCTGATTATTAAATAGCTCATTAGCAATAAGAAATTGACAGATTCCCCAGTTTTTATTCATTGATGAACAGAGGAGTAGAAATATTAGAGAGTTTTGTTTTGTTTTGTTTTTACTTTTCTGTGTATTTGGCTTTGTTTTATTCTTTGGCCAGATGAAAATAACATTGAATAGGACACAAATATTTTACATAAAGTTTCTATAAAATTAACTTCTCAACCATTTACTTTTGAAGGATTATTCCTTGGATAAACCAATTGCATGGCAGGGGTCAATTGAAAGGGTATAAGGATCTGTAGATATTTCAGTATGAACTTGTATAAGAGACTCATGAAAATTATGAGTTTTATAAAAGTCTGAAAAAATCTAGTTTAGAAGTGTTTGGAGAGTCACACTGAAGTAATGCAATCTTAGTGATAGCTTTTGCTAGATATTTTTAAAATTCAGGCTCTATAAATATTTTAATGTTTATAGCAAAACTATGGTTACAATACACTCAAAATTATATCTGAGATTTAAAAATAGTTTTCTCTTCAAAAAATTTCAACCAACTTTTCCTATCTGTTTTTCATTTCTAACTCTTATCTCCATGTGAACGTCAAAAAACAATCCCTTGGATATATCATATGGGTTTATTTACAGGGCATAAATTAGGCTTTTGTGTTAACATTTATAATCATTACAGTTTTCTAATTTAATAGAAGTTTATATATGCATATATACATACATACATATGCATTAGAATGATTTCCCAATACTGTCTTGATACACCAGATTTTAACTTACAGAGAGAAAATCATGGTGACTTACTATTTTGACATGCAGGGTTTAAAAATGTGTTAAAATTTAATGATCATTTTAAAGTAGTATACCACTTGGATTCTATCAGTTCTTAATATCATTTAATTTACTCTTGATGGAAACAGCATTTGTTATGTTTTAGAATCTTGTTTTTTATTTTGCTGTTTATTATATTTTCTGCAGTCATTTTATATTAAAAATGTGTGGAATGTACTTTAGAGCTGAGGCTTCTTTGGTGGAACAAAAGGTTAGGTCAACTATATAGAACCTGTTATAATTGAAGGGAGAACTGGTATCAAGGCTCACAAATGGACCAACAGCCTAGGAAGCTGACTGACTTCTCTTCCAAATCAATCAAGTTAATAACTGACAGAGAGCAAGGAGTGTAGCCATTAAGTCTGGCTCTTAGTCCAGAAAAGCCCTTGATACTATTTCACACTCACTCTTGGGGATATCTCTTAAATTTTACTTGTATTTTTAAAGTATTTTTTAGTTTTAATGGAAAAATGAATGGTATATGAATTTTTTAATAATCTCTTTTCTTGAGTAAGTATGTTTTGTTAAATACCTGTAATTTTGATAAGGATCTCTGATGGGTTCAAAATACCAACTTGGTGACATGATCAGTGAGCCATTTCAGATACAGCCTGTTCAGCTTTTTATTGCATTGATTCTATCTTTCTACTTGGGAGCACTTAGATTTTTGTCTTTCATTTCTTTAGGGAATATTCTGTGGTCACCACCTTATTAAAGTAGCTCACTAGATATCTGGTTATATTTAAGGCTGTAAGATATTAAAGTATTACTCTTTCATTACATGTACGTGTTCCTTGTCTTTTTCCTGTGAATACACAAGTAGCAGATGTCAAAATGAGAGGAAGTGTATGTTTCAGGCAGTAGATTAGTCAAGAAGTTTGTTTTTTTTTTTTCCATAGGTGATGCATCTTCTTTCAGAAGCATCATCTTTTGTTAGTTCTATGATTTTCAGATACCTAGTGAAAGTTCATCTAATTTTCCCACATTGGCCTGTACCATTAAGCAGTTAAACAACAAGAAATGAATAAATTATTGCTCCATCAGGTTTCCCCATGGTAAAGGCTCTGATAGAATTTTTTAATTGCTATGTGATTCAGATCAGTGGTCACTGTGTTGTGTTCTTTGACCATCATTCTAGGTCTTGGAGCTGTTCACACAGCTTATCCTAGCATCTTTTGTGGGCCTCAGTTCAGTTCAATTCAGTTCAGTCGTATCTGACTCTTTGCGACCCCATGAATCATAGCACGCCAGGTGTCCCTCTCCATCACCAACTCCCAGAGTTTACCCAAACTCATGTCCATCGAATCGGTGATGCCATCCAACCATGTCATCCTCTGTCAACCCCTTCTCCTCCCGCTCCCAATCCTTCCCAGCATCAGGGTCTTTTCCAATGAGTCAACTCTTTGCATGAGGTGGCCAAAGTATTGGAGTTTCAGCTTCAACATCAGTCCTTCCAATGAACACTCAGGGCTGATCTCCTTTAGGATGGACTGGTTGGATCTCCTTGCAGTCCAAGGGACTCTCAAGAGTCTTCTCCAACACCACAGTTCAAAAGCATCAATTCTTCGGCGCTCAGCTTTCTTTATAGTCCAACTCTCACATCCATACATGACCACTGGAAAAACCATAGCCTTGACTAGACGGACCTTTGTTGACAAGGTAATGTCTCTGCTTTTTAATATGCTGTCTAGGTTGGTCATAACTTTCTTTCCAAGGAGTAAGCATCTTCTAATTTCATGGCTGCAATCACCATCTGCAGTGATTCCAGAGCCCAAAAAAGCAAAGTCTGACCCTGCTTCCAGTGTTTCCCCATCCATTTCCCATGAAGTGATGGGACCAGATGCCATGATCTCAGTTTTCTGAATGTTGAGCTTTAAGCCAACTTTTTCACTCTCCTCTTTCACTTTCATCAAGAGGCTCTTTAGTTCCTTTTCACTTTCTGCCATAAGGGTGGTGTCATCTGCATATCTAAGGTTATTGATATTTCTCCCAGCAATCTTGATTCCCACTTATGCTTCTTCCAGCCCAGCATTTCTCATGATGTACTCTGCATGTACTCTGCATGTAAGGGTACAATATAAGCAGTACTCCTTTTCCTATTTGACAATCTGTTGTTCATGCCTTGAACGTACTCCCTTTTTCTCAAGAGACAGGTATTTGGTATTCCCAATCTGTTGAATTCATAGTCATTGCATGTAATTCATTCCTATTCTTACAAGATTTCTATCAGAGGTAATTTCATCTCATTAAAGTTAGTTCAATAATAATGCATCCAATAGGTGTCTATCTGATCACTTTTTGGTTCACAAAACTTCTTTCCACATATGATTCTAGGATGAATAAATTTTGTATGTACAGAAGGTTAGTTTTACTTATGAAGTTCTCTAGGAATGTTGACAATTCTAGGTGTTGAAATACCTACTAGAGATACCTCTCACTTTCCCTCCCTCTCGCCTCCTCTGAATGAACTCTAAAATAAAAGTAATGAATGTGTTAGATGTATTCATAGAATACATTCCTATATTCATAGAAATGTTATGTGAATATAATAGGAACATTATAAAACTAATGAATTATCTTGAAATTCCATCTAGTTTTCTTGCAATTTTAAAGAGCTAACCTAGGCATTTATCTCTTTATAATTGCAAGAAAACTAGACATATTGAGGATACATAGGTCATTTATCCAGAATTATGTGTTTCATTTATATGTGTTTCATTTGTATTTAATAATATTCTAGATTTAATTCTCTATATCTAGTGCTTCCAGGATTGTATTATCTAAAATACATTAGGAAAGTTTATCTAAATGGGATTTGTTTTAATTACTAATCAAGTTCTTTTTATCTGTCATCTCCACATATAGTTTGATTTCATGATCATAATTTCAAGAAATATTTTTTATTATTGAATTATTTTTAAACACTATAATTTATTTAAAAATGAAACTCAATTTCAGCTTTCAAAGTTACAATATCACAGTATCTGTAGTTGCATTCCAGTGTTACCGTGTGATTCTTGAATATTTTAGAATTAATATGTTTCATTAAATTCTTGCAGCAAAGTAACAGGATAAATACAGGGTAGCTACTTTGTTTGCATTAAAAATGTTCTTCCTTGGTAGTTGAATGGGAGAAAAGCTAAATGCAAGGCATAAAGTTTATTTCTTCTCCAAAATGGGCTTTTGTTCTGTTTGTATTGTGGTTTATTTTTGTTTACAGTTCTGTCTGCTCTGTACCAAGTAGTGAATTCTCCAATGCAGAAAATAGTAATCTCTATTTACTTAATATCTATCATAATGTCTCCTACATGAAATATACTCAACAAATTCTTATTGGAGTGAGCCATGACTCAGGGCTGGGAAAATATTTGCTTTGTGTCATTTTGTGATGACTCTTAATATACTTCTGTGACACTTTTAATATAAATATAATTTAAATCAGTTTGTGAGATACTCAAAAGTTTGGGCTAATTGATACCATCTTTAATTCTAAAATATTGCCCCATATACCATGGGGCTCAGAAGTTAGAATGACAGTTCCCCTGCTTCCCAGTGATATTTCCAGTCTGTCACTGGGTGGTGGGGACTCTGTAGGCAGGGAAATTAAGTTGGAACCTTAGTAGTTGTCTAGGTGAGAACAATAAAAATCAGAAATAGTGTGATGCAAATGGAAAGATACTAGACTGAAAAGAGATAGAGATAAAAATCTCAAGTGAACTTTGCAACTCATTTAATGTTGAAGACGAAAGGAAAGTTAAGACAAGGATTATGGATTTCCAAGTCTGTGTAGTGGAAATATTGGCACCCTTACCAGGGGGAACAAGGAATGGCTATGTAGGCAGACCTTTTTCATTAGTTTAAGGGAATTTGATTTTGAAGCAACAGCAAGTGGAAAAATGTACAGAACAGGAGAAATACCAGAAAATTTGCAACTAAGGAGATGTGGTAAAATTTGGATATCAGATTTGACAGCTATAAAATGTTGTAGCTGAACAAGAACTGGAAAAAAGCTTAATTTGGTAGCTGAAGAAAATGAATCTAAGGAGAATGAAGTAATATGGCCAAGGTCCCAGAGATACTGTCAAAGTGAAGACTGTACTCCTCATCTCTTTTCTCAATACATTTTCCCCCTTTCTTACCTGTAAATTGAAAATACGTGTAGGAACAAATACCACATTTTTGGTGAGAAGTACAGTAAAAAGAGAGTCCAGAAGGCTATTTGAGATGTGAAAAAGAGAAAAGGGACTACTAGAAATGTGGGATGATATTGTTTTAAAAATTAGGAAAGAAGGGGACTTTATCCTAACTAATTAGACTTTGGCAGTTTTATGAAATCGACTTTCAAGCAGTTAAGCTTAGACTGTGAAATATGTGTTCTTCATGAAGTGTTGAAGTGCTTTACATAATTGAAATTCTCTAATGGATTTGAATTTTCTCATACGTTTCTCAGAATAAGCCATTTTGATGAAAACCATAACAAAAAAAATCACAACATAACCTGTATAAAGGACTTATATGAATCTAGAGAGCCATGATAAATTATTGATTGCTTTCTTTTTGAGAAAGGTTGTCCTCAACTTGCATATTAAGCTGTTATTTTAATTCACAAAAATTGACAAAATTAAAGAATTAAAAAAATTTTTTTTTAAAAAATCACAAATGGATAATTCTCCATGTAAAAAATGTACAGTATTTAATAGGTTTCCTCTTATGTTCCAGTAGGTCTTAGCAACCAATTGCAGGGTTGTATTCTAAATGCAGGTACATGCAGTTACTGTGAATATTCTTTTAAAGTGTTTTCTTTACTCAGTCCTTTTCCAGTAACAAAGCAAACAACGTTATAGCCTTCATGTATTTCTTTGGAAATTAAAGTGGACAAAATATATATAGCTGTAACTTTTGTTCTTTCTCACTCTCACCTGTGGGAAGCAATAGATTCCTGATGTATTAATTAGTGATATCTCTTGATTGTTATTCAATTAAGAACTTTTTTGTCCCATATAACCCTCCAAAGAGAGGGAGAGACAGAGGGGAATGAGAGAAGGAAAGAATAATTGATTGAGATTAAATAACTATTTCAGTCTGGGAAATGTGCCATTTGTTTTAATACTGGAAGAGTAATCAACTTAGAAACAGTTGCCAAATCTTCCTTTCCTGAAGCTGATATGTGGTTTCAGGTGCAAGAAATACTTCTTTCTTAAATTTTCAAAGAGTCTCTAGATTTAACTGTCCCTACATGGAAAGAAAATAATACCAAGCACAACAAGATGTAACTATTGTCACATTTTAGAAATATTTTAAAGTGATTTAAGAAGTTTTCTGTAAAATCCAGGTAAAATATAGATATCACCAATAGTGATACTTGCCTTTGTACAGTTGAATAATCCAAGAGATGGGTAGGATGATGACAGACATTATTAGAATTTAATAGGAAGCTGGGATTGAGTAATGAGTAAGGAGCCAGGAAGCTATGCTCCGTGATGAAATGGCTGAGTCGAACACAACTCCTGAATACCTGTTTTCTGGTCTGATTCTATCATCATTTCCTTGAATCAGTTTCTTTCATTATTTAAGATGTGTATTATCTATTTCTCCATAATAACTTTTAAATTTATAGCTTAGAACAAGTATATATTTCACATAGTTGCTGAGAGTCAAGAATATAGGAATGAGGTGGTTCTTGCTCAAGACCTCCAATGAGATTCTTTCAAGCTATTGACCAGGGCTTGAAGTTCCAGGCTCACTTATGTTACCATCACCAGGAGACTTTTGTTCCTTACTCTGTAGGATCCTCCCTGGGGCTTCTCCCAATATGGCTTTCCCTAAAAAGAGGGATCAAAGAGAGAGCAACAGAAAGAACACCCGAGATGGAAGCCATACTGTTTTCATGATCTAATCTTAGAAGTGACTTCCCTTTACTCCTGCTGTATCCTGTTTTTAGAAATGAGTCACTAAATGCAGCCCACACTCAAGGGGATGGGAATTAAGTTCACCTCTTGGGTCAGTAAGCAGGGTATATCAACAAATCAGTAGACAGACTTTAAAACCACCACAGCACTTGAGAATATACTTCTCCACTCCCTCTTCTTTAGGTATCTTTTCCTTCAATGGTTGTTTCATATCTTCTATCTGTGTGTGTATGCATATGTTTGTGTGTGTATTAAAATCTTTACAGTACTAGGTGAGTAACTAAAGATATAAGTAATGGTGACAGTGATGATGGTGACCATGAATATTTATATATTCATTAAAAGCTTTCTATCATAGTCACTGAACTAAGCACTTAAGAACTAAGCATTTTCTTAATTGCCCAACAATCCTATAAAATAGATATTAGTACTTTTATTTTAGATACACTGAAGCCCAGAAGTTAACTGACTTGTTTTAAGTTGAATAAATTGTAAGTGGCAGTTTTAGAATCCAAACTTACTCTATGTGATTTAAAAATATATATGTATGTAGGTAAATATACATATTTTACAGAGTTAATACTGATTTTACAAAGTTAATACTGATTTTAAACTTGTAATTCTTAAGTAATACATATTTCATTTTTAAAAAAGCCAATTTTCTTCACTTACCCTTCAACTGTGATCAAACTGTGATAGTTTGAGAAATGGTAGGCTCTCTTTAGTATCTTTCCTTTCTTGCTAACTTGTTATCTACAGCTGTTGGATGTCAGGCCATTTTCTTCATCTCAGAGGGCCTGGTTTTAGGAAGAAATTCTTACTTGGTTAAATGTGGATAGGATCTGGAAAATTAGCTGAATTTTAGTTTTAACTGAAAAAAATCTGCAGTCATATATTGTCTAACACTGCTGCAAGAAGAATTCTTGGTAGCTTTTATATAAATCTCTCTTTAAAATATTATATTTTACTATATTACTTGTTAAACTTTGCAAAAGTAAACACAAATTAATTTCATTAAAACATAGAGGGGAAATGCTTCTTAGTTTCAGATATGCACACAGAGTCTGTAAGATGTACCCCAGAAGGGTTCCTTATAAATCTTGCATATGGGTTCCTTTGACCTTTCCTTGCACAGGAGGGATTTGTTGTATGAATCTTTAATCTCAATGTGACAGACCAACTTCCTACTGAATAGTCTTAGGGCAGAAGGAAAGATACAAAGATGGCACATCTTACTTGGAGAAGAAAACACAATATAACAAAACATGTCAAACAAGGAAAGGTACAGATCTTCAGTAACCAACACAAAGGAAGTTGGTGGCTCAGCAGAGGGCCGCTGTGGAGTCAGGCCTCTCTACCTGACAGTGCTCAGCTGACCTGGAGGGAGCCTCCCTGCTGTGAGAGCATTCTCTCTGGCTTCTGCTAGGGGACTCGGGTTAAAACAAATCCTCTTGGTCCCCTCCTGTTTCTCTATATCTCAATAGCTACTTCACAATGTGTGCCTATGGACACAAGAAAAAAGAAAACAAAACAAAAACTCCTGCTAAAAGGAAAAAAATAAATAACACCCTGCTTTAAAATTTATTTTGAGGAATGTCTCAAGCAACCAGTTACTTCAGAGAAAGTTTCTAAGATCTGAATAAAATTAAGAGTGAGAAACCAAGGGAAAGAAGCTCCAACTAGGAAAACCTAGAGTTATCTTTTCACAAGTAATCTCATTAATCTTGCATCAACTCAAAGAAGTGTTTAGTAGCATTGTTATTTTACATATTGGAAAGCTGAAGTACAGAACACTTGTTTATCTCATATATGAAGAGCAGTGATTCAAACCAAATTTCATAGTTAAGGTCCAGAATATCTCCATTTTCCCTGCTCCCTCATCAGACATGCCTCAGAGCTGAGTTTAGTGTGGCATTTGAGAGAACACATGTTGTACAACTGAAAATGTAGGGAGGTATATTTGGTTATTTATCAAGCATAATCCAAGTTCAAGAAGTTCAATAGATATTTCAATCATACAAATCCACTAGAAACCTACGATTCTAAAATTCAGGTATTGATATGTTAAAAGAGTATAAAGATAATCTTAAATTTAACTGTTTGGAAATATAAATAAATTAAAATGGAACATGAAAATACAAATGAACAAGGGCCTAGTGTCTTTGGTACTGAGACTTTTTATTCAACTTGTGTTTCAAATTTGTGTGTCCATACATGTCCATATGAGAATATAATCATTTCTTCAATGAGCAAGTGTTTAAATTCTGTTGGGAGTTGGAAAAACGAAATGACCTTAAAAATGGAGAAATTGTATGGTAGACATAGCAGATAAAATGTGGACGTGAGGGCTAGAATGCAATATAATCAATATAGGAATCATAAAGTTTGACAAATCATACTAGTATTAATAAAGTTTGTGTAGTGACTCTTGAAGAGTTTTAAAAGTTTCAACAATTTATTCTTTCATCTATAGAACTAGAATTCATTGGGTTAGCAACAATTTTTCATAGAAGAGAAGTTGTACCAACTAGAACATTGTATTTATTCCCAAGAAGTGAAACTAATGCAGGAGACAGAAATCTTCAGAAGAAAATATAAGTGCAAAAGCAACATTCTCTTGATTAGTTCTGTCTCAGAAACATGAGTAAGGCGGGCTGGTTACATTTAAGAAAATAGAACCTCCATCATAGTCTGCTGAAGGTATGATGGCAGAACAGACACAAGGAGATTATTAACTCACCCTTTTCACCATTGTTAGAGTAGCTTCTCATGACCAAATTTCATGTAACTATGACCCATTTTCAATGTAATTCACCTATAACTATTAATGCTCTGATTTTCATATATTTGTTCATTTATCTGGAACACAGAAAAAGCAAATGATAGTGTTCCTACTTTTATTTTTCTCTGTTGTATAATAGAAATAATTATAACTGTTGTATAGTAATTACAATCATAAATAACAATTATTATTTACTTCTAGCTAAATTTATCTCTGTCTTCATTTTATCTTCATATTTATCTAAAAATAATATGCTTTCACAGTAAAATATAGTTGATAATAAGATGATATTGCATGGGACAGGAGTTCTCTTTTTTGACTCCCCAGTGTACAGTTGAATTCTGGGGAATAGTCACCATTTTTGCTTATTTTTAGCTACATTTCAGAAAGATCTTTGTTTAAGAACCCTTAACCTAAGTGGAAACAAACATCTTCAACAGCAAAATAACTTAGGGATTAATAGCCTTACTTCTTTGGTCTCTTTTGAGTAAAGTAAAGTTTAAAAGAACTCCACAAATTGTATATTTGAAACTCTTAGAATATTGGGAGGTTTTAAGAAAGTTTTGATTTTGTTCATTATTTAGAGAACAAACCATAGGAATATATTAATAGGAGAATAACTATAGCAAGAGAATTACGTAGAAAATAATTTAAGTACAGTTAAGTACAAAAATTAAGTACAATACAGAAGAGAGTGAGTAGTGAGATGATTGTTGCTACAGGAAGCTTTTTTGGCCAGGAAGGAGAAAGCAGTCAACAAGTCTTCAAGTGCTGAAGTGTTGGCCTCTAGGAAATGGGAGACCAAATGGCTCACGATGGTTGATTTCCACGTAGTTTCTTTCTAGGAGCCAAGCAATTGTAAGTATGATTGGCTGGAAGTAATTGATGTAAAATGATTCCAGTGAAGGAAATGAAATGCCAAAGATTCTGGAAATGGCAAGGCAGTTGTATTCTGTGTTGCCAAAAGGATCCGTTTCCCACCTTCTGAAGTTTCTCCTTCACTTTGGGGCTGGGGGAAAGAGAGTGAGTTTAAAAGGAAATTCTTTTAGTCATTTTGATTCTTTTTCCTTTTAACATCTCTCTGAGAGATCATGATTATCCATGGCATTCTAGGAAAGACAAATTAACTTATGCTTTTCTAACTGCTCCTGCAAATGTTTATTGAATGCTTCTGGCCTCCGAGTTTCTCTCTCCTTTCAGGGACACATCAATTGACAGTTTGCTCTCATTGGCTCCTTTTGTCCCCATCCAATGGAATCTTGGCAGATTTTTCTGTATCAAGCAAAACTCTGACAGTGAACAATGACAAGGCATCCTTTGGTGAACATCTGTGATTTTGCAGGCCCCACACTAGGTGTTTTACAAACACTATCTTCTTTAATCATTAACAGCAACTCTGTGTGACAATGTGCTATGCTCATTATGAGCTGGTGCTGAAAACCAGGCAGCAGTTCAAAGAAAATCCAAAATCCATAGCATGTCATTCAGTGTGCTTCCTGTTTTGTTCAATTTATTGTTTTATTTCCACTTTTTCATTTCCTATTGTATTTTTGTCAGATAAGTCTATTTCTTCATCCCTGGTAGCTCAGTCAGAAAAGAATCTTCTTGCAGTGCAGGAGACCTGGGTTCAATCTCTTGGTCAGGAAGATTCCCTGGAGTAGGAAATGGCAAACCACTCCAGTATCCTTGCCTGGAAAATCCCATGGACAGAGGAGCCTGGTCGGCTGCAGTCCATAGGATCGCAAAGAAGTTGGGCATGACTGAGCGGCTAACACTAACAACAAAGTGTATGAACTGTACTTCCCTACTCATATTTGTTCTATCTGTTCCCATGATATGGCATATCACCCAAAATACAATGATTTGACCAAGGCTTTCCTGAGTCTCTCTTATGGTATCTGCCAGTATCTCTGTTTCTGTGGTTATTATGTATATAAATATACAACAAATAATAACTGTTTATTCCATAAATTTGACTAGAAATTGCTTCATAGCAAGGACGTTCTTTCACGGAACATGTTATTTACTTTTGTGAACCTTACCATTCCCATTTTAGGTGCTTGCTCATGAAAACCTCTTACTGTTTTCACTGAATGGGGTACCTGCTATCTGCAAAGCACTTTCCTAATATAAGGTATTATTCTATACACTATGAAGGCAAGAGAGAGTATAAGGCAGAATCCGTATCCCTAAATACATTATGTTCTCTCAGTAAGTCAGATGTCACAAAGTACAACCAAATAAGTTGAATATCTCTGAAAGACATTTTATAAGTGCAAAAATGAAATAGATGTTCAAGAAATTCAAAGGAGAGGATATATCACAATACCCTGGGTGGTCTGAAATGACCTCACTCAAAGGGCTGAACTAGAGATCAGTTTAAAAAAGTAAATCACATCTGAATAGATGGGGGAAGATGGTGTTCCAAATGACAGTAAAAGTCAGTGTTGGGAGTGATCCATTTATATTCAGGGATTAAAGAGAGCAGATTTGAGTTCTAGATTAAAGTCTTCACACAGCATTCATACTTAGCTTCTTGAGTACTGGGCATAGGTCCAGGTTATTAATTTACATAGGAAGGCAATAGGGCATGATTATAAGTAGCTTTGGAATCAGATACTTAACTCTGCCTTAGGAGACTTCCTTGGTATTTCTTTTATCAAGGATCTTTTTCTGCAAAATGGAGATAAAAAGAGTTCAAGTATATTGTTGCAAGGTTGAAGTTATAAAATGCATATAAAGTTATTAGAAGAAAATCTGGCAAATAGCACTCCAATATGAAGAGAACATTAACTTCCATTAGGTATTTGGGAGTATTAGCCTAGCAGTTTTATATGTTACAATTTGGAAAGAGTAGTGATATTAGGCAGGGAATCTAGTTCAGTGTGAGAAAGCTAATGTAATCATACAAGATTATGTATGAAAGCTAAAGGTAAACAAATACCACCGTTAAAGGAGAATGACAGTGAAGGGATTTGTATGGTGAGTATTATAGTAAAACTATCAACAAGGTTGGTATGGTGAACAGGGGTGACCTGAGGTATCAAGGAAAATATGAAGTTTTGAGCTTGAACAAGAAAACCTGGGATCGTAGCACTGGTTGAAACAGAGAGAAATGGAAGCTGGATTTAAGATAGTTGATGCCATGTAGTATGGTATTAAATCTGATTTAGCCTCACACTCACAAGTCTCTCAATGAATGTCTGCTGTTGATGGGCAGGACTAGTGGGGTGTTCCACCTTCCCCTGGGTATTGGTGGACTTGTTTTTGCTTTTATTTAAATAAGGATGATGCCAATCACACACAGTTGTTTTTTATACCCAGTTTAGAGATCCTATCATGAAATAAAATGAAAGAAATGTAAATAAACTGATTATTTTCTCACATCAATACTTCCCTTCAACCCAGAATATTTGTTCAGTTTCAAATGACTGCCCCTTTAATGTGAGCTTAAATACAATTTGACTTGTACCCAGAGAGACACTGAGTGTTACATTTCACAGTATTTTTATTTCACCCATGATGTAGCATATTGGTAAAGACAAATTATATTTTTTATCAGGAACATTACTTCTCCGTAATTCTAAAATGGCCCCAGTTCTCTGAGAACTTTAGAATCAGATCCAGTTGCAGGTAGACCAATTGTTTGTGTTTTATAAGGGTGTCAAAACATCTTGATTTCTCAATAGAAAAAGGAGTTTCTCAGAAGGTGGACTGGTACGGGATTTACATCGATGATATTCTTAATCCTAGTGAACTGTATATTTTTGGGAGGGTTTCTTTGTTCACACTTTCTTATATTCCACATCCTCCTATTTTTTAGTCCACTCTCCTGAAGCATCTGTGTTTTATGTTGAACTAATCTTTGAAGCATCTGTGCTTAGAGGTCCGTAATGGGTGGGAAGGGATTCTTGGTTCATTAAGAACTCATTTGGAGCATGACTGAAGAAGTAAAGCTTTCCCTGGCCATTCAAAGATATTTGTAAAAGTTGTACCTTGGTTGTGAGTCCTTTGTAACTTTGACCTTTTTGACTTACTCTTTGGATGAGACGAAATGACACAAAGATTAAGTAGGTGTCTTCTTTGTTAACCAGCCACCACACTGTGGGACCGGAGAAGGCAATGGCACCCCACTCCAGTACTCTTGCCTGGAAAATCCCATGGATGGAGGAGCCTGGTGGGCTGCAGTCCATGGGGTCGCTAAGAGTCAGACACGACTGAGTGACTTCACTTTCACTTTTCACTTTCATGCATTGGAGAAGGAAATGGCAACCCACTCCAGTGTTCTTGCCTGGAGAATCCCAGGGACGGGGGAGCCTGATGGGCTGCCATCTATGGGGCTGCACAGAGTCGGACACGACTGAAGCAACTTAACAGCAGTAGCAGCAGCATTAAGACAGTCTTCAAGATGGCCTGTGATGAACTGCACGTGATGTCAAATCTCTATTTGACATAGTCAAATACATCCTTCTTAAAGCTTGTGCACATTTCTTTGCTAACCATAGGCCTTATGCCATTTGGCACTTAGTCACCAAGTGTCATATATATTCTGATAACTTGAGTAAGGTCATGGAAAAGTCCTCTGCCTTCTCTTCACTGTCAAATTAAAAATTCCAAATGTTTAAAATATATGACCTTGATGCCAGAATAGCCTCAAGTTCTCAAGAGTAGGATTAAATTAAGTCACTTTGTAGGTATTCAAAGTACCCTAAAACCTAGAGTCGACACAAATGATTAGAGAGTGAATCCTGAGTTGACTCAAGATTATCCTTACCTTTAAAGCTAATGGCTTATGACTGTGTTCAGTTGACCGGGCATGTTGGGTAATACAATTCACAGCTTAGCTGTGGAGGCAGAAGGGGTCTTATTTTCAGCAGGGAAATAAAAATGTACACACAACCGACGTTGTGTGTTTGTTTAGCATGTGTAGTTAGAATGCCAATTCACCTGTGGTAGGAAGAGTTTTCAGATGGTCCCTAAAATCTCTACCCCTGGTGCACATGCCTTGTATAATCTTGTTCCCTTGAGTGCAAGCTGGACTTGTGAATAAGATGGGTTCCCTCTCCCTTGATTGTATTATGCTATATGGCACATATTATTCTCATTTTATCAATAATTTATATTCTCACTTAACCTAAAATTAGTAAATCAGAAAAAACTTTGGGGAAATAAATGAAAACTTTCCAAAATTGAATTTTAGACATATTCAGATATAATAAACTGTGGACCAGCAGTTTGTAGTTGGAAGCAATAACTGTATTGCTCATAAAAAAAAAAAAATAAAAAAAAAAAGTCTTCCCTGGTGGCTCAGATGGTAAAGAATCTGCCTACAATGCAGGAAACCCAGGTTCGATCCCTGAGTTGGGAAGATCCCCTGGAGAAAGGAATGACAACCCACTCCATTGTTCTTGGGTGGAAAATTCCATGCAGAGAGGAGTCTGGCGAGGTCCATGGGGTCGCAAAGAGTCAGACACAACTGAGCAACTAACACTTCCACATTCATAAAAAAAAATCTTTATGGTGATAGCATCATTGTGGAGCTGGACTCAGCAACCTTAACCAAAGGAACAAAAAAATAGTGGTTCAGTCCACCCTGTACCCACCATCTTGCCATAGATGATTTTTATGCACCTAGGAGAAACACTGACGTTAGTAAAATTGGAAGAATTGTGTGACTCTGTCCACCTGATTCCCCAGACAGGCCCTCCAAAAAAGTCAGACTTAGAGGATTGGGTGAGTTGCTTGTTGAGATCAGAAAAGAGAGAATGTTGTGTTGGAGGGTAGAATGATGATGTCATCAGAATGAGGGAAGGGCTGAGGAGTGGCTGGCAGCAGAGGGAAAGGCTGTGAGCAGCAGTCTGGGGCATGTTTCCAGCCCTTAACTGCTGGAAGCTGTAGGAGCGAGCATGCAGTAATGGGCAGCAGGTCAGGTGGCATTTCTGGCAGAGCAACTGGCAATTACTTTGAGCACAGTCACAAACAGCAGCTTCAGCACCAGCCAGAGCCAAACAGGAGCAGCATCCTGATTTTATTTCTAGGAGCATGTGGGACACTTTTTCATGGGTAGGGCCACAGGTTGTGTGTTGGGGTTATGGAGAGAGTAGCATAAAAGGGGATTGAGGTCCAGCTGTTTCACCAATGAAGGCTATCTGACTATCAAGTTTGGGTTTGGATTTTTAAGGTGGTGTTTGTAAACCTGCTATCTTTGCAGTATAGAGGCACTGGATTGTACTAGTTACAAGGTAATTTAATTGGACACTTTGTTCAGATGTTTTTTGTTTCCATGCAGTTCTTTTCTTGCCATAGTGAAGAGGTTTTAAATCATAGTTCAGATGGTTTAAGCCACAGAAAACAAATTTTAATTTCAACTTTCTAGAAGCCATAGAAATCACTGGATCACTTTTATTTCTATTCATATTATCCCAAAGCCAAGAGAACAATGCTACTATCATCTTCTGAACCTCCCCTCTCATACTGCTTTAGACTCAGCACATTTCTAAAGTTCTAAACGTTCCTTTATTTATTTTATGTTATTACATAGATTTTTGTATCTCTTAGTATTCTGCTTCCATTTCTACTTTCCATTTAATGGGGGAAACTTGATTGCTGTTTCCTTTACTGACTTCTCTGACTTCTTTTCAAGATTTCCATCTTGATACTCCTTTCAGATGGCATTGTTCTTCACTTCCTAACTATTGATTTGAATCAATCCCATGATTCAGTGCTTATCTCATATCCATCTCTTTTTCCCAGTGCATGCATGCATGCTAAGTTGCTTCAGTCAAGTCTGACTGAAGCCCTCCTGGCTCCTCTGCTCCTGGTATTTTCCAGTCAAGAAAACTGGAGTGGATTGCCATGAGCTCCTGCAGGGTATCTTCCTGATCCAGGGATTGAACCCAGCTGTCTTAGGTCTCCTGTTTTGGCAGGCGAGTTCTGTACTACTAGTGTCACCTGGGAAACCCAGTGTGTGTTAGTCACTCAGTCACATCTGACCCTTGTGACCCCATGTACTGTAGCCCACCAGGCTCCTCTGTCCATGGAATTGTCCAGGCAAGAATACTGGAGTAGGTTGTCCTTTCCTTCTCCAGGGAATCTTCCTGACTCAGGAATTGAACCCGGTATCCCGCTTTGCAGGTAGACTCTACCGACTGAATCAGGGAAGCCCCTGGGAAGCCCAAATGCTTATCAAGCATGCATAATAGATTGATTAGATGTATTTCTGTCAAGAATGTATCTTAGGCCTTCTCCCATTTTTTTTTAATTTAAAAATGTCAATCGATAGTTCCTCTTGTTAATGCTAGCATGAAAGTTTCTCATGGCTTTTTATTTTTGTGATCTGTTCATTTTTGTCTTTTAAAGCTGGAATTCTATACAGATCAATATATGTTAACCAAACCATTCCTTTATTGATTGATCCCTTCTTATTTTAAAATTATAATGTTATATTTAAAATGTTAATTAAACATATAATTATTTAAATTATATGTCCTTTACTACATAGTTACTTACTACTATAGATGTGTATATATACACATCTGTCCACATATATACATACTCATATTTTCATAATTTTAAAGAAACTCTAGCTTATAAAACTATTGATAATTATGCTTATTACAGAGTGGAAGTGATTTTTAAACAACCAGAGGTTGTTTATAGTTTACATCCTTTTAGAGACAGGAAGAAGGCTGCTATTTCTTAAGGTAGGAATGGTAATTTTGCTTATATGAGTACTGTCATTGTTCATGTTTGATAATGTTTGTTTTATAAATGCTAACATTTCATTATTCCTATCATATAATATCCAGGTAAGCCCCTCACTGCCTACACAAATGTGACATTTGGAGAGTTGTTAAGAGGGCAGGCTCATTTTGACGTCAAGTTTTGACTGCATCCCTTGCTGATGATACAAATTGGGACATATAACATAACTCTCCCCATCTCTCAGTTTCTTTACTTGTAAGTAGGAAATGATAATAAAGCACTCATGACGCTTAAATAAATTAACTCATGTAAGGTTCTTAGAATAGCTCCTAACACATATTAAGTGTTTGATAATTTTAGCGTATATATATAATTGACACATATTCATATACTTTATGAATTTCACACTTCCCCTAGAGAATGTAAACCACAAAACAAATAATAGGGTTTTAGTTTTATCTGTAGTTGAATGCTATGCTGATGATAGACTCTCTGTAAGGGAAGTGCCTCAGATTCTGTTACGGTTTTTATCTTCTAAAAAGATTAATACTTTTTGAAAAATTGTCAAATCTAAGTCACATGATCGTGGTTCAGAATATACAGCACTTTGAGTTTGCATTGCAAAGACTGCCGTTTCCTTGGAGGTTACCTTAGGGAAAATCACAGAAAAACAACCAACAGAAGATGCCTAAATCCTCAGTAGAGCATAAGAGGCAGACTGTTTTGATTTCAAACAACTTTGATTGTGAGAAAGTGCTTCCAAATAATGAATGCAAGTCTATATTCTTGATGCTTCCATTCAGAGTTCTAAATTCTAGAGCTGTGTGAAATAGACCCGAACCTTAAATGTATGAGAAGACTTTTACCAAGCTCCACCATTCATTTCATTAAAGTGAACTTCTCTTGTTAAGCCTCCAAAGCCCCAAACTGCTTGCCTTCTGTTTCCTCAAGACAGTAATCCATTCATTTGAAAATGGCAATAGATTCAGGATCCAGATTTTTGGTTTCTCATATTATTATAAAATCAAATTAGCTAATAATATTTTATTCAAAAAATTTAGAATAACACTATCTGTATTCTTTTCAGTGTAAGATAATTTTCAAGTCTTTCCTGTTTCAGCAGTTTGTACATCATACTTTGAGTTTAATTATGTGAAATCATAAAACATGCAAGTTGTAACTTTGTATTACAATCCTTAGTAAGATCCAGATCTAATTATGTCCTTCAAGTAGAATATGTTGATTGAAGTTGTATAGATGTGGCATCCCAAGAAAAAAATTTTAAAACCTTAATGATTAAGGTTGTATGGCTTAATGATATAAACATTGGTGAGGTATTGACGCACATAGCATCTCTGTATCTATCGTCAGTTTATGGGATAAACAATTTAGAACTCATGCTAGAAGAATATTCATAGTAGCCCAAAGAAGCAGTTAAAAGGTGTTGAAAGAGAACTTTTATTATTTAAGAAGATTATAGGACAGCACTGTAAGAAAGCTGTATGATCTGAACAGCAGTAAAAAGCAATGGCCTTAATACCAAAATTACTGGCTTTTTACTCACCCTTATGTTAACATTTTTGCTGAAGTTTGTCAAATGAGGTGACTGGACTGGTGACTCCTGAGCTTGCTTTCAGTCTTAATCTCTCTAGTTTTGAAGGCTTCACCTCCATTTAGCTTGCGTTTGTATAGTTTGGGGGTTATAATGATGCTTTAAGGCTGAGAACAACCTCAGAATATGCATAAGAATGTAGGTGGGAGGTATTTTCTCTGGTTAAGTCCCAAGGTAATTAGTGGGCTTATAGTTATTTCTAACCACTTAGAACTGAACAGCTATATAAGAATAGGTGCTTTTCTCATTCTCATTTTATGTAGATAATTATTGACTAATCTCAATTACTTAATACTTGACAGCACAATTCTATATAAAAATATGTTCAGTTCAGTTCAGTCGCTCAGTCGAGTATGACTCTTTGCAACCCCATGAATTGCAGCACGCCAGGCCTCCCTGTCCATCACCAGCTCCCAGAGTCTACCCAAACGCATGTCCATCAAGTCAGTGATTCCATCCAACCATCTCATCCTCTGTTGTCCCCTTCTCCTCCTGCCCCCAATACTTTCCCAGCATTAGGGTCTTTTCCAATGAGTCAACTCTTCGCATGAGGTGGCCAAAGTATTGGAGTTTCAGCTTCAACATCAGTCCTTCCAATGAACACCCAGGATTGATCTCTTTTAGGATGGATTGATTGGATCTTCTTGCAGTCCAATGGACTCTCAAGAGTCTTGTCCAACACCACAGTTCAAAAGCATCAATTCTTCGGTGCTCAGCTTTCTTCACTGTCCAACTCTCACATCCATACATGACCACTGGAAAAACCATAGCCTTGACTAGACAGACTTTTGTTGGCAAAGTAATGTCTCTGCTTTTAAATATGCTATCTAGGTTGGGCATAACCTTCCTTCCAAGGAGTAAGCGTCTTTTAATTTCATGGCTGCAATCACCATCAGCAGTGATTTTGGAGCCCCCAAAATAAAGTCTGACACTGTTTGCACAGTTTCCCCATCTATTTCCCATGAAGTGATGGGACCAGATGCCATGATCTTAGTTTTCTGAACGTTGAGCTTTAAGCCAACTTTTTCACTCTGCTCTTTCACTTTCATCAAGAGGCCCTTTAGTTCTTCACTTTCTGCCATAAGGGTGGTGTCATCTGCATATCTGAGGTTATTGATATTTCTCCCGGCAATCTTGATTCCAGCTTGTGTTTATTCCAGCCCAGCGTTTCTCATGATGTACTCTTCTTTTAAGTTAAATAAGCAGGGTGACAATATACAGCCTTGACGTACTCCTTTTTCCTATTTGGAATCAGTCTGTTGTCCCATGTCCAGTTCTAACTGTTGCTTCCTGACCTGTATACAGGTTTCTCAAGAGACAGGTCAGATGGTCTGGTATTCCCATCTCTTTCAGAATTTTCCACAGTTTATTGTGATCCACACAGTCAAAGGCTTTGGCATGGTCAATAAAGAAGAAATAAATGTTTTTCTGGAACTCTCTTGCTTTTTCGATGATCCAGTGGATATTGGCAATTTGATCTCTGGTTCCTCTGCCTTTTCTAAAACCAGCTTGAGCATGTGGAAGTTCACAGTTCATGTATTGCTGAAGCCTGGCTTGGAGAATTTTGAGCATTACTTTACTAGCATGTGAGATGAGTGCAATTGTGCAGTAGTTTGAGCATTCTTTGGCATTGCCTTTCTTTGCAATTGGAAGGAAAACTGACCTTTTCCAGTCCTGTGGCCACTGCTGAGTTTTCCAGATTTGCTGGCATATCGAGTGCAGCACTTTCACAGCATCATCTTTTAGGATTTGAAATAGCTCAACTGGAATTCCATCACCTCCAGTAGCTTTGTTCATAGTGATGCTTTCTAAGGCCCACTTGACTTCACATTCCAGGATGTCTGGCTCTAGGTGAGTGATCACACCATCGTGATTATCTGGGTTGTGAAGATCTTTTTTGTACAGTTCTTCTGTGTATTCTTGCCACCTCTTCTTAATATCTTCTGCTTCTGTTAGGTCCATACCATTTCTGTCCATTATCGAGCCTATCTTTGCATGAAATGTTCCTTTGGTATCTCTAATTTTCTTGAAGAGATCTCTAGTCTTTCCCAATCTGTTGTTTTCCTCTATTTCTTTGCACTGATCGCTGAGGAAGGCTTTCTTATCTCTCCTTGCTATTCTTTGGAACTCTGCATTCAGATGGGAATATCTTTCCTTTTTTCCTTTGCTTTTCGCTTCTCTTCTGTTCCCAGCTGTCTGTAAGTCCTCCTCAGACAGCCATTTTGCTTTTTTGCATTTCTTTTCCATGGGGATTTTCTTTATCCCTGTCTCCTGTACAGTGTCATGAACCTCTGTCCATAGTTCATTAGGCACTCTGTCTATCAGATCTAGTCCCTTAAATCTATTTGTCACTTCTACTGTATACTCATAAGGGATTTGATCTAGGTCATACCTGAATGGACTAGTGGTTTTCCCTACTTTCTTCAATTTAAGTCTGAATTTGGCAATAAGCAGTTCATGATCTGAGCCACAGTCTGCTCCCGGTCCTGTTTTTGCTGACTGTATAGAGCTTTCTCCATCTTTGGCTGCAAAGAATATAATCAATCTGATTTCAGTGTTGACCATCTGGTGATGTCCATGTGTAGAGTCTTCTCTTGTGTTGTTGGAAGAGGGTGTTTGCTATGACCAGTGCATTCTCTTGGCAAAACTCTATTAGCCTTTGCCCTGCTTCATTCTGTACTCCAAGGCAAAATTTGCCTGTTACGCCAGGTGTTTCTTGACTTCCTACTTTTGCATTCCAGTCCCCTATAATGAAAAAGACATCTTTTTGGGGTGTTAGTTCTAGAAGGTCTTGTAGGTCTTCATAGAACCGTTCAACTTCAGCTTCTTCAGCGTTAATAGTCGGGGCATAGACTTGGATTACTGTGATATTGAATGGTTTGCCTTGGAAACAACAGAGATCATTCTATCGTTTTTGAGATTGCATCCAAGTACTGCCTTTTGGACTCTTTTGTTGACCATGATGGCTAACCATTTCTTCTAAGGGATTCTTGCCCACAGTAGTAAATATAATGGTCATCTGAGTTAAATTCACCCATTCCAGTCCATCTTAGTTCGCTGATTCATAGAATGTCGACGTTCACTCTTGCCATCTCCTTTTGACCACTTCCAATTTGCCTTGATTCATGAACCTAACATTCCAGGTTCCTATGCAATATTGCTCTTTATAGCATCGGACTTTGCTTCTATCACCAGTCACATCCACAGCTGGGTATTGTTTTTGCTTTGGCTCCATCCCATCATTCTTTCTGGAGTTATTTCTCCACTGATCTCCAGTAGCATATTGGCCACTTACTGACCTGGGGAGTTCAACTTTCAGTGTCCTATCTTTTTGCCTTTTCATACTGTTCATGGGGTTCTCAAGGCAAGAATACTGAAGTGGTTTGCCATGCCCTTCTCCAGTGGACCACATTCTGTCAGACCTCTCCATCATGACCCATCTGTCTTGGGTGGCCCAACACGGCATGGCTTAGTTTCATTGAGATAGACAAGGCTGTGAAGCGAGATGGCTGTGATGGCTGTGCATAGAAGTGCGACCAAGAGGAGCTAGGCCAGGCCAGGGGCTGGGGGCGGCGGCCGACAGGAGCTAGGCCGGGGCTGGGGCCAGGGGCCGGGGGCAGCGGCGAGAGGAGCTAGGCTGGGCCAGGGGCAGCGGCCTAGAGGAGCTAGACTGGACCGGGGGTCGGGGGCGGCAGCAAGAGGAGTTACCCCAGGCCCAAGGAGCAGCGGCTGCATGGGCACAGGAGGGCCAAGAGGAGTTACTCCACATTCAAGGTCAGGAGGGGCCATCGTGAGTAGTTACCCCTTGTCCAAGATAAGGAGCAACGGCTGCACTTTGCTGGAGCAGCCGTGAAGAAATACCCCATGTCCAAGGTAAGAGAAACCCAAGTAAGATGGTAGGTGTTGCGAGAGGGCATCAGATGGCAGACACACTGAAACTAAAATTACAGAAAACTAGCTAATCTGATCACACGGACCACAGCCTTGTCTATCTCAATAAAAATATATATATTTTTCTAAAAACATTTGACTACAACTTAAACCCAAGATTTGAGAATTCTGATTTCATTTTCTGTCCTTCAGTATAAAAATAACAGATCCTTTTTCTCTTGTGAAATGTGGAGGAAGCCTTTCACGGAGCACACACTGTTTTAATGCAGTCACTCTCAGATTTTCTTTTTAATAAAGATCTCAGTGTTAGATTGTGAAATGCAAGAGTAATAAAATTATGAATATCTAGTCCTCACTTCAGAATGATTCTGAGATTCAATCTGGGGTGTAAGGCTCAGAAAACTACATTTTTGTATTCTTTCCTTTTAAATTAAAATATAGTTGATTTGCAATATTTTGTTAGTTTCAGGCATACAGAAAAGTGATTTAGTTATTTGTATATGTACATATACTTCTGATTCTTTTCCATTATGGAGTATTATGAGATTATTGAATATAGTTCCTTGTTTTATGCATTAAATCCTTGTAGTTTATCTACTTTATGTTATATGTGTCTGTTGATTCCATACTTCATTTCTTTTTCCCTTTGGCAACCATAAGTTTGTTTTTCATGTCTGTGAGTCTGTTGCTGTTTTGGAAAAAAGTTCATTTATAATATTTCATAGATTCTACATGTAAGTAATATCATATAATATTTGTACTTCTCTATCTGGCTTCACTCATTATGGTAATTTATAGGTCCATCCATGTGCCTGTAAATGGCAGAATTTCATTCCTATTTATGGCCAAGTAATATTCCTGTGTATGGGTGTGTATATGTACATCTTCTTTATCCAGTCATCTGTTGATGTACACTTAGGTTGCTTCTGTGTCTTAGCTATTGTAAATAGTGCTGCTATGAACATTGGGTGCAATTTTTATTTTGTTTTGATTAGAATTTTCTTCAGATATATGTCCAGGATCATATGGTAGCTCTATTTTTGGTTTTTAAGGAATGTCCATATTATTTTGCATAGTGGTTGTACCGCTTTACATTTCCACCAACAATGTAGAAGCGGTCTCTCTTCTCCATACTCTATCCAGCACTTATTATTTGTAGATTTTTTGATGATGACCAGTGTAAAGTGATACCTAATTGTAGTTTTGATTTGCATTTCTCTAATAATTGGTGATAATGAATGTCTTTTCATGTGCCTATTGGTCATGTGTTTCTCTTCTTTGGAGAAATGTCTGTTTAGGTCTTCTGCTCATTTATTGATTGAAAATTGCATTTTTAATTAACACTCTTAAGTGATTCTGATTTAGAAGCCCAATACTCTGAAAAAATACTGTTAAACTGCCCTAGATGAAGAATACAAATTTAGATTGCTCCCTGGTTTCAGATTCACTACCTATAAACTATTATATTAATATATATGTATGTCAATTGCAACACCTACCCAAGAGAAACTACATGTTTTCTCACACATGACTTGAAGCATTTCAGTGACTCAACTTCTACAAACATATAATAGCATTTGTATGTGTGTGTGTTAGTCACTCAGTTGTGTCCAACTTTTTGCAACCCAGTGGACTGTGTCCCACCAGGCTCCTCTGTCAATGGAATTCTCAAGGCAGGAATGAACACTGGAGTGGGTACCCATTCCCTTCTCCAGGAGATTTTCCCAACATAATTGACTTTGACAGCTTTGCAAATGCCTGCCTTTCAAAAACAAACCCAACAGTGTCTAACTGATGGATATAATCATTGTGACAGAATGTCACAGACCATTAAGGATCTCATTCTAAAATTCTTCTCTAGGCCCTTTCTTCTCCACATTCCCTGACTACCCAATGGGTAGGAAGGCGTCCCATTTATTCCAAATTTTTGTGGCCCTCTTTAGGGTTTGAATGTATTTGGGGATTATTTGTGTTAATGAGGGGAAATAGTGTTCAAAAAAAGGTCAATATTTTTATTAGCAAAAAAACACTCTTTACTATATTTATGAAATTATGATGATCATGCAATAAATGCTAAAGTCTTCAGGAGATTTTTATGTTTGGGGGTATTGCATTTACAACTATGATAGTTATAGTTGGCTTTTTCAGCAAATAAAAATAGGATACTATTTGATAGAAAAATCAAATGTGGAAGTGCAGTTGGAAACAATTAAAAATATTCAGATTTGTCAATTTTCACTTTCATTACTGTGCTTTGGCTGCAACAATTAAATTCCCTTTGAGATAATGTACGTACTTGTGAAGCTGGTCGACTGATTCAACAAGCATGAAATCCCTCCTCATTGGCAATTCTTCTATGTTAGTGCACACTTGCCTGCCAATTATTTGTATGAGAATTGTACTCAGTTTTGAGCCAACGGACCTTTGATTTTATGTGGATGAGCTATTATGTAAATTTTAACCTTGATGTTGCTTCCTGGCCACAAGGGAGAATTTTTTGCTCAGCCATTTGGTTCTTTTGTATCTGGTTTAGTGCTTGAGTTGATTCCTTGAGTCCTACCTTAGAACTAATATCGTTTTTATTTTAATTTGTTTTTAAATGTCTGTCAAATTTATTAAGCATTTCAAAGAATGCTGTAGTATTGAAGAAAAATACTTGTGAAAGATTTGATAATTTGAGGGGCCAATATGTCTTATGTCATTCCTTGAAAAGGAAAACATGAGGGGTGGGAAGGAAACTTTTATCTTTAGGAGCTTGGTTGGATTTGCAATATTAGTATGAACTTTATTGTATAGACGCACATCCAGGACTTGGCTTTGCAGCTTTCCTTTTTGCATAGATCTAAAAATTTATTTTACCTATCGTAGGAAGTTTTCTTAAACTGAAGAGTTAGTCACTCAGTCATGTCTAACTCTTTGTTCCCGCGTGGACTGTAGCCTACCGGGCTCCTCTCTCCATGAAGTTCTCCAGGCAAAAATACTGGAGTGAGTTACCATTCCTTTCTCCAGGGGATCTTCCCAACCCAGGAACTGAACCCAGGTCTCCTGCATTGCAGGCAGATTCTCTACCATCTGAGCCACCAGGGAAGGTCTTCTCTTGTTTCAGTAGCTTAGAATAATTTGTTATACCTGAACTTGCAAATATTTTTATAGACATCTGAATCATGTAAAATGTCACATTTCCCTCTTGGCAGTAACAGTTGAAAATTCTAGAGCCAAAATTAAGATTATCCTGTGATTCTCTAATGATATTCGCAGACCTACTGGGTTACAAGCTTAATGTTTCTCTTCCTTTTAGGATGCATAGAGAATGGGTCCATGAAAATTGTGTTCATTTTATATCTACCTATAGATTCTACACTGCATGTTTTTCACATTTTAACATTTCTGAAATGGAGATGTATCTTATAATTTGGTTAGAATTTATTTGACACTTCCTTTTCTTTCTCTGGGACGTATAAAGTTGTCATTGTTGTTTAGTTGCTAAGTCATGTCTGACTCTTTGCAACTCTATGGACTGCAGACCGCTAGGCTCTTCTGTCCATGGAATTTTTCAAACAATAATACTAGAGTGACTTGCCATTTCGTTCTCCAGGAGATCTTCCCAGACTAGGGATCAAACACACGTTTCCAGCATTGGCAGGCAGATTCTTTACCACTGAGCCATCAGGGAAGCCCTATATATGAAGTAGTATAGTTTTAATATAGATGCTGTCTTAGATTAAGTGAAATAAAACATTACAGTGGTACTGTGGTTTAGGGAATGCTTATTAGATTGAAAAGAACAGAGTTGCTGAAAACTCAAAATGACTGGGTAGGTTTAAAAGGCATTCCCAAACTCAAATACATATTCAGAAAACTCTAAAACTTAGCTCAATTTCTTATTTTCTTATGAAACACTAATCTTTTATTTTTTCTTTGTGTAAATGATCTTACCAGAATAATATCAGCCATAATTCATCTTCTATTTCTTCTTCCTTTCATCACTTCTTACTACCCTCTTACTTTCCATCCTTCTCTCCATTCATTCATTTCTCCATTCTTTTCTGTCAATATTCACAAATATTTTACATTCTAATGACTTGCTACTGGTTAAGATACAATTTTGAGTTCAGTATAATCCTTGATGTCAAGATGCTTATATTGATTTTACAAGACATGTAATATCTTACAGGAGTGTTATATAGAGGAAGGTATATTATTTGTCAGAGTAGGGTGAGAATGGAAATGATTTGATGATGATTAATCAGGATCTGAAAGAATAAGAAAAAAACTTAGAGAAAAAAAAGATGCAGTTTGCCATAGGAAGAGGAAATGGCATCGAAGAATAGGGAATGTACAGAAAACTAAGCAGAGTAAGAGGACTGAATATTGAATGTAAATTAGTAATGGTGGCAGCAGAGGCCAAAGAGGTAATAAGACCAGATCATGAAGGGCCCCATACATTTTCCTGGGGAAAAATGCCACCCAGAACTTTTTCTGTATAGCAGTGGCATCCAATTTGAGAATTATTTCTAGGACATTATTTGCCTTTGAAAAAATGACTCAGGCAGCAGCAGGGAAGAATAATAAGAAGTATAAGGGTTAAACTGAAGTCTGAGATGCCAATCTGGAGGATGATATAATAGATTAGATGACAGATGATTAATACAGAAAAGTAAATAGAGAAGAGGAGGGTTAACTGTAAAGCTAATTACATGATACAGTTGAAAAGCTCTGATGACCACTGATCTATGTGGAGTCCAGTTGAGAGGAAGGTATCAAGACCATTCCTGTTTGTAGCTGGTACAATTGGACTCAAGGCTGTCTAACATTCAACAAGATAGAGGCATAAGAGGCAGAGCAATTGAAAGTGAAGTGATTTTACGTTCATTTGGAGTCATGGTAATTTTTTAATCCCTCTGGGACAGCCAATAAGTATTTTGCAAATATGAGTTAGAGACAATGTACCAAACATGTAGCATGCATAGTATCATTTAAATATCATATTATTATAAGTCAGACTGTCAGTGTTCCCTTATTTTACAGACACATTGGTAGTCTTGGAGAGGTTAAGTAATACCTGAGTTCAGTTTTCTAGAAAGTAGTGGAGATAGTGTTGAATTTCAGAGTTTCTAACTCTAGAGCCTGTGTGTTTTTTGATTATTCTTTGTTTTGTTTTTTAAGATTTTCTTTTTATAGAAGATTTTAAAGGCTACAGAAAATTTGAGAAGGTACTGAGACTTTCCTTATATTCTCTGCCCTAATCCATGCACAGCCTCCCCCATTTTGAGTATTCCCCACCAGAGAGGTACATTTGTTACAATCAAATCTAACTTGACAGAAAATATTATAGTTACTCAAAGCCCTTAGTTTGCATTACAGTTTACTCTTGGTATTGTACTTTCTGTGGGTTTGAAAAATGGGCTTCCCTGGTGGCTCAGATGGTAAAGAATCTGCCTGCAAAGCAGGAAATGTTGGTTCGATCCCTGGGTTGGAAAGATCCCCTGGAGAAGGGAATGGGAACCCACTCCAGTATTCTTGCCTGGAGAATTCCATGGACAGAGGAGCCTGGTGGGGCTACAGTCCATGGGGTCTCATAGAGTCTGAAAAGACTGAGCAATCAGCACTTCCATAATGACATGTATCAGTTACTATGGTGTCAGAAAGAGAATTTACATTACTGTAAAACTCTTCTGAGCTCTACTCATTTATCCTTTACACCACCACCTCCAGTCAGCCACTTAACCATTTTACTGTCTCCATCAGTTTGGTTCAGATCAGTTCAGTTCAGCCACTCAGTTGTGTCTGACTCTTTGCAACCCTATGGACTGCAGCACGCCAGGCCTCCCTGTTCATCACCAGCTCCTGGAGCCTGCTCAAACTCATGTCCATCGAGTTGCTGATGCCATCCAACCATCTCATCCTCTGTTGCCTTCACTCTTTTTCAGCATCAGGGTCTTTTCCAGTGAATCACTTCTTCACATCAGGTGTCCAAAGTATTGGAGGTTCAACTTCAGCATCAGTCCTTCCAATAAATATTCAGGATTTATTTCCTTTAGGATGGACTGGTTGGATCTCCTTGCAGTCCAAGGGGCTCTCAAGAGTCTTCTCCAACACCACAGTTCAAAAGCATCAGTTCTTCAGTGCTCAGCTTTCTTTACAGTCCAACTCTTACATCCGTGCATGACAACTGGATAAACCATAGCTTTGACTAGATGGACCTTTGTCGGCAAAGTAATGTCTCTGCTTTTTAATATGCTATCTAGGTTGGTCATAGCTTTTCTTCCAAGGAGCAAGTGTCTTTTAATTTCATGGCTGCTGTCACCATCTACAGTGATTTTGGAGCCCAAGAATTACTGTGTCCATAGTTTTGTATTTTCTAGTTGGAATTGTATAGTTGGAATTAAGTTGGAATTATATAATTATAGCCTTTTCGTATTGATTTCTTTCACTTAGTAATATAGATTTAAGGTTTCTCCATGTCTTTTCATGATTTTATGGCTTATTTCTCTTTGGTACTGGGTAATATATATTCCATGTGTGGCTGTGCCACTGTTTATTTATCCATTCATCTACTGAATGACATCTTGGTTGCTTCCAAGTTTGGGCAGTTATGAATAAAGCTGCTATAATTGTCTGTGTGCAGGTGTTTGGGGTGGACATAAGTTTTCAGCTCCTTTGGGTAAATACCAAGGAGTGTAGTTGCTGGATTATATA
This sequence comes from Okapia johnstoni, assembly GCA_024291935.2. Lineage (NCBI taxonomy): Eukaryota > Metazoa > Chordata > Mammalia > Artiodactyla > Giraffidae > Okapia > Okapia johnstoni. Next base: position 75,284,482 of record CM044312.1, on the reverse strand, counting down.
GTAAGAGTATATTTAGTTTTGTAAGAAAACACCAAACTGTCTTCCAAAGTGGCTGTACCATTCTGCATTCCCACTAACAATAAAAGTTCCTGTTGCTTTACATCCTCATCAGCATTTGGTCTTGTCAGTGTTTTGAATTTTGTTGTTTTTTAAATAAATAGACTTTATTTTTAGAGCAGTTTCAGATTTTAAAAAATTATCTGAAAGTACATAGAGTTCCCATATTCCCTATCTCGGTTTCCCTACCTTCCCCATTCCCCCTATCAACGTCTTACATTATTGTGGTATATTTGTTACAATTGATATATCAATGCTGGTACATTGTTTTTCTTTCATGAATCTTAATCTGGGTGTTATATCTTAAAAGTCATCTCCAAATTAAAGATTATCTTATTATCTCCTGTGTTATTATCTAGGAGTTTTATCATTTTGGATTTTACATTTAAGCCTTTGATCTCAGTCAGTTCAGTCACTCAGTTGTGTCCAACTCTGTGACCCCCATGGACTGCAGCAGGCCAGGCTTCTCTATCCATCACCAACTCCCAGAGCTTGCTCGAGCTCACATCCACTAAGTCAGTGATGCCATCCACCCATCTCATCCTCTTCATTCCCTTCTCCTCCTGCCCTCAATCTCTTCCAGCATCAGGGTCTTTTCTAATGAGTCAATTCTTCGCATCAAGTGGCCAAAGTATTGGAGGTTCTGCTTCAGCATCAGTCCTTCCAATGAACTACTTTAAGTTAATTTTTGTGAAGGCTGTAAGGTCAGAATCTAGGTTCATTTCTTATATGCAGATATTCACCTGCTTTAGCACAAGTTATTGAAAAGACTATTCTTTCTCTATTGAATTAATGTAACACTTCTTGCATCATATTATCAGACCCTAAAATGCCTTTATATTGCATTCTGTGAGGTCAGGATTCTTCTTTTATACATTTCATCATTCATGTTGTCACTGCCAGATTCCATCAAATATTAGAGAGTGACAGAGAAAACTGGAAGTTTCTCATTTTCTTCCTATTCCTAAAGATGTGAACTTGATGACTCCAAGTGAAATTAAGATAGTGAGAAGTAAGCAGCAGGTAGCTAAGTCAGCTTCATCAAAATACCGAAGGGTACTTTATTGTCATTTGGGAGGACAATCAACCATGACTGTGCCACCTGTTCTAAGAGCTTCCATATGCAAAATACTTAAGTTCCTCAACTGTGTTAAAGTTTAGTACATGTTAGATAGTCAACTAAGTGAATTACAGTCATTTCAGAATGGTTTTCTCAGCTGTCATTGGAAAAAGCAGACAGAAGTATGTCAAGTTCTGCAATACTGTATTCTTTAAGCCATAAGTAGGGTGAGAATGAAGGGTATAGAGAATGTGAAAGCTCTCATAAATAAAGGAGATTGTAATAATCTCAGAATGTTGCAGAAGCCCATAATTGTACATCTAAGAATACTCTGCTATTCAACTACTTAACTGTCTTCTTTGGGAAATACTGCTTTGCTATTAAATAAATTTGCCAAACTGCCTGCAGTTATAGTGTGAAATGGGGGAGGAGGGAAGGAGAAAATATTTTAACTATCTCATAGTTCTAGGAATGGCTTGCTTTCTGGGTGACCTGGGGGGCGGATGAAAACCCCAACTAAACTTGGAAGTACCTGACATTGTTTTGGAGCATAAGATCCTTTAAAGAAAGGATCTGATTCAACAATAGATTCCTCTTTCTGTTCCAGGTAGCAAGATAACTTATTCTGGGGAATCAAAACTGATCTTTCTTTGTAGGTACTATCTGCACTATGGATCAACAACTCAAGCAAACCAGCAACATGTTAAGGAACAAGTTATATACAGTTTGCTTTTATGAATCGTATGGACAGATGGCATGGATATAGTGTTATAACAATGCTAAATACCACATTGCTTATAATCCTAAAGCAATCTAAAATTTAGATTTGAAATAAAGGTAGGAACACAATATAGATACATCTAAAACATCAAAATAATAAGGCATTATGTGATTCAGTGCTAAAATTTGTGATTTAGATCATAAAAAAACTATCAAAGTTCAGAAAAGGAAGACATCCCGTGGAACATGATGTGGACCCTGGACTCTTTAATGATATTTGGTTGGGTGGCTTGGTCCTCTCATAAAACATGTTGCTTCAATTCTTGTGATTACCTAAAAGAATTCAATTTAATTCTTGCCACAATTCTTTTGTGTGTGTGTTAACTGAGGGATGTGTGTGTGTGTGTGTGTGTGTGTGTGTTGGGGAGATGAATGGAAGTCAGGCAAACTTGGGTTAATATCATGAAGCAGCTAGTTTTTCACATGTGAATTGAGAAAATTAAGTTCTCTAACTCTCATTTTCTCTTATAAGGAGTGAAAGATTTCTTCAAAGGATTTTTTATTAGGTATGGTGATGTTTAAGTATTTAACATAGTACCTAGAAAATAGTAAATCTCTAATAAATGGAAATTGCTAGTGTTTGTGCTAAAAAAGTTCAAGATAGTGATTGTTTATATGTGTTGTGGATTCTTTATTAGTGATCTCTCTATCATAATTAATATAAATACCAAGGCAAATGGATTTTGAACTCAATTTGCAAGTCAAGTTGACTCTGATAATGTAAAATATTTTCGGCATCTTCAAAATCAGCAAATATTCACTGCTGCTGCTGCTGCTAAGTCACGTCAGTCGTGTCCAACTCTGTGCGACCCCATAGGCGGCAGCTCACCAGGCTCCCCTGTCCCTGGGATTCTCCAGGCAAGAACACTGGAGTGGGTTGCCATTTCCTCCTCCACTGGACCTTATAAAAGATAAAGCAGCTCATTAATATCTTAATTTCTAATAATGTGTTATATTTAACTTAAGGTGGGAACTGTATATAGTGCTCCTTTGGAAATTTAATCATATATATTTTCTGATGTTAACAAATGTCACTTCTATACATATACATTCTTTTTTTGTAGATAAGAAGCAATTCTTTCATAATCTCTTTCATGTTGAAAATACAGTCACATAAAGACACATTGCTCATTATCATTTTTTCTGAAGATTATAATCATGTTATCTGACAAAAAAGTAAACAAATGTGATTTTTGTAATAGGAAGTTTCTTTGTCCTGCTTTCTGATTTGGTTTATATATTTTATATATAAACCCTATATTTAGAGTTTGAGTCATTTCCTATTTTCGCTTTTGCTTAGTACTCAGAGTGAAGTTTTGGTAGCTCCCAAGGTGACAGCTTGGACTTCCCTGATAGTTCAGTTGGTTAAGAATCTGCCTGCAATGAAGGAGACCTGGGTTTGATTCCTGGGTCTAGAAGATCTCCTGGAGAAGGCATAGGCTACCCACTGCGGTATCCTTGGGCTTCCCTTCAGGCTCAGCTGGTAAAGAATTCGCCCACAATGCGAGAGACCAGGGTTCAATCCCTGGAGAAGGGAAAGGCTGGCCACTCCAGAATTCTGGCCTGTAGAATTCCATGGACTGGATAGTCCACGGGTTCGCAAAGAATCGGACACAACTGAGCGACTTTCACTTTCAAGATGAGAAAGCATGTACCTTGCTGGAGCAGCTTTCAAATAAATAACTAGTTATTTTTATTGCTTTAAGTGCTACTTGGACAAGTTTGTTGTCTCACATTGATTTTTCTTATTATTTTTAAAATGATTGCTCCTGAGAAGAATACAGCCATCCTCTTGCTGTTCCATATTTGTCAACATGTTAAAGCATCAGTTCAGTTCAGTTACTCAGTCGTGTCCAACTCTTTGTGACCCCATAGACTGCAGCACACAAGGCCTCCCTGTCCATCAAAAACTCCCGGGTTTACTCAAACCCATGCCCATTGAGTCAGTGATGCCATCTCACCATCTCATCCTCTGTTATCCCCTTCTCCTCCTGCCTTCAATCTTTCCCAGCATCAGGGTCTTTTCAAATGAGTCATCTCTTTGCATCAGGTGGCCAAAGTATTGGAGTTTCAGCTTCAACATCAGTCATTCCAATGAACATTCAGGACTGATTGCCTTTAGGAGGGACTAGTTGGATATCCTTGCATAGAGATCCAACTCTGTGATTTTACTCTATGTTAAAGCATAGAGTATAACAAATGCCGAAGGTAGCCAACACACTCATGCTTAAAAATTGATGTCTCAGCCACAGAATGAAAAACCTAAGTTATAAACACACACTTATGTCTGGGGCCGTGTATATTCCTTTCTGAAAAGAAGTATTTTCAGACAGATTTAATAAGAATGAAATAAGAAATCAGGAAATATGGGTGTGCATTCATAGTCTGTGATTTATATTTCAAATCTGAACATATTCGATATTAATATTTAAAAACAAAAAAAACTAATTCAAGAATTTTAAAAGTTACTTAGATAATAATGTTTATGAAATGCTTTTAAACTCTCCTGTTTGAAAACGTTTTTGAGAACTAGAATTATTTTCATTCCTTGAAAGATGCTATTTCTTACTTAAAAATTAGCATTCCTTTACCTATTTATATAATGTAAAGCAGCATAGTAAGTATACAGAGAACATTCAAGGTATGCGTTTGTATCAATTTATGGAGTTTAACATGGAAAAATATTAAGAAGGTAATGATGGTATACTTAGAAATTTAGAAATTCAGATAGGCACTATCTTGACTGACTGAATCGTGCCCCCTGCTACCCTCAAATTCATATGTTGAAATCCAAGCCTCTAGTACCCTAGAGGGTGACTGTGTTAAGAGATAAGACTTTAAAAAAGGTAGTTAGGTTAAAATGGGGTCAAATGACTGGTGTCCTTATAAGAAGATGTTGGGAAAACACAAACTGAGGAGGAACTAAGTGAGGACACAGCAAAAAGGTGGCCATCAGCAGATCAAAGAGAGAGGCCTCAGAAGAAGCCAAGCCTGTCATTCCCTTGGTCTTGAACTTCTAGCCTCCATAACTGTGACCAAATAAGCTTCTGTTGTTTAAGCCAAGTCTAGGTTATTTTGTTACAGCAGACCTACGAAACTAATACAGATAGATATCTATGTATCATAGTATTAGTATTTTGGTTCTTAGAATCCCCACTTGGTAGTATTCCTCCTGAGAAAGGTCTGCCTCTATTGGAATATTAGACAGTTGTAATAAACCATCATTTCCATGAATGAGTCAAAGAACATATTTCTTGAGGTCATCATCTCTCTAGACTTCTAGGAGATTCATTGCCTATGGGCTAGGTGGAAGAAAAATATATATTAAACTGTAATTTACTGAATTATTTTTGTGTTCGAAAGTCTGGAGGATATAATGATAGTCATTGATATACCTAAAGAACATACCAGCTAGTGGTGGTGATAAGCTGTAAAGACAAATAGCTACAATATAATAAACCTGTACTCCATTCTCTAAGAAAGGTCCATGCAGATATAGAAAGTTCTGAGGAAAAGAAAACCCTTAGTCATTTGTACTATCTGTTCCAGAGGGCAGATTAAGGAAGTCTCCTCCTTGGAGCCATGGGCATTTTAGCTGAATTGTAGAGGAGGAGTAGAATTTTTGACAGAGAGTTTTTAAGAGTAAATCACATTTTATGCATTAGTGTTGCATAAGCAACTCACTTATGCATTGAAATTAATTCATGGAAAAACCAGTCTCACTTTTCTCTCCATCCCTAATGTAACAGCATAACCCTTTTATTGTTATTTTCCTTTTCTTACGTACTGACTTTTCTCTACAAAAGGATATAGGTTGGACTTGAGAAGAAAGTAGATGGTTTAGCCATCTAAGAACTATTGGACTAGTATATTAGCTCAACAGGAGGCTAAATGATGCAATTACAGTTGAATTGCATCACGCATAGCTTTGCTTCAGAATCATCAGGCCCTGCTCATGTTAAACAACTGCTTTGCTGTTAGATTTGAAAGCTACCATCAGTTATAAGAAGCAGTGGATCCTAGGAGTATATGTGGGTCTACAAGTATTTCTGTTGTGCACTGTGGTTAGGAAGATTGTTTTTGTTCCATCATTGCTGCTTTTCGCTGGAGCCATGTTAAGTGACAAAAGAAACGTTTGCCAAAACTTTGAGTTTCAATCATCCTCTCCAACTAAACCCCACCGTTTTAGGCAAGAAATCAGAGTCCATACAATGTTGTGAAGCTTCTTATTTTTAAGACACTGAAGCAATATCAATATTTGACCACTTTTTGTTCTTTTCATACATGTAACCTGTGCAATTTTATGTTCCAAATTATCAATCAGTAAAATAGTTTTTATACTTCTTCCATTTATAGGGACTGGTCTTTATTTGTTTTTCTTTATTATATAATCACGCAGCAGGTTAATGTCATACATTATACAAAAACAATATTTAGGGGTTATTTTAATTTTGGTGGTAAGATATACATTTATAATTTACTTTGGCTTAATAATTCTTGTTAAATTATTAAGTATTCAAACAATCAATTAATACTTTACTGATCGTCTGCTGTATAAAAAATACTAGGTATTTAACTACTTAGTTTTCTATTTTATAGTAATCAAAACTCTTCCATTTGAAATAACTATGTTATTTACTCAAAATACTTATACTTGCACACTTTAGGTATATTCATGACATAAAGATATAAGTTTAAAAGATGAAATAAAGTTGACTTAAGGCTATCTTTTCTGCTTCATGTGAGGAAAATCAAGGTTTCAGTTTCTCTGCTGGAATTGGAAATAAAACCTTTAGCTAAAAATGGATTTGTATGCAGTGAGGATCTGCAGCTGTTTTTGCTGTGCCAGGCTTCTGTTCACACCAGTCACAGTCTGAATAGTTAAGTTGCTGTTAGAAGCTTTGAGAGCTCCATAGATTCAGGTAGTCTGATGTGTGGGATGCAAACGAAAATTGAGGGCATTTCAAATCGTGCATGAGAGAGAAACAAGTCCCACTTCAGTTCTCTGTTAATTTCTCATTTCTAAAACTTATATAAGAAGTTGCCATATGACTTTTAAATGTAATCTTTTGGCAATTTTTATGCTTTTTTGGAATGCAGTAGAGCACACAGAATCAAATACCCAATACATTTTTCTTGCTGACAATTTTGAAATAATGTCATTTCATACCAGCTTATTTATTGTGTCTCTCTTCAGTATGCAAGAGCTATAAAGGAACAAAACTCAATCAAGTATAATTTTGCATTCAAGGAGCATATATATACTGAAGGTCAAAGAAAATGGAAAGGACTGGAAATCAGATTCCATATATGTATATTTTAACTTCCTTGACTTCTGTGACTCTCTTAAGGTTTTCTCCAGAACTTCAGCTTCATTAATTTTAAGAAAGTTGTTGTAAGTTGGGGCAGAATTTGCTCTACCATCCCCAGGGGCTATCTGCCACTGTCTGGAGACATTTTTGATTGTCACAACTGGGTAAGGGATGCTACTGAACCTAGTGAGTAGAGGCCAGAGATAGCACTCAATATCCTACAGTGCAGAGAACAGCACCTCTACAATAGTCGTGCAGCCCAAAATCTCAATAGGATTGAGTTTACCTGTTTTAAGGAAATAAGTAACTTGAAAGGACAGAGTATGACATAGACAATTATTTCCAGTTCTGTCATCTGTTCTGCTTTGAGTGCTCAGTCATTAAACAAGTCATTTCCCTACTCTTGTCAAGTTCCCCTATTGATGAAGTGAATATTTTTATTATATATCAAGAGCCCTAAGTCTGCAAAATTCATCTCTACTTTTCTCATATTTTGAGAGGAAAAGACATGGGGGTTATTTTAAAAGCTCATTTAAGTTATTCAATTTATAATCATTTTAAAGTTATTGTTGTGCCTAATATATATTCATCAATGCACAGATACCAATGTGATTCACATCAGTCACATTTCCATACACTAGCAGTGAACTATTTGAAAAAAGACATGAAGAAAATAACCTCATTTCCAATAGCAACAAAAAGTATAAAATACATAGAATAAATGAAATCAAGGAGGTGAGAGATATATAAATTGAAAACTACAAAACATTGATGAATGTAATCAAAGAAGACACAAATAAATATCTTATATCCTGTTTTCACAGATTAGAACAATTAATATTGTTAAAATGTTCATTCTACCCCCCAAAATCTACAGATTCAAATGCAGTCCCTATCAAAATTCCAAGGACATTTTTTACAGAAATAGAATAAAGAAATCCTGAAATTTGCATGAAACCACCAAAGACCCCAAATAGCTAAAGCAATCGTTAGCATAAAGAATGATGCTGGTCCATGGTGCCAATAAAACCAGTAATTAACATAAGACAGTTTATGGGTTAAAAAATATTTATCTATATTTTAATATAGATAGTGAATTATAAGTTAGGTAGCTTTTATTTATTTTGGGCGATTTTAAAAAATATTGGAGTATATAGTTGATTTACAATGTTGTGTTAGTTTCAGGTGTACAAATTCAGTTATACATAATATAGATATTTTCTTTCAGATTCTTTTCCCATATTGGTTATTACAGAATATTGAGTATTTCCTGTGCTATACAGTACTTCTTTCTTAGCTATCTATTTTATATATAGTAGTTTATGTGTATTAATCCTATTCTCTTAACTTGTCCCTGCCATCCACATTTCCCTTTTGGTAACCATAAGTTTGTTTTAACTCTTTAAGTTTGTTACTTTTTCCTAAAAAAGTTCATTTATATCATTTTTTAAAATTAGATTCCATATATCAGTGATACTGTATGATATTTGACTTTCTCTGTCTGACTTATTTCACTTAGTAAGATAATCTCCATGTCCACCCATGTTGCTTCAAATGGCATTATTTCATTCTTTTCTGTGTCTGTATAATATTCCATCATATATATGGACCACATCTTCTTTATCCATTGCTCTGTTGATGGACATTTAGGTTGCTTCCATGTCTTGGCTATTGTAAATAGTACTGCAGTAAACATTGGGGTACATGTATCTTTTCAAATTATGGTTTTCTCTGGATATATACACAAGAGTGGAAGTACTGGTTCATATGGTGGTTCTAAGGTAGTTTTTAAATAGAAATAAAGAGTGTGACATCATTTTGATAGGTGTGACTCACTTTAGATTTTTCTGGATGATTCACTTTGAGGGAATATCATGAAAGAAGTCAGAGGAAACTGGGGCCCCAGGATATGCTTTTTCTTTTTTCTTTGCCATGACACAAGTTAGAATTGACATCCTATTTATAAAAGTTAAAACATCCTATTTATGAATTAGAAGTATGATTTTAAAAGTAACTGCTTCTTTCCCTTTGATCTATTTCTGACCAAAGTCTCTTGCTAATCCTTCTTGCTAGCCATCAGAAACAAGTAGAGAGCTACTTCTGATGACCGTTAAGCTTGGTTCTCTAGCTCACAAAATCTAAAAGAAAATTTTATTTCAGTAAGAATCTGTCCAACCTTTCAAACCAGCTTCTATCTAAATGTATCAACACTTACAGCATCACATACTTTGATCTTATGATATGGTAATAGGCTGGGTAGATATTGGAAAATCTTCTAATAAGAAAATGATATGGAAGAAAGCTGTTTTAAAAGGATATTTGCAAGTCAGGCTGCTGTCAATAACGTGCATTATTGACATAGGCTTCATGTGGCCTGGCAACCTGTTGTAGTTTGATCACAGACAGGCTTGCTGAACTGTCAAAAGAAAGATTTGATTTGTCAATATTTTTTCACTTTTGTGTTTCCTTTTTTTAAAACAAAATATTTTTTTTTCCATTTAATTTTCTTCAACCCTGGTGGAATAGCACCATAGTTGAATGTCAAATCTGTTACCCTTCATTTCTTATTACTGTTTAACCAATATTGCACTGACCCCATGAATCATCAATGCCAGACCAGGAGGTAACTTTGGAAAAAGGACACCATGCCCATAAAGTTATCTGGCCATGAAAAACAGCCTTTGAGCTAGGAAGCAGTAGGGGACAGGTTGGAAGCAATTACAGTAGTAATGACAGTAGGAACAATGTAATTAGCAGCTGTTTCAAGGGTAGTAATTTGCAGGCATATGACAATGGAGAGTTGGTATCTCAGAGAACTTCATACACCCTTACCCCCCACCAAAATGTTAACTGTCCTATATTCATATTAAGGCAGCCATGACAAATAGGTCTGTGCACTGGAGCCTTTAGGAGAATCAGTCACTGTTTCAAGTCATCCCCACAGTAGCTTTCAGATTATTATATATTGTTGTAACAATATTTCATGTGAGAACTAGTGCTTATGTGGTAACAAAAGGAGGTAGAGGGGAGGTGAAACCCATCCAGGAAGAGCAGGTGAACAATACAAGTATCATGGTCAAGAAATAGATGATTGTCTAACCCAGATTACTTGGCAGTCATCCTTCAGGGGATTTAGCAACATATGCAAAGACAGTAGTTTTCAGAGTGTGGCCTCCAGACAGGCCTTGTCAGCACTTCTTGGGAAGTTTTTAGAATTGCAAATCCCCTCCTCTGGAGATAATACTGAATCAGAAATTTGTGGGATAGGACTCAGTAATTTGTATTTTATCAAGTCTTCCAGGCCGTTCTTATGAATAGTAAAGTTAGTGAATCACTGTACTAAGATGTTTTGTAAGATTTGAGGGTCACCTCACAGATTGGATATTAAACATAATTTTGGAAGCAGTGGGATATGACAGCAGTTGGCAGTGAGTCTCAGAAGGAAAGGAGTTAGGACTGAACCTCAGTACCCCCCCTCCAAAAAACAGCATATTGGGTAGGAAGGCATGCATTTCAAAAAATACATAGTTATAAACGCAGTATAGAGAGTGAAATTAAAATGTTCAGACTTCAAATAGAGAGGTATAGCCTTTAACAAGCTAGACTCCTTATGCCTCACTTTTGTCATCTCAAAATCAGTTTAATACTAATAGTGATAGCCTTGTAGAGTTGCTGTGAATATTAACTGAGTTAGAGACCAAACCCAGAATGTCTGTCACATAGTAAGAGTAGAATCGATGTTAACTCACATCATGATTTTTATATTATTAAAACTATGATGTAAGAATTGAAATTGAAGTTGCTTAGTCATATCAACTCTTTGCGACCTCATAGATGGTAGCCTGCCAGGTTCCTCTGTCCATGGAATTCTGCAGGCCAGAATACTGGAGTGGGTAGCTGTTCCTTTTTCAGGGTATTTTCCCAACCCAGGGGTTTGGGATTCCTAAATTATAATTTTCTAAAGGCTAAAAACATGGCTCTTGTGTAATATAAAATAAACATGTGTCAAAGATTTTTTTTTTAATTCATTAATGAAGTAACAAGTAAAATGTCAAAATTGAGTTCAAAAGAGGTTTTGAAGGATGCAGTTTATATAATCTGTCAAGAATGCTGAAATGTTTCTAGTAGATGTAAAACTGGATGATATCCTACAGAGCAATATATTGTAATGTTTGGAGTTATCATTTTTGACAGACTGAAGCCAATTGCACCTCTCCTGGACAATATTTATTTATATTATTATAGATCTGAATCGTTTGCATTACTCTCACAGAAGGATCCTTTGAATTGATACCAATTTTCTACAAGATAACCTCTAGACCTACAAAATTATAAAAGAGCCTATCAATAGAGAGTCTTTGATATACAAAGGTGTACCCCCACACTACTCGGAAAGAACATGCAGAAATTGAATGTACCTGTTTTCCAATTCTGGAATAATTTTTATTGATGGATGTCTCACAGGAAAGAGTGCAAAAGCCAAGCTATTGGAATTGATTTACAGGAACAAGGCAGAACCAGAAGCAAAAGTAATATGGCAGTACTTCTAAATCCTGGGCCCACAGATAGTGGTAAAACAACAATTACAAAACAACTCTGAATGTTACAGAGTCTTGTGGCCAGAGAGTCTGAGTGAACATTATAGCCTCTAAAAATATATACATTATGAAGAAAAATAAACTCTTAATTTGAAAAATATTTTCATTACAACTAGTCAAGAAATCAGCTGGAACATTATCCTCAGGTGTATGAAACATTTACTTATTCCAAGTAAAACTGTAACCAAAGATATAAGATAAATAAGGATATTATGGTGGTATAGCATTCAGTACATTTTCCTACAAAGAGAATGAGCAATTTGAGACAAAAACCTCAGCAAGAGGCTTTAAATTCTTATCTCGTATTACCTAGAAATACTTGTGGGTGCTGCTTAAGTACAGTAGTCTATTTATATAATTAAGTCACCAGTATATATAGTTTACTTTGAACAGTGATTTTAATACAACATATACACAAAGATTAGACTGGTAAATATGGTATATGAGAGACTTGGCTAAGGAGAAGCACTACTTAAATTAAGAGATGAGTGGCAATTTGCTTGTATAAATGTTCTGCATCATTATGGGAAAGTTATATCTGATTGTTCTCTTTTCTCAAAAGTGTTTTGAGGACAAAATTCTTGGCTCTTTGGGAAAAAATATAAGAAAATGTATTTTATTTTCAATGTTTTCTGATTTTCTGTCATGGAATGAAACGACAAGTGAAACTAAGATATGCTTTTGACTTTTTTTTCTTAGCTCTCTTGGACTCAGTTTCAATTTACAAGTGTTCAGATTAAAATTATTTAACAAATATTTACTGAACCACTTGAATAAGGCTATGTGCTATGCACTGTAAACAAGAAAATATAAATGATACTGTTTTTTCAAGGAATTTATCATTTTATCTGAGAATGAACTAAATCTGACTTTAAATAAAGGGGGAAAGAATGTGGTAAAATAAAAAATAGTCCAGGTGAGCAATGGCATTACAGCAGGAATATTTTGAAGAATTTGAAAATATAGTGGAAAGAGATATGTCTATGAACAGAGGAAACAAAAATTGAAAAATAAAGGGTAAAAAGTGGCTAAAGTGAAGTTCAAAGTGTCAAGTGTTTTCAAAACAAGAAAGATTGTACTAGTGTGGAATGGTAGTTCATCAGCAAAGGCTTCATGAAGGAAGGACTGTTTAAGTTGGGCATTGAGTGATACATAGACTCTAAGTGGTAGGTGATGGAGGAAATTCAAGGTGTAAGAAGAAACCAGTGCCTCTATACATAGATAAGAACATTTAGATAATGCTTGAAGAATAGGTTACATATACAGCAAAGGCATAATAATAATAATGATACTATTTGTTTAGTGGTGTCCTATTGTATCCAACTTTCCAAATGCTATTTTGTTTAATCTTCACCTATTAGGTAAAATCTTAACTGTCATCTTTGGATAAGTAAGCAGTGGAGCCAAAATCAAATAGCTTGTGGGGAGTTGGACTGGTATTCTTAAAGGCATTCTGATTGGCTTTAACCCTGTGCTTCATCCTCACTCAGCTTCATCTCAGGCTTTGTAGTGTTACAGATGTTAAAATTTCATGATTTGACTCTACATTATTGGATATAGGGCCTAAAGCAAACAAACAAAATATGTAGTCTAAATAGATGCCGTTGTTCCTGCCTGGGTGATTTGGAAAATGGTAGCACTGTTAATGAAAAGATTTTTCATGTGGACATGGTCAAAAGTTACTAGTATACATGTAAGAAGTTATATCAAATTATAAAAGGATTTGTCTCTGGTGTTAAGAAGAGGTCTGAGCTCAAGATAGAGAGGGAAAAAGTAACAAGAGAACAAAATCTTGGAGAACATTAATGTTAAAAATAGAAGAGAAGCCAATAGAGAGTGAAGGTAAGAGGGCCTGGGGAGCCTTGTGTTCTTTCTTCAATAGAAAGAGAAGGAAAAGAGAGTTTGAAGAAGGAGTAATGGAAAATGTCCAGTACTTGGAGGATAAATGAATTTGTTGATTGAGATACTGACAAAGACTCAAGACACTAGTTAGAGCTGTGCGACAAAAATAAAAGCATATTGAAAGAGGAATAGGAGTGAATGGCTGGTAGACAAGTGGATGCAAGAAAACAGTTCTACTGCATGTCTTAAGTTGATGCCTTGATTTTAGTAGGTAAGAAAAATCAAGGTAAAGGCCTCATACTTTTTAAACAACCACGTAATAAACCCTGCCACTGAAATGAAGCTAACTGAATAAGAAAACATCTGGTAGTACAGCAAACCAGAGTGACATATCAGGCATAGCCCTGTAAATGGTATAAGTAAAGGAAGAATGATTGAGAGTTTGTATAAATGTGATAAAAATCCTACTTAATGTTGGTGATTATGTTTCAGGGGACTGACTTTTTCTAGTGGATCTGACACAGGAGCCAGCATTTGTGTGTGTGCCTGTGCCTGTGACAAAGAAAGAGGCTGTCTCGAGGTCTCATTCCTTGGTATAGTTTTTTATCCCTTATATAGCTGTTAGATGATTCTTAAAAAAAAAAGACTACGGGTGTGTTTAGGATGTGATTCTGGTGACTGTTCAGAATGCCTTTGCATTTGTTCAAAGATTCCATCTTAAATTTACCATTTCCTTTCTCCTTGTAATTTGGTATGGTGTTAGTGAGGCTGTGACATGGTGCCCACATGGCATCTGGGATGTTAGACACTAACAAAGAGGATACCTGGAACAAAATTTAAAATAGTAGCTTTTGCCCTGCAGTTTAAAAGTTTCTAAGATATTTGATCTAACTGCCTAGAGACTCTTAAGTAAAAGGCCCTTAGATCCTTTCAGTCTGGTGGTAAAACACTCTTGTCATGCTCAGAGCCCCAGACTGCTGAGGGAAGATTATAGTTGCCTGTTTCTAAAAGTATGATATGAAATAGATGTTTGGAACATGCATGTGATATATGTCTGAATTTCAGTTGATCAGATGTTGCTAAATTGATATAGTATGAGCTGTAAATTTGATTTACAAAGACTTTTCAAAGTACTTTCCTCACTGTAGCTCTATCATTAGAGCAGTTGTTCTTGTCCCTGTCTGAGTCAGTATGAACATTGCAACTGGAGGAACTAAGATCCCACAGCCAGTCAGAGCAGAGCTGGGAATAGATTCCTGCAGGGTAGTGTCTTCTGGAGCCATATGGAAGCCTGAAGGAGGGAAAAAAAAATGTGCACCTATACATTCCATGGAATTGCAAAAAGTTGGACATGACTGAGAGACTAACACTTTCACTTCACATAAACTTATTTAAATGTCTTCTAGTTTTTTGAACAAAGCGTAAAAAAATAAAAATTATACCCCCCAAAAAGTGAGTGTATATGTAAAGCCTGGCACTGCCCATTGGGTTTGCATACCATTATGTTTTCATAAACCCATCCTTTGTAAGGTCAGAAGTAGACCTGAGTGGCCTGTTGCAGACCTGGATCCCTTGGACTGATTGGAACCACCCCCACTCCCATTGTACAATAATGCAAGGTCATAAACAACAACCACTTGTCTTTAATGTTTTTATATTTCATTCATCATAGAGTTTTTTGCACTACTTTTGATTTTTAAAAATATTACATGAGTTCTGGGCTTTTCAGGCCCCTTTAACCTCCAGCATATTCTGCACTTACCTCACTCTAATCGTAGCTCTGCAACAATGTTCTTTCTGTTCAGCTTCTTTGCAGCATAAGTTGCATGAAAGCAAAAGGTCCAAAGAAACAGAGGCAGAATAAATGAAAGGCAAAAGACTGATGCACAGTTGTTTTAGGAGAGAGCTAACATTTCAAAGACTGTTCCATGTGGTCTCATTTGTCCATGCCTGTGTTGTTGTTTAGTCGCTCAGTCATGTCTGATGATTTGTAACCCCATGGACTGCAGCACACAAGGCTTCCCTATCCATCACCAACTCCTGGAGCTTGCTCAAACTCATGTCCATTGAGTGGGTGGTGCCATCCAACCATCTCATCCTCTGCCATCCCCTCTTCTCCTGCCTTCGATCTTTCCCAGCATCAGGGTCTTTTTCAGTGAGTCAGCTTTTCCCATCAGGTGGCAAAATATTGGGAGTTTCAGCTTCAGAATCAGTCCTTCCAATGAATACTCAGGGTTGATTTCCTTTATGATTGACTGGTTTGATCACCTTGCAGTCCAAGGGACTTTTGAGTCTTCTTCACTACCACAGTTTGAAAGCATCAATGCCTTTGCTAGTGACATTTTATATAGCTGCCATAGCTTTTTCCTCTCGCTTTGATGAAATCCTAGCACTTTTTTCAAGTCCCAGATCAAAGGTACATCTTCTGTAGAGCTTTTTTCATAATCAGACAAGATTAATTATTTGTAACTCTCTGCTATATACACAGATCCCTGTACAGATCCCAACTGTTGGGCTTATCAAATTGTAGTAGAGTTTTAAATGTCGGTCTCACGCCATCAATTTTGAGGCTCTTAAAGCTGAGCTCAGCCTTTTCTTATCTGAGTTTGTTATCATTAACACTTCGCATGGTGACTGGCCCACAGCTAGTGAGCGATAATGATCATGGAGTGGCAGAATGGTTATGGTGAGTCAACTTTCAGGGATTACTCCATAGGCAGCTTTTCTGTCCCTTTAGTTTGATATGCATTCCAGAAAATAAAGTTTCCAGGAATACTTATTGAAATATTAAGACTGGTAAACCATAATATTCTTAGGCACCATTGATTCTTTATCAGTGGTGTAAAGAAGTTAGAAAGTTATTCATTGCACTCCCTACCTGTCCCACTCTGGCACAAGTTATGCTAATTTGTTAAAAGCTTGGTCACAAATAGTATTAAGCTTTCCTTAATCCAGAAACCAACATACATCTCTTTTTTCTTTTTTCCAAGTGAAAGCATTGCTGCTGAAACTTTGATCATTTATCTTGTTACTCAGGGGCACAATCTTTTGTGCTAAAGCACTTAGGAACTAATACTTACTACTTTTATGTAGTGATCAGTTTCAGATTCAAAGATATGCCCTATAACTTGAAATTCCAGTCAGAATCTGGCTTATGAATATGCTGTGTGAATAGGGTTTCAGGTGGGAAGGTGTATCGAGCAAACCAATAGAATATGTAGTAGAATTCTAAATATGTTTTAACCACCTTGCCTTCTTGTTCATTTCAAATTGCTTCTGGATTGTCATGGTGTCAGTCATAATGCCATAAATAGCTCTATAATATTTTACTTTTAAGAATAATAGCTTTTTAATTTTGCTCTTACATTAATTTTTACATTATAATCTGCAAAACCAATACATGAATAGATTTGGAAATTATAAGTTAGCTTGGCTGTTTACTAAGATCAGCTTTTTATATGCCATCAATGATTCATGTTTAAAAATTGACATGGCTTATGATAGTAAATTTTATATGTCAAAATAGCTAACAGTTACAGTTTCAGAGAAGGCAATGGCAACCCACTCCAGTACTCTCTCCTGGAAAATCCCATGGATAGAGCAGCCTAGTAGGCTGCAGTCCATGGGGTCCCGAAGAGTCAGACACAACTGAGCAACTTCACTTTCACTTTCATGCATTGGAGAAGGAAATGGCAACCCACTCCAGTGTTCTTGCCTGGAGAACCCCAGGGACAGAGGAGCCTGGTGGGCTGCCATCTATGGGGTCACACAGAGTTGGACATGACTGAAGCGACTTAGCAGCAGCAGCACAGTTTTTGAAAGTGATTTTGTGACTTGGTATATACATGTGATATTTACTCCAAACTAAATAATAAAAATAGGGCCACGTGTCAAATTAGCTTTCTAGTTTTCAACATTTGTTCATAAAAGTTTGAGGAAACAAATAAGAAATGCTTTTCTTAAAAATACCTTTATCTTACAAATAAGATACAAAATATATAGCCATATATTCAAGTTTTTCAGTTCATTCATGCCATTGGCACTTAGGAGCTAGTGTGTGTTTCTTACATAGGTAAATAAATGTGCTGTAACCTTTTTCAGTTGAAAGAATCTGTTCTGTACAGGCTTAAAAAAGAACTGCAGCTAAAGTAAAGTCTAAAAGCTGGATATTTCTATTTTGAAAGAAAATGTGGAATCTTACAATAAGAGGTATATAAAACATGGATGATTTGTTTTGATTCATACAACAAATATTTATTGTTTACCCACTATATATCTTTTACATATTTATGGAACATAGGATTTTCCAACAATATTGATGATGATTCTTAATCCTATGGGCTTCCAGTGAAGACTCTTCACTGATCCTGAAGAATAAGATTGTGGTACATTTTGATCTTTTGTAACATTGCCATTTTTTTTTCAGCTACCTTTTCAGAAGCCACTTTGCTTTTTGAAGTAAATCATTGTATATATGATTGGCAATTATGTTATATACAAAATTTTTAAATTTTAGTTTATATAATTTTATTTTGCTAGAATGCCTCAGTTCAGTTCAGTTCAGTCGCTCAGTCATGTCCTACTCTTTGTGACCCCATGAATTGCAGCACGCCAGACCTCTCTGTCCATCACCAGCTCCTGGAGTCAACCCAAACCCATGTCCATCGAGTCGTTGATGCCATCCAACCATCTCATCCTCTGTCGTCCCCTTCTCCTCCTGCCCCCAATCCTACCCAGCATTAGGGTCTTTTCCAATGAGTCAACTCTTCGCATGAGGTGGCCAAAGTATTGGAGTTTCAGCTTCAACATCAGTCCTTCCAATGAACACCCAGGATTGATCTCCTTTAGGATGGATTAATTGGATCTCCTTGCAGTCCAAGGGACTCTCAAGAGTCTTCTCCAACACCACAGTTCAAAAGCATCAATTCTTCAGTGCTCAGCTTTCTTCACCGTCCAACTCGCACATCCATACATGACCACTGGAAAAACCATAGCCTTGACTAGATGGACTTTTGTTGGCAAAGTAATGTCTCTGCTTTTAAATATGCTATCTAGGTTGGCCATAACCTTCCTTCCAAGGAGTAAGCGTCTTTTAATTTCATGGCTGCAATCACCATCAGCAGTGATTCTGGAGCCCGAAAAAATAAAGTCTGACACTGTTTCCACTGTTTCCCCATCTATTTCCCATGAAGTGATGGGACCAGATGCCATGATCTTAGTTTTCTGAAGGTTGAGCTTTAAGCCAACTTTTTCACTCTCCTCTTTTCACTTTCATCAAGAGGCTCTTTAGTTCTTTTTCATTTTCTGCCATAAGGGTGGTGTCATCCGCATATCTGAGGTTATTGATATTTCTCCTGGCAATCTTGATTTCAGCTTGTGTTTCTTCCAGCCCAGCATTTCCCATGATGTACTCAGCATATAAGTTAAATAAGCAGGGTGACAATATACAGCCTTGGCGTACTCCTTTTCCTATTTGGAACCAGTCTGTTGTTCCATGTCCTATACTGCACACACTGTAATTCTTTGAAATCTTTAAGAGATCCTCATAAATATATTTTCTTTTTCTTATCTGGTGATAGAGATTATAATTTTACCTTTTATTTATTAACTTATCAGGAAAATTAAATAGAATATGCCAAAGCACTTAAAATGAAGCACCATAAAATTAAGATACCTGTTCTTAATCGTAATATTATTTTATCTTGTTTTAATGCATGCTAATCTTGTTTCAAATATGCAAAATTGTGTTTTTATTTCTATGGTGTTATAATTATATCAGGAAATGCATGCGGAAGAGGAAAGCAGAGAGGGGAAAGAGACGGAGTGGGTATCTATTGAATTCGTTTTATTTTGTGTGTTTGGTTTTTCCAATGTGCTTACTCATTTTATTCTCAATATTGATTTAAGCAGTATTTTTATCCCTGTTATATAGATGAAGAAACTGAAGACCATAAACTTTGCATAACTTTTCCAGGATCACATTGCCAGTAAATGATGATATCGGTTTAGATCTAGGACTCTCTGACCAGTGGTTTCTCGCTCTCCTAAGTCTTCTCATTGTCACACTCAACATAGCATTCCTTAGTAACTGTTATACACTGTCAGCAAATTCTGCACCTCTATGAAATATGAAATGTAACAGAATGCAACAGTACAGGAAACATGAATTTCTTTTTAAATGCTTACTTCTTTCAATCACATAAGCACTTAGGGATCAAACTGATCTGAGTGATTAAAGGTCTTCTTTGGATGTGTGCCATTGATTTAATAATTTTTCTGTGAAGGGCTATGCTAATGCGTTCCAGGTTGTGAATAATTAAATAAGATGCATTACCTAGGCTAGTTTAAGTGATCTAATTTAAAAGTTCTAATTCATCTACTAAGATTTGAAACCGAGATTATCATATTACCCTTCCTCTTTTAGGTTCTTTCTCATTTACTCCTGAGAGCTACTCATCTCCTAAGTGTTTTTAACGGATGATGACTTTGAAACACTCTAAGAGTCATTCTAAAGTACTTCCTTTCTCTGCCTCTTTTAAAATAAGATATTGCATCTTTCTGGTATTTAAATTGATGCATCAGTCTTCCCAATCTGAATGATTTTCTAGCTATGATATATTGTATAGAAATAGTGACTTGGGATATATGTAAGGAAAAAAAACACCTGGCTTCTTAGAGGTAGAGAGTAATAAGGGCCACCTAAGGGCTTCCTTAGTGGCTCAGATGGTAAAGAATCAGCCTACAATGCAGGAGACCTGGGTTCAATCCTTGGGTCAGGAAGATCCCCTAGAGAAAGGCATGGCAACCCACTCCAGTATTCTGCTGGAGAATCTCATAAACAGAGGAGCCTGGCAGGCTATAGTCCATGGGGTTCTAGTCCAACTGAACTGATTTATCATGCACAGTGCCTAGTGTTTAGAAATTATTGTTATACAGCAAAAATGTGACATTGATTCTTCCACATGATAGCTTTCTATATGTCTGTAGTTCATCAGGTTTTTATATGGTTCTTTCTGTTCACTTCAAAGAGTAATTAATGAGGAACACTTGTTCTTTGAGCTCTTCTGGCAAAATAAATCTGCCTACCAAGAATGTGCCAACCAGTGATATTCTGTGTATGCACACATGCTCAGTCATGTCTGACTTTTTGCAAACCGTAGACTAGCCCACCAGGCTTCTCTGTCCATGGGATTTTTCAGGCAAGAATACTGGAGCAGGTTGTCATTTCCTATTCCAGGGCATCTTCCCAACCCAGGAATCCAACCTGCATCTCTTGTGTCTCTTGCATTAGCAGGCAAAATCTTACCACTGAGCCACCTGCGAAGCCTGATATTCCATATATAGCTTTACATTAATTTGTATTTCTCTTACAATTAAATCATGATATTAAACATTCATGATTTAAAGACAGCTGATTACAAAAGATTAAATTTAATATATTATAAAATATAGAATTTATATAGTTTTTCCTAAATAGGTTTAAAATCAAAACAAAAGAACTTAGTTCTTTATTTCTGCTCCACTTCCTGCCTCACTCTACTCTAAAAGATTTAAAATTCATGTGGTCTACTTAAGCTAAAATAGCTATACTGTTTGTAAGCAAAGCAGTACACACATATGTTGAGGTAAGTAAAAACCCTAAGATTTTTTTTTAACAAATTATGTAGATACTTTGATTCATTTATTTATTTGCATATTCATTCATGTATAAAAAATTGATTCCCAGAACATTTATTGGAATCATATTCCAGGCAAGAATACTGGAGTGGGTTGCCATTTCCTTCTCCAGGGGTTCTTACTGGCCAGTGTTCAAACTCAAGTCTCCTGCTTTGTCAGATAGATTCTTTACCACTGAGCCACCAGGGAAATCCCATGTTCCATTGTAGGTGTTGTCAAACAAGAGTAAGCAGGAGCTTTCACCTCCTTACTGTGTGTCAGCCCTTTTCATTCATTCCATCTCCTTTATTTCGCCTTCCAAAGTTGTATTTTCTTCCTAACTCAAACTTTCAAAAAGGAGTTTCCCTCTAATATGCATTCTAATAGAATTCTAAAGAAAGTAATGTTTAAAATGTAGAATACTTTCAATGTTGCCATCAGTTATTTGAAGTTGTAGAATACTTCACTAAGTACACTCCAGTTATCCCCTGGTATATAGACTTCCAACCTGAATTTCTAAAATGAAAGGGAAATTAGTGCTATTCTTAAAATACCCATTAATATTTAATGTGTATATACGTGCAGGATGATTTTTAGACCCCTACTTAAAATAGGGTTTATAATATTCTTAATATGTACCAAATTGCTGCTGCTGCTGCTAAGTCACTTCAGTCGTGTCTGACTCTGTGCGATCCCATAGACAGCAGCCCACCAGGCTCCGCCGTCCCTGGGATTCTCCAGGCAAGAACACTGGAGTGGGCTGCCATTGCCTTCTCCAATGCATGAAAGGGAAAAGTGAAAGTGAGGTTGCTCAGTCATGTCCAACTCTTCATGACCCCATGGACTGCAGCCCACCAGGCTCCTCCGTCCATGGGATTTTCCAGGCAAGAGTACTGGAGTGGGTTGCCATTGCCTTCTTCGAATATGTACCATATTAGGCACATTCTAAACTAGGTAATTCTTTCACATGTATTACAGCTCAAATGCAAAAATACACAAACTCTTTCAACATATTATCACAGTTTAACATTTTTTATACTTACTGTTTTTTCTGGTTAAGACAGAAAATTTTAGAAAATTTAGAAAATACATAAAATTATCTAATGGAAAAAATCAAACAGTATATCAAAACAGTTTACCCAATGATGAAATTAGTCTTAATGTTAATTACTTTCTTTATTCCTCGCATTTATTCTGATATTCTGTACGGATTTACTTTCTACACATTTACAACTTTTGCATTTCATCTTTTTCACTTAACAGAGTTGTATGGTCAACATTTTCTATGGTACCAAAAATACTTTGTAAACATTTTGATGCATAAATTTTATGTCAATATGTGACAGTTCATGGAGACCTTGGCTTGCTTCCAACGTAGCATTTTTATAAATAATACTGCTATAAATTTTATGCATTTTGAGGTGTTTCATTAGGAAAGATTCTTATAAATGGAGAGTAAATTCACTTCTAATACAGCATCCCCATTTAAGAGTGCTGCTTTGGATTTATTTCTTAGTCTTCTGAAGTATGTTGTTAAGTATTTTTTCCCGTGAAAATCTAATAGTTAACCCTATATCATAATTCTTTATATATTGCATAGTGTATTTCCATGTCATCATGTAGCAATTATAACTGAGTCGTTTATAGTTTGCTTTTGTAATGTCTCTTTTCTTTGAAAATGTGTAAGTTTTTTAAATTTAGTGATGCAAAACAGTAATCTGATTTTGTGCTGTAAATGTAATATGTGCTTTATTAATGCCTCAAGAAAATTATACTATAATAATAATTAAAAAATAAGAAATCTACTTATACCTCTTTGCACTGATTTTTCTTGGAATTCAGTGAACTCATCTTCATAATATAGTCCTTTTTCTGCTCTGGAAACATATTGGCAAATGTGTCCAATTGTTATTTTGGTTTTGTTCTCTGGAGAACTTCCAATTCTTTCATGTCTTTTCATTGTCTGCTTTCATTTTTCTTTCTTTGTCCTATTCCATTGCATTCAAGTAAAGTTCTCCGCATTTTTCTTGATGTTTATAGTCTTCTTTTCTAATACAAAATAGAATTTAATTTTATGAGAGTATATTATTTATCTTTAGTTATTCCTTTGCTTACCCATTCCCACAACCTTATAGAAGATACACTTTCATTTCTAAATCCCCCCTCCTACTCATAAAAGGCATTTTGACATTATATTAAAATGGCTAATTGTTTTCTAATTATTTTTTCTGAGTCTTTGTGAATTATTTTTAGATACATATTTTTCTTCCAAGTCATCAGACAGATTTTCACCTTTCTTATTCTCCTCTTCACAGAGTCGTTTATGGATGACTTCCCTGTCTTGTTTATGGCATGCAGGACCCTCCATAGCAGCATCAGAAGACCCATTCTGTAACAGCCCAGACTTCTGTATTTGCTTCTTAGCGTAAGGTTCCTAGATAAACAGAAATAAAAATTAAACCATCATTTAAAACTATCAAAAAATAAGCAGCCTCCTTTATTCCTTCTTTTAAAACATCTACACATGAACTGAGTTCTTAGAGCAATTGAAATCACGTTTTTAATCTTGCTTCCTTCAACATTGATTCTAATTTCAGGTTCCCATTTTCACACATATTTTTTTTCTCTTTTTCCTCAACCTATGTGTTTTATTTTATTTTATTGTGACATTTCCAGATTTTGGCAGCAGTGCTAATTCTTAGTCAGTCCATCTGTTGTTGGGCCTCTGTTAGTGGGTGCCCAACCTTGTGTCATGTCCTTTCTGCAGGAGGAACCAGTGAGCTGGTGGGAAGAGCACCCCCCTCCTCCCCAGGTTTGATTTTCACCCAGGCTGTACACTTTCATGAAAACAAAGCAGGAGCTGGTGCTTGGGTACTGCCAATTTTCTGCATTTTTTTAAGGAAATAGACATAAGAATGTGTGACATTTAAAAAATTAAGAAGAGTCTGTGATGAACAATTGTGTGAAGGAAAGATTTCTTAACCTTGGCTTTTGGCCATGCAAAAAAGCATATGTTCTTTAGGGTAAAATAAAAGAGTTGTATTCTAGAATCATTTCTAAAAACCTGCACTGTTGTGAGATGAAGACAAACTTTAAAAAAAGGAGCTAATTCATAATGTGGCAGAAAATTATAAGGTATTTCAGTGCTAAGGAAATGGAAAGATAATAACTATGCATCATTTAATTACTTCAAAATGGTGCATTTATGGCTAACACTATTTTTATCTTTCCTGATTTTCACAATAAAAAATTAAAATGGTAATTTGTTTTAGACCATTGCCTTTACCATCTGTTTATATCAGGAAGCAGTATCTTATTTACAAATCTCACTATTGTTAATACTAAATCTGTTTATTTCTAAAATATACTCTTATTTCAGAGATACAAAGTGTTATGTTTTATGTATATTTTATATAGAAATAGATGACAATGTGTGGCTCTTTGGAGAGTCTTTGTGCAGATGAAAATGAGAAAGAAACTCCTGTTGAGGTCAGTTTTCATAAGGAAGAGGTTAACTGCCCACCCAAGAGTGTGATTTTTTAATTTAGATTGGGAGTCAAGAAATGTAATTGTCATGGGGTTTAGAACTGGTAGGGGATTTAGAGATACTGATGTGTGCCCACCAAACTCACAGAAATTATGATGTCAATTAATAAGATCCTATGAGAAGCAGTGTAGTATAGTACTTAAGAAAGATCAAAGACTGAACGAGTCAGATTGCCTGACTCTGAATCTTGTCTCTGTGGCTTACTGGCTGTGTAATCTCAAGCAATAATCATTACCCCTCTGTGCCTCAGTTTCCTCTTCTGCAAAACGAGGATAGTATCTGGGCATAGTTCATAGGATTGTTGTGATGGTTTAAAGAGTTATTTCAGGTAAAACATTTAGGATAGTGTCTGACACATAGTAATTACTTAAAATATGTTCCCTACTATAATCATTTACTGTGAGAAATGCAACTAAAAAGTACAGTTGCATCCTTTTTCTGGCATTTTTCCCTTAGTTTCATGTGGGAAGCTACCAGAGAAGCTGAAAGGCAATCCAACTTTAGCTGTTTTAAGCAAGAGATTAGGATTAAGATGTTAGTTGCAGAATTTGACCAACTAATGCATTTAGTAGGAAGAGGTAACCTGGTATATCCCCTAGAGAAGGAAATGGCAACCCGCTGCAGTATTCCTGCCTGGGAAATCCCATGGAGAGAGGAGCCTGGTGGGCTACAGTGCATGGAGTCAGGAAGAGTCAGACACAGCTTATCGACTAAACAACAATAAGGCTGATATATTCACCTTCACAAAGGGTGCAGTTTTGCCTCAGGGAACTGAAGAGTTGGTCAGCCTATGGGTCAGGATTCTTCCCAGTTGGTGCTGAGATGAGTGCTGTTAATTTTGAGCCTTTGCTATTCTCCTTTTTCTGTTTCCATTATAAAACAGCCATTCCCTCCCCTCGCATATGACTCACACAGTCTTTTTATATTTATGATACTTTCAGGAAATTTTGCTCTAAGCACTTCACAAAAAAAAGAATTGTATTCATTAATTCATTATGTACTGATTTTACAATTAAACCTTAGCAGGTGGGAACTGTACTTATTTCCAAGTTCTTTTACTTTTTTAAATTGAAGTATAGTTGATGTGCAGTATTATATGTTACAGGTGTACAACACAGTGATTCACAGTATTTTTGAAGATTACAGTCCATTTATAGTTATTATGGAATATTGGCTATATTCCCTGTGTTGTACAATGTATTGATGTTGTTTGTTTTATACATGATAGTTTGTATCTCTTAATCTCCTGCCCCTCTGTTGCCCCTCCTTCCTTCTTTCTCCCAACTGGTAACCACTAGTTTGTTCTCTCTACATCTGTGAGTATATTTCTTGTTATATTCACTAGTTCGTTGTATTTTTAAGATTCCACATATAAATAATAAGTCTTTCTCTGACTTATTTCACTTAGCTTAATGCCCTCTAAGTCCATCTGTGTTGTTGCAAATGGGAAAATTTTCTTCTCTTTGCGGCTGAGTAGTATTCCATTGTATATATAGATTCCACATCTTCTTTATCCATTTGTCTGTTAATTGACGCTTAGATTGCTTCCATATCAACTCCAAGTTCTTGAGGAGAGTTTATTTTTATCATCCCACATTCTCTATTCCGTCCAGTATAAGTGCATAGTTAATCATTTTTATAAATTCCTGGCAACTCATAAGTACTTCTGTTGAATTTTATAGTAAATCAAGTTAGACTTTTAATTGAAGACCTTTCCAGGCATGACTTGACTTCTCATTTATATAACTCATTCTGGCATTGTTTCTTTTTTTTATTGCTAGTTTTGTTTTTTATCTCATATGTATCTCTTCCTTTCTAGGAAGATGGTAAATTTCTTAAGATACTGTTTAATACTAATGCCTTTCTTCATAGTACCAGGCATAACGCTAGACACAGAATTAATGCTTAATAAGTATTTGATTGTTCTCCATTAAACCATGGATTGTTTCCTCCTGGTTGCAAGTACTAGTGGTATGGTATGTCAAAACTGACATAAGAATTGCTATACTACAAAGGATATAAGAACAACAGCAACAAAACTTACAACATGTTATGTTTAATAACATACTATGAATATCTAATATATATTTCAAAAGAATTCTTTTATAGTAATTATTACCCTGATGTTTTCCAAAAACATTAAGTGAATTGAGAATTTGTTTATTGTTACCAATGTTCCATTTTAAATCCATTATAAGACTCTAGAAATATAGTCTCAGAAGTTTCATTTCCGTCTATTGTTCTTCATGCAGAAAGTTTGAAAACTTTTTTTTCCAATTTGTATTGGTTCAGTTCAGTCTCTCATTCTCTTTGCAACCCCATGAACTGCAGCATGCCAGGCCTCCCTGTCCATCACCAGCTCCCGGAATCCACCCAAACCCATGTCTATTGAGTTGGTAATGCCATCCAACCATCTCATCCTCTGTCGTCCCCTTCTCCTCCTGCCCTCAATCTTTCGAGCATCAGGGTCTTTTCAAATGAGTCAGCTCTTCACATCAGGTGGCCAAAATATTGGAGTTTCAGCTCCAACATCAGTCCTTCCAATGAATATTCAGGACTGATTTCCTTTAGGATGGACTGGTTGGATCTCCTTGCAGTCCCAGAAAAAAAATCTGGGTCCCCACTGTAACATTTTCTGAAGCAAAGATGTACCTTACTGAGTATATGGTCAGGCCACTCAAGATGGCTATTCTCTTATTATCTGTACATCCCCTGACCCACCAGTGCCTGCTTCACCTGTGTATCTTAGGCACTTGACTGATCTTCCTAGATACTTGCCCCAGGCCCCAGCTCATGATTGTTCCAACCAAAGGGGGGCAATGAGGGGCGTGCCCCTTTATCAGTTTCTCTGGTAACTAATGAGCTCACCTGGTATCAGTTCCCCTATAACTGGTGATCTCTCCCCCACTGCACCCCTTACCTCCAAGAGCAAAGACTGCCATCATGTCCCTCATGTGTCCATTGCACGCAGCGGGAAGTCACTCAGGAAACTTGCTTCAGACAAGCAAGCTTCAGATGTAAGCCCCCACATCCATTAAACTATTGATGTGTCTGTTGCTGACCCTGGGTTCTTTCTACTGTCTTAAAGCTGGACAAGTACAGGCATTGTAGGTCTGTGGGGTTCAGCCCAACACTGAGGTTGACGTCTCTGGCATCAGGGTTCTAGCTTCTGATTTGAAAAACATCCAAAAAGATCATTTACCTAGTAGTAAACAGATACACCCCACGTCACGTACAGTTGTGAGAGCTGGATCATAATGAAGGCGGAACACTGAAGAATTGATGCCTTCGAACTGTGGTGCTGGAAAAGACTCCTGAGAGTCCCCTGGACTACAAGGAGATCAAACCAGTCAGTCTTAAATGGAAATTAACCCTAAATACTCATTGGAAGGCCTGATGCTGAGCCAGTACTTTGGCCTCCTGATACGAAGAGCCAACTCACTGGAAAAGACCCTGATGCTGAGAAAGATTGAGGGCAGAAGGGAAAGAGGGCCTGATGAGATGGCTGGTTGGCATCAATGATGAAATGGACATGGTTTTGAGCAAACTTCGGGAGATGATGAGGAACAGAGAGGCCTGACATGCTGCAGTCCATTGGGGTTGCAAAGAGTCGGACACGACTGGGCAACTGACCAACAACAGATACACCTTGTGGTATACACTGTGCTAAGCTTCTGTGCTCGTGCTTTTAATTTTATCCTCATGACAATCACAAGACAGCCATAGTCTCACCACTTTGAAGAGCCTTGGGCATATGACAGTTAAAATATTAAACTGCTCGTGATCACATAGAGGGTGTTTGCTATGACCAGTACGTTCTCTTGGCTAAACTCGATTAGCCTTTGCCCTGCTTCATTCTGTACACCAAGGCCAAATTTGCCTTTTACTCCAGGTGTTTCTTGACTTCCTACTTTTGCATTCCAGTTCCCTGTAATGAAAAGGACATCTTTTTGAGGTGTTAGTTCTAGAAGGTCTTGTAGGTCTTCATAGAACTGTTTAGCTTCTTCAGCATTACTTGTTGGGGCATAAACTTGGATTACTGTAATACTGAATGGTTTGCCTTGGAAACAAGCAGAGATCATTCTGTCTTTTTTGAGATTGCATCCAAGTACTGCATTTTGGAATCTTTTGTTGGCTCTATGATGGCTACTGCATTTCTTCTAAGGGATTTTCCCCACAGTAGTAGATACAATGGTCATCTGAGTTAAATTCACCCATTCCAGTCCATTTTAGCTGATTCCTAAAAAGTCAATGTTAACTCTTGCCATCTCCTGTTTGACCACTTCCAATTTACCTTGATTCATGGACCTAACATTCCCGGTTCCTATGCAATATTGCTCTTTACAGCATTGGATCATGGCATCTGGTCCCATCACTTCATGGCAAATAGATGGGGAAACAATGAAAAAAGTGATAGACTTTATTTTGGGGGGCTCAAAAATCACTGCAGATGGTGACTGCAGCCATGAAATTAAAAGGCACTTGCTCCTTGGAAGAAAAGCTGTGACCAATCTAGACAGAGACATTACTTTGCCAACAAAGGTCCGTCTAGTCAAAGCTATGGTTTTTCCAGTAGTCATGTATGGATGTGAAAGTTGAGCTATAAAGAAAGCTGAGCACCAAAGAATTGATGCTTTTGAACTGTGGTGTTGGAGAAGGCTCTTGGGAGTCCCTCGGACTTCAAAGAGATCCAACCAGTCCATCCTAAAGGAAATCAGTCCTGAATATTCATTGGAAGGACTGATGTTTAAGCTGAAACTCCAATACTTTGGCCACCTGATGGGAAGAACTGACTCATTGGAAAAGACCCTGATGCTGGGAAAGATTGAAGGCAGGAGAAGAAGGGGTCAACAGAGAATGAAATGTTTGGATGGCATCACTGACTCAATGGACATGAGTTTGAGTAAACTCTGGGAGTTGGTGATGGACAGGGAGGCCTGGAGTGCTTCAGTCCATGGGGTCGCAAAGAGTTGGACACGACTGAGTGACTGAACTGAACTGATCACATAGAGAATACATTCCAGAGCAAATATTCTAACCTGATTTTTATCATTGTGTTAAACTTCAGTGCTTAAGTTTATCTTTGCCATTTTTCTTATCTACTGGAATCAAATTTTTAGATATCTGATTTATTCACTTCTACTTCATCTGTTTAAAAGCATAAAATATCTACGTTAATTAGTGAAGACTGATTCTGTCCCTTTTTAGAAATTCCACTTCTTTTAAATTATTTCTGAGATCATGAGTTTTCGCTGAATCAAGAATTTGAAGTTATATATCTAAAATTTTATTCTCGAGCTGGTCACTCCATCGAGTTGAGAATGTGCTTGAGGTAATGTTAGACATTGGTTTTTCAGGGTTAATATTTGTTTAGGTCTAGTGTTTGGGCTAATTCTGAAATAGGCAAATTTCCTTAATATTATAAGGAAAAGTTGCAAAGACTGTATTTTAGTAGAATCCAACTAGTTCATCCTCTGAGTTATCTTCACCTTTGCTTGCCTTTGATTAGGCTATTTTATATCTTCACAGAGCTATAAGTTAAGTTATTGAAACCTGATAGTAATATAAATAACTCCTAATTCCTGTCTATAGAAAAAAATTGTTTCCTCTCAGTTGTTTATCTCAGTGTAGATAATGATCAGCAGTTTTATATCTATTAGTAAACTCATTTCAGCATATTCTTTCTGACTATAAATATATGGTACTCTGAGTTCTCTTTTGAACCAGTTTTAACATCTGTTAATTAAGTCATTCATTAACAAGCTAATTAAAATCTTTGATAAGTGTTCACTTTACATCTTTATGAGAATGATTTTAGCAGCTTTTATTTTGAAAGTTTTAAAACTATCTTTTTCTACTGCATTTTGTTTCTGCCTCTGGTTCACCTTTAAGTGTCAAGTGTGTGTGTGTGTGTGTGTGTGTGTGTGTGTGTGTGTGTGTGTGTGGAAGCATGCACATGCATACTCAGTTTTGTCCTACTCTTTGCAACCCCATTGACTGTTGCCCACTGGGCTCCTCTGTCCATTGAATTTTCCAGGCAGGAATACTGGGGTGGGTGGCCATTTCCTACTCCAGGTGATCTTCCCAACCTAGAGATCAAACCCTTTTCTCTTGTGTCTGCTGCATTGGCAGGCGGATTCTTTACCACTGCACTACCTCTTATCAACCCAGTTATGTCTCCCAACACTGTACTGAATTTCACATCTTTTCGTGATTTATAACTGTTAAGAGGCTAGTAAGCAGAAGTAAAAATCCAGGAATATGAGGAGCTATTTAAGCGATGAGGACTTGTATGTTACCAAAATTCCTTAGCTCTACTATATTCATATTTTAATATAAGATGGGGATTCCCTGGTGGCTCAGACAGTAAAGAATATGTCTGCAAAGCCGGAGACCTGGTTTCTCTCCCTGGGTCAGGAAGATCACCTGGAGAAGGGAATGGCAACCCGCTCCAGTATTCTTGCCTGGAGAATTCCATGGACAGAGGCACGTGGCGGGCTTAAAGTCCATGGGGTCACAAAGAGTCGGACACAACTGAGCAGCTAACACTTTCACTTTCACACTAGTATAAGATACATATACATGTGCGCACGCACACACACACACATATATAATATTTGTACTTGAGAAACAATATTTTAAATGGTATGAGACTTTTTCTCCCAGGCTGGTTTATTATAAAGAGACAAGACACTGAGTGAACATTATCAAGGAGGAAGAGAAAACAGTTTCTGAAATTTGCCTCAAACCATAATATATTAGAAGGCATATTGATTTCATGAGGCATCATACCATAATATATTATAGTTTAGCAAGGAAAATGTATTGTTAAATCCTGAAATACTTCATTTATATACATATTGTCGAGTGGGGAGATAAAACAGATTACTTGTGTATATTGAGTTTTCAACTTATATCAGACCCCTTCGGAAAATGTACTCTCTTATCATCATAGAATATTTCACATGTGACTAATTTTTTATTCTCATAAATGGCATATTCATGTGTATTTGTACTTGCTATCTGGAAAATATATACAAACTGAAGATGGAGGTATAAGAAGACTGACCAGCAATCTACAGTACTAAGAGGAGGAAGCATGGGATGAAGGATGAGCATTGAACTCATAGCTAATTTGAAACCCTTCAGCCTTTCTCTGCTAGTAGGACAGCGTGGAAAAGATGACTTTCCTTCTCTGCCTTGGCTCAACTCCAGTATGATCTTGTAATCATAAAACTCATTTTGGTGGGATGTTGAAAGGAAATATCCATAAATGAATAGATTTTATATAAAACTAGAGTTTAACCTCGAGGTGGGATCTAGTGGCCAGTTGACCAGAACCAGTCAACAGGGTGTTGTTTAGCTTTGTTTTTCTTGAATTGTACTATATTGGTCCCCAGTGTTTGTTTGTTTTTTGAGTAGTTGTAATTATGAATATTTGAACTGCAAGGAGTTTCATATAGAAATCATGATTTCTGGATTCTGTTTACAAATTGTTTCAGGCAGCTCTGGGCTAATTCCTTAAGGTAACAGCTGGTAAGCTCTCAGCAGTTATTTCCCTCCTTATTAAGAACCCATATTTTCTAGTTCACAAGAGCCCATACCACTTCCTGTTATATCCCTAAACATATCCATAAAACTTCATTATGCTGATGTGTTTTTTTTCTGTGTCTGATTTGCTTTACTCGCTTGTAACGTTTCCTGCCTGGACACTTTGATTCTTTGAATTTGCAAACCAGAAGTTGTTAAATGTGAGTTTTTTAATATTGTGACTGACATACTTTTCTCTGATTCTCAATACCCGACAGAGTCTGTAACTCAAGAGATTCTCAATGTTTGTTGAATGAATGCATTAATGAACTCCTATTGTAATTTTCAATGCTATCCCTAATCTAGGGATAGAGAAACTAATCTAAGGATCTTTAAAGTGCATATCAACCACTATTGATTTGTGGTTGTTTGGTTTTTTAATCTGGTTTAAAGCGAGACTAAAATTTAGTCATGTTTGGGTTTTAAGAAGTCCAGTTTAGAAGAGGTCAATCAGTAGTTTAAAACTAAATTTGAAAGATGTACCTTAAATTCTCTTGAACTTTGTATTTTTAGCTTTAATATTGTGTCATACTTTTACATTGTTCAGTGAATTTTTTTGTCTTGTTCTCTGTTCTTTAGTAAGTTCCTCAAAATAAAAACATAAAAAAAGATTGGTAGAGAATAAAAATACTCTCTTATCTATTCCCAGTATAGAATTTATCCAGGTGTCTAACAAATGCCAGATTAAACAAATAAATTAAAATAATGACAAAAATGGTATACAAAAAGTCATATAGAAACAGGAATATAGTAGCTATAGATATTTAGGAAAATAATATAAAATTTAGCTAATACACATCTGCATATAAAACATATCAAGTTAATTTTTATGAGTCAAAGATGTTTCTTTTTAAATTGGATACATTTTACATGGTGATATGGGGGAGATAAGATAAATAAAAGATAACCATAAAAGTGATGAAGCAAATTAAGCTATTAGGAGGAAGATATTAATGACAGAAAATTAAGATAAAAAAACAACAATGTAGTCAAAAATATAAATTGAGATACAGCAGGAAAAACTTAAAGATTTAAACTTTGTTGTAGATTTAGAGAGAAAATATGGTTTACTTTTCTTATTTAAAGTATTTAAATATATGGACATACTAATCTTTATATCTTTTTTCTTGTATTTTTATATTCTGAAGCCAGAGTATGCTAGGTCCTGTCCTAGGAGCTGAGAAATAAGACCTAACGGTAAATTCTTCATTGGATAAATTCTTCAAGGATAAAATTCTTCACCCCCGAAAAAGCAAATAGAATATACCATACCAGCAGTTTTATAAGACAAGTGTTAGAATTATGCTCAAGATATTTATGATCAAAAGGGATCACAATTCACTATGTGGAGGTAAGGCGAGCATCAGGGATAGTTTCAAAGAAGAACACGTTTATGCTGAGGCTTCCAAATGCATAGGCTGAGGGTATTAAGCCAGAAAGAAGAGTGTGTAGGGCTGAAACTGTAAAGAGAGAATATGATATGTTTGAAGTATGGCGAGTATTTGTGTGTGTCTAAAGTGGAGTGTGAAGTGAGAGAGAGTGGTAAGAGAGAAGGTTGGATAAGATGTAGGGCAAATGATTGAAGGATTTCTTGGGCCAAATATTTAGGGATTTATTCTTTACATGGTAGAAGCATGTTCATGCATTGTGGGAGGAGAATAACATGATAATATTCTTGCTTTGAAAATATCACTGAGGTACTATATGAAGTGTAGGTGGTTTGAGCTGCAGATGAGTGATAAACTGGATATAGGGAGACAGGTAAAGAAGTAAGGAAGAATGATGGTGGGGGTACAAGTAAATCAACATTTAGGAAGCAGAATTATCATGTTAGATGGACAAAATATTAATGTTTGTTTAGCCACTAAATCATGTCTGACTCTACGACCCCGTGGATTGTAGCCTGCCAGGCTGCTCTGTCCATGGAATTTTCCCAAGCAAGAATATTGGAGTGGGTTGCCATTTCCTTCTCCCAAATGGTATTGGTACATAATAAATGATATTTTCCATTTTTCTATAATTGCATGTCAATCAGCTCTTACATAAATTTTTAATGTAATCTGAATTTTTACTTTAGAAATTAACATTTGTTTTCAGTCTATATTATTTCAGCTCGAGTTAGTTGCTTATACTGAGAAGCCATTTGATTTGATAGAAGCTTTATATTCTTTGTACATTATCAAATGTTGTAGTAATCTCTCAAAATAGTATAAAGTTGGAAAAGGATTTTATTATGTGCTTTCAGGTCATAGAATGAAAAATGTCTTTGAAAAGAAAGCTATTACCTGTTTTCTCTTACACTTAAACCATTAATCTAAAGTTTATAGAATTCATTATTAAATAGAAAGTAGAAATCAGAAATTAAATAATTAAATAGAAAATCCCATCTTTGTCACAGATGGGATAAATAACCTGCCCACAAATTACAGAGAAAACACGCCGACTTTGAGCTGTTGCCCTTCTCTAGTGTTAATTTCACAGTACTCAAATGACTTGTTCAAATTATTATTTTCTATCTTTATATTAAACATTGTGCCATTGAGTTTATTTGCTGCTAGTGAAATTATTTATCTCTGAAAATGTTCAGATAATACATAATATTCTAAGTCTGTGGTTGATCCATTAGTTGCTAGTCCAGGAGCTAAGAATGGAGGCAAGAAGGA
Organism: Okapia johnstoni; assembly: GCA_024291935.2. NCBI lineage: Eukaryota > Metazoa > Chordata > Mammalia > Artiodactyla > Giraffidae > Okapia > Okapia johnstoni. Next base: position 75,249,377 of record CM044312.1, on the reverse strand, counting down.
ACCAGTAGACATTATATTTAGAAATTTTAAAATATCTTTTATAGTACCCACTGAAAATGCTATTTTAAGATAAGTTAAAATGATTGTATAAAGGTGATTTTTTTTGTGTGTGGGATATTGCCTGATATAGAAATTGTTATAGATGTGATTTTTTATCTTAGCCTGTGTATAAATATCTCAGAAAATTGTAGTCTGGACTCCCCCAAAATCAGTTTTTGAAATATAAAAATCTTAAGAATTTAAAGTGCTACCTAATGGTTTTACTTACTAAATGTAGGAACCCATTTTATATAACAGATGAGTAGCCATCTAGGTTCTGATTGAATAGTTCCAAGTGACAAGCTATTTTTTAAGGTCACGTTCTACATTTATATTAATCGTTGCATATATACTTTTAGGGGGCCATTTTTCTTACCTCCTTTTAAAGAATTCAATCCTTTTTCATTTCATTCCTTCCCCTCTCTTTCTTAATATATAAAATGATAGTATCCTGTAGTGAAAGTTTAAAATTTATATAATGTAAGAAACACTACTAAAATTAGGCAGATATTAGCATTTTGCTATACCTCCGAATATGAGTCACACATAGAATAAAATGTTACATATCTATTGAGGTAAATCCTGTGTATATGTGTATGTGTGTTATAAATTATTTACATATGGACTCATGAGTTTTATTAATGTTGGATTTTATTGTATTGTGGTCAAATGACATCATTTGTATGATGTTGGTTGCTTACTGTTTACTGATATTTGCCTTGTATCTTGACATCTTGTCACTTTTTATAAACAACCAATTCTGCTTTTAAAAAATAATTTTCTTATTTTTGGTTATGGATCATACACATCATCATCATCAGATCACACTTGTTCAGTTTTACTAATTTTTTGGTCAACTTGAGCTATCAGCAACTAAGAAGATAGTTAAAATTTCTACCCCATGATTGTGAATTTTCCCATCTTTTCTCCTTTTTATATTGTAAGCCAATATACCATTGGCTTGCAACATTATATTAGTTCAGGCATGTATAGCAGTGATTTCAGTATTTTTATATATTCTCCATTGAAAGTTATTACAAAATAATAGCTGTTAACATGATAATCGTCTGTGCTGTACAATATATCCTTGTTGCTTATCTGTTTTTATACATGGTGATTTGTATCTCTTAATCCTATTGCCCTATCTTGCTCTTCTCTCCTCTCCCCACCCTGTAACCACTAGTTTGTTTGCTATATCTGTGAGTCTACTTCTGTTTTGCTATATACATGTTTTATTTTTTGATTCTACATAAAAGTGATATAATACAGTATTTGTCTCTCTCTAACTAACTTATTAACTCAGCATAATATTCTCTAGGTCCATTGATGTTGCTGCAGATGGTAGAATTTCATCTTTTTATGGCTGAGTAATATTCCATTGTACATAAACACCACATCTTTATCCATTTGTCTGTTGATGGATACTTGGCTTGCTTCTGTACCTTGGCCATTGTAAACGGAGCTGCTATGAACATTGTGGTACATATACTTTTTTGAATTTTTTTTTCATTTTTCTTCAGATATATACCCAGGAATGGAATTGCTGAATTGTATGGTGATTCTATTTTTAGTTTTTTGAAGAACCACCATACTTTTTCCATAGTGTCTGCACCAATTTACATTCCCACCAACAGCATTTAAGGATTCCTTTTTCTCCATATCCTCACCAGCAGTTGTAAACTTTTTGATGATGGATATTCTGACAGAAGTGAGATGGTATCTCATTGGTAAATGATTGGTAAATCATTGTTTTGATTTTCATTTCTCTGGTAATTAACAATCTTAAGCATCTTTTCACATGCCTTAATATTTTAAGGTTTTGCTGTGTGTATTTTGAGTCTCTGTTATTTGTTGCATGTAAATTCAAAATTGTTATTTCTTCATGAAAAGCTTTCTCTTGGCACTGGTATATAATGAGATTATTGTTAAGGTCTCGATATAGAATTTTTCCATTCCATTCTTTCTATGCATTTTATTTTGAGTGTGCATCTTATCAAGAGATATACAGGCTTGATTTTATTTGTTTTTAAACCAGACACACCTATCTGCATTTAGTTATATAACACAGAGTATGTATTAGTCATGATGAGTTTTATATGTATGCTAGTGATTATTTTTTCATTATAATATGCATAGGTATTCCTTCCAATAATTGGTATTCTTTACCATGGCAGGAATATCTAGGGTTCTGATTATTTCACTTTGTACAATCACACATCTCAGAATATTCTTACCTAAAACTCCACTAATGTCCATTAGGACCATGGTTTCCAGGCTTATAAAAGCACAAAATATTAAAATTAAAGAGAAGATAGTGTGTCTGAAGTAAATCTGTCAGTTTTTTTATTTTGTCACCTACAGTCATAGAAAAAAGGAAAAGAAAAAACCTTACTAAATGCTGTCATTATTTTAAAAGTTATGTATATTGTTAACATCAAAAATGTAACAAGGACATAATCTCAAAATAGTATCCTCTACTTGAAAAGTTTGGTTTATGAAAAATTAACAACTTTAAAATTTTGTTTTCATTATGCCAGAAACAGGTTAAAAATGGGTAATGACTTGACAGTAAGCCATGGACCAGTGAATTGATAGCTCTTCAACACTTTTGTTGGTTTGATCCTTCTGTTTCCTTTGCTTTTTCTTATTTTTCTCCTGCTTATTAAAAGCATCATTACTTGGCTGTTTTTCTCTTATAACTAATAGAAAGTCAAGAAAAGTTATGTGTTTGCCCAACTGCTTCAGAGGTAAAACCTTCCTGTTATTCTGCTGTCATCATCATCATTATCAAATCAGAATTGCTATTGTTAAGGAAAACAACTAGTATTTATTGTTATAGCTCTATATTAAGAGCTTGATGATGATCACTATACTTACTCCTACAACAGTTCCATAAATTAGGTATTATGTTCCATTTTACAGATGAGAAACTGAGGTTTAGGGAATTTAAAAAGTTGCTTACACTCACTTAGAATATGGTAGAGCCTGGAATTTGAAATCAAGAGCTATCTGAATCCAGTAACTATGTCCTTACCAAATTTGCTCTGGCTCTTCTACTGAATGCACATACATTCCACTGAATACGTGTATGTGTATGTGAATCATTCATTTGAGAAATTAACCTATTGAATCCTGACTTATTATATTGGTGAATGGCTTGAAACATATACTTTTGGAAAGATAGTAAAATGATATTTTATAGCGTAGGACACTAGAAGTTCCATGGGCTTTCAGTTCAGTTCAGTCACTCAGATGTGGCCGACTCTTTGTGGCCTCACGAACCGCAGCACTCCAGGCCTCTCTGTCCATCACCAACTACTGGAGTTTACACAAACTCATGTCCATTGAGTCGGTGATGCCATCCAGCCATCTCATCCTCTGTCGTCCCCTTCTCCTCCTGCCCGCAATCCTTCCCAGCATCAGGGTCTTTTCCAGTGAGTCAACTCTTCACATGAGGTGGCCAAAGTATTGGAGTTTCAGCTTTAACATCAGTTCTTCCAATGAACACCCAGGACTGATACCCTTTAGGATGGACCGGTTGGATCTCCTTGCAGTCCAAGGGACTCTCAAGAGTCTTCTCCAACACCACAGTTCAAAAGCATTAATTCTTCTGCACTCAGCTTTCTTCACAGTCCAACTCTCACATCCATACATGACCACTGGAAAAACCATAGCCTTGACTAGATGGAACTTTGTTGGCAAAGTAATATCTCTGCTTTTTAATATGCTATCTAGGTTGGTCATAACTTTCCTTCCAAGGAGTAAGCGTCTTTTAATTTCATGGTTGCAATCACCATCTGCAGTGATTTTGGAGCCCCCAAAAATAAAGTCTGACACTGTTTCCACTATTTCCCCATCTATTTGCCATGAAGTGATGGGACCAGATGCCATGATCTTAGTTTTCTGAATGTTGAGCTTTAAGCCAACTTTTTCACTCTCCTCTTTTCACTTTCATCAAGAGGCTTTTTAGTTCTTCTTGACTTTCTTCCATAAGGGTAGTGTCATCCGCATATCTGAGGTTATTGATATTTCTCCCAGCAATCTTGATTCCAGCTTGTGTTTCTTCCAGCCCAGCGTTTCTTTTTAAGTTAAATAAGCTGCTATACAGCCTTAAGTTATTTGGAATAGTTGTCCCCATGCCAGGTTGCTTCCTGACTTGCATACAGGTTTCTCTAGAGGCAGGTCAGGTGGTCTGGTATTCCCATCTCTTTCAGAATTTTCCAGAGTTTGTTGTGGTCCACACAGTCAAAGGCTTTGGCATAGTCAATAGACGTGTTTCTGGAACTCTCTTGCTTTTTCGAATCCAGCAGATGATGGCAATTTGATCTCTGTTCCTCTGCTTTTTTCTAAAACCAGCTTGAACATCTGGAAGTTCACAGTTCCCTTGGTATCTCTAATTTTCTTGAAGAGATCTCTAGTCTTTCCATTCTGTTGTTTTTCTCTGTTTCTTTGCAGTGACCACTGAGGAAGGCTTTCTTATCTCTCCTTGCTGTTCTTTGGAACTCTGCATTCAAATGGGAATATCATTCCTTTTCTCCTTTGCTTTTCACTTCTCTTCTTTTCACAGCTATTTGTAAGGCCTCCTCAGACAGCCATTTTGCTTTTTTGCATTTCTTTTCTATCAGATCTAGTCCCTTAAATATATTTCTCACTTCCACTGTATAATTGTAAGGGATTCACTTTAGGTCATACCTGAATGGTCTAGTGGTTTTCCCTACTTTCTTCAATTGAAGTCTGAATTTGGTAATAAGGAGTTCATGATCTGAGCCACAGTCCGCTCCCTGTCTTGTTTTTGCTGACTGTATAGAGCTTCTCCATCTTTGGCTGTAAAGAATATAATCAATCTGATTTCTGGACATCTGGTGATGTCCATGCGTAGAGTCTTCTCTTGTGTTGTTGGAAGAGAATGTTTGCTATGCCCAGTGCATTCTCTTGGCAGAACTCTATTAGCCTTTGCCCTGCTTCATTCTGTACTCCAAGGCCAAATTTGCCTGTTACTCCAGGTGTTTCTTGACTTCCTACTTTTGCATTCCAGTCCCCTATAATGAAAAGAACATCTTTTTTTTCTGTTAGTTCTAGAAGGTCTAGTAGGTCTTCATAGAAACGTTCAACCTCACCTTCTTCCGCGTTACTGGTCAAGGCATAGACTTGGATTACCGTGATATTGAATGGTTTGCCTTGGAAACGAACAGAGATCATTCTGTTGTTTTTGAGATTGCATCCAAGTACTGCATTTCGGACTCTCTTGTTGACCATGATGGCTACTCCATTTCTTCTGAGGGATTCCTGCCCATAGTACTCGATGTAATGGTCATCTGAGTTAAATTCACCCATTCAGTCCATCTTAGTTCGCTGATTCCTAGAATGTCGATGTTCACTCTTGTCATCTCCTGTTTGACCACTTCCAATTTGCCTTGATTTATGGACCTAACATTCCAGGTTCCTATGCAATATTGCTCTTTACAGCATCAAACCTTGCCTCTATCATCAGTCCCATCCATAACTGGGTGTTGTTTTTGTTTTGGCTCCATCCCTTCCTTCTTTCTGTAGTTATTTCTCCATTGATCTCCAATAGCATATTGGGCACCTACCGACCTGGGGAGTTCAACTTTCAGTGTCCTATCTTTTTGCCTTTTCATACTGTTCATGGGGTTCTCAAGGCAAGAATCCTGAAGTGGTTTGCCATTCCCTTCTCCACTGACCACATTCTGTCAGACCTCTCCACCATGACCCGTTCGTCTTGGGCGGCCCCACATGGCATGGCTTAGTTTCATTGAGTTAGACAAGGGTGTGGTCCATGAAATCAGATTGGCTAGTTGTCTGTGATTGTGGTTTCAGTCTGTCTGCCCTCTGATCTCCTCTCTCAGTGCCTACAGTCTTACTTGGTTTTCTCTTACCTTGCATGTGGGGTATCTCTTCATGGCTGCTCCAGCAAAGCGCAGGGGCTGCTCCTTACATTGGATGTGAGGTATCTCCTCCCAGCCACCGCCCCTGACCTCGGACTTGGGGTAGCTCCTCTCGTCTGCCCCCCACACCCCCGTCCTCCAATGTGGGGTAGCTCCTGTTGGCCTCGCTTGTGCGCCATCACAGCCGCCCATGCATGTGCTTTATAATCATATTAACCATATGTGATGGTTAGTTTTATATGTTAGCTTGACTAGGCCATAGTAGCAAGATATTTCATCTTTCACCATGCTGGATGTTAATATGAAAGTGTTTTTAGATGAGATTAACATTAATAGCAGACTTCCCTGGTGGCCCAGCAGTAAAGAATATACCTACTAGTGCAGGAAACAGAGGTTCAATCCTTGGGTCAGGAAAGTTCCCCTGGAGAGGAAACGGCAAGCCAGTATCTTTGCCTGGGAAATCCCACGGACAGAGGAGCTTGACAGATTACAAGCCCATGAGGTCTCAAAGAGTCAGACAAGACTTAGCAAATGAACAGCAACAACAGCATTAATAGCAGTAGACTCTGAGGAAATCAGCTTAGTCTGTATCATGTTGGTAGTCCTCATCCAATCAGAGAAGACTAAAGTCCCCTAAGGAAGAGCATATTCTGCCTTTAGGCTACTTTGGAACTCCAGCAACATCACCTCTTCCCTGGGACTCCAGTCTGCTGGCTTGCCCGGCAGATTTCAGGCCTGCCATCTTCTTTAATAGTGTGAACCAATTCTTTAAGGTAAATCAACCTCTCTCTCTCTCTCCCCTCCCCCACCTCTCCATCCCCTTCTCCTCCCTCTCCTGATTCTTCCTTTCCCTTTCTCTCCCTCTTACTGTCTGATATCTAATACACACACACACACACAGTCATATTATGTTTGTTCTCATTGGTTGTTTTCTTGAAGACCTCTATGTGACTGAGAGTATGGTCTTTTGAGCCAATCACTCAAATTCTTTAAACCTTAATTTCCTCATATGCAAAGAAGAATTATTTATGATTATTGAATTACTTAATACATGTGAATTATTTACACTCAATGTGATTACAGTATTTCACACATATCAGCTAATTTTTTTGTTGTTGTTGTTTTCTTCCTAGTACTTTAACAAGCCATTTTCTCTGCCTTGACTTTTGGAAATCTCAGGCAAATGATTTAAGCTTAACCCCTGTGACTCCGCTCAACTGGAGTTTACTGTTTTCCTTTCCTCTCCCCTCGCCTTTCACTGTTTCATCTTTTTTTTTTTTTTTGTCCTGTGTTGATTATACAGTTTTTTCATGTTGTGCTCCGGTGTTATTCTGAATCATGTTAAGTTCTGACAGATTCTCAGTGGTCCTGTATTCCTTCACAAAGAATCCATCAACTCTGGGTTTTGACCTCAACTCCCACAGCTTCTCTGAGGAAGGATTTCTTCATGACTACCTATTTAGGCATTTTCCTAGAAAGCATAACTTAGGGCCCTTCTCTCCCCATCTCCTATCACTATTCTTCATAAACTTCTTTTTCTTATCACCTGAAGCTAAGAAATCTTTTCATAGTCACAAAGAAATTCTTTATTCTTAAGTTTTAATGTTTTCCTATCTGATGTACTCCCTATACGATGTGGCACACACCAAACATATTCTCCTTTGTAGGTTGAAGTTTAGGGAAACACCAATCCAGAGACTACTAGGAAATTAATTTTCTTAAACATGTCCTACCTCTTTCCCATGGCACTCAGCACATGATTAAACCATCTGATGGAAGTAAAAGAAAAGGGGAAATTCCATGAGAAAAAGGTATTTCAAAAATAACAGCATTTTATCTACGGAGAATATATATCTGATCATTTTTATAAATGTTTTACTTTGTTGGCATTAGTGGATTTAAGATTGGCTTAAGAAACTAAATATGTTTAAATTTTGTTTAAAATTAATAGTAAAATAATATATTGCTATATTTAATGATGTAAGCAAAGATATTAATAAATAGCCTTGTGTGCGTTTATATTATGAGGTTAAATGGAAGTAGTAGGAAAAACTATATGCAGCAAGTAAGTGTATAACTCCTTCTATGTAGCTGATTGATAGATACAGATAAAGTAAATGAGTAATGTATGAGGTCAACTGTATTAAAGAAATAAAACAGAAAAAAATGATTGAAATAAAAATAGAAAAATATATTGGAATGAAATGTAACAAATTACAAGTTCATTTGATTTTTTTCAATATTCCTCCTTCTAAATTTTCAATAAGCCTTGTTTACTGCCTTTAAAATATCAACAGACATTTGTTGTGCTATTTCTTTAGTCTTCTGACAGAATTGTTCATAATTAAGATAAACGACCAAACTTCTCAGAAACAAAGGTGTAGTAAGATAAGAGACCAGGATAACCTAAATGTTGTATAAATTATTTAGTAATAAAAAGAAAGAACTGTATAAATAGTGTGTGTGTGTGTGACTGTGCGTGTGTGTGTGTGTGTAACCATTCATTTTGCATAGATATAGTATCTACTAAATTTAGTTTTTAAGTAATCGATAATGTACTATCTCCAGGTTTTTTTAAAAGGGCTACATGTCATCTGCCATTGGCTCATAACGTGTCAGTGAGTTTGCTCTCACTTTATTTTTCTCCTTTTAACACCCACCTTGCACATCTAAGAATAACAGCTGTGAGTGGGAAGAAAAGCCACGGGGAGGAATAGGCTGGTTAATATTCTCTTTTTAAATTTCATCTTTGAACATTAAAAACATATAAATGTATAAAACAGCGCTGATTATTGGTTGAAACTAATAGATTTCAATATACCGGATGTGAAACACATTTCTGCAACCTTCTTTATATTAGGATTTTTTCCCTATGAAATTCTAGCAATTCGTCAGCATTATTTAAAACTGTACTTCATTTGCTACTACCTGATAAAGTATTACCTGACTAGGCAGAGTTCTGTTCAATACTTGACATTTAATAATAGACTTAATAATATAAGGCCAATATTTCAACCCAAAGTTTTTCCCTTTTCTTCTACACACACCAATATGTCTGGCATGTTATTGCCCATCGTTTTGGAGAAGACTGTGTATGTATTACCTCTTTTAACCACAAAGACTTGTGTCATAGGTACTGTTATTTTTACTTCAAAAATGAAGAAACTGAGACGGTTGACTATTTCTCCAAAAATCAAGTCAGTAGTATTGTAAAAAAAAAATTTTACTTTGTATAATATCTCTCCTAGATTATTGGCCACTTTATAATTCTATCTCTAAATCCCAGTCAAAATTCCTCAAAATTTTCATCTACTAAAGTTGATTGATATCTTAAACTGGGCCACAAATTACTATGTATTATGAATCATCACTTATAGGATATGTTTAATTTAAATGAAATGGAATATACTTTTCTTGGTTTTTTTGTATGCTTACCTCTTTTGGTATAATATACATGCATATAGATAGCTCATATATATTATATAAAAGTAAATATATTTTTACTGTTGGCCTCTTGCTCTGCCCTTGCAAATTGCCATTTGCCCTATGAAACATCACAGGTTTATTTAAGGGAATAAATTTCTAGAGCTAATGAAATTCTCAAGTGATCAAAAATGATATTCCAATAATTTGATGGAATATGCCCCATATTTCTTTAAATCATACATTATTGTTCAGTCACCCAGTCGTGTCTGACTCTTTGTAACCCCCATGGACTACAGCATGCCAGGCCTCCCTGTCCCTCACCATCTCCTGGAGTCTGCCCAAGTTCATGTTCATTTATACTCATGAGCTGTTTAAAAGGCCAAAATCATATGTTGATAGAGGTTTATTCAAATTTTAATTTGAAAAGTAACACATAGTTTTTTACCAACCCAGCCCCATTTTACATGTAAGAAAATTGAACTTTAAGTTAAATGTACTTTAAATTTTGGTTCTAAAATAATTTAACTCATTTGAATGGATTTTATCTAGCATCTTGTGTTATACATTTGTTTAAAGAACAACACCTGGTTTAGATCTACATTTTAATACTAATAGTAAAATGGAAAATCAGATAAATTAGAATAGGAATTATCTTATATTAGTAACTGAAATACAGTAGAGTTAAAAGAATCATTCTCCTGTGTGCCAGTGAAGCTCTGTTCACTCAAATATTGTGCAATATATAAGGGAAAAAAAATTGCTTGTTATTTTAGAGCAATTATATTTGGACATATAAAATAGTGCCATATCTTGTTAATTATGACAAAGCATATTCCTAATTATTTTCATGTATATTTAAATACATGTTTGAGAAGAACGCTATTACAAATCACATATGAATGAATCCATTTGCAGAGAGTGCATACAAAAAGCTTTGTAAGTATTATGAAATTTGATGACAGATTTAAAAGCAAAAACAACCTATAATCTATTTTTCTGATTCCAGTAGTCCTCTCAGTTGTAGAGTTCTTATGTTTTTTTCTCCTTCATCCTTCTCAAATATGGTCATAACATAATGTGTGACTTTATTAAGTAACTGTAAAAAAAACGTAGTCTCATCAAAATGACTTGCCCTGAATTTATGGTGTATTGGTAGTCAGGATATGAAAAAAGTAAGTGAGAAATAAGAAGACATTAGTTAAGTATTTGATACTGTTTCTTTCAAAGATAACGCAAAGTGAATACTCTTTTCTAACCTTAATAGACTTTATTCAGATATACAAAAATATAAAAAGTACACTTTAAAAGAGATAGACAACAGTATTATTATCTCTAGTTTTTAAGCGTCTGCTTAAAATGCAGAATAATTGTTTAAGTAACTGTACTGGGCATATTCTATATTTAATAAGTAAAAACATCAACTTTCTTCTATTATCATTCTTAAAATGAAGGATATTTTTATTTCTCCTGTATTTTGTTTATAATATTTTTATTATAGTTCTTGATAATATGTGCACTTTTGGGTTCATGTTGGTTTATTGCCACATACATTGACAATTTTTATCAAATATTTGCTTAAGATGTTTTATGAATCTGTGATAGTGAACACTACAGAAAGCAAGTCCAAAACGACAGACAGCCCTGTCTGCTGAACATATGCCCTTATTCAGCTAATTAGCAGTCACAAGATAATATTGGTACATCATACAGAGCCCCAGTTTGGCCAAATACTAAAACACACTTCTCCCCAACAACTGAGCGTATTAAATAACTACACTGCAGGAGCTTAACACAGTACAATCCTGTGTTAGCCTCAGGTCAGATTTTTCTAAAACTTTTTCAAAATAAATAGCATTGAAATAAAGAAATGTCAATCTAATGACTCTTCCCGCTCCTCTTAAGTAGACTCGAGAACTGAAACAGAACATCAGAAAGCCATCTGCCTGGACACTATAATCTTGCCTTTTCTACCTCCAGGCAGTTGTTATCATAACAATTATAATTGCTTTTCCTAAACTGAACTTTTGTCACTATACCATCAGCATTTATTGAGGACATTTTTGGACATATGTTTATGTAGTGGGTCAGTGCATGCTCATTGTGAGGATCCATTTCTGGTCTCCTGCAACATTAGCTGGACTTAATAGTTTCAGTCAGTTATCATAGGGAGAAGCTCCAAGTTTAGGAAAGGAGAGGTAGTAACAGTAAATCATTGTAATATTCTTGCAACTTTTTCAGTAAAAAGTATTTTCAGCTTCATACTTGATTTTATACAACATGCTAAGATTATGTCAATTTAATACATGTTGTGTGCTCAAGCATATTTTTCAAATTAAAATATAATTAAATTTGTCATTTAAAATAACACCTGTTATGAAAATTAGACTTTCAGAACAGCTTCAAAGGTAGCAAGAGGCATGCACAGACTTTATAGTTTTTTTCAGGGATGAAGGGTCCAAAAATATGTTCTGCTCACAAAGAGAAAAAATATATAGGGCTAAATGTAGCTAAGTGAGTAGGAACTTTGGTAGCAGGTTGGGAAAACACAGTAAACAATCATGTTTAAGTTCATAGGAGAGGCCTTACTATTCAGTCTAGGGTCTTCCCTGGCAGTTCAGATGGTAAAGAATCTGCCTGCAATCCAGGAAACCTGAGTTGGATCCCAGGGTCAGGAAGATCCCCTGGAGAAGGGAATGGCTACCTACCACAGTATTCTTACCTGGAGAATTCCATGGACAGATGAGCCTGGCAGTCTACAGTCCATGGGGTTACAAAGTGTCAGACACAACTGAACAACTAACACCTTTTCATTCAGTCTAGGAGGATAAAATCATTAGTTGTTTTTATAACAGATGTGATAAAATTACCTTGACTTTTATGCAGAAACAACAGAACTTATCACCCAAGTACATTTGGAAAAATGATTCTTCTGAAATAAGAATTGATTGCATCTTTAGCAGTACTGTTTCCTTCATTTCACTCTTTTGCCCAAGACTTCATTCATACCTGCAATGTGATGATACATTTTATTAACTGTAATTGTTTTAAATAATTATATAATATATATGTATGCTAATATAAACACATATTTAAAAGTTTGGCACTGTGTGCTGAAATTTAGCTTTCAGTTAGATCTGTAGTATTTATGCCATGCTATATTGATATGTTATTTCAAAAAATATTAATATATAGTATTTATTTTTCCTAATTTCTAAGAAGTCAAATAGGGAATCAGTAGAATGTGAAGTAAGCATTTTTATAAGCTAAATATGAAGTAGAATATTACTGATATGAAGTATATTTAACTCAGTAAAGCCAGAGAGAATATATAGAGATGTCTTTTTTAAATCCTATACTTTTATTGATTGTTATACAAAGATATTTTTAAAACCTAGATCAACTCCTAATAATATATATATGTGTGTGTGTATTTAGATGTGTATGTGTGTCTGTGTGTGTGTCAAGCCAAAAAAATCAAAGAGTAGTTTTAGGATTTCCTTAAAACTTCACAGTATAAAATGAGTATAACATTACATTATGATTAACAAATATTATAATATTTTCTTATTAAAGTCAAGAGAGTCTGTGAGACTGATGTGAATAAAGAATATATATAATTCCATTAAGAACATATTTTTTAATTACCACAAAAGTAATTTTAGAACAATTAAAAGTTTATAGACAGCTTACAGATTACCAAGTAACTTTTTTTTCCCATTCGGGTATATATTTCTTGTTCCACTGGGAATTTTCTATTGCAAGGAAACCTGCCCACTACCCTCAGGCACATTACCAAGTAACTTTTACCTCACTATTTTCAAGAGTAAATCAGGAAATTATTAGTAAATACCATAGGTATAAGTATGATTGTTTTGCAGAAGGAAAATGAAAATATATAAAGATTAGGTTTTAAAAATCTCATATATTATAAAAGTACATTTTAAACTTTATTATTTTGTTAAAATTCTTATTTAGATCTCCTATGTATCACTATAAATGGCAGTGTGGATGCTAGAGGTCAGTTGTGGATCCTGAACTTGTAACAGTTCAGTCAATTAAATATTTTGAAATTCTGTTTTAAACGCATGGGTTGTGTCAGAAATTAGTAGTGGTAAAATACAACCAAAATGTTGCATGCCTTAATTTATGAGAAGCTATATGTTGGTTAATATTAATTCTATAAATATGCATCTCAATGCTAAATAACCAGTCTACTTTTATAATATATAATATACATTTTAAGCTAAATATCAAATTTATGTTTTGCTTTTCTTTTTAACATCAATGATGCTTTAATATCTGGTGTTTGAAGTACTTTTTTAGCTTGATCTTCAGAGTAAAGGGACTATTTTAGGACACATATAATATGGGTATAAGACAACTTATGGAAATGCAGGAGAGCAAAATTTCCATTTATTGCTTATCTTCTATATTTTAGTCACTCTGTTTTTCACGCCATATCCCTTTGGTCGTGACTCCCTGTCCAACTTGCCCCTTGCCTAGCATACTCTCCTTTGTCTGGCTAGCACTAGTTCACGGTCCCTCCCAGTTGTCACTTCTGAAAGTCAGAGAAACTTTCCCTGACTCTCATTGTCTTCTCTTTACATTAGTTGCATTTTATGTGCTTCTAGAGCACTTTCTACTAACTTTTATCATAAGGATAATAAGACTATGTTTTCCTTTTTTTCCCTAGACCCAGGGCTTGTCAAAATAAGAACTGTGTGTTTAATCTCTGTCTTAACCAAGTCTAACAGTGTATGGCAAAAATATGTGGAATGAGGAATTAATTGAATGAATGAGTGAATTATAAAGTACGAGAAATAAGTTATACCGTATGGTATCTCAGTAGCTTTGCTAGAAATAAAGCTTATTATAGTATTTTTTAATAGATGCATTAATATTCAAAGCATATAGAATATTCTCATATTTACATATTAACTATTTTTCCATTTTAAAAACTGGGAGAGAAGAAAGGATGAAGTATTTAATTTTATTCTACAGGAAGTAGTTCACATCAAGTCTAATTATTTAATACTCTATAAGGAAAAAATGATACCCACAAATAAATTTATACTTCACAATCTAATGTTCAAAGAAATATTCAAACACAGAATATGAATTTAATTCTAGGGGTTTGTTCATTTGTGTTTTTAAAGTCTTGTGCTTATCACATAACGTGAAACAATGTAGTATATATCATAACTCTTTTGTTTTCAGTAGAAGTATATATTTAATCACTGGTGAAATAGTTGTTCACAGTCAGTTATGCAGACCACTTTAGAAAAATCAGAACAATTCTTGCAAAAATGAGAGAAACAAAGCAAACAAGAAGGATATATATAGAGAGTACTTGGTTCAATTATAAAGAAAAGAAAAAGATAAAAAACATGTCAACCTTTTTGCAATCTTTTTGCAACCTTTTTGCAATCCGTGCAATATTTGCCAGTGTTACCTATCACTTCCTTGAAGTTCTTACCTTTCTTCCCTTGAGTTTAATAAAACTGCAACTTTCATATATGATGCTTTTTAGTGTGCTTTGCTGGTTTTCCTTCCAGTCTCAATGGAGCTCTTCTGCAAGAATCTGCCCTCGGTTTTTTTCTTTTCCATAGCATTCCTAGGAAATAGCACCTCTAACTCTGGTTTGGTGGTGGTTTAATCGCTAAGTTGTATCCGACTCTTATGACCCCTTGGATGACAGCCCACCAGGCTCTTCTGTCTGTGGGATTTCCCAGGCAAGAATACTGAAGTGCCATTTGGCAGTGATACAGGTGGCAATACTGGTTGCCATTTCCTTCTCCAAGGGATCTTCCCTACCCAGGGATTGAACCCAGGTCTCCCACATTGCAGGGAGATTTTCTACCATCTGAGCCACCAGGGAAGCCCTATAACTATTGTTTCAGTATTCCTTATATTCTTTAAGATCTAAATCTACAGCTGAGATTTAGATCTGAGATCTGTCACTTCCAACTTTATATTGAGCACCATGTTACTTCTTAGTTTCTATGTTTTATTTTTTTCATCTGTATAATGAACATAATTATAGATAGCTCAGATGGTATCAGATGGTAAAGAATTTTGCCTACAATACAGGAGACCTGGGTAGGGAAGATACCCTGGAGAAGGGAATGGCAACCCACCCAAATATTCTTGCCTTGAGAATCCCATGGACAGACAATGGGGTTGCAAAGAGTCAGACGTGACTGATCAGCTAATAGTTCACAAGAGGTACAAGGATTAAATGAAATATGTGTATTCACTTTCTCCCAGAACCTGTTTTCCCTCCATTTTTAAAACATTAGTATACTTGTAGATTAGTTTTTCTTAACTACGTCAGTTCTCTCATTTGGTTTCTTCTGTCGCCACCCTAGTCACCTGTGCAGGCTTGTAACCTCTGCATTGCACTGTAATTCCTTCAGGGCAACTTGTCCTCTTCAAATAAATACAAGTAGCCTAGGGAGGAAGTTACATGCTAAATGGAAATCAGTTATCTGTTAAAAATGGGAATTCTGTATTACAGTTCTGTTTTTTAGCCAAAGTGCAGTATACAAACTTAAAAGTAGGTTTTTTTTTTTTCCCCCAGGGTAGATTTATTAGATTCTTTGCAAGATGACATATTCAATCATGCCACTTTTGACTCACTTTTCATTTGATTCAGCTGAGCATTTTAGGCAGTGAGGCTCACAGCTAACTTCCCTGTATAGCAGCTCTGCCTCTGCTGTGTTCAAAAGGCCTTAGAACACCTTGTGATACTGGCATCACCACTGCAACATTGATCCTGGCAGCAATATGAGCAGGTGTGAAAACTAAACATCGCAAGTGTATCTGGCCAGACCTTTTCCTTCTTTCTTTCTCTGTTCCTCCCTTCACCTTGGCTCACCCCTGGTGTCACATTCTTACCGTCTGAAAAACACTGAGCAGACTTAATGAGGTGAAAATGAAATTCTAGGCAACAGGGATTGACTGAGGTGTCATGGGCTTCTCAAGGTGGCTAAGGTATACAGACTGGGGTAGGTCCCCAGGTGGGTCAGTGGTCTTTCTAGTCAATGCTGGTTGTGAGGCTGCAACCTGGAATCTTGTAGGGTCCATTAGTAAATTCTCTTGTTCTTTAGCAGTATATAAAAAAAGAACAATTGTATTTATAATCTTTATTTAAAAGCTGGTATTCACTTTCTGTTATTATGTATCCATTAAATTCTAGCATAGTTCTACAATTACTGGTGTTTGCATTGCATGAATGAACAGGATAATGGTAATGTTCTTGAGCCTAATATTTAGTAATAGTGATATCTTTGCCAATCTGACTTTCCATACTATCTAGTATCCCAATCTCAGTCCCTCATCACCACATATCACCCTTACTAGCTCTAGCACCAAAGACGAGCACATGCAAGTGTTAAACATACCTGAAACATCTTTTCTTCCCTAGGTCCCATGAGTAACTATAATGAGTCTTCAGATGTAGATGGGCTACATCTGTCTGTTTGCTGGCAGCAAGATAACGCTGAGCAAAAGACTGAACTATGAATGTCTTGAAAGTATGATACACATTATTGGCATATTGTTGAGTACCAGATACTGAAGCAGATGAGTAATATTTTACATAAGGAACTAGAGAAGTGGTTTAACTCTCTGCTTCCTTCCATTGACATTCTGATTTATATTTGCATTGCTGTATTTAAAATATTTTTCTAGTAGAGGGGTCGTTAAATAAAATACATCCTTAAAAATATTTAATAAAATCAGGAGGAGTACAAGATGGCAGAGGAGTAGGTGGACGTGGAATACATCTCTCTCCATAGATACATCAGGGATACACCTTCAGACACAAAAGTGCATGCAGAACACCAGCTGAGAGTGGACAGGAGTACCTGACCAGTGGAAAAGAATATACAGAACCATACAAAACTCGGTAGAGCAAAGGAACTAGAGGGAAAAACAGGAGTGTTAGTAGGACTGGACCTGCCCTTGGCCGGAGGGGGAACTGAAGCAGGGGTCTAATCCCCACATCGGGGCAATTGTCTGAGTCAGAGGAGAAACATTTAAGGCTGAGAGTGAAACAGCTGATCTGTGGCAGCCTAAATGGAATGAGAATCAGATAGTCTTTGCAGCAGCCATACATACCCCAGACAGGGATGTAAGTCCCCTGGAAGGTGCAGCAGCTGGGAGCTGGAGTTCAGGGATTGTGGAGCAATCCCAGGGCGAGGACTGATGTTGACTGCAGAGAGATGGATGGAGGGGATGTGAGGGAGGAGATTGTGGTGGGAAATGCCTGTGGAGGAAAGTCAGGCAGCCATGGAAGCAAGGTGATACTGCTGAGTCACGCCTAGGGGGTGGAGCCATCACCATAGCCTCTCTTTCCCCCACATGCCAGCATCAGCAGCTGAGCAATAAAGATGCTGGCCCATCAAACACCTGACGCACTGAACTACAGAGTAGGACCCCAGCCAGGTGGTCCCCTCTATGTGCCTGATGCACCGAACAACAGAGAAGGGCCCCAGGCAAGGGAGCCCTCTAGGTGCCCGAACAGGCAAAGCTATGGAAAAAGATAGGCCAAAGAAGCCTTCTGATCCCCAGCTACAAAAGGCTCGAGAAAATACTCGGATAGGTCCATAACTCCTGCGGCGGAGGCGGTCCATGTCCCTGCACACTTGGTGCTAACAGGGTCCCCGCAAGCCAAGCAGCTGAGCCACCTTCACTCTTAAATCTCATTGGGGCAAAAAAGATGCCACAGACAAAAAAAGTCTTATGGCTATGCACACAGGTTCTCTTTGGTAGTGTCCGACTCTTTGCGACCCTGTAGACTGTGGCCTGCCAGGCTTCTCTGTCAGGGACGGGGGTTTTCCAGGCAAGAATACTGGAATGTATGGGCCAATACTGGTTGCCATAACATTCTACACCACCTGACCTGCCTCCTGAGAAATCTGTATGTGGGTCAGGAAGCAAAAGTTAGAATTGGACATGGAGCAACAGACTGGTTCCAAATCGGGAAAGGAGTACTTCAAGGCTGTATATTGTCACCCTGCTTATTTAACTTATACACAGAGTACATCATGAGAAATGCTGGACTGGATGAAACACAAACTGGAATCAAGATTGCTGGGAGAAATATCAGTAACCTCAGATATACAGATGACACCATATTTATGGCAGAAAATGAAGAACTAAAGAACCTCTTGATGAAAGTGAAAGAGGAGAGTGGAAAAGTTGGCTTAAAGCTCAACATTCAGAAAACTAAGATCATGGCATCCGGTCCCATCACTTCATTGCAAATAGATGGGGAAACAATAGAAACAGTGACAGATTTTATTTTGGGGGGTTCCCAAATCACTGCAGATGGTGACTGCAGCCATGAAATTAAAAGACACTTGCTCCTTGGAAGAGATACTCTGACCAACCTAGAAATGTGCATGCATACTTAGACAGCATATTAGAAAGCAGAGACATTACTTTGCCAACAAAAGTCTGTCTAGTCAAAGCTATGGTTTTTCCAGTGGTCATGTATGGATGTGAGAGTTTTACTATGAAGAAGGCTGAGCACCAAAGAATCGATACTTTTGCACTGTGGTGTTGGAGAAGACTTTTGAGAGTCCCTTGGACTGTAAATAGATCCAACCAGTCCATCCTAAAGGAAATCTGTCCTGAATATTCATTGGAAGGACTGATGCTGAAGCTGAAACTCCAATACTTTGATCACCTGACATGAAGAACTGACTCATTTGAAAAAACCCTGATGCTGGGAAAGATTGAAGGCGGGAGGAAAAGGGGATGACACAGAATGAGATGGTTGGATGGCATCACCAACTCAATGGACATGAGTTTGATTAAACTTCAGGAGTTGGTGATGGACAGGGAATCCTGGTGTGCTGCATTCCATGGGGTTGCAAAGAGTCGGACACAACTGAGCGACTAAACTGAACTAAATACCCTTCTAGAGCACTATATTTCCTGCTGCTCTAGCTGCCCAACCATCAGTAGCACCCTGTGCAGGACACCTCATCTAAACAACAAACAAAACAAAAATACACACCAAATCATTAGCAGACAGGATTACAACCTCACTCAGCCTTGCCCAGCAGAGGAAAAACAAGCAAACAAACACACCAAAAACAAACAAACAAAAAAACCCAAAAACAAACAAACCAAAACTCAGCACAAATCTCACCCTACACAAACCACTGGACCAAACTTAAGAGGGCAGAAACCAAAAGGAAGAAAGAAAACCTTGAAGCCTGGGAAAAGGAGATCTCAAACACAATAAGTTAAAAAAAATAATGAAAAGGCAGAGAAATACTAAAACAAATGAAGGGACACACTGAAAACACAGAAGTCCAAGTAAATGAGAGGAAATAAACAAACTACCTGAAAAAGAATTCACAATTATGATAGTAAAGATGATCAAAAACCTTGAAAGAAAAATGGAGAAAATGCAATAATCAATTAACAAAGACCTAGAAGAATTAAAGAATAAGCATACAAAAACAAAACAATTACTGAAGTTAAAATTACTCTGGAAGGAATCAATAGCAGACTATTTGAAGCAGAAAATGAATCAGTGAGCTGGAAGATAAAATGTTGGAAGTAACTTCTGAAGAGCAGAATAAAGTAAAAAGAATGAAAAGAACTGAGAATAGTCTCAGAGACCTCTGGGACAAGGTCAAAGGCACCAGCATTTGAATTATAGGGGTCCCGGAAGAAGAAAAAGAAAGGGTATGAGAAAATTTTTAAAGAGATTATAATTGAAAATTTCCCCAACATGGGAAAGGAAATAGTCAATCAAGTCCAAGAGGTACAAAGGGCCCCATACAGGATAAACTCAAGGAAAAACATGCCAAGACACATGCTAATCAAACTAACAAAGACTAAACACAAAGAAAGAATATTAAAAGCAGCAATGGAGGAGCAACAAGTAACATACAACAGAAACCCCAGATGCTTAACAGCTGATCTTTCAGCAGAAACTCTGCAGGCCAGAGGGAATGGCAGGATATATTTAAAGTACTGAAAAGGAAAAATCACAAACAACATTTCTATACCTGGAAAGGATCTCTTTCAAAAATGATGGAGAAATCAAAAGCTTTTCAGATAAGCAAAAGTTAAGAGAATTCAGTACCACCAAACCAGCTTTACAACAAATGTTAAAGGGACTTATATAGTCAAGAAATACAAGAAAAGAAAAAAGATCTACAAAATCAACCCAAACAATTAAGAAAATGTCAATAGGTACATATGTATCAATGATTACTTTGAATGTAAATGGACTAAATGCTCCAACCAAAAGACACAGAGTGGGTGAATGCATACAAAAACAAGACCCATATATATGCTGTCTACAAGAAACCCACTTCAGGCCTAAAGGCATATATAGACTGAAAGTGAGAGGATGGAAAAATATATTACATGCAAATGGGAAGCAAAAGAAAGCTGGAGTAGCAATCCTCATATCAGACAAAACAGACTTTAAAGATTACAAGAGATAAGGAAGGACATTACATAATGATCAAGGGATCAAAGCAAGAGGAAGACATAACAATTGTAAATGTCTATGCACCCAACATAGGAGTACCTCAATATATAAGACAAACACTAACAGACATAAAAGGAGAAATTGACAGTAACACAATAATAGTAGGCGACTTTAACACCCCACTCACACCAATGGACAGATCGTCAAAGTAGAAAATTAATAAGGAAACACAAGTCTTAAATGATACATTAGATGAGATGGATCTCATTGATATCTTCAGGACATTCTATCCAAATGCAGAAGAATACACCTTCTTCTCAAGAGCACATGGAACATTCTCCAGTTAGACCACATCTTGGGTCACAAATCAAACCTCAGTAAAATTTAAGAAAATTGAAATAATATAAAGCATCTTCTCCAACCACAATGCTATGAGATTAGATATCAATTACAAGAAAAAAACTGTAAGAAGCACACACACATGGAGATTAAACAACATGTTTCTAAATAACCAACAGGTTACTGAAGAAATCAAAAAGGAAATCAAAAAATTTCTAGAAACAAATGACGATGAAAACATGACAACTCAAAACCTATGCAATGCAGAAACAGCAGTTCTAAGAGGGAAGTTTATAGCAATACAATCCTACCTCAAGAAACAAGAAAAACATCAAATAGACAACATAATTTTACAGCTAAAACAACTTCAAAAAGAAGAACAAAAAAACCCCAAAATTAGTAGAAGGAAAGAAATCATAAAGATTCAAGCAGAAATAAATGAAAAAGAAATGAAAGAAACAATAGAAAAGATCACTAAAACTGAAAGCTGGTTCTTTGAGAAGATAAACAAAATTGAAAAACCTTTAGCCAGGCTCATCAAGAAAAAAAAAAGAGAAGAATCACATCAACAAAATTACAAATGAAAAAGGAGAGGTTACAACAGACAATGCAGAAATACAAAGGATTATAAGAGACTATAATGAACAACTATATGGCAATAAAATAAATAATCTGGCAGAAATGGACAGATTTTTAGAAAAGTTCAATCTTCCAAGACTGAACCAGGAAGAAATAGAAATTATGAACAACCCAATTACACGCACTGAAATTGAAGCTGTGATCAAAAATCTCCCAAAAAACAAAAGCCCAGGACCAGACGGCTTCACAGGAGAATTCTATCAAACATTTAGAGAAGAGCTAATGCCTATCCTTCTAAAACTCTTTCAAAAAATTTAAGAGGAAGGAGCACTTCCAAACTCATTCCATGAGGCCACCATCACCCTGATACCAAAACCAGACAAAGATAATACAAAAGAAGAAAACTACAGGCCAATATCACTGATGAACATAGATGCAAAAATCCTCAACAAAATTTTAGCAAACAGAATTCAGCAACACATCAAAAAGCTCATACACCATGATCAAGTTGGGTTTATTGCAGGGATGCAAGGATTCTTCAATATACACAAATTAATCAATGTGATACACCATGTTACCAAGTTGAAAGATAAAAATCATATGATAATCTCAACAGATGCAGAAAAAGCCTTTGACAAAATTCAGCACCCATTTATGATTAAAACTCTTAAAAAATGAGTATAGAGGAACCTTCTTCAACATAGTAAAGGCCATATATGATAAACCTACAGCAAATGTTATTCTCAATGGTGGAAAACTGTAAGCATTCCCCCTAAGAGCAGGAACAAGACAAAGGTGTTCACTTTCACCACTGTTATTCAACATAGGTTTGGAAGTCCTAGCTACAGCAATCAGAGAAGAAAAAGAAGTAAAAAGAATCGGATCAGAAAAGAAGAAGTAAAGCTCCTACTGTTTGCAGATGACACGATACGGTACATCGAAAGCACTAAAGATAGTATCAGAAAATTACTAGAGCTAATCAGTGAATTTAGCAAAGTTGCAGGATACAAAATCAATACACAGAAATCACTTGCATTTCTATATACTAACAATGAAAAATCAGAAAGAGCAATTAAGGAATCAATCCCATTTACCATTGCAACAAAAAGAATTAAATATCTAGGAATAAACTTTCCCAAGGAGACGCAAGAACTGTACACTGAAAATTATAAGATACTAATGAAAGAAATCAAAGATGACATAAACAGATGGAAGGATATTCCATGTTCCTGGTAAGAAGAATCAATATTGTGAAAATGACTATATACAAATGCAATCTACAGATTCAAGGCAATCCCTATCAAATTACCAATGGCATATTTCACAGAACTGGAACAAAAAAATTCACAATTCATATGGAAACACAAAGACCCTAAGTAGCCAAAGCATTCTTGAGAAAGAAGAATGGACCTGAGGAATCAACCTTCCTGACTTCAGATTATACTACAAAGCTACAGTCATCAAGACAGTATGGTACTGGCACAAAAACAGAAATATAGACCAATGGAAAAAGATAGAAAGCCCAGAAATAAACCCATGACCCTATGGGTACCTTGTTTTTGACAAAGGAGGCAAGAATATACAATGGGGCAAAGACAGCATCTTCAATAAATGGTGCTGGAAAAACTGGACAGCTACATGTACAAGAATGAAATTAAAACACTTCCTAACACCATTCACAAAGATAAACTCAAAATGGATCAAAGACCTAAATATAAGACCAGAATCTATAAAACTGTTAGAGGAAAACATAGGCAGACACTTGATGACATAAATCCAAGCAAGATCCTCTATGACCCACCTCCTACAGTAATGGAAATAAAAAAAGTAAACAAATGGGATCTGATTATGCTTAAAAGCTTTTGCACAACAAAGGAAACTGTAAGCAAAGTGAAAAGACAACTCTCAGAATGGGAGAAAATAATAGCAATGAAACAACTGACAAAGGATTAATTTCCAAAATATATAAGCAGCTCATACAATTCAATGCCAGAAAAATGAACAACCCAAGGGAAAAGTGGGAAAAAGACCTAAATAAACATTTCTCCAAAGAAGACATACAAATGGCTAACAAACACATGAACAAATGCTCAACATTGCTCATTATTAGAGAAATGCAAATTAAAACTACAGTGAGATATCACTTCACACTGGTCAGAATGGCCATCATCAAAAAGTCTACAAACAATAAATGCTGGAGAGGGTGTGGAGAAAGGAGAATGCTCTTGCACTGTTGGTGGGAATATAAATTGATACAGCCACTATGGAAGACTGCATGGAGTTTCCTTAGAAAACTAGGAATAAAACCACCATATGACCCAGCAATTCCACTCCTAGGCATTTACCCTGAGGAAACCAAAATTGAAAAAGACACATGTATCCCATTGTTCATTGCAACACTATTTGCAATAGCTAGAACATGGAAGTAACCTAGATGTCCATCAACAGATGACTGGATAAGGAAGTTGTGGCACATATACACAATGGAATATTAATCGGCCATAAAAAGGAATGCATTTGAGTCAGTTGATGAGGTAGATGAACCAAGAACCTATTATACGGAGTGAAGTGAGTCACAAAGAGAAAGATAAATACTGTATTCTAACATGTATATACGAAATTTAGAAGAAAGGTACTGAAGAACTTATGTACAGGTCAGACATAGGGAATAGACTTATGGACATGTGGAGAGGGGAGGAGAGGGTGAGAGGTATGGAAAGAGTAACATGGAAACTTACATTACCATATGTAAAATAGATAGCCAACAGGAATTTGCTGTATGGCTCAGGAAACTCATACATGGACTCTGTATCAACCTAGAGGGATGGGATGGGGAGGGAGATGGGAGAGAGATTCAAAAGGGAGGGTATATATGTATACCTATGGCTGATTCATGTTGAGGTTTGAC
This sequence comes from Okapia johnstoni, assembly GCA_024291935.2. NCBI lineage: Eukaryota > Metazoa > Chordata > Mammalia > Artiodactyla > Giraffidae > Okapia > Okapia johnstoni. The sequence continues at coordinate 75,224,716 of CM044312.1, read as the reverse complement.
AAAAAACAACAAAATTCTATAATGCAATTATCCTTTAATAAAAAATAAATTAAAAATATTTAATAAAATCAGAATATTTAATAATCAATGATTGTTTCAAACTGTTCAAAAATTTCCCATGGACAGGCAGGCATTCCTATAAAAAAGAAAGAGATATATATGTATATATTTATGTGTGTTTATTTTTTTATTATAAATGGATTTCAGGTTTAACATATTAAACTTCAATCTTAAAGTCTATGAGTGGCTATGGGAAAAAGAACAACTTAAATGACCCGTTTTAAAACAGATGCTAAAAAAAAAAAATAAACAGATGCTTCTGGTCACTGCCATACTGAGGAACTAACTCCTTCTTAAATGTTTGCTTGATTTTGATGTTTTTTATTTATGACCCTAATTTCAGCCTACACTGTAACAGATAATTATCATCCAGGTGTGAATTATGTTTGTATTGTCCTTAAAGATTTGATCCATTTTCCTGTTTTCCGTATCTGTCTGGCCTGTCATAGGCCGCAGTAAATTCTACTCCATTTAGGTTGCTACCTTTCTAATCCTCATTTTGTCATCTTACCTTAATTACATCACTTGACTGAATGAGCAGTTATATTTGAGTTTATATTATAATGTACTTAAGGGAAGAGAATCCTAGGAAACACAGTTCAGCTTAGAAAAGTTTACATCTTGCAGAATCAACACATTGATTCCTCCCTGCACAAAGAACTTCCAGTACTGCACCATGTTCTACTGCATTGTATTGATATGAGGGTTTAACACCCATCACCTTGTGTTCATTCTGTTATCCAGTGGTACAAGTCCGATTCCTGTACATTTCAGGCTCCCTAGTCTGTGAGATTATTCTGTCTTTGAATATTATATTCACAATGATGCTTATGTTTAAAATTGGGGTTGATTTTTTATTTATCCTGTAAAATGTTTGATAAAATGTTTTATTCAGCTATGCTAAGTCACTGTCATGTCCGACTCCCTGCGACCCCAGACTGCAGCCCACCACGCTCCTCCCTTTATTCAGCTATCATATGCTTTAAATAACCTGTCTTCCAAATGTGTGTAACTTTGTAATTTTAACATACATAAAATGACTGTATTGAGGTGTATTAAAAATCTTCAGAGTAAATCTTATTTTAAAATTCAGTCACACATTTCCTGAAGGGCTGACTAGTGACTCAGTTAGACTAAAAAGGAATTTTTTCTTTGGTGTAATTATTCACACATGCAAAGTAAATAAACACCTCTTGTAATAGGAAATAATAAAAAACTCTATAAAAGCAGAAGGATAAGAACTGATGAAAAACCTAAATTTGATATCCATATAAATGATAAATATTTAAACTATTGCTTATTTTCTATGTTAAGCATACAAATATCAACCTAAAATGTAGTACACTAGAATGATTAATCACAAATAGAAATGCTATGAATCTACAGGTAAGTCTTACCTTTGAGACTTCCATTTTTTCTAGAGCTGAATTAGCAAAAGTCAACATAAATATGTATGATTACTCTTAACTTCGGTTTATTATTGGTTACCAGTGAGAAATCAGCTGTGTCCTTAGAGTTGTCTTTTATACACTTTTATTAGGATACTTGATAACACTGGAAGGTGACCAGGTATACTAATGTTTCTGATTGAACCCAAATCAGGTAACTTACTTAGTCAAAAACAGTTTTAGTGAGGTCATTCTCTCTCTCTCTCTCATTAGAAAAAAAAAAAAAAGAGGAAGAAAGGGAGGGAGGTAGAAAAGGATAGAAAAGAAAAAGAAGGAAGGAAGGAAGACATTGTAAGGAAATTAACCCTGTTTAGTTCTTTTATATTTAGTATAAAATACATGTTTATTTTCATGTATTTCTGAAAGGAAACTAAGCCCCTGAATTCCCCTCAACAAGTTCTGTCAAAATTGTGTTACTCTAATCATTCAGAAGTATTTTAATTAACGCATGTGCATTTATATATTATTTATGTAATGGTATTTAAAACATTGAACACTCAGAGATTACTTTCTTAGTTTAGGAAAATACTGATTAATTGTAGTGAGAAGGTGACTAGAAAAATGATCCTGCTTTATTCAGAGAAAAATGGACGCAGAAAAATGTCAATCAAAGTGTGCAATTATAATCCCAATAATTTTATTTTATAATTTTAGACCCTGGTATAGTATACATGATTTTAGTTGGCATTTTGCTATTTATGGAAATGTTTGTTAATATAGTTTTACATTATACAAAAATGTACATTATATAGAAATTTACATCAAAAGAGTAAAATAGACTTCATGTGTTTAGATATGGGATTGGGGGGCAGGTCTTACAGATGTAAACATAAAAGAAGAGATGGATAAGGACATGACCACTGATCAATTTAGACCCAAGAATGATAACCCCTATATAGGTTCCTAATAGTACAAATATTCTACTAGGTTTCATTATTGATTTTCTACCCTATGTATCAGTAATTCCATTGAAAATTGATATTTAAATCACCTACTCGGCTTTTTTCTTAGTTTTTATGTCAATGTTAATATTCTAATATATTGTGAGAAAATTTTATATCTACATATGAAGTAAATGAGGAAGAGACTGAGCCAATCAGTTATATATATTGGCTATGAGTTACTCTTATTTCAGTGATTATAAAAGGAACAAAAGTAATCCCATTCGTTTTTTGGAGGGACAAAGTAATAGAAATATCACAGACACATTATGGCACACACTTGCCAATGTAGTCTTATAAATGATTACAAGATTTTAATATCCTGACTTTGTAGTCTGAACAATTTATTGTGTAAGCTGAAGGAAAAAAAGTGAAGCCACCATGAACTCAATCATTTTCCCTTTTAAAAGTAACAAAGTAACTAAATTAGAGATTTAATAAGCCAAAAATCTGATTTTTAGAATGTCAAGTTGAAGAGTGAGTGGGCCTTGGATAAATAAAACACCCTAATGACAAGACTGTAGGGGGCATAGATAAAAGTGACAAGTTGCAGGTGACATTGTTCAGCAATTTGTGGATCTGTCAGTAAGTAAAATAGTGTTGCTGCTGCTACTGCTAAGTCGCTTCAGTCGTGTCCGACTCTGTGCGACCCCATAGACGGCAGCCCACCAGGCTCCCCTGTCCCTGGGATTCTCCAGGCAAGAACACTGGAGTGGGTTGCCATTTCCTTCTCCAAGTAAAATAGTGACTTCTAAGCAAATTATCAATGTAATTATTTCTCAGCTTAAAAAAAAATAACATTCTAGATGACAAGCAGATAAGAAGACCAGCCAAAATATGTGTAAATTTTTTGTTGTTGACTCAGAAGCTTCATGGTAGCCAGGAAACTCAATGGCATTATAGTAGCAATCCCCTTGATTACTTGGTTTTCCTTTACAGAATTTTAAGTGGGGTCACCCAGGATCTGCTTAAACACTTCTATTGACAAAAAGTTTATGAGTTGCTGAATCAATCTATTTGATTCTTTAAAGAAAAATTCATGTTAAGATAATAGTAAGATTTCTCTGACACAAATATGATTGCTCATGTAGATTTGGGGACCGTCACTTCTCTACCATTTAAAGTCTAACATCAGACTTCCAACCTGCTGCAGGTCTTATTATCATGCTTCGGAAAAAATACTTAGAAAAATAAATAGGCAAGCCTGAAGTTCTGAGATTTTTCTTAATGGTATTGTTGCTATAGTTACAGCTGAAATGTTATATAAAGCAAATTGCTTATTGATAGAAAAATGCTGAGTAGCACAGCAGCATCCCTTTTTTGGGTAAAACTGCCTTCATTTCCTACTCTCCTCTTAAGATTAAATGGGTTTTTAGAGTGTTTTTTTGAAGCCCTGATGATTTGATGTTAAAATAAATGTATTTTATTAACATGTATTAGTTGGCAAGTAGATATATTTTAATACATTGTGATCAACATGGAGTTATTTTTTATATACTTTATCAGAATTGTTCCTATTTGGATGTGAATTTTGATATCCTGGATATTAACATTAAGGCACTAAAAAAATGTGATTGGTTTCATAGTATAAATATATATAAATAATATATATAAGTATGTTCTTCTGAATTTAGTACATTTAATAATAACATATATGAAATATAAACTTTCATTCTATTTATACCATTAGAAGATACTTACAGTATACTGAAAATAAAATATATTTTTAAAACACAGGAATCCAAATGGAAATGGTCTGAGAGCATCCATAACCACGACTAGTATGTTTTTAAAAAGTCTCTATAGGATCTATTTGTTCTATTTCTCTATGTAATAAACTCAGTAATATAAGAGAAATGCCTTCAGTTTATACACATATATAATATACAATACATCATATTATATATAATATACATTTTCTGATTGTCTCACTCTCTTTATAAGGAAATAGCTCAGAGATAAAACCATAACATTTGATATTTAACCTTAAGGCAAAGTATGATTAGTCATGTGTGTCACAACTGTAACTGTTATAGAAAGAGTTAATTTTATGTTTGGAAATCTCTTCAGCTATTAAAAGTCATATATGGCAGTGATATATTATGAATTTTAATATAATTTTAGAAATCTTGCTTAATTCTTCAGATTGCTACTGAACTAGAAACATTATGAGTATTAAATAATGTTGTATCTAATAATGTGTGGCTATTGAGAAACTAAGATTGTAGGTATGTATTTTTGAACCCAGAAAATGAATACTTCTTAATTAGGTTGCTGAATACAGTGATTTAGAAAAAGTCTTTGGGATTATTTGTGATAAAAAAGGCAAAAAAAAAAAATTGTGAATCACAGATTTTTACATTTTCTTATGTGGTTGTAGAGTATTTTTCCAAATTGTTTTTTTTAAAAGAAAATTTTTCTAGTAATTGTGTTTATGTTTAGTGATGATGTGAATAATGATGACTTGTATTGTCCAAAATGAATTTTCTTGTGAAAATTAGTTTTTACTAATTTTCTTCTTTGTCAGAATTTGATCACTTTTGCTTTTCTCATTTCTAGTTTGGATTTTACCCTAATCTCTGCCGTTCCCTATCTTTTCTCTTAATAAAACAAAATTTAAATTTACATGTTCAAAGTAATATATAATTTTTGATGCAACTAATAGTGTTTTTTTTTTTCTCTTCAATCTTTATTGAATTTATAACTTCCTCTGCTTGCTGAATTTGTTGGTATTATAATTTGGGTTCTAAAGGCTTCCCTGGTGGCTCAGAGGTAAAGAATCTGCCTGCTACTGCAGAAGACACGGGTTCAATCCCCAGGTCGAGAAGATCCCCTGGGAAAGGAAATCGCAACTCACTCCAGTATTCTTGCCTGGGAAATCCCATGGATAGAGAAGCCTGGTGGGCTATAGTCCGTGGAGTCACAAAGAGTGACACAACTTAGCAACTAAACAACAATCTGAGTTCTAGGGCTGCAGAAAGAAGAGACACACATGTGAGACCACCAGTTCAACATTTCTAATTGGTGAAAAATTACTCTGTGTGATTTATAATTTATCAAATTCCTTATGTTGTAAATGAATTCATCAGATAATCCTTTTAAACCATAGTATCCTTTCCATCTTCCTTAGTTTTTTTCCCCTGCATATTATACTTGTATTTAACCTATATCTTTCTTCTACTTGAGTGTGTGAGTTCATGATTGAATAAACCTTGCACATACAATTTCCCCAGGGTGTGTGTACTCCATAGATAAAAATAGACTGGATGTCTACAGAATAGATATGTAAGTGAATGCTGTTGTTGTAATTATTTGACATAATACTAGTATCAGTTTCCGAATTAATTTTGGTGACAAAGTGTAAGTTAAAAAAAAAAAAGCAGGCTTGGCCTTATGATATTCTTAAAAGTGCAAATCAATCATGTAACCAAGAGACCAAGTGTGGCACATCATGTTAAAATTAATTACAGACAGTAACGATTAAAGATACTGGGTTTAGGGAATTCCCTTACAGTCCAGTGGCTTCCCTGGTGGCTCAGACGGTAAAGCGTCTTGCTAACAATGCGGGAGACCTGCGTTCGACCCCTGGGTTGGGAAGATCCCCTGGAGAAGGAAATGGCAGCCCACTACAGTACTCTTGCCTGGAAAATCCCATGGACAGCGGAGCCTGGTGGGCTACAGTCCATGGGGTCACAAAGAGTTGGACACGACTGAGCAACTTCACTTTCACTTTCACTTACAGTCCAGCAGAAGGCCCAAGTTCAAGCCTTGGTCAGGGAACAAGACCTCACAAGCTGCATAAACAGGCCAAAAAACAAAAAAGATACTAGGTTTAACTGAATCGGGATGGGAATTTGAGCAAAACAGAGATTTGAAACAGCCAATGAGGCACTCAACATAGGTCATTTTTCTCTTAGACTAATGCTATTGCCTTCTCTTTGCCTTTGATTTTAGTAGGAGTGGGTTATCACTGCTTGTAGTTCATCAAACATTTTAAATCAGGAAAATAAAGTGTAGATGAAACCCTTTATCCTCTTACCTAAATTTTCAAATGTATGAAAATAATGAGTATACTACCTTGAAATAATCACTCTATTTTCTCAACAGATTTTCCTTTTAATAAGAGCTGTGTACCATTTTGGTATCACATGCTGTTAATATAACTGGCAAGAGATGACAACTTTGTAAGAATAATTTGTATCTAAAACTCAGATAAAGTTATCATGCTTTTATAATTGATAAAAGAATTTCCAAACATTTATTTCTGGTATGTTAAAAACTTCCTAACTTATTCACATTTGGACCTGCCCTGACAGGAATGCATAGCACACACCTGCATTTGGCTTTTAGAATCCATATGACAAAACAGCACAATGGCACAGCTATATGTGTCTATTTTTGTTTTTTAAAATGTCAGTTTCTGAATGAAAATATTGTAAGATATGACCCCACCAAGGAGTGGTTTTTAAAACTACAACACTAATTAAGATTGATTTTCTGTTGACATTATGGAAGTACCTCCTCTAGGGACACAACAGCTGGAACTTTTAGAATTGGACATAAGGATCAAATCAATTTCTTTCCTAAGACTTTGTATAAAGTTACTATACAGAGAAGCCACAACTCACTTTATTGCTGCTTAGACTTGAAATTAAGAGAGGAATTGGTACTAGATGATCATAACACACAAAGTAAAGTGACCCATAATACATACTAATGTTTTATAGACAGCATTTTATCTGAAATTAAATAACTGACTCAGGTCCGTACTGTTTTAGATAATCAAGTAAGAATTATAACAGCTTACAAGTTGCAAAACAGTCATTATTATTAAGCAACATTTTTGTTTCTTTAAAGAAATTGAAAACTGACAAAATGAATCTTAGTTGTCTAATAATATTCTAGGACAATAAGTGATTTTTGTCTCTAAATAATTGAAGTTACACTAGTGGAAAGAATGATCCAATATGAAGTGCAATTTGAAATTGCCTCTCAGAAAACAGTACAACATACGATCACAGTATTGTTTGTGTGACTCTCCAACTGTGTACTTTAAAGGATAGGCATTCATTAAATGGTAACAGTTAGAAGCTATATGTATAACTTTAATTTCTTACTTTTTAAAAGGTATAATGTAAGAAAAAGCACACCATACATCAATAAGGAGGAAATTCTGTAACATTATTTGTCTAACAATCTCTCTCCCATGTGATCATTTATGTGTGTTATGAGAGGATAGTTCTCAGTCTTTAGTTTGCAAAAGAATTCACCAAGAGTTTATTTAAAAGTCAGATTCTCCTTCCCCTGTCCCAGGTTTCTTCTAAAATTATATTGCTATAGTTGTTAAAATTTGTATGAGTAAGGACTACTTCAGGAGATTTGGCTCAGGTGGCCCATGGATTCCACTTAGGAACAGAAGTAGTATAAAGAACTATGTTAGTCAGCAATTGAGAAAACTGGGGGAAAAGATACCAAACAATTTTAATTTGTGAATGCTTCTTGACACAGTTGCACAACAAATGTGATGATTATTAAAAAAATAACATTATTTTTTAATCTTAAATCAGATGGAGAATTATATACAAGTGATTTTTGAAACTTCTACATGTGCCTTGTCATCTTCTGCTCTGGTAGATGGAATTACATTTGTTCCAAAACAAAAGATAGGAGATTATAGGCTAAGTCTCTAAAAACTTACTATTAATTGGCTGTGAAAAAAAAACTACTGTAATTTAATAGTTTTTGAATAAATTTATGATGGGAACACTAATTTTGAAGGCATGAGGCTTTAAAATGTATGTAGATTTTTTTTTAACCAAAAAATTGATATCTCCTTAGTCTGTCTTTGATGTGGGCTTCCCTAGTGACTCAATGGTAAAGAATCGCCTGCAATGAAAGAGACCTGGGTTCGATCCCTGGGGTATTTGATCCCTAGGTCGAGAAGATCCCCTGGAGAAGGAAGTGGCACTCCACTCCAGTATTCTTGCCTGGGAAGTCCCATGGAGCCTAGAAGGCTACTGTCCATGGGCTTGCAAAAGAGTCAGTTAGGACTTAGCAACTAAACATCTTTGATACATTTTTTCTTTTCTTTTTATGATGAGGCCAATTAGATGCTAATCCCTAAGGATTCCTCCTGTTCTTTAGATTTCAGGCAGTCTTTTTGCAGTCTTTCTTTTAAAAGTTAGTGCTATTGATCCAGAAAACAATGACCTACCTTCTCCATATATAAAAAAGCAGCCAGAAATTGTCAAGTGCTCATCTTGGTAAATGTACCAAAACAGATATATTATAATATAGTTAATCTTTTAATTTTACTTTATTTACAGATTCAAGAATGGCTTTGTTTAAATTGCCAAACCCAGAGAGCAATATCAGGACAGCTGGGAGACATGGGCAAAATGCCACCTACACAGGCAGGACCAAAAGCCTCTCCTATGCCTGTCCCTACAGAACAGCCATTTCAGGAAACAGCAATGCCTGCCCCAGTAAAAGTGAAAAAGAAGGAACAAGAAGAAAAACGTGAAGCTGAAAAAACCGTTTCAGAAAAGGTAAAAGAAACAACTTCAGGTGAAAAAATTCCCCCTAAGGAAACCATAGATCAAATCCGAGAGGAGAATAAAGGAGAGAAAGAAAAACCTTCAGCTCCTCAAGAAAAAAAGTCACCCCCTGAAGACAAAAAGCCACCTTCTGAAGACAAAAAGCCACTCCCAGAAGAAAAAAAGCCACTTCTTGAAGAAAAAAAACCAACCCTTAAAGACAAAAAGCCAGCTCTTGAAGACAAAAAGTTAGCCCCAGGAACAAAAGCATCGGTTCTAGAGGAGCAGAAACATGACTTACTTAAAACTCAAGTACAATTTGCTGAAGTAAAACCTGAAGGCAGAGTGCCTCCAGAGGCAGTGCAAGAAAAGAAACAACCACTGACGGAGATGGAAGATTTACCAGCCAGCACACCTCGGCCTTTGCCTAAAGAAGATGATGGGATGACTCAAAAAATAAAAGTACAGCCACAGGCTCCATGCATGGCAAAGCCTGATCCGATGGAACCTGGAAAGGGAAAAACAGTAAGTTATGTTTCTTACCTCACTTTGCAGTTTTACACCTGTAATTTACTAGTGTCTACCTAAATGTACACCAAGTGCTTAATGGTAATTTTGTAAATAAAAGCTTTCAATTAGTAGCATTTTCAAAAAGAGTCAGTAGCATTCAGAAAAAAATACTAACCTGAAATCAGTATCCTTCTTTCACATGAAATAATGTTTGTCTTGAAATTTTTATTTACTTAACCACTTGGTTAAGGAAGACTCAACAAATTTATTCTCAGTTGAAAAAATTTTAAATGTGTTCAACCATAAAATGATCAAATAATTGTGATTTTTTTTAAAAGTACAGCCAAAATTCAGAAGAAACATTTTTTGAAGTTATTTTAGTATTGTGTGAATGCAATATAATGTATTTTGTTCAGAATTTTATTCAGTTTATTTAATATTGAAGTTTTATTTATAATCCAAGCATAATCTGGAATATTTATTATTCTTTATGTATTCTTCTTTTTCGTTTTCTTTAATGGAAACTTTTAAGGGTTAATAGTCCATCCTAACCCAGTTTAGTTGTTGTTTTGTTTACAATTTTAACACATGGTTACTAATTCATCTTGGGTATATGGTACATCACTCATAAAATAAATCCTGGTCTTCCTTTGTTATTAATTCATACATTTATCAGAGCTAGAGAAAGCAGATGCCTGTGTATTCTCATTCTAATGGCTAGATCTAACTCCCCCTCACCCGCACCCACTGCTTCTCCTAGCTAACTACTTTGCAGAAATAGATTCTTTTTACTATTTATTTTTTTGTGTCCTTGGCTTTCATGACTCTTCCCTTTTTGTTCTCTTTTTATCTTTCTGATCAGGCTTTATGAGTTCTACTTTGACTCTCTCTCTGACTTTCTCTTTTCCCCTCTCTATGTGATGAAGCTTTTCTTTGAATTCTGTCTTCTTTCCTCCCAGGGGAGCCACATGAACATTTATTTCCTATTTCCTAAATCTTGTTGTGTACCATCTGTCTCCCTTGAGTGTTGGACCTGCATTTTCAAGTACTGAGTAGATCATTTCACTTCAGAAACACATTGTAAAGTGGAACTCGGTGTGTTCAAATCATATCCAACTCTCTGTAGAAGCAGTTTCTGTTTCTGATAATGGCTTCATCATTCATCATGTCTTTAGTCTCCCAGTCACTAACCTTCAGGGTAGTCTGAGGTTTCTCTTACATACTGGGCTCTCCATGTCACGCTTCTGTCTCTTTGCTCCTATTCCTAATTACAATATCCTACTTATGGCCTTCATAATCTTATATCAGTGATTTGAGGAATATAATTACTAGTCAGTAGACCTTCTATTTTTCCTTTCTCTAGTATATAATTATCAAATAATTATTTTCCAGAGCTCAGAGAGTATAACTCTGTCACTCAGATATTTCTAATGATTCTCTATTTGATTTTAATTTAAATAAGAAGTATCCAAATATTTTGTTGATGCTATTTTTTATTTTATAAATTTGTCACTTTTAATCATCTCTAATTTTTTTAACAAACTCATTATGTGTATACTTATTTCTAAATTAAACCTGTGTACTATGTTTACAATATAGATATTCACAAAAATATAAAAAATCAGTGAAATAAGCCAAATCACCATTTTTATTATGTTTATTTAAATATAGATACATTTGATCATAGTGAAGTATTATTAATAATAATATTTTAGAGAGAGTGTTGACTGTGCTTTGATGTTTGAAAATCTTGTACAATTTTTTAATAAGAGTTCTTTGAAACTCAGCTTCTAAGTTGTTTATTTTGATATTTCAACATTTAGTCTTAATGACTCTCTAAAATAAAAAAAATAATCCACAGAGTATATCAGAAATGAAAGAAATGTATTAAAGATAGTACTTTCCAAATCTGGCTACCTGTTTTCTAAGTTTGGAATTAAAAACTGTTTTTTTAAGTTGTGGAATTTCCATAAATAAATGTTAATCTAATTTGATACCAGTCATTTATTCCTGTTATCACAAAATGTGTTTTAAAATGTTTTTTTTTTTTAGCAAATGGGTTGAAAACCCACTGGAGTTCTTTATCTAGAAAGTTTATAAACTTATTAAAATATTCTGTTTAAAGTTTGTTTGAAAAGGCAAACATGACAACTTTTTAAAATGATATGTCATTTTATCTAGCATAATCATATGATGCTTTCCAGTTATCTGTCTTCAAAGGATTGTGTAGACATCATAATTCTCTTGAAGAGACAGCTTGTGTTTATTTTTTTCCCACATACTTTCTAGTTAGCATACTGATGATAATCAGAGTTTACTTTCTTCCTAAGTATATAATATGTAGCATGTTACTAATCACCATTTGTCATCACCAAAACATTCAACCATTTGGGGGTTCTTCTACTTTTATTAAAAAAAAAAAATTAAATCTTCACAATCTACAACTTTTTAAATTAATTTCTCATGAGATAACCATCAAACGTTTATGGTAAAATAAATTCTTAGTTATTCTTTATCTCAGTACAAAATATTAAAGATATTCAAAATATAAAGGTCTCATTACAATATGTACCACATCTGTAAAATCCTGAGGTACTCTGAAATACTGGCTTACTTGTAAAAGATGTAGTAAATGAATTTCGCATGCACTGCTATCTCTGTAACCTTATCCTTTTTTTTGGTAAATTAATTTATTTATTTTAATTGGAGGCTAATTACTTTATAATATTGTAGTGGTTTTTGCCATCCATTCACATGAATCAGCCATGAGTGTACATGTGTCCCCTATCCTGAACTTAAAAAATAATTCCAGAGTAGCATTGAAACATATACATTACTATATGTAAAATAGACAACCAGTGGAAATTTGCTATGTGACACAGGGAGCTCAACCCAGTTCTCTGTGACAACCTAGAGGGCTGGGATGGAGTGGGAGGTGGCAGGGGAGTTCAAGATGGAGAGGACATATGTATACCTATGGCTGACTCATGTTGATGTATGGCAGAAACCAAAACAACGTTGTTAAGTAGTTATCCTCCAATTAAAATAAATAAATTAATAATAATAATTATTCCAATCAAAAGAACCACTCCTCAGAATTTAACATACAGTTTTTGTCATTAATATAGATACACCTTTTAAAACAAATCACTCAGTATTGAACCACTTAGTAGCTCACAGTAGTAATATTTTACTATTGAAACAGAAATAATGAATATTATAAACTGAGCATGTTAGAAACATCTGCACTTTGATTTTATTGCCAAACCTTTTGCTATTTACTTTGTCCTAATGATTTTCCCCAAACCTTCCGCAGCTATTTCGTTCTTCTTTGCAATGGTACTGGTTAACAAAGAAATGCAGTTTGATTTGTCACCATATTATTTTCTATATATTACTTCAGCCATATTTCCATGGCAGAAAAATCAAGTTTCCCCAAGTGTTACATGATTTTTTTGTCTTTTCCTATTCAATAAGACAGCAGCTCAAAAGAAGATTTTAAGTGTTTATTTCAACTTGTTGAATATTTGTTAAGTACTAGAATGTTTATTTGCCAAAAATATTAGAAGTCTGTGATAGTGTTATAGGATCACTTGCTGTAATTAGCCAGCACATGATGTGTTGAAGCAAGATTTGTTAATAGCAATAGCATATGCAATATAGATATCAAATAGTTTTCCTAGTTATGGCACATTTTTGACTAACTGTGTTTCAGATCTGATTTAACTTGATCATCACAGCTTTTACCTTGACATGTTGCTGATGAGAAACTGATAACAATATGAAGAGTGTCAGCTTCTTTATTAATATGCTTGTGTGTTTCTACCATTATTAACATTATCTTTAACACATGATTTTTTGTGAGAATATCTTGTCTACCACTTACCTATTACAGGAATGTTGGTTTGCTTGAAATTAGGTAATAAAAACCACCACTGAACAATAAGCTTCAATTTAAAGGTGAGCAAATAAAGTAACTGCCTTGCTGTGAATTTTTACAGTGTAACTCCCAGTTTTCTCCCAGGATTCTTCAGAGAACAAATGACCAACTGACATAAGAAATCAAAGAATACTGGTGTCAATCTATTTATTAAACATTTGTAAAATATGATTTCTATTTGGGGTTTAAAAAGACACTAAAAATCCTAAGTATTTACTTCCTAAAAGTATTTACATTTTGCATACCTGGCCTTGACTGAGACCTTCTGCCTGAATACTTAAGTTGGCTTTCCCAGCCCTCTGGACTATGGCTCCGCTATAACTTTCAAGCAACCTAGTATTCCCCCATCAATGAGAGGTAGAAAACCAGCCAAGAATCCCTTTGTGTGAGTCCCAAATGTGGCTTGTGCCATCTTCCTCCTGAACCTGAATTCAGTTCTTCTCTGTGCACTGGTGCTGTTTTCCTACCAGAAAAATCCCACCCGGACCTCTCCCCAGTGGCAGTCGCTTCTCCTACTGTTCAAACACCCTATAATGATTACTTTTAAATTGCTTTTTATTTTAAATCATAATAATAGTCAATTTATCTCTATGTTCTGAGCACTGTGTTAGGTGCCTTATCACTTAGTCCACATAACTCTAGATGAGTTAAATATTTTATCTGTTTTAAAAAAGAGGAAACTAAATTTGTTATGCCCAAGATCATAAGGCTGAGAAGCAGCAAAGCTAAGATTATAGTCCAGTTCTGCTTATAAAGGCTGGGCTCCTAAATACTATACATAATGCTGCCTCCCCATGACACTTCTAGCACACTGCCTTTTCATTGTTATAATTATTCAACTCCCTTAGCAATTCCCACTCCAATCCCAGACACTTTGTATATTTTTTTTACTTTGTTTATATGTTGACATTATTTTATTTATTCACTTGTCATGTGTGTCATTCATATTGTTACAGTATGTTGTTTGCATTTCTCTATTGCCGCATCATTTTTCTCTCCACTCATTCCTGTCTTTCAAAATGTTAGTCAAATGGAATTAAAATGTATCCTGAAATATAACAAATACTTTGAAAGGTATGCTCTTCTTTGTTTTTTTAGTTTAATATTTAAAAATTGTATGTTACACTGAAACAGAATACTGCTAGTCTACATTTGATATATTACATTGAAAACTTACATCTCTCTTGATTTAAAAAAAGACAAAATTTGAACATGCTTTAGCATAAACTTTTATTTCTAGTTAAAATGACCCAGGAGTTAGCATTTAAGTTATATCTAGCCATGGTATATAAAGACAGCATAATTGTATAGGATGGAAAATGATGAGGTTTTCTGCAGTGAGAAGGATCCCCTTATATGTGGGACTATCCAATTTTCTCTCCAAGTCCAATGAATTTGTGGATTTGATCTTGTTTACACTGTTCAGAATATTCAGACTAGCAATCCATTTTGACCAAACATTGTATAACTGATTAAAGATTATTCATCTGTTGTTTTCCTTTGGCCTGTAAACTTAAATAACTTGGAGGACATTAAGCAAAAACTTGATATTGCCTCCTTTCTTTGTACAGTCTTATATTTAACCAAGAATTCAGTTCATAACCCCAATAAAAGGTTTTTTTTTAAAAAAAACCTTCCATTTGCCTTCAGCATGGAAGCCTAAGAGTTTAACATCTCTGAAAGGGGAGAACTAAGTTTGGCAGTACAAAAATGTCTTGATACTAGACAAGGCCTCAAGATAGGATGCCATGGAAGGTTTCAAGTGATTCTTAATTCATCACTGCCTCTCTCTGACCAGTCTTCAAGTCAATAAAGGGCAGTGGAATATTGAAAGGAAAAGTATTCTGCACTTTCTGCTTTGGGTTAGTAAAAAAATATGAATCTTCATTTCTTAAAATTTTGAATAGTTGTTTCATATACAAAGACTCAAGTCCAGAATTATATACATGGAGAAAAAGTGCAACATATACAAAAAAATAAAAGTCAGTGGAATAGAGTCTAATGCTAAATGTACTTGGAAAAATATAGTGAAAATGTGTTCCTCAGGGAACTGAAAAATAACATTGCAATTTTCTTTTAAAAAGTGTGCTTAAATTATGAACACTTAACTTCCCACTCACTGACTCAATCTAAGATTCCTCATGCAAAGGGACTATACCTGGAATTTTATTCTTATGTAATAATTTTAGAGGTCATTCTGGATTGTATTTGTGTTGCATGTAATAAATTAAATGCATAATTCCAACTCCTATCAATTCAAATGACAAAAATAATGAATAATAAGAAAACTCAGTGATATTTAAACACCTATGTATATATGCGTTATATATATAATCTATGCATATACTTTAGAATCATTTAAATCTATTCATTTTATTAAATCTTAGTATGTTACTAAATAGCTTAATGTTCTTCTCAGTAAAAAGGATACAGCCACATATTTTTGAAGCAACTAAAGGAAAACTCCCAATTTTTTAGTCCTAGGGAATTAGAAATTGGAAAGAAAATAATCCTTCCTCCCTTTCATCACAGTCTTCTCGAGTTACAGTACTTCAAATATTAATTGAAGTTTGAATAATTAGAGAAAATCAGACCCAACTTACACACTATGCTGTATATTCTTCTCTTAGTACTGGATACTCTTTCTTTTTTGATCAAATTATTCCCTCCTTAAGAAGTGTACTCATAAAGCAAGAGTTTGTGGTGTTAAATCTGTAATTGACCAGTCAACCTGCATGTATACAAATTGCACTAGAACTTTAACCCAGATATCTCACAAACAAGAGTGAATGGCCACAGAAAGGATAAGCGGATGGAGAGATAAGCACCTCATTATGCTGATCTCTGTATGTGAAGAACAACTTTTTTATTGTTTTAGTAGCAGCAGATGAAAAGAGGAATGTACAGGTTTCTTAAAGAGGCAAAGGGGTTAGTTAGTGTGTGATCTGATATTTACACTAATAGTAATGGAGCAGAAGGTCACTCACCTCTGCCAGGGAGTTTACACTTATGCTAGTCAGTATCAGAAAAATTGACATTATGAGTTTTTTCAGTGATCGTGGTATAAATACACGACCAATTGTTCCTACTAAACAATTCAGCCAAATGCCCTTTGATCACCTAACTTGATTTCCTTATTAACCACTCCAGACACTTTATCTTAGACCCACAGATCTGTAGAACATCTTTGCAGACCTATTCCACCTTATAATAAGGAAAGGAAGTCATTTAGGTGAAAAATCATCATAGCATCATCATAGGTAAATGATGATTGAATCTCATGAGGAGTAAAGAGGAAAGAAACCAGAAGGAGAAGTAGATAGAACATAACACTGAGAAAAGAGGGAAAGCATGAACACATCCAGAAGGGCATATAAGGGGGATTTTAGGGTAGGGATTTTGATATTTATGCATCTGAGTCTTCTGTCTAGTGTATCTTAATTTCCTTTGTTATGTTGTGTATGTCTGATCCTAATCTTATTTTTGTAAAATTCCAATAGAGCCTTCAGAATTCATTGTGTAAAATTAAAATTTATTCTTTATTATACTCAATAAATTGTTACATATAACCATCGTTGCCTTTCCTCCTTATATGTATACTTTTATTACATTGTTGTATTATAGTATGTACAGACTCACAATAAAGAACACAAATTACACCATCAAAATTTTATTGTGAAGGATCATTTTCTTGACTTTTTTTTCACAAGGAGCTTATGTCCCCACCCCTGTGGTTATGGTATTTAGTGAAGGGTGGAAATATAGGAAAGCAAAGATGTAGAAAGCATACTGGACTCAAAATGTTGTACTCTGGTATTGTGTGAGATATGAGCAGTCACAGTGGAGATCCCTCCACTGTGACCATCTAGAAAGTTTATGAGAACACTGCTTCACCTGTGATTACATGCTCAATTTGTAGCTCTTAAGAGAAATGAACCAGTTAGTTGGGTGCTTGTCAGCCCAGCTACTATGATCTCACAATGGCTGATAAGTATTCCTTTTCTAGAAAGACATCAAAAATGTTCCAGGGAAGTTAATTTGTAGTAATCCAAAGGGCAGGCATTGTTTTTTGCTTAAAAGTTGTGAAGAATGTATCAGACTGTCTTTTTTTAATTGTCATGTTTTAAATTCTGCAAAAGCATTTTACGCTATAATGTGCTGAAGATACATTTTTATCCATAAAGACAGATATTGAAATGGAAACGAATGTAAAATGAGTAGGGTAAGGCGAAGGTAAAATTTCAAGTGTTTTCAAGTCTGTAGACATTTATAAATGATATTTATTAAATTCCTTTGAGATGGGATGCTGAAGATGTGACCTAATAACTCTAGAAAAATAACAACTAGATATTTCTCTTTAGCTAAAGCTTGTAGTCAGGCCAATGCTCACATAGCTTTTTTGAATTTTATAATTTCTAAATATTCATTTCAAGTGATACAGAGTTTAACAATTGTGATATAGAGATTAGCAATAGTGATGTAAAGATTAACAATCATACCAAGTGAAATATAGCATTTTACATCTTTCAGAGTATCTTTAAAAGGCAATGCCTTGTTTGACCTCTCTCACTCAAAAAAAAAAAGAATCTTTTGCAGTAGGTGAGATGAATATTATTATGGTCATGTTACCTGCTTATTTCTGTTAAGTAAATATATCCCATACAGTCAGCCAGGTACAAAGCCCATCCTCTGATTCTTCATTTGCCTATCCTAATAATCCAGAAGTATTAATTATGTCAAGAGAAACTTACTAAAGATTTTCTTTGGCCATTTGACTTCTTACCCACAGTAAATGTACTGAGAAAGATAACCATGTTTTTGAAGGAAAATGCTTTTGAGATATAAAATGATACATCAATGAAATAAAATCAGTTGTGCTTGAGAACTGACATTTGATTAAACTTTAGTTAAATGAAAACTAACCTTAATATGTATCAACTATTTTTATTTTTTGTGCTCATAGATTTTTTAAAATACTGTTATATAGTTGAAAAATTCCTATAATTTCTCCTCAGTAATAGTTATTTGAGAGTAATGAGGAGGCTGTGTTATTAGTTTACCCATGTTAAGTTTTCCTGTATCTTTTCCTCCCCGCTAGGAAAAGGAAGATGACAAATCAGACACTTCAAGTTCTCAGCAGCCGAAAAGCCCACAAGGTCTTAGTGACACAGGATATTCTTCTGATGGAATATCAAGTTCACTTGGTGAAATTCCAAGTCTTATTCCCAGTGATGAAAAGGATTTGCTCAAGGGACTCAAAAAGGACTCCTTTTCACAAGAAAGCAGCCCTTCCAGCCCCTCAGATTTGGCTAAGTTAGAAAGCACAGTCCTATCTATTTTAGAAGCTCAGGCAAGTACACTTGTTGAAGAAAAGTCAGAAAAGAAAACACAGCCCCATGAGGTTTCTCCTGAGCAGCCTAAGGACCAGCAGAAAACTCAGAGTTTAGTGGAAAAACTGGAATCTACAGTTTCAGAGGAGGAGATCAAAGAGAGTCAAGAAGAAGGAGACACTTTTAAAAAAGAGAGCCAACAAGACATTCCTTCCAGAAAGGACCAAGAAAAGCCTGAATTTGTTGATGAGTTGGCTACAAGGAGACCGCCTTATGATTCAATTGAAGACAGCAGTGAAAGTGAAAACTCACCTGTTCCACAAAGAAAAGGGAGGACTAGTGTTGGTTCATCAAGCAGTGATGAGTATAAACAGGAAGACAGCCAAGGATCAGCTGAAGAGGAGGACTTCATTCGAAAGCAAATCATAGAGATGAGTGCTGATGAAGATGCTTCAGATTCTGCAGATGAAGAGTTCATTGGGAACCAGCTCAAAGAGATTAGCAGTAGTATAGAAAGCCAGAAGAAGGAAGAAACCAGAGGGAAGGGGAAAGGAGCAGGAGGGAAACACAGGCGACTGACGCGAAAAAGTAGCGCAAGCTTTGATGACGATGCAGGAAGACGCCATTCCTGGCATGATGAAGATGATGAGACCTTTGATGCAAGTCCTGAGCTTAAATACAGAGAAACTAAAAGTCAGGAGAGTGAAGAACTTGTAGTTGCCGGAGGAGGAGGACTCCGTCGATTTAAAACAATTGAACTCAACAGCACGATAGCAGATAAATATTCTGCAGAGTCATCACAGAAAAAAACACCTTTGTATTTTGATGACGAGCCAGAATTAGAAATGGAAAGCCTGACAGACTCTCCTGAAGATCGATCAAGGGGGGAAGGATCTTCTAGTCTTCATGCTTCCAGCTTCACTCCTGGCACATCTCCTACATCGGTTTCTTCTCTTGATGAAGACAGTGATAGTAGTCCAAGTCACAAAAAAGGAGAGAGCAAACAACAACGCAAAGCTCGACACAGATCACATGGACCTCTTTTACCTACCATTGAAGATTCTTCAGAGGAAGAAGAATTGAGAGAAGAAGAAGAATTATTGAAAGAGCAAGAAAAGCAACGGGAATTAGAACAGCAGCAAAGAAAGAGTTCTAGTAAGAAATCAAAGAAAGACAAAGATGAACTTCGAGCTCAGAGAAGGAGGGAAAGACCAAAGACACCACCCAGTAATCTCTCTCCCATCGAAGATGCATCTCCAACAGAAGAATTACGTCAGGCTGCAGAAATGGAGGAGCTCCATCGATCTTCGTGTTCTGAATATTCACCTAGCATAGAGTCAGACCCAGAAGGCTTTGAAATAAGCCCAGAAAAAATAATCGAAGTACAAAAAGTTTATAAATTGCCCACAGCTGTGTCTTTATACTCACCGACAGATGAGCAATCTATTATGCAGAAAGAAGGTGGCCAAAAGGCATTAAAAAGTGCTGAGGAGATGTATGAAGAAATGATGCATAAAAGCCAGAAATATAAAGCTTTTCCAGCTTTAAATGAACGAGACGAAATGTTTGAAAAAGAGCCTTTGTATGGTGGGATGCTAATAGAAGATTACATTTATGAATCTTTAGTGGAAGACACATACAATGGTTCAGTCGACAGCAGTCTGCTCACAAGGCAAGAAGAAGAAAATGGATTTTTTCAGCAGAGAGGGAGAGAGCAAAAAATGAGACATCCAGAACAGATTTATGAAGATCCCATGCAGAAAATTACAGACCTCCAGAAAGAGTTTTATGAGTTAGAAAATTTACATGCTGTTTTGCCTCAAGAAGACATCGTTTCAAGTTCTTTTATCATCCCAGAAAGCCATGAGATTGTCGATCTGGGTAGTATGGTAACTTCTACCAGTGAGGAAAAAAAATTATTAGATGCTGATGCTGCCTATGAAGAACTGATGAAAAGACAACAGATGCAGTTAACACCTGGATCTAGTCCAACCCTGCCCCTCATCAGAGACGATATGACAGAGTCCACTGCGGACTTTGATAGGGTGCCTGATGCATCTTTGACATCAAGTGTTCTCTCGGGAGCATCTCTTACAGATTCAACCAGCAGCACGACACTCTCCATCCCAGATGTTAAAATAACCCAACATTTTTCAACAGAAGAAATTGAGGATGAATATGTGACTGATTATACAAGAGAAATTCAAGAGATAATTGCTCATGAATCACTGATTTTGACCTATTCTGAACCTTCAGAAAGTGCTACATCAGTCCCACCCTCTGACACACCCTCTCTCACATCATCTGTTTCTTCAGTTTGTACCACAGATAGCTCCTCACCCATTACTACCCTGGATAGCATGACCACCGTTTATACTGAGCCAGTGGACATTGTAGCTAAATTTGAAGATGCTGAGGAAATTTCTTCATCAACATATTTCCCAGGCAGCATTATAGACTATCCAGAAGACATAAGTATACCTTTAGATCAGACAGCCATACAGGATGGTAGAACTAGTACAGATCACGTTGTGATTTCCTTATCTGATATAGAACGTTCTCTCATAGAATCTGTAGGAACTAAACTCGAGGGGCTAATTGCTGACACTGTTTCTACTGACTTATCTATATCTGAAAAAGATGCAGCGAAGAAGGCCAGAAAGGAAACAGGGGATGGACTTATTCTGGAAGTTTTGGAAGCTTATAGAGATACTAGGGAGGAGTCTGGGGCTGAACTGACAGAAATTAGCTTACCTGGCACTGTGTTTGATCAGACACCTTCTTCTGTAAAAACCCTTCCAGTGAAGGAGCAGGTTTCAACGACATGCTTTTTACCTGAAGAGGTGTTGGGTCAAGAAAAACCTGCATCTCAGCTACCATCTGGCACTCCTCCCATTTTCTCTCTTCCAACTAAAACTCGTCCATTCCTTCGAAGTTCTTCTTTGGACACATCAGCCCAACCCCCTCCCCCTCCTCCTCCCCCTCCCCCACCTCCTCCCCCTCCTCCTCCTCCCCCTCCCCCACCTCTTCCTCCACCAACCTCACCTAAACCAACTATTCATCCTAAAAAAAAGTTAGCATTTACAGCTCCAGTGACTGCAACTACTACAGCTACATCTCTAGTAGATTCTGCTACTACAGTGGAGACAACATCTTCTCCCAGAAGTAATCAGTTAGCTATGACAAAAATATATACCACTGCACCTCCTCCTGTTCCTCCTAAGCCGTCTTTAATTCCATCTGGACTTGTATTTACACATAGAGCCGAGCCAAGCAAACCTCCACTTGCTCCTAAACCAGCAGTTCCTCAACCTCCAGTCACTACCCCAAAACCAACAGATACATACCCCAAACCAACAGGTCTACCTTTAACTACAAGTATGACATTAAATTTAGTGACATCAGCAGACTATAAATTGCCTTCCCCTACCTCTCCACTTTCCCCTCACTCTAACAAGTCCTCGCCAAGATTTTCCAAGTCTCTTATGGAAACTTATGTGGTTATCACATTGCCTTCTGAACCTGGCACTCCAACAGATTCTTCAGCTAGTCAAGCTATTACCAGCTGGCCATTGGGATCTCCCCCCAAAGATCTGATTTCCATCGAACCAGTATTTTCTGTAGTTCCTCCTATGACAGCTGCAGAAATATCAACTTCACAACAGAGCCTGTACATCTCCAGAGCTTTGGAGAAATTTGCTGCTATCCCAGTCACAACACTGTCTTCATTTCAAGCAACTTCAGCTTCAGTTACACAGTTTCACCCAACTGAAGTTTCCAAGGCTGAGGTTCCAACAACAAGAAGTGCAGTCCCTAGTGTTGGTCTCCGCAGTGTCTCTATATCCTTTCCTCCAGAACCTCTTGCTCTAGATCACCTCTGTTTAGAGAAGCAGCAGCATAAAGAAGATGTCCAGTTGCAACTTGTTGGTGATGCCATTGATCTGCGTACAGTACCCAAAGTAGATGTTAAAGTAACTGAAAAATGTATGGATCTTTCTGCCTCTGCAGTGGATGTGAAGAGGCAGACCACAACATGTGAAATGTATGGGAGACAAATTAGCGCTGTCCAATCCTCAATTATAAATCTCAGTGCAACTTCATCAGAAGTGACTCCTATATCCCTGGTCACCGAGACAGTGACTGTTGTCACATGCACAACTACTGCAAGTTACACCACAGGCACAGAAAGCCTAGTGGGTCTAGAACTTGCAACAGCAGCACCACTCCAGCTTACTACATCAAAGCATGTGGAGCCACCATACAGAGTACTAAGTGGCCAGACCTTTCCTACAATTAGGGAGGAAGCACCAATAAACTTATCTTTAAGTACTTCTGCACACCCAGTGACATCAACTCCTATGAAACCTGTTACTGTAGCTCCTGTTGGTGTCACAAATGGATGGACTGATAGCTCCACATCCCAGAGCATCACTGACGGGGAAGTAGTGGATCTCAGTACCTCCAAAGCTCATAGAACTGTTGTAACAATGGATGAAGCTTCTTCAAATGTGGTGACTAAAATAATAGAAGATGATGAAAAACCTGTTGATCTGACTGCAGGAAGAAGAGCCGTGTGCTGTGATGTGGTTTATAAGTTACCCTTTGGAAGAATCTGCACAGGACAGCAGCCAACAACCACTCTTCCTGAGGATCGTTTTGGTTATAGGGATGATCACTATCAATATGATCGATCTGGGTCATATGGTTATAGAGGGATTGGGGGAATGAAACCTTCCATGTCTGACACTAATTTAGCAGAAGCTGGACATTTTTTCTATAAAAGTAAGAATACTTTTGATTATTCTGGAGGAACTGATGCAGCAGTAGATCTTACTTCAGGGAGAATTACTACAGGTCAGTATGATGTAGCAACAGACCTTTCCTTGAAATATCATGGTGTTCCTCATCTCATTTCAGGATGACAATGTGGTCTTATTTCCAATTTTGTTATTTTTTATCTTTCTTTGGATGTTTTGGCAATATATTTTGGAGTACACGTGCACTTTTGTTTCTCCATTTTTTTTTAATTTGTTCCACCCAAAGTCGCCTGCATGTGCCTGC
The DNA here is from genome assembly GCA_024291935.2 of Okapia johnstoni. NCBI lineage: Eukaryota > Metazoa > Chordata > Mammalia > Artiodactyla > Giraffidae > Okapia > Okapia johnstoni. The sequence continues at coordinate 75,200,890 of CM044312.1, read as the reverse complement.
ATGTTCAACATTGCTTTTATTCTGCACCTGAGTAGGTTAATAACCTGTGGATTTGCATGCAGTCCTACTCATTATGTTCTTCAAGACTGAGAGGGCTTTCCAACCCCCAAAACATCATTCATTCTAGGAACTGGACTATAACTCTCCCCTGTATTTCAGGTGAGGTAATGGATTATTCAAGCAAGACTACAGGTCCATATCCAGAAACTCGACAAGTCATTTCAGGAGTTGGGATTAGTACCCCACAGTATTCCACAGCAAGAATGACTCCACCTCCAGGACCCCAGTATGGTGTGGGGAGTGTTTTGAGGTCATCTAATGGGGTTGTCTATTCTTCAGTAGCAACTCCAATTCCTTCCACGTTTGCTATCACCACACAGCCTGGCTCCATTTTCAGCACCACCATGAGGGATTTGTCTGGTGTGCACACAAATGACGCTGTGACTTCCTTATCCGCCCTGCACCAAGGCCAACCCATGCCTAGATCCTATTTCCTAACAACTGATGCATCCGAAACAGACATTGAAGTCACTGGTATTGATATCAGTGCCAGTTTGCAGACTATCACTATGGAGACTCTCACGGCTGAGACAATGGACTCAGTTCCCACCCTGACCACAGCATCTGAAGTATTTCCTGAAGTGGTGGGAGAGGAAAGTGCGCTTTTAATCATCCCCGAGGAAGATAAGCAACAACAGCAGCTAGACTTGGAGCGTGAGCTGTTGGAACTGGAAAAGATCAAGCAACAGCGTTTTGCTGAGGAGTTGGAGTGGGAACGGCAGGAGATTCAAAGGTTCCGAGAACAGGAAAAGATCATGGTTCAAAAAAAGCTGGAGGAGCTGCAGTCAATGAAGCAGCACCTCCTCTATCAACAAGAAGAGGAGCGGCAAGCCCAGTTCATGATGAGGCAGGAGACATTAGCGCAACAACAGTTGCAGCTGGAACAGATCCAGCAGCTGCAGCAACAGCTTCACCAGCAGCTGGAGGAGCAGAAAATCCGCCAGGTCTACCAGTATAACTATGACCCTTCCGGAACTGCCTCTCCACAGACCACTGCAGAGCAGGCCATCCTGGAAGGTCAGTATGTTGCCCCAGAAGGTGGTCAGTTCTGGGCAACTGAAGATGCAACCACCACAGCCTCAGCTGTGGTGGCGATTGAAATACCACAGAGCCAGGGATGGTACACGGTTCAGTCTGATGGGGTGACTCAGTACATTGCCCCACCTGGCATTCTGAGTACTGTTTCAGAAATACCTCTGACAGATGTAATTGTCAAAGAGGAGAAACAACCCAAGAAGAGAAGTTCTGGAGCTAAAGTCCGTGGCCAGTATGATGAGATGGGGGAAAATCTGGCAGATGACCCCCGCTGCTTTAAAAAGATAGTGGACAGTGGGGTACAGACTGATGATGAAGATTCAGCAGATCGGAGTTATGTGAGTAGGAGAAGAAGAACTAAAAAGAGTGTCGATACAAGTGTCCAAACAGATGACGAAGATCAGGATGAATGGGACATGCCTGCTAGATCTAGGAGGAAAGCTCGCGTAGGGAAATATGGTGACAGCCCTGCAGAGGCGGACAAGGCCAAACCCCCTTCCAAGGTCTCCAGCATAGCCGTTCAAACAGTAGCAGAGATATCTGTGCAAACTGAACCAGTTGGAACCATAAGAACACCTTCGATACGGGCACGCGTGGATGCCAAGGTAGAAATAATTAAACACATTTCAGCACCTGAAAAGACTTACAAAGGGGGCAGTTTAGGATGTCAAACAGAAGCAGATTCAGACACACAAAGTCCTCAATATCTGAGTGCCACCTCTCCACCCAAAGACAAGAAACGCCCAACACCTTTAGAAATTGGTTATTCATCTCACCTCCGGGCAGATTCCACACTACAGCTGGCTCCTTCCCCACCCAAATCTCCAAAAGTCCTTTATTCTCCCATCTCACCACTTTCACCAGGCAAAGCCTTAGAATCAGCCTTTGTACCTTATGAGAAACCCCTCCCTGATGATATAAGTCCACAGAAAGTACTGCATCCAGATATGGCTAAAGTTCCCCCAGCAAGTCCTAAGACAGCCAAGATGATGCAGCGCTCCATGTCTGACCCCAAGCCTCTGAGTCCAACAGCAGACGAAAGTTCCAGGGCTCCTTTTCAGTATACCGAGGGCTACACGGTAAGAGTGCTTCTTTTCAGTTAGAAGACAATGGCTGAGTTGATGTTAACTGTGTGTTTGCAGACTTTAGGAGACCATGACACTCCTGGTGTCTAATTCTAAATTTCAATAAGGACTATTTCATTAGAAAATTTGGAGGGAAAAGTAGAAAAGTATACATCCATGTAGAAATACAAAGGAAAAAAAAAGACAAAATGAGAAAAGTGTGTATTATCGATGGTTGATGAGATTGAACGTTTTGTTCTAATCTTGAAATCTCCCACCTGTCCGTTGTAGGCTGACTTCAGTGAATATAACTAATATTCACATATGGTAGAATAAGTATTGAACATAAATAGATAAGGCAAAGGATGACCAAAAATTTAAACACACGGATCCTGGAATTCTTAGTTGGAGGATCCTTGAAGATCATTTAATCAATCTATTCTTCCTTCTGCCAGAATGTTAATCTTTGCTGCTCAAAATAAAGCATTTCTAGGGCATAAAGTATAATTTAATCTTCATAGTTCATCCATGCTTATTTTGTTTCTGGCAATTTTCTGAATCTAATGTCAGGTAAGCCTTAATCTTAGTGCTTACAGAAGAAAAATTAATTTTTATGTTTCTTCAAATAGGTTTAATTGTTAGTTATTTAAGTTTAATAATCTGAGTTTATTTAAAATATGCTTCAAAGTAAAAGGAACATATATAGGAATGTTGGACATATTTGTGAAGATCTCTATACCTGGGAATAAGGAATGTTATTAATCAGGTAAAAAAACAGGTTATCTACCTCAAGAAAACCTAATATATATCATTAGATGGTTATTAATAAATTAATAGTTCTATTTAAAACAAGATTTATGTTTATATTAAAAGTTCCCTTAATTACACTGATATCTGAACTCTAGATCTTAAAACCCTCAAGCTTTTAAATAGGTTTTTCTGAGAAATTACTCTATTGCGACTGACCCAAATGTATTAAACACTGGCTGTGGGCTGAAAAATGTGCCATTACATGTAACTGTAAGCCAAATTTTAGGTATATAGGCATATTAATAGTCATACTAATAAATTAAAATTCTTATCTAAGTGTTCCAGTTTCATAGGGGCATTTGGTTATTATGTACTTTCTCAAAAAGAGTTTATAAACTGTCTTCATGTGGGGGATAGAGGTCATAACTTGTTTTTTTTTTAATTAATTTATTTATCATAACTTATAAGTCAGGGAACCCTGCTACATTGAGATTTCATTCAGTTTTTGTGTATGGCTTTGTTTGTAGAATTAAATATATTGTGAGAAATATTTTTAACTTAGTTGTAATGTATAGGTATTTATTTTTACAGCAGTGACCTATGAATTCACCTAAAGAGTTATCTAGAAATCTTTGAAAATACATTTTTTAGCAGTATTTTAAAGTTATACTCAAGACTTCTGTCACAGAAAGAACAGCCTTCTCCACGTGGTGTATTGACCATCAATTTAACATTTCACCCTGCACTCTTAATTCAAATGAACTCAGGTATAGAAGTGATTCAAGGTGTCAGTATTTTTCCTCACAGTATTCTCTTGGGTTTTAGAAGTATGAAATGAAAGATACAATGGGTTGTATGTATTGCATTATTGATTGTAATGGTGATATTGTTTAACTATCTAAGCCTAGAAGAAGTTGGATAGAATTACCAAATAATACTCTGAGCCTGAAAAATCCTAAGTGTATTAAGCTTTGGAACATAATCCAGCAGTTCCTTTTTCTAAGTGGTCACACTCAGTGCAGGCTTTAATATGGAATAATTGTATGCAAACTCAAAAATACTGTCTTATTGCCTGCGTATGGTAGACCATTTTATATACAGGCAATGTTCTTAGCACTTTAGATACTCTGATTTAAGATGGGAATTTTATAATTTATTTCTTGGAAAATTTCTAAACATTCCTTGTGTTCATTTTAAACTAAAACCAGTCTCTCAATTATAAACATGAATTACTAAATATTAGTTGTACTGAAAAGAATAATCTAAGTGATATTCATGGTGATGCAAGTTTGTTTAGCTCAGTAATTTCCATATTGTTAATTTTCTCAAACCAATAAAATTGAAAAAAAAATTACACCATCCAATCAACATTAAGACAACATAGTAACACATATAATTCAGCATGAAAGATCAGTTTCATACTGCATGAAATTCTGTAGTAAGTTCTCTTCCTGGAAGTACCAGGAAATGTTTCAAGGGAGGAAGTTCTCAAACAGGAAGGTGAGATCTCTGTTGGACCATGAAGAGCAAAATGGAAGTCATTCTAGAGGAAACAGATATACAAGGGTTCAGACTGATGAACAGACAGAAAACAAAGAGGAAGAGAAAAGGATTTACTATAAATGAAAGATAAGGAAGGGATAGGTCCCAGGAGATCTAATTTGCTGAGTTCAGATTTGGCTTTACTTCCCTTGCCTGTGGGGAGCCTAACCCAAGCCACCATCATTTTTTATTTACACTATGCCCTAGGCCCTGGACTCCTCCACTCTTGCCTTCCTTGCAGTCTGCTCTCTAAACTGCACCTCTAAACTGATTTTCTAAAGAGTACGTCAGATTATGTCACACACTCTCCAGTAGATTCTCAGAAATTCATCAGGGTATTCTAGAGATTTCTTAGCAAGGACCCTTGTGGTCTGGTCTCTGCCTGTCCCACAGCCTCATCGGTCACTCTCCACATTTACCCCTCCTTCTCACTCTGCTCCCACCACTGACCTTGCTGGTCTTTGCGTGTGCCTCATCCCCACCCAGGGACCCTGTTCGGAGCTCTCTCTCCCCAGATGGTTGTCTGACTCACTCCTGTGTACAGATTTCTGGTTAAATTTCACTTCCACAGAGAAGCGCTCCTTACTTCAGCCTCTAAATAAACCTATCACCTTGAATTCCTGCACCCTCCAAACATGTATATTAATGTGTTAGTACATATTTAATCAAATATCATCTACTTTATCCTGTAGAACATAACCTCTACAAAAGCAGGAACTTTGTTTTGTTTACTGCTATAGTCCAAGAGCCTAGAACAGCACCTGACACAAAGCAGGCCTTCAATATTTATTGAATAAGTGTATTAAAGGAAGGATTGCGTGGAAGCAGTGGGGTAAGACATGCATTAAAAGACTCCAGCTAGTTACCTTTTCATCGCCACAGTCTAGACCCATTCTAGCAAGTCCTTTTGATAATCTGTACTGATACTTCCTATACTTAAAGTGTCAGTTCCACTTTGTTTTTATATAGATATTTGCACCACTGAGCACAAGTTAAACAGTATTTAGCTATTAGACAGTCCAGATGCCTTACAGATGAGGAACAAGGCCCAGAGTAGGCTAGCGCCTTTATCATGATTCTTTAATGAACCTGTAACCTGACCAGTTAGAATGCTAAACTTGGCACTTTACAGTTATTCTCTATTTGTCTCTTCTGAGGCTTATGGAACATTTTCTGATTTTGCTGTTTGTTTGTTTGTTTTGCTAATTCAGTACCATGCTTTGTGTCTGTCTTTTTATCTTGTCATTTCCTCTGTTCTCCCCAAAATTCTAATTGAAACCCCTGTCAATGAGGTTTATTCATTTTTTAACTTGCTTTCATTCTCTCATTATCACATTAATCCATTCATTGGTCTTTTCTAAACACTGTGGTAAACTCTATAAACATACAAGGTAAGGCAGATTTCATGCTTGACCTCCCAGCACTGTGATCATTTTGTTCTTCTTGCCCCACTATTGTATTCATTTGCTAGGTCTCTTGTAACTAAGTACACTAACTCGGTAAGTTAAGCCACAAAAATGTACTGTCACAGTTCTAGAGACTAAAAGTCCAAAATCCTGGTGTGAGCAGGGTTCGTTCTTTCTGTTGCAGGCCTCTCTCCCAGCTCCTGCTAGCCTCCAGCACTCCTTGTCTTTCAAAAGGCGGTCTCCCTGTGTCTCCTTACATTGCCTTCCCTCTCTGTGGCTGTCTCCACATCCAAATTTCCCCTCGTTATCAGACACTGGTCTGATTGATTAGGTCAGCACTAAAGATCTGCTTTAACTTGATTACCTGTAAATATCTTGGGTCTGAGTGGTTTCACATTCTGAGGTACTAAGGATCAGCACTCCAACAAAGCTTGTTTTTTTGCTTCGTTTTGTTTTTTTAACCTATAAGACACATCAAAGCACTATATTGCCCCTTTAGTTTGTTCATAGGCAAATGTGGACTGTTCTGTGGTTTGCTTGCTTCTAGTCCTCTTTCCATATGCAGTTATTTTTTTCCTAGCAGCTATCTCACAAGCTTATGGGAGAGCTTTCATTATTACAAAATTCTTCCATATGAATAAAATCTCTTTTCCTGGAGTTTCCAAACATTTGTCTTAATTCTGAAATTTGGAATATCAGACATTTAAATTTATTCCTTTCCCACTCTGTAGGAATCCAACCATCTGAGATCCTTTAACTGATAGTGTTTTTCCATCCTGGAATTGTAGTTAACACTTTTGACACAGAAATTCCAAGCCAGAAGCGTGTATCATCTGGTTAGTGTTTCACTGGCACTTTGAGTTCATGCTTAACCCTAAGATATCTTATACATTTAATTGTTTAAATTAGCAATAATTAACATAAAATCATAGAATAGTAGACAGGGGGCCTAACTGGTGCAGGGAGTTATCTGACATCATTTTATTGAGTTATGTAATATTCCCCGATGTCTGCAAGAGGTGAACTATATCTCTTTTCCAGACTTTGTCATTTTGATATCAAAGTCACAGCCCCCAAGCTAAATTCTATTTTTGGCAACTTTACATAACCAAACACTTTTATCATGTAGTCTTCTTCCTTTTACAAATATAAGATTTTAACGCTGAGTAAAGATGAAAAAAAAATTGCCACCTTTTACCTTGAGTTTTTCTGTTTGCTCCCCAGAAAAATTCCCAAAAGATACAACTAAAATATTCAGAAATGTACTCCTTCTCATGGGGTTGAGCTCGCTATTTAGATAATACTTGAAAATAATGTATTTTCATTCTGATTTAGAAAAAGCACAAAAAGAAATAAGCTTTTTGATGAAAGACAGTATGCACACAAACATTTATTTCTAATTTTTATCAATGGAATTCTTCAATTAAAATGTTTTACGGGAGTCAAATAGTTAAAAATGAGTGGACACTAGTACAGAGTGATCAAATCATATGTAATGATTGAAAGTAACACAACATTCCCATCCCAAGTCTGGCAATTGCAGATATCCAGTAACCTTGATTCCCTTTCCTCACTGAGGTACATTCGGCAATTTCTCTATTTCCTCAGCAAAAACTTACTGTCATTAAAGACCTTAACTTATGGGATAGTAGAAAAAAAATTCTCAATTCTCATAGTAACTGTTTGTCTTTCCTAATCTATGGAATATATAATGGTGCTACTTTAGGAATTTTAGATTCCTGTTCTTTATAACCATTTCAAATTTATTCCTTTTGGGTATTGAGACCATTCTGACTGACTAGTTGAAAACCACCTACCTTTCTAACACTCTGATCCTCATGCCCTTTGTGATTTTTCTCCATATCACAGTTTGTCAAAAGTACAGTGTCTTTTCCTTTGTCATTTTATTTATTGTCTTTGCTTCCCCAACCAGAATTCATGGGTGGGGATTTTTGTTTTACGTGATAACATTTTTATGTTTATTATCTACCCAGAAAAATGCCTGGCTCACAGTAGGTTCTCTAGAACAATAAATTAATATGATGAATCAATAAGTGAACAGGCCACTTTTACCATCAAACTGCTTTTAATTTAGGTGAATTCACCAATTCCTCACTCCCACTTAAAACAAAACAACACCAAAAAAAAAAGAAACAAAGCCAAACAAATAAATGAAATTTCATTCATTCTTTCGCTATACTTTTTGTGGAGTTGAGAGTTACAGTTTTTCCTTCTGCTTTCTCCTTCTATGTTTTTCTTATTTTGATTAAAGGATGACAGTATTCTTTCTAAAATATATTTCAATTCAACATTTGTGTGTGTGTGTGTGTGGATTATCTCTAGCATCACATCTATGAAATTTTCATAAACCAGAGCACCAAAATGTTTCCTCATGCCCTTTTTCTTTTACACAGCTCAGTTCAGTCACTCAGTCATGTCTGGCACTTTATGACCCCATGGACTGCAGCATGCCAGGCTTCCCTGTTCATCACTAACTCCCGAAGCTTGGTCAGACACATATCCTTCTAGTCACCAGTGATGCCATCCAACCATCTCATCGTCTGTCATCCCCTTCTCCTCCTTTCAATCTTTCCCAGCATCAGGGTCTTTTCAAATGAGTCAGTTCTTCACATCAGGTGGCCAACTTATTGCAGTTTCAGCTTCAGCATCAGTCCTTCCAATGAATATTCAGGACTGATTTCCTTAAGGATGGACTGGTTGGATCTCCCTGCAGTCCAAGGGACTCTCAAGAGTCTTTTTCAACACCACAGTTCAAAAGCATCAATTCTTTGTGCTCAGCTTTCTTTATAGTCCAACTCTCACATCCATACATGACTACTAGAAAAACCATGGCTTTGACTAGATGGACCTTTGTTGACAAAGTAATGTCTCTGCTTTTTAATATGCTGTCTAAGTTGGTCATAGCTTTCCTTCCAAGGAGCAAGCATTTTTTAATTCCGTGGCTGCAGTCACCATCTGCAGTGATTTTGGAGCCCAATAAAATAGTCTGTCACTGTTTCCAATGTTTCCCCATCAATTTGCCATAAAGTAATGGGACCTGAAGCCATGATCTTAGTTTTCTGAATGTTCAGTTTCAAACCAGCTTTTCCACTCTCCTCTTTCACTTTTATCAAGAGGCTCCTTAGTTCTTCTTCTGCCATAAGGGTGGTGTCATTGAGTATGAGGTTACTGATAGTTCTCCCGGCACTCTTGATTCCAGCTTGTGCTTCATCCACCCTGGCATTTTGCATAATGTGCTCTGCTTCCGTTGTGGCTCAGCTGGTAAGTAATCCACCTGCAATGCAAGAGACCTTGGTTCAATCCCTGGGTTGGGAAGATTCCCTGGAGAAGGGAAAGGCTACCCACTCCAGTATTCTGGCCTGGAGAATTCTATGGACTATATAGTCCATGGGTTCACGAAGAATAGGACATGACTGAGCGACTTTCACTTTCAAGCAGGGTGACAGTATACAACCTTGACTACTCCTTTCCCTATTTGGAACCAGTCTGTTGTTCCTTGTTCAGTTCTAACTGTTGCTTCTTGACCTGCATAAAGATTTCTCAGGAAGCAGGTAAGGTAGTATGGTATTCCCATCTCTTTAAGAATTTTCTACAGTTTGTTGTGATCTACACAGTCAATGGCTTTGGCGTAGTTCTTTTACACAGTGAGGCTTTTTACATCATGACCCCAAATGATCAAGAACATCAAAAAAAATGTAGAACGTTCTCTACAAAATTAGGAGAGAAAGTAACAGCCAATGAAAGAACTAGCAGTGTACATTCAAATAATTTTTTCAGAGCTAGACATATCCTTTACAATTTATCTGTCTTAAAAAAGATTTTGCTACCAAAAAAGAAATACATTTCAGAAATAGCACATGTTTTATCAATAGTGATACATGCAACTTTTTACACTAAAATAAGCTACATTTAAAATGTTATCACCTCTATCTGGTCTTAAAAACACATAAACTGCCAAGTGTTACAGCTGCTTTTTCCTACCCTTAGACTTGTTGAACAATTTTGGAAGTTTTTTGGTAATAGACAAATTCCTTATTAAAATATTTTTGTTCCAGAGTTTAAGCCAGGATCCTATTGCAAAGCAGATGGTATTCATGAGCTGATTTTTACAAGAATATGTTTTGCTTCACTGATTGCTGTTTTGATGGCTATTTTTAAGATTTTTGGAATGTCTATTTGGAATGTCTAAGATTTTTTTAATGTCTATTTCTGAGAGTAATTTCCATAACCTAAATTGAGAAATTGTATTTCTGTCAATTTTATTTCTGTCAGAATGTACAGATTTAAGAAATAACGACTGTGATGGCCAAATGTGATTTGAAGAATAATATTTTTTAGGGGTTGTTTTCAATTATTTTCTTTGGAAAGCAACAGAAGAAATCAGTCTAATAGAAGTGAGTTTGATGAAATAAGCTATTTTATAATGGTACTATTTACATACATGAAAGAAAAAGTACTCATTTATTAAAGACAGGCTTTCTAAATAGTAGTTCAGTTCAGTTCAGTCACTCAGTTGTGTCCGACTCTTTGCAACCCCATGGACTGCAGCACACCAGGCTTCCTTCCAGGATTCCATGTCCATCACCAACTCCTGGACGGAGCATACGCAAACTCATGTCCATTGAATCTGTGATGCCATCGAACCATCTCATCCTTTCTCATCCCCTTCTCCTCCCACCTTCAATCTTTTCCAGCATCAGAGTCTTTTCAAGTGAGTCAGTTCTTCGCATCAGGAAGCCAAACTTTGGAGCTTCAGCTTCAGCATCAGTCCTTCCAATGAATATTCAGGACTGACTTCCTTCAGGATAGAATGGTTGGATCTCCTTGCAGTCCAAGGCACTCTCAAGAGTCTTCTCCAACACCATAGTTCAAAAGCATCAATTCTTCGGCACTCAGCTTTCTTTATAGTCAAACTCTCACATCCATACATGACTACTGGAAAAACCATGGCTTTGACTAGACAGACATTTTTTGGCAAAGTAATGTCTCTGCTTTTTAATATGCTGTCTAGGTTGGTCATAGCTTTTCTTCCAAGGAGCAAGCATCTTTTAATTTCATGGCTACAGTCATGATCTGCAGTGATTTTGGAGCCCACGAAAATAAAGTCTGTTACTGTTTCCAATGTTTCCCCATCAATTTGCAATGCAGTGATGGGACTAGAAGCCATGATCTTAGTTTTCTGAATGTTCCATTTCAAGCCAGCTTTTCCACTCTCCTCTTTCACTTTCAGAAGAGGCTCTTTAGTTCTGCTTCGCTTTCTGCCATAAGTGTGGTGTCATCTGCATATCTGAGTTATTGATATTTCTCCCGGCAATCTTGATTCCAGTTTGTGCTTCATCCAGTCCAGCATGTCTCATGATGTAATCTGCATATAAATTAAATAAGCAGGGTGACAATATACAGTCTTGATGTACTGCTTTCCCTATTTGGAACCAGTCTGTTGTTCCATGTCCAGTTCTAAGTGTTGCTTTTTGACCTGCATACAGATTTCTCAGGAGGGAGGTAAGGTGGTCTGGTATTCCCATATCTTTCAGAATTTTCCACAGTTTGTTGTGATCCACACAGTCAAGGCTTTGGCATAGTCAATAAAGCAGAAGTAGATGTTTTTCTAGAACTGTCTCACTTTTTCAGTGATCCAACAGATGTTGGTAATTTGATCTCTGGTTCCTCTGCCTTTCTAAAGCCAGCTTGAACATCTGGAAGTTCATGGTTCACATACTGTTGAAGCCTGTCTTGGAGAATTTTGAGAATTACTTTGCTAGTGTGTGAGATTCATGCAATTGTGTGGTAGTTTGAGCATTCTTTGGCATTTCCTGTCTTTGGAATTGGAATGAACACTGAACTTTTCCAGTCCTGTAGCCACTGCTGAGTTTTCCAAATTTGCTGATATATTGAGTGCAGCACTTTCACAGCATCATCTTTTAGGATTTGGACTAGCTCAACTGGAATTCCATCACCTCCACTAGCTTTGTTTATAGTGATGCTTCCTAAGGCCCACTTGACTTCACATTCCAGGAAGTCTGGCTATAGGTGAGTGATCACACCATCATGATTATCTGGGTCATGAAGGTCTTTTTCGTAGTTGTTCTGTGTTCTTGCCACCTCTTCTTAATATCTTCTGCTTCTGTTAGGTCCATACCATTTCTGCGTATCTTTCCATGAAATGTTTCCTTGGTATCTGTCATTTTTTGAAGAGATCTCTAGTCTTTCCCATTCTATCGTTTTCCTCTATTTCTTTACATTAGTCACTCAGGAAGAACTGCTTATCTCTCCTTGCTGTTCTTTGGAACTCTGCGTTCAAATGGGTATATCTTTCCTTTTCTCCTTTGCCTTTCATTTATCTTCTTTTCACAGCTATTTGTAAGGCCTCTTCAGACAACCATTTTGCCTTTTTGCATTGCTTTTTCTTGGGGAAGGTCTTGATCACTGCCTCCTGTCAATGTCATGAACCTCCGTCCATAGTTCTTCAGGCACTCTGTCTATCAGATCTAATCCCTTGAATCTATTTTTCACTTCCACTATATAACCGTAAGGGATTTGGTTTAGGTCATACCTGAATGGCCTAGTGGTTTTCCCTACTTTCTTCAGTTTAAGTCTGAATTTGGCAATAAGGAGTTCATGATCTGAGCCACAGTCAGCTCCTGGTCTTGTTTTTGCTGACTGTATAGAGCTTCTCCATCTTTGGCTGCAAAGACTATAATCAGTCTGATTTTGGTATTGACCATCTGGTGATGTCCATGTGTAGCATCGTCTCTTGTGTTGTTAGAAGCGGGTGTTTGGTCTTACCATTGCACTCTCTTGGCAAAACTGAATAGCCTTTGCCCTGCTTCATTCTGCACTCCAAGGCCAAATTTGCCTGTTACTCCAGGTACTTCTTGACTTCCTACTTTTGCATTCCAGTCCCCTATAATGAAAAGGACATCTTTTTGGGGTGTTAGTTCTAAAAGGTCTTGTAGGTCTTCATAGAACCATTCAACTTCAGCTTCTTCAGCATTACTGGTCCGACATAGACTTGGATTACTGTGATATTGAATGGCTTGCCTTGGAAACAAGCAAAGATCATTCTGTCATTTTTGAGATTGTATCCAAGTACTGCATTTCAGACTCTTTTGTTAACTGTGATGGCTACTGCACTTCTTCTAAGGGATACTTGCCCACAGTAGTAGATATAATGGTCCTCTGAGTTAAATTCTAAATAGTAGAGGCCTCTTTTTTTCCTATAGCTCTTACTGCTTCATTGCTAGTACACTTTTCTTGTCATAGTTCTTCTCTATGATTAAAATCTTGAATTATTATTATATGTTATATTTTTATAAAATAGGAAATAATATTAAAGTATTTTTCAAAAAAGTAACAGTAAGATAATACTTTACAGTAATTAACTATTAGGGTTTGGTAAATATCAGAATGACTTTATACATCTAGACAAATGTCTATGAAACCAGAAATCTTTTTAATTGATCTCATCAATTTGGTGTCTAGTAGTTAACCTTCGCTATTTCACTGTGATTAATATATTAACTTCAAAACAAATCTTTTCAGACTGAAGGGTGAAAAAAAATCGTATTATTTGTATTATAGTTTCTTTACACCTACATTTCAAAATATGTAAATAAGCATAATTATAAGATACATATATATGTTCTTGATGTTCAGTAAAAGACCTTGACTGAAAATTAGCCCTAAATGTTAGGATATATTGGTTTAATACAGGGAAGTTCTGAATTAATAGAGCATTGATTATTACTGACCCAATTTAAGAACACAGAGCATCACTTAACAGTTAGTAGCTTCCTAAGTATTTTATCATAATATTCTTAATTCAGTAGACTACTTAGTTTGAATAGTTGTGCAGTTTATAACTGACTACATAAAACTACATACATATTCTCAAAAATATATCCCCTCCCAGTGAACAGGTATGCACTTTTGTATATTTGTTTATGTTTTTTAAAATTACTACTTATTTAGGATCCTTTAATCTGCCACATGTGCTGTTACTGAAATAAAATAACTAGCAACTAAAGTATAATATGAAAATTTGGAAAAGTTTTGAGGTATAATGTACATAGTGACATCAAAATGTAATAGTTGCTTGACTTTTTCTTAGCATTATATTTAACATAAAATACATGCTCATAGTAGAAATATATGCCTACATACATATACATATATGCATAAACTAGTTAATACTTTTATACCCTTGTACAACTGATAAAATATTTTCACATGCGGTTGCCTGGAACAGATCCAAAACATTTTATCTGTAGATTTTATGTTTATTTTTTTCCATATTTTAAAAATGATAAATCTGAAGTTAGGTCAATATTATTTTAACCTTCCCATATCCACCCAACATTAATTTCATTTGTAGAAAATGAATTTTCTTCTATTTAACAAGGTTTTCTTTTTGACCCTCTATCTTGAATGGTGCGTACAGTTTGAATTAAGAAAGCACCAGAACAAGCAGAGTGAGGTAAATTGAGACTTAAATGAACTGTTTAGTTAACTGAGGTAGCTTAGTCTAAAGGTATAAACAATAAAAGAAATTTTTATGTATTTTATTTTCCCCTTAAGAACAGTTTGCTGGAGATTCAAATTAAAACAGTCAAGAAAAGTGATAGTTGAACACAATATAAGAAACCCTAGAGCTCACTTATAGAACTGCTGTGTCTGTTTTTTTGGTTGAAAAAATTTTGTGAGATGGGAATAAAAGCTTAACTTCATAAAGAACAGTAAATAACCCTTATGAGGGAGTAAACAGTCAGTCACGGGAGAAGAGTTGAAGCTAAAAGGGATTATACTCCTCATTCTCCTCTTTCCTCAAGTGAAAGAAAAAATATATAGACTAAGTCATTCTTAATAAGTTGGACTGAATTTTAATTTCTAATCTAGTAAGTGGTATATTTTGACATGACAGGGACAAGGCAAGTCCCCACTGTTTTTTCTTATAAAACTCAGCGCTAATCACATAGCTCAGTCTCCAGGCATAGAGGCTACTTTTAAAGGGTTAGTCATTAATTTACTTTTTAGAAGGTCGAACTAAAATCAAGATTTAAAGTACTTATTAGTGCTAATTGTAGAGAGTTTCATGATAATTCATAAAAGATCCACATCACAACATTAATATTCCTTTTGACATAAATAAATAAGCATTAATTTGTTCAGTGTGAAACAGGAATTAAAATGATAAAAATGTTTCTAATAAAATAATATTGTGTTTAGAAAAAGTTTCTTTGCTTTGCTTTCAACCAGTTCTCCCATTTATGGCATGAGCTGATGCCTGTAAATGCTCACTTAAATGCACATCAGTAAGGTCAGGTTTTCTTAATAATCCTTTTGGAAAATTATGTAATTACCATCAAAGTATGCCTCTATTCTCATAGAACTTAATTTATAGAATTGAAAAGTTAACCTCTTAAAATTACAACATTTAGTAAAAATATTGTATTTATGAAAGTCCATCCATGAGATTTATTATCTTAGATGACTGTATGTTTCTTGACACTTACTTAATTCAATTGCCATCCTTTCTCAGTTAGTTCTTAATAGCATTTTCTAAAGAACCAAAGACTTCTCCAGTTTATACAGAAGGACCATGGTCCTACTTTCCAAGGAAATTTTGTTAATTTAATTTAATTTGAAGGAAGCTATTTATGTGACATAGCTTTATGAAGAAGATCTGTTTTTATTTACTGCAAGTATTTTAGATAAAAGCAACTCTGAACTGTTTTAATATCATGTTCCATGGTTTTCTAGGCCAAGGATAATCAATCAATGAAAGAGGAATAAGAAACAATAATAGTGATTTCTGTGTTTTTGTGGTTAGGTATTTCAAGAGTCTAAACATAAAATACCTTTATTATCTCAATATAATTTAGTAAAGACTCTGCCACTATTAAAAGGATCATTATATATCTCATGGCTTTAGATAAGTAGTTACTGAATCATTCCTCAAATTGCTAGTGATCTGAAGCTCTGGAAAACATATAATAGTAATCAATCTTCATTTTAATACTCCATGTACAGAATGTAGTATAATTAGAGTTTTATATTTTACAGCATTTGAAATATAGTTAATTTTGTTATGATGAGAGGTTGCCAATGAGAGATTCAAATGAGGTATTTTATAGAAGTGTTGGAATCACTCCAGTCCCTCTTTGTGGATCAACAATTTGTTCTCAAAATGAAATAAGTCATGGGCAGACAATATTATAATATTTAGCATGCTGAATGAAGGGAGGAAGCGATATGTCTTACTTTTTAATATATATTTATTAATAGGTTTTAGGATAAGTTTCCATGTTAATTCTTGGAAATTTGTATTAACTAGATTATTCTACTTCAGATTGCTCGCATAAACTATTAACACATTTTCTGGTAAAGGGATGTAGTCATTATCTCTTGATAGCATGTCAGAACTGTAAATGATTTTGCCCTTGAAGAAGGAATCAGTGTTAGATAGTTATTCACAGCATTCCATATCCTAGTCCAGCAGCACATACAGAAGTTAAATGATATAGAAATGAGAAAATAGGAGGTATCTGTGTTTATTTTCCAGTGATTTGATCAGATTTTAATTCTTAAGCTATCATGTTCTCATAACCTATAGGTTAAACAAATACTGTTAAATTACTTCTTCGTTTCTCCTTATGCTCACTGGTTACCACACCTTCTTTCTGCTTAGCTAAGAGCATATAGGCAAAATATTTTTTGCTGCCCCAATAAATTTTTCAAGTATAACTACAAGAAGAGAGATTTTAAGCCTAGTAAAAACTGGATGTTGGGAGATGAAAAGATGAAAAAAAGGAGGTCATCAGTACCTTTAAGCATTTTCTTTTCTCCTAGGAAAGTGATCAAGAAAATACAATTTTGAATGAAGCAAAAAGCTAGCTTAGAAATAGAGAAATATATCTGTAGCACATAGCAGTGTGTTTTTCCAATGAAAATGTAGAATCTAGAAATGACAAAGATAAATTGGAGGGATAGAGGGTAGAAGTGAGGAGGGAGAAATACTTGCACATACATATGTCTAAAAAATGGTCACCTTAAAAACTGCTGAGAGGGCTTTAGAATACCTTATAGAGATTTTAGGAGAAAAGAAATTAATCTGTTAGGAACATTCCAGAAAATAGAAACAATACGTGTTGCACAAACTGACATCTCTAATGCTTCTGTCCAGTGAGGTAGAAACTAGTTTTCTGCTTGGTTGCCCAGCCCAAGAGCAATGACTTTCACCAAAAAAAAACAAGACAAACTGGGACAAGAGGTGCATTAAGGCAAAGCAGAAGATGTCTCATGATATATTGAGTGCCACTTTTACTGTATTAATTGGAGAACATTTTTGTCTCTACTACTAGACTTTAAGAAATAACTGTGTGTGACTTTTAAATATATTCACTTACTTTGTTTTTATTTTCTGACTGTTAAGTTTTTGTGATTTAGTTTCTTGCTTTTTTGATGCTACTAGAATATTACAACAATTAAGGAAGAAGTACTTTTAAAAAACAATTTCAAGTATATTCGCAAATGGTAAATACTCTCCCATGGCCACAGAGAGTCAAGCCTGTTTATTGTTAAAGGTATCCATATTTTTTCAATCATTCAGTGATATTTTCATAGCAATGATGATACTGCTTATTTAGAGTCTGATTCATAGAAATAGTTCTTAAATTGTTCCACACTACTCTAGTTGAAGAAATTTGATGGCTTTGTTTGTATGTGCCAAGCATTGTGCCATATTGCAATGACTAGTGGATTTTAGATGTTTTATCAATGTTTAAAGTATTTTTCCAGAATGGTATCATTTAGAATTTCATTTTTCACAAGTCACTCCTCTGTTATTTTTTATTTTTCTTGTATATCTTAAAGCAGTAGAAATAACTGAGCCCTTGCATTCAACATCTAGAATCTATTTTAGCTCTATGTAGGGGTGGGGGTGGAATGTTAAAAATGAGTCTATTTTGGGAATACATTATTAATGATACAATGCATTGGATAGAATGCTGAATATTTTATATTCAACTGCTATTTTGTCTCCAAACTGAAAACTCTGAAAACTCTAGAGAATGGGGTAGAGGGACCCCTTAAAGGTGAATTAATGCTTTCATTGACATTTCAGAGAGTGAAACGCTCCTTCTAGTCCATTTACATGGATATTCATGTATTTTAAAGAGCTATCTTGTTTGAAGGGACAAATATCCTAGACATTTCATCTACCTTCCTAATTCTTAAGAGGCATAGACATTTATAGAAAGATATTTATACCCTAATGAGAAGGAATGACCAGGTACAGAGCAGAAGTAAAAATATCAGAGAGCTTATAATGTATAAGTAGTATTCTTCTTCCAAAGACAAAGACTTCTCTCGTAATCGAGTAAATACAGGCCCTGAATGAGAATTCCAATAAGGCGAGACAAATTACTCTGAGAGCAATTTCTGTCCTCCAGTTCTGTATATTATACTGCACAGTTGAAGGGCAGTCTTACTCATAATCTCAGTCAGCACAGTAAACAATAAACATGCACTTAGTTTTTTGCACTCAGCTATCAGATATGTGTTTCTGGTTTTTGTTGTTACTGTTTTGATTCTTGTTTTCTTAAATTATTTTTAAGATGGAAAGGATTTCTCAGTTTCAAAGTTGAGGTTAGTTATCCAGTTGATTTCCCTTAGTGATTCTGCTAATTAATTTCTCAAACTAGATAACTGTTGTTTCCTCTAAGGTTTGTAATCCCTTCTTAATTACACCATTGGTCTTCTTTTGAACTCAGAGTAGCAAGCAACTTTTAACAAAGATCTAGCACTTACATAATTTTTCATTCAGACTAGGAATTCCTTATCCTCTGATTTTTCCTTAGTTATTGCACCTGTGGAAAATTTCTCAAGATTTTTATGGGGTTAAGCTAGAAAAATTAATCGTCTGCACTGAAAGAGACATTCTCATTAATAGTTGTAAGCATCTATTTTTTTCTCGCTGTTCTCTAATAAAACAGTGTGTTTTAAATCTTGGTTGAGTATCTTTTGAGTGTTTGTTCATGTTAAACCAAAAGGTGCGAATCATCCTATCTAATAAAGGGATTGATTTTAGAATCATAATTGATAACAAGGCAAAATCTAATATGTTCCTCTCCTTATTAATTTGCTTAGATTTTTATCACAGCCTAGAATATCTCTTTTTCTTTCACCCTTTATCCGTGGAGCTCTCTTTTTCACGGTGTCATCCAAGTTTCTGCTTTTTCCGTTCAAAGACACTAAAACATACAAATACCAACATTCTCTATAAGCTAAATAACAATAGATTAGGCATCTCGTTCTGAAGATAACCATCTTGTATGTCCTGTGACATCTATGATTTTTCAACCAGTGACTGTTTTGCCTCTGTCTTTCCCTAGAGATATTTGACATTGTATAGTGGCATTTTTGGTTGACAGGACTGGAATAGGATGTGCTGAGTGGGTAGAGGCCAGAGTTTCCACTAAACATTCTACAGTTCACAAAACAGTCCTCCCACTCCCAACATAGAATCATCTAGAAAGAAATGTCAGTAGTGCCAAGGTTAAGAAAGATTAATTACTTACATTGATGCTGCACCATGAGTAGTCATAGTCTGCATGCAGATCCCTAACAAATTGCATGACCACTTTTTATTGTTACATCCAAAAGTTGGCAACTATGTCGAAGAATAATGTAAAATGCTTTGCTGAAGTCCTGTGAGATCGTATCACCTGTTTCTATGTTATCTATGTGGACCGCCACATTATCATTGGAGGAAATTAAATTGGGCTGTTACAGTTTTCTCTTTAGCAGAGCTGTGGTGCTTGCCACCCAGTACACTGCATTGCAAGTCATCAACAATGATTGCACATTTAGAGTTTGAAGGTTTGTCCTGGTAGTTAACATATTAGAGTTAATTTGACCTGTATGTAATAACCAGGGTTGCCTTTTTCCACCTGTAAGAAAAAAGGAAATGGATGAGTGGAGACTTTAATATAGATAAATTTTCAAGGGTTTTATATATATATACACATATAAAATACATATTATATATAGCATTTATATTATATATTACCTATGAATTATATTCTCTCTCTCTATATATATATATATATATATATATACACACATATATACTTATATACATATATGTATATATGGGCTTCCCTGGTGGCTCAGATGGTAAAGAATCTGCCTGCAATGCAGAAGACCTGGGATTGATCCCTGGGTTGGGAAGATCCCCTGGAGAAGGGAATGGCTACCCACTCCAGTATTCTTGCTTGGAGAATTCCATGGACAGTAGAGCCTGGCAGGCTATAGTCCATGGGGTCGCAAAGAGTCAGACACAACTGAGTGACTTTCACTTTCATATATATATATATATATATATATATATATATATATATATATATTACTTATATATATTACTTGCTTCTCCATTTTTCCTCTTTTTGTTTGCATTCAACCACTCTCTGTATGTATTTCCATCTCACAGAAACTAATGCATCACCAGGCTGAAGTGCATTTCGTCTATCAATGGGCTCCTCCAAGAAGTGTTGTTTAAAATATCTTCAGACAGCAAAACTTATGCTGGAGTTTGTTTGCTTCCTATCACTATTGCAATTGAAATTAACTTTTCTTCAAGTCTTTTTCAACCTCCGTTCTATTCTTAGGACTTCCTTTCCTTTCCCTTGGTCTATTATTTGCACAAGTATTTTTTAATATTTGTTTTTAGTACAATTATTTTTCAGATTAAGGGCACCAGATCTGTTTGAAAACCTTGACCAGGCTAGTCATC
This sequence comes from Okapia johnstoni, assembly GCA_024291935.2. NCBI lineage: Eukaryota > Metazoa > Chordata > Mammalia > Artiodactyla > Giraffidae > Okapia > Okapia johnstoni. Next base: position 75,180,221 of record CM044312.1, on the reverse strand, counting down.
AAGGAAAGAAAATCTTATTAAACACCAAGATTTTTCTAGATTGTTATTATCGTCTCTAATCATGACCTCCAATGCATCATCATTAATCATGATAAACTTCCTTTGATACATCTCTTGATCTTTTCTAAGCAATTACATTGTTTCAGGTCTCTACTTGAGAGCTCTCTACTCTTATTTTAGGCTTCCCAGGTGGTGCTATTGGTAAAGAATCCACCTGCCAATGCAGGAGAAGCAAGAGACATAGATTTGATCCCTGGGTTAGGAAGATCCCCTGGAATAGGAAATGGCAACCCGCTCCCATATTCCTGCCTGAAAAATTCCATGGACAGAGGAGCATGGTGGGCTACAGTCCATGGGATCACAAAAAATTGGACATACTGAACATGCACTCTTATTTTACATTATATTGATTAGAATTAGTCATTTTAGAAGTTACTATCTAGAAAGGCTGTTCTTTTTAAATTATAAGTTGGCAAGACCTCACTTTAAATTCTCTATTTTGTTTCTCTCTGTTCTCTGGAATAATAACTAGGCTCTTTACTTGTTTTAACTGATTTAGTGGAAGTCACTAAGTCATGTCCGGCTCTTTGTGACCCCATGCACTGTACCCTGCCAGGCTCCTCTGTCCATGGAATTCTCCAAGCCAGAATACTGGAGAGGGTAGCTGTTCTCTTCTCCTGGGGATCTTCCCAACCCAGGGATCGAACCCAGGTCTCCCACATTGCAGATGGATTCTTTACCATCTGAGCTACCAGGGAAGCCCAAATTTACTCCTTAGACAAACTGATAATGTAACAATAATCTCCTCAACATATAGGAAAACTGAGTCCCAGGGAGTTTAAGCAACTTGCTAAAGTTCTCACAGCTGGTAAAGGCAGAGCCAGGATTGAAACTGAGTCTAACCTGAGAGACTAAGCTTACAATCACATTACATTTCCTGTCATTTGGGAGGAATATAGCTAAAAGCTTGACAAGTCTCCAACTTTGTTATCAAGTAGTAGAGAACAGCAAAGCTATTTTGTCTTGTGGAGACTGAGTGCTTAGCTAAGCTAGCTCATTAAGTGTTGGATTGGCCAAAAAGCTTGTTTGAGGTTTTTCCATAAGGTGGTGGGAAAATTCAAATGAACTTGTTGGCCAACCCAATGTCTAGCTACTACCAACCAACTTTGTCACTTGTTTCTATGACTCACGTCCCTGGCACACAAAATATTGATAAACGCAAGTCATGGATCATTAAATATTTGCAACCCTGAAGGAAAATGAGAAGTCCCTAATATCTGGAATGTTTCTTTAACCTAGGATTTTATTTTGAAAATAACCAAAGACTGAGCTTGACTAAGCTCACTCTGTCAAGTGAGAACTATAAACTGTTAAACATAAATTAAAATAAATTATATACATGTATGAGCAATCAATAGTAAGAACTAATATCAGTTTCTAGTTCATTATAACCATTACTCTTAACACAGTTGTCTTTTTTGCAGTTCCTCATATGTTTATCTTTCTGGTGATTTCATATATACTCATCCCACACAGTGAATCTGGGAAATTAATTTCCTGATTCAGAGTTTTAAAAGTAATTGAACAGGTTCTTGTTTTATCTTTTCATTTATTTATTCTTTCATTTAATGTTTGTGTGTGTATATATATATATATATGTATGTGTATATATATATATACATGCACCCATTTAATGGGTGCCTTCAGTATTTTTAAAAATTAATTTTCAAAGTGTGTGTGTTCGCCTCAGGAATTTCTTTCGTTCTCTCTATTTATTCCGTTGCATTGTTACCTTCTTTGTTCTGTGTGCTTTCTCTCTGCCAGGATCAGCTTTTCATGTTACATTAACTGGTGGATATTTTTAACCTCCTTTGGTGGGAAATCCTTCCTTTGAAATGTCTTTATCTTATGCTATGCTATTACAGTTTCAGAGTAACACAGTGAAACATTCTTTTTCAAACCATTTCACAACCACAATCAGTGTAGTACAGATGAACATTTTAAACTTGAAAATTCTTATCCATATACCAAATCTACTGAATGCAACTGAAGGAAAAGAAATGGTCATTAATTTAAGTTTCCTATTGAACTCCATGATATTCAAAGAACCAAAAAGGTTATTGTGAAAAAACTTTTTTAAAAAATAGAAAACATATATATGTTAGTATTTGGGGAAATTATTAAATAATTCTTACTTTATTTACTATTATGCTCAGCACACTCATTTTTTTTTTTGCAAAGAAACATTTTTTTAAATATTTAGAATGTGAATTTATCAAAATCCATAGTTTTCTGTAGAAATGAGAGGATTTTGCAAGGAAATGATATGTAATGGATGCCTATAGTATGTCCAGAATTGCAAGTGGCTCAGTGGTAAGAAATCTGCCAGCCAATGCATTCGATCCCTAGGTCGGGATGACCCCCTGGAGTAGGAAATGGCAATCCACTCCAGTTTTTTTGCAGAAAAAATTCCATGGACAGAGGAGCCTAGTGGGCTACAGTCCATGGGGGTCGCAAAAGTGTTGGTCATGACTTACCAACTAAAGAACAACTACAGTATGTACCAAACATTTTGCACAGAGGTCTCATTTACTGTTCATAACAGCTCTATGTCTTGATTGTAATAAGTAAAATTAAAAGAAATAAGGATGAGAGAGAATAAATAGCATACAAACAGCTGCTTTTGAGGTTCCAGTGCCCCATATTCCTCAAGATCTCTGTGAGAAATAAGCTACAGTTTCAAAATCCATACTTGAAAGACTTATGTTTATTAATTGTGAATTTCATTCAAATATTTTAAATTTCAGAAATACGTTTAAACCTTAATTGACCTTTATGATACTGCTTCTGAATATTATTTCTGTTAAACAATTAGGGTAGATAAGTGGAGAAGAAACAAATGACAACAGAGAAGAGATTTTAAAACACTTAAGGAAATAAATTTGGAAATAGTAAAAAGGCAATGGATGACAAGTCTTGAATGAATATGTATTTTTTGGTTTTTAATACTTGGTGATTGGGTGAAAGGGAAGAGCTAAGGTCTTCAGATTATTAATAAGAAAAAGGGAAAAAAAAAAGAATTTTGTAAAGAATATGCAACTAGAAGGCAGAAAACCTGGGATCTAGCTGGGGGAATATGCTACTAAATGCTTGGGTAGCTTTGAGTGTGTCAGTTTATTTTAATTATAGCCAAAATGATCTCATGTCTTCTGATATTCTGAAATTAAATGATTCTCAAGACCAGTGATTCTTAGAATGCAAATTATGACAAATTAACCAAATAAAATTGAAAATATCTGACAGTTTACCTATATGCTTTTTCTGATATTTTTTAAAGATTTCAGCATTTTTTTTTTAACAATTTTATCTATTTATTTATTGGCTATGCTGGGTCTTTGTTGCTGCTCAGGCTTTTCTCTGGTTGCAGTGCACAGTCTTCTCATTTAGACAGTTTCTCTTATTGTAGAGCACGGGCTCTAGGGCACAAGGGCTCCGTAGTTGCAGTCCCGGGTTCAGAACACGGGCTCAGTAGTTGCAATCCCGGGTTCAGAACACAGGCTCAGTAGTTGTAGTGCATGGGCTTAGTTTCTCTGTGGCATGTGGGGTCTTCCCAGACCAGGGATTGAACCCATGTCTCCTGTGTTGGCAGGCACATTCTTTACCATTGAGCCACCCGGAAAACCCTCAATGAATTTTTGAACCGTTTGTGGTCACTCCCTTTTGCTTCCTGTGGTAGTTACTAAAGCATATTTATAAGAAGCTAAAATCACCAAAGACTAGCAACATTGAAAAAAAATAGGAGATTCATATTACAAAAATATTGAAAGAGTAAATAGGAAATTAATTCAGGTAACTCTTCTGTGGGGGGAGAAAAGATAGTGGAGAATGAGAGGATTTCATTTCAAAACATTTCATTATTGGTTTAGGACTGACAGACAGAGCGGGTGAAAGAGGAATGGTGAGACAGAAGCAAACAATTCTCTTGACAAGGAGTATCTTCAACTAATATGATTTAAATTTTAGATGGTTAACACAAATACTCTGGGCATACCTTCAGTAAGTCATAATATGTATATTAAATAGGATGAAAAATTAGTTTTTAGAGTTCTTTCAAGAGTCTAACTAAAACATAAGCCTGCCTAGCAATGCACTTTGTGCCTGATTTCAAAACTCATTTCCAATGTTACATATATTGTAATAATATGTAACAATTTACTAAGGGGAAAATTATTTCTCAGTTAACTGTTTGTGACTGATTCTTGCAATTATAGGTACAATTTTATTATGTGCTGATAGCTAAAACATATATGAAATCATCTTTATTTAAATGTAAATTATGGGGGTTTTTGGCCTTTAACTTTTTTTCTTGATAGTAAAGTATTGTATTTTATTTACTTAATTTTAGGCAAAAGGTTCTCAAACTGCAACAACCTCTGGCACTCAGAAAAAAGTGAAGAGAACTCTGCCAAACCCACCACCTGAAGAGACCTCCACAGGAACTCAGTCAGCCTACAGCACAATGGGCACAGTCTCCAGAAGAAGGATCTGCAGAACCAATACAATGGCCCGAGCTAAAATTCTCCAGGATATAGACAGAGAGCTTGATCTTGTGGAGAGGGAATCTGCCAAGCTTAGGAAGAAACAAGCAGAACTTGATGAGGAAGAAAAGGAGATTGATGCTAAGTTACGGTACCTAGAAATGGGGATTAACAGGAGGAAAGAGGCCTTATTAAAGGAGAGAGAAAAGAGAGAGCGAGCCTATCTCCAGGGAGTAGCTGAGGATCGTGATTACATGTCCGACAGTGAGGTCAGCAGCACCAGACCAACCCTAATTGAAAGTCAGCATGGCATCGAGCGACCAAGAACTGCTCCCCAAACTGAATTCAACCAGTTTATTCCACCACAAACCCAAACAGAATCTCAGCTAGTCCCTCCTACGAGTCCTTATACCCAGTACCAATACTCTTCCCCTGCTCTTCCTACTCAAGCACCCACACCATACACCCAACAATCCCACTTCCAGCAACAGACTCTGTACCATCAGGAAGTGTCACCTTATCAGACTCAGCCAACCTTCCAAGCTGTGGCAACAATGTCCTTCACACCTCAAGCTCAACCTACACCAACCCCTCAACCTTCTTATCAGTTACCATCACAGATGATGGTGATACAACAAAAGCCACGGCAAACTGCATTGTATTTGGAGCCCAAGATAACTTCAAACTATGAGGTGATTCGCAACCAACCCCTGATGATAGCACCTGTTTCTACTGATAATACCTATGCTGTTTCCCATCTTGGTAGTAAGTACAACAGCTTAGATTTGAGAATAGGATTGGAGGAAAGAAGTAGCATGGCAAGCAGTCCAATATCAAGCATATCAGCAGATTCTTTCTATGCAGATATTGACCATCATACTTCGCGAAATTATGTCTTAATTGATGACATTGGTGAGATTACCAAAGGAACAGCAGCTTTAAGCACTGCGTTTAGCCTTCATGAAAAAGATCTGTCAAAAACAGACCGTCTCCTCCGAACCACTGAGACACGTAGGTCTCAAGAAGTGACAGATTTCCTAGCACCTCTGCAGACTTCGTCCAGATTGCATAGTTACGTGAAAGCAGAGGAGGACCCGATGGAGGATCCTTATGAGTTAAAGCTTCTGAAACAACAGATTAAACAAGAATTCCGTAGAGGAGCAGAGAGCTTAGATCACCTTGCTGGTCTTTCCCATTATTACCATGCCGATACTAGTTATAGACATTTTCCAAAATCTGAGAAGTACAGCATTAGTAGACTCACACTTGAAAAACAAGCAGCAAAACAACTGCCAGCTGCCATACTTTATCAAAAGCAGTCAAAGCATAAGAAATCACTAATTGACCCTAAAATGTCAAAATTCTCACCTATTCAAGAAAGTAGAGACCTTGAACCTGATTATTCGAGCTATATGACTTCAAGCACTTCATCTATTGGTGGCATTTCTTCCAGGGCAAGGCTTCTTCAAGATGATATTACTTTTGGCCTCAGAAAAAATATTACAGACCAACAAAAATATATGGGATCATCTCTTGGCTCAGGACTGGGCACCTTAGGAAATACCATACGGTCAGCTCTGCAGGATGAAGCAGATAAGCCATACAGCAGTGGCAGCAGGTCCAGACCTTCTTCCAGACCTTCCTCTGTCTATGGGTTAGATTTATCAATTAAAAGAGATTCTTCCAGCTCTTCTCTAAGACTGAAAGCTCAAGAGGCTGAAGCTCTAGATGTTTCCTTTAGTCATGCATCACCTTCTGGGAGAACTAAGCCTACCAGTTTGCCTATTAGCCAGAGTAGAGGAAGAATACCAATTGTGGCCCAGAATTCTGAAGAGGAAAGTCCACTCAGTCCTGTTGGACAGCCAATGGGAATGGCCAGGGCCGCTGCTGGACCCCTGCCACCAATATCTGCAGACACCAGGGACCAGTTTGGATCCAGTCACTCTTTGCCTGAAGTTCAGCAACACATGAGAGAAGAATCACGGACTCGAGGCTACGATCGTGACATAGCATTCATCATGGATGACTTCCAACATGCCATGTCAGACAGTGAAGGTAAATTGGGCCTCAAACTACCTTGCTACTCTCAAAACTCAAACTCTTATTTTTCTGCATGTTTAATTTTCCTTCTCCAAGGATGTATTCTATTTTTCTTGGTGTGTCTTTTGCATGTTTACTTCAGTTTTATTTCCTGTAAATGGAAATTCTATCTTGTGTATAGACTTCATAGCATGCTCTTAATTTCTTTTTAGTTTATCCTTTTATCGTTGTTTCTTGATTATTTGATTTGTGTGGTGTCTACTTTTCCAAAACCATTATCAAATAATTGTGTCAATAAAATATGGTCATCCTTTAAATCTATAGTTGCAAAGTTTTTTGTTGTATGTTTCTTTTGTTTTCAAAAGTCATTTTTAAAGTTATTAGTTTCTTTCAGTTTGTGAAATGATTAAGGTTTTGAGCCATTGACTATTCCGCTAGACTTTGTAGTAGAAAATTATTTATCATTTATGAGACTAGTGTTTGTTAACTCAGAGAATGTTCTCTTCTTGAGAACGTTCAAGTGAGTCCCTAATGTTAGCATAATGTACAGTTTTATAATTCTACTTAAATAAAAGGCTTGTATTTTAATTTCTCTCTCATTGTGAATGCCGTAGTTGACAAGCATTGTACATTGTACATTTTGTATTACATACTAAAAACTTAGTACCTAATATAATGTTGACAGTAAACTACAGTATTATCCATATGCTGGTCAATATGTATGAAGCACTGTTTAGATCTTAAAACTCGAAATTTGTACACTGCTTTTGTGAATTTAGGTATTTGAGCTGAAGCTTTCCTTGTGTGTTCAGTTAGATTTTTCCATGGGTTTCCTTTTTGCATTATTTCATTTTTCTTTGCACTAAATTGTTTTACTAGTTTTTCATATAGAACAAGTGATTTGTGGCAACTACATACTTAACTAAAAACTTTATGGTGATTTTTTATTAAATCATATAGAACCATAAGGATTTTAGAAAATGACCTGGCCAAGTTTAAATTAGAGGGCAAGGTTGAAGAGGTACAGAAATGTGACATTTTGCCCATGCCAAAAGGACTTATTACTCTTGGTTCTTTTTTTTTATTCTCCCTCTGTGGTTTACATTTGAATGTAAGTGTGGCTTGAGTCCTAAAAATAAAATATTTCTCATTCAATAAAAACGTATTACTTCATGACTTTGGAGATGAAAAGCTCTAAACTAACATGAACAGCTCTTCTTTTAAATCTAACATTTTCCCTGGGGGCTTGCAGGAAAATATATTTTCACAAAAAGGATTTTCTTTCTTCTGGATCTCAACCCCAAGATGATATTAGAAGTTTAAGTGTAGGTTAGATCAGGACAAAAGTAATCACTGGATCTGAAGGAGAAGAGACTGCTTTTCCTAGCGAAATTCCAATAGACCAGTTACTTTCTGATTTGTTTTATTCTCTATGAGCTATTGAATTGACCATTTTTTATTGATAATTAGCCAGTTAAATAAAACACTGTTTTTTTTTACTTTAGCCAGTTGTTTGAATCAACCATCATAGTTAGGTAAGAGTTATATGAAAACTCTTCTTTTTTTCTTTTTTTCACAGTCCGCATTTAACACACGTTATATATGTATATAAATATATATATATATGTAATGAGTTCTACAGAAGAATAGAAAGACTCATCAATAGTAATATCTGTAAAATAGCAAAATAAAACAAAAATGAACAGGTCAATCATATAACTAAACACCAAAGGCTTTGTGTGCATGATGTACATTTATCTGGAGAGAATTTGACAAATTCATTTATTCATCATAGATTTTGCCACCACGGTGCCAGACATACAGATGTTTCTAGATATTCTGAAATATGGCAGTGATTTACATACAACCATGTGAAAATAACCAAATTTTTCTCATTTATGTGTTTGGATGATAAGTACTCATAGTTAAAAGACCATGAGAAAATTGTTTTGATAAAATATCAAAACACATCAAAAAATACTTATCAAAAATAATTTGTTAAGTATTTGGAAAGATCAGATTAAAAAAGCATGTTAATCTCCAGCAAATTCTTTAAACTAATTTGAATGAGACATCATGAAGCACCCAAAATTAAGAAATGTGTAAAGATGACACCAGAGAAGGAAACAAAATGAAATTTACATGAAGTTAAATTGAGTTAAAATGTTACTTTTAAATTAAGCAGATAAGAAATATAGTCATAAAAAATCATGTTGGTACATAATTATACAAAGAAAAACTATAACAAATTGAATTATATATGTAATATTATCTCTGTGAATTGTAGTGATGTGTTTTTAAATGTTGTGTATTTTCTCTGTGTTTGTATCTCATAAATGTATTACTTTTTCTTCTGGTGAACAGTGATCTGCTTTTTTTTTTAATCTTGGATTCTGTGAGTAATTAAGAAAAAAAGTAAAAAATATTTTTCCCAATCACATAACTTATGACATTATAAGCTCACGAAGTATTAGAGATTTTTTAAATAAAAGTTTGCCACATATATGCTATATCTATGTTTGAGTGATACTAAAACAACTTTGAAATATATAACATTCCAACAGGCCACTTAGTATCATGTAAACAAAGCAAATTTAACTGATTTCAGATTTATTCAGATTTATTGTGTGCTTTCTTTGAATTCAATTAAACTCTCGGTTATAGACAACAAGATGTATTTCAGATGTATTCTATATGACTCCAAGTAATTTTGAAATACCTCATTTGAGGTAAAATCTAGGTAGATATAATTTTTTTTCTTTTGAATTCATCTGTATTTGTTACAGCTTTTAAAGCAGAATGTGACTTGAGGTAGGCACGGTTTATGTTGCTTAATAGTTATGACCATCAGCCTAAACTCCACAACTTAATATTCATTCCTGGTTAAGAACAGAACAGGAAGACTAGAGTAGATTGGAGAAAAACTAAACTTGAAACAATCAAGTTATATTTCTGCAACCACAAATAATTTGTTGAAAACATTTTTTTAATATACTCATGTTTAAAAAAAATGCATCAGTACATACAGTCTTAAGAAATTCCAATGAATATTTTATACAGAATAGAATTGGACCCCAAAACAGCTTACTTGCATTTTACATGTAAGAAGAAAATATCAATAGCCTAAAACAAGAGGATGCTAATCTTCAGTGAATTATTTAATTTGGAAAATGTTGTTATTATTGTAAAATTTAGTTTTTAAAGTTTGGATCTACCATGGCAGATCAGACGATTGCAATTACAAACATTTAGCATTTATGTCCAACTTGCTCTTGGGCTTCCCAGGTGACCCTAGTGGTTAAGAACTCATCTGTCAATGCAGGAGATGGAAGAGACTTGGGTTCAATCCCTGGGATGGGAAAAATCCCCTGGAGAGGGGCATGGAACCCCACTCCAGTATTCTTGCCTGGAGAATCGCATGGACAGAGGAGCCTGGCAGGCTACGATTCATAGGGTTGCAAAGATTCCGACACAACTGAAGCAACCTAACACACACCAGCTTGATATAAACGGTGAATATAGAATTTGCTTTAAGAGAAGACTTATTTAATATAGTTTTTCTTGATTGATAAATTCCTACGCAAAGCATGGTAGCTGTCCTAACTTAGTTACATATAGAGTTATTATAAACATAACAGACAAAGTATGTCATCAGAATTGGAAATAAATTGACAAAATGTATATCAAGTTGAAATTTTGCTTTATTTGTATAGACACAGCCGAGGAAACATTTTAAAAGATTCTTATTTTAAGTGCAATTAGCAAAGTATATATTCAAGTGATATCAGGTACAGTATCCAAGGTAGTTATTTATTAAAATCAGTATAGACTATTTTTATGAGAAATATGTTATTAAAATTTATAAAAAGTAATATAAAATATTAGTGTGGTGAAAATCTAATAAGTTTTAGAGATTAATGATTAAATAATGGATTTGTTTTGTTTACTTATCAAATTTATATTAAATATTTCTTTCATAAATTTAGTCACTTGGTGTCAAGTGAAAACTGAAAAACCGTAGTAAATACTGAATAGATTGTGAGAAAAGACTGTGTAACTGCTAATGAGGTTCATTCGACAAGTATTTATTTTAAAATATGCTTATCATAATTAGGATATTTAACTTTCTTTAGTTGATAACTAATTTTCCTATGTCTCATTCATTTCCCAAATACTTTATGAATATTATGGCATTTGCAAGGCATTGTTTTTAGTATTGAGGGAGAACAAAAAAACAGAAGACATGAGGCTTACCTTCAAGCAGCTTAGAGTCTTAATAGGGGAAATCAGACAAGTACATATACAACCACAAACCAGGTATGTACCATTGTATTGCCTCAAATCTAAGACTGACTAAATTATGACACATTGTCTATCATTCAGTGTTTATTGAGAGAAAGTTCTGTGGTTAATCAGTGGCATTGACCAAGATCACAGGAGGTGTAGAGGTGAGTAATGCTGTTTATGCTGTGGTTTTGCCAACCCTTCCAGTAAAGAACTAATGGAAATTGCTTGGGAAAAAGTCTTCAGAGAAAGTAGTGGAAGAGAAGTCAGTGATGCAGACAGAAAGAGAACTGTAATGAGGTAGAGAGGAATACTCAATAGTATGTCATTGTTGAAACCAGAGTTTTGAGAAGGCGTAGGTTGATAGCATCATCAACAGATCTTTCAGGTTAATACCTGAGAAGAGGTGCTCCATCTGCCATTTAGGAAGTAACAGAGTACTTCCAGAGACTATTAATTAGGGATCCTTTTACAATGCATAAAACTTTCTATGAAGTCAAATTCTATATAACAGGTAAATAATGATCTGGGATCACTAAATAAGAACTTTAAAATGTCTTAAAAAGTACTAAGAATTTAATGGGATGAAAAATTTTAAATAATAGTTATATACTCAAATATAGTTATATTTTCAAAAAAGTATTTTAAGATGTTAAGCTTAACATTGTACTCACATTGTAAGTACAGAAAGCAGCCTACCAACTCTTCAATTCCTAGATCTGTGATCCCACAGAAAATAATTGTTTAATTTTTAATGAAAAATTCTAGTAGATATATTTTTAAAATTAGGCTACCAGATGATTATGGCACACATGTGCCTAGCACTGAAACCTAGGATCCTCCTAAAAATAAATGTTTTCATTTAGTTATGAATGTCATAGATGTGTCATGTTTTCAAAAGATGCTCAATTGATGTCCAAATCTAGCAGCCACATATTGGTACTGGGTTAATATGATAGTGGAAAAATAATTGAATCTTCTGTATTCAAGAAATGTGTTTTCCTTAGATTTCGGTAGTATATGGTTGGGAGAAGTGAGGAGGTGGAACTGATGGACTGAGGTTGAATAGAATGGCTTTTGAGAAATATTTGTTTGTTCATTTATTTATTCAGTCACTATCTAAATTTATTTTTTCACCTGATTTAAATGTTAATTTGTCTTACTTTGCTCTGAAAAGTTGTCAGGTGGCACAAGGTTTTTTTCCCTAGGTTATTCCCTCATACAGAATTTTTAACATAATGCAGGAAATGATATTTCTGATCCCACTGGGAAATGTTTGAAATGCATGAACGGTTAGTAAGCTCAAAAGCATGTTGATACTGCAGATCATCTACTGCCCTCTGTCATCTGTATTAGTTGGAGTTGCAATGTTTGATATTTCCTTGGTCTCCAAAGCCTATCACCTCCGTCGTGAAGAAACAGATTGGTTTGACAAACCCAGGGAGTCTCGTTTGGACAATGGACATGGTCTAGATCGAAAACTGCCAGAAAGATTGGTCCACTCTAGACCACTCAGTCAACACCAAGAGCAAGTAAGTGCTATACTGAGCAATGTCTTTCAGATTTCTCAAAGAAAAAAAAAAAAACAAACCTCATTTCACCCTAGAATGGTCTCAGTTATCTCAAAATACACAGGATTTTGATCAATCAAGTTCACAAATGATTTTTTTTTTCAGTATCTTAAGATGGTAATTGCCTTACTTCATCAGCCATGACTGATTGACATTGAAGCATAGCTGTGATGCTTCTTACCAAGCAATTTAAGTGATTGTTTGCCTCTAACAGACAATTAAGCCGTACAGCATACCCAACACTGCCATGCAAAGCAAATACATGAAACTCCTAACGAGCTGACAGAATAGAGGGTAAAGCAGACTTGGGTAATTTCAGGGCTTTCCATTGGAATATGCCCAGCTGTCAAGAAATAGTGAATAAGAATAAGACCAAACCAAGCAGCTGGGAACAGAGAAGGCTTCACCTGGGAGTAAGGGAACTGATGTTATATGGAAGTGTTATATGGAATTCTTTTACATTCATTATTGGATTTTATATTCAGAACAAATTTCATAAAGTAGATTTTATTATTTAATATCTATAGGTTAAAAAAAATGTAGGGATACTATTAACTATTACATAAATATAATACCATAACTCATGATCTTATTCACTTTAGAACAAAAGAGATGATGTTTAAATTGAACTTCGATAGATACTTGGGAGATTAACAGTTGGATAACCTGAGGGAGATTCCTCTGGTAGGTCACATGGCCTTAAATCAGTTGCTTTAACAGATCAGGTATTTTCAGGTATTTGTATTCATTGTGATCATTAAGATACTCACAAAAAAGATAGTTACTTATATCATGTACATTAACTCCTTTTATCATCCTGTCTGATTAATGATTCATTGATAAGCTGACAACTATATATCAAACAACAAAAAAGAACCATATGAATTTACTATAATATAATTCAGTATCTGTCATGTTAAAGTATAAAAGAAAACAAGACTTTTGCATGTAAAAGTGCTGTCTAAAAGATAGGATCTATGGTCTTAGATTTGATTTTTTTCCTAAGCAATTTCAGTTTTCATAAACAAATTTCTAACTGATAAAATATTTTCTCAATTTTATTTTGCTCTTCTAGACGTTCCCATACTTTATTGAAATCTGTTATCCTCTGTTTATTGTAAATATTCTAGATCTAGAATAGATATAGCTAGGAAATGAGAAAATTTAAAAATTAGAATCATTCTGAATGTGTTCAAAAATTTTAGCTTTTCTCTTATTTACAATTACAAAAATAGTCAATTTCTCAACTGAAAATAACTTCCTTGAATTATTTTTTATTATAGGAATCTCTCTGTAATGACTTACTTGTCGTGCCTTACTCATCTTGTTTGTTTCTCTGAAGTTTAGTATTTCCCACAAACCAAGATCAAGATAATGAAAATACAGATCCTTTCATGGAATCCTGATAAGATGAAATATAAAAACTGAAGAGCTAAAAACATAATAACTTTCATACAGTTATTTCCCAAAACTTTTGAGTATCCAATCAGAGTAGTCTTGTCCACCTAATTTATCCAACTAATATTTTACAGGATATATTTTGAAATAATCAGTGTCCATCCCCCAAAATTATATTCTAGAATTCTGTCGTATTGTATGTAAATGAAACATAAATATTCCTAATGAGTTTTTTGTTCATAATTATCCATTACTAACATCTACAGAATTTATGATTTGATTCACTGAAGACATAACACATTATATTTGAATTTATAAGTATAGAGCAATATAATACCAAAATTAAGCAGAGAGGCTATATTTGAGAATGATTTAATGCATTTTTCTTTGTTTAATAACATAGAAAATGTAAGACTCCTTGTAAATTTAATAATGTGTACCTCATTGCTAAAAGTTATTTTCACATTTATATTTTGTTATTTAAGCTGTGAAGTGAAAGTTGCTCAGTCGTGTCCAACTCTTTGTGACCCCATGGACTATACATTCCATTGAATTCTCCAGGCCAGAATACTAGAGTAGGTAACCTTCCCCTTCTCCAGGGGATCTTTCCAGCTCAGGAATCAAACCCAGGTGTCCCACATTGCAGGCAGATTCTTTACCAGAAAGCCACAAGGGAAGCCCAAGAATACTGGAATGGGTAGCCTATCCCTTCTACAGGGTATCTTCCCAACCCAGGAATTGAACCAGGGTCTCCCGCATAGCAGGCAGATTCTTTACCAACTGAGCTATCAGGGAAGCCCTTTTAACATATAAACAAAAACCTATGCAATACTCAAAACTTAAAAACGTGTAGAATTATAAATTAATTATAAAACAAACAGCCATATAACCACCACACGTAGAAAGGGAGTGTTTTCTTCCCCTTGAAATCTACAAGTACCCTTTCCAAATTGTAATTTTCAACCTCTCTCAAACAAGTAGTGAATATACTGACTTTTGTGTCAGTAGTTTCTTTATTTTTCTTTATAAATTTCTCAGTGTGAAAGCTACATAGGAGATGATATGTTTTGATTACATTTAAATGAAGTTCATGCTTTTTTGTGTTAATATTTATCTTCAAATACTCTCTTCCTATCAAAATTATATTTTGGTATAGAAAGAATAGCAACATATCATTCTTGTTTTAGTCATTTATTTAGGGTAAGTGTTGCTTCTGCCAGATAAAAATAGAGACAAGGCCAGAGGGTAGGACTGATGTCAATTAATCACCCTGTTCCTCTCCCCAAGAGCAAAGTTTCTGACATCATAGTCTTTGGATAATTCTCCATTGACAGAACTATCACTTGTATGCTGCCCAGAAAAAGGGTTCTTCTCTGTTTACAAATATTTCAAGAGAAATTATGAATGCTCCCTTTCTTTCTTTGTGTGATGGTTATATGACCGTTTATTAGTTTATAATTCTATATATTTTTCAGTTTTGAGTATTGCATAGGTTTTTTTTTTTGCTTGTATGTTAGATAAAATATATAAACACTAATGTATCTGCTTTAAAAATTATTTAACATAAAACATACATTAGAGAGAGCAGAATATATCTGACTTTAGACTCAAAATCATATGAATTATAAAGCCAAATCTGCAAATCTCTGTATTTCCTTTTATATGTTTAACCTCCGCACTATTCAGGAGAAATTCAACTCTGCTTTGTGAATTGAAGAGATCACCTGACCTCTTTCTTTTTTTCCTCAGTCACTTCATCAATAAATAGAACTAATACCATTCACAGCATCATTGCAAAGGTCAAAATTTCTCTACTAGTACAAAATGCATTCATTCTGTACTAATGCCCGAGCCTTGTGCACTTCCCACGTGACCGCTATACTGAGGTACACTGGGCTACTTTGAAAGACTCACTGTGTCTTTATTCTGGGCTTTTGAATGTCTTGTTTCCTCTTCCTGAACATTATTCCTCCTCTTTTCTCTTGACTTAATGTGATTCATCACTCAGGGCTCATGTGCACGGCTCATCTTGCAAAAAGCCTTCTGTGACATTACCACCACCATCTCCCCACAAATGTTCCTACTTTGTGCTACAGCAGCACTCCATGCATTGTGTCTTGGTCTGTGAACTTTTAGAGAGCAAGCGCTCCCTGTTGCATCCACCATGGTGTCTATTCTGTGCCTAACACAGGGCTTGATACTGTCTGGTACATCTAGCATACAAAGTATTTAAATAAGGGAAAGGATGAATGTCTGTATAAATAAAAGATATGTTAACACAGGAGTTGCTATTTCATAAATATAAAGGGCCAGTTCATGTACATAATTTCTTTTGAAATACTTGTAAGTTGGTACATCTTTCCCTTTCTCCTTTGCCTGTCACTTCTCATTTCTCAGCTAAGGCCTCTTCAGACAACCTCTTTGCCTTCTTGCGTTCCTTTTTTGGGGGATGGATTTGTTCACCACCTCCTGTACTGTGTTATGAACCTCCTTCCATAGTTCTTCAGGCACTCTGTCTATCAGATCTAATCCTTTGAATCTCTTTGTCACCTCCACTGTATGATCATAAGGGGTTTGATTTAGGTCATACCTGAATGGTCAAATGGCTTTCCCTAGTTTCCTCAATTTTAGCCTGAATTTTTCAATAAGCGGCTCATGACCTGAGCCACAGTCAGCTCCAGGTCTTATTTTTGCTGACTGTGTAGAACTTCTCCATCTTTGGCTGCAAAGAATATAATCAGTCTGATTTCGGTATTGACCATCTGGTGATGCCCATGTGTAGAGTCATCTCTTGTGTTATTGGAAGAGGGTGTTTGCTATGACCAGTGTATTCTCTTGGCAAAACTCTGTTAGCCTTTGCCCTGCTTCATTTTTGTACTCCAAGGCCAAACTTGCCTGTTACTCCAGGTATCTCTCAACTTCCTGCTTTTGCATTCCAATCCCCTATGATGAAAAGGCATCTTTTTTGGGTGTTAGTTCTAGAAGTTCTAATTGGTCTTCATAGAACCATTTAGTTCAGCTTCTTCAGCATTAGTGGTTGGGGCATAGACTTGGATTACTGAAATGCTGAATGGTTTGCCTTGGAAACAAACCAAGATCATTCTATTGATTTTGAGATTGCACCATAATGTATGTAATGTTAATGAATTATCTATAGTAACAAAGCAAATCTGAGTTATATCTGATAGTTTTAAAATTTTCAGTGCACATCGTTTAAAATTAAGATCTTTAATGCAGATAGAAGAGAAAGGAAGGAGAGGATGAAGGAAAGTAAAAGAAGGAGAAAAGATGAAAGCAGGGAAAGTAAAGAGTCCAGGAGAGAAAGTAAAAGAGAGTGAGACAGAAGAGGGGAGAGTAAGGAAGGAAAAAGGAAAATGCACACTCTTTTGTCATGAACGTATGCAAGATTCACAATGGTTTACAAAACTATTGTTATTAATAGGATGAATTATCTAGATTGATTATATGGACCATGATATTTTTATAATCATGCAAATGATATTTTAGTTTTACTTTGCAGAATTCATGTAAGATTTTTGGACTTGAAAGGATTCTGCTTTTGTCTGGGGAGAATTTTGTTCATCAGAGGCCTGATTAAGCTTATTCTTTCCTAAAGAGAATAAAACCTAAAGGCTGGCATTGTTTGCATTTTTCAGTGCATTTTTCTTTTAAAATCCAGAATTATAGCAATTTTAAAGATGAATTTTCAGAGGCACATTAAAATAACATGAATATTCCAGGGAATTTTTCTTCACGAAAGGTACATCCTTTTAATTGTAAACTCTAGTTAATGTTTTATCTGAGTAACCCCAAACACTACCTAAACACATTCTGAAATAGGTAGTATTAAATGTCTCTTTACTAAACCTTGTTTTATCTAATTCTATTCAAAACTTCTCCTGAAGTGATGGATACAAGATTTCATACTATTAAAATCCTGTTAATATAGTTTTATAAAGCTTTTACTATTTCTGCCTTTCATTATTTCACAAATCTCTTTTGAAAGCCAAATTCTACAAAATATACAGCAGAAGTTTGTGTTTGCTAATTTCCTTTATTTCAGAAATGTCATTTTGTCAGATGGAAACAGCTATAACACAGTCTATAGTATTCTCATGTTCAGTCTCAGTAATTAGAATTGAAATCACAGACTTGTAACAAAGGCATTGAATGTTGTTTCTTCTAATTGAAGGAGTGTCTGAATTAAATGAGAAATAATGCCTTTGCATACAAAGAAGGCTTCAGAAAAAATTAAAATGAGCAAAGATTTTATTTATTTATGCAGAGTTAGTCTCAACATCAGGTGTATCCTAAAACTTCTGGCAAATATGCTCAGCAGAAGCAAAATTCCACAATGATATCAACATAACATAAATATGCATTCCTGGTAAAGTGATAGAGATGCAGAGTAGAAGGATCTTTGTCTTTTCTCTTTAAGCTTGATGGCTGAAAATTAAAAATGCCTCTCTATTTCTAGGCTGTCCAAAAACAAAATCAGCAGAGGTCAATTTTCCATATACATTCTCTATGCATTACCATAGTAATAGATATCCTTATGTGTTAACATATGCTTATTGATTTTCTAAACCCAACAAATCAGTTTGCAAGAGAAACTGGTTGTAAATATGAAGACTACAATAAACTCAGAAAACAATAGTATCATTATATAGTATTAAATGCTTAAAATTGTCATCATTTGAGAATCTTCTGTTTTCATTGGTTGAATCACTGTAGTTTGAAAAAAGAGATAATTATGTATATTGCCCTTTAAGTGTCTTTAACATTGCTTTTTCACCATATCTTATGTATGTCTTAGATTATACAGATGGATGGGAAAACTGTGCACTACATCTTTCCTCATGCAAGGATAAAAATAACAAGAGACTCTAAGGATCACACAGTTTCAGGTAAAAGAAATCAAATAATCTAGTTCTTTTTACTTTAATATCAGATTGAGATATGTATTTGAATTTGTCTGGGTGACATTAAATTTAAGAAAATGCATTTTTCTGTCAAAAACTGTCTATTGGAAAATTTCAAAAAATGATCAGGGTATGTATTTAAATATAAAAAATAATGCCATAATTATTAATATGATACATTAATAAATGGTTTATATTTAGATCATTCTATATCTTCATTTTTGATGTGCATAATAGTAAATGCTCCATAATTATTGCACTGTTGAGTAATGTGGTCATAGGACCATAAAACATTCTTACACAGAAACTAACTTAAATTTTACCAAGGAATAAATTCCCCTATACCTTGTAAATTTGAACATTATCAGTTTTGCTGTTTTTGTTTATTTGTTTGTGCTCTTGTTTAAATTAACCATATGACAGACAATTTAAACTTTCTATTTTGAGAAAAAGTTTGGACTCTCAGAAAATAGAATGATCAGTTCTTTTGCCCACTCTTTACCCAGTTTCACTAATGTTAACATCTAACCACAAAAAGTGATCAAAACCAAAAATCAACATTAATATGATGGTATTAAAATATCTACAAGCCTTATCCAAATTTTGAGTTTACCTAACAAAGACATTTTCCTGTTATATCAAAAGTTCTTCATAAGCATAAGTTTAATTATTTTTATAGATACTTAATCATCTATATCCACCATTCCTCAGTTGCTAAACATTTGTGCTGACTTCCCCTTTTCAATATTGTAAACAATACTACATACCGCAGTGAAAAAATGCTGCCATGATGTTTTTTATTTCCCTAAAATATAGAGGCAATATGGGGGTTGTACTCAGGAATAGAATAAACAGCTCTGCAAGGCCAGCATTTTAGTGTCAAAAAGTTGGACTGCCCCTGGTTCTTTCAGGATGATGTGATTATTGGCTTGGTTGAATAATTGTATAGACTTGGAGGAAACTGAGTCCCACCTGCTCAGGGATAAGCAGAAATTGGACTGGATCCCCTTGATGAAAAGTAGAAGTGTGAATCGCTCAGTCATATCTGGCTGTTTGCAACCCATGAACTTTAGCCCACCCAGGTTCCTCTGTTCAAGGGGAGGGTTACCATTTCCTTCGCCAGAGGATCTTCTCAACCTAGGGGTTGAAACGGAGTCTCTGGCAGATTCTTTACCATCTAAGCCACCAGGGAAGCCCAGATCACTTGATAAGGAGTGCTACTTGGTGAGGAGTCTTTATATCCACCGGAGAGGGAAGGGGATCTTGGGATTAGACCATTTAAGACCCTACTAATTAAACTAGATAATGAGGCAGCATATAATATTGAGTCTTGATTTTAGCCATTAGACCATGATTACTGATTTTTATTTCCTTTCAATATTTGATCATTTCAGGAAGTGGGTTATTTTTTGGAGTTTTTTTGTTCTAATTTTGTTTGGCTTATGTTATTTTTTTAAATTTTGTTTTGCTACAATAGAGTACAAAAAGGGATCAAAGTTAGGACCAGGTCATAAAAGGAATCAAAATTAGAGCCAGATCATTTTAAATAATCCTGAATTTAATTTGACAGGTGATATGAGCACCATTGAAATCATTGAAGCTTCCTTTTTGAGAGTTTTTTTAATGGTTTTGCCTGATTCAAAGCTGAATTCTGAAAAAAGTTTAACCATAATGAAATAAGGTACACCAATTTAAAAAAAAAAACAAAACACATTCTATCATCTTTATTTGAGACCACACTGCTGTGCTCACATGTGGTATATCAAATAAAGGGGAACTGCAAAAAGCAAAGGAGAAAAGGAAAGATATACCCATTTGAATGTAGAGTTCCAAAGAACAGCAAGGAGAGATAAGAAAACCTTCCTCAGTGATCAGTGCAAAGAAATAGAGGAAAACAATAGAATGGGAAAATTAGAGATCTCTTCAAGAAAATTAGAGATACCAAGGGAATATTTCATGCAAAGATGGTCTCAATAAACAACAGAAATGGTATGGACCTATCAGAAGCAGAAGATATTAAGAAGATGTGACTAGAATGCACAGAAGAACTGTACAAAATAGATCTTCATGACCCAGATGATCACGATGGTGTGATCACTCACCAAGAGCCAGACATCCTGGAATGTGAAGTCAAGTGGGCCTTAGAAAGCATCACTACGAACAAAGCTAGCGGAGGTGATGGAATTCCAGTTGAGCTATTTCAAATCCTGGAAGATGGTACTGTGAAAGTGCTGCACTCAATATGCCAGCAAATTTGGAAAATGCAGCAGTGGCCAAAGGACTGGAAAATGTCAGTTTTCATTACAATACCAAAGAAAGGCAATGACAAAGAATTTTCAAACTACCACACAAGTGCACTCATCTCACACGCTAGCAAAGTAATGCTCAAAATTCTCCAAGCCAGGCTTCAGCAATACGTGATCTGTGAACTTCCAGATGTTCAAGCTGGTTTTAGAAAAGGCAGAGGAACCAGAGATCAAATTACTAACATCCGCTGGATCATCGAAAAAGCAAGAGAGTTCCAGAAAAACAACTATTTCTGCTTTATTGACTATGCCAAAGCCTTTGACTGGGTGGATCACAATAAACTGTGGAAAATTCTGAAAGAGATGGGAATACTAGACCACCTGACCTACCTCTTGAGAAACCTGTATGCAGGTCAGGAAGCAACAGTTAGAACTGGACATGGAACAACAGACTGGTTCCAAATAGAAAAAGGAGTATGTCAAGGCTGTATATTGTCACTGTATTCTTTAACTTATATGCAGAGTACATCACGAGAAACACTGGGCTGGATGAAGCACAAGCTGGAATCAAGATTGCCAGGAGAAATATCAATAACCTCAGATATGCAGATGACACCACCCTTATGGCAGAAATTGAAGAAGTACTAAAGAGCCTCTTGATGAAAGTGAAAGAGGAGAGTGAAAAAGTTGGCTTAAAGCTCAACATTCAGAAAACTAAGATCAAAGGTATCTGGTCCCATCACATCATGGCAAATATATGAGGAAACAGTGGAAACAGTGTCAGACTTTATTTTTGGGGGGCTCCAAAATCACTGCTGATCGTGATTGCAGCCATGAAATTAAAAGACGTGTACTCCTTGGAAGGAAAGTTATGACCAACCTAGACAGCATATTAAAAAGCAGAGACATTACTTTGCCAACAGAGGTCCAGTCAAGGCTATGGTTTTTCCAGTAGTCATGTATGGATGTGAGAGTTGGACTATAAAGAAAGCTGAGCGCTGAAGAATAGAGGCTTTTGAACTGTGGTGCTGGAGAAGACTCTTGAGAGTCCCTTGGACTGCAAGGAGATCCAACCAGTCCATCCTAATGGAGATCAGTCCTGGGTGTTCATTGGAAGGACTGATGTTGAAGCTGAAACTCCAATATGTTGCCCACCTGAAGCAAAGAGCTGACTCATTGGAAAAAACCCTGATGTTGGGAAAGATTGAAGACAGGAGGAGAAGGGGACAACAGAGGATGAGATGGTTGGATGGCATCACCAACTCAATGGACATGAGTTTGGGTAAACTCTGGGAGTTGGTGATGGACGAGGAGGCCTGGTGTGCTGTGGTACATGGGGTCACAAAGAATCGGACACAACTGAGCAACTGAACTGAACCAAGGCAAAAATGTGGTGAACTCTACTTCATGCAGTTAGATAAATTACAGGTAACACACACGACATGTCTCCAGCATTGTTTAGGAACACTTCATGAGAAAACTTTTTTTTAAGGTCAGGTGTTTGAAAGTTAAGACACTTATGTCGTTGTTTCTCTTTCTTATGGAACACCAAGAGAAAGTGTCTGTTGTCCCTTTGAGAACATGTGTTTTCCATCCTAAATGCTGCAAGTTCTGGGAAACTGAACAGATTCTAGCAAGCGGGTCTTGACCCCAAATTTCTCCCTTCCCATTCTGAATGGCTTTTTCTCTTTCACTCTTATTAACTGTCCAAATATGTTGTAAATATTTGATAGAGTTTCTCATTGTAAGCCCCTCAAAGTATCTTAGAAATAAACAGAGTATACAACTATATAAAAAATCATATTTGAGTTGAATCTCTTCTAAAATCATTTCTTCCTTGTATATTTTAGTGAAAACTTGCATTCACTTCCTCAGTGACAAAGGAAGTATTTACTGTTGGGACTAGTTCCTCATTCACATCGTCACTTTCCCTGACATCTGTCAAGATAAATATTGCTTGTAGAAATGTGATCCTGCCATTAAGTGACATTATTGGATATGCTTTTTTTTTTTTTTTTTTTATTTTTAGTTGGGGGCTAATTACTTTACAATATTGTAGTAGTTTTTGCCATACATCGACATGAATCAGCCATGGATTCATGGATATGCTTTTAACTGGGGATGGATGAACACATTTTTCTGTTTTTCTTAATAAATTAAAATTAACGAAATTAATGATTGATTCTGTAAGGAGAGGGTAAAGACATTCAAGATGTTTAACTTACAGGTTAAGGAGGGTAATTTGGTGATATTAATATTAAATATAAGGATATATATATATATATATATATATAGTATATGATTTCATCTTGGAAAATGGATAATAAGAAATGAGATTCAATTAAAAGAGAAAAGACTTCTAGAATATTTTCTAAAATTATCTTCTAGAATATTTTTTGACAATTAGAGTGATGAGCAAAAGTATATAGAAAGAACAAGAATGTGGGACTCAAGAAGAAAACTGGGCTCTAATCTTGGTTGTTTTACTTGCTAGCCAACCTGACCAAATTTCTATCCTCCCGCAGTCTCAGCTGCTTTGTCCTGAAATGGTATGGACGATGCCTAACATGAAAAGTTATAGAGATGATTTAAAAATGCAAAGTAGGAGAAACTCTATAAATGTTAGTTACTGTTTTTCCCTTCTATCCCTGAAGATGTTACCGAAGAAATTGAAAGCAAGTAATATAATACATATAATATTGGTACAATGTAGAAACACCAAATAGAATTTTTTAGTTCAAAGTCATCTATTTTGAAACATACAGCCAAAAGTTCTATAAATTTATGCAGTAGAAAACTAGATGACAATAAATAAAAGCAGCTCACTTTTTGTTTAAAGCACAATTTCAGAGGAATGTTTATTCTTAGCCTGGCCACCTAATAACATATAATATTTATTCTTAATTTCAGATAGTATTATAGTAACAGTTTTTAAAAATAAGAGTAATGAATATAACCAAAGTAATTATATTAAGCAACTCTCTAGTGAAAAATATTCCCTAACATATACTGGATGGTAGAATCTGTTGAACTGTGTTGAATACCTCTTTTACTAGAGCAAATTGATTTTGATGAGACCAGGTTTAGCCTGTAATCTGGACACCTGGATTTTATTTATAGTATTCCTAAAGTGACTCAGCAAATTCAGACCTTTTCTCTCCAAATCAAAACAACTACTCCCCCAAATAGTGGTGATTATAATATTATGTTATCAGGCCTGTATATACTTCATTCTTTATAGATTAGCATACTAAGATATATAAATATTAATATTACGTATTCACTTAACAGATACATATGACATAGTAACACAAATGCTAAAATACAAAAAAGATAAAATCTGTAATACTGAAAAGGTAACAATTTCATCTTTGTAATGGCTGATAAAGGTATAAATAAGTCATAGACATTTATGCATCAATAGAAAAATGGAAACTATAGTGACAAAACAAGCAGAGTCTTTCCCAAGTAATCACTTATAGCTTCAGATTTAATGCTATTTAAAATGTATGCATTACCATGTAGATGATCTAGTAGGAACTTGCTGTATAATACAAGGAGCTCAGTCCCATATTCGGTGACAACCTGTAGGGATGGAATGGGGGGTGGTGGGAAGGTTCAAGAGGGAAGGGATATATGTATACTTATAGCTAATTCACAGTGTTGTATGGCAGAAACCAATACAACATTGTAAAGCAATTATCCTCAAATTAAAAATAAATTTAAAAACAGATTAAATGCTGCCATTTAATCCACAAGCTGCCTAAACCCAAAATGTTTCCTCTCCTCAGTATTGACTGAGAGATACTGACTCCCCAACATTTTTTACATCCTGGTAGTTTCTCCTTTTAATGGCCTAATTGTAATGTCTCTCATCACTCTCCCCTCTGCAACTGAATGAGAAAGGAAAGGGCTATGTATGCAGCTCCCCAACCCATCCTTTCTCATCCCACACCAGGTTCCCTCGCCCTAGCCTAACAGGAGGCTCATCTCTAACCTATTCATTTGGAGTGTGGGCTCCACTCTAGCATTACCATATATTAGGTGTTGTCTTGAGCAGTTAACCTCACAAAACCTTACTTTATTCATGTAGAATAGACGGTTTCCTTTTTGTATTTTTAATTTTAAGATTCATTGTGTTAATATAACTTTACAGGCATTTTCCAAGAACAGAATACGATACAAATCTATGATTTTTAACATCGCTGTAACTGATGCATTTAGTTCAGTCGCTCAGTCGTGTCTGACTTTTTGTGACACCATGGACTGCAACACGCCAGGCATTAGCCCATGTAGAGAAAATGAGACACTTCAAACTTTCAAAACTGAAAATTAGACACTTCAGTTTTCATCCATTCATGATTCATTCATTTACAAATTTAGTGTAGCCTAGATGCCATGTACTTGCTACACACATTATACTAGAACCCCAGCGATGCAGAACTGATACACAGAGCTCTTGCTCTTCATTTATGAAGGGCATCAGGTTTTCTGTTCATAGCCTATTTTCCCTTTATCTCCTACCCTTTATCGCTGCTCAATCACTGTGGTTAAGTACTATAAGCACAACTATTCCACTGGTTTTGATACCAAGATAATATCCCTATATATTGTGTGCACAGAAAACTCAGAATGCAGCTTTTATCTTGATATTAATTTTTTGTTGATGAGTAACAAGTTACCACAAATTTAATACCTTAAAACAACACACGTTTAGTATCTCAGTGTTTTTGTAGTTCAAGAATCTCAAGCACGAAACAAGTATTGTAATTTTGCCCACATTCAGTGCTCTGATTATAACATCATGATATTTTCATCTTATTTAATAATGGAAATAAAAACATTTTTGTAATACCTTAAATATCAGAGCATTTAATGTAACATATTGATAAACATATAAAAGTAAAGTAGATTTAAACTCCAAATTTAGATTCAAATGTGAGGATGTTTCCTTAGTATGCTCATGTTTATGTACAGCTTAATTTTTTATTTTTTAATTTCATTTATTGAGGTATAATGGACTTATAAAATTATAAGATATTTAAGATTTACATCATGGTGACTTATGAATACATTGTATTGTAGTTGCTTATAGATTTCCCTTTAAGACTTCCTTAACCACATTTATGCTTATATGTCATAAAACTACTGTAACTTTTGATGATCTCTTTTACTAAAGCTCCTATGTTCTTTACAGTAATTGTTGGCCTCTCTTCTCTGCCATACTGTGAGCTAAAGAGCAAACCCAGTGTGCTTTCATGGCTTCTGAGGAAGCATTTTAGAACTGTTTCTAGATGGAATAGAAACAGAGAAGGAAATAAGTCTATGTTGTTAAAAATTTGTAAAAGTTAAAACCAATAGTATCACTTATCAAGGACCACTTAGATTTAAGCATATCAGTTAAAAACTAATTTTGCCTCTTAGGTTTATCAAATTTTTTATTGACATTCTGCTTTTTAGATTTGAGCTGATGTGTTTTATTTTTATAGAAGTGTTTTTGTTTGTTCTGTCTATATTCAATACATAAAATATCAAAGTTTAACTATAGAAATGGTAAATAAATATATCTGGATTTAAATTCTTAGAAATTATATAAACTAAATTCATACCTATGGCATCCAAATTAGGATACAAGCAACTACTGTAAAATAAACAAATGTTTTACTTCCTAGGTCTTTTTATTTTCTAACTTGTTTTCTTTCACAAACTTTTAATATTTCTATGTTACTTTATTGTATACATGAAAATCAATAGCAGTCAACACAGCAGGATCAACAAGAAAAAAAGTAACTTTCAAAAATTTAGTATGTATTAGAAGTGGTTCTATATACATTGACCCTTGAACAATATGTGTTTGATCTGCATGGAGATTTAAATGCATATTTTTTTCAATAGTAAATATATAATGCTACACAATCCACAGTTGGTTGAATCCAGGGGTATGGAACTGCGTACACAGAGCAACCTTGTATATAAAGGGCTGAGTATAAGTTATATGAGGATTTTCAACTTCATAGAGGGTCAGCACCTCAACCTCCAGGTTGTGGAAAACTGTATATCAAAGCTCATTTTTCACAGTGTTTTCATGGCTATGTATTACTCCCATTTTACCAAAGACACTGATTTGTAAGTATATTTAGAAAGTGTTGAATTCATTAGCATGAAACTGTATTTTACAAAATTAAATAATTATTGTGGATATAGTTGTAAGTTCCTATTACAGATCCTTTACTACAAGATTTTAGAATATTCTCAGTCAATAAAAATCAAATGGCACTAAGAACCCAACTACTTATCTTCAAGACAATGTCATTTTGCAAAACGAAAAGTTTTTTTAAGTAGTCACATGTTAATTAATAGATACTGAAATTCTACTTTTTAGCTATAACTTTACAAGTTATAACAATGCTATTTGTAGTTTCTAAGTATATGGCTACACCATATTCTATATAGTACAGAATTATTTTTATGAACTATATATGGTAATTTTTTCCATTTTTTAATTTAAATATATTTTTTAAAATTTTGCAGTGTTGTGTTGGTTTCTGCCATACAACAGTTTTTAAGCTTAAAAAGAAATAACAGCAGTGCATGAGCACCTTACTATAGCCTACTATACTCTGCTATCATTTAGCATAAATATTGATACAGCACTTGGTCTTGAAAATATGCCTTTACACTAAGGAAATCTCATCAATCATCTTTTGGGATCCCAGATTGACCATGTCTTAAAATTGATATGGATATACTGACCACATTAGAGATTCAGTATATGTATCTGTTTTATGAAATATTTAATAAGTGATGAATTGCAACTTGTGAGTGATTCAACCATGAAAAATAAAGCCAAATCTTAGGTTAAGAATCTATTTTTATTTTTTCTGGACAAATTCCATGGGAAAATCCTTTAAATATGACCAGCTATTTTTAAATTCTCATTTTGTAATTTCTAAAATGGCTTAACACTATATATTTATACACACATATATACAAAATAATTGAATAAATAGTGACTAATAACTTTTATTCATCTTCTACTCTTTATTAGTATCTGTCTAATATCTTATTGTAGAATCAGTCCTGGTAAATCTTTAAATGCCAATATCTAAGAAATCAACTTTAGTTGAGACTGAAAGTCATATATAATACATGTTCTATGTCATATAGCAAATGCTAGTCTTCACTGATCCAGTTATGTTCAGTTCAGATCGTCAGTTAATCTCTAAGAACGGGAACACTGAGCTAAGAAACTCATGACAGAAAAGCTCCACAAGTGGGGCCACAGAGAGCTAGTATCTTATTTAACTCTGACCCTTGGCAACCCTTTGTAGAAACATGCAGTTAATTTGTTTTGTTTTTGTTTTGAGGCTAAATCTTCAGAACACTTGCTCTGGTGTAAAAGCAGGTCTTGGGATGAGAGTGGGGACTTGGGGTATTAGGGGAAAAGAGGGAGAGTAGAGGGGGAAACAAGGAAGGAAAGATGAAAGGGAGGGAGGAGGAGGGAAGAAAAGGAAAGAGTAAATTCGTTTGGAAGTATCATATCACCTGGAAATAAACAGTATTTTACCAAAATACACCCCTACTAGATAAATGAAGAAGCAACGCATAATTCAGCTACTGCTTGTTGAATGTTTGAATTGTGTTGATGCTGACTAGAGGGATTCTTTTTGAGGAGTTAAGTAGGAAAGGAACAGGATTTGGAAGAGACCTGGCTTTTAATTTTAGGGATTTTGAAAGAGTTGGAAATGATACTTCAATCATTCAATGAAATGTTTAATTAACTGTGTCTTCAGTAAAGGAGAATTCTGCTTTGTTTTAGTGCTTTCTTGACATTTGTAACAAAAATATATATGGAGCTGTATACACTAGCTGTTTTTCAGCTTATTCTTTTAAAAAGATAAAATGTCAACAGTTTATTTGATTCAATTAGATCTCTCATAATAATCATTGCTTCTCGGCCTTTTGGCTAAGATCAAGTATGCTGCTAAGTCACTTCAGTCGTGTCCGACTCTGTGCGACCCCATAGACGGCAGCCCACCAGGCTCCGCCGTCCCTAGGATTCTCCAGGCAAGAACACTGGAGTGGGTTGCCATTTCCTTCTCCAGTGCATGGAAGGGAAAAGTGAAAGTGAAATCTCTCGGTCCTGTCTGACTCTTAGCGACCTCATGGACTGTAGCCTACCAGGCTCCTCCGTCCATGGGATTTTCCAGGCAAGAGTACTGGAGTGGGGTGCCATCGCCTTCTCCAAAGATCAAGTATAGTGTGTAGATTTCTCATAATAATCATTCTCCATTTTTCTTCTGCATGGTTAATTATAGAAAAACCTGTTCTGTGGAATAAGGAACAGTTTACCAAGTTGCTCATCAGTAAAGAATGCTTTTATTATCCCTGTATTAAGTGCCATATTAATGCACAAACAATATTAGTTTATGAATTAAGGCTGAAATGTGAATAATAATTCATAAATTATGATCATGTTTTCACTTTATCAGTTACAGTCATTTCTATGTGTAACTTATGTCTTCTCAATTTATGATAGCCATTACTTCCTTTTTGTAAGTTGAATGCTCATCAATTTCATAAATGAATTTTTCACTCTGAAATTATTTATACTGGGAATATCTTCATATAAAATTCTTGCAACATTATGATCAAAATGGATAAAACTTTATTATATTATTGAATACGGCTGAAATAAAAAATAAAAATTATTTGTTAATGTCAGATTAATCATTATAGATCCTACCAAGATCTCAGATAATTCTCTTTTCTATCAAATACTCTGAAATCATAATATTGTTCTTTTGTTATCAGTGTCCAGTTCCAATATTCATTTGGGGTTAACTTCTATATATCACAACCCATTTTTTTGTGCACCTTATCACTTGTGATAACTGTTGTCCTTTCTTAACTTATTGCTAATAATTTGCTAACTTTTCAATACAGGTAATGGATTAGGAATTAGAATTGTGGGTGGTAAAGAAATCCCTGGACATAGCGGAGAAATTGGAGCCTATATCGCCAAGATTCTTCCTGGGGGAAGTGCCGAACAGACAGGGAAACTTGTGGAAGGTAAGAATAAGGATTTCAGAGTAAATTAAAATGAATGTGCTCATAATAAACATATCTTAATTTGATCTGAGAGTTTTCTCTTCTTTTACTGTCTAGGAAAACCTCTCCTTGTGGTTAAAGGTAACATTGTGGTACAGTAAAGGAAGATATGTCCACCACTGTATTCATTTTGTTTGCAATTGCATTGTCCTTTTGGCATTTGCATTGCTGAGGGAGTATCTCGTTTAAGAAACAGTAATTAGTTGAGATTTTTTTTACTGACTGGGGCAGTATTATACTTTTAAAAAGTACTTTGATTAAAGGTACTAGTAGTTCATAAACACCAAGAAAAATCATATTGAAATCAGTGCCATAAAAACATCAGATGATTTGGTACCTGCTAAAGTCAGGTCAACAAATTGTGGATGACCCACAGCCAAATCCATCTGCTGCTTGTTTCTGTAAGCATTGTTTTATTGGAACACAGCCAGGATTTTTAATTTACATGTTGAACATGAGTATTTCCCACTGCACAAACAGTACTGCATTCACAACAAACTATATGATTTGCAAAGCCTAAATATATTCTTTCTGACCCTTCAGAGAAAAAAAAAAATTGTCAAATCCTATGTTAGGTACTATTCTGTTCAACTTATTACATCATAAGTATTAAAATAATGAACTTTACAAGTGTATATAGTGGGCCATAAAATGATCTTACTTTCAATTTCAGTCAAATGTTACCTTGATTCCCAAGATGATGTGGTCATTGACATTTTCAAAAATCCAACATAGAGACAGCTTACAAGATTCAGTGATACTATTTGTCACTGGAAAAGACCCTAATGCTGGGAAGGATTGGGGGCAGGAGGAGAGGGGGACGACAGAGGATGAGATGGTTGGATGGCATCACCGACTCGATGGACATGGGTTTGGGTAGACTCCGGGAGTTGGTGATGGACAGGGAGGCCTGGCGTGCTGCGATTCATGGGGTCGCAAAGAGTCGGACACGACTGAGCGACTGAACTGAACTGATTTGTCATGAATATTTTTTATCATAAAGCAATAGTTTTATCATAAATCTTTTTTTGTTGTTGTTTTTATCCTAAATTGGATAGTGTTTTGCTGTCACTTCATAGTTTAATGTTGCCTGTTATTGTTTAAAACTTAATCATGTTAAAATTATTCACTGCCATGGTCTTAAATATATTGGAACCTACAAAAAAGTCCCTGAATATTTTGACAGACTATTTGAATAAACACAGACTTGAGCCAGTATTTATTTATCACAGTGTTCTGCTGAAACCAGCTTGACCAACTCACTGCGCGAAACTTTGCACATCTCTTCCCAGCTTCACTTTGAGTGTCATCATGTTGATAGCTTGAATTGGCCATGGTCAGAGTATTTAAACATGAAAATAGACAAATGCTATAAATCAGAATTTTTTGTTCATTTACTTGCTTGTTGATTTTCAGAAAGCCAGTTTACAAGGGTATTGCCAAATATATAACTGAAAGCATATTATTAAAAATATTTTAATTATATTCATACAACAGGAAAAATTGGGAGGGCTAGCTAAATGAAAGAGAAGACTGTATGAATCAAAACATAGCCATTATGAACAAACACTGGATCTGTATGAATTTTCAATGACTATAATCCCATCATGCCTAATACTACTCTCTTGGTGTTACAGTTTAGGTAAGATACAAAGATTGAGGCCCATTTGTAAGTATGGGCATGATATGTTTACTTTCAGATAGCATACTTCAGAAAGAAATGAATATGCTATTTTTCTTTTAGAATAAAATTTTCAACTTAGTAACTGTGCCTAATACAGTTTGACAAAGATACTTGAATAATTTAAAGGAAAATTTCATAACCTTCTTTGTCTTTATAACATGAAAATCACCAGATGCTACAAATCAAGATGATTTTTAAGTACAGTTTCAATGAAGCACTCTGTGATGAATTGATTCTCTTTGTATTTGGTAGTTTATGTGGCTATTTTTAAATTCATGCACCTAAATTAAAAATAGATGTAATGCAAACTCATTCAAGAAGGAAAACTGAAATGAACCTAAAATTACATTTGTGATTTTATAAACTCAGAGACTGCCATTAAGGTCCTCATCTTTTTTTGAAACGAAGATTTTTGCAGTTTGTTTCATTGGTTTAAACGGGAACTCATAAAAAGCTATGTGCATATGACTTGGGATTCCCTAGTGGCTCAAAAAAGAATCTGCCTGCAAGGCAAAAGACCCTGGTTTGATCCCTGGGTCGGGAAGATCCCCTGTGACTTAAGATTTTACTTTTATTAATTGTATTATTTACTAATTCTCCCAAAGTTTTGCCAAGGTGCCAAGCCAGGCCTTTCTGAGTATAAATCCTCTGATTAGAGTTCAGTTTTTGCATAACTCATAGCCATAATTTGCTACTTATGATTTCCAGATTTACTTTATTTTCTCATAAAACATAAGTCTTTAATACAGTTCTTGGTAGTATTTCTATTAGATTCATGATGGTATTGGATCGGCCAAAAAGTTTGTGTTTTTCCATTAGATGTCATGAGAAAACAAATGAACTTTCTGGCCAACCTAATATCTTAAGTGTCAAAATAGATCCT
Source organism: Okapia johnstoni (assembly GCA_024291935.2). NCBI lineage: Eukaryota > Metazoa > Chordata > Mammalia > Artiodactyla > Giraffidae > Okapia > Okapia johnstoni. The sequence goes on along the minus strand of CM044312.1, from coordinate 75,147,544 downwards.
ATATTTGAAACATTAAATATTTTGAGGAGTGATTTTGACATATGAAGGCCTTCCCTGTGGCTCAGAAGGTAAAAAATCTGCCTGCAATGCAGGAGAGCTGGCTTCAGTCCCTGGCTTGGGAAGATCACCTGGAGAAGGGAATGGCTACCCCCTCCAGTATTCTTACCTGGAGAATTCCATGGACAGAGGAGCCCACTGGGCTATAGTCTATGGGGTCGCAAAGAGTCTGATATGACTGAGTGACACTTTCACTTCTGACGTAGGATAAGTCATTTACTTTCTCCTATCCATAAAGCTATACTGTGTTCTATGCCACCAGGCTAAAATGATAAAGATTCATTGTTGTTGTTGTTTTTTTTAGTCCACAACTGACTAGAAGGCTATCAGTCCAAGTTAGTATCTACAGACTTACTTTGTTGAGACCAGTATATTTTCTGACTTTATTATGTGTGCAGGTGCTCAGTCCTGTCTGATTCTTTATGACCCCATGGACTGCAGCCCACCAGACTCCTCTGTTCGTGAGACTTTCCAGGCAAGAACACTAGAGTGGGTTGGCATTTCCCTCTCCAGGAAATCTTCCCAATCTAGAGATTAAACCTGCATCTCTTGCATCTTCTGCATTGGCAGGCAAATTCTTTACCACCAACGCCACCTGGGATGCCCCTATATTTTGCTTTGTCTATAATTATGTGTTTCATTCATACGTGATATCCTTAGTGAACTGAGCCTCAAGCTGGAATAGATGATCAAAAAACTTCAGAGCAGTAGATTCATTGAAACTGTACTTTGATTTTTATGCCTGATGTGAAATATTATAATAATACCAATTCTCTATCACTGGAGTTTTGGATTTTTTTTAATTTTTAAAATTGTGTTCATGAATGTTAATTTTTAAAAATTTATTTATTGAAAGGATTGAATTTGGTTAATTTGCCACAATTTGAAGTTAATTCTTTCCTAAGGAATATTATATGTGTATATGTGTGTGTGAGTGTGTGTGCATAAATAGATGGATGAAATGTGTTTTTGTGTTTACGTAATTTAGTTTCTCCATTTTTATAATGAATTCCGGGTGGAAATAGGAATTGATTTGATCTCTTCCTGATATGTCTTTCTTTCTGCATTCTGTATACAGATGTATATAGACAGTCTTTATGACTCAAAATTGTCTTCCAGTTGATTTAAGTTGTTGAATGACAATTGATTGACTACAGAATTTTTAGATTATGCTTTTTACCACTCCAAAATACAAAGCTACTGTTCACAGTTTAACTGTCTACTGTTTTTCTAAATTTGGTCATTTTTCCTATCATAAGTTTTTCAGACTTTTCATGGTTTGACAGGTTAACAAAACTCAGTGGCATGGAGTGCCACTCTGTGTTGATTTTTCAAATCTCCTCTACTCTCTGAACTTACGCATTTAAAGCATACTGATCAGTGATGTAGATTTCTTGATGTTCATATTCTGAAAGTACCCACTTATGCAACTAAATTATTAAATGGAAGAGAAAAAAATAACTCTAGTATATTTTCTGAATCACTACTCTGTTTATTTCTTTGAAAAAAAGATTTTGATTCAACCTCTTTTAAAAAATCTTTCTGAACAAGGTTGTCTATCATGTTAAATAATGTAAGAGAATTTTATGGTTCAGAATCCTGAGAATTAGCAATAATTTTATTGCAAAATACTTAAGCTATATTCAAGAAATTAGTTTTAAAACACTCCTAATATTACCTTGTGTGCCTTAAAATTTAAAAAAAGAAATGCAATAGAAAATATTCCTTTAATTTAAATTTCCTGAACCAATATTTTAGTCTACAGTGGTTTTCTGAAAGAACTCAGGCAGTCAGGTACTTGAGAGAGCCTAATCATTCAAAATCTTAAAATTTATCTCCCAGAAACATTTTGTAAACCTTCTTAAACTACTACGAGACAAAGAATGATTTTTTGCTGCCTATTATCCTGTTTTTTCACACATAAGTTCAGTCTTTGCTCAGTTGAGAAAATGAAGACAAAAGATCTAACAGATTAAGTTACAAATCTAAGTTTCTAGAGTGCCGGTTTTTGCTATTTGCTTTAAGATTAAAATGTTAACAGTGTTAGATCAACAATGTTGGAGCCATGAAATGCTCACCAGTATTGGGGTTTTAGATAGTGTGTAATGTTTTCCGATTTTAGTCTTTTTTTTTTTTTAATTGGAGGATAAATGCCTTACAATATGCTGGTTTCTGCAGTAAAACAATGAGAATGAGTCATAATTCAGGCACACATAGGCACACACACACACACACACACACACACACACACACACACACACACACACACACACACACACATCCCCTCCCTATTGAGCTGCCCTCCCTGGTCCTTCCTACCCCTCCCCCTCCTTTCCCACCCCTCCAGATCATCACAAGACACTAGGCTGGGCTCCACATGTTATATAGCAGCTTCCCACTAGTTATCTGTTTTACATACAATAGAGTATATATGTCAATGCCACTTTCTCTGTTTGTCCTACCCTCTCCTTTCTCTGGGCTTCCCTTTTGGCTCAGCTGGTAAAGAATCCACCTGCAATGCAGGAGACCTGGATTCAATCCCTGGGTTGGGAAGGTCCCCTGGAGAAGGGAATGGCTACCTGCTGTGTCCACAAGTTCATTCTCTTCATCTGCATCTCCATTCTTTCCCTGCATGTAGGTTCATGATATTGTTTCTTTTTTAATTAATTTGAGCACTTAAAAGTATACTAAATATATGGACTTTGAAAGTATACTTATAACTTGCCTCTTCCATTTTAAATCTCTATCCTTAGGCAAATGATTATAAACCTTATGTATATTAAATAACAATACAAAATTCCATATAATCAACACTATGATTATCAGCCTCAAAGAATTAGAGCCTTCTTCAGTAATAAACTTTCTTTTCTGCAGCTATTTTATCTATTGAAACCTACATCTTGCAATTTAAGGAAGTTTTGAACTCATGGCATGATTTAAAAATAACATTTTCTTTAAAAATAACTCTTAGAGAATAGCAAGGAAAAATAAGAAAGCCTTCTTACTTGAACAATGCAAAAAAAGTAGAAGGAAAAGACAGAATGGGAAAGACTAGAGATCTCTTCAAGAAAATTGGAGATACCAAGGGAACATTTCATGCAAAGATGAGCACAATAAAGGAAAGACATGGCAAGGACCTGACAGAAATAGACGAGATTAAGAGAGGTAGCAAGAATACACAGAACTATACCAAAAAGTTCTTAATGACCCAGGCAAACTGTGATGGTGTGGTCACTCACCTAGAGCCAGACATCTGGAGTGTGAAGTCAAGTGGGCCTTAGGAAGCATCACTACAAATAAAGCTAGCAGAAATGATGGAATTCCAACTGAGCTACTTCATATCCTACAAGATGATGCTGTTAATGTGCTACACTCAATATGCCAATAAATTTGGAAAACTCAGCAATAGCCACAGGACTTTAAAAGCTCAGTTTTCATTCCAATCCCAAGGAAAGACAATGTCAAAGAATGTTCAAACTACCATGCAATTGGACTTATTTCATATGCTAGCAAAGTAATGCTCAAACTCTTTCAAGCTAGGCTTTGCTTCAGTGGAACATGAACTAAGAACTTCCAGATGTACAAGCTGGATTTAGAAAAGGCAGAGGAATCAGAGATCAAATTGCAATCATCTGCTGGATCATAGAAAAAGCAAGAAAATTCCAAAAAATGTCTACTTCTGCTATATTAACTATGCTAAAGCCTTTGACTGTGTAGATAACAGCAAACTGTGGAAAATTCAAAAAGAGATGGGAATAACAGACCGCCTTACCTGCCTCTTAAGAAACCTGTATGCAGGTCAAGCAACAGTTAGAACCAGACTTGGAACAATGGACTGGTTCTAGATTGGGAAAGGAGTACATCAAGGCTGTATATTGTCACACTGCTTGTTTGACTTCTGTGCAGAATGCAAGACTCACAAACTGGAATCAAGCTTGGGAGAAATACCATCAACCTCAGATAATCAGATGATACTACTCTAATGACAGAAAGCAAAGAGGAACTAAAGAGCCTCTTGATGAGGGTGAAACAGGAGAGTGAAAAAGCTGGCTTAAAACTCAGCGTTCAAAAAACTCAGATCATGGTTCCCATAACATCATGGCAAATAGATGGGGAAACAGTGGAAACAGTAACAGATTTAATTTTCTTGGGCTCCAGAATCACTACAGATTGTAACTACAGGCACTAAATTAAAAGACGCTTGCTCCTTGGACGAAAAAGCTATGACAAACATAGCTTATTAAAAAAGCAGAGACATCACTTTGCTGACAAAGGTCCATATAGTCAAAGCTGTGGTTTTTCCAGTAGTCGTGTATGGATGTGAGAGTTGGACATAAAGAAGGCAGAACAGCAAAGAATTAATGCTTTCTAAGTGTGGTGCTGGAGAAGACTATTGATAGTCCCTTGGACAGCAAGGAAATCAAAACAGTCAATCATAAAGGAAATCAACCATGAATATTCATTGGGTGGAATGATGTTGAAGCTGAAGCCCTAATACTTTGGCCTCCTGATGCAAAATGCCAACTGACTGGAAAAGAACCTGATGCTGGGAAAGATTGAGGGCAAAAGGAGAAGGGGCAACAGAGGATGAGATGGTTGGATAACATCCCCAACTCAATGGACGTGAGTTGGAGCAAACTCCAGGAGATGGTGAAGGACAGGGAAACCTGATGTGCTGCTGGTCATAGGGTCACAAAGAGTCGGACGTGAATTGGCAACTGAACAATAAAAACAACTTTATGTATTCTTCACAGATCAAATTTCCAACCATCTCCAAATTTGAGGAGTCTATAATACAACTGTCAGTATTTTATGAACAAGCACAGACTTTGTTCATTTTTTATATGATAAAGACCAAGTTCAGTTCTTTGTGTTCAATACCGTTTGTGCCTCTTATCTCTTTTGTCCTTTGACATGGAGTTCTTTTTTTCTGCATACCCAGTGCTCAACACAGGTGCCTCATAAAATATTTCAAGCAATATATATAGAAATGAGTAATGAAGAATTCCTTTTTAATTACAAATTTTGGTACTCACTAATATATCACTCCATACAAGGTTATGTGAAGCAAAAAAAAAACATGATATTGAGTTGGCCAAAATGTTCGTCCAGGTTTTTCCATAAGATGTTACAGAAAATGAACATTTTGACCAACTTAGTATGTGTACTCACACTCACTGGTAAATAATCATGTACATTTAGAACAGCATCTATATTTGTTAAGACAACTTTTGATTATGTTTTAAGAAAGGAAGTTCAAAATGTTTCCTCTGGGCACATGTTCTTATAACCGTGGACTTAGGTGCTCATAAATTTATATATGTTTTCTCTCTTTTTTTTCTCTTAGATTTTCTTTGCCCTGAATTTAAGTTTAGGTCTCTGCAGTGGGAATGGGTAATTGGATGGTTCCTGATAGAGAAAAACCTCTCCCAATCTGGAAAATGCAGCACCCTTCCCCTCTGGTGGGTTCTTCCCCCGTCCAGAATCTCCCAATTATGTTGGCCCTCTGATGGAGAGAGGGTGAAGGGCACAAAACAGATGCGTTTTAAATTCAAAGTTAAAATCTTAACTCAAAATAACAAGTCCTACATGGAAGTGTTTGCTGCCTGACACATCTCTTTCTGATTTATTTGCACTTAAATGGTGAGTGCACTTAAATGGTGAGCTTTCAATCCTGGAAAATTTTACTGAAGCAACTCAATGGTTGCATTTCTCTGTTACATTGTGAAAACAGAAAGTCAGAGTTTGATGTTTACTAATTCATTGAAAATGGATGTGATTTTCCTTAGTCTGAGCCTCCTCCACAATCAGGAAAATTGCTTTAAAAGATTTGCCTTTTAAGATTCCTCATGTAGTGGGGTACACAGCTCAACAGCCCACATCTTCTGTTCTGCCTTCCCTCATGGGAATGGGATAGGGGAGCTTCTTCACATTCTGGTTTGATGTATGCAACATAACACTTAATTGGGTACCAGCCTGCAATTTTTGTTGCAAATGTTTGAGCATACAAAAAAAGCTATAGGGAGTAGTATGGTAAACACCCATGTATTCATCAGACTGTTTTAAGTCTCAATTTTTTGCCTTTTTGCTTCATATTTTTAGGAGAAATAAGTATCTATAAATCAATGAAAGCCTCCTGTAGTCACCTCTCCTCTTCCAAACCTCTTACTAACCCAAAATATGTCACCAGACAGTATGAGAATACCCTTCACTTGCTTTAATTTATTTTTATGTATGCATTCATAAAGTTTTTAAGGATTCATTTTGCTTGTTTATGAAATTTTATAGAAATGATAGTTTACTGTACATGCATTTTTGCCACATTTTTCAGTCCCAACATTTAAGTGGTACATGTAGCTGTAGTTGTTTATTTTAACTGCAGGGCAGAATTTTTTTAAGGAAAGAAAAATTCATTTTTACTATTTTTAAAATTTTTATTGGGTGTAGTTAATTTACAATGTTGTGTTCATTTCAGGTGTACAACAAAGTGAAAATCTTATACATTATCTACTCTTTTTTAGATTCTTTTTGTATAAAGGCCATTACAGAGTACTGAGTAGTGTTCCCTGTGCTACACAGTAGGTCCTTATTAGTTACATATTTTATGTATATAGTAGTATGTATGTGTCAGTCCCAATCTTCCAGTTTATTCACCCCCCACCCTCTGATAGTCATAAGTTTATTATCTACATCAATAACTCTACTTCTGTTTTGTAGATAAGTTCATTTGTAGTACAGGGCACAATTCTATTACTGTATGGCTCAACAAGGTTTAAATATTCTCTGGTTATTTATATTACATATGAGGTTTTTGGTTTTTTGTATATATTTCAAACAATGCTGTAATTGATTTTCTGAAATACTTTCCTTTTCCTTTTGCACATATGCAGAAGTTTCTTCTACAGTTTCATTTTCTGGGTGATAATAATGTAAAAGAATGTAAAATAATATATAAATAATGTAAAAGAATATTATGTGGTTTCTTCAACTGTAGTTGATTTTTCCAAATTGTTCTCCCAAGTGTTATACCATTTTTATATTCATCTGTAGTAAAGAAGTGTTCTTATTCCTTTATATTCTTGTTCCTCTTACTCTGAATTTTCTTTTTCAAATATAATGTAAAATGATGGCCCATGGTGTTCTTCATTTGCTTGCCCTCAGTAATGTTGAATGGGATAGTATTTTATTAATCTTGTTAGCGTTTGGGTTTTCCTCATCTGTGATTTGCTTGTTTCTTTGGCTTATTCCTTATTGAATTGTTTGTGTATTTTTAATTGAATTTCAGAGAATCTTTATATATTCTGGTTATAAGCATTTGTCAAGTAGGTAGCCGAGTATGTGGCTTGTTTCTTTTGTTTCTGTAGTGTCTGTCTTTTTTTTAAGTTGAAACTGAAACGTAGTCGGCTTATCATTTTGTTTCTAGTTAGTAGTATAAATGTTCTATATTATTTGGGAAATTCTCCTTGCTCCGAAGTCCTCAAATATTAGCCTGTATTTTTTTCTAAAACTTTTAAAATCTCACTTTTTATATAATGCCCTTATAGATGTAGAATTCAGTTTTTTTTGTTATATCTGTGGTCTGAGAAATTTTAGCATTCTACCCCATCAGTATGGATAATCAGTCGCCTGTGCACAAATTATTGAGTAATGTAGCATTGTTCCACTGATCTTCAATACCCCATCTGTCATATATTGATTTTTTTATACATGTGTGGGTCTTTTATAAGATCTTTGTTCTATGAGATATTGGTCTCTTTGTCTATCCCTACATCAGTGTCTCACTGTTTTAATTATGATGCCTTTATTTTAAGTCCTGACATATGGTAGATAATCTACCATATTGCTTTTCAAAATCGACTTGGGACAGTTCTTGAACTTTGATCTTGCATATACATTCTAGAACTGGCTTGTTAGTTTCCAGGAAGATCTCTGTTGAAATTGGACAGTAATTATATGGAAGGTGTAAATTAATGTAGAAAAAAAATTTATTTTGAGTCTTATGTATTTGAGTTTTCCATGGGTTCTCAATGCGAGACCTTTGCTCTTCTTAGAGATTTAATCACTGTGTTTTGAATCAATACAATAAATTAAGTTAGGACATTTAAAGAAATTAATACATAGCAATTGTTAAACTTATTGAAAAGTTGTATCATTTTATATTAACCTATTACAATATTGTGTCTGCAGAAAAAGAGTAAAAAATACAAATAAAAATTTGTTTAGGAAGCACAATGGAACAGACCTAATCCTTTATATGCATGTTGTTGGTTCTAAGTTTTATTTAATCGCTGGACTTCTGATCTTATTCTCCAAATGATTTTTCCCATAGTATTGTGTATCTTAACATCATAATTGTGAAATACATTACCTGTTTAATACTTTTCTTATTTCAACAGTTTTCATAAGAGAACAGTAAATCTATAAGAACTAAACATCTTTTAGCCATTGAACCAAAAGCAGTTATTTGTTTATATTGATAGATTGTCCAACTAAAAATTAATTGAAGTATTTTGAAGATAAATTATATCTTTATTATTGATAATAAAATCATATTTGTTTGGAGAATGCTGTTTGAAGCTAAGATAGGAATATATGTTAAGTAGGAAGATAGTGTTAAGTTCTAAATGTAGCTTCCAGAAACTTCTTAATGAATCAGTAGAGATATAGACTAGGAGAGCAAAAGTATAAAACCACTAATATTCAATGTTTGCTATGGATTTAGCCAGAGATATATGGAAAATTAGCTTCTGCAGACTGCTACGCCTGTAAAGAAATGAGTTTATCTCAGTTTGTTCATATGCTATTCTGTGAGGAAATGTACCTGTGACATAAATTCTAATTCATGGATATTTCCAAATTCTCAGTTTCTTGTTGTCTCAGTGAAGGGGATTTGATTCATCTAGCTAGCTCCTTTTAAAGGTGAATTGGCATGGTTTCTGGCAAAAAAAAAAGAAAATGTTGGGTATATGTTTGAGAATTAGTAATTGGAGTAGAGATGATGTTAGCTGTTTTTGGCATGTGATTTTGATTTTAGAAGTTGGCCTCTGGAATTCCCCGTACTGAAGAAGTCTATGGTAGAAGAACTAATTTCAGTAGAGGACACACTCCTTTGTGACTTAAAGGAGAATGTTCCGAGGCAAGAAAGTCTCTATTTCTGCTTATGCTTTTTTGGCATATGTTACAGATTGGCATGGCAGTGATCAAGGTTGGAGGACAAGAAACACAGCACACAGATGAGTGAGCTTCCTTGTACTTGTTCCAGGGGGATTACCAGGTACGGACTGGTCGTTAGCATGAGACTTCTCAGAACTCCTACAAGATAGTGTGTCAGGTACACACGGCACAAGAGCACATTTCTGTTGATTCAAAGGTTTTTCTTAAAAAAGTTAAAATTTAGGAAACTATCTTCTGGGAAGAAAAAACATAAATTGTGGATACCTGGATGGGTAGATTGTCATATACTATTTTTAAGATGCAGTAATATCATACTTATATAATAATGATTAGCTGTATTGACTAGATAAAGAAAGGCATTTCTCTTCTTTAGCCATTTATTTGGAAATAAATCAGAAGGAATTGTGTTTGAGTCCATATTTCTGATACGGACACCAAGAAAATGAAATAATTGCCCCTTTTCACATTTTTTGGTATGTACAATACTCCATATCCTAATTTGATTTGTTTGTCAATAAGAGTGGTATGCCTTGAAATACATATGTACATTCAAGTGACACTGTTTAACCATGAACAATTGTCTCTATTCTTAAGTTTCTGGATTTGTCTAATTAGTATATCATAAGTGGTTACATTTTCTGTGTGTTTGAACTTGGAGTGGTTATTTTGGAAGTAACGGTGCTGAACTCTGCTTAATACCTATACCACACCTTCAGACAGCCAATGCTTTAGCATCTTCATTACATAAAGAGAATGTTTTTAGAGTCAGAGACATCAGGATTTAGATTGAGCTCTAGTACTTACCGGAGAAGGCAATGGCACCCCACTCCAGTACTCTTGCCTGGAAAATCCCATGGGTGGAGGGGCCTGGTAGGCTGCAGTCCATAGGGTCGCTAAGAGTCGGACATGACTGAGCAACTTTACTTTCACTTTTCACTTTCATGCACCGGAGAAGGAAATGGCAACCCACTCCACTATTCTTGCCTGGAGAATCCCAGGAACGGCGGAGCCTGGTGGGCTGCCTTCTATGGGGTCGCTCAGAGTCAGACACGACTGAAGCGACTTAGCAGCAGCAGCTAGTACTTACTGCCTGGAAAATTTGTTTAACTTTTAGTACCTTGGTATTCTCAGTTGGGAAATTGGCATAATAATGGTGTCTGCCAAATTGTTATCAGCAAAAATAATATATCAGAAACATTTAATATAGTGTTTATCACAGTGTCTCACAGAAGCAGTGGTACTTACTTTGAAAATCTTTGATGGTAAGAGGAGTCTGTGCTATTAAACTTGAACTATATCCCCTCTATCTGTATGTGCATAATTGACCTTGTTCAGGTCTGAGCTCTGAACTGCAAGGATTTAGAATACTCCTAATAGACAAAGCACAGACTTGAAGTCAGAAGACTGAATTAACACCATCCTCATGTTGCTAGGCAAGTTGCTTATGTTCTTTGAATCTCCTTTTATCTCATCTGTATGGGTTGATATTTTAACTAGGAGGCTTCACGACCTCTCTCACTAGGTTAACTGAAAGTATAAAAGGAGCTGATATGTTTTTTGTGCTTAAGCGAGTGCTTTGTTAACTATAAATAACTAGACTAGCTGAAGAAGCTATTTTGTTGAAGGTAGACAAAATTCTTTTCATAGATGACAGTTAATCATACAAAGTTCAGGCTTCCTGTAAGAGGGAGCGTTGATCTGCTAGAGGTATCTGCTATAATGGAAAAACTACTAGGATTAAGAATGTGAGACTAATTACATAGGATAAAAGAAGGAAAGTGAGATCAGAATTGACAAATCATGACACTTAAGTCTCAGGGCTATTCCTCACTTGTACAGGCCCTTTACAAGTCTCCAGAAAGTTAAAAAACATGTGTGATGTTTGTGGCAGTTTTCAGCTTTTTAACACTTGTAATTTGTTGTGATTTATTTTGTTCTTTTAACAAATGTTCACTTATTTCAATTTTGTGTTCATAGTTTTCTGTTTTTCTTTAAATTGCATAAGCTTCAGGCCTGATAATAAGGTGCATTCATCCCTGCATGAGATGTTATTTCTTATTGGCGAAGAACACTGAGGTACTTACTGCAGAATTGTAAGAACCTACTTGTATGCAGTAATATATACTGACAAGGTAGATGGAGGTGATAAAAAGGAGTTCAGAAGGAAAGTTGTTATGAAGGAGTAGAGGTGAGAATATTAGAAATATAGGAAATACTTAACAAAATGGATCAAAACACTTATCCTGTACTCTACAGGTATATCCTAGAATGATGTAGAATGATAGAATTCCACCTTGCTTTCAAGATGCTTACAGCCTAGAAAGGCAGTGGATAGAGTATATTCATTATGGAGGAAAAGTTTGGTCAGGGTCTGAATGAGCAACAGATATAAAATAACTCTGAAGAACTAAGAGAAAGATACCTTTATGGAAAGAAAACCCATTACTTACTGACTTTTTTGACAATTTGTATTTTCTTGTCTACTAGTTTCAATGAGAGAAATATAGAAATGCAGAATACATTGGTTGATTCTGCACACTTCTACCATAACAAGTACCATAACTAAGTGTAACTTACAGATATGCCTCCTCCCATCCCAAAGAATTCCAAGTAACTTTCAGGGAATGTCTAAGAACAGACTGTAAGCTCTTGAGAGCAACAAACTGTCCAGGAACTGAAATAGATCTTTTTAAGCTTTTATCTCTTTTATTGTTTAATTTTTTAAGTAGTTCATACTTTATCTATTTGCTGTGATGGAGTACTGCTATGTTCCAAATATAGTGATGAGCTGGAGCAGAAAGAATATTCTGTGGGAATGCAGGTTTTCATATCAGACTACAAGTTTTATATATATATATATATATATATATATATATATATATATATATATATATATATATATATATATATATATACTGAGTTACACTGAGAGTGGTGGAAGAAAATTGAATTGGTTCTATTTTCCCTTAGGCTACTTTTGTTTGCCTTTCCTCTCTAGTTTTTTACTAGATCCCATTACTGTCAGATACGGTGCTTGAGTGTTCTAAATTCTAGCATACATGTATATGTGTGTCTAAATTTAATATATAATTGTGTGCGTGTGTTTAAATGTACGCTCTGTAGAGCAACCTCTCTTGGTCCTGTGAGATGTAAATGAAGAAAATATAGACCATACATTTTAGTAGGTGAGACTGAAAGCAACAAACCTATTCATAATATCACATAAGAAGTGGTAATAAGTGCTGAGGAGAAAAAGATACCCAGGAGGGTGCATACACCATAGGGTGAGGTTGCAATTTCAGACGAAACGGTCAGGGAAGGGTTCACCAAGAAGTCAACAACTGAGGAAAGCCCCCAAGGAGAGGAAGGAGTCAGCTTACAGTCAGTGGTCTTATAGGCAGAGGAAAGGAAGGGGCAAAGGCTCAGAGCAAGAGCTTACCTGCTATGTGCCAGGAACAATAAGACCACGTGGAGGTCAGCATGGCTGGCACTGGGTGAGGATGTGAGAGAAGAGAGCAGGAGTTGTGGGCAGAAAAGTAATGGCGGTAACAGAGGTAGCAGAGGTAGAATCTTGTAGGTCAGTGTAAAGGACTTCAGCTTCTATTAATGTCAACTGAGAAGGCACGGGGCCGACACAAGCTGAATGACGTTTAAATAAAATCATTCTGACTGCTATAAGGATAATAGTTTGAAGGAGTAAAGACTAGGAAAGAGAGCAGTTAGGAAGCTACAGAAATAATCCAGGCATGAATTGAGGATGTTCAGACCAAGGTGGGAACAGAGGACTTGGGGATAAATGATGCTATATCATGTGTCTATAAATACTAATACAACATGTATATTAAATTTCAGCTCAGTGAAAATGACCTCAATATGTTTATTCATTTGCTCCCATACATAGTATTCAAATTTCACAAGCCAAAAGGTACTATAAGCCAAAGTTTTTTGAAAAGTTAAATTAAAAAAAAAAAACTTAAATCCCTACATAATGTAAGAAACCTACAGAGCATTTAACATTCAAGTCTTAATCTTATGTTAATTAATACAATAAGTATACATTCTTTAATAGACATCATACAACTTAAAATGTGTATTTGTGTAGTTCTACAGGTGGCATTTCAAATGTTTCTTATTCCTATCACTTTCGAATTGTTTCTCACTAAAGAACCACAGTTTTTAATGTTTATGATGAAAAATCATTCTGTAATGCATTTTTATATATGAAAACTATGTGTCTGTCAATATCTACTTAGGTGTTGGAGAGGAACAAAAATGAATAAAATCTCTCAATCTTTTATTGAACTTAAATAGTTTATATTAATGAATTGTGGGAAATGGATTTAAATACTATATTTGAAAAACTGATTCTCAGCCATTCCATGTTTTCCTCATGAAAGTATTTTCTGATGATTATGTTAAGTGTAAAAATGTATAATCCTATCTTCTGCTGCAGTTTTGAATTCTTATCTTCTTCATTAGTCTCCCAATTTCCAGTCTGTCTCTACCTGCATTCATTCATTCAGTAAACATATGTACAGATGTAGAAATTCACAGAACAGCAGTGGAGACAATTACACAAATGGATAATGTAAAATAAAGTGTTTTGAGTGTAACAATAGAAATACGTACAAGAGAAAACATGAAGAGACTGACATTAACATCCAAACTGCAGACAGTTATTGAAACGAGAATTTGATTATGGCAAATTTTTCTTATGTCTTCTATTATCCAGTGAGTTAAGCCTGAGTTTAATGTAACCTACCAGGCCTTTCATAACTTATGCCAATCCATTATAATATATTTTTATACATCACCTCTCTCATTTCTCAGCTTAAGACTGGAGCTGTAATCTTGTTTACTTTTACGAGCATGTGTTCATGATACCCCTACTTCTAAGTAGGAAAAATCATGTTAGAAATCATGATTAATGATATGACCCAGCATCTATCTAGGCCTGTCTTTGACACATACAGTACTTTTATCATAAATAAGTACATTTATTCATATTGATTATGCACGTAAATCTATGGTTATTAGCTTAAAAATAGCCAAAATGTTATAAGTAGATATTCTGTATGTTTTAAACAAAAATGCTACTAATATTCTTGGGCTTAGATGAAGAATCAGAAGTCTTGCCTTTTTGAACTACCACTCAGTGTAATTTCTAAAACAGATCTTAGATCTGTAAAAATAAGGATAGTTACATTTATCCTATATACTTTACTGAATAGCTATAAACATTAAATGAGGATAGGTGGTCAAAATAACTTTACAAAAAAATCCCGTGTTGGTGTGATTAACTTAAGTGAAATAGGTCTAATTTTATTCCTTTTAATCAAAAAAGACTTCTTTATTCCTTTTAAACAAAAAAGTTTTATTTAATTTATCTAGAATATATTGCCATTATATTTATCTAAAATATATTACGTTATCATGTTTGCTTCGAATTAGGAGAAGTCATTTCTCTATGTGAATTTTAAAGAGCTGGAGGGAAATAATTGAGTTTTGTTCTCTATCATTTGGCAGATATTGCTGTTAAAGTGTTGTCTTCTTAGACAACTTTGGTTCATTAGTGGAAAAATCAATTATTGTAATATGTTTTATATACTAATTATATATATTAAAATTACATTCTATTTTCTAAAAGTGATTGAGAAGTTTTTGAATAGAATTCTACCATTGAATGTTATGTATTGAACATCCATCAAGCCAAAGTGAGTTATTTGCTAATTCTTCTTCAGGATATAAATAATAAAATATTGGCATTTCTTATGAAGTAACACATAATTCATTTTCTGTTTTTAAAGTTTCTCTCAGGGTGGTAGAATGGTTATTATTGTTTGAAATGACTCCTCCATTTTATTTCTATCCTTTAACTCTTTAAATGATGAAAGAACTTATGTAATTTAACGTTCACCTTTTAGGTTTTGATTATCCCATTCATAATAATTATGTCGTATTTGGCTCAAAATAAGCAAAATATGAAATCAACATTTGTATGCACAAAAATTGATCATGTGATAATATTTCTAGTGATGAGTACATAGGTTATGATTTTTTTAAAATTCCTTCTATGAAAAAAAAGTATTTTTTTATACTGTATAATAAGTATATTGGAATCTCTTTTGCTCTTAAATTTTAATTAGGGGATTTCATTTTCTAACTTTAATTTTCAAAATATAATTTTCTTTCTGTCTGATTTTGCACATGATTTAAAGTTACAACTTAGAAATCAAAGTTCTGCGTATTTTATCTATCAAATAATGTTATGAAATAGAATTTGTATGTAATATATATATGTATGTATTCTTGGTGGAGATGATGATTTTTTTGCCACTGGTTTAAATATTTCTTGTGTTTATTAGGAAACACTTTTCCAAACATAAATTGACGATATTTTGTGTTAAACTCCATTCTCTGAGTTTAGTTCAGTTCAGTTCAGTCGCTCAGTCTTGTCTGACTCTTTGTGACCCCATGAATCGCAGCACGCCAGGCCTCCCTGTCCATCACCAACTCCCAGAGTTTACCCAGACTCATGTCCATTGAGTCGGTGATGCCATCCAACCATCTCATCCTCATTGTCCCCTTCTCCTCCTGCCTTCAATATTTCCTAACATCAGGGTCTTTTCAAATGAGTCAACTCTTTTCATCAGGTGGCCAAAATATTGGAGTTTCAGTTTTAACATCAGTCCTTCCAGTGAACACCCAGGACTGATTTCCATTAGGATGGACTGGTTGGATCTTTTTACAGTCCAAGGAACTTTCAAGAGTCTTCTCCAACACCACAGTTCAGAAGCATCAATTCTTCAATGCTCAGCTTTCTTTATAGTCCAACTCTCACATCCATACATGACTACTGGAAAAACCACAGCCTTGACTAGACGGACCTTTGTTGACAAAGTAATGTCTCTGCTTTTTAATATGCTGTCTAGATTGGTCATAATTTTCCTTCCAAGGAGTAAGCATCTTTTAATTTCATGGCTGCAATCACCATCTGCAGTGATTTTGGAGCCCCAAAAAATAAAGTCTCTCACTGTTTCCCCATGTATTTGCCATGAAGTGATGGGACCAGATGCCATAATCTTAGTTTTCTGAATGTTGAGCTTTACACCAACTTTTTCACTCTCCTCTCGCACTTTCGTCAAGAGGCTCTTAGTTCTTCTTCACTTTCTGCCATAAGGGTGGTGTCATCTGCATATCTGAGGTTATTGATATTTCTCCTGGAAATTTTGATTCCAGCTTGTGCTTCATCCAGCCCAGCATTTCTCTTGATGTACTCTGCATATAAGTTAAATAAGCAGGGCGACAATATACAGCCTTGGCGTACTCCTTTTCCCATTTGGAACCAGTCTGTTGTTCCACGTCCAGTTCTAACTGTTGCTCCCTGACCTGCTTACAGGTTTCTCAAGAGGCAGGTCAGGTGGTCTGGTATTCCCATCTCCTTCAGAATTTTCCACAGTTTATTGTGATCCACACAGTCAAAGGCGTTGGAATAGTCAATAAAGCAGAAATAGATGTTTTTCTGGAACTCTCTTGCTTAGTGGGATATATTTAAATAACTTTATAAATGGAATATTGCAGAATACATGAATACCAAAAAAAAATTAAGAACATAAAGTTAAAATTCTTGATATTTCACTAGGGATACTTAAAGCAGAGGAGGCACCAGTTAAGACAAGCTTCTCTCATGCACAATTGTGTGATTTAACCTAGCTTCCTATATCTATTTAACCCAACTCTGTGTCTCTATATAATCATGCATGCATTTTGGACTAATCTGTTACTATTAGCTGGTCATGGTATTCGATCATATTAATCTGTTCATGCCATTTAATTAGAAAGTAAATAGAAAACACCTACTCTGAGTATTTTGACAAAATATATTAGGAAATTAAATGGAGAAAGTTTTTAAATATATGAATTGCAACCTGATTTAAATGAGATGTTAGCATCATATACCTATCATTGGCTATCTCCATATGTTATATTATTTTGGAGGGGATATATCAAATTTCAGTACCCATAAAGTGTTTCCTGCATTATTCATCCACGTTCTATTTAAGTCTGTTTGAAGTAACATATCTAATTCTAAACACCTTAAACTGTATCCACAGAGTAACTTTGGCATCCCTACCAATCCTTCTAGGAAATACTGAGCTGCAATAATAGATTGTGTTAGTAGTCATAGCAATTAGAAACAGAATCTATAATGATAACCTTCTTCAAGTTGAGCCCACAAATCATGGCTAAATCCATTTCCCTTTTTACCTTAACTCTGTCTAAAAAGCATGAGTTTGCAACGCCATTCTGGTGTATAATAAGCACTTTACATTTTCTGTAAATCAAATGTAATCAATTCTAATCTTTCTTTCATCTACTGTTGGAAAATTGAATCACATTTATTATTTGATGTTTCTCTCCCCATGAGTGCTGGAGAAATTCCCAGTGAGGGTCTTAAACATTCTAGAACAATGAAGGTTGGGTCCCTGTACATTGACCCGCACCACAGAGAGGGTGGTGATCTAGACAGCCCACTTCCTTGAGTGGGTGGTGCCCTTATACTATGACCAAATTTTCATGAGAGTAATTTTGTCTAATCTGAGCCACCAAATCTAAGATCAGCTTTTCTAAAGGCACCACATAGAAATTTCTTTTTGAAGTAATGCCATCTTCCCTGGATAATATAAGCAAATAGGATGCTGTTCCCTACTGCCTTTGCAACCTCCAACCACCATTGTTAGGGGAGATCTTCTCCCTAGAACTCTTTACTTCCCATTCTTTTTATTCATCCTACATTATTTTTTTTCCCTTTTTAAAATTGCACTTACTACTTTTAACATGAGGCTTAACCTCTTCATGGTTTTTAACATAACATTTAGATAACAATACAGTATTGATATCTAAAGGCACAATGTTATTTACAGATATCTGAAGCTTATTTGTCTTGCAAAACTGAGCTTTCATACAAGTTAATTAGAAATTCCCTGTTTCCATTCTGTTCTTTGCTCCCATGAGTTTGACTATTTTAGATACATCATCCAGATGGAATCATGCAATATTTGTTCTCCTGTGCCTGAGTTTAATTCACTTAGCATAATATTGTCAAGGTTTATCCATGCCTCATATTACAAATTTCCTGAATTCAGGAGCAATAAATGCTGAATAATATTCTTTAGTATTTATAAACTGTGTTTTTCTTTATTGATTTATCTGTTAATGGATATTTAGGTTATTTCCATATTTGAGCTATTGTGTATGGCACTGCAGAGAATGTGGGAATGCTGATATCTCTTTAAGATCATCATTTCAACTCTTCTGAATAAATCCCCAGCAGTAGGATTGCTAAATCATGTAGTAATTCTATTTTTAACTTTTAGGAAACTTCATAGTTTTCCATAGTGGCTACACCATTTTGCAAAGTAACCACCAGAGTGTACTAGTTCCAATTCCTTCACTTCTTTACCAACACGTAGCGTCTTTTGTGTGGTTTTTTGTCTTGTTTTGTTTTATAATAGCCAACCTAGCAATGTAAGATGATATTTCATTGTGGTTTTGATTTGCATTTCCCTGACAATTAGTGATATTGACCAAACCTTCCTACATTATTTTCTCTTTCAGCAGGGCTTAGCATAGTTTCCCATCATTGTGCCTTGTAGAAATGTAATATTGGTTCCTTTTCTGGGAGTGGAGTGGAGAAAAAAGATGATGAAGCCAGTCAGCTTTTTTTCCCTCCTAACGGTCATCGTTTACCCACAATAAAATGATATATCCCACAGTTTGTTTGTTCAATAAGATCTTCAATTTTTGCATGTCCAAACCTTCGAATAATACTGTCATATAGATAAACAATTTCTGTCAATACATTATCTGTCTTTATTGTGATTAAAAATAACATTATAGATAATATATGTGTTCTTTGTGCCCAGTTTTACATATTTGAACATTGTTTACATTCAGATGGGCTATGACATAGTTTTAGTTAGCATAATTTGAATGAGTTTTCTTATTTACTGATACTAGCGTTGGCCTGAGAGACAGTTAAACAGAGTTCCTATTTCTGCATTACCATTAACTAAATGTGTGGCGTAAGTCATGTCACTTCATGTTTTACTTCTCTATTGTACAAAAAACTAAAACTACTATATCTAACAGGATCTTGCTTGCTTTATAATGAGTCTATGAAATAGTTGTGACATGTTTTTACAAGACATTTTATTCATGCAATCCTCTTTCAGTGACCCTGGTCAATGATAAATTGACCAGTAATACTGCAAAGGAGGTGATAATCTGTTTTCTTTAAAAATTTTGTATGAATGGGGCTAAATCTGTTTTATACCTGTAAGTGTAGAAGTCATTAATTCACTATACTTTCAGTAGACTCAGAAATAGGAAAAAAAATAATGGGAGTAAACTCAGTTTAGCAGTAGTCTTTGATATTTCTTAGATAACTTGTCACATTCAGAATGTGACACTTTTGTAATGTATAAGTTAATTTCATTTAGAGCTTTTGTATGAAAGCCATACTTTGCTGATTTTTTAAGTGTTCAGGTGTATAGTGTTGAACATCTTGTCATAGATTAGGGCATCTCCTTTGACGTGTATATTCAGGAAACTATATTCAATTTTTTTTTATACCTTTACCTCCCTTCATTCTTTCTTCCCTTTACTCTTCCCTTTTTCCACCTTTCTTTCATTCTTTATGTTAACATTTATGTTAAAATATGTTTTGTTGTTAAGTCGTGTCCAACTCTTTTGCAGACCAATGGACTTTAGCCAGTGTTAATATATAAATAGGCTAAAAACGTTAAACGTAGTTTTGAAAGTAATAAAATACATCTGTCTATGCATTTCACACATTAACATGGCCTAACTTGAAAATGCATAAGTAACTAGTGTAACTGATGGGGATAACTTACTGGACTTCGGAAACTCACTTGCGTGGTTTCTTTGCTATTTAGAAAGCCAAGACAAATAGCCATTTCAGCTGAGTTTCTCCTGCCACTGCTAGTTTATTGAGAATTCATGAGCACAGATGTCCAAATTTAGGAAACTAATCTAGAGTCATAGTTAATAATATCAGTGGAAAAGGGGAATAATATGTACAAATTTTGAATTAATTAAGTTTGGTGTTTTTTTGTTTTACTCAGCTATATCAGATTCTTATTTCGTAGCACAGCAACCCCAACCCCACTGGTTCTCATTAGGTCCCCACCTACCATGTGCGTGTGTTGGGGGGGCGTTTGTTTGTTTATTCATTTTTTAATTCATTTGTTTAATCTCATTTCTTTACCTATCTGTTCTTACCTCCATGAGCAACCGTTATAATTTATGTAATGTCTATTTTTTGTTTGTATAATGTATAATGTTAATTCGTGTGGTATACCATTTTAATGAATGTAAATGTCATTGCCCTTCGATCAGATCCTGTTTCTCACATGTTTTTACTTGTCAGATGCTTTTAAGATGGATCCATCTTTTGGTGTTAGCAACTGGTATGATTTCTTTGTTAAGACTGCTAAGTGTTTCCATCGTAAATATTTAGTGCATTCTCATTGTCCATTTTCCCTGATGCCACCACCTCCCCATAAATACAAACTCAAGAAGTTTTTTGGGTCCTGGGGTGTACATGTGCTTTATTTAACAACATTCTGCCACATTGTACTTAGAGTGGTTGCATTTATCTACATTCCCAATAAAATAATTACATGCTTGTAAATTGTAAACAAGCGGTTGTATTTTTCATCCAGAAATAGTCATAGTATTCTTACGTCATACAGTGGTGATAGAGCTAAACAGCCACGTACTATCTCATGATCCCCTTGTCCCATATCCTGGTCACACACTGTCTTCTCTGGCTTTCAAACATTTCTCGGTGTAGTGAGAGTTAAGTGATACGTCACTATCGCTCTCATTCATACCTTCTAACCTCTCGTGAGTCAAGGTTTCTCTTCATATACTTAAAATACTTGTGAATTTCCTTCTCTGCGGCTCATCTTCATCTTGCTAATTGCCAAGGTATTTCTGTTTTTTTCTACTAGAATATCATTTTTATTAATTTTTATAACAGCATAAAACAGTAGATACAAAGATGATAAATTGTGTAGTGCCTGCCACTTAAATATTTGTGGAATAGATAAATAAAAATCATGAGCTTTTATGTGATATACATTTTGATATACCTTAATCTATAAAATTTTGATAGATGATGTAATAATTTTAATCCAGAATATGTTTTTGAAGTAGTGATAAATATTGATATAAATAACAGATATAAATAGTGATAAATATCACTAAAACTAGTGAGTGTTTTATGGTGACTGATTTTTTCAATTCAAAAATTTCTTCTTATTATATTTTGGGGGTTTTAATTGCCAAAGTGTAAGATTTTAAAAAGTTAATTTTCTCATTATTCATACAAATCAAACGTCAGGTTATCCTAGCATTCCTATTGGAAGTTATTAGAACAGGCGCTTTCTATGGATATAATTGAAGTACCATCTGCACAATCTCAAACTTGAATAACTTGTTTGCATACATGTTGATATAATTTAAAGAAAATGTGTTTGCTCGCAATGCTAAACAGTAAGTAAAACCAATCATGTGTTCACTATCTTCTAGGAATTATTTCTAAACCAAAGTCAGAGTAAAAAGTTTCCTTAACATTGAATATGCCTACATTCAAATCAATTAAGTGATAAAATACTATTTTAGTGAACTTCTCTGTAGTATGATCAAATAATGTTTGCATGCATTTTAAAATAGTTTCTAAGACCTTACAATTAAAATATTTTCAAGAGACTTCGCAGGTGTCCAGTGGTTAAGACTTCACACTTCCATTGTAGGGGATGCAAGTTCGATCCCTGGTCAGAGAACTAGGATCCTGCACGCTGGGTTGCACAGCCAAAAATAAAAATGTTCAAAACTATTATATATTTGAAGACACATACTTAATTATACTTAATTCTTTCAACTACTAAAAGCATCTTATGAATTTAAAAGGAGTGATCTGTATACTCATTTATTTTACTGTGATTCTTGTAGAATTTGTAGGAAGTTGGAGAAACAGAGGAAAGGGAAGTTGTTATTAAGTAACTATGTTCAAGTAGTCACATTCCCTATAGATTTCATGCTCACCATAAAACCAAAAATAAAAGAATTGTCAAGATAGAAAAGTCATCATTCTTGTTTGTTTTATTGTAGTCATTTTTATGGACTTCTTTTGCCATTTCTCAATGGTAAAAGAACTTCTCTTCCTTGTTACCAATGTATATCAAAATCATTAAAACTTTTAAAGACTCAATCATGCCATGTTTAGAATTTCCTGTGGAAGCCAATAGTGAACAATATGGAATTTCACATTGGCATCTATGAAGCTCATTGAAAACCTAATTGTTCAACAAGTATTTCTTTTTAAATGATGTTCTTGCCATGGCAGGTATTTTTCCTCAGGTAAAGCTGGTAGCATTCACAAGTATCTGGCACTATAACTTGGGTGGTGTCATCGAATTTATATCTAGCTCACATAGCTACATAATACGACCATGTGATTTGTGCCAAATACTCACCCTAAATTATTTGACAGCTCATATAAAAGGGACCAAAAAACCTAAATGTAAGATATTGAAATGCTAATTATATTGCTACTTTTTTCTGTGAAAATTATCTTTCTAGAAAAAGAGGAAACACAAAATGCTCTGTAACCAGTCCAGCAACATAATTTACGGGACCCAGAGCAAAATAAAAATGTAGGGCTCTTTGTTCAAACAGTGTTAAGAATTTCAAGATGGCAGCAGCAAAGATTAAACCGAGTATGGGGCCCTTCTGAGCATAGAGCATACACACACCCATGATGCTGCCCTCTATATAACATCTATTTCTTCTACTTAGGACTGTCTTGCATATAGTGAAGAAAAAGACACTTAATGGAAATCTTTTTTATCTGAGCAGAGTTGAGGCTTTAACAATTTCTTAAAGGAAGCTTCACAACAAAATCCTAACGATTTTTTCTACCACTCCTATTCCATAATATAATGGGAGTTTATACTTTTCTAGTTGCTTGCTGCACATAGAAAACAATATATTGGTGTTTACAATTATTTCTTCCCCGTACAAAATTGGTTTAATTGTAGTTAAGAATGTTTTCTTCATAACAGTGTGAACAAAATGCATGGGTTTGATAATATTTAATATTTTTTCAAGAGCAACATTTTGCATGTTGTATTAGATACATTTTATATGTTCAGGTAAGTTGATGAAATCAAACTACATATGGTTTTGGTATTTATGTTCCAGAGAACTCTGAACTGATGTTCTCTGAAATGGTGTGCTCAGTTGAATGGCTGCTGAAGTGGTTTTTAAATGCAAAGCAATGCCTTCTGTGCCCTATGGACGCAGATGAGACATAGCACACTTTTTATTTATTTTATACTTGATTTTTTCTTTTTAGGCATGCAAGTATTGGAGTGGAATGGAATTCCTTTAACTTCTAAAACATATGAAGAAGTGCAGAGTATCATTAGTCAGCAAAATGGGGAAGCAGAAATATGTGTAAGACTGTGAGTTTTTCCCCATCTTTTTGTTTCCATTTTTTTGGCTATTCATGCCTCTTTTAATTTAAAATTGTTAAGGTGGAACCTTTGCCAGTCAGCAAGATTTCTTGTAATTAGAAAATAAAGTGAATGCAAGTTTATAGATGTCTTGTGTTCAGAATCAAAGTCTAAAGCACAGAAAGAATTCAGCTAATTTTGTTTGTGATTATGTCCCCTTTCATGATTTTCTTGAAACACGCATCATTTAAATGAAAGCCTAAACCCATTTAGATTTCATGGATTTGTACAGTATTTCAAAATGAACTTATATTTAATCCATAAAGATTTCACCTTAAATAATCATTTTTATCAGCTGACTTTTAACAGCATTGCAAATATATATTTGGTTAGAAGGGTGAGCATGCTTTGAAATTGCTTTATATCATTAACCACTTCTCATTTACCTACTGAAAAAAATATTCAGTGTAGTTGGGAAAAGGGACCTTTTGTCTCAGACTTCCTCAATTGCTTTCTAAATTTTTTTTTGTTTTAATTTTTAGGGACCTCAATATGCTGTCAGATTCTGAAAATTCCCAGCACCTAGAACTCCATGAACCACCAAAAGCTGGTAGGTGAAAGCAGTCTGCTTCCAAGTGTGGTGAAGATGGAGATGGAGAAGCAGTTGTAGAGGCAGATGAAGCTGTAGATGAAGATATAGACACAAACATAGATATAGGCAAAAATAAATGTATGGACATATGGATGTTTATATATTTATGTAACTAAGAAAATCAGAAGCATTGTAGTTTCATTTTAGTATTCTAGGCAAACACATATATACATGTTAGAGCCATTAAAGAAAATTCACATGAAATTCTTACTGTGTGAATTCACGCTTTGAATTCTTTCAAATTAAATTCATCATATGAAAGTAATCCATGGAGTCATTTATTTTAGGTCCTATATACCTTTTGGATAATACTAGATGCATGCATTGGAGAAGGAAATGGCAACCCACTCCGGTATTGTTGCCTGGAGAATCCCAGGGACAGAGGAGCCTGGTGGGCTGCCGTCTGTGGGGCTGCACAGAGTTGGACACGACTGAAGCGACTTAGCAGCAGCAGCAGCAGCAGATTCTTTTTAGCATAGCTGAGTTTTGGAACACTACTGAAACTTTCGATTGCCTTTTATAATAAATAAAAATCAATGTAATATATACGTACACAGTGAAGTAGATTTAACTTTTTCTTAGATAGCGGATATAGTCTATAAATTTAGCTCATTTATAAAATTAAATATATTGTTGTTCCTGTGTTCAATAAATATTTACCAAGCACTTCCTATGCTATAGCCAATATCTCTAAGAGTCTGGGTTATGGCACTAAACAGAGCAGACCAAAACCTGTAGAAATTTTCATACGTCTGCAAATGTAAATATATTCTTTGAAATTTCCCCTAAGAAAAATAGATATATAAGATTTCAAGAAATAAAAACAACCGATCATGCAAATTAAATTCCAGTGAATAAAATAGAGTATTTTGTCATGCATGCAGTTCTCTGTATAAAACATTTACAAACATTTTTCTGATGATATAATAGGAACCTCAAATTTCCTCTGTAATTCAGTACTCTTTAATTTTTCTCTGAACCTTCTAGACTTCCTTAGAAATAGATTTGTAAAGATATACTTGCATGTATTTTCTTTTTAATTTAAATTGTTTTATATAACATTTTGACTTTGTCATCTAGAACTCAGATAAGTTCCATGGTATTAAGTACCTATGAAACAGAATATGTGAAGCCATTTGGTTTTGTTGCAGTGGATAAAGCGAAATCCCCAGGGGTTGATCCCAAGCAGTTGGCAGCAGAGCTCCAGAAGGTCTCACTACAGCAGTCACCACTGGTTCTGTCATCTGTTGTTGAGAAAGGATCTCACGTTCATTCAGGTCCTACATCAGCAGGATCCAGTTCCGTTCCCAGTCCTGGGCAGCCAGGATCACCCTCAGTGAGCAAAAAGAAACACAGCAGCGGCAAGGTGAGACATGCCCAATGCAACCTCTAAATTACTCATTTTCTAGCTCCTTATTCAAATTAGGAGATAGGAAATATAGTATCATGTCTTAATAGAAATTTCCTCTTATTAATAGAGAAACTCTCTTCATGATTGATAAATACATTTAAAAGGGTTTTTTTTGTTTATTTAAACATAAAGGTTTTTCTTTATGTGGTGAAATATATATAGGAAGGTCAGGCTATGGTTGGATAAGTTGACTGGACTTCAGAAAACAAAGTTTTTATGGTTTCATGAGGAATAAGTTCAAAGATAGACTCAATTTCAAAATAAATTTTTACACAACTATATTTTACCACATGCAATTATGTATTAATTTTGAAGAACTACCTCATGGAGGTGCCCTGTCTCCAAAGTTACAGGCTGATACCATTTCAGATTTCTCAGTATCTTCACACAGAAGACCTAAAGACATGACAAACTCTGCTAACAAAGTTTTCACACCAAGCACAACAAATTCTATGACCCTGTCATCCAGATTTTTTTTTTATTTCAGCATTTGACGTCACCATCCTCCCAGAAAATTAAGTCAAAATATAAAAGCACCATTGTCTCATCTTTTCTTTTGACTCATTGAATCCTAGTGCTGTGAATTCTAGTCTTTTGATAAGTCTCTAATAATTTTCCATCTTTTCTGAACTTGCCAATTTCATTTAGTAAAGCATTATTCTTTTTTACCTGCAGTATTGCACTTAACTACTAGTCACTCCACTCACCAGTCTCTCTTCCTACCTCTTAATCTACCCTGCAACTATGGATCTGTGACACAATGATAGGATTAGGTCCCTATCCTGTTTAAAATTCACCCCTGCTACCTGAAATGTCAGCTTCCCTGCCTCTACCTGGGAAAGAGGGATGTTCCTTGGAAGGTTATCACAGTAAACTTAACGTTGTCAGATCTTTACAATAGCTTCGCTACTAAGTACTCTATTTATTAGGGTTATCAACTCATTCTACTTTCCAAGGACATTTTTACATGCCACCTTCAGTACCGTGAGTCATAATTTGTATGCAAGATACAAAGATGGATAAAATCCATCCCTGTGTATTATGTAGACTAGTGGTTCTTAAAGCCTGTTCAGTCCAATAGCACCAGCATCAGGCAAGAACTTATTAAAAATGCAAATTCTTGATCCTACCTTTATGCCTTCTGAATCAGAAGCTCCAGGGATAAGACCAAGCAACCTGAGTTTTAATAAGTTCTCCAAGTGAGTGTGATACCGCTTGAAGTTTAAGAAGTGCTGATCTAAGTATAGATGAAGAATGATATATAAACAAATTCAGTAAAGCTATAATGTTGGTGATCATTAAAAACTGCAGAGGGAGCTAGGACAGTGGGTTAGGAAAGCTGGCATTTAGCTAATGAACCAGTTAGGTAAAGGGGGAAAAGGAACCAACATTGAAGAAGAGAATGCACTGAAAAAAAAAAAAATAAATAACGAGAAACAGAAAATTGTATGCACAAGTCATGGTATACAAAAGATATAGGGATAATAAATAGAGGAGAAGCCTAGAAAATTATAAATTGAAACACGTTATTTGCCATGCCTTGCTTTTACTCTACAATCTGCAGAAAATGATAAACAAAAATAACAGAAACACTTCCTCTACTAAGCCTTTCCATATTCTAATCCTTCCTGAAAGTCAGAGTTATCCTTCTCTTCACCTTCCCTCCCTCCAAAGTGCCAGATGCTTTATGTATCTATTAAAACAATTTATATCTTGATTATAGTTACTTGTTTGCTCATTTTATCCTCCTAAATGGGCTGCACACTCATTAAGAACCAAAAACCATTTCTTATTTTCTCTATAGCTCCCTAAACATGTAGTAGAGTAGCTTACATAGACCATAACAAAATAAAATTAAATTAAAATATCAGTGGCACCTGTGAGTCTTTATAATATTATGGGAGTAAAAAATACAGTTTTTTTTGGTTATGTGAACTTTTTTGGTAATGATTGCAAGATGAACACAGGTATTATAGGACAAACATCAAGGAAATGATACTGACACATTTTATGATATGTGGTAATTCTTTTCTATGCCATAAGTATGACCTGTGTAGTTTTACAGAGGTTTGGCTGAAACAGCTATAGCGCTTCACTGTCCATGACAGTGGCTGCTAGCCACCTGTGGCAATTAAACACTTCAAGTGTGCTAGTCCTAATTGAGATATGCTGTATATGTGAATTATGCAACAGATTTTAAATATAGTATTAAAAAACATGTAAAATAGCTCATTACATTTTTATATTGATTTCATGATGAAATTATAGTATTTTTAATAAATTGCATCAAATAAAATATGTCAGTAGAAATTAATTGCACAAGACTTTCCTGATGGTCCAGTGGCTAAAACTTCGTACTCCCAATTCAAGGGGCCAGGTTTGACCCCTGGTCAGGGAACTAGATCTTACATATCACAACTAAAGGTCCAACATACCCAACTAAAACATCCGCATGCTACCAATGAGGTGTAGCTGAGACCTGGTGCAGACAAATAAACAAAGTATGTCTTTAAAAATTAATTTTATCATTTATTTTTACATTTTTAAAGTGACTACTAGAGTATTTGAAATAACCTACTTGACAGTGATGGTATATAGATTGCTTTTTAATTCTTATTAGTAGTAATAACAATAATCAAATCTGGTTATTAGTGAGATTTTATATATACCTACAGAAATATATAGTGAATAGATGTCAACACTCTTGAAGAAAGGGACTATTACCTATTCATCTTTTGGAGGATTTATCATCAACATTTAGCTGGCACTGAGTTTCTTAAAATGAATAAACTTAATGATGTTTCTCAACCCATCATTGTATAATATGCATAAAAGGCAATACTTATTTTTATTTGTTCTCCAAATCTTACAATGTTAAAATATTGACATTGAGAGATTAGAGAAATACTGAGCAATTGTCTGAAGCTTACATGTTTATGAGTCAGGTAATATGTTCAAATATAGCATATATTCTTCAGTTAACTTAGAAAATTATAATTTTAACCTCTTTTTGTTTTTATTAGTTATGAGGCTAACTGTATATTAAATTATAAAACATTAATATAATGGAGTACATTAAAACAAAAATATTTAAACCATAGCATAATTATACATTAATTATGTATATTTAGAATACCACCTATTAAATATTTTGAGTGATTATTCATAAGTAATTATTAATCTATTAATAATGTTCCATTTTAAGTGATTGCTTCTGAGTAAATATAAGTAAAATGTGAATCTAATCCTTTAGATATAGGTTTAAATTATGTTATATACATACATGTGACCATTTTAAATTATTTTGTTTACTAATTCAATATGAATTTTTGCCTCTAAATTTTTTATTTTACTGCCTCAAGCTGTTTTATTTCTGAAATATAATCAGATTTTCTTCAGATTATCTTTAAAATCTGAATAATTTCTCCCAAGTCATGGTATAAATAAATGTCAACTAAAATGCTTACTATTTTTAAGTGTTCTAATGAAATAGGCCCTTGCTCTCCCAGACTTTTCTATCACAGCACACAACAGCTCAGTAATTTTTTCACACTGCCCTTATACCAAAAGAAATACCTAAATTGTGTACTAGAAATACTTATTGTGTAGTTAGGTCACAACAATTTAACTAGTATTTATGTCCTAATGTCTTAGTAACCATTGGAAAAATAATACATAAAATGAAATACAATAATGTATCTATTTCATTGTTATAAACTAAAATTATTTATCAGTGGGATATGTGTGCCTGACAGACACTGCACAGCTATTCAGCTGGTGGAATTGGTTTGGACACTGACACTCTCATTTCCTCTTCCACGCTGATCACACTAATTTCCTTGCAGTACATTTTTTTTATCACCACAGTCATCAAAAACCAGCTTCACAAAGGTATAACATCACTGAAAAAAAATGTTTGTCTCTAATCTTAAAGCATAACTACCTGGAGCTGGTAGGTTGCCCACTGTACACAGATATTATTGTATCCTTGTGTGCCTTTATGAGTTCATTGCCACACCCTGGAACATTTGAAATCTGTCCATAAGTTTATTCTCTGCATTGAATCTAGTTATGTTTTCATGATCATATTTCAAATGAGTTACAACCATCAAAATGAAATCAAAACAAAATACATTATCAATCATTACTTGGGGTTTTTTTAATCTCATTTTTGACATTTTATCTCTAGTTGTCCCTCAGCCTTGCTCACTGAGATTCATGGATATCTAGTTTTAGGAAACTTCCCATCTTTAATTGAGATAGAGTTTCAGGAACTTGTGTAGTCCTTCTTTTTCTCAACTCCTTTGCTTTCCTTAAAAGTTAAACAGTAAAAGAATTAAGTAAACATAACTAGCAGTTTATCCTTTGCATCCAGAGCATAGTTTCAGTGTTACTAAATGGCCATTCATGTAAATGAGCTTTACTAATAAAGGATATATGGCTTAGAAAATTTAACCCCTTCTCCATAACTTTACCAATGATTTCACATTATTTTTAATATTGCACAGAACAAGACCTGGAATATAGCTGTCTTCTTTGATTGCTCTCATTTCTAACATTAATTAATGAAAAAAAGTATTTTTTTAAAAAGTATTTTTAAAAGTAATTACTTTTAAAAGTAATTTTAAAAAGTATTTTTTAAATATTATGAATTTTCCTTTTCCAGTTAATTATTACTATAAGGCCAATATGATGTGTACATAGGGAGACCGGGCCTTTGACCGGTAGTAAGCTTGCTCCATTTGTTTCCCTACAGTGCGGGTAGTTAACCATCTTTTGTGGTTCTTTTTCCCATTGGTCTATTGAGATTGTAAGCACTATTAGAACCTTTCCTGTTTTATGACATATATAGGTTTAAGTATTTTAATACAATATATGTTTTATTAAATCTAATTATACCTCTGGAATTCTTTATTTTGAAATCTACCTAATACCTTGACAGTATCAATGTATTAAGTCTCATTTACTTTAGAGTTGTTGAATGTGTTTCAAACATGACAGATTCTCCTGGAAATTTGAAGGTTTCTCACTGAGAGTTTCATGAGTCTAATGCTGTCCTCTTTTCTTCCTCTGGTCAACAATTGCTAAATAATTGCCGAACAGTACTTCTAGAGCAGTGTTTTTCATACTAGAGGTCATAACCAATCTGTAATTTATCAAATTAATTGAGAGGATTTTGACCAGGAAGATAGAAGAAAATAGTTTAAATCATTATTTTTTTTTTTTTTTAGTTCTGTGTGCATGTTTCTGTGTTTATATATTGTATCATAAATCGGCAGATTCAGAAAAGTTAGAAAAATGATACTTTAGAGGATACCAAAAAGTAATTTAGGGTAGGTAAGAAATGTCATGTGAAAAGAATTAACAAAATAGAAAATAATAGCTATTTGAAGATAGTACATTTTCGATAAGGGAAAAGAACAGTGAGTCTTAGTTGCATCTACTACATTTTCACAAAGGGTAACAGAGATTTGAAGTAATTTGAGGATAAGCATAGAAAAAGAAGTGTTTTCCTGGAAGAAGAAATAGTACAAGGAACGATTCTGCTGCCAGAGGGTAATGAAAGGAGATCTGCTCTGCTGCAGGAAAATGTTCCTGTAGAGATAAGTTAAGACTAAATTAACAGAACCTTGAACAGAAGCCGAAGGATGTTAGCTACGACATAATAGAGTGATCAGGAAATATTTTAGAGTGAGGGAGAGGCTAACTGAAACAAATATGTCATAGAAATTCATAGAGCCACAGCCTCTAGGAAGTATTAAAAAGAGGAGGACGCAAAGACAAAGAAATCAGTTGTCATCTGGGCATGCCCTGATTGAAGCAGAGGGGAGAGTGAGAGTGGAAATGAAGAAAAAGCAGGGAACATGGGCACCTTAATAAGAAGGACCCAGCAGGATGGAACTGAAATCACCTATGTGTTCTCGATCTTGCTGTCTCACTGCTATTTCTCACTTCTAGAAAGCCAAAGGTGATCTCTTTTCATTTCACATGCAGCAAAGAAAATGTTAGATATTCTGATTCATAATATCTCTTTCTTTGTCTCATTTTTTTAACTTCTTGCTCAAGGGCCAACATGTGCTGGGTTTCCTTTTGGCTGGTTATAATTTGTTTTTTACTGAAAGGTTTCTTTTCTAAAACCTTTTTATTTTGAATTGGGGTATAGCTATTAACAAACAATATTGTGATAGTTTCAGGTGAACAGCAAAGGCACTCAGCCATATATATATGTATACATACATACATATATATCCATTCTCCCCCTAACTCCCCTCCCATCCAGGCTGCCACATGACATTGAGCAGAGTTCCATGTGCTGTACAGCGTGTCCTTGTTGGTTAGCCATTTTAAATATGGTAGTGTGTACAAGTCCATCACAAATTCCCTAACTATCCCTTCTCCTTCATCCTTTCCCCCTGGTCCCCCACCGACAACTATAAGTTCATTGTCTGTGAGTCGGTTTCTGTTTTGTAAGTAAATTCATTTGTTTTGTTCTTATTTTCTTTTCACTTCAGTGCTAAATGTAATTTTGTAGTAGAAATTTGCTCTAATATTTTCAACTCCCAGGATATTTGCTTTGCTTTCCTTTCCTTTTTCGTTTTTTTAGGGGAGGGGGAGGATGGCGAGGGGAGATACTTTCTTATGACAGTGATTTCATTTTTTTTATATTTTATCTTCTGTTTTTTAGCAAAGCCTTATTCCAGAAGAAACCTTGTGTAAACACCCAAACAGTGAATTGCCAGAATGGAATAGGTCTGGTTAAGGGTTACTGGGGGCATCTCATTTTCTCTCACATGTAACATCTGAGCAACTCTAAGTATTCCCTAAGGCACCAAATTTACAGAGTATACTTTGGAAAGCATTCTCTTAGGGTATCCTGCAAATTTCTATTTCAATAAGAAATGATTTTGCTGCCTCACCAGTTAAAAGTGGACTTTTAGGCTATCAGAGAAAGGAAAAAAATGGGAGAAATTTTCTCCTTAAAAATTTGGAAGCTGTTCTAAACCTCAGTGAAATTAATTGCAGAATAATTCCTGTATTTTAGTACTCCATTAAAACACAGTTACTGCAGTCCTAGACTTCTTATTTCTCCTCTTCCTTCATGGCTCTTTGTTTCATGTTTCATATTGCTTTCATGGTGGTCAGTGAGACCCTGGAGCTTTCTGTACTGAGAAAACTGATCAAAGATTCCTTTTCTGCCACAAAACATAACCAGATCAAAATTATGCTGAAATCAGTAAATCATTTTAATTTTATTAAATTTTAAATGAAGGCTGACTCATCTAAGTCATTCCATTTTCAACATAAATATAGCATATCTGTTTTGCACGATTATAAAAAGTATGTTCATTTTTTATTTATGGTGTTTCCTTTTCAAAGTATAGATTTCTTCCTTTCTGTTAGGGCTCCCTTGGTGGCTCAGGCAGTAAAGAATCGACCTACAATGCAGGAGGCCTGGGTTCGAGCCCTGGGTTGGCTAGATCCCCTGGAGAAGGAAATGGCTACCCTCTCCAATATTCTTCCCTGGGAAATCCCATGGACAGAGGAGCCTGGCAGGCTACAGTCCATAGGGTCTGCACAATCCATGGGGTCACAAAGAGTCGGATACAACTGAG
Organism: Okapia johnstoni; assembly: GCA_024291935.2. Lineage (NCBI taxonomy): Eukaryota > Metazoa > Chordata > Mammalia > Artiodactyla > Giraffidae > Okapia > Okapia johnstoni. The sequence continues at coordinate 75,114,091 of CM044312.1, read as the reverse complement.
CAACTAACACTTTCACTTTCCTTTCTGTTATTTGATAAATTGAAACAGCATCAAATAGAATTGTCCTATTCTAAATGATGCCAAAGGAATTTTTCATTTTTGAAGGAGAAAAATTGGTTAATTCAATTATTTTGAATCATGCTGGCTTCTTAAAATTTAGTTTGAATGGTAAGTCTTTTACTATTCAGTGACAACTTTACAACAGCCGTTAGACATCTATGAGACAATGCCTCTTTTTTCAGTTTCTTAGATTAAAGTACAGTTGTATTTTATTATCTTAACCTCACTCTGTTAAGAAAGCAGGCACAAAAAGAAAAGCTACAGGTTTATAAGCTAGTGTAATATAGAAAGAAATCGAATTGCACATTCTTAAATATCCTGACAATTCAGTACTAACGTATTTGTGTTTAAATAATGATTCCACCCCCTGTTAACTATTTGATGAAATGCAAAAGAGATTTTCTAATAAATGTATCAATTAATTTATTTTCAAAATTCTGGCAATTGTATTTATGAACATAAACATTTCTGCTTTTCCTAACAGTGGAAATGTTGTTTAAAAATGTAACTAGCATTCACTCTGTTATTTTCCTTCTAAATGAATTTTAGACAGACCAGAACTTTCACAGTGGAAAGAATGAACAGCACATTTGCTAGTAATTAATGTGTGCCTGGGAGCTCCCAATTAAATTAGACATTAACTGGTCTGTTCAGTTTCAAATAAAATGAAAGTGACAGTTAATGCTTCTTATGAGAATTTTTTTTTAGTACTGGCAAAATATTGAACGATAATGTATTATATGTTTTTTTAAAAAACAAAATAATGTTCATGGAATATTTGCTGTCCCTTTAAGCTTCAAATCAACTATGATCTTGGAAATCTCATAATACATATTCTCCAAGCAAGAAACCTAGTCCCTCGAGACAACAATGGCTATTCAGACCCCTTTGTTAAAGTGTACCTTCTTCCAGGGCGAGGGTAAGTAAAGAAGTGATGTCTTCGAAGTATTGTAAGTATTGCCATATGATTTTTTTTTTAAATAATGATAATGTCTTCTGATCTCTAAAGAGTTTAATATCTTTTTCTTAGTTTTATCTATAATACATGTCATACTTATTTATTTCCAACTAGGAAGCAAGGTGGAATTAAAAATTTATAATTAAGCCTTAATGGGTTTTTAGAGATTCATGATCATAACAAAAGCTGCTTGGATAAGAACGTATTAGTATTTCAGTTCTAGAAACCTACCAACCAGGTAGACTATGAAATCATTTCAGGAATTGTTTGTGGCAGATTTAAAGAATTAGTTTACCTTTCAAAATGTATTTGTGAAACCAGTGTTCAAGGACTCATCAGTTACTATTTTATCTTATAGGACATGTGTATTATTCAATACATTAAATGCTCATTAAATGACTTGATGCATCATTATTTACATGCATATTTTCAAATTACTGTTACAAAATTATAAAATAAGAAAAAAAAGAATAATATTTGAAATGTCAACTTTGATAGATGAAAAAGATCTCTTTTAATCTCTTGTGTAATACATAAACTGTTTATATAAAGCAAGTACTCTTTAGAGATATTAAATTTGCAAATAATAAATGCAAATTGCTGTAGTCTTATATATAAATATTAATTCAAGGATGGCTTCAAACTAGTAATTTGGACCCAAGAGATCATTACCTTTTATGAAGAATTTATGCTAGCCAAATTAGTTTGGTGGAACCATAAGTAATCAACAATTGGAGGTATTAAAAAAAATTAGGGGATGGTTATTGAAGACTCTGGTTTCATTTTTGCTGTGTTTCATTTAATTTGAAGAGCAACATTTTAATATAACTTTTTACTGGGAAATTTTCAGTCATTGGAAGTATAAGTAGAAAGAATAGTATAATGACCCATCATGCACCCATTACTCAGCTTCAACAGTTACCACTTTCTAGCCAATCATGTTTAATTTTTACCCTTGTACACTCACTCCCTCTGTGCAGATTATTTTAAAATAGATCTCAACTATTGTAACTTTTTTCTGCAAATAGTATATATTTCTAAAAAAAAAACTTTAAAAATAATTATAATAGCACACATAGCCATAATTTTTAATTTTTAAAACTCTTATTTTCCCCAATTGCCTCCTAATATTTTCCTAGTCAGTTTGATGACCTAGTTAATATATATAAAATACTCTGCCCATCAACAGCAGAATATGTATATATATATATATATATATATATATATATATATATATATATATACTTTTCAAGTGCACATGGAACATTAACCAACATAAACTATGTCATGGGCCATAAAACAAAGCTCAACAAATTTATAAACACTAAAATCATACAAAGTATATTCTATAACTATAGTTGGTTTGTTTGAACAGGATCTAAATTAGAGTTATACACTGCATTTGAATGCTGCTTACCAGTGGTCACCACAGTCAAGTCATCAATTCTTAGAGATTCACTTTCCTTGATATTGAAATGTATGGCAAAAACCACTACAATATTGTAAAGTAATTAGCCCCCAACTAAAATAAATAAATTTATTAAAAAAAAAAAAAAAGAAAGAAAGAGCCATGGTAGAGAGAGCCATAATTTTCAGTTGCTCAGGAAAATCAAATTAGATAATACTCAGAAAATAATTTGAAAATTGCCAAGTTGTATATCTAATTCAGTATACAGCCTTTAATTTCATCCTACCCAACAATTTTATTTAGAAACTTAGAATTGCTGGTATTGTTACTCTAGTTTTAATTCATATACATTTCCAACTAGCCCTATAGAACAAGAAAGGGGAGTTTCTATGTTAGTTTATATCTTTACGCAGTAGTATAACTGTAATGTTTCTACTCTTTTGAAGTATAGTTGATTTACAATGTTGCATTCGTTTCTGGTATACAGCAAACTGATTCAATTCACAAGTTACTGAATATAGTTTCTGTGCTATACAGTAGAATTTGCTGTTTATCTGTTTTATATGTAGTAGTCTGTAACTGTTAATCTCAAACTCCTAATTTATCCCTCCTCCTCGAGTACTTTATTTTTTTAGCATGACTATAACAACAAACTGATAACTGCATCCTGCCTTTTATTTGAGTCATTTGACCGTTAGAGTTATTTAATGACAGTGTAAGAGGAAATCACTGCCAAGGATATATCTCTAATCAGCATTTGCTAATGAGTGAAAATAAGCACTCTCTTTTAATTTTCTATCTTCTTTAATAACCTAGAGTGTCACTTTTTATACTATAAGAGAGTCGTTATCTTTTATTTGTTACAGGATATGTTTTAATCCTATTGCAGTCCTATTGCAAACTTGAATAACGAGAAAGATCAGACAGATGGCATGAATATGGCAGTCCATTCCGGAGTGGGTAACAGAAAGAAGGGTGGGAACTATAGTGAAATGAAGAGTGAGGTTCCCACCAAAAGCTAACCTCAAGCAATTTGTCAGACAAACATGTCTTCTAGATGGGATCTGACCAAAAAGCATGCTAGTATGCCATTCCTATCCAATTCCTACCCCTTTCTTTAAATTACTCCTAATTACTATAGTGACCAAGACCTTGGAATGTATTACATTGTGAAACATTATTTTCACTTTAGTTCAAAGATTATTTTCTACCTCATGTTGTTTGTGTATTATGTATGGTACAGCTCCTTTGGTTTTTATTCTCACATTTTCTTCCTTACTTCTGTTCCTAACTTTTTTCTTCCTGTCTTTCCTACTTTCCTGCTGTATCCTTCATTCTCGATCTTGGAATCAATGCAGTCAAGTCATGGTTGTCCAGAATGCAAGGTAGAGTTGGTTCTCTTTCAGTGTCACACTTTGCTGAAATGTCTAGAGTTCTTTTTTTTTTGGCCTTTCGTGTACATTTACCTGCAGTACAACTTGGACTATAATTTTTATTTTTCTGCATGTTGGTATCAGTTGAATTAGGCTAATAGCAGACTGTTCTGATCACAACATTACTAAATATGTTTAGCAGATATGTGCAGAAGAGGACAGAAAAGTAGAAAATAGTAAAAACATAGAAAAGTATGATAAAGAAATATCACTCTGAAATTAGATATAACTAAAGTTTTGTTTATAATTTGTCTGCTAAAATTCATTTAGCTTCTTATGCAGTAATCATGGCTTAGGTCCTTCTGAGTCTTCTATGACAAATAAAAAACATACGGAGTCATTTTTCAGAAGGAATTAATTGGCCTTCTGGATGACCAGTACTACATATATATCCATCTTAAACATGAGAGCTGTCTCATCTTTTACCCTCACTTAGACCTAATGTTGAAACACGTCCATGCCTTTAGACCTTATGCACCACAAAATTATTGCTGTGCAATTTAGGATGCCATAATCTGCCTGTTCCAGCATGAGAACAACCTTCTTGGTCTATTTTCTGCTAGAGAGTGTTAAGTCAGTATATTGTCAGTTAAGGGTGTTTCTTAATATATAGCCAAAAGCACTTTTTGCACACCTCATTGCATATAAATTGCATGTGTTATTTAGTTGGGGAGGTGAATCTTGTACCATCTGTAGCAACACAGTGATGGGAATTTTATTCCCACCCAGAATATTAATGGTACGGGATTTTTGTCTTTGATAATAAAATTCAACATCTTTACTAAACTTGACAAACTGTTGAGCAAAACAGGCAGTTTCTGATTTGTAAGGGCTTAAATATTTAAATATTTCAAAGAATAGTATTAGCCACTACAACCTTTCTGGTGCCCAGAAACTGTTTCCTTGCAGCCACATAATTTGGCTACCAGAAAATTTGAAACTGAGAAAGATCACTTGTTACGACTGGCTTTCTCTTCTCAGGCATCATCCAGACCTCTCAGACTGATAGGCAAAATGAGTTTTGTTTCAAAGGGATCATGTCACTTCAGAACAGACATTATCGGCCTTTATTCAGAAGCCTACTCTTTTTATCAGGAGAAACTAGGGGGAAATTGTCAGAATGACAGTGCTTGTCTATATTTAATTTAGAAGAGAACATGTTTTTTGTAAATGTAAATAATAGTCAAAATAATCTGAGATGTGCTGGACTACAATTTAGAAGATCTAGAAGTCACTTAGTCATACCTTTCATATTGAAGTTATCTTCATCATGTCTTCTAGAACTGTCAATGTGAAAAGGAATTATACTGATAAAGTATTGACATTGTAAGTTAGACTGAAGAGGCCAATGAGTAAAGTCCTTAAGAGCTTGAGTTTGAATTTCAGCCCTACCACTTAGAAGTTGTGAGATTTCTCTAAAACTATGTCCTCTTCTACCTAGGAATCTTAATAACCCCCTCCCAGAATTTTTGTGAAACACATAAAGGATCCACCAAAAATGATAAGCATAAGTCAGGTACATAATAAGCTCTCAATAAATGGCAGTTTCTATTATTTATAGAAATATGTATAATAAATTTCATGTTGCCAGTGGTCACTTAACTCTGCAAAAGAAAAGAGATATAGAATGCTTTGGCTACTGAATTATACTAAATTATTTAACAACACTATAGAGAAAATCAAGCAACTTTTCTTCAGTAATAAGTATACTACATCCTTAACTCTTAAAAAAACAATTTTAATGTCCTGTTAACTACAAGAATTTCCCTGGTCCGGTTTTCTTGTCTCCTTTCATTTCCTCTTCCTATCCTTTGATCAAGATGTTCATAAGCTCTGATAGCCCAGATATCAGCCAAGATGAGGTGAAAGAAAGACAATAGCCTAGAGTCCATTAACTCAATACTTGTCCCTAGATAATTAAGAAATGAAAATGAGCATATCTGAAGGATTTCATTCTGCTTTTCTTTCATTACACTGCTAGAAAAAGTGCAGAATCTTTTTTCCCACTAATGAGATTTGGCTATAATTGAAGCTTATTTTCACTATTCTGGTACCCAGTTCCTGGCTGGACTTTCTCTAAACACCCTTGTTAGATCTCAAACTATTTCCTCTGAAAAGAATGTAAAACAGGTATACATGTTGTATATATTTACAATTTGAAGGCCAAAACTTATTTTATTTCAATAGATTTTAAAGAAAAAAAAGAAGTACATGCCTGTTTTAAAGAGTTGGACATGACTGAGTGACTTTACTTCAATAAACATTTATTTAGCAGAAACTACTCCAAACTGTTTGGTGGGGTTGGAATTGAGAACACAGCCATAGTCTCAGACCTCAGGGAGCACAATCAAGTGACAAGCCACACGTTCATTCTTTCACACAGAGAAACAGGGCTTATAAAATGGTATATGCTCTGTGCTTCTTTCTAAATTAAAGGCAATATCCTCAGAGGAATAATTTTGAAGAAAACTTGGCTGATAAAGAATCTGCCTGCAATGCAGGAGACCCCAGTTCAATTCCTGGGTCGGAAAGATCTGCTGGAGAAGGGATAGGCTATCTACTCCAGTATTCTTGGGCTTCCCTTGTGGCTAGCTGGTAAAGAATCTGCCTGCAATGCAGGAGACCTGGGTTCGATCCCTGGGTTGAGAAGATACCCTGGAGAAGGGAAAGGATACCCACTCCAGTATTCTGGCCTGGAGAATTTCATGGACTGTATAGTCCATGGGGTAAAGAGTTGGACAAGACTGAACGACTTTCACTTCACTATGTGTGTGTGTGTGTGTGTGTTTATGTATGTATATGTATATATTTATGTATGTATATGTATATATATGACTCATTATATATTTTCAATAAAGAAATATGTATGTATTTTTCCAATCAAGAGAAAGCAAATAAATTAAGACCTTCAATATTTTATATAATTCTATGAGGGTTAAATATAAATAAGCCCTTATATTCCATTCTTCTTTCTCAATTATTTTTAATTAAAGAGAAACTCAGAGAACTGTTTTATTCTGCTGGTTTAGGAGAAAATAATTGAATTTTAAGTATCTTTCCTGTCAGCCTTAAAATCATATCTACTTATGAAAAAGTGACCATAACAATAAAAATCAAAGAAAAAAGAAATTAGTCAAAACTTCAAGGACATAAAGGTTTAGCTTTTTTGATAAGCACCATGTCCCATCTTGATTAATTGGCTTTTTATTTTCACTTTTTAAAAAAAGTCTCTGATTATTAGATATTATATACTTACCCTAAAATAATATCATTATTTCAGCCTTCCCATGAGAAACCATAGTGTGTTTATTAGACAAGGTAGGAAAGAAAAATGAGCTCAACTTTTTTCTCTACCTGGATTTCTGTTCACATTCAAGAATTCTGCTTACCTGCTGCTAAGTCACTTCAGTCATGTCCGACTCTGTGTGACCCCATAGACAGCAGCCCACCAGGCTCCTCCGTCCCTGGGATTCTCCAGGCAAGAACACTGGAGTGGGTTGCCATTTCCTTCTCCAATGCATGAAAGTGAAAAGTGAAAGTGAAGCCGCTCAGTCGTGTCTGGCTCTTAGCGACCCCATGGACTGCAGCCTACCAGGTTCCTCCATCCATGGGACTTTTCAGGCAAGAGTACTGGAGTGGGGTGCCATCGCCTTCTCCGTCTGCTTACCTGGCCACCTTCAATTTGTAAATCCACAAATTTTGATATGGTGCTGAGAAATGTGGAGTTTCCAATTGTGTAAAGTCAGAACATAGTCCATTGGCATCTTGCCCAGAACAAGGGTAAATGAAGGCAGTCCATTGGCATCTTATATAGGTGAAAGAATGACTAAAATATACATGTGAAATGTTATTACAATTGTTAATATTTATAAATAAAGGGGAAATGGTGACTAACACATTTTTTAAAGACATTTCAATAGTTTTGGCTGTTTAAATATATATTGGTATATCTAGAATTTTAGTAAAAATACATGAGTTTTCATTTGACATTAATTTCCATCTTCAATCTTATTTTAAAATTATATGCTTTCAGTTTTTCAGGATTTGAAAAAAAATAACATTTTTACCACTGTTCACTGTATTATGAATCTTATCCCTCATATGTTTTTTCCCATGATCTCACACTTTGATAATTAAGTCCAAAACAGAAACTTTAAAACTCATACTACAATGTGCTTTCTTTAAATTCTACTAGAGAAATAGCCATGAATCCTAAAGTAGCAACCAAAGTTGACTATTAACTTAAAAGTGATCATACTCATTCTTCTTATATCATCATTAATTTAAAAAGCAAGATCATAAAATATAAAAGGATGTAATTTGCTAGAATAATTTTTGATTTTTGTTAAAAAATATTTGAAACTTACTGAATAGTATAGAAAATACTGTCACAAGTACTTATGTTCTTGATATCCAATTTTATCAAATCTTAATATTTTGCTATATTGGCTTCAGTTTTTTTTAATAAAAAGTATATTATAGCTACCCCTGAAGCCCTCTGAAACCATTACCCTGTTTATCTGAGATAACCACTAAATAGAGTATAACATCTATAAATCCCAATCTGTCTCATGATATTAACATATTTCTCATACATATATACAAGTAGATGTAAATAATTTACAGTATTATTTCATGTGATTTCAGTTTATATCTTGGTAACCTACTCTCGGTTTTCCTCTGAAAATTATTTGCTAAAGATTTTTTTTAATATTTATCCATCTTGATATATAAGTTATTTTCATTCAATTTAACTACTTCTTAAATTTCATTGAATGAATATATCATAATGCCTGGATTTATCTTATTCACATACTATTAGAAATAATATTGCAATGAATGTTCTTGAACAATTCTTTAGGTACATGTGGGAGAATTCTCTAGAGTAAAACTGGAATAAATAAAAATGGAACTTTCCAAGTACTTGGGTATATAAACTTCACTATACAGATTTATCTAAAACATATACATAAAAATATATACTTTCTGTCCACAGTCTATGAAAGTTGTTGTGTCTTTGAATCATTGCCTATTCATTTCCCCAGAATTCTTTGCACTTTATGCTGAATGACAAAATTGTCACATCGTGTTCTTATTTTTGTACATTCAAATAGGTTGGTTAAAAATGAAAACAGTGCTGCTTCATTTCTTAAATTGAATTCAGTTCAACGTGGCTGAAATGTGAAGTCTTTGAAGACATAAACTACTCGGTTCTCAATCTTGACAACACAGTAGATTTACTCATGTCATTTTTAAAATTCTGATGCTCAAGCCTCACCCCAGGACTATTAAATAAGACTCTCGTATGGGGTAAAGGGAAGGGAGATGTGGATGCATACTGTTTGCACCACCCCCCACAGTTGGAACACAGATCCCAGAGTGATTCTAACAGGCAATCAGTGTTGGAGATTATTGCCCTTGTATATGCGATAAGAAAGAGAATAAAGCCAGAGGGAGAAAAAAGATACTTGGCTGTAGATGTATCTCTAGAAGTGAGTGGTGAAATGGAGCTTGACTCTCAATATTTTTATCTAGAATGAATAAACTAGTGTCTGGGGAACAATAGTAGGTATTCCAGAATTTAGCAAGGCTTGAGGCCATTAATATAACAAGAGTTAGTCTGTTGTCCATTGTTGGGAATAGAACTGCAGGTCTAGGGTGAAGATCAGCTACTTCCAGGGAAGGGCAGTTTATGAATTCCAGGCACAGGGAAGGACCCCAGACAAGTATTAGGTTGGTGCAAAATAATTACAGTTTTTGCATTGTTGAAATTTGCCATCTGATATTGGAATACATTCTAAATAAATGTGGTTGTTATACATCATTTTAATGCACATTTCTCGCTTAATGTTTTTTGCTAATGATTTATTACTTGCTGTCTATATTCATTTTAGACAATGGAAATGATGTTAGACAAAAAGCAAATTCAAGCAATTTTCTTATTTGAGTTCAAAATGGGTCATAAAGTAGCAAAGACAACTCACAAAATCAACAATGCATTTGGTCCAGGAAATGCTAGTGAATATACTGTACAGTGGTGGTTCAAGAAGTTTTGCAAGGAGACGAGAGCCTTGAAGATGAGCGTAGTGGCCAGCCATCAGAAGTTGATGTCGACCAAATGAGAACATCAGGAAAGCTGAACTTCTTACTATACACAGGAAGTTGCCAAAGAATTCAGGGTCACCATTCTATGGTTATTCAGCATTTGAAGCAAATTGGAAAGGTGAAAAGG